>JASDDO010000024.1:92280971-93689813 GCA_030015575.1 Agapanthus africanus | reverse complement strand
GTGCAACCTAAGTAATCTAACCATCCGCCCTCCCATTTTTTCATTATTTTTTAAGGCTCTCTTATCCGCTCTTCCTTCCCCATCGTCTCCACCATCATCTAGAATGAAATTTCATTTGTTGGAAACATAGGGGATTACCATCAAAGACCAAGCAAGAAGAGATGATCGTAAGAAGACAAGAGATGATCATAAGAGGACATCTAGGGTTTTGGTATAAGAAATCTAGGATTTTGGTTGTTAACAATGGCGGATGCAGGAATTTGAAACCGGACAATAAAATTTTGAATTATCTGTTCATCGCAACGATATTAAAATAATTTTGTCTACAATAACATTTTTTGATACTTTATATTTTTGAGTCGTTTCATGACAAGTTCATTGTCAATGATATCAAATACGTCCGTCTCAATATATGTTACCACGCAATCGTCCAATCAATCATTTAGACGGAGGATCACCCTGAGAGAAGCAACTAGTTGGAATCCTCGACTCGAGACGCAGTGGCTACTCGAGACGCGGCGTCGACTCATAGGTCGCAATTAGCGTTTTCCCGAGAATAGAGAGAAAAAAAGACGGCGAAGAATAGCTAGTTGTGTGTTGCTTAATTTAGAACTTTTTCTTTATTAATTTTATGAATATATATACCTTGTGTCAGGAGGTGTGGTCTAGGGATTGATTACATTAATAGCAGCTAATAGGTTTTATTATTAACGGGTCTCATGCATTAAGCTGCTGGTGGCTAGGATTGGCATTACATTATTGGGTTTTTATTTTTGGAAGCTTGAGTGGGGGCACGTGCCCTCACAAGTATACAAGTGGATCCGCCACTGGTTGTTAATCTTGTGTTGAAAACCTTGTAAGGTTTCAATTCTTTTATATTGATCCCTTCAATACTTTGGTCAGGGTTTAGGGTTCTCTCGCTCTTTTTGTTTTCTTTCAAAAGCAAAACATGTTCTTTGACAATGTAACTTCCCTTGTTCTTGTTGCAAATCAAAGATAAGGTAGAAAGATTCAGGATTTTCCATGATGTTTAGGGTTTCTATTTCTTGATCAGTTTTCTTATATTTTTTCCTACCTTCAATTTGATATAGGTTTTTTGCTGATTGTTGTGGTTTGAAGATTTTTCAGAAATGTAGGACTTAGTTTTTGACTATATAAAGATTTCTAGAATTTAAGCCTGGTTTTTGTTTATATCTTCGTCATCCTTGAATCTTTAATTATTTGTAATTGGTAGTAGCTGTGACTAAAGGATATGCGGAAAAATGAGCTCAGGCTCTATTCGAGCTTGCTTAGTAATCTAGCTGTTGTTTGAACTGAATCCGAGCTTAGCGAAGTGCAAGCTGAACATGAACAAGCCCAGCCCAGCTTGAGACGCACCTGAGCTAAGCGTCAAAAGAAAACTGACTTGGATTTGCACATAGGTTGGTCCATTCAAGCGCAACTTGTCATGATTCGGTCATTTAGATCCTTGGAAGTAAACCGAGCTTAACAATAAGCTATAGTACCTTGCTATCATAGCACTCTCAGTGTTAGCTTATTATTGAGACCTGTTATTGCATCACCCTGTAAAATAACATGTTGCTCTATGAATAGGATTCGAAATAGAGTTCTTGCTTATTATATCCCAATGTTCTCTTTGTTACTTAATAGTTTATTTCCATCACAAACATTTAGATCAACGCCCGCCTAGATATTATTTTATGTTGCAGTGTGTTATGTTGGACCCAACGGTTGGAAGAAGCTATCTGGGGACGACATGGGCGAGCTGCACTACAAGTACTACCCTGTTGTTCCAACCCTCGTTGAGCATGAAATGCTGGATGCTCCTGCAGCTTGAAAGCTCATCGAAACAACTGCAGTTTATTAGATTTCTTCAACTCGAGAGAACTATTGTTATCTTTCCGTGTTGAATTGTGCAACGGGCTCCTTCCATGAGTTCCACAATCCACAAAGATTGTTTTGAATGCTGAATGAAATGTGGTTTTAATTTTGTCTTTTTTATTCGTCGGTTATACTATTTGTAATATTGAGGATCATGTTTTATTCTCGAAAACTTTATTGGGATTATAGCATCCTTTTGTAGCCTTGCACCCAAGCAAAATGTTAACAGTGTAAGTTACAAGCATAAGAGTATGAAAGCAGATGCTTGGACATTAGAGCATGGACGTTAGAGCATCATATTGCATCATATTTGCCCGTAGTTTTCACATATTATGCATGTATACATATATTAGGCTTTATAGAAAAATATTTCAAGAGATTTAAAAAAAAAGTACTCTTTCCAAGATTTATATAGTTAATGTGGTAGATATTTTAGTAGTTATTACTGAACATTTTCTATGATTTCAGAAGTTTGAATTGTTGAAATATAAGCAGATGCTTGGACGGTTAGAGCATCATATTGCATCATATTTGCCTGTATTTTTCACATGTTATGCATGTATACATGTATTAGGCTTTATAGAAAATATTTGAAGAGATTTAAAGAAAATACTTTTTCCAAGATTTATATAGTTAATGTGGTAGATATTTTAATAGTTATTACTATACATTTTCTATGATTTCAGAAGTTTGAATAGTTGAAATACAAGATTTGAAAGAATTTTGGTTCACAAAATTATTGAAGCCTTCAGTGCCATGCCTATCATAATGATTTCTTGAGGAGAATCCTCCAGCAATCAAATTGAATGTTTACATGAGAATATTCAATAATAAGAAGTAATTTTTGAAACAATTTTGGTAGTGTTTTATATTTTGGGTTGTAATTTTAGATTTTGACCCATTTATAACCCTGTCCATTTCAAGAACGAATGGTTTCGCACGTTAGAAATAACATTGACTAAAATCTAAATAAACGGCTCGGCCCAACCAACTTGTACTGTTAAATACTAACGTGAATGGGGTCTATATACTAATACTGTCAATCTGATTCCATTGGTATGGCCAGAAAAATTCTTATAATTCTGAAAAAAATATTTTAAATTAATCATACTAATTATTCATATCTTTCAATCCACAAATTAATAACAATCTAAACTAAAAAACATAATACTCAACATCAGAATCTATTTTAAGTACGTGTATCCAACGTGACAAAGCAGTAGCTTATTCAAATGCAACTTGTTGAAAATGTTTTGACTTTTCTAGAAACCTTTGAGGGGTTTCCAACCTCCAATGAGTTCTCGATGAATGGTGATTGGTATGGTAGGCACAAAAATTCACATTTCTCTCCTAACTCCGATCAATCAAACCCTCTCCTCACACTCCAAAACATTATTCCTTCACTTCCTCCTTTTCTCCCTCCTCTTCTCCTCCTTCACAAAACACAAGCCTCCATTGAAAACCCCCAAAACACTCCAAAACCCAAACCCTAAACTTCACCCAAATGCCCCCAACCAAATGGTTTCCAGTCCTCTCCTAGGACACAGGAGAATGGAGGCATTACGGCTGAGGAGCCTGAGGTCGGCGACGCTGATCGCGGCTGCTCTGAACCTGTGCTTGGCTTCGCTAGGGTTTGTGCTCCTGACCGTCGTGCTTCGCCGCTGCGGCGGAAGAGAGAAGGTCCCGGTGGCCTCCGCGGCCGCTTTGGGCATCGTGAGGGTCGGAGCGATGGTGGGGTCTGGGATCGCTCAGGGAGCAACGGCGCTGGCGATTTCCCGCGGTTTGGTTAATGGTGGTGGTGACGGTGGTGCGCGGAACGAGGACGATGACTTTCGGAGGGTCAGAAGGGTAATTTCGTTTCTTAGGTTAAAATATATATATATATATATATATATATATATATATATATATATATATATATATATATATATATTTGTTGGGAATTTAATGTGAATGAATGCCTATTGGTTGAGTTCTATTTACTTCACTTTTTTGCGTATTTGTCCCTAAGTTTTAAATTTTACCAAGTATGTTTAAATTTGATGTGAATGCCCAATTGCACCCAGGCTGCGGGTGCTGATTGAACCGAGTCAGCTTGGGTTGGCTCGCTAAAAGCTCGTTTAAGTCTGCTTCGTTAATAAATTGACCAATCTTGAGCTAGGCTTGTTAAATTAACAAGCCAAACTCGAGCTTGCCTTACCTCGTTCGTCTATAGCTCGGAATTAGCTCATTCATGAATTATAGTATATTTTTAGAAATAATAGTTAATTTTCCAATACATATATATCATTCCAAAAAGTCATACATTCAGTGAAATCATCCTAGGACGTGTTGGAAATTTTTCTTGTGTTGATGATATTTTGGCAATATTGGTTAATGAGATATAATCGAACCGAACTTACAAACGAGCTAGAGCCAAACTTATTTGTTTGTGTATAAGCTTGGTTCATTTTGTAATCGGGTCGTTAATGAGCCAGAGCCGAGGTAAATGAGCCTACCCAAACTTGAGCCAGCCAAACTCAACTTGAAACGAACTTGAGCCAAGCCGGAGTCGAGCCGAAAATAAACGAGCCAAACTCGAGCCAACTTTAGCTTGTTCAAGTTCAGTTTGTTTACACCCTCTCAAACCGTAGTAAATGTGACGACTTATACATGAAACAGCCCAATCTATCTCAAGAAAAACTCGAGCCAGTCTAATCTAAATGAGCTAAACTTGAACCTGGCCCTATCCGATTGACATGTATCAGCTGTCTATTAATCTCATATATAGATGGCCAAAATAAAATCTAAACAGAGAAAAAGAAGCATTGTTTTTTGTATTTTTTTTAAAAAAAAAAGTTTGACAAACCATAATATGCAAATGTTGAAGGCGTGATGTTATGGCTTGCACTTTTTAAATTTTAGTTTTATACAATTTTTTCCTCTTAAAGTTAGATTCTTTAGATATGTTTAAGTTACAATGAGTAAACAAATTTAGTTAGAATTTTTTGGTGAGGGCATCATGTACAAAAACAATTAATAGAGGGTAAAATGAGAACGGCTTGTTAGGCAGCATTATAGAGCACCTAAATGGTCCCAATTTGCATGAAAGAAGGAAAATATGGGGTTGTGGTTAATTTTTACTTTTAGCAATGGCATATCGCAAACGTATCGGCCTTTTTTTGTGGAAACATTTGTTAACCACATCCCACCATATTAACGGTTAGCAGGTCGGGTAGTTCACCAGAAGCTAAATCTCCATATCTGTGATGCTTATACACCGAACCATTTGTTGCAAGTTTTCATACAAACATTTTTATAGAAGATTCACATGCTCTCTCTTGTTTCTGGCAAATTTCCTCTCCTCAAAAAATTCTTCTTCGAGAAGCACATCGCTGCTTCTTCCCCAATTCATGGCGGGATCCATCTCGAATGCCCCAATATCCCCTATTCAAATTTAAAATTTCCCATCATGTTGCTCTCCCGAGCGATCAATTTCAACCAGATTGTGTAAGCAATGGCTTTGGGCACAAATCTAAGCACTTTGAGATGGGTTTCAATTTTATCAGCCTTCTGCAATCTGGGATTGGTTCTAATTGGAGGGTTATTGGCGGTTTCGGTCTCTCCGAGCTGCTCTAATCGACACATGATGCCTCTAGGGTTTGTTTGCATTGCCGCATTGATTAGGATCTTGTACATGATTGGGGCAGCCAAGGCCCAGCAAGCCACAGCAGCCACGATTCTCACGGAGACCTTCGAGACCGTAGTTGGCACGGATGTGATGATACGCCATGAAAGAAGGGTGATAAATCGAATCGAATCTTGTTTATTAAATTACCTGTATTGGGTATTTAGAGTACTAGATGCAAACGTAATTTTCTGTTGATAATGTGAAGCAAACTTTTAAGTAGTCGTGTCTCTAATTCGCTACTAGCACATGCAACAACATTCGGAAATTGAGTTTGCGCAGTAAAATCCTTTGATTTTGTAAAATTTTTATATGAAAATTTATTTCTGGATCCATGAAAATATAGATATGAGATGCGGGTTTGAATTTTTAATAGAAATCAGTGTGCATAGGTTGAAGGAGATGTATTTTCGTTTTCTACCTTTTTTGGGATAAAAAGTAGGATGCACTAGTCATTCAGGGGAGCATTTATTGAAAACTCAAAATTGCAAGCTCCTCTGAAGGTGTTGCAAATTAATGGTAAAGATAAGTGCATGTGTGAACAACTTAATATTGCGTCTTGTAGCTTCATTTTGTTTTTGTAATGAATTTGTGGTTTCTTAATGACTTAGATGCGGTATAGAAGATGGCTCTGGTGGACTAGATTTGGAATGGTAGTTACTGCATTACAGTTTGCGGTGGCTCTCTACGTCATGTACATCATAGTGAGAGATATTTCCGACAGTGAAAATGCCAGCGCATGCTTTTTGGGTAACTTAAAGATCAATATTTCATAACTTTCCTTTTCACATGTTAATTTGCATATGCTTGATGGTTTATTATTACCAAGCTTCTGGTATTGAAATGCTTCATTTAGTAATGTTTTCTATTGTTCGGTTATCTTTACTAATGCATTTGGTATTGTCAAGGTGATGCTTTCTTTTGTAGTAAAAGCAGTTGGACTGGGTTATCTTGAAGAAGAATAGAAATGATTTTTCAGTTTGTAAGCTTTGATTTAATTTAAGATATGATGCATTGATATGCATGGAAATGTTCCGTTACACTTACTGACCCTCTTGGTATATTAAGCTGATATATATAGTTTGTGAGAGAATATAATTCTAGCTTGTTTTTTTATGAACCAAAAAAGATGAAAGGAGGTCTGTGGGTATCAGCAGGAGATTGTTAAAACTCCATTTCTTGTTTGTAAAAAAATAAAATATGGTCGCACTTCTTTAAACAGGTGCATTTAGACAATATAAATCTTCCAAAGAAACCATGTGCATTTACTTGCTACTAATTTCCAACACTTCTACCTTATTAGTATAGACTATAGATTCCTAAAGAAGCCATAGAAGACAAACTCACCCATGGTCATCATCCAATCACATCTGAGCCGCTATCTGTAACCATGCAGGTTAAAGATGTTTTACCATTTGTTCAATGACTTGCATATGATCTTTGCACAACATGCATTTTCCTTCTGCCGCCTTCAATGATAAGTCGCCATTTATGTCATTGGAGATATGATACATTTTAGGATATCAATCGAGAATGCATAACTTTTATTCTCTTATAGCCTACATTGTTGCTATCAATTTGCTTCAACTCCATGATTGATTCTGGAGCCGGTTAGCAAAAACTTTTCTGGAGTTTTTGTTTTCTATCTTAAGTTTAGACTTTAGCATACCCATTGATGTTGGATATCATGGTTTTCAAGGCAACTATTGGTTTTTTTTTTGATATTGCCCCCTCGAAAATTTCATATTTTGAACCCCCCGCCCCCCACTTTTTGATATTTTGAAATAACCCACTTCAAACTTCTCCATCAACTAAATACCCCACTCCCGAGGCTTCTGTTAAGTTAACCCTTAACCATGGTTGGTTATGACCGAGCAAAGACTGAAATACCCCTCTCACCTCTCTCTCCCCGCTCTCCCTCTCTTCTCTCCTCGTCGGCCCCCACAACCATCTTCGCCATCTCGAGTTTCCGCCGCCTCGTCCTCCTCTCCCCTCCCCTGCCTCCCTCCTCGAACCTCCGTCGCTGCTTCCCTCCTCCTCTGCGCCCTGCCTCCCTCCTCCTCCTCTGGCCTCGCTTCCCTCACCTCTCTCTTCAGACTTGACCCAATTCCAAAACCCTCATCATCCGAATCTTGGTCTGAATGCTCCTTTTCTTCTTCACTATGAAAGGAGAGCTTTTGCATATCTCGCCTCGAAATCATCAATGAGTTCTTGCTGACAGAACATTTGGGGTAAATTCAAAGGGACTGTTGGGACGCCGTCGATGGAATGGATGGGTTCGAAATCGAACGAGGGACCGAAATCGGGTTGTGGATTGATGTCGGTGGTGGTGCCCATGATCCAGCGGAGGAAGGACTGGTCATGGGTTGGGGATGATGGCGGTGGGGGATGATGGGATTGGAAGAGGATGATGTCGAGAGAGAAGAGAAGTACTAGCATGTAGCAGCAAGACCAAGTTGATGAGCTTTGCACATCTCTCTCTCTCTCTCTCTCTAGATGAGCTCTGGAATCGGTTTTGGAATTGAGGAAGGAGGAGGAGAAAGGAGAGGGGTATTTTAGTCTTTTTACCCCTACAACGGCAATTTTAAACGGTCCGAAAACGTTGATTGCCTCAAAGTTAACCGCAGTGGGGGTATTTAGTTGGGTTTAAAGTTTGGAGTGGGTTATTTCAAAATATCAAAAAGTGAGGGGTTTTTCAAAATATGAAATTTTCAAGGGGGCAATATAAAAAAAAACCCTTTTTCTGTGCGTACTTCTCTTCATTTCCTGAAGTTGCATGTTTTTGATGATTTTATTGAAATAATTGATACAGAGATTCTCTGTCTTGTACTCATACAACTCTATATGTTTGAATGACTGCCTTCGTGGTATCCAGGACAGGATGCTGGCCAAAGAGGCTGGAGGAACAGCTTAATGATTTCTTTCCTTGTCCTTTTGTGGATTGTGGTTATCATTCAGTGCATTACAGGGTCTGATGTATTAAGATGGAGATCCTTTTATGCGACTCATGATACAGCATGGAAAGCTCACTACAGAGAGGTTTTTGATCACGGTATCCGAGAAGCTTTGTGCTGCATGGGACGCGTAAAATACTTGTATGCGTTTCTCTTCAATAATTTATTTATTTTTACCGATCTGGTTGGTAGATTGGCGGCTATATTCGTTATCTTCTGATTCTATTTAACTCAGGAGTATCTTGGAGGAAGATGAGGTTTATTCTGTGGCAAGATTACTGGGTGATCTTGTGGCATATAGAGCCTCAGGCACGGGACATTTTGAGCTCTTGGCAGGTTAGCTGCCATCTCTTGCTTCTGATATTTTTTGACGAACATATAATTCATTCATTTATCATTCATCAAACTTCTATTTTACTTTGCATGAATCTATATATATTCAAAATTTCTCCACAGCTACTAAAAGTAGAAGAGAGTTTTTCTTGTCATTGATATACAATCTAGGTGTAGCAGTTACAATGCAAACTCCTCCCCCAACCTTGGTTGAAGTGAAAATCTGTCTCCTTATAACCCATAGGCATCTTTTGAAGCTGCGGAGGAGGATGGTGAGGAAAGAATGAGAGGAAAACTCACCATAATGCGTGAAGGCCCTTTATTATTTAGCCGAATTTGGGGGGAAAAAGGAGGAAGAATTATTCATGGCCAGCTGAAATATTGGGTTCAAGGCTTTGGCGTTGTTATTTATTTGTTACATCAACATTCTTTTCAAAATTATCTGTCCATAAATTCTAGAACCCTAATTGTGAGCCAAAAGTTCTAATGTTCTTCAACTATATATAACACTTTAAGACTCTGACGACGTATACACGTGTTTTATCTTTGTTTTATATTATTTTGGGTGGGTGGGGGAAGAAGAGATGGTATGGTTTGAGATTAAGTGGAATGTCTTTAGATGCGAAAGATTTATTAAAATCAACCTGAAAGAAAAATACGGAAAAAGAATCCAATATTTATGTACTCTTTGCCTTGCTCATTTGCATCTCACCGCGATCACACATACTTCCTTTTTCTATCTTATGTTTTCTAGATTTCTCATGGTAAAAATCTATTAATAATCTAATAACTTCTTTAATGGTGGTATTAATTCATTTTGTTGAGGTTTAGACTATATAATGAATAATCTAATATTGACCGGGGACGAGCCCCGACTTCCATTGGTCCTTGGTTCGACCTCCCGTCACATTAGAAAGTGCCCCGCTGTTCCCTTTACTAATTTATTTTGAAGATCTCATCTCTCTCATCAAAGGGTGCTATTCTATAATGTCTCATATATTTATTTCCTTTCAGGGCTTGCTCTATTGCAAAAGCGGAAAAAATCTCCAAAACTCTATGAGGAGCTTATGGAGGCACCTGAATCACGTATTCAAGAGGCTGCATTGTTCCATCGATTTTCTGAAGCAGCATATACAGTTATGTCATGCGAGATGTTGTGTAATATTACATGTTAGAAACTCACATATACATTGCATTTATGTAGGGACCGCTGCTTGATTTTGGAAGAAATCCTGTTTTGTTTCCATGTGCTTGGCTCCATAGACAAGGGGTTTTAACTCCTTGGTCTCGCAACAGGTTGTAGCTACATGCTAATTTTTTCTTACTAATACTTGAGTTAATATCGTACTAATTACTCTGAACAAAAAGCATATAATAAAGCTTAAGGAATTCCAAACTTGAAATAATAATCCACTTTTTTTTATAAAAAAAGCGTAGACATATTTGTTGTTATTCTTTCTAATAGCCCCCTTCCTCTTCTGTTTAACGAAGCTGACAACACATATGATGAAGTGTAGGCGTCCTGTTCTTGAAGGTGATAATTGGTGGCGAGGACACGCAGCTGCATTTATAAAATGTGTTCATTTACCCCCTGAATCTCTTCGTAAGGGGCGTGTTCATCAAGTGAGTAAGATTAAGATGTACTATGCAATCTTCATTTGGAGCTTATCGAGGATACATTCTGTTGTATATATTAATCCAAGGATAACCATATTACGTAACCATATTTATAACTTGTTCTGGCTTTGTAATGTAAAGTTGACCTGAAACATTCAAAATGCCATAGTTGCCACTTGCCACCGTCTTAAATTATCAACATTGTTATCCTTATCATTATTACACTATCTACAATAATATGATGTAGTTGCTACAAATCAAAGTATTACCCGCAAAAATTGAACAGTTGAAATATAAAATGCCAAAAATAGAAGAAAATTACGGAAGATAGAACTGTGCATGCTGCTATGTTGACTGCTTAGATTAGAATGTTTTCATAAACTCTTGGAATTATTGTCCTGTCCTTTGAACTAATGATGCCCACAACTAAATATAATTTTTTGTTAACAGACTAACCGTATGAAAATGCTTATTTTAATTCAACCAGGATCCTTCTCTGATAGTTGTGTTTTCCCTTTGATGTGAAGTTAAACATTTCATACTTCAATCTTCTTATCTTGCAGAGAAGGCGTGAGGCAGCTTACTTTATTGTGGTACTCCATGATCTAAAATCTGTGGTTGTTGCTGTTCGTGGCACTGAGACTCCTGAAGACCTTATAACTGATGGTTTATGCAGGGAGTGCAGCCTTTCTCTTGATGACTTGGATGGATTGGTCAAGCAAGTCTCTCTCTCTCTCTCTCTCTCTCCCCCCCCCCTCTCTCTCTGCGCGCGTGTGTGCACATGAGTGTGTGTGTGTGAGTGGATCAATATAATATGTATGTTTCTACTATGTATGCGGCTTTTCTGCAAGGTGCATGCATGCCACATTTACCTTATTAGTTATTCTCACCATTTTACATTCTGGATACTTCTATTCTAATATATGAAAGGTATAGGCATGCCCAACATTTACTTTTGGGCCTAATTATATTGTCATGGACTCATGAATTGTATTTTTCCGGTCAAGGTTGCTATCTTTTTGCTCTGAGCCACCTCTTATGAAGTCCCACATAATCGAAAGAGCTATGCTCCTTTATTATTCTCGGGGGAAGTTGGTTGTGATACAATTACAGCTAATTCTCAATGTTATGCATTACATAGCGGTCCTATGTATACACACAGAGATAGGACCCTAGAAAAGCTCACATGCCCCTTCTCCCCACCCACCTAACACACATTATGCTGCATGAAAAGCTAGCAATTTTATTATATTAGTAGGTTGAAGAGACAGTATTATAAGTTATTATGTGGACTTTGGTCCTCTTGTAGTTATTCACCCCCATTTATGTATGGAATTGGAGGACATGTGGATTTTTTAAGAGAAGCACAATCAGAATTCGGATAGCTTCATAGCGTCAATTGAGTAGAACGGTCCTCTAATAGGCTAGTTGATACTCACTTTAGCTGACCGTGCTTGTAGAGATGTTACTACTTAAACAATGACAACAAGCTATCATCCCAGATTTTTGGAGTCGGCTACATGAATCCTTCTCTTCCATTCCTTATGTTAAGGACCGTCTCCTCGGTCAAATTATCAATGAACAAATCGTTCTTAATTGCATATATCCATGTTCATTTAGGTCTACCTCTCCATGAACTACAATTTTGTCACTTTCTCTTACTGGGGATTGGTCTTTGTTGCATATGTCCAAACCATCTCAATCGGTTCTCTCGCATCTTATCCTCCATGGGAGCTACCTCTACCTTGTTAGGAACACACTCATTTCTTATACCATCTTGTAGTATATTATTACTCATCCATCTTAACATTCTCATTTCAACCATACTCATTTTTTGGACATATTGTTTTTTTAATTGCCCAACATTTTGATCTATAAAAAAGTGCAAGTCTTATCGCTGTCTTATAAAATTTTACTTTCGATTTCAAAGGTATCCTATGTTCACATAGCACTATTGAAGTACTGCTCCATTTCAATTATCCCGTTTTGATCCTAGGAGTTACATACTTCTCAATATTCCCATCATGATTTATTCTTAGAACTTTCACACTTGAGAAATAGTTGACACTCACATTCTTGAAGCAATTCTGAGAATGTTTTATCTATATTCAAAGTCTACTCTAGCGAATAATCAAGAGATGTTCCCAAAATAATATCGTTACTGAGTTTAGCTGAATAGAAATGAGTGCATCTATCTGGAGTTTTAGGTTGCTTCCATTGAGTGTATAACTGAGGGAGAGCTGATTGAGATGGTATGTCCTTGTGTAACGAAGGCCAACAAGGGGTTGGTTTAGAGTTATAGGCTCGCACTGATAAAATAACTAGGATTAGGGAGATACCAAAATAAACACGGATGGATGTAGTTAAAATTTAAAAAGGATATGAGAGATGCCATTTAACTATGATACCGGTCCTTAATGGAGCTAATTGGAATTGCCCTTAACATAGCTAAATGGAGGAAAGAAATTATGTGGTTGACTCCAACTGTTTGACATAAATTCGTCGTTGTCGTTGCTATAGCATTTGTGATTAGGTTCAGTCAAGTAACTTAAGTTATTGAATATCTATGAGGTATTTAGATTTTAGACTGAGAAATCCTACTGTTGCATCCATTATTAATGGTTCTATTTGTTCTCATTTTAATCTTAAGGTAATTGACAGTACATATGTCATCATAAATACATACATATATTTGAAATCATCTCATGATTTTCATTGTCATCTGTTTTTTCTTTGTTATTTTATTTATTTTTGTTTCCTTTGACTGCTGCTTACAAATATTTTTGAGCCACTGACTTTGCTTCTTGCTTTGCATATCTAAAAGTCTACAGAAATTAGTGTTTCGCTTATTTTAGTACTTATTGACAACTCTATCCTGTGACTTTGCCTGACAGCTAATATTAACATTTGGTATTATGCGCTAAAGCATCATTCTAGTTTCTTTTTTGTCATTTCTATTTTTATGCCATCTTATTTCACGGTTAAGTTCATGCTCGTTAGTTTATTAATGTGCGAGTGCATTCCTATCCTCCTTTATTCTGTTATATAATCCTGAACTGAATCTTTCTCTTATTGCAGTAGTGATCAACTTCCTCTAGGTGTGAGGGAAACTGTTCTCTCTACCTTTCCGCATTATGGCCATTCAGGGATTGTTGAATCTGCACGAGAGCTGTTCACGCAGATAGATGGACATCCTGGAGATGAAGGTTTAGATTTAGTTTTTAATCCCTGCTTGCATATCATCAACTTATTGCTGCCATGCATTCAATTCTTTTTCTTATTTGTTTCTAGCTTAAATTCTAATCCTGATAGTGAAAAGAGCATATACAACCACCACTTTGCCTATTGCTGTCTTCAGAAAGAACTATTACTTCTTTTCTTTAATTGTTATTTTCTATTTGCTGATATTGTATCCCCTCTATCCAGGGCAAAATCAGAAAGGCTGTTCTGATTAGCATATATAGGTTCATTATTTTAGTGTGGTTTCTTTTTTCTTTCTTTCTTTCTTTTTTTCCTTTTGTCCGATTCTCTTTGCTCTCCAATGTCTTACTCATCGATTTGCAGTAATTTTTTAGTTAATAATGTATGATAATACTATTAGCTATACCACATTCAACACTTGCAAATTTTAAACCATATTATTTACCCTCAACACACCTGAAATTGGTCATTTGAGGGGGCACAACCATACAAATGTTATATCAGTCCAGAATGCGACCAACTCCCAGGATTTCGAGTGCAAATAAGCCAATTGACAGGTTGTTAGTATTCACGGGTTATAGATGATGGGTGCTAAACGCAATTGATTACTCTGTATTAGATCTAAACGAACATGGATAGAGGCTATTAAGAACGATATGTTAATTGTAAATTTAGCAGAGGAATTGGCCCTTGACAGAGAAGAATGGAAACGAAGGATTCACAGCCGACCCCAAAAATTTAGGATGAAGGCCTGTTGTTGTTGTCTTTGCAGTTTTTAAAAAAAAATTTGCCTAGCAAAATTGTCGTGTGAAACATGGTTAAAGTTTTGTTACCATTTGTCAGTGTCATCTTGTCATCCTTGGCATGAAACGTAGTTTGCTAGAAGCACACCACTCAATGTTGGAAAAGAATTCTCCCAAGATTTTTGCGACAAATTTGACTATATGGTATTAAACCCTCAACATGGGGTGACAAATGCTCATCCTTTTGGCCACACAATTGCAATTATGTTGCAGACTTTGAAAAAGGACTTAGGGCTAATTGTTCGATATGGGCACTCCTTTATTGAAGTTCGTGCAAACATAAGTCTCAACACTAAAACCAAATCTGAAGAAAAAGGCATGGATATATCTAAGACTGGTTTCTTATCTGTGCAATATATTTATAATCTCTACTGCCGCTTGAAATGTTGTGCATTGCCTTTAATGAGTTTGTGTCATTCGATTGCATCTTCTTGCAGATGATGGTTCACAAACTGAAAAGCATGGTTTCCTTTCTACTTTGCTGGGAAACAATTGCGAATGTCATGGGTACAAACTTATCATTGTAGGACATTCATTAGGAGGAGCTGTCGCCACTTTGCTAGGAATAAGGGTAAGCATCAAGCATGAGATCCATAACGCAAGAACTTTACATGCGAACCATGCATTTTGTGTGTACTATTCAATCTACTCATCGTTTTTTGTTTCTCCCTTGTCTTTCCTTTTCCATTTTTTTCTCCCTTTTCTTCTTCTTTTCTTTCTTTTTCTTTTTCTTCCTTTTGCCCATCTCATATAAATAAAAGAAAGTTTACAAGGATTATTCCATATGGAAAATAAAATGCAAGACAAACATCACCACAGCCTACTTCATGATAGACTTTATCCAAGCCCTTAAGCTTTTATTGGAAACAGCAGCAAGAATAAGAGATGCCTCAATTATGAATTATATCAACCAAATTTTGCAAATCTTCAGCGAACAATCAACTTGACTGTTTGGATTTATTTTCACTGTATGCCTGTATCGAGTATATAAATCACTAGGTATGGATCTAAGTTAGATACACAATCTCAGCCCTCCATCTCTCAGTTAATAGCTGATGCGTGCTGAATCGCGTCAAGATGTTACCTTCCGTTGATCTGCTGTTGGCAATGATGGACGGCCGAGATTTGAGTTGGAGGATAGCTCCTGAAGTGTATGGATCTCAATGGGTTTGAGGTTGTTGGGGACGAGCTACCTGCAAGGAAGTCCCGGGGTGGTTGTACCACTGAGAACCCTCCGACGATCAAGTTAGACAGGAAATCCGAGCAGAGTAATGGCCTAGTGAGTGGAAAATGACTTACTTGAACTGTCTAAAAGAGGGGTTTATATAGCGGTGGCAGCAGGCAGGTGCGAGAATCACGCCGGCCATTACGCCCCCGACGTCATGCTCGCGTGATGGGCGGGATCTCCCATTAATGGCGAGAAATGCTCGTTAATGGGGATCATGATGGCGTGGAATGCGGGATCGTGGCCAGCGGATATCTCGCGCATGGCGAGATTCGCGGAGGCGAGGCGGAAGCACCTGCGAATGATGCCGTCGGTCGGTCGAAGGGACCGAGGAAGATGAGCTCGGCGGGGGCTCGGGACCGAGCGGAAGGCCGAGCTATCTTGGTTCTGTG
This sequence comes from Agapanthus africanus, assembly GCA_030015575.1. Taxonomy (NCBI): domain Eukaryota; kingdom Viridiplantae; phylum Streptophyta; class Magnoliopsida; order Asparagales; family Amaryllidaceae; genus Agapanthus; species Agapanthus africanus. The sequence continues at coordinate 93,673,740 of JASDDO010000024.1, read as the reverse complement.
GTAGCCCGGAGGCGAGCTGAGAGGGCCGAGGAGGCCAAATGTGCAGGAGGCTCGGAGGCGAGCCAACGGTTGTTTGCAAGGCGGGCATAGAAGTGGTGTGGACGGCCCAGAAGGTCGGCCACATCCATGGGTCGCAGACCCGGATGTTCCTCCAACGTGTTGTCCTTGGTCCTTCCTTGCGGGCTTCGGGACACGTCATCAGCCACGTGTCACGATCTGGGAGATCACCAATATCGAGCATCATCATTAGCCTCCCACTCTCATCCCGACCTGTTCATGGGTCGAGTCGAGGGTGGTCTGCCGGGTCACCCGAGGTGAGCTCCTCGTCGTAGATATCGTGAGCGTGTGTTCTCGGGCAATCTACTGTATCTTCTTGGTAACGTCAGCGGATCAGGGGCCAGATCTCGCATTAAAGAGGATGCACCGGATTGTGCGTACGATCACCGAAGCGACGACCCACGTGTCGGGCGCTGGTTGGTTGACGCGATGGGCCGCAGACTTCTGGCGTCTGATGGGATGTGGCTAATGCGCGTGTGACAGGTGGAGCGATCGTGGCCGTCGAATGCACTGAGCCGTTTCGGCGGGAGATGACTGTCGCCGTAGGATATGTACGCCGGCATGTATAAATAGAGGTGGGGTCCATGGCCCGTACCACTTCACATTTTCCTGGTCTTGGGTCTCGTTAGCTCGGCGCTCTCTTTTTAGGTCGGATCTCTGCATTTCCCCTTCCGAGGACCCATCCTCCTAATCAGGTTAGATGTCTTTTTCTGAAGAGTATGTAGAAATAGATCGGGTAGGGTCTAGGGAGGCCCCTGTAGATTCTTCTTCTTCTTCATCCGCTTCTTCTGCTTCTTCTTCCACTGAGTCGGAGTCTTCCCGGAAAGTTAGGGTCAGATCCTCTTCTCGGGGTCGCGAGATGGGGGTGGTTCGCAGAGCGGATGTCGCGGACGCCCCTGATGTGTCATCCATGGTAAGGTACGAGGACGAGCTTGCCACCGCTCGGGCTCGTTTCCATATTCCTCCCGGCTATACACTACGTTTGGCCGAGGACGGAGAGAGGGCAGATCAGGTACGAGTAAAGAGATTGCCTTGTACCTGGAAGCCTTTTGGGCCGGAATGCGCCTTCCTTTCTCTTCCGAGCTTGTTAGAGCGCTGAATCATTTTGGGATAGCCCCGGGCCAGCTAGTGCCGAACTCCTGGAGGATTCTCTTTGGGTTCTTGGTCCGTCTGAAGTTGCAGTTGATCCCTTTCAGACTGTCCACCCTTGCCTCTTCTCTCATTTACAAAAGCTACCCTGGCGCTCGCGCGGGCGAGCCGAGGTGGGTATACCTTTCGTTTAGGAAGCAGCGGGGAAGTGCTTCCGGATCGAGGGTCGTCGTCGTGCCTTCTTCCATCCACGATTAGAAGTTTTTCTTTGTTGGGCCGTCCGAGGGTGAGGACTGGCCCATGCTCACCCAGTGGTCTAGGGATAGGTGTCGGCGAGAGGGCCAGTCGAGCGATCCCGACGCGCTGAAAGTGGCGGAGTGGGAGCCCATTCCTCGGGCGGACGTGCTGCTTTCTGAGCAGGCCCTGAATTGGGCCGGGCTCAGCCCCGCCCAGTATGTGGGTAAGTTAGGAGTTTGCAGGCAATCTGTTAGACTTACGTTTATTTTACTTTTACTCGTGTTGCTGACTCCATTGTACCTTGTGTTGTGCAGAACCTATGGACGCGAGCAAACTTCGAGCGGCCATGCGCGAGCCGAAGAAGGGATCGAAGGCTGGAGGTGCCAGCTCTTCCCGTCCGATGTCGGCCTCGGCTCCCCCGGCAGCCGCCCCACCCCGGCGTTGTCTCTCAAGAGGTTCCCCCGGATGGTTCCGCGGACCCCGGCCTCCCCGATCTTGGTGGACGAGGGGGACCTCCGTTTTGAGGTGCCCTCGGGGCTCTCCGTTGCTGACGGACATGGAGAGGTCGGCCGGAGGCAAGGTTCCTCGGGGGACCCTAAGGGCGCAGATGACGGCGATCGCCCAAGAGGCCGTGCAGGTTAGCGCTCGCATCTTACTTGATTTTTCTTTCAGCGTCTTACCATTCGTGAGATTTGGTGCCTCCCTTTTCTTTCTGATCCCCCTCTGATTTCTTCAGGTCTTCCAGCACGTCACCCTCGTCGTCCAGATGGAGGACGATGAAATTGCCCCGGCGATGCGAGCCGCGGGCGAGCTCTCCTCACTGGAGGAGAGCTCGAAGTTGGAGCTGGAGGCGACGATGGCGAGGGTCGCCGTCCTAGAGGGCGAGGTGGAGGCCGGGAAGCAGGAGGTTACGGCCGGGAAGCAGGAGTTCGCCAGGCACTGCGAGGCAGCCCAGGTCGCCGAGGCCAAGCTTCAGGACTCCAAGTTGCTCGTCGGCACCCTGAAGAAGTCGGCGGGCACCCTTCGGAAGGAGCTGGAGGCGGCGGTAGAGGGGACGAAGCGGGGCGAGCTCAGGACGGCGAAGGCGGTGGAGAAGTACAAAAAGTCGGACCATTTTTACACTGACCTAGCCGCAACCACTACTCATCTGGCACGAGGCCCTCGACGCCGTTAAGGCTCGGATGCCGGAGTTCCCCGATGAATAGCTCCGGAATGAATATCCTCGCGGGGACGACGCGCAGGGATGCCCCCGGGAGCACTGCCGGGGAAGGGACTCTCTTCGAGGGCGGCGCCGACGCTCCTGTGATGGGCGTAGCCCCAGTCGTGGTGGACGTTAAGCTCCCCGGGGTTGCGCCCGGTCCTGAGGCCTGAAGCCCCTCGTCTTCTTGTTTCTTTTTTTGTTGCATCGGGGATTTTGTAGGCCTCCGGGCATTTTGTAAGGCTGGGGAGCCCACAATACCCTTGTAAAGACTTTTGGCTTTGTGAATAAAAACTTTTTGCAGTGGTATTTGCGCGCGTATTTTCCTTTGTCGGTAAACACTTGTATTTGCACAGTTCAGTCTTCACGTCGGGTCGGTTCTTCGTCTGGCGATCGCAGGTCGAGTTGAATTCGACTATTTGCCAAGTGTGCAAAGACCGATGAAGGGTCGGTATCTCCATGGCCCCGAAGTCGAGGTTGGGATCGCTTAGACGTTGATGGCCTCATGGCGAGGGCTTGGACCGTGGTGTCGGCGGTTAGTAACACCAGCTGCGGATGACCGAGCATGGTAGATGCTCGGTTCCCTCTTAGCGAGGGCTTAGGTATCTGGCTTCGTGGGGGTAGTGAACGACATCCATCACAACCGAGCATGGTAGCTGCTCGATTGCCTCTTGGTGAGGGCTTTGATCGTTAGCGCTGGAAGGGTCGTAAGAGGTGGCTAAGGATGGACCGAGCAGTGAAGCTGCTCAGTGGCCTCTTGGCGAGAGCTTCGATCCCTCGCATTGTGTGGTAGGAAACTACCAGCCAGGGATAACCGAGCAAGGGCGGGCCCGGTTGCCTCTTGATGAGGGATTTTGATCCTTAGCGCGGGAGGGGTCGTAAGAGGCCTACTAAGGACGGGCCATGCAGGGTTACTGCCCGGTGCCTCTTGGCGAGGTCTTTGATCTCTGGCATTGTGGGGTATGAAACTACCAGCCAGGGATAACCGAGCAAAGGCGGGCCCGGTTGCCTCTTGATGAGGGCTTTTGATCCTTAGCGCGGGAAGGGCCGTAAGAGGCCTACTAAGGACGGGCCGAGCATGGTTACTGCTCGGTGCCTCTTGGCGAGGGCTTTGATTCTTAAGGACAGACCGAGCAGGGTTACTGTCCGGTGCCTCTTGGCGAGGGATTTGATCTCTGGCGTTGTGGGGTAGGAAACTACGAGCCAGGGATAACCAAGCAAGGGCGGGCTCGGTTGCTTCTTGATGAGGGCTTTTGATCCTTAGCGCGGGAGGGGCCGTAAGAGGCATACTTTGGACGGGCCGAGCAGGGTTACTGCCCGGCGCCTCTTGGCGAGGGCTTTGATCCTTGAGGACAGACCGAGAAGGGTTACTGCCCGGTGCCTCTTGGCGAGGGCTTTTGATCCCTGGCGTCATGGGGTAGGGAACTACTAGCCAGGGATAGCCGAACAGGGTAGCCGCTCGGCTGCCTCTTGGTGAGGGCTTTGATCTCCGGCGTCGTGGGGGTATGGAACTACCAGCCAGGGATAGCCGAGCAGGGTAGCCGCTCGGCTGCCTCTTGGTGAAGGCTTTGATCCCTGGCGTCGTGGGGTAGGGAACTACCAGCCAGGGATAGTCGAGCAGGGTAGCCGCTCGGCTGCCTTTTAGTGAGGCCTTCGATCCTTAGCGCTGGAAGGGCCGGAAGGGGCCTGCTAAGGACGGACCGAGCAGTGAAGCCGCCCAGTCGATTCGGAAGGTTCTGTCTGATCTTCCCGGTGAAAGTATGGGGAATAGGGACAGTCGTGGGCAACACGTGTATCGAACGGGTGGGGGAGGTGAAACGCCGGAGCCGCGTCGTTTCGATTTCGCCAAGAAAGGCTCGAGGTCTGCCGCGTGGCGGCACAGCTGTGGGTGAAACGGGCGACTGTCCCTGGCTGTTGGATTTTCGAGGGCGTAGTGGGCTATAAAGCGGAGGTAGCGTTGATCACTCTTTTCTGCACACCCAAAACGTAAGAATGGAGAACTTCCCTTTCACGATCCCCGACATCGTAAATTTCGAGGACACGCACCTCTATGACCAGTATTGCACCGAGGACACGGTGCAACTAGTGATTGGCCGCATTGAGGATCATTTCGCCTGACTGCTTTCCCGGCGCTCTCCCCTGCTCCAGCTGTTGATGTACTGCATCTGGAGGGCGTCGTCGGGGCTCTACAACCCCTTGTCCGAGCAGCTGAGGGACGAGGCGGTTGGTAAGCTAAGGTCCTTGCGGCGCTTCGGCCTGATCTCTGCAGGTCGGCGGGATCGCTCGGTGGCGCTCATCTTTGAGTGCTATCAATTGAGGCACCATGCCGGCATTCGTGGGCGGCATCAGAGGCAAAGGGCTGAAGCGGTGAAGGCTCGGTTGGCAGAAATATGCTCGGAGTACCACGAGGAGTGTTTCCTGCACCCCTTTCCCCGCTATTGTAATTTTTCTTTTTCGGTGTACAGCTGAGGAGCCTATAGTACTCTTTGAATAAACAAACTTTTCTTTTTGCAATGTTTTATTGATTTCTTATTATATAAACAGAAAGATCTTGAGAAAGTTTACATTGCCTTAGTAAAAGAAGTACAAGCTAGTAGATGTTCTTTTTATTTGCGCAGCTTGAGCCCCTCGGATGTCTGTTGGCCTCCGCGACCGGCCCGGGGTGTTGAGCCTCGTAGGTATCCGACGTACCCTTCGCTGACACGACCATGATTTTGCTGATTGTCAACCCACCGGGAGGGGGACGCAGCTCCTGCTTGCGGTCAGCTTGCCGCTTGTCCCTCAAGTACGCTGCAAGGTGTCCCGAACGGATGAGCTCCTCGATGTAGTCTCGGAGCTGCTTATAGCTCTCCGTGGAGTGGCCTAGCGATCTGTGAAAACCGCAGTAAGGACCCTGAGTACGCTTTGCCGCCATGCGCGAGATTGGGGGAGCTTGAAGAACCCCTCGTCCTTGGCCTCCTCAAACAGTACCGTCTGGGAGACGTTGAGCGGGGTGTACTCCTGAAATCTCGGGGAGTAGGGCTTTGGCCGCTCAAGCCTCTTTCTCTCTTCCCTCACCCTTTTCTTCTGGTCAGTTTGCTCTGCCCCGGGGAGATTTGCGTTCACCTCGGACCCGAGCTGGATTTCGCGGTCGGTCCAGATCTTTACCTCGGCCATGGTCTTAGGTTGCGTTAATGCAAAAGAGCGTAACCACTCCTTGTGCCTAAGACCAGACCTCAGAGCCGTGATGACTGTCTCGTCCCGAGGGGACCTCGGGAAAGGCATTGTAGAAGCGGGTGACGTACGCTTTGAACGTTTTTTTGTTCCCGCTCTTGATCGTGAAGAGATGGTCGACGGTCCGTTTCTGCCGTTCCCGACGAAATGGCCGAAGAATTGGGTGGCCAGCTCATCGAAGGTTGAGATCAAGCGTGGTGCGAGTCCTCGGAACCAGTCTCGTCCGGAGCCGATGAGAGTGGCCGGGAAAGCTCGGCATTGGGCGGCGTCAGAGTTGTCTTGGAAGCTCATCCCGGCCGTGAACGCGTCCAGATGGTCCTTCGGGTCTGACTTCCCGTCGAAGAGCGAGACCTTGCGGGGCTTGTTCCGGGAGGAGACATGGACGGGGAGAAGCTCATCGGTGAAGGGCTTTGTGAGCGAGTCTGCGGCGCATTTAGCCCCGTCGCTCGAGTGGCGACCTTCTCGATGCATGCCCTCGATCTTCTTTTCAAGGGTGTCGAGCCAACCATGGTATCCCGACGATTCGGCACATTCCGATCTTTGGCCCCTACCGTTGGAGACTTGCATTTGGCCGCAGCCTCGGTTCCTTTCAATGAGGTTTCTTAGGTCGCCCGGCGAGGTAGTCTTCGAGCTGCTGTGACGAGTCCCGTCCGTGCGACCCCGTCGAGGGAGGGGGTGTTGGTCATGCCGGGGAGCAGACAAGCTGACTGACATCTCCTCGGGAGGGACAGGCGGGTGCAGGGGCTTGGGGCGAGGCTCTCTGGCGACGGACCTCGGGGTTGCACTGTGCGGCGCCTAGCGGGTCATAGAATATGTCGGCCCGGGAGATCTGCGGCCGTGAGAGGCAGCGAGGTGGTGGTCGGCAGCGCCGACGCGAGCAGAGTCTTCTCTCCCTTTGTAGAGGTCCCGGTCCCGAGGTGGGGGAGCGGCAACTTGGGGAGCTTGCCCCGCCGTTTGGACACGGATGAACGCGTCCACGACGGACGCGAGTCGATCTATCCGGACGGCTAGGGCGTTGATGGCGTTCGGGGGAGGAGATTCGTCCGCGCCTCCGTTGTGGGGAAGGCGGCGGCTAGTGCTTGGATCGTCGTGATGACCGCTTGCCATTGGGTTGAGATCGGAAGATGAACTTTGTCTTAGTGGAATCAAGGTTCCCACAGACGGCGCCTGCTGAATCGCGTCAAGATGTTACCTTCCGTTGATCTGCTGTTGGCGATGATGGACGGCCGAGATTTGAGTTGGAGGATAGCTCCTGAAGTGTGTGGATCTCAATGGGTTTGAGGTTGTTGGAGCCGAATTACCTGCAAGGAAGTCCCGGGGTGGTTGTACCACCGAGGACCCTCCGACGATCAAGTTAGATAGGAAATCCGAGCAGAGTAACGGCCTAGTGAGTGGAAAATGACTTACTTGAACCGTCTGAAGGAGGGGTTTATATAGCGGTGGCAGCAGGCAGGCAGGTGCGAGAATCACGCCGGCCGTTACGCCCCCGACGTCACGCCCGCGTGATGGACATGATCTCCCATTAATGGCGAGACATGCTCGTTAATGGGCATCGTGATGGCGTGGAACGCGGGATCGTGGGCAGCGGATATCTCGCGCATGGTGAGATTCGCGGAGGCGAGGCGGAAGCACATACGAATGATGTCGTTGGTCGGTCGAAAGGACCGAGGAAGATGAGCTCGGCGGGGGGTCGGGACCGAGCGGAAGGCCGAGCTATCTTGGTTTTGTGGTAGCCCGGAGGAGAGCTGAGAGGGCCGAGGAGGCCAAATGTGCAGGAGGCTCGGAGGCTCGCCAACGGTTGTTTGCAAGGCGGGCATAGGAGTGGTGTGGATGGCCCAGAAGGTCGGCCACATCCATGGGTCGCGGACCTGGGTGTTCTTCCGACGTGCTGTCCTTGGTCCTTCCTTGCGGGCTTCGGGACACGTCATCAACCATGTGTCACGATCTGGGAGATCACCGATATCGAGCATCATCAATAACTAAACCAACTTATACTTAAATTTAGTAATTTTATTAGTGCCAAATGTATATTACTTTAATTCTGCTATACAAAATGTTATTATGGCCTAATTCTCTGGGCATATATTCTGGACCTCGAATTTATGTATGTGCTTTGGATGGCTGCAGCTATATGCAAGATATCCAAATCTACACGTTTATGCTTATGGCGCACTTCCTAGTGTGGATTTGGTGATAGCTGAAGCATGCTCAGATTTTGTCTCTAGGTATGATCGATGAAACTCCTTATACTTTAGGGTTACTATAACCCCCTTATTAAATCAATTTGAGAGTGTCAGATGCTAATTAGGCAATTTTATGAGTTATATGTGATGAGATAAAATTAAGGGTGTAATATGCAAGCAACACTATAGTTGTGGTGGAATCTTTGCTGAATCTTTACATCAAACCACCTCGCCGTACTAACCTTCTCAACCCTCACAGCATTGTATACAACGACGAATTCTCTGCACGGCTCTCGGTCAACTCGATCCTCAGGCTTCGTGCAGCTTCAATCGCAGCACTTTCCGATGATTCCTCGGCCGATTCGGCATTGATGAGCAAACTTGCTCGACGAGTTTTAAACTTGAGAAAATCCCAAGAGAATGGTGAATCTCGAAGATCACCTTCTCCATCTAACCAGCAAAGTCCTGATTTGAACGAAGATAATAACTACCAAATGTACAAAAGAAGGCCCTTGAAGTACGCTATTGATGGCGGAGCATTTCTCTGTGGCCATGCAGTTTCTTGTATAGTGAGCCCCCCAGTAGTGGATGGTATTACATCAGAACCTGGGAGGCTTTCTGAAAAAGATCCTTACCATGAATTTGCTAATGAGGATGTCAATGGTGCATATGAATGTAGTGGGAGTAAACCGACAATTGTCGAAAGTTCTGATGACTTGCTGTCATCATTCAAGGGTCAGACTTCAGCATTTGTGGGGGATTCTTCGACACAAATTGAAGTGTCAGGAGATACACCGGAGGTGTTTTTGGCAGGACTTATTATCCATATAATACCGGAAGAGAGAAATGTTTCAAGTCAGTGGAAAAGATGGTTGGTTGATGATCGAGTGGGGGGTTATAAAGCTTTTCTTGCGGAAAGAGAGAACTTCAAGGATATTGTTGTTTCGCCTTACATGTTCCTCGATCATCTACCTTGGAGGTAACTTCCCTTTTATATTCTTTTGTTTGCACAAAGGGGTTGTTTGGTTTGCTGAAGTCGAAAGTGCAACATTTATTGCTAATAAAAAGACGAAATGTAAATTTGTAATTTTCTAGGATTTCTAAGAGCTACGATATTATAAATTAGCTCAGCAGCTCTACCGTCTCTCATCTGTTTAACTCACAAATCTCTCAACTGATATCAATATTTCAGGTGCCATTATGCACTGCAAAGAGTTTTAGAGACCCGAAAGCTTCAAATGCAACTCAATAACGATCTATCAAGTGGAGGAGAGGTTCTTGTGTGAAGTATGCACGCATTTAAAGTCCGTTATCCATACATAAACTATTCTCTGGTGCTGAAACCTCATCGGTAATGCATATAGGGAAGTATGAACTTAATATTGAAGATGCATACGTGGAAAGAATATGAAGTACATCGTCAAGGGCAATTTGCTCCATATGTTGGTTCCCCCCCATTAATTTTACTCGACTCAAGAATGACAATACATATATAGAGGAAAAGAAAGCCGAAGATTAACGTGTACTACTTTTTGAGGTATTTTTTTTTTCTGTTTACCCTAAGTTGTAGTGCAATTACTGGTATCCAATTTATAAGATGTCCATCGTTATCATTCATCGGTAATTTGTTACGACCAATTGCCTTTTCCATCTTCTATAGTTTCAGAAATTACTGTATTAATTGCTTTCAAAGGAAGGACACAGTATCCATATAAAATGGAATGGTCGTTTCCTTCGTTCTTCTCTTATTTGTTATCCCCCCCCTCCCCCCCCCCCCCTATGTCATGAGATATATGCCTAACAAACCTAACGTCTTATGTGGAGAAAGTTACGAAACTTTGAATACAGATTTGTTAGGCTTGTTTAATCTAATTTGGAATTTATTCTCGTGTTATTTTTGATTTCCTCTTTGTTTATCTTTGCTAATTTTGGACCCTTAGAAGACTTGGTTTGCATTATTTCATTACAGTCCTCTGGTAACTTTGTGAAGTTGATACTTACATTTCTTTCTCTTTCTTGATTGTGTGCATACCATCGGTACAACTAAGAATTTTTAGCTGTGCTTAATTATGAGAGGACAGCAGCTTGCTTGAATTATCTTTTTGTGTACCATTTATCCCGAGGAAACAGGTTATCAACTAGTGACTAAACTGTCAACTAGTTTATTATATGGCTCAATCCAACCGTCAAATTGACGATTCACTCTAGCCATCTTGTTTAATACATGGAGTGATATATTGTTTAATACATGGAGTGAAATATGTGCAAAATTTTGATCGATTTGACATCTTCTATGTCTTCGATCAAGTGTTTTCGATGTATGGCATTTTTATTGTGTTTAAAAACGCTTGATCCATCATTTTATTATGCATTACATCGATCAAAATTTCATACACATAGATCACTTCATATGCAGAACAAGATGGCCAGAGTGGATCGTTGATTTGATGGTCGGTTTGGGCCATCTCTAAGCACTAATTGACAATTAAATAGCTGATAACCCGCTTATTCATATATATTTGTAGATTTAAAACCATTTGATATTTTACTGCATGTTTTAATTGGTAGAGTCAGCTTTGCAAAGTATCAGCGTTAAAATTTGCAAATAGTGTTCCATATCCCTTCATGGAGTGGAGACACAGGCATGCATGAATATGATGTCAAATAAAGATAGTGGTGGGACTAAGAGGTTAAAATATAACTATAGTGCATTATGATATCAGAATGGAAGAGAAATAGAGAATTAACACTAGATTTTTCAGCATAAAAGCATATCCTTTAACAAAATATCATAACACAAACCAATCATTCAATGCCGTGAAGTCCACATAGGTATCGGGCCTTTTATTGGATACAATGTGAGATAGAGGGTGTGACCCAATGAAAAGCCCGTGGCCTATGAAGATTCTATTTGGTGAGTAGAAAAACCATTTTTCATTTTTCTCAGAATAAGCAAAACTCGGTTTACCATTTCATTCAATAACGAATAAAAACCATTACAAAGAGTGTCGTTATTATATGATGGCAAAGTTTCTTCCCATTGAGTAAGAAGCTTAGGGTTCTTCAAACCTTAAAAAAATGCATACAATAAATGGCAAGTAGTTAATGCTATACACAGGATAAGTTAAATATTTTCTTCAAACTGTATTTCATCGGCAACCAATATTAGATATATCTACGTCTAGATGCAAATGCAGTAAAAATATATTCTTTATTAATAGCCTTACATAGTAACGAAGAGTTATCAATAGTCAAGTAGGCTTAAAGACACTTTATAAGGCTGCATTTGGTACCTATCATTCATTTTATTATCATATCATTTACCATCAAGTTGCTCACATAATATACAAAAATTTTGATGGCAACAAAGCATCTCCATCTTCATCCAATGGAACAACTCTAATTTGATCCAACGGCCAAAAACAAGCGACCACTAACATTTCGGCGGTAAACAAAATGAAGGGTGGATATTAGAGATAAGAGACATCACCACATGAAAATGGTCAATCATTGGTGGCTCTAAAATAAACAGTCCCCCCATTCTTCTCAAAATCTCACATGGATACCATGCTCAATGCTTTTAGCCTCTCTCATTATTTTATTCATTTTCTTTCATTTCATTCCATACAATTTTTTTTTTTGGCAAGTTGTCAAAAAAACACAAGCACTTTTTTCCGTTGTCAAAAACTCTCCGAACTCGAAACGGTAGTCAAAAACCCCTTAGAAATTTTTACTGCACTATCTATATAGTAGCATGTTATATCTAATCAATTAATACAAAGTATTTAGATATCGCAGAAAACAGTTTAGATATCACATGCAACTGCTTAGATATCGCTGGCTACTGCTTAGATATCTCAGGAAACTAGATATAGCAGGCAACCACTAGATATCATAAATAAGGAGTTTCTTGATAACTTTTTAGGGGGGTTTTGACTAAGTTTTTGAGGCCGGGGTTTTGATAAAATAAAAAAGTTCTAGGGTGTTTTTGACAATTTACCCTTTAATTTCCACATACTAGCTGTAACAGTATCTTTATTTTATTTATTTGTCTCCCACCACATCATAATAAAGGCCCTTTCCCTTTCCTTTTTCCCCTTCTACAAGCCCTTCTCATTTCTTTTTTTCTTCTTCATCATTTCCTCGACCTAATCGATATGTTTTGATCATTTTCTCCTGAATTTTCTTTAAATCTTCCAAAAGTTCTCAAAATTTTCTAGCTTTGTTGGTGTCTTAGATCCTTCAATTCTCCTTGTTGAGTTCTTTGATGAATCTCATGTTTAGACTTCTTGGATGTATCAATAGATAATATACATATCATCTCAAAAATAGATAATATACATCTAATCGGTTGATTCTTCAAACTTTTTTTTGGGTTTTCTTCCTTGAGTTTCATCAACAAAAAATCACACCATTTGTATTCTTGAACCGCTCAAATGGCACAAGAAAGCTGCAATCTAGACAAAGAGGAAGCAGAGATCCTCAAACCTTCATCTTCTCCTTCATCTCCTCCTTCTCCAACTCATAAGGATGAAGCTGAGATTATGAAAGCTTTTTCATCTTCTCCGACTCATCAACAATCGTCCTCCACTCCTCTCTTCACGAGTTTTCGTAAGAAAATCTGGACAAAACGCCATGAGAAGTTGGAGGAAACCATTAAAGAATCGAAGACGTCAATTCGATTTGTAAACAGATGCTTGAGCTGCCGGAGAAAGGTGGGGCTTACCGGGTTCCGGTGCAGGTGTGGCCATCTATTCTGTGGTCAACACCGTTATTCCGATAGTCATGATTGCTCGTTTGATTACAAGGCTTTGGGTAGAGAACAGATTTCTAAGGCTAATCCGATCATTAGAGCTGCGAAAATCATCAAGATCTAAGCTCAGAGCTATTTATTTCGCATTAAATATCTATGAGTTTCGATTCTGGATTTGTATGTAGCATATCATATGATATAGTTTCAGAATTCAATATATGTTGGTTATGGTAATCCCTACCAGTGAATCCAAATTTCATGATATTGAAAATCCACATTACCTATCTTGTTTCCGTAAATGTATTAACATATACGGTCAAATTCCAATCTTATTGATTTGATTATTTTCAATTGTGTTAGTTACATCTTCTTGTGCATCAATTCTTTTTGCAATAATATGATTACATCTATTGACCAATTCTAATGTTGTGAGATGGAAAAACATTGAATTTGTTGATGATAAGAAACCTTCTTTAGTTGTGATTAGGCATCTTCCTCTTTTAGACAGAGGTCCATAGCATTGTAAAATTTCAACTTGTTATTAATTAACTTGATAAGTTTGAGATGATTAATGCTCATGAGAAATATGTTAACCGTAAAGACAGAGAATATTTAAAGTTAAGGAAGTGATGGGCTTTTGTAGATACACATGAGACTTTTATATAAGTCGGCTTTCAATAATAAGACTTAAGCCTTTTTGAGTTTTGACACATCTTATATCTTATATCCATGTGTTCTTTTGTTGTTTTCAATATGCGACTATCATTAAAGTTTTCTCATCATTTGGTTTTTACTTTCAACACTTTTCCTCACGTGCAACAATCACTTTTTCTAGGGTGTGGTTGCCACGTGGAAAGCACGAGACGGGTTATGTGCAACCATCACTTTTTCTTGGTATGCTTATTACGTCGAGAGAACGAGTTTGGATCGAGCTATCGGCTCTGATACCATGTAAAAATCAAGAGAAAAATAGAGTTTATATATGAGTTTGGATCGAGCCATCGGCTCTGATACCATGTAGAAATCAAGAGAAAAATAGAGTTTATATATATATATATATATATATATATATATATATATATATATATATCACCTCTCTTATCTCAACAAATCAACTAACTAATTAACACACAATAACCAATTATACTCATAACTAATATATAATAACTAATTATATATTCATAACACTCCCCTGCAAGCTGGAGCATAGATGTCAATCATGTTAAGTTTGGACAGAAGACGAGCGAAAACCGGTCGAGTAAGAGCTTTGGTAAGAATATCTGCTAATTGAGTTGCAGAGAAAACATGCTGGAGTGCAACCACCTTATCTATCATTTTGTCATAAATGAAGTGATAATCTATCTCGATATGTTTGGTCCGCTCATGAAAAACTGGATTCTTAGCAATGTGATTTACGACCTTGTTATCGCAGAAGAGTGTAGTCGGAAGAGAAGAAAGAACTCCAAGATCTGTCAAAAAAGAAGTAAGTCATACCAACTCAGCAACTGTATGTGCCATAGATCTATACTCAGACTCTGCAAAAGAACGAGCAACTATATTTTGCTTCTTACTTTTTCATGTAATCAAGTTTCCCCCCAAGAAGACACAATAGTGACTCGTGGAATGTCGATCATCAACGGATCTAGCAAAGTCAGCATCCGTAAAGGCTGTGAGCGACAATATAGATGATGGTTTGTAAAAAAGACCCTATTCTGGAGAGCCTTCAATATATCTGAAAATATGCTCAACTGCCTTAAGGTGAGAAGTCAAAGGATTTTGCATATATTGACTCACTGTGCTAACGGCAAATGCAATGTCTGGCTGAGTGACAGCGAGGTAAATAAGCTTGCCAACAAGACGTCGATATCGTCCCGGGTCAGGTAGTGGAGGATCCGAGAAAGAGTTTAATCGAGATAGCTTGACTGAGAAATCCATATGGGTGTTTGCTGGTTTATATTCCAGAAATCCTGTCTCAGATAAAAGATCAAGTGCATACTTGTGCTGATAAAGCTGCAATCTACCAGAATTCCGTTATACTTCAATCCCAAGGAAATATCTAAGTGACCTAAGGTCCTTGGTATGAAAGTGTGAAACCAAATGTTCTTTCACTTTGGAGATGTCAGCAGAATCATCTCCGGTGATGATAATATCATCAATATACACCAACACAATTACCCTGTGCTGAGGACGATAATATGTAAAAAGAGACGTGTCGGCGCGATTACGTGTGAAGCCAATTTGTCGTAAAATCATGCTAAAATTTTCAAATCGGGCACGTGGTGACTATTTCAGTCCTTATAACGATTTGTGTAGAAGACAAACCATAGACTCTCCCGACCGCTCAAAATCAGGAGACTGCTGCATATAAATAGTCTCTGAAAGATCTCCATTAAGAAAGGCATTCTTCACATCAAGCTGATGAAGAGGCCATGCCTTAGAAACAACTAAGAATATAAGAACACGAACCGATATTAATTTAGCAATGGGTGAGAAAGTTTCAACATAATCCAAACCATACTGCTGAGTAAATCCTTTGGCTACCAATCGAGTTTTGAGACGGTCAGTCGTCCCATCTGGATTTTGCTTGACAGTAAAGACCGATCGACAACCAACAACCTTCTTATCTGAAGACAGGGTTACCAATTTCCAAGTCCGATTTGAACGCACTGCGGCAATCTCCTCCAATATTGCTGCATGCCAACCTGGGTGTTGAAGTGATACCTGAACAGAGGAAGGAAGGGTGATGGCAGATAAGGAAGAAACAAACTGACAAGCAGATGGGGTCAATCTATGATAGGAAATAAAGTTAGAAATCAGATGTGTGGTAGTACATGAATACTTACCCTTGCGTAAGGTAATAGGAAGAGAGAAATTTTCGTTAGAAGGCAGCGGTGGTGGAGAGGTAGGAACAGTAGACTGTATTATAATACCTGCAGAAGAATTGTTAGAAGAATCATTGGGGGGAGATGGCTGGACATCTTTTTTGCGACGGTGGTACACCTGTGGATAAGAGACTACATGCTGATCATCAGGGAGCACAGGTTGAATAGATGAATTAAGCTTTGGGAAAGGTATGTGTGGAACCGAAATAGGAGTAGTGGGTTCCTTAACATGTGGTGGAAAATAAGCCCGATCTTTTAAGAATGTTACATCACATGAAGTACGAACTTTGGATGTGGCAGAGTCAAAGCAAACATACCCTTTTTAGGATCGAGAGTAATCTAAAACATAGCTCGAGGATCAAGTTTTTCAATATGAGGACCGAGAACATAAGAATAACATAGGCTACCAAACACCTTTAGAAGAATAGGAAAATGCATGCCCTATGGAAACAAAATAGAGAAAGAAGATTGGTTGCCTAGGTCCGAAAAAGGTGTGCGATTGATATAAAAGCAGGTAGCTAAAATTGCAAAATTCCACAAACATGTAGGAACATGTATATGTAAGAGAAGAGACCGAGTCACCTCAAGTAAATGTTGGTTCTTTCGTTCAGCAATCTCATTTTGTTGAGGAGTATAAGAACACGAAGTTTGGTGCAATATTCCCTGTGTCTTACAAAATGCAGTAAAGTTCGTGCTAATATACTCCTTAGCATTATCTGAATGAAGAAGCTTAACGGAAATACCAAATTGATTAGAAATTTCAGTAACAAAGGTTTTTAAAGTAGAAAAAATCTCAGACCTATTATGCAAAAGATACAGCCAAATCATACGTGAATGATCATCAATAAATGTAACAAAATATTTATAAACAAACACACTAGAAAATTTAAAGGGTCCCCAAATGTCAAAGTGAACCAAAGCAAAAGGTAAGTCATGTCTCTTATTAACCGGAGAAAAAGTGGAGCAATGATGCTTTCCAAGAATACGAAACTCATAACTCAATTATGATAAACTAATAGAAGGTAATATAGTATGTAAAGAAGAAAGGGGAGGGTGATAAAGTCTCCGATACCATTGGATAGTAGAGACAGCTGCAATGTGCTGCGTGTAAGTCCATGTTACCTCTCCCGGTTCTTTCGGGCTTGCGGAAATGGTGAAAAACAATTTTTAGGGTTTAGGTAACTTGGACTACAAAAACGGATCTTGGCTAAACTACACACTAGCAACCTAACTAGAGATTTATCTACTCGGTTAGGGGTTATACCTCACTTGAACTCCTTCTTCTTGGACTCTTTGTAGTGGTTGGATGGTGCTTTCCTCGTCGCCTACTCTTGTCAAAGATGGATCCACCTGAGGGTTTCTTCCTTGAGCTCCTTTCTCGAACTTTGAGAGAACTAAGGTCTTTGGCTTGCTAGACCTTCAACCTTAGAGTGAGTAGAGAGTGGTTTAGGGTATTTTATCTCAAGGAGAGGTTTCTCAACTCATGAGAATGGATCTCCTTGAACTAGAGGAGGAGGAAGAAGAAGAGAGGAGAGAGAACGGTTATGATAGAATGAGGATGGTATTTTACAACCATAACAATATAAGTGAATTATCTAATAATAATATTAATCCAAAATGAAAAAGGTGATGGATGGTTTGATGAGACCATTATCATATCACATTAAATGTTTTTTGCAAAGATCAAAGAGCATCTTGAAAAGTAATGATGATGGTCAATGTTTCAAACATAGTCAACTGGTCAACCTTGGTCAACAAGTCAACAA
Organism: Agapanthus africanus; assembly: GCA_030015575.1. Classification (NCBI taxonomy): domain Eukaryota; kingdom Viridiplantae; phylum Streptophyta; class Magnoliopsida; order Asparagales; family Amaryllidaceae; genus Agapanthus; species Agapanthus africanus. The sequence continues at coordinate 93,656,362 of JASDDO010000024.1, read as the reverse complement.
ACCCAACCATGACACAATTTCATTTAATTAATATTATTAATTGATATATCACAATTTCATTAGGGTTTGGAAAAAGACGACTGTCAACTGTGCATACACACCCGTTCCAAAACCCTAATGAAAAACCTCTTCCTCCGCCTCAATCAACTGTGCATACACACCCGCATTCATGTTTCGAGGAACATGAACACAATGAGATAAAACTAACCCCAAAGTATATACTAGGATCTGGCTCAAACCAGAGCCCGCTGGTAATGACTGTCCGGACACCAAACGTGCACAAGTGCGCGGATGTGAACGAACGCTGTCGCAAAACCATGCGACCTCTACTCTGTTTTGCCCAAAGGCGAATAACCCTCTGTGTGGGACTCTAAAGACTCGACACTACGCTGGCAGTGGGTTTAACCACAGACCGCAAGCGGCACTAGCTGTGCGTAACGGCCCCCAGGTAGATGCCGATAAGAAGACGGACGAGGTGAAACCCATCTGAACTCCTACTGAGTCTGTATGTGACAATCTCCGTACAGTCCGGTCTGTTCGTCTGATAACATCGCATGGCGGGCCTAGGGGGGCGGTAAACGTCAGTCCCCTAATAGCGGTACAAGTCGTGTCAGAGTGTAGCCCAGAACACCCTGAGATAACACTGGAAACCTACCAGTATATCCCGCTTGCCCTGGCCAGGGACTACTTGTGTAATGGCTCTCCTAGACACAGCGCGATGCCAACCCCCAATACCGGGAGAGACGAATCCTGTCTAACCGTCACTGCCTCCAAGTGCTTCGGGACTGCACCCAACTACTACCTGTTTGCACGACTCCTTTGAGCCGTGGTAGGGTAGTAATCAAAGTACAGTGGGAACACACTCGAGGCGAAGTGACAGTGTCAAGTCAGCGGACTAAGCTGTACTCATGTCACCTGGGAACTGATAACTGACGTTAGGTATAGTACCAACCAATCAGTTCCCGACGAGTCCTGTTCAGTGTACTCGTAACCTAACGAGCACCCGCATACTATCTCAAGTACGACGAACTGACGGCTGTGGGACAGACCGCCTCCTGTGCTGGGATGAGAAGCGCATACGCTAATCTACTCCGGAGTATCGATGCCCTGTTTCGATAATCCCACGACTAGGGACGGTATATAAGGATGTGCTTGTAGATTACCCAGCCCCCACGAGTGTGACTGCCATCACAACGCTGGTAATCAAGCAAAGATCCTAAGGGCTCCACTAATGTGTATAGGCGATATACAAAGAGAAACACATGTACACATTAAAGCAGAGACAAACCAAGTAGCATACTACCATTTCGAGCAAGATTGTCTATACAACTGTGAATATCCCAAGCTTCCATCAAGTAATATACAAACTAGTATGATACAGTAATGGCCTCTAGGGCATATACACTAACAATCTCCCACTTGCACTAAGGCCATGTACTGGCGTATCGAAGACCTATCATCTCGATCAGCCGCTCGAACTGAGTCTGGGGTAAGGCCTTCGTGAGTGGATCTGCAGTGTTATCTTCTGAAGCAACCCTCCGAACCTCGATCTCTTGGCGATCCACGATCTCCCTGATCAGGTGATACCGCCTCAAGATGTGTCTGGATTTTTTGATGGGACCGGGTTCCTTCGCTAAAGCCATAGCCCCGTTGTTGTCGCAATACAGAGGTATTGGATCAACAATGGATGGAACCACCTGAAGTTCTTTCAAGAACTTCCTCATCCAGACGGCTTCTTTTGTGGCATCAGATGCAGCGATATATTCCGCTTCCATAGTCGAGTCTGCAACGGTTTCCTGTTTGGAACTCTTCCAACACACCGCCCCTCCATTGAGGGTAAAGACAAAACCCGACATGGACTTGGAATCATCCTTGTCACTCTGGAAGCTGGAGTCAGCAAAGGCCTCGATCTGGAGGTCTTTTCCGCCATACACCAAGAACATCTCCTTAGTCCTTCTCAGGTACTTGAGAATGTTCTTTACCGCTATCCAGTGTTTCTCCCCAGGGTTTGACTGATACTGGCTCACCACACTCAGTGCGTAAGCAACATCTGGTCTGGTACACAACATCACATACATTATAGAGCCTACCGCAGAAGCGTAGGGTATAATAGACATGTGATCCCTTTCCAAATCAGTCTTGGGAGACATCTCTTTGGAGAGGGTGATCCCGTGACAAGCCGGTAGATTACCACGCTTGGAATCTTCCATACTGAATCTTTTCAGTATGGTGTCGATGTACCTGGACTGCGAAAGTCCTAATATCCTCTTGGATCTATCACGATGGATCCGGATCCCCAGAATGTAAGAGGCATCACCCAGGTCTTTCATGAAGAACCTGTGCGACAAGAATCCTTTGACAGATTGTAGCATAGGAATGTCATTTCCTATCAAGAGAATGTCATCCACGTATAAAACGAGGAACACGACAGTTCTCGCTACAAATCTACTATAGATGCATGGTTCATCTGGATTTTTGATAAAGCCAAATTCTTTGACCGTCTCATCAAAACAGATGTTCCAACTCCGCGATGCCTGCTTTAGTCCATAAATGGACTTAAGCAACTTGCACACCTTTCCGCTGCTCCCACTCTGAATGAAACCCTCTGGCTGGTCCATATAGACACATTCCTCTAAATTTCCATTTAGAAAAGCGGTCTTTACGTCCATCTGCTGTAACATTTCCAAAATAATAAAATATTATTTTTAGGAATTTTTATAATTTAATATTATTTTATTGATTATTTTAATATTAAATTAATAATTAAATGCAAATAAATGGAGAAAAATTATGGAAAATTATGGAAAATTCTAAAATGGGTTATTTATTGGAATTATGCCATTTTTAAGTGTTTGTGATCAATTATATGCTAATTTAGCGCTAATCGCGATTAAAAATCGCTAATCGGATTTTTTGGCTTTTTGTGCAAAATGTGCACATATCATCTTTGAACTTGTGTTACATTTTCTTGCCATGATTTTATTTTGGGATCACTATTGGTGTGAGAAGGAATTGGATTAAAAGAAAAAGGAAAAGAAAAGAAAAAGAAAAAGAGAAAAGAGTGGGGTTGGTGAGAGAGAGGTATGGGTTGCACTTTGACTAGAACCTTAGCCATTTCCCTCATTTTCCCTCCCTCTTCACTCTCCTTCTGCTGCTGCTCCTGCACCACATCTCCTCCTCTCTTCAAAGCCCTAAATCATCTCACAAATCACTCCAAAACCCTACCCTCATTTCATTAAAATGATGCACAAGCCCAAGATCTATGCTATGGACCAAGAAAGGTGGTGTTTTGGTGCTGTTGAGGATTCATGAGGGTCTTGTGAGGTAATTCCTTCATAATTAAAGTGTTAATTCTTGTGCTTAAGCTTTAATTCAAGTTTCATATCGATATCGTGTGAATTGGTGCACTTTGGACAAAATTAGAGAGGATTAGGGTAATTTTGAGTTATGACTTTGCAATTGAACTTAAAAGGTGACCTTAGACCCTATATTGACTAGAAACCCAGACCAACCCCACTGGAAACCCAAAAATACGGAATTACGGGACTTTCATGTCGGTTTGTGAGTGTTTAGAGTGTGCAGGGAAATCTGGAATGTACTGGGACTTTTTCAGGAAAATTAAACAACACCAGGGACCCAATTGAGACCATAGGAGGCCACCCTGACCAGACGGACCCCATTGGGCATAGGGGGGCCGGCCAGGCCTGTTTTGGGAAGGTTTTGACCGGCCAAGTAGTGATGGAATGCTTCGGGGTTGGTCCAGTAGCTTAAATATATCATATACATCACCCTGGACTTGTTTAATTGGCTAAATTTGACCCGAGGTGAAATCTGGGATCGTTTTCTTGGGTTGCTGCCTTACTTTCAGTATTTGGTTTTACGCATTTTGATTTCCATAATTTGGTGTTTGTACGTTATCTCGATCGTGTGACGTTTGTACGACTGCATCGAGTGATTTCGGGTTGTTTTGCGAAGGCTAACCGTAGGTTCTAACCTATAGGCCTTTTAGCGAATCGTATTGGTTTTAGCGTGTCGTTTAAAGTTTTGATTTGGTTTTGATGTGATGCGATACGTGTGATATGTGTAGGTACCCCGCGACGATCCGAGGCGATGCAGAAGATGACGGTGATATCGACACCGACACGCAGGATTCAGGTGAGTAGATTTATATCTACGGGGAGAAGTCGGGTGGATGGCGTATTGCACCCCCGCAGTCCGTGGTGTCGTATACGAATACGTATACACACGTATATTTATTATGTGTGGTTTAGATTAGTGATGGTAATAATGGTATTATTGATGATCGGAATGTATTGGTTTAGTATAGTGTGAACCCTAGAGTAGTGGTTGCACCCACACATACACTTACACACATACTTGCATACATTCCTTCATTTGTTTATGTGCATATGATGATGCGTATATCTACACATGGGTATGGGACTATGTGTTTATATACGGGATTTGAGGATGATACGTGGGTTTGAGATGATACTTGATGTGAGGCCGTGAGATCGGCGATGTGACATAGCTTGTCTTTGAGGTGCGAGATGATAGTTTTAGCGGGCCTTTGGACATGTGCTTTACCCGCATTCATATTCTTATAGATGGTATCGTTTTGTACTAGACTTGGAGTAGTGCCCCAGATTATGCGATCTGATGATAGTGATACCTGATATGTGATGAGATAGTGTGATATTGACCCCTACCCAGCTATTGGGATGCCGTATGACGATTTACCGTACGAGCCGATATTGATGATAGATCCGCACTCATGACTCGAGGATATCTTACGATATGTTATTGAGGCGGGATCACCGACTATTATATCTATATATATGGACTCAGATGTAGGTGGTTTCATATCCCTCCTGTCTAGATTACTTAGTAGACCTTAGACTGAGCCGAGATATACCTATTTCAAAACTAACGAATCGGGGATATTTTTAAGATAGGCAGAAGGGTTATACGGATATTTCCAAATGATGCATCTTTTCCTAAAACACCGTAGCCCTTGTTTTACTAAAAACCCGATTCGTCTTATTTCAAATGGCACCACTGCATGACATGTACATATTGGTGTAGATTCTGTACTTTTGCGTTGATTATTCGATTCCGCATATTCATGCTATCTGCATTGCATCGCTTGTACTGTGGTTATATTTCAGTCATGCTGCTAGGACACCAGCACCATTATCGATGATGCATATGTTCCACGTACACTTGTTGCCGGCTCACACACTCATCATCGATAATTGCCATGCCACTACACTGTAGTACTATTACATTCAGTATATGATCCTTGCATGACATGATGATGTGCATACCTTCCTTTACATGTCGCATACTTCATGCTTTTGATTATACGCATTGAGATATGTTGTTTCTATGATATTTCTGGATTTGGGAACCGAGGGTGTTTCAAAAGAGGATATGTCATTTCTTTAAAAACCCGGTTACCCTTGATATGATATTTCAGTGCGTCCACCATGTGTTTTCTCGGTGCTGAGAGCGACATGTGAAACCCGAATCGAGGAGGCGGATGAGACCGATTGCGGGTACATGGTGGACCCGGTAAGGTACCCCGGGGCAAGAAGCTCGTGGTGATGACGATGAGCCTGGCAGAGGGAGACTACCTACCGGTGATATTACCCGACACGTCGGATATCCGGAGGATACCGTCGTAGTCATGAGATGGATGGTAGGGGCCGATCTGGACTGACGGCGCCCTAGATTTTGTGATTGAGACATTGAGATTTCGAGATACAGAGGTGTCGAGATACTGAGACTTATGTTTTGTGCCGATGCTGGGCACAGTTTTCATGATGTTTTCGAGTGCCGATACTAGGCATTCCGGTTCCATGATATTGATGTGTCGTGAGGGACACGGGTGGATTATATCCTCATATTTCCATGCACAGGTTTTATGATATATACTTGCATGATGGTTATTGTCAGTGGGTGACGAGTGGACGGGATCCACGTGTGTGCAGATTTGATGACATTGTTTATACCTCATATTCATGACATACTATTACCTGAGGCACTAGCACGAGCACTTGGCACTACACTCATGTATAGAGGTTATATTGCCAGTTTAGCATGCTTCAGCTTTATTCATATTGAGGTTTATTTATATCTGATCGTATTGACCTAGGATGGGTCATGCATTCGATCTCTGCTTGTAGATATCTTTCTATTCACGAGTTGGCAACTCACCCCCGTTGTGCCCCAGTTCTTGCAGGTTTGCCGTACAGATTCCATAGCGGCATTTCTGGCACACTGCTTCCTATGGGTGACTTGCTTGGTTAGGTGGGTTCTTTTGTATCAGAACCGCTATTGTATTTGTATTATTCATTGTATCTAGAATTTCCATCAACCAAAACTTGTATATTCTTTCAGACTTAGACTTCAGTGTTGTTTTATTTCGACCATAGAGTCGCGCTTAGTAGTATTGCGGTTTTCTTATTTTTGGAGCTTTCTTTTGAGTTTGATCCTCGCCATTCGGCGTTGTATATTTTTATTGCTTGTGTGGTTGTGACCGTCGATTGACGAAGAGCTAGCTCCCGCTTGGGGATGCCTTTTATCATTGCATATTTATGTTATTATTGTTGTACCCCGTTCGGGGCCAGTTTTTACAAAGGAAACTCTGCCGAAATTTTCAGGAAAGGTTACACATTTTAAAAATGCATATTCGGCTTAGTTATTTAAAAACCTTGATTTTCAAACACGTTTCCTTCACTTCTTTAAACCAGTTTTCTTTACTTACTCTTAAAATGGTTTTAGATTTCTGGGCTTTTGGCTTACTTGGATCAGATGGAGTCCTATAGACTTCATATGGTTCAAGGGCCAGTCACGTGCTCCTTCGGGTCGTGACAAAGTTGGTATCAGAGCGCTAGGTTGACCTTGGTTCGAGTCTGAGTTTGACTATGTGGAGCCTAGGGCGTTATCTATATACGGAACTTAGGCTTGACCTTACGGAACTTAGACTTGGTCGAGGGGGTATTAGACCCGAACTTTCGTCGTATTAGGATGACCTTTGGTTGATGGAATAGGTGACTAAAGTAGAGTGACGGACCGTTGGTATGTTCCGCGGCATACTTACGACACGCCACTCCGCTTAAGAAACCTTAGGTTGTACATTTCCTTGCATTATGTCATATTCCTTCCTATGATATATCCTCATCGATACTGGTTATGGTTTTGCTTCCTCGATTGCACGGGCAGGGTGAGCTATGGCTCGAGTTGTCAGCATGAGCTCGTCGTGTACGAGGACTGACCAGGGCATGATTTCCGAGACATACGGTTGCATTGAGGCTTCGTATTTTGTGTTTCCGCACTATGAGCGTTTGACAGATCGCTGTTGCGAGATTTTCCGGTTGTGCTGATCGGCACCAGAGGATTGAGCCACTGATGGAGGCCAGCCAGGATGTGATGACTGTTGATATATCGCTTATTCATGATGGTTGAGGCGCTGCTTAGCGTACCGACGAATGAGCCAGTTGTTGCTGCGAATGATGAGATATCGCCCAGATGATTGTAGCTACTGCAGCATGAGCATATTCATAGAGATATGATAACGAGTCGCTAGTCACCGAGGAGTAATGACTAGAACATGTGGTTCGTTCGCTTACCCCGATGCAAGGTCATCAGATAGATTGATTCCAGCTAGAGGCGACTTCACGCAGATTTGTTGAGAGTCGATAGAGACGATCGAAGGTCAGGAACCCATTTTCCAAGTTTAAAGTATTCGGAAAGACACGCAGGTGATTCTATGGACCCTCTAGAAGAATGAAACCCTAACTCGACTTAATGACCGTGTGAAAGCCTTTGAACCTTAGGGTTTGCGGCGGTTCCACGGCGCCATTAGTGAGGCTTGGGTTTGCCCTTCTACGGCTGGACCACCGACGCTGTGGCATGTACTCGATACTATTAAACTGTACCCGAGATGTGAGCTCTTGGGGGATTATGAGGTTTTGACGAGTCGATCGGATGGTTCGACATCTTTCGGATACTGTGATGGGACACTGCTTGGGAGACTCCAGATGCGAGCATAGCCGTCGGAGCGCAGTTCGTGTAGCCACGATGAGTTGAGTCCGAATCAGTCGATATTTGAGCAAGGTGGAGTAAAGAGTTCGCACGAGATTTCGACGAGATGACGTTCCACTCCGCTGACATCAGAGATGTGACGTGCACGCTGAGGACGTGGTCGGCTAGATATCTCCTATTGAGTCAGGAAGATACCGAATTCGTGATTTTGAGTCCGCGTGAGGGACTTCGGATGGACCGTAGCCGAAGGCATTGCAGTGCGCAGATAGAGACGCGATGTCGAAATGGACGACGATACCGACAAGCGGAACCAGAGGTTCGTGTGAGACACTGATGAGCTGTCATTACTTTCCGTCGAGACCAGAGGCCTGATATGCTTACAGAAGCATAGGGAAGCGACTAATTCCCGAGGAAATGCTGTGCTGAGGACACAGATGTCCATTGGACGAGAAGAGACTATGCAAGAGTACCAGCCCCCGTACAGATCGGCATAGGCAAGATCGGCAGAGACTTTGAGCAGGATTCCTTCCAGGACACCGCTACAATGACGTTTGCACCCAGGATCAGATATGTGATGTGCATTCAGAGAGCCGGAGGCCGATGCCAGTGACATATGGCTTTACGAGCAGTCGTGAGGATTGATCGAGAGATTTCCAAAGAAGTGCCAGAACGGAATCGTTCCTGTCAGCACTCCTGACCGGGCCGGTGAGCCGATGGATTGCGAGATTGGTAATCTACAGGAAAGATCAGGAACCAGAGGCAGAGGATGCCAGCCGCGAGCAAGAGGCAAGTGGAGATCTTGCGCCGCTAGAATTGGATGTACCGGCACCTTCTCGACTTCGAGGGAGGATATACCGACGACAGTATTTATGATTTGTGATTTTGTGATTCGACTATCACGTATCTGTCAGTTTGGGATTTCGGTATTTTGGCGATCCGTTTTCATGATTTGGTTTCGATGACTGAGTTCTATGATTTCTGTTTTCGTGCACCATGATTGCACTTATTGGGCATTTATACCTGGCGCATCATTATTATTCTTGAGGTATTGATTATGATTTCGTGCCTATTACATGCCGGTGATTTGATTTATGCTTCCAGCATAGTTTTCATGCATTTTAGTGTTTTGATTTGATTTGTGCACGCTGATGCACACAGTTGTGAGATTTTCCTTTGCGGTACACTTGATTTTTGGTTTGAGCCGCATTATATCGTTGATTTTGATCCTGATAGTGATGGTTGATTCTTGCACTCCGTGCTTTTGGGTTTGACTTACGCATGTTCGGCGTTTGCTATTGGATTTCGTGATTTCGTGCATGTTGAGTGCGCAGGGTTTAGATTTTCATTCGTGCGCGATGGATGCACCGATTTGGATTTTCGCGCTTGTTGGGCGCATGTCTTGAGATACGATTTTGGTGCACACCCGATGCACTAAATCGAGATTCTTCGTGCATGTCAGATGCACCGGATTTTTGGGCTGTCAGGCACATACGTTGCCTATGACAGATGCTTCATGCACACCCGTTGCACCTAGATGTTGATTTGTGCACCTGTTTAGCACATATATGGATTTTTTATTTTCGTGCGCACCAGACGCACAGGGTGGTGCTATGTATATTTTTGAGATTTATTCTCTTTGGAGCAGTACTTTTTATGATGTGGATTTTGCTTTCATACTGAGCAGGACTAGTCAGTGGACGGTACCTGGATATATTTTGCATGCATCGATAGTTATCGAAGGGATTTCCAAAGAGCGAGCTATAGTCTCAGTATATATACCTACGTGTCTGATATGACACGAAACGTTTTAACAACAAGGAAACCCTTCTAAATTGTTTTCAAAACGGTGGAACGTGCTTGGTAAACGAAAAATATATATACACATATAGTTTTTCTTATGAAAAACGTCCGCCACTGTGCAGTGTTATGTGCATCACGCAGCGATTTTAAAAGATTTGGCATGCTTTTACATCAGCTATTCACATGTATAGATTGGATGTCTACATGTGTAGTTCTGATCCATATCATATCGGTTTTGTATTGGATTTGACATTGTGTTTTTACCTTGACTCCGATGATTGCGGGATGCTTGATGGAGCGTTGTTTTTGAGTTATCTGCTCAGTACCCATGCGCATGCATTGCGCTGTGACGTTCTATGTGTTGATGATTTCGGAGCCCCGACGACTTGGGATTTGTATCGAAATGTTTTAGTACTTGGGGGTTTTAAATTTAAATTCGGGGACCGAATTTCTTTAAGGGGGGTAGATTGTAACATTTCCAAAATAATAAAATATTATTTTTAGGAATTTTTATAATTTAATATTATTTTATTGATTATTTTAATATTAAATTAATAATTAAATGCAAATAAATGGAGAAAAATTATGGAAAATTATGGAAAATTCTAAAATGGGTTATTTATTGGAATTATGCCATTTTTAAGTGTTTGTGATCAATTATATGCTAATTTAGCGCTAATCGCGATTAAAAATCGCTAATCAGATTTTTTGGCTTTTTGTGCAAAATGTGCACATATCATCTTTGAACTTGTGTTACATTTTCTTGCCATGATTTTATTTTGGGATCACTATTGGTGTGAGAAGGAATTGGATTAAAAGAAAAAGGAAAAGAAAAGAAAAAGAAAAAGAGAAAAGAGTGGGGTTGGTGAGAGAGAGGTATGGGTTGCACTTTGACTAGAACCTTAGCCATTTCCCTCATTTTCCCTCCCTCTTCACTCTCCTTCTGCTGCTGCTCCTGCACCACATCTCCTCCTCTCTTCAAAGCCCTAAATCATCTCACAAATCACTCCAAAACCCTACCCTCATTTCATTAAAATGATGCACAAGCCCAAGATCTATGCTATGGACCAAGAAAGGTGGTGTTTTGGTGCTGTTGAGGATTCATGAGGGTCTTGTGAGGTAATTCCTTCATAATTAGAGTGTTAATTCTTGTGCTTAAGCTTTAATTCAAGTTTCATATTGATATCGTGTGAATTGGTGCACTTTGGACAAAATTAGAGAGGATTAGGGTAATTTTGAGTTATGACTTTGCAATTGAACTTAAAAGGTGACCTTAGACCCTATATTGACTAGAAACCCAGACCAACCCCACTGGAAACCCAAAAATACGGAATTACGGGACTTTCATGTCGGTTTGTGAGTGTTTAGAGTGTGCAGGGAAATCTGGAATGTACTGGGACTTTTTCAGGAAAATTAAACAACACCAGGGACCCAATTGAGACCATAGGAGGCCACCCTGACCAGACGGACCCCATTGGGCATAGGGGGGTCGGCCATGCCGGTTTTGGGAAGGTTTTGGCCGGCCAAGTAGTGATGGAATGCTTCGGGGTTGGTCCAGTAGCTCAAATATATCATATACATCACCCTGGACTTGTTTAATTGGCTAAATTTGACCCGAGGTGAAATCTGGGATCGTTTTCTTGGGTTGCTGCCTTACTTTCAGTATTTGGTTTTACGCATTTTGATTTCCATAATTTGGTGTTTGTACGTTATCTCGATCGTGTGACGTTTGTACGACTGCATCGAGTGATTTCGGGTTGTTTTGCGAAGGCTAACCGTAGGTTCTAACCTATAGGCCTTTTAGCGAATCGTATTGGTTTTAGCGTGTCGTTTAAAGTTTTGATTTGGTTTTGATGTGATGCGATACGTGTGATATGTGTAGGTACCCCGCGACGATCCGAGGCGATGCAGAAGATGACGGTGATATCGACACCGACACGCAGGATTCAGGTGAGTAGATTTATATCTATGGGGAGAAGTCGGGTGGATGGCGTATTGCACCCCCGCAGTCCGTGGTGTCGTATACGAATACGTATACACACGTATATTTATTATGTGTGGTTTAGATTAGTGATGGTAATAATGGTATTATTGATGATCGGAATGTATTGGTTTAGTATAGTGTGAACCCTAGAGTAGTGGTTGCACCCACACATACACTTACACACATACTTGCATACATTCCTTCATTTGTTTATGTGCATATGATGATGCGTATATCTACACATGGGTATGGGACTATGTGTTTATATACGGGATTTGAGGATGATACGTGGGTTTGAGATGATACTTGATGTGAGGCCGTGAGATCGGCGATGTGACATAGCTTGTCTTTGAGGTGCGAGATGATAGTTTTAGCGGGCCTTTGGACATGTGCTTTACCCGCATTCATATTCTTATAGATGGTATCGTTTTGTACTAGACTTGGAGTAGTGCCCCAGATTATGCGATCTGATGATAGTGATACCTGATATGTGATGAGATAGTGTGATATTGACCCCTACCCAGCTATTGGGATGCCGTATGACGATTTACCGTACGAGCCGATATTGATGATAGATCCGCACTCATGACTCGAGGATATCTTACGATATGTTATTGAGGCGGGATCACCGACTATTATATCTATATATATGGACTCAGATGTAGGTGGTTTCATATCCCTCCTGTCTAGATTACTTAGTAGACCTTAGACTGAGCCGAGATATACCTATTTCAAAACTAACGAATCGGGGATATTTTTAAGATAGGCAGAAGGGTTATACGGATATTTCCAAATGATGCATCTTTTCCTAAAACACCGTAGCCCTTGTTTTACTAAAAACCCGATTCGTCTTATTTCAAATGGCACCACTGCATGACATGTACATATTGGTGTAGATTCTGTACTTTTGCGTTGATTATTCGATTCCGCATATTCATGCTATCTGCATTGCATCGCTTGTACTGTGGTTATATTTCAGTCATGCTGCTAGGACACCAGCACCATTATCGATGATGCATATGTTCCACGTACACTTGTTGCCGGCTCACACACTCATCATCGATAATTGCCATGCCACTACACTGTAGTACTATTACATTCAGTATATGATCCTTGCATGACATGATGATGTGCATACCTTCCTTTACATGTCGCATACTTCATGCTTTTGATTATACGCATTGAGATATGTTGTTTCTATGATATTTCTGGATTTGGGAACCGAGGGTGTTTCAAAAGAGGATATGTCATTTCTTTAAAAACCCGGTTACCCTTGATATGATATTTCAGTGCGTCCACCATGTGTTTTCTCGGTGCTGAGAGCGACATGTGAAACCCGAATCGAGGAGGCGGATGAGACCGATTGCGGGTACATGGTGGACCCGGTAAGGTACCCCGGGGCAAGAAGCTCGTGGTGATGACGATGAGCCTGGCAGAGGGAGACTACCTACCGGTGATATTACCCGACACGTCGGATATCCGGAGGATACCGTCGTAGTCATGAGATGGATGGTAGGGGCCGATCTGGACTGACGGCGCCCTAGATTTTGTGATTGAGACATTGAGATTTCGAGATACAGAGGTGTCGAGATACTGAGACTTATGTTTTGTGCCGATGCTGGGCACAGTTTTCATGATGTTTTCGAGTGCCGATACTCGGCATTCCGGTTCCATGATATTGATGTGTCGTGAGGGACACGGGTGGATTATATCCTCATATTTCCATGCACAGGTTTTATGATATATACTTGCATGATGGTTATTGTCAGTGGGTGACGAGTGGACGGGATCCACGTGTGTGCAGATTTGATGACATTGTTTATACCTCATATTCATGACATACTATTACCTGAGGCACTAGCACGAGCACTTGGCACTACACTCATGTATAGAGGTTATATTGCCAGTTTAGCATGCTTCAGCTTTATTCATATTGAGGTTTATTTATATCTGATCGTATTGACCTAGGATGGGTCATGCATTCGATCTCTGCTTGTAGATATCTTTCTATTCACGAGTTGGCAACTCACCCCCGTTGTGCCCCAGTTCTTGCAGGTTTGCCGTACAGATTCCATAGCGGCATTTCTGGCACACTGCTTCCTATGGGTGACTTGCTTGGTTAGGTGGGTTCTTTTGTATCAGAACCGCTATTGTATTTGTATTATTCATTGTATCTAGAATTTCCATCAACCAAAACTTGTATATTCTTTCAGACTTAGACTTCAGTGTTGTTTTATTTCGACCATAGAGTCGCGCTTAGTAGTATTGCGGTTTTCTTATTTTTGGAGCTTTCTTTTGAGTTTGATCCTCGCCATTCGGCGTTGTATATTTTTATTGCTTGTGTGGTTGTGACCGTCGATTGACGAAGAGCTAGCTCCCGCTTGGGGATGCCTTTTATCATTGCATATTTATGTTATTATTGTTGTACCCCGTTCGGGGCCAGTTTTTACAAAGGAAACTCTGCCGAAATTTTCAGGAAAGGTTACACATTTTAAAAATGCATATTCGGCTTAGTTATTTAAAAACCTTGATTTTCAAACACGTTTCCTTCACTTCTTTAAACCAGTTTTCTTTACTTACTCTTAAAATGGTTTTAGATTTCTGGGCTTTTGGCTTACTTGGATCAGATGGAGTCCTATAGACTTCATATGGTTCAAGGGCCAGTCACGTGCTCCTTCGGGTCGTGACAAAGTTGGTATCAGAGCGCTAGGTTGACCTTGGTTCGAGTCTGAGTTTGACTATGTGGAGCCTAGGGCGTTATCTATATACGGAACTTAGGCTTGACCTTACGGAACTTAGACTTGGTCGAGGGGGTATTAGACCCGAACTTTCGTCGTATTAGGATGACCTTTGGTTGATGGAATAGGTGACTAAAGTAGAGTGACGGACCGTTGGTATGTTCCGCGGCATACTTACGACACGCCACTCCGCTTAAGAAACCTTAGGTTGTACATTTCCTTGCATTATGTCATATTCCTTCCTATGATATATCCTCATCGATACTGGTTATGGTTTTGCTTCCTCGATTGCACGGGCAGGGTGAGCTACGGCTCGAGTTGTCAGCATGAGCTCGTCGTGTACGAGGACTGACCAGGGCATGATTTCCGAGACATACGGTTGCATTGAGGCTTCGTATTTTGTGTTTCCGCACTATGAGCGTTTGACAGATCGCTGTTGCGAGATTTTCCGGTTGTGCTGATCGGCACCAGAGGATTGAGCCACTGATGGAGGCCAGCCAGGATGTGATGACTGTTGATATATCGCTTATTCATGATGGTTGAGGCGCTGCTTAGCGTACCGACGAATGAGCCAGTTGTTGCTGCGAATGATGAGATATCGCCCAGATGATTGTAGCTACTGCAGCATGAGCATATTCATAGAGATATGATAACGAGTCGCTAGTCACCGAGGAGTAATGACTAGAACATGTGGTTCGTTCGCTTACCCCGATGCAAGGTCATCAGATAGATTGATTCCAGCTAGAGGCGACTTCACGCAGATTTGTTGAGAGTCGATAGAGACGATCGAAGGTCAGGAACCCATTTTCCAAGTTTAAAGTATTCGGAAAGACACGCAGGTGATTCTATGGACCCTCTAGAAGAATGAAACCCTAACTCGACTTAATGACCGTGTGAAAGCCTTTGAACCTTAGGGTTTGCGGCGGTTCCACGGCGCCATTAGTGAGGCTTGGGTTTGCCCTTCTACGGCTGGACCACCGACGCTGTGGCATGTACTCGATACTATTAAACTGTACCCGAGATGTGAGCTCTTGGGGGATTATGAGGTTTTGACGAGTCGATCGGATGGTTCGACATCTTTCGGATACTGTGATGGGACACTGCTTGGGAGACTCCAGATGCGAGCATAGCCGTCGGAGCGCAGTTCGTGTAGCCACGATGAGTTGAGTCCGAATCAGTCGATATTTGAGCAAGGTGGAGTAAAGAGTTCGCACGAGATTTCGACGAGATGACGTTCCACTCCGCTGACATCAGAGATGTGACGTGCACGCTGAGGACGTGGTCGGCTAGATATCTCCTATTGAGTCAGGAAGATACCGAATTCGTGATTTTGAGTCCGCGTGAGGGACTTCGGATGGACCGTAGCCGAAGGCATTGCAGTGCGCAGATAGAGACGCGATGTCGAAATGGACGACGATACCGACAAGCGGAACCAGAGGTTCGTGTGAGACACTGATGAGCTGTCATTACTTTCCGTCGAGACCAGAGGCCTGATATGCTTACAGAAGCATAGGGAAGCGACTAATTCCCGAGGAAATGCTGTGCTGAGGACACAGATGTCCATTGGACGAGAAGAGACTATGCAAGAGTACCAGCCCCCGTACAGATCGGCATAGGCAAGATCGGCAGAGACTTTGAGCAGGATTCCTTCCAGGACACCGCTACAATGACGTTTGCACCCAGGATCAGATATGTGATGTGCATTCAGAGAGCCGGAGGCCGATGCCAGTGACATATGGCTTTACGAGCAGTCGTGAGGATTGATCGAGAGATTTCCAAAGAAGTGCCAGAACGGAATCGTTCCTGTCAGCACTCCTGACCGGGCCGGTGAGCCGATGGATTGCGAGATTGGTAATCTACAGGAAAGATCAGGAACCAGAGGCAGAGGATGCCAGCCGCGAGCAAGAGGCAAGTGGAGATCTTGCGCCGCTAGAATTGGATGTACCGGCACCTTCTCGACTTCGAGGGAGGATATACCGACGACAGTATTTATGATTTGTGATTTTGTGATTCGACTATCACGTATCTGTCAGTTTGGGATTTCGGTATTTTGGCGATCCGTTTTCATGATTTGGTTTCGATGACTGAGTTCTATGATTTCTGTTTTCGTGCACCATGATTGCACTTATTGGGCATTTATACCTGGCGCATCATTATTATTCTTGAGGTATTGATTATGATTTCGTGCCTATTACATGCCGGTGATTTGATTTATGCTTCCAGCATAGTTTTCATGCATTTTAGTGTTTTGATTTGATTTGTGCACGCTGATGCACACAGTTGTGAGATTTTCCTTTGCGGTACACTTGATTTTTGGTTTGAGCCGCATTATATCGTTGATTTTGATCCTGATAGTGATGGTTGATTCTTGCACTCCGTGCTTTTGGGTTTGACTTACGCATGTTCGGCGTTTGCTATTGGATTTCGTGATTTCGTGCATGTTGAGTGCGCAGGGTTTAGATTTTCATTCGTGCGCGATGGATGCACCGATTTGGATTTTCGCGCTTGTTGGGCGCATGTCTTGAGATACGATTTTGGTGCACACCCGATGCACTAAATCGAGATTCTTCGTGCATGTCAGATGCACCGGATTTTTGGGCTGTCAGGCACATACGTTGCCTATGACAGATGCTTCATGCACACCCGTTGCACCTAGATGTTGATTTGTGCACCTGTTTAGCACATATATGGATTTTTTATTTTCGTGCGCACCAGACGCACAGGGTGGTGCTATGTATATTTTTGAGATTTATTCTCTTTGGAGCAGTACTTTTTATGATGTGGATTTTGCTTTCATACTGAGCAGGACTAGTCAGTGGACGGTACCTGGATATATTTTGCATGCATCGATAGTTATCGAAGGGATTTCCAAAGAGCGAGCTATAGTCTCAGTATATATACCTACGTGTCTGATATGACACGAAACGTTTTAACAACAAGGAAACCCTTCTAAATTGTTTTCAAAACGGTGGAACGTGCTTGGTAAACGAAAAATATATATACACATATAGTTTTTCTTATGAAAAACGTCCGCCACTGTGCAGTGTTATGTGCATCACGCAGCGATTTTAAAAGATTTGGCATGCTTTTACATCAGCTATTCACATGTATAGATTGGATGTCTACATGTGTAGTTCTGATCCATATCATATCGGTTTTGTATTGGATTTGACATTGTGTTTTTACCTTGACTCCGATGATTGCGGGATGCTTGATGGAGCGTTGTTTTTGAGTTATCTGCTCAGTACCCATGCGCATGCATTGCGCTGTGACGTTCTATGTGTTGATGATTTCGGAGCCCCGACGACTTGGGATTTGTATCGAAATGTTTTAGTACTTGGGGGTTTTAAATTTAAATTCGGGGACCGAATTTCTTTAAGGGGGGTAGATTGTAACATTTCCAAAATAATAAAATATTATTTTTAGGAATTTTTATAATTTAATATTATTTTATTGATTATTTTAATATTAAATTAATAATTAAATGCAAATAAATGGAGAAAAATTATGGAAAATTATGGAAAATTCTAAAATGGGTTATTTATTGGAATTATGCCATTTTTAAGTGTTTGTGATCAATTATATGCTAATTTAGCGCTAATCGCGATTAAAAATCGCTAATCAGATTTTTTGGCTTTTTGTGCAAAATGTGCACATATCATCTTTGAACTTGTGTTACATTTTCTTGCCATGATTTTATTTTGGGATCACTATTGGTGTGAGAAGGAATTGGATTAAAAGAAAAAGGAAAAGAAAAGAAAAAGAAAAAGAGAAAAGAGTGGGGTTGGTGAGAGAGAGGTATGGGTTGCACTTTGACTAGAACCTTAGCCATTTCCCTCATTTTCCCTCCCTCTTCACTCTCCTTCTGCTGCTGCTCCTGCACCACATCTCCTCCTCTCTTCAAAGCCCTAAATCATCTCACAAATCACTCCAAAACCCTACCCTCATTTCATTAAAATGATGCACAAGCCCAAGATCTATGCTATGGACCAAGAAAGGTGGTGTTTTGGTGCTGTTGAGGATTCATGAGGGTCTTGTGAGGTAATTCCTTCATAATTAGAGTGTTAATTCTTGTGCTTAAGCTTTAATTCAAGTTTCATATTGATATCGTGTGAATTGGTGCACTTTGGACAAAATTAGAGAGGATTAGGGTAATTTTGAGTTATGACTTTGCAATTGAACTTAAAAGGTGACCTTAGACCCTATATTGACTAGAAACCCAGACCAACCCCACTGGAAACCCAAAAATACGGAATTACGGGACTTTCATGTCGGTTTGTGAGTGTTTAGAGTGTGCAGGGAAATCTGGAATGTACTGGGACTTTTTCAGGAAAATTAAACAACACCAGGGACCCAATTGAGACCATAGGAGGCCACCCTGACCAGACGGACCCCATTGGGCATAGGGGGGTCGGCCATGCCGGTTTTGGGAAGGTTTTGGCCGGCCAAGTAGTGATGGAATGCTTCGGGGTTGGTCCAGTAGCTCAAATATATCATATACATCACCCTGGACTTGTTTAATTGGCTAAATTTGACCCGAGGTGAAATCTGGGATCGTTTTCTTGGGTTGCTGCCTTACTTTCAGTATTTGGTTTTACGCATTTTGATTTCCATAATTTGGTGTTTGTACGTTATCTCGATCGTGTGACGTTTGTACGACTGCATCGAGTGATTTCGGGTTGTTTTGCGAAGGCTAACCGTAGGTTCTAACCTATAGGCCTTTTAGCGAATCGTATTGGTTTTAGCGTGTCGTTTAAAGTTTTGATTTGGTTTTGATGTGATGCGATACGTGTGATATGTGTAGGTACCCCGCGACGATCCGAGGCGATGCAGAAGATGACGGTGATATCGACACCGACACGCAGGATTCAGGTGAGTAGATTTATATCTATGGGGAGAAGTCGGGTGGATGGCGTATTGCACCCCCGCAGTCCGTGGTGTCGTATACGAATACGTATACACACGTATATTTATTATGTGTGGTTTAGATTAGTGATGGTAATAATGGTATTATTGATGATCGGAATGTATTGGTTTAGTATAGTGTGAACCCTAGAGTAGTGGTTGCACCCACACATACACTTACACACATACTTGCATACATTCCTTCATTTGTTTATGTGCATATGATGATGCGTATATCTACACATGGGTATGGGACTATGTGTTTATATACGGGATTTGAGGATGATACGTGGGTTTGAGATGATACTTGATGTGAGGCCGTGAGATCGGCGATGTGACATAGCTTGTCTTTGAGGTGCGAGATGATAGTTTTAGCGGGCCTTTGGACATGTGCTTTACCCGCATTCATATTCTTATAGATGGTATCGTTTTGTACTAGACTTGGAGTAGTGCCCCAGATTATGCGATCTGATGATAGTGATACCTGATATGTGATGAGATAGTGTGATATTGACCCCTACCCAGCTATTGGGATGCCGTATGACGATTTACCGTACGAGCCGATATTGATGATAGATCCGCACTCATGACTCGAGGATATCTTACGATATGTTATTGAGGCGGGATCACCGACTATTATATCTATATATATGGACTCAGATGTAGGTGGTTTCATATCCCTCCTGTCTAGATTACTTAGTAGACCTTAGACTGAGCCGAGATATACCTATTTCAAAACTAACGAATCGGGGATATTTTTAAGATAGGCAGAAGGGTTATACGGATATTTCCAAATGATGCATCTTTTCCTAAAACACCGTAGCCCTTGTTTTACTAAAAACCCGATTCGTCTTATTTCAAATGGCACCACTGCATGACATGTACATATTGGTGTAGATTCTGTACTTTTGCGTTGATTATTCGATTCCGCATATTCATGCTATCTGCATTGCATCGCTTGTACTGTGGTTATATTTCAGTCATGCTGCTAGGACACCAGCACCATTATCGATGATGCATATGTTCCACGTACACTTGTTGCCGGCTCACACACTCATCATCGATAATTGCCATGCCACTACACTGTAGTACTATTACATTCAGTATATGATCCTTGCATGACATGATGATGTGCATACCTTCCTTTACATGTCGCATACTTCATGCTTTTGATTATACGCATTGAGATATGTTGTTTCTATGATATTTCTGGATTTGGGAACCGAGGGTGTTTCAAAAGAGGATATGTCATTTCTTTAAAAACCCGGTTACCCTTGATATGATATTTCAGTGCGTCCACCATGTGTTTTCTCGGTGCTGAGAGCGACATGTGAAACCCGAATCGAGGAGGCGGATGAGACCGATTGCGGGTACATGGTGGACCCGGTAAGGTACCCCGGGGCAAGAAGCTCGTGGTGATGACGATGAGCCTGGCAGAGGGAGACTACCTACCGGTGATATTACCCGACACGTCGGATATCCGGAGGATACCGTCGTAGTCATGAGATGGATGGTAGGGGCCGATCTGGACTGACGGCGCCCTAGATTTTGTGATTGAGACATTGAGATTTCGAGATACAGAGGTGTCGAGATACTGAGACTTATGTTTTGTGCCGATGCTGGGCACAGTTTTCATGATGTTTTCGAGTGCCGATACTCGGCATTCCGGTTCCATGATATTGATGTGTCGTGAGGGACACGGGTGGATTATATCCTCATATTTCCATGCACAGGTTTTATGATATATACTTGCATGATGGTTATTGTCAGTGGGTGACGAGTGGACGGGATCCACGTGTGTGCAGATTTGATGACATTGTTTATACCTCATATTCATGACATACTATTACCTGAGGCACTAGCACGAGCACTTGGCACTACACTCATGTATAGAGGTTATATTGCCAGTTTAGCATGCTTCAGCTTTATTCATATTGAGGTTTATTTATATCTGATCGTATTGACCTAGGATGGGTCATGCATTCGATCTCTGCTTGTAGATATCTTTCTATTCACGAGTTGGCAACTCACCCCCGTTGTGCCCCAGTTCTTGCAGGTTTGCCGTACAGATTCCATAGCGGCATTTCTGGCACACTGCTTCCTATGGGTGACTTGCTTGGTTAGGTGGGTTCTTTTGTATCAGAACCGCTATTGTATTTGTATTATTCATTGTATCTAGAATTTCCATCAACCAAAACTTGTATATTCTTTCAGACTTAGACTTCAGTGTTGTTTTATTTCGACCATAGAGTCGCGCTTAGTAGTATTGCGGTTTTCTTATTTTTGGAGCTTTCTTTTGAGTTTGATCCTCGCCATTCGGCGTTGTATATTTTTATTGCTTGTGTGGTTGTGACCGTCGATTGACGAAGAGCTAGCTCCCGCTTGGGGATGCCTTTTATCATTGCATATTTATGTTATTATTGTTGTACCCCGTTCGGGGCCAGTTTTTACAAAGGAAACTCTGCCGAAATTTTCAGGAAAGGTTACACATTTTAAAAATGCATATTCGGCTTAGTTATTTAAAAACCTTGATTTTCAAACACGTTTCCTTCACTTCTTTAAACCAGTTTTCTTTACTTACTCTTAAAATGGTTTTAGATTTCTGGGCTTTTGGCTTACTTGGATCAGATGGAGTCCTATAGACTTCATATGGTTCAAGGGCCAGTCACGTGCTCCTTCGGGTCGTGACATCTGCCAAATCTCATAATCGTGGAAAGCAGCAATGGCAAGAAGGATCCGAATGGATTTCAGCATAGCCACTGGAGAAAAGGTTTCGTCATAGTCCAAACCAGGTCTTTGACGAAAACCCTTTGCAACAAGTCTAGCCTTATAGGTCTCAACCTGTCCATCTACACCAATCTTTCTTTTGAAGATCCACTTGCATCCTACGGGTTTTACCCCATCTGGAGCAATGTCCAACGTCCATACTTTGTTGGTGTACATGGACTCCATTTCGGTCCGCATTGCATCCAGCCATTTTACCGAGTCAACGCTCTGAATGGCCTGCTGGAAGCTGTTCCCCTCCGAAGGACGGCGCACAAGACCGCGAAGTCCTGACGCTGAGATTCGGGGCAGATGCTATATGGTTTTATCCGTCTACCTCTCCGAAGATGCCAAGTTGATTTATGGCACCGTGTATCGAAGGTTTAGACGGATGCGGCCGATGTAGCAGACTTCGTCAGATTCCCCCTCGCTTGAGGGGTTTTTGATTGTGGGGACTCTCTTCCATGCAGGCGCAAGCCCCTGCAGTTAATTACGCTACCGCATCGCGGTAACAACTTTCTCCTTCTGCAGAATTTCACTTCGTGTCGTATGTGTTTGTTTTGTCTGTGTTTGCCCGTGAATTGTATACGGAGACTGAGTAAAGCCGTCGCCCGTAGGACGTGGATTAGTCCAAATCCGTATTTACTTAGATTTGGGTTTGGTGTTTTTAGTTTAAGGATACGTTAGCCGTATTGCGGTTAAGATCAACTTAAACGTTCGTTAAGGATACGTTAGTCCTATTTGAGACTAAGATCAACTTAACGTGGTGATCCATTTATTATATGGCCGTCAGGACTCATCACCTCTCTGATGTTGTTGAAGAATTACAACGATAGGTGTCAGAGGAGTTCAGAGATGTACCCTTGAACCAAAGTTGATTTGGAGTTTTATAATCCTTTTGAATGTTTAAGGATACGTTAGCCGTATTTGGGGCTAAGATCGACTTAAATGTGTCCGTTTAGATCCGGCAAAAGAGCGTTTGGAGGCTCTATTGTTCCAGTTTGGGGACGCAGTGGTCCGTATTCCAGTTTAGGGACGTGGTGGTCCATGTTCCAGTTTAGGGACGTGGTGGTCCATGTTTCAGTTTAGAGACATGGTGGTCCATTATTAGTTTAGGGACGTTTCGGTCCAACATTAGTTTAAGGACGTTTCGGTCCAATATTAGTTTAAGGACGTTTCGGTCCACGAGTTTAAGGACCCCGCAGTCCGTATTGATGTGTGGTCGTCAGGACCCGTCACCTCTCTGACATCGTTGAAGGATTACAACGATAAGTGTCAGAGGAGTTCGGAGATGTACCCTCGAACCGATTACAAATTGATTTAGGAGAGCAATCTTGCTCAGTCAATTTAATTTGAGGACTTACGGCCAAAATTGGGCTAAGTCCGGTTGAAAATGTTCAACATTTTATTTGCTTTGGGCCTGTACTAGGGCTTGGCCCATTGCATTATTTTCTATTTTTGTTTGGACTGTGCTCTGCCCCTTTTTTTTTATTGCTTTGCAATTTATTTTGGCCTGTTGGCTTTTTTGATTTGGGCCTGGCCCTTTAGAAAATGCATTGCATTTTCAGGCGCTTTGCGCTAATCAGAGAGCGCAAGCGCTTGTAGTGTTGACACGTGTCGCGCAAGCGCAGTGCGCTGCGCTAGTGCGCTGCTGACACGTGGCGCACTCTGGTGAGTTGCGCCAATTACAGAGAGCAAAGCTCTATCTCAAAGCGCATAGCGCAAGTGGTTCAGATGATGACACGTGGCGCTCTACCAAGAGCGCAACAGCGCAGTTTGCAAGTGCAAAGCACTAAGAATCTTTTAGATTCAAGAACAGAAGTGCAAAGCACTATTTGATTTCTTGATCTAATTTAGATCAAAGAAAAATAAGTTTTCCTTGTTTTTCTTATCTCAGAGAACCAAAGGTTCATAAAAAGTGCAAAGCACTATTTTATTTTATTTTATTTTTATTAAAGATCATTGATCTTGTTTTTAGATCTATGATCTGTTCATAAGAGAACTTTCTCTTTTTCTAAAGGTTTTTACCTTTTTGTTCTTGAGGAGTATTTCAGAGTTCTCTTTTTTTTTTCCAGAAAATGTTGATGCCTTTGAATTGAGACTTAGGGTCCTTTTTATAGTGCCCATAAATTAGTTAAATTTTTTAAAGAGATCTTTCTCTGAGTGATTTGGGGAATTTTCCCCACCGTTGGATCTTTGATCCAAGGGCTTCTGTTTTAAAGAAGAAAATCTTCTTGTTTTAACAAGAACAAAAAGATTTCTTTTAGAATCTTAATTCTGTTTGGCGCAAATGCCCCAGAGCGTGACACGTGTCATGTAGCGCACAGCGCAGCGCAACTGCGCTGACACGTGTCGCGCAGCGCAACTGCGCTGACACGTGTCGCGCAGCATAGTGCTTGCGCAACTGAAGCGTTGCTTCCTTTGATTTTGCTTTAAACAGAGCTTTGCTCTGATTGGGTGCGCTGCCTTGGGCGCTGCGCTGATGCATCTGCGCCTGACACATGTCGCGTTGCGCCCGAGATCTGAAGCGTTGCTTCAAAATTTGAATTTTGAATTTCCAACAGAGCTTTGCTCTGATTGGGGGAAACAAATGCCCCCCCACCGTTGCCCTTACGTGGCCTTCCAAACGTGAGCGCAGCGGTGGCAGAATTCCAACCATCGCGGTAACTCTTGGGAGTTGAAAGGGTATTTGATGCCTATAAATAGGACCTTTGGTCTTTTAGATGATTTTCATCTTCACAATTTTACTTTCAGAACTCAGAGCCCTGCTCTCTTGTTTAAACACTTTTAGAAGTTCAACTTTAGAGAATTTTAGATAAAAATATTAATTTTGATTAAATTAAATTATTTTTAAGAGCTTTGCTCTCAATAAATCCCTGATCTAAAGAAGACCCATTTAGGGTTTCACTTAGCAGAGCTTTGCTCTAAGGGGGTCTAAAGAGAACTAAAGGGAACCCTATTAGGGTTCCATTAACAGAGCTCTGTTCTCTAAAAGATTTTCCTTGGATTTTCTTAATCAATGGAGCTTTGCTCCTTCCAAATCATATAGAAGAACTCTTAAGAGTTCTTCATGGCATTTGATACTATTATTATTATTATATCATTTTTTCCCAGAGCAGAGCTCTCAATGTTCTTAGGGAATTTTCCTCAAATTCTCCTCATAACTGATTTTGACTGGTGTCACTCCTGTCTGCAGAGTATTGCTCTCGAGGAGTTTAACTTTTAACTTTCTGTATTTTCTTATTTGTTAATCTCCCTGTACTGTTTTCTTCAGGTATTATGGCGGTGCGTCTATACAGCTTGCACGAGTTCATCACTTATAAGGATATCCGTGCACAGGGCCGTCAACAGAACCAGGAGTTTACGGACGCCCAGTGTGCGGAGGTCATGGGTCGCCTCAACGCAAGTGGTGGTTGGCTGCTTCCTCGTCGTTCAGCTCTCTTAAAGGTCGTGCTGGGAGCAATATGGAGAGCACTTCTGGTGTTTCACGAGGCCCTACCGCTCAATGCACTGGATGATGCCGAAGACAAGGTGCATTCAGTGTACCTGACGGGGCTGATCTCGAAGAAACGGCGGGACAGCCTCATCGACATCCTACATCAAGTCTTCCAGCAGACCACGATAATCGCTGCTTATCAAAGGATAGGGGGCCTTGCTGAAGACCTTGACACCCAGGAGCGCGAGAGGCTGCGCACGAGAATCATCAGAAAGGCCAGGAGAACTCTGGATGGCCTTACTTTTGAATTCCTCAATCCGTACCCCGGATCCGAAGTCATACCTTTGTAAACATTTTAATAATGTTATTATTTATTCTCCGTGATTGTAAGAACCCCCTTTTTTATGATATGAATAGAAAATTTCCATTTCATCTTGTCTTATTCCTCATCCCGAACCGTTTGCACGTGCATGAATGAGTATGTCTTAAACGCTTGATCAAGTGTAAATCGGATGTTCTTTCTGTCACTCTCTTATTATCAGTATACTGTCACAATTAGCTGGTAAGCACCTTGATTTCTCCATGCAATAATAATGGCTTAGGCCGCAGGTTCAGATCTGCCGCCTAAGACTTTTCAACTCTATGAGCCGTGAGGGTCTCATAGAGACTTTTCTCCCTACGGATCGAGAGGATCTCGTAGGTGGTTTTTTCTTCTTAGGAATCGTGATGATTCCTAAGTGTGGTTTTCTCTTATAAGTCGTAAGGATCTTATAAGAGAATTTTTCCCTCTTACGAGTCGAGAGGACCCGTAAGCGGTTGTTTCCCTCCCTGTCGAAACTCGACTTTGAAGAGTGAGACCCGTGGATGGTATGCAAGAGACCGTTTTGGGTCAACTTGTAGGGTCCCAGTGCTTAGGAAACATGCTTCTTTTATGCCTATTGCCTAAGGCTTTATCTCACGAGTCGAGCCGCCTCAACAATTTCTTCACAAGTCGAGACGAATCGAGCGTTTCTCGCAAGAACATCTTAACGTCGCATTTAACTTCTGCTCTTTACGACAGAAGCCCGTTAAGGTTGGTGGTACTTAGAGTTTTGGCCATCGTACCGTCGCATAAGCTGATATAGTCCTCGATAGGCAATCGTGCTGTTCGAGTAGCCCTGCGACTGCCGTGTCTCTGATCCCTTCGGGGGCTGGACAAGACGTCTTCAAGCAATTTTCCTAGGCAGTTTGACCGTCGGAAGAGTAAGCGTTAGGAATTTGCCATGCCGCTTTTTACTTGAGGTTAGGCTCATTTTGGCGAGCCCCGATGAGTCATAACCACTCCGCGCTGGTGTGGGATGATCTCCGATAGTCTTTCAGGTTTTATGTGAGTTGCCGTCAAGACCCTGAAGCTAGGAATTTGGCCTTTGCTTCGTTTTGCTGTCATCGCGTCTGCTGTATCGAGACGAATGTCGCGGTTGTCTTTGGGTTGCTGGTGAACCGTCGAGGTTTGGAACTAGGGATTTTGCCGTGGCTCCGTTTGTTTGATTGTCGTGTCCGAACCTTGCTGGAGGAAGAACGTTGGGGTGACATCTCGTCTGCTGTATCGAGACGAATGTCAAGGCGGAGCTAGGATTTTTCCGTGGCTCCGTTTGTTTGATTGTCGCGTCCGAACCTTGCTGGAGGAAGAACGCTGGGGTGACATCTCGTCTGCTGTATCGAGACGAATGTCAAGGCGGAGCTAGGATTTTGCTGTGGCTCCGTTTGTTTGATTGTCGCGTCCGAACCTTGCTGGAGGAAGAACGCTGGGGTGACATCTCGTCTGCTGTATCGAGGCGAATGCCATAGTGGAGCTGGTAATTTGCCGTGGCTCCGTTTATTTGATGATGTTGCGTCTGCTGTGTCGAGACGAACGTCGAGGTGGTGACCATTTCACGCTGACATGAGACGATCTCCAGTTGTCTTTCTGGCTTTATATGACTCGCCGTTAAGACCTTGAAGCTAGGAATTTGGCCTTCGCTTCGTTTGCTTTGTCACGTCCGAATCCTGTAGGAGGAAGAACGCTAGGGTGACATCTTGTCTGCTGTATCGAGACGAATGCCGTGGTGGAGCTGGGATTTTGCCGTGGCTCCGTTTGTTTGATGATGTTGCGTCTGCTGTGTCGAGACGAACGTCGAGGTGGTGACCATTTCACGCTGACATGAGACGATCTCCAGTTGTCTTTCTGGCTTTATATGACTCGCCGTTAAGACCTTGAAGCTAGGAATTTGGCCTTCGCTTCGTTTGCTTTGTCACGTCCGAATCCTGTAGGAGGAAGAACGCTGGGGTGACATCTTGTCTGCTGTATCGAGACGAATGCCGTGGTGGAGCTGGGATTTTGCTGTGGCTCCGTTTGTTTGATGATGTTGCGTCTGCTGTGTCGAGACGAACGTCGAGGTGGTGACCATTTCACGCTGACATGAGACGATCTCCAGTTGTCTTTCTGGCTTTATATGACTCGCCGTTAAGACCTTGAAGCTAGGAATTTGGCCTTCGCTTCGTTTGCTTTGTCACGTCCGAATCCTGTAGGAGGAAGAACGCTGGGGTGACATCTTGTCTGCTGTATCGAGACGAATGCCGTGGTGGAGCTGGGATTTTGCCGTGGCTCCGTTTTCTGATGGAGCATGTGGAGGGAAGACGTGGTTCCCTCTTTGTTTGTGCCCCTGGATTGCTGTGCTATCGTCTGTAGGGCATGAATTTCGTTACATATATATATATATATATTTAGTTCTTTCCGCGATGCTCTATCATTTCAGCTTTTATATCGCGAAGGTCGCGATTGCCCAATCATTTCGGCTATTTTTCGCGGTGCCCAATCATTTCGGCTGTTTACTTTATTTTTACTCGCTGCTTTTTATTGCAAGTTGCCCAATCATTTCGGCTATTTATTTTATTTTTACTCGCTGCTTTTTATTGCGAGTTGCCCAATCATTTCGGCTATTCTGCATGCATACCTTTTACTTGCTGCTTTTTATTGCAAGTTGCCCCATCATTTCGGCTATTTCGTATGCATGTGCGGCCTACTGGCCTTTCGCCGTAAACCTGAAATTGGACACCGATTTCGACATCAACATCGCTACAACTGGGATATCGCCAGGAGCGAATCATCATTTGTCTCTGTCGTTGTCGAACAAAGGAGGCTTAGCGACCAGGGTTAGGGTCCTGTCGACGAAGGCTTTGACTTCATGAGCCGTAAGGGTCTCACAAAGTTATTTCTCCCTACAAGTCGTGAAGATCTTATAGGTGCATTTTCTCCTTAGGAATCGTGAGGGTTCCTAAGTGTTTTGCTCTTCTGTAAGTCGTAAGGATCCTACAGGAGGGTTTTCTCCTTGTAAATTGAGAGGATTTACAAGGGTTATTCATCGTGCGAACATATCCCTAATCTCGGATGGGACTTAGTTAGGGAAATGTTTATTCGCGCCCGTGGATTGTATACAAGGGTCAGTATTGAGCCATTTGTAGGGCAATGTCGAAAGTTGTGGGGGTTGCTCAAGCACAGGTTTAGGTCTCTGTAACTTAAGACTTTCAAATCTTATGAGCCGTGAGGGTCCCATAAGAGAGTTCTCCTTACGAGTCGTGAGGATCTCGCAAGTGTATTTTCTCCTTAGGAATCGCGGGGATCCTAAGTGTGTTGCTCCCTTGTGAGTCGTAAGGATCTCACGCGGGTGGTTTCTCCTTACAAGGTCGAGGGGACCCTATAAGTGTCTTTTAACGAGGTTGCGCCCTTTCGGGTTTTCACAAACACTCGCCGGTAGCCCTGCTGTTTTTACTCACGGAGCCCTTTCGGGTTTTCATCCGTGCCCATTTTGCTTATGGACATACCATTTTTTTTATTCCTTTTATTTTCTTCTTCTTTTTTTTACGAGGTCACGCCCTTTTGGGTTTTCACGAACACTCGCTGGTAGCCCTGCTGTTTTTACTCACGGAGCCCTTTTGGGTTTTCACCCGTGCCCATTTTGCTTATGGACATACCGTTTATTATTATTATTATTTTTTTTTATATTCTCGTCAGCCTGAGGATGCTGCGGTAGTAGTTTAAAGACATTTCGGTCATTTGCAAGTTTTAGGACATTGCGGTCCATCATTAGTTTAAGGACGTTTCGGTCCATCATTGCCGTATTTGAGGCGAAGCTCTAGTTTACTGACTTTTCGGTCTATGGGTCCTTCCCCATGAATGAGCATGATGCCCCCGGCGTATCCATCTTTCTCGGAGCGTGCGGTTGTGGCGGACTCACCTTCCAGTTTTCAGACAGCGCAAACTCGCCTTGTTGGTATTGGTCTTCAACCCAGTTTTTGAAGACGTAGCAGTCTTCGATCAGGTGACCTACTGTTTGGTGGTAAGGGCAATAATTAGGATTATTAACATCGCCTGGCCGCAACGGACGTTTTGGACCCGGCAAATTGATGAGTCTATCGCACACTGCCAGCTCGAACAGTCCCCTTGTTTTATCCTGCGGAAACGAGTAAGGACGTTTCAACTTTTCCTGAAGGGGTTGCCGCTTGTTGCTTTGGCGAGCAACCGGTATATGGCCACTCGATTGTTGTTGAGCGCTGGCGACGAAGGCCGTTTTTCCTTTTCCTTTATCCTTTTTGTTCGCTCCGTTGTTTGCGGGGCCGGGATTTTTTCCGAGTAGCTTGCGATTGCATGGCTGAACGTTCTCGCAGCTCCTCAATTCCTTCATTTTTGAAATAGATTCCCCGAGGGAAGGGTTGGGGGTAGCTTCTTCGTCAGAGTCGCTTCCAAAGGTGATAATTTGCGATACCTTAGAGTCGGCTATATGACAATCGGCGGCGGCTCTTTTGCGCTCATCTATCGCATTTTTTCGACGTCTACAAGCTTCACATTTTGTCCTGTCGAAGTGTTGCTTTTGAGCGACATACCCTTGCCACCAACAGTTAAAGGATTCGCAGTCTTCGGTAGGATGTATGATCTTCTGATGATATAAACAGAAGTTAGGGTGCGTCTCTATCTCAGCGAGAGTATTTTCTTCAGAGGGTGGTAGCTTCATTCCTATTGATAGAGCTTTGGTGAACCTTTTTCTCGTTCTGAAGTTGTTTTTATCCGCATTGGATGGCTTTTGACTTGATGGGAATGCCTTGGATCTTTCCAGTATGACCATCTCACGCTCTTGATTGGCTTTTGCTTTCAGACGAATTTCATTTAGGAAGACATCGATCAACTCGTCTGATGGCTGTAGAATCTCCGGCTCAGGATTCGCCATTGGTTTCTCAGTGCAAGGAGCCTCCTCCTCATCCGTCAGTGAATGAGAAATGACATGACAAGTCGCTACGTAGTCTTCGGATTCATCTGATGAATTTTCTCCATCGTTTTTGTCCTCGACAAAAGAACAAGTTGCCCTCGACGTGTCCGTCTTCTTTGGAGAGTGCGGCTGTGGTGGGTTTACCTTCCAGTTTTCCGACAGCGCGAACTTGCCTTGTAGGTATTGATCCTCGATCCATCCCTTAAAGACGAAACAATCCTCAATCGGGTGACTTACCGTTTGGTGGTAAGGGCAATAATTGGGATTATTAAGATCGCCTGGCTGCGACAGACGCTTTGGACTCGGCAGATTAATGAGTCTGTTGCGCACTGCCAGCTCGAACAGTCTTCTCGTTTTATTCTGAGGAAACGAGTAAGGACGTCCTGGCCTCTCTTCGAGGGATGGGCGTGGACACACGTTGTTTTGGCGAACGACCGGCTTTGAGTTTTTCGACTGTTGCTGAGCATTGGCGACGACGATCGCTTTCCCTTTTCCTTTCTCATTTCGGGAATCTGGTTTTGGAGGAGACGGTCCATGGCCCATCTGGTCCATTTGGGCTAATTTGTCGATCAAGGCCTGGAAGGTGGTCGGCCTGAAGAACATCATGAATTGCGAGATGGTCGCCTGCGGATCGAGAGTGCCCACAAACATGCCTACCGCAGGTGCCTCTTCTATGCGTTGTTCGCATTTCGACCATAGGTTTCGCCATCGTGTTGCGTATTGGACCCACGTTTCGCCTGGCCTTATTCTGGCATTTATTAGTGCTGTTATCGGGGTGCGTTCACTAGCACTCGCGAATCTTTGTGTAAACAGCAGCTTCATCTCGCAAATGTTTTGACAGAGTCGTTAGGTAGTTCTGAATACCATTCAAAGGCTGTTTCTGCTAAGCTACCGATGAATTGACGTAGCAACAACTTGTCATCGCCTCCAGTATTGCCGCATAAGGCCTTGAATTGAGCGACATGCTGATGCGGATTCCCTGTCCCTTTATATACGTGGAATTTAGGGATTGTATATCCCGGCGGGTAACTGATTTGGTCGTACCAGCTCGTATAGGGTCGTCCGGTTCTAACAATTTGCCCAGCCGCTTCATTCGCTTGATGAACCCGGATCTGCTGAGCTATATAATCGTCTAGCGCGGCCTTGGAAATGGTTTCGTTTTTGGCTGCGGAAAGAGCCGGCGGAGGATTAGATCTCTCCCCTCCATCATCTTCAACAATGATTGGAGGGTCTTCAGCTGGAGGGTCCGGCTGTGACATCATCCCTACCATATCTTGGAAGAGGAGGGCCATTTTCTTTATGCTGGCCGCTTGTTCCGCAGCCTCTTTATCCTTTTTCTCTAATATCCGGCGAAGAAACTCAGCGTCAGTTTCTTGTTCTTGACGCTCATCCGAGGACGTTTCAGAGCTTTCTTTTGGCCCAGTGAGTGCAGCCATTGCAGTCATCATTTCCTGAAGCTTTTGTTGTTGCTCCTGGGCTTTCGTCACAGATCGGGTGAGCGGTCGATGGCCCGTAGAAGTGCGGCTTTCCTCCTTTTCAGAAGCCATATAAACAGTATGCACCACCATGCCCTCAGATTTAGGGCATTTATGTTCAGCTCTTTTATGCTTCGCCATGTTCACAGGGGCTTTTTGCGGCCTCCTTTTCCTTTGAGTGATTGGAGTTGAGGGGGCCGTCGCAGTAGTAGACACCCGAGTAGCCATTGCTTTTTGTGGCTTGACGGAGTGATCCTTCTCCTGCCAAATCCTCATCTTTTTCTGTTGGCGGAGATAGTTTTCATCAATCACCGACTCTTGAACCTGTCGCCAGACTCTGTAAATTTTAGAGGACAGCCGTTGAGGGGGATGCTCTAGCTTTTTCTCTGGAGTACTCTTCGCAGCTGAAGGAGTTCGTTTCAACATTGCAGTAGAAGAGTTCCGCGCACCGTGTTCAGCAATTCAAAGCTGTTCCCGGTTGGAACAGCAGCCTCAATCCCCACCGTTGGAGCTGATGAAGTAAATCCAGAGGGGGAGTTGCCCCCAGCCTTCCTCACTCGGCACCAGTGGCGACGTTGAGCATGTCGTGCTGATGGAGTTGTTTTAGTTATAGGGGTGACCTCCTCATGCCCCCTGTGTTGGTCAGAATCTGCTAGTACCAGTCTTTTAAAGACCGACGTCCGTTGAATGGGGACGGCCAACCTGTCAAAAGCGGACTTCCGAGCAGGGGAAGAAACTTTGGTGACTTCGCCTGAAACTAGATTAGGGATAGCTATTCGCTTCGGGATAACATCTTCCGGTATTGTTGGCTTTTTCATGGTCCCATCGGAGCTCTGACCTAGCTTCTTTTGAGCTTCTTGCAATGTCATTAGGGCGTTGAAGCTTATTGGTGGGAGCGTGGTCCAAAAAAATAGTCCAGTGGTGGCTTGAGCCACCCGCTCCACCGGCATTTTGAAAAGGGAGGCCGCTCGAGGCTCATAAGTCACTCCTCCAGCAATGACGGAGCGAGAGTTGCAGCTGCAGGCGGTGCAGTTCGAAGCCATCGATCTTCTGTTTTCTGCATGGAGAAAGGCACCAAATCTAAGTACTTTGAATCCACAAGCAACCACAGCAAACCGCGATTTGCTCGCGAACACGACACACGAAGTGTGGAGTGGAAAGAGGAAAAGGTCCTACCGGGCGTGCCAGAATCTGTTCCCCTCCGAAGGACGGCGCACAAGACCGCGAAGTCCTGACGCTGAGATTCGGGGCAGATGCTATATGGTTTTATCCGTCTACCTCTCCGAAGATGCCAAGTTGATTTATGGCACCGTGTATCGGAGGTTTAGACGGATGCGGCCGATGTAGCAGACTTCGTCAGATTCCCTCTCGCTTGAGGGGTTTTTGATTGTGGGGAAGCTCTTCCCTGCAGGCGCAAGCCCCTGCAGTTAATTACGCTACCGCATCGCGGTAACAACTTTCTCCTTCTCCAGAATTTCACTTCGTGTCGTATGTGTTTGTTTTGTCTGTGGTTGCCCGTGGATTGTATATGGAGACTGAGTAATGCCGTCGCCCGTAGGACGTGGATTAGTCCAAATCCGTATTTACTTAGATTTGGGTTTGGTGTTTTTAGTTTAAGGATACGTTAGCCGTATTGCGGTTAAGATCAACTTAAACGTTCGTTAAGGATACATTAGTCCTATTTGAGACTAAGATCAACTTAACGTGGTGATCCATTTATTATATGGCCGTTAGGACTCGTTACCTCTCTGATGTCGTTGAAGAATTACAACGATAGGTGTCAGAGGAGTTCAGAGATGTACCCTTGAACCAAAGTTGATTTGGAGTTTTATAATCCTTTTGAATGTTTAAGGATACGTTAGCCGTATTTGGGGCTAAGATCGACTTAAACGGGACCGTTTAGATCCGGCAAAAGAGTGTTTGGAGGCTCTATTGTTCCAGTTTAGGGACGTAGTGGTCCGTATTCCAGTTTAGGGACGTGGTGGTCCATTGCCAGTTTAGGGACGTGGCGGTCCATGTTCCAGTTTAGGGACGTGGTGGTCCATTATTAGTTTAGGGACGTTTCGGTCCAACATTAGTTTAAGGACGTTTCGGTCCAATATTAGTTTAAGGACGTTTCGGTCCAATATTAGTTTAAGGACGTTTCGGTCCACGAGTTTAAGGACCCCGCAGTCCGTATTGATGTGTGGTCGTCAGGACCCGTCACCTCTCTGACATCGTAGAAGGATTACAACGATAAGTGTCAGAGGAGTTCGGATATGTACCCTCGAACCGATTACAAATTGATTTAGGAGAGCAATCTTGCTCAGTCAATTTAATTTGAGGACTTACGGCCAAAATTGGGCTAAGTCCGGTTGAAAATGTTCAACATTTTATTTGCTTTGGGCCTGTACTAGGGCTTGGCCCATTGCATTATTTTCTATATTTGTTTGGACTGGGCTCTGCCCCTTTTTTTATTGCTTTGCAATTTATTTTGGCCTGTTGGCCTTTTTGATTTGGGCCTGGCCCTTTAGAAAATGCATTGCATTTTCAGGCGCTTTGCACCAATCAGAGAGCGCAAGCGCTTGTAGTGTTGACACGTGTCGCGCAAGCGCAGTGCGCTGCGCTTGCGCTGCTGACACGTGGCGCACTCTGGTGAGTTGCGCCAATTACAGATAGCAAAGCTCTATCTCAAAGCGCATAGCGCAAGTGGTTCAGATGCTGACACGTGGTGCTCTCCCAAGAGCGCAACAGCGCAGGTTGCAAGTGCAAAGCACTAAGAATCTTTTAGATTCAAGAACAGAAGTGCAAAGCACTATTTGATTTCTTGATCTAATTTAGATCAAAGAAAAATAAGTTTTCCTTGTTTTTCTTATCTCAGAGAACCAAAGGTTCATAAAAAGTGCAAAGCACTATTTTATTTTATTTTTATTAAAGATCATTGATCTTGTTTTTAGATCTATGATCTGTTCATAAGAGAACTTTCTCTTTTTCTAAAGGTTTTTACCTTTTTGTTCTTGAGGAGTTTTTCAGAGTTCTCTTTTTTTTTTCAGAAAATGTTGATGCCTTTGAATTGAGGCTTAGGGTCCTTTTTATAGTGCCCATAAATTAGTTAAATTTGTTAAAGAGATTTTTCTCTGAGTGATTTGGGGAATTTTCCCTACCGTTGGATCTTTGATCCAAGGGCTTCTGTTTTACAGAAGAAAATCTTCTTGTTTTAACAAGAACAGAAAGATTTCTTTTAGAATCTTAATTCTGTTTGGCGCAAATGCCCCAGAGCGTGACACGTGTCATGCAGCGCACAGCGCAACTGCGCCGACACGTGTCTGTTCCCCCAATCAGAGCAAGGCTCTGTTTGAATTTTGAAAATTCAAATTATGAAGCAACGCTTCGGTTCCCGTGCGCTGCGCGCAATGCGCCACGTGTCAGAAGTTGACACGGCGGCACAACGCCTAAGGCGATACGTCTGATCAGAGCAAGGCTCTTTAAAAACATAAGTAACACTTAACTGCGCAAGCGCACGGCAGCTCGACACGTGTCTGCGCAGTTGCGCAAGCACAAGTGCGCAAGCGCACGGCAGCTCGACACGTGTCTGCGCAGTTGCGCAAGCGCAACTGCGCAAGCGCACGGCTGCGCGACACGTGTCTGCGCAGGTGCGCAAGCGCTGTTACGCAAGCGCTTCACTGCGCGACACGTGTCTGCGCAGTTGCGCAATCGCAGCTGCGCAAGCGCCTTACTGCGCGACACGTGTCACGCGCTGGTGAGTTGCGCAACAACAGAATGAAGATTTAAGGAAATCTTTTCTGTTCTTGTTAAAACAAGAAAATTTCTTCTGTAAAACAGGGGCCTTTGGATCAAAGATCCAACGGTGGGGAAAATTCCCCGAATCACTCAGAAAAGATCTTTTTAACAAATTTAACTGATCTTTGAGCACTATAAAAAGGACCCCAGACCTCATTTTAAAAATCATCAAGATCTAAAAAAAAAAGAGAGAAGAGAATTCTGCAGACCCTCTAAAAGAAGGTAAAAACCTTTGAGATAAGAGAAAATTCTCTTAAAGAATAGATTATTGATCTAGAAAACAAGATCAGGGATCTTCAATAGATAAATAAATAAATAAAAATAATAAAAAATAGTGCCTTGCACTTGCTATGAACCTCTGGTTCTCAGATAAATAAATAAAAATAACAAAAATAGTGCCTTGCACTTGCTATGAACCTCTGGTTCTCTGAAACAGAAAGAAAGAAAAGATTTCTTTCTTTTCTTTTCTTTGATCTAAATTTAGATCAAGAAATTAAAAAGTGCTCTGCACTTCTTTTCCTGAATCTAAAAGATTCTTGGTGCTTTGCACAAATGCAATGCATTATTTGAAGGGCTAGGCCCAAGTCAAAAAGACCTAGCAGGTCAGAATAAATTGCAAAGCAATAAAAGGGCCAGGCCCAAATAAAATTGATGCTCTGCATCCCTTTTGGGCAAAGCCCAAATAAAAGCAAATGCAATGCAAAAGAAATGGACTTAGCCCAATCGTGGCCGTAAGTCCTTAAATTAAATTGACTGAGCAAAATGGCTCTCCTAAATCAATCTGCATCCGGTTCGAGGGTACATCTCCGAACTCCTTTGACATCCGCCGTTGTAATCCCTCAACGACGTCAAAGAGGTGACGAGTCCCAACGACCATACACCCATATGGACTGCGGGGTCCTTAAACTCGTGGACCGAAACGTCCCTAAACTAATATCGGACCGAAACGTCCCTAAACTAATATCGGACCGAAACGTCCCTAAACTAATATCGGACCGAAACGTCCCTAAACTGGAATATGGACCACTACGTCCCTAAACTGGCGACGGACCACCACGTCCTTAAACTGGAACAACAGAGCTTCCAAACGCTCTTTTGCTGGATCTAAACGGTCCCGTTTAAGTTGATCTTAGCCCCAAACACGGCTAACGTATCCTTAAATATTCAAATGGATTATAAAACTCCCAATCAACTCTGGTTCGAGGGTACATCTCCGAACTCCTTTGACATCCGTCGTTGTAATTCCTCAACGACGTCAAAGAGGTGACGAGTCCCGATGGCCATACATTAAATTAAACACTACGTTAAGTGGATCTTAGTCTAAAATAGGACTAACATATCCGTGACGAACGTTTAAGTTGATCTTAGCCGCAACGCGACTAATGTATCCTTAAACTAAAAACACCAAACCCAAATCTAAGCAAACACGGATTTGGACTAATCCACGTCCTACGGGCGACGGCATTACTCAGTCTCCGTATACAATCCACGGGCAACCACAAATAAAACAAACACACACGACACGAAGTGAAATTCTGGAGAAGGAGAAAGTTGTTACCGCGATGCGGTAGCGTAATTAAATGCAGGGGCTTGCGCCTGCAGGGAAGAGCGTCCCCACAATCCAAAACCCCTCACCCTGAGGGGGAATCTGACGAAGTCTGCTACATCGGCCGTGTTAGTTATATGTATGCCCTAGAGGCCATTACTGTACATTGGATGTATATTGTAGTGGATGCTGGGACATATATAGGGAGGACTTTCTTGCTCGACATGATAGTATGCTATCTGGTTACTCTTTACCTTAACGTGTACCCAGATTGTCTCTCTATTACATGTTGGTAAAGCCCTTAGGATGTGTACTTGACTACCTGGACTATGATGCGGATCATACTAGTGGGGACAAGGTAGTCCATAAGTACATCCTTCAAAGTCCCTAGTCGTGGGTGTATCGAGACGGGGCATCGATATACCAGAGTAGACTAGCGTGTACCTTCTCGACCCATACAGATGGGCGATGGATGATCCCATATCCATTGGTGTTTGACATCAGAGATGATATACGGGTGCTCAGTAGAGACTGGGTACACTGGACGGACTCGCCGAGAACTCCAAGATGGTATTATACCTCACGTCAGATGGCAGTTCTCTGGTGACACTGGTACAGAGTAGTCTGTTGACCCGAGATCGTCATAGAGTCTTGTGTGGTTCCCACTGTGCTTTGATTTCCATCTTACCACGTCCAAGAGGGCGTGTAAAACGGTGGTTTTTGGGTACAGTCCCGAGTCACATGGAGGCAATGAGCGATAGGAGGGGATTCGTCTCTCCCGGTATAGGGAGTTGATGTTGCGCTGTGTTCGATTGGCTATAACAGGAAATCCCTGGCCAGGGTTGCTGAGATTTACTGGTAAGTGTTACCAGTAGTTTCTCGAAGTGTTATAGACCTCATATCGACACGACTTATCGAGCTATTGGGGTCTGACGTTTACCACCCCTAGGCGAGATATGCGACATATCAGACGATCAGACCGGACTGTACGGTAGTGTTACTGGTCGGATTCACTGGAGTGTGAGCGGGCTTGCTCGTCGATCTTCAGATCGCTCAATACCCGGGTGGCCGTTACGTTTAGCAGACCGCTTGCGGCTTGTGGGTGCTTGATATGATCATCATCTGCTGCCGGCGTATTGACGAGTCTTTAGAGTCCTACACAGAGGTTTCCTGGCTCAAGCGAAACGAAATAGGAGCGCATATGAGATATGTGCGGGACCGTGAATGATACAAGTATGTGATACTGTATTCGATTCTCGCGATGTGACATTGATCGGTTATATGCGATATAGCCGAGTTATCGGATCAAGTGTTGATTCGATAAGTTGTTACTAATAATACTAGTCGGTTATATGCGATAAGACCGGATCGTTAAATCAAGTGTTGATTTAATGATTTAATGCATATTTATATATTTGATATATTACTTTGCATCAACTAGTACCGGTTTACTTAAGATGGATTTTCTCACTCGGATTGTGCGCATTACATATGCGATATGATTTTGTGCACTTGATTGTATCATGTTTGATGATACATGATTACTTGGTTAAGTGCAAAGAATAAACCATGGTTAAAAGAATGGTTAGGGTTTCATTTCCTTTATTTATTCATTTATTTATTTGTTTATTTATTTTGGAAAAGAGGAGAAAAGAATGGTGGCTTAATTTGGAGTTTAGTTGAAGCTTCATGAATCTTTGATCAAGTCAACCATTCTTATCTCATCCTTAACCCTAACCATTCCCACTAACCATGATTCATTCTCTACACTTGACTAGAGTTAATATTATGATAAGTATTGTTATTCTTTTCTTTTTTGAAGAATCTTATCATAATATTCATCTTCTTCTTGCTTTCTTCTTCTTCTTCATTTTCAAAGAAGAAAGCTTCATGTCCATCAATGGTGATTGATGATTAATAGTGAGAAATCCAAATCTAAAGTCTACCCACTTCCTATTTCTTCATCCTCTACCTCTTGCCAAGTAGTAGAGTGTGTTTCCTTCACAAGTTTTTGGACTTGGTGAAGTTGTGAGCTTGATCTAGCGATGCCTCGACGTAGATCATCTTCGGCATGGACATCGACGACCTAGCTTGCCCATTCTCCGACGAAGCCGATGCTAGAGCCCGGATTTGATTTGGACAGCGGAGAGGACCTCGTTGCGGAGCTATGGAGGTGGAGCACCGGATCTACAAAGGTTGTAATTCCGTATTCTCTTTAGCTAAGTTGTTAGCTAGTTCATTATTCGCCTAGACATCTAGTTATAGATCCGTACACTAGGGTTTGTAGGCACCATAATTTTTGAAATTACCATGATCGATGGCTTGGGAGACCTCACTAGGGTGCCTAGGAACCCTACAGTGGTATCAGAGCCTAGCTAGAGCCTTAGGCGAAGTCCAGACGGAAATTGAAGTCCGAACGAACCCGAAAACCCAAACCTAACATGCTCTCTGTCCAGATTTTAAAATTGTGGATTTTTCAAGATTAAAAATGTCCAGAAAGTCAAGCAGGGTTTTCTAAGAATTACTGTAAAATTCGTGGACCTGATTCCACTTTCCCACCGCCCTTCCGCGGCACGAGCATGGCTCGTGCGGCGGAAGCGCGGCCATTTTGTCCTTTCTGGCGTCCAAATTTGTACAGTAATTCACAGTATGCTGTTCTGGTTTTCCTAGGTATTTTTAATTTTTTTTCAAGAGTTGAATTTTCAGAGGTGGTTTTGGGGTTTCGGAGTTTCGATCGGAATATCAAATTTTGTCTGTGTGGCTTTCCGGATAAATTTTAGAATATGTTAAAAAGTTCGACCGGATATAAATACCCAATTTTTCCAATGTCGGGAAATTTCCAAGTGTTGGATTTTTCCGTAGTTTAACGACGTTCTAAGTAGTTCAAGTAACGCAATGGACCCTCTAGAAGACAACAAACCTTAACTCGATTATGTGACCGTCTTGAACTGCCCTTTGAACCTTCGGGTTTGGGGCAGTACGGCGTGCCACATGTGAGGCGTTGGCTTGACCCTTCTACGGCTGGACCTTGGTACTGAGGCACGAACTGAATGTTGTCAGACTTATTTCATGTGTTGATCTGTATCGGGAAAACTTGGGTGTTCGATTGTTCGATCGAAAAGTTTAACATTTTCTGTTTATCTGGAATGGGATACAACAATTGGAATTCACAAAAGTTATGTGATAACTGAATGAATGTTATAAACGTAGCAATTTAGTCTCACTTGATCGGTTGCCACGAAATTTTGATGTGATCAAAAGTCCGTCGCAATCACGTAGCGTACGCGGATACTCGCCGGGTAAACTTAATAGACAGCCTCACTCCATAGCCCCGACCAAGTGACTGTAGGAGAACCCCGTCGCCGAAAGCATCCGTCCGGGTGCTAGCGGCAGCGGTGTTCCGCCTTGGTGCACTTCGTCGACTGTATCGGGGGTGCGGCCGTCTACTGAAGTTTGCGACGAGCATTCGATCAGGATGTCGGGAATCCTGTTGAATTGCCCGACTTAATATTGAAAAGTGTTTTCGATTTTGAGACTAAAATGCGGGGTTTATAATTGTTAGGCATGCGATGTCTAAGGTATTCATTTGGTCAGGCATGCGATGTCTGAGGTGGTTGCGGATTCCAACTGTTGTAGTTTTACACTTTCTTTTCTGTGACCGTAAGTGTAATATGTGATATCGCCGGTTTCGTTGCTATATGTCAACGACAATTGGGATACGCATGTTTACTTACGTTGATGACATGTGATGTTATGTGTTGCTGGATATGTTATATTGGATCGTCGTGATTGAATAGCCGGGGGTTTTTATGTGAGATGAGTGTTTTTCATTTTCATTCATGTAAAAACTTGTATGTAATATTCTTTTTATTGGGGCGCTTCCAGGTTGCGGAAGTTGTCACCGTTTGTATATTATTTACTTTTCCGCACTAGGATAGACCCAAGGAGGAGGGCACAAGTAACCGGGTTCTGGAGTCCAGTGGGAGACCAACTCGAGGAGTCGAGGCCGGGTCTCCTAACTCTAGAATTGGTAGGGTTGCTTGCCGCTCTCGTAGGGGTCTAGGGGTGTGGGTTTGGCTATTCATCGCGACCGTGGAATCCGTGTTTTATACTGGCTCGTATTGAAAACACGGACGTCCTAGTATATCCAATATTTCATATGATTCTTCTGCCGCGATATCTGTGATGTGATCATGTGATGTTCTTTGATAGATACAGTATATAGTATATATGATATATTATATAGACGTTACTTATGTTTTACACCCGCGCTAGCCCTGCCCCGCTCTGCCGTTAGTTACCTAACCTAACGGTGCACGAGGGGACATCGAGGCG
The DNA here is from genome assembly GCA_030015575.1 of Agapanthus africanus. NCBI lineage: Eukaryota > Viridiplantae > Streptophyta > Magnoliopsida > Asparagales > Amaryllidaceae > Agapanthus > Agapanthus africanus. The sequence continues at coordinate 93,614,272 of JASDDO010000024.1, read as the reverse complement.
AATGCGGATGGCATAAGTGTACGTCGTATTTATCTGTAATGTTTAGGTACTTTAAATGATGGGACTTCATTAATGTGATTAATGAAATAAAAGAAACCTAAGATGTTGTAGAATCGAATTTCAAAATAAAACAGGTAGCTACAGTTCTTGCTTTGCACAGCGGTATATGCGATATATCCTGCACCTTATTCGATAAGGAAAGGACCGAGATCCCTTCACCGGGAGTGACTCCTTTAGCAATAACTGGCAGATGCTACACCCTCGGTTTGTCTTTTGATTGCTTTTAAGTATTTTTGCTTTGCACAGCGGTATATATGATATATCCTGCACCTTATTCGATGAGAAAAGGACCGACGATCCCTTCACCGGGAGTGACTCCTTTAGCAAAACTAGAAAAGCCTCAAAAAACACTCCATTTAAAAATTCATTCGATCCTACAACGATATCAAGTTCATTACGCAATAGGTTTTCAGAAAAACCTGTCGTAGCCCTCCGTCATTTCAGATAAGTGGTAGTTAGTATTCGTGCTACGTTTGTTGGCCTGCGTCAAGGCGTAGTGTGCGGTAGCTAACTAGTATTTATCTGCTTATGCATATGATGCAGATTGGATTAGGGTAGTCGTGCGACTTTGTTGGCCTGCGTCAAGGGTCGTGCGGGTGGGTTTAATTCAATCAGGAAATGACGGGTTGAACTTGACTAGCGGACTATGGTTTGTTGGCCTGCGTCAAGGTCATAGGACGCTAGGGGCAAAATATTATCAGGAATTTCAAGTGTTGAAATTTGCAATGAGATTGCATACCTTCTATGAGATAGTTGGATCCCGATACACGCTGCGAGTAATTGTTACTCCTGGGAGAGTTTTACACATTACAATTAGCCGATCAAGTAGGTGTCTAGAAAGGTGTTAACGAGGTTACGCCTCTGGGAAAACGAGGTTTACATTAATTAGGTTCGTGCGAAAGCACGGAGGACCTCCCTCAAAGTACCGACACTGGCCTGGCTGAAAGATTGGCGAACTTGTAGTGTGTAATTAATCCCGGCTAGTCTTTCCTTTTAGGGTTTGAAGGAAGATTTGATAAAAAGCAGTGGGAGCCATCCTGATTAGATAAAATAATAACCAATCTATTCTTGACAGAGCGCACGCTGAGTGTTTTCTTCTCTCTCTCTCCTGGTAGCGACCATATCACGCCTTAATCAAGATAATAATACGGATTATTGACCGAACCCGCTTGTTATACTGAGCTGGGGGACGTTGGTCCCGCTCCAACTTATAATTGTTATAAGACAGAGCAGGAATTTGGGGAATACCAGATTTCCCGTGCCGCCCAAACGAAGAGAGTGCATGCTGATGCATCATCTTCGGGTGTGTTCGTTACAAAGAACTGTTTCTCAGTATCCTCCGCATCCTCGGTATATGATACTGGATCAGGATCCCAGATATGTAATCTGTTACATAGGGCTACAAAAGGGTAGAAAAACTGAGAACGGGTGATAAGTTTCATGAGGCAGAAAACGGGGCAAGAGTTGCAGCCAAGTCTGTTGGTCACTGTCACCCTGTATTGTAATACATTGATTCTGAACGAATGTTATTAGATACCGAACCTGATATACAAAATTTTATCTGTCTCTTTATTAGTAAAGAAACGATAAAAATTTTGTAATGTTGGATAATGTTTTGAACATTTCCTGTATCAAAAGTTGATCGGTTCAGGCACGTTGTCTAAAAGCATTGACGTTCTAAATCAAACTACAGTTCTTAGTATATGAAACACACAAAAGAGAAAGAGTTCAGAAATGAACGAATTCTTCTTGAGGTATTGTAGACTAGGTCATATCAATGCGACCCGACTAGCTGTAGTTACATAAAGATGCATATTTAAATTGGTTTGAATTTACATCTTGTGAAACTCGCCAGTCATGTCACAAAGATAAGATGACCATAGCTATGTTTATTGGAAACATAGAAAGAGTTAGTGAACTCTTGGGATGATACATGTTGATGTATGTAGGTCCCCTGTCTACACATGCCAGGACTGGTTCTTAGTACTTCATTACGTTCTCTGATGATCTCTTTAGATTCAGACCTATGTTCCTGTTGAAACACAAGTTCGAACCTTTTGAGATATTCACAGAATATAAGTTAGAAGTAGAGAACCAAAATACGGGTATAAGTATTATGTCCTTTGATGTGATCAAGGAGGAGAATACTTGTGCATGGAATTCCTGGACTATTCTAAAGGAGAATGAGTTTCTCTCTCGGCATTACTCCTCCGCATACACCATAGCACGTTGGTATATCGGGGCGGAGCAGATACACCCTATTTGATATGGTGTGCTCTATGATGAGTACTACTGAGTTACCTTTTTCCTTAAGGGGTTATGCACTTGAGAAGTTGCATACCTATTGAATAGGGTTCGAATCAAATCAGTGCCTACCACTTCATATGTGATATGGAAGGGGAAGAGCCCATATCTTAAGTTAGTTAAGATTTGGGGTTATCCGGCCTATGTCTAAAAGCAAAATCCGGACAAGCTCGAGGCAAGGTCTGTTAAGTACAACTGGAAAGGTTTCAGCTATACAAATGACAGCAGCTGATTTGGTAGAACCAAAGGTTTCAGTAGAAACCAACGAACCTCACCCTCTCCGCCGATCTAGTAGGGTTCCTCACCCACCTGAGAGATACTTCGGTTTCTCTATGACAGTGGGAGCGAGGATTGCATCATGAGATAATGACCCAACTAGTTTCGAGCTGGCCATCGGGAGTAAGACTCTGTAAGAATGGCTGGATGCTTAGCGATCTGAGATGGAATCCTTATACACCAACAAAGTATGGACTTTAGTTGCTATATCTGAAGGGTTAAATCCCCATCAGGAGCAAGTATATCTTGAGAAGATTACTTGGTGTACATGGAAAGGTTGAGACTTTCAAAGCTAGACTTGTTAAAGGTTTTCATCATCAACCAGGCGTGGATTGTGGTGAAACCTCTTTAAGTAGCCATGCTTAAGTCCATCCAGATCCTACTTGCCACGGCTACATACCATGACTACGATATCTGGTGGTTGGGTGTCATGACAGCTCTTCTAAAATGATGTTTTGGAAGAGAGTGTCTATAAGTACACAGCCAGAGGGCCTCGTAGACAGTGGGAGCAGCGGAAACGTGTGCAAGATGTTTTATCTGATAAAGCAGGCATCGCGGAGTTGGAACATCTGTTTTGATGGCTTAGTCAAGGAAGTTGACATCATCAAAATGGTAGATGAACCTTGTATATACAAAAAGGTAGTAGGGAGTATGGTGGTGATCCTCGTAGAGTACGTGGATGACATACTCTTGATAAGAAAGGAGTTTCTTATGCTACGCTCGATCAATCTCCGTTTATCACAATGATTCTCCGTGTAGGATCAAAATGATACCTCCTTAATCCTGGGTTTTGGATCTATGAGATAGATTTAATTGGATGTTAGGATTCTCACTAGTTGTAGTGAGATGGTATCAAGCGATCCTGGGGAGAATCACTGGAAGTGTTCCAGGGTGATAAAGACGACTGAATGTCAGTCGCAGGCATTGTCTTTACCCTCAGTAAAGGGACGGTATGTTGGAAGAGTTCCAAGCTAGATACCGTGACATACTAGACGATAAAGGCTGGATATATCGCTACTTATGATGTTACCAAAGAGGCTGTTTGGATGTATAATGGTTCATGAGATGAACTATGTTCCTACCATTGTGAGACAATGGAGTTGTGGCTTATGCCAAGGAACGTCCGTCCCATCAGTGATCCAGACTTATTCTAAGGCAGTATCACCTGATCATGGAGATGGTTGATCTCCAGGGTGATCGAGGAAAGGAGAGCAGACTTAGAGGATAACGCAGCGGATCCACTCACGAAGGCCTATTCCCAGAGAGAGACTTTTATGGGATGGTTGAGTATGAGATACTACAACCACAGCTACAGATGGCCCTAGTGCAAGTGGGAGATTGTTAGTTATATGTATGCCCTAGAGGCCATTACTGTACATTGGATGTATATTGTAGTGGATGCTGGGACATATATAGGGAGGACTTTCTTGCTCGACATGATAGTATGCTATCTGGTTACTCTTTACCTTAACGTGTACCCAGATTGTCTCTCTATTACATATTGGTAAAGCCCTTAGGATGTGTACTTAACTACCTGGACTATGATGCGGATCATACTAGTGGGGACAAGGTAGTCCATAAGTACATCCTTCAAAGTCCCTAGTCGTGGGTGTATCGAGACGGGGCATCGATATACCAGAGTAGACTAGCGTGTACCTTCTCGACCCATACAGATGGGCGATGGATGATCCCATATCCATTGGTGTTTGACATCAGAGATGATATACGGGTGCTCAGTAGAGACTGGGTACACTGGACGGACTCGCCGAGAACTCCCAGATGGTATTATACCTCACGTCAGATGGCAGTTCTCTGGTGACACTGGTACAGAGTAGTCTGTTGACCCGAGATCGTCATAGAGTCTTGTGTGGTTCCCACTATGCTTTGATTTCCATCTTACCACGTCCAAGAGGGCGTGTAAAACGGTGGTTTTTGGGTACAGTCCCGAGTCACATGGAGGCAATGAGCGATAGGAGGGGATTCGTCTCTCCCGGTATAGGGAGTTGATGTTGCGCTGTGTTCGATTGGCTATAACAGGAAATCCCTGGCCAGGGTTGCTGAGATTTACTGGTAAGTGTTACCAGTAGTTTCTCGAAGTGTTATAGACCTCATATCGACACGACTTATCGAGCTATTGGGGTCTGACGTTTACCACCCCTAGGCGAGATATGCGACATATCAGACGATCAGACCGGACTGTACGGTAGTGTTACTGGTCGGATTCACTGGAGTGTGAGCGGGCTTGCTCGTCGATCTTCAGATCGCTCAATACCCGGGTGGCCGTTACGTTTAGTAGACTGCTTGCGGCTTGTGGGTGCTTGATATGATCATCATCTGCTGCCGGCGTATTGACGAGTCTTTAGAGTCCTACACAGAGGTTTCCTGGCTCAAGCGAAACGAAATAGGAGCGCATATGAGATATGTGCGGGACCGAGAATGATACAAGTATGTGATACTGTATTCGATTCTCGCGATGTGACATTGATCGGTTATATGCGATATAGCCGAGTTATCGGATCAAGTGTTGATTCGATAAGTTGTTACTAATAATACTAGTCGGTTATATGCGATATGACCGGATCGTTAAATCAAGTGTTGATTTAATGATTTAATGCATATTTATATATTTGATATATTACTTTGCATCAACTAGTACCGGTTTACTTAAGATGGATTTTCTCACTCGGATTGTGCGCATTACATATGCGATATGATTTTGTGCACTTGATTGTATCATGTTTGATGATACATGATTACTTGGTTAAGTGCAAAGAATAAACCATGGTTAAAAGAATGGTTAGGGTTTCATTTCCTTTATTTATTCATTTATTTATTTGTTTATTTATTTTGGAAAAGAGGAGAAAAGAATGGTGGCTTAATTTGGAGTTTAGTTGAAGCTTCATGAATCTTTGATCAAGTCAACCATTCTTATCTCATCCTTAACCCTAACCATTCCCACTAACCATGATTCATTCTCTACACTTGACTAGAGTTAATATTATGATAAGTATTGTTATTCTTTTCTTTTTTGAAGAATCTTATCATAATATTCATCTTCTTCTTGCTTTCTTCTTCTTCTTCATTTTCAAAGAAGAAAGCTTCATGTCCATCAATGGTGATTGATGATTAATAGTGAGAAATTCAAATCTAAAGTCTACCCACTTCCTATTTCTTCATCCTCTACCTCTTGCCAAGTAGTAGAGTGTGTTTCCTTCACAAGTTTTTGGACTTGGTGAAGTTGTGAGCTTGATCTATCGATGCCTCGACGTAGATCATCTTCGGCATGGACATCGACGACCTAGCTTGCCCATTCTCCGACGAAGCCGACGCTAGAGCCCGGATTTGATTTGGACAGCGGAGAGGACCTCGTTGCGGAGCTATGGAGGTGGAGCACCGGATCTACAAAGGTTGTAATTCCGTATTCTCTTTAGCTAAGTTGTTAGCTAGTTCATTATTCGCCTAGACATCTAGTTATAGATCCGTACACTAGGGTTTGTAGGCACCATAATTTTTGAAATTACCATGATCGATGGCTTGGGAGACCTCACTAGGGTGCCTAGGAACCCTACAGGCCGCATCCGTCTAAACCTCCGATACACGGTGCCATAAATCAACTTGGCATCTTCGGAGAAGTAGACGGATAAAACCACATAGCATCTGCCTCGAATCTCAGGCAAGACGCAAAGTCTAGGCCGCCGTTCGGAGGGGAACAGATTCTGGCACGCCCGGTGGGACCTTTTCCTCTTTCCACTCCACACTTCGTGTGTCGTCTTCGCGAACCAATCGCGGTTTGTTAAATGGTTGCCTTTGGATTTCAAGTTGCTAAGATTTGGTCTTTTGTCTGGCGCAGAACTCAAGCATCCATGGATTCTAACTGCACCAAATGCGTGAAGCACCACTGCAACGGACGCTCCACCTCACCGAGAGGTGTAACATATGGGCCCTAAGCGGCCTCTTTCCTCGCTTTGCCGGTAGAACAGGTGACCCAGGCCACCACCGGCCTGTTTTTCGGGACCATGGTCCCACCTACAAGCTTCTCTATGCCGATATCCGCACCGGAAGCGAACAAAAAGTCGGTCTTCGACCGGCTCACTGCTACCACGACCCCTGTCAACGGGTCGCCCGCTACTAAACCGACAGCCTCCGTTTTCACCAGGCTAGGTCAGAACTATAAAGTGGCCGTCCCAAAGAGAGCAACGGCCGCTGCTTTGGGAGTCGTTAAAGCGGATTCTCCCATCAGAGAGTCGGTCTTCACAAGATTGATAGTTCCCACTCCTCCCCCAGCTGGTCAAAAGGCATCAGTATTCGATAGGCTGACATCGGCAGTTACCCCACACTCAAACAGGGGGCAACAAGAAACCATCTCGATTTCCGAGCCAGTCCCAACGGCTCGTCGTGCGCGACGTCGCCATTGGCGACGAGTAAGGAAAGCAGGGGGCAACTCCCCCTCAGGGCTAACCCCACCTGCTCCAGTAATGGAGGTCAACGCTGCTGTTCCAACTGGGAACAGCGTTGAATTGCTGAGGAAGGTGAGAAAGAACTCTCCAATTGCTACATTGAAAAGATCTCCTCCGCCTACGGAAAAAGCTCCGGAGACAAAGCAGGAACAGCCCCCTCAACGGCTGTCGTCAAAAATTTATAAAGTTTGGCGGAGGGTTCAAGACTCCGTGATTGACCCAGACCACTTTCATCGCCAGAAAAAGGCAAAGGTGGAAAAGGACAAAAACCGCCCCATTAAACAGCAGGGGGCAACAATTGCTAGGACGCCCACTCCAACGGCTCCTTTGACCTCGATGGCCCACAAAAGAAGGAAGCCAGAGAAAGCTCCCGCGTCAGCGGCAAAGTTTGAAAACAGTGAACTTAAACGCCCCAAGTCAGGGGGCATAATAGTTCATACGGTTTATATGGCTTCTGGAAAGGAGGAAAGCCGCACTTCTACGGGTCACCGACCGCTCACCCGATCAGTGACCAAGGCTCATGAGCAGCAACAAAAGCTCCAGGAGATGATGACTACAATGGATGCACTCACGGAGCCAAAAGAGAACCCTGGGACGTCCTTAGATGAACGCCAAGAGGAAGAGACCGACGCCGAGTTCCTCCGCCGAGTACTGGAAAAGAGAGACAAAGAGGCTGCTGAACAAGCAGCCAATATACGGCGTATGGGCCTCCTCTTCCAGGACATGATAGGGATGATGATACAACAAGATCCCCCGACTGAAGAACCCCCGATCGTCCTTGGGGATGATAGGGGAGAGACATCAAACCCTCAGCCCGTTCTATCAACGGCTAAAGAGGATACAATCTCTAAAACTGATCTGGACGAATATATAGCCCAGCAAATAAAGGTTCATCACGCGGCCGAAGCAGCCGGCCACGTTGTAAAAATGGGGCGACCGTATCCAGGCTGGTATGACCAAATCAAATACCCGCCGGGTTACACAATTCCCAAGTTTCATGTCTACAAAGGGACCGGCAATCCCCATCAACATGTTGCCCAATTCAGGGCGCTTTGTGGTAACACCGGCGGCGACGACAAGCTTTTACTTCGCCCGTTTGTTGGAAGCCTATCAGATACGGCGTTCGAATGGTATTCTGAGCTCCCCAACGACTCTATTAAAACCTTTGCGGAGATGGAGCTGCTCTTCACCCAACGTTTTGCAAGTGCCAGTGAGCGTACCCCGATGACGGCGCTGATTAACGCCAGGGTAAAACCCGGCGAGACATGGGTTCAGTACGCTATACGGTGGCGTAATCTATGGTCGAAGTGTGAACAGCGCATAGAAGAAGCCCCTGCGGTGGGAATGTTTGTTGGAACCCTTGATCCACAAGCAACCATTTCACAGTTTATGATGTTCTTCAAGCCGACTTCTTTCCAGGCTTTGATCGACAAACTAGCGCAGATGGACCAGATGGGCCATAAACCCCCTCTCCCGAAGCCGGACCTCCGAAACGACAAAGGAAAGGGAAAAGCGATTATTGTCGCTAATGCCCAACAACAACCGAGCGACTCGAAGCCGGTTGCTCGTCCAAACAATACACGTCCATACGTACCCCTTGAAGACAGGATGGGACGTCCTTACTCCTTCCCCCGTGATAAAACGAGGAGGCTATTCGAGCTGGCGTTGCGTAACAGACTCATAAATCTTCCAGATCCAAAACGTCCGTTGCAACCGAACGACGTCAACGAGCCCAATTATTGCCCTTACCATCGAGTGCTAGGCCATCCCATCGAGGATTGCTACGTTTTCAAGAATTGGCTTGAGAACCAGTACCGTCAGGGCAAATTTGCGCTATCTGACAAATGGAAGGTGAATCCTCCGCAGCCCCACACCTCTAAGGGGACAAATACGCCCGGGGCAACATGCTCCGTCATTGAAGAAGCTCCCTGGGAGGTTGTATTATCAGCCAAAACAAGGAGAATGCTAAATGATCTTCAGACCTGTCCAGCGGTCAAGTGGAAGAACCCCTCGGAACCGCAGGTTATTGAGGGGATGTTGAAGCCACGACCGACTCCGAAGACCGATGGTGGTAGTTCAAGCGTTCATAGCCGGCCGTCAAAATCTTCGAAAAAGAAGAAGAAATCTAAGAAGCCCGTGAAGCCTGGCGACAAGCGCACGGACTTACAAAAGCAAATCGACGCGCTGGATGAGTACAACCAAAAGGCGCAGACTCCCATTACGCTCCAAGATTTCCTTGATCACGTCTTTCAAAAAGAAGATGAGGGGGAAAGTTCATCGGATGAATCCGAGGAATATGTGGCGAGCTGTCATATGATCTCCCATTCGACCACGAACGATGAAGGGACTTCCGGCACTAAAACGCTGGGGGCAAATACTGAGTCAAGGGTTCCGGAGTTATCAATCGAAATGATTGACCCGTTTCTTAGTGAAGCTCGATTGAAAAACAAAGCTGATCGAGAACGCGAGACGGCTATATTCGAAAGGGCCAAGCGCCAGCGACTTGAGGAAAGAGCTGAGATGATCCCGCTGGAGCAAAATGCCTCCACCGCTGACAAAAGCCAATTCAAGATAAAAAAGAGGTTTGCTAAGGCCATATCGATGGGCATGAAGCTACCATCCTCTGAAGGAAAAATGACGGATGTGGTAGAAATGCACCCCTCTTATTGCTTATATCATCAGAAGGTCTCGCATCCCACTCAAGAGTGCAAGGCTTTCGATAAATGGTGGCAAGGATACGTCGCTAATCAACAACGCTTTAAACGGGAAAAGCGTAAGATTCGTCGGGAGCAAAGAAACACGACCAAAGAGCTTGAAAGAACTGCCGGCAATTGTCACATGGTTAACGCTACCAGGTCACAAGTGCCTACATTTGGGAGCGACTCTGATGAGGAGCTAGAGCTTGCCCCTCTCTTTAAAGAGTCAACTTCGGGAAAAGAAGAGGAGCCAATGGTTTGCGAAAATATCCAGCTGCGGAATCGGACACTGCCTGAAAAGAACCTCGGACCATCGAATAGAAAAGATAAAGGGAAAGAAAAGGTCTCTGAAGACATCGTCTTAGATGACCAAGTTCTGGTAGAGCTAAACGCCGAAAACCCGCCGAAGAGAAGTAAGGTGGATTACAACGTTCTGGCACATCTGAGGAAACTGCCCTCACAACTCAGCATTCTCGATGCCCTACTACTATCAAAAGAGGCGAGGGATTCTTTGATTAAGGCCCTACAAGATCCGGACCAATTCCAAGCTTTCCTGGCCGAACAAAAGATGAAGGACGAATTAGAAGAAGTGCACACAGCCGACGTTGCTTTTGGTGATGAAGACCTTCTCCTCGGAACGTGCGAACACAATCGTCCCCTTTATGTCTCAGGATACTGCCATGACATAAAGATAGGTAAAATCTTGGTTGATAGTGGATCGTCTGTCAATTTACTCAATATGCGGGTGTTAAAGGAGATTTGCATGAGTGTCCAACACCTCGCCCGAGATAAAATCACCATCTCCGGATTCGACTCCCAATCATCAAAAACTCTTGGATCTGTGATATTGACGCTACGCTTCGGGTTGCTCGTCACAGAGATCAAATTCCATGTTATAGATGCCAAGACGTGCTACAATGCTCTGCTTGGCCGACCATGGCTACACGAGTACAATATCATCCCTTCTACACAACATCAGTGTATGAAATATTGTAAGGATGGTCTCGAGTACACTGTGGCAGGAGAATTGAATCCGTTTTCCGTGAATGAAGTTCGCAAGTATGAAGATGCCAAATACTTCTTGCCGAGTTTTGAAGACACGGAAAGGTGTCACAAGCCGGAGAACAAGACTAACGCCACCATCCCTATCTTCGGCAGTGACACTGAGGAGGAAGAGGATATAATTTATGCGGGTCCATCCCAATCCGCCAAGCCGGGACTATCCGTTCCTTCATTGATCTTCGGTAGTGATTCGGAGGATGAAGTTCACGCTGTATTCCCTGCTCGGCTTTCAATACGGGCTTCTGCCGATGAAGAGCGAAGTCTGCAGATAACCATGGTGCCGCTTGAACATTACAAAGAACTGGATGTGCTCGACACCAACAGTGTGGAAGAATTGCAGACATTTTATATCCCTCCCGGACGAAAAGGCGAGAAGGCAATCCTATTCTACCGTTCTGAAGAAAACAAGGTGGAAAAAGAAATTTGGCATGGCGCGGATCCCACGCTCGACAGGCTTCAGCCTATCCGACTTCCCAGATGTTATACCGAAGGTTTGAAGAAACTGTTGAAGCACCAGGGAATACCTTTCGAACAAACCATTAGAAAGGCCAAATTCTATGACAGGGTCTGGAACGTTCCCGGGACTCAATGCAAACTGCCTAACGGGAGAATAGAAACAAAAGGGCTTGGGTACATCCGGTCAAAGAAACGGGAGCTAGTAAACAGCTGTTATGTTATGTATGACTTCGATGAAGAAGCGGACGCTCAATGGGAGGACGCTAATCCTGAACCAGCAAAAGTTCCTGATACAAAACCGCCCAGTCCATCGCTTGAAGACCAGATGAGCAAACTTATAAGGGATGCGAGTCAAAAAGCCCGAGATGATCACAATCGTGAAATGGCAATCTATGAGAAAGCCAAGACACAGCGCCTCCTTCAACAGGCAGTAAAGAACGAAGATGCTGCCCCATGTCAACCTGATACAAAAAGAGCTCGACGCGGAGGCAGAAATGAGTCAAGGGGCGGAAAAGGCGCTCAACAACCACAAAGCAGAGCTAAGAAACCACGTATCCGAGAATCGAGCGTTATTGACTTAGCCCTCAGGAAGAAAATGGGTCGAGCATACTCATTTCCTCGGAACAAAACAAGGAAGATATTCGATCTCGCTCTAAAACATCAAATGCTTACGTTGCCAGAGTCCAAGCACCCCGAGCACGCAGGCGAGGTGTTCAACCCAAATTATTGCTTTTACCATCGAGCAATGGGACACCCTCTTGAAGATTGCTTCACCTTCAAGAATTGGGTTGAAGATCAGTATCAGCTAGGCAAATTCGCGTTTTCTGACAACTGGAGGGTAGCGCCGCCGCAAAAGCACGAACCCGAAAACACAAGGATAGAATCAACTCCGCATTGGGATTGGCAGAAAATTCGCACTTGCCACGTGGTAACAATATTAAAAGAAGAGTCCGAGGACATGAACAGCCTTCCTTGGTGCTTTGAAAACAGCAGCGATGAGGTAATCTCAGAATTTCCCCCAGCTCCGAAAGAACTGGAGGATGAAATCCATACCACTGCAGATAATCTCAAGAAAATTGAGTTGGGGACAATGAATGATCCGCGACCGACATTCGTCAGCGAGCTGCTGTCTGAAGAGAGGGTGGCTGCGTTAAAAGACGTCCTTGTGCAGCATAAAGATTGCTTCGCATGGAACTATTCCGAGATGCCGGGACTAGATCCAGAAGTTACTGTACATAGACTAGCAATATCCCCGAGCATCAAGCCAGTCAAACAGGCGCCGAGAAGAATGCGACTCGAGCTTGAGATGAGCATAAATACCGAAGTCAAAAAGTTAATCGATTCTGGCTTCATTCAAGAAGTTCAGTACCCTGAATGGATCGCTAACATTGTCCCAGTGATGAAGAAAAATGGGACAGTGCGCGTATGCGTAGACTTCCGGGATCTTAATAAAGCTTGCCCGAAGGATGATTTCCCAGTGCCAGTCACTGAACTGATGATAGACAATACATCCACTCATGAGGTTTTCTCCTTCATGGACGGCTCATCGGGGTATAACCAGATAAAAATGCATCCTGAAGATCAGAAACATACAGCCTTCAGGACTCCTCTTGGTATATTTTGTTATAAAGTGATGCCCTTCGGTTTGAAGAACGCCGGTGCTACTTATCAGAGGGCCATGACAAAGATCTTCGACGACCTTATACACGAAATCGTTGAATGCTATATCGACGATCTCGTGGTTAAAAGCAAATCATACGAGGAACATCTCGAGCATCTGAAGACTGTATTTCAACGCCTTCGGCAATACAACTTGAAGATGAATCCTCTTAAATGTGCGTTCGGGGTTTCCTCGGGCAAATTCTTAGGATTCGTTGTTCGACACCGAGGTATTGAAATAGATCCGTCAAAGATTAAAGCGATCACGGAAATGCCTCCGCCAAGGACTCTCAAACAGCTGCGGTCTCTCCAAGGGAAACTCGCATACATACGGCGATTTATAGCCAACCTTTCAGGAAAGTGCCGTCCTTATAGTCACCTGATGAATAAGGGAACCCCATTCGTTTGGGATAAAAAATGCCAAGGCGCACTGGATGAGATCAAGCAGTACCTGCAGAACCCTCCGGTGTTGGCTGCTCCGGTTAAGGGGAAGCCTCTCATTCTTTATACAACCGCCCTCGAAGGTTTCTTAGGCGTATTATGGGCACAAGAGAACGACCAGGAGAAAGAAAGAGCACTCTACTACTTAAGTCGAGTTCTGCTGGGGGCAGAAAGCAACTACTCTCCCATTGAAAAACACTGCCTGGCGTTGATCTTCGCAATAACAAAGCTTAGGCACTACGCGTTGGCGCACGAAGTCCGTCTTATTTCAAAAGTGGACCCTCTCAAATATCTAATGTCAAAAGCCATATTGACAGGGCGACTCGCTAAATGGGCCCTGCTCTTGATGGAATTTTCGATAACATATCAACCTCTCAGGGCAGTAAAAGGCCAGGTCATCGCCGACTTCCTTGTTGAACATCCCATACCCGCCGATTCTCCTCTAAATTGAGATTTGCCAGACAAACATGCGTTTGACGCAATCGACAGTGGTGATACCCATTGGGAACTTTATTTCGATGGAGCATCTTCCATGAAAAAGCACAAACAAAGTACGCCAATGATCAAATCGGGGGTATGACTCATCTTTGTGACTCCACAAGGAGGAATAATGCGCTTCGCCTTCTCCTTAACAGAGCCGAGAACGAATAATGAAGCTGAATATGAAGCTTTGATAGCAGGCCTCGAGATCGCCATTGATATGGGAATTGAAAGCCTCCTCATATATGGGGACTCCCAACTGGTCGTCAGTCAAGTGAACGGCGATTACCAAACATGCAAACCGGAATTGGTAAAATACGGTGAAAAAGTGCAGCAACTGCTAGCCCAAATTCCCTCCTACACGTTGGAAAGTATACCGCGTGCGGAAAACAGCAAAGCGGACGCACTAGCCAAACTTGCTAAAGAATTGGCTGACGAGAACCTCGATGACGTTAGAATAGTGATACAAAGCCGTCGAGTGCTCGCCCCAGCAGAAATACATCCAGAATCATATAAAGAAAAGGGAGCAACTGAGCAGACGACCCTACAAATAAAAGACCATGAGAAGACCGAAGACTGGAGAGAAGTCTTCATAGATTACTTCAAGTTCCACCGAATGCCTGAAGAAGCGTCTATAAGACATCAGCTCGTGAAACGAGCTCTGTCTTTCGCCTTCGTCAACGATACTCTATACAAGAGGTCATTCGATTCTCTGTGGCTGAGATGCCTAGGACCTGACGAAGCGAGAAGGGTCGTCCAAGAAGTTCACGATGGACTCTGCGGTTCCCACCAAGCAAGCCCTAAGATGAAGTTGAAAATAAAACGGATGGGCTACTACTGGCCCACGATGATGCAGGATTGCCTGGAATACGCGAGGCAATGTCATTCATGCCAAATTCATGGGGACTTCATCCATCAGCATCCCAATCCACTGCATCCAACGGTGGCTAGTTGGCCATTCGAAATGTGGGGAACTGATGTAGTCGGCCCCATCGAACCAGCATCGTCCAAGGGACATCGTTTCATCTTGGCGACGTCTGATTACTTCTCCAAATGGGCAGAGGCGGTACTGTTGAGGGAAGTAAAGACGGAGAACATCCTCCATTTCTTCAAAACGCATGTCATATACCGGTTTGGAACCCCGAGAAGGATCATCTCTGATAATGGGCCAGCCTACCGAAGTCATAAAATTAGCCGCTTCTCACAGCAGCACAATATAGACTGGAGATATTCCTCAGTTTATAATCCGCGAGCTAACGGTCTAGCTGAGGCCTTCAACAAGACCTTGACGAAGATCATGAAGAAAACAGTGTCACGAAATAAGAGAGATTGGCACGAAAGATTGCAAGAAGCTCTTTGGGCATATCGAACTACATTTAAAACGGCCACAAACACAACGCCATACGCGTTGGTATTTGGGACGGAAGCAGTACTCCCTCTCGAGATAGAATTACCCTCGTTACGAGTGGCAGTCCACTACGAGCTGACAGACGAAGAAAATGCTCACCTTCGGTTTGAAGAGCTTGACGCCCTCGATGAAATTCGGCTTCTAGCACAACAAAATCTGGAAGCTTATAAAGCAAAGATGGCGCGCTCATATGAAAGACTGACCCGACCGAGGACATTCCGCCAAGGCGAACTCGTGCTAGTGGTCAAAAGGCCTATGATCCCCAATCGCGCCAAGCGAGGAAAATTCGAGCCAAACTATGAAGGCCCGTACATCATAGATAAGGTCTACCAGGGTGGGGCCTATCTACTCATCGACATGCACGGCGAAAGGCCTTTCAGACCAATAAACGGTCGCTTCTTAAAGAAATACTATGCTTAATGAGCCACAGCCTAGGTCAATGGTAGATGACGACGACTATGTCCGCTCGCTATCTTCCTAAGCTCAAACTCTATCAACAGTAACCAGCCTTCTCAAGTGACGGACCGAAACGTCCCTAAACTAACGACGGACCGCAATGTCCTAAAACTTGCAAATGACCGAAACATCGTTAAACTACTATCAACCCGCAGTATCCTCAGGCTGGCGTGGTTAAAAAAAAACGAAAAAGCAAAAAAAAAAAAGAAGAAAAAAAAAACAAAAAAAAAACGGTATGTCCATAAGTAAAATGGGCACGGATGAAAACCCGAAAGGGCTCCGTGAGTAAAAACAGTAGGGCTACCGGCGAGTGTTTGTGAAAACCCGAAAGGGCGCAACCTCGTTAGAAAAAAGAATAAAAAAAAAACGGTATGTCCATAAGAAAAATGGACACGGATGAAAACCCGAAAGGGCTCCGTGAGTAAAAACAGCAGGGCTACCGGCGAATGTTTGTGAAAACCCGAAAGGGCGCAACTTCGTTAAAAAACCCTTATAAAGTCCTCTCGACCTTATAAGGAGAAACCACCTGCGTGAGATCCTTACGACTCACAAGGGAGCAACCCACTTAGGAATCCCCACGATTCCTAAGGAGAAAATACACTTGCGAGATCCTCACGACTCGTAAGGAGAACTCTCTTATGGGACCCTCACGGCTCATAAGATTTGAAAGTCTTAAGTTACAGAGATCTAAACCTGTGCTTAAGCAACCCCCACAACTTTCGACATTGCCCTACAAGTGGTTCAATATCGACCCTTGTATACAATCCACGGGCGTGAATAAACATTTCCCTAACTAAGTCCCATCTGAAACTAGGGATATGTTTGCATGGTGAACAACCCTTGTAAATCCTCTCGATTTATGAGGAGAAAACCATCCTGTAGGATCCTTACGACTTACAGAAAAACAAAACACTTAGGAACCCTCACGATTCCTAAGGAGAAAATACACCTATAAGATCCTCACGACTTGTAGGGAGAAATAGCTTTGTGAGACCCTTACGGCTCATAAAGTCAAAAGCCTTAGTCGACAGGACCCTAACCCTGGTCGCTAAGCCTCCTTTGTTCGACAATGACAGAGGCAAATGATGATTCACTCCTGGCAACATCCCAGTTGCAGCGGTGCTGATGCCAAAATCGGTGTCCAATTTCAGGTTTACGGTGAAAAAACCAGTAGGCCGCACATGCATACGAAATAGCCGAAATGATGGGGCAGCTTGTAATAAAAAGCAGCAAGTAAAATGTATGCATGCAAAATAGCCGAAATGATTGGACAACTCGTAATAAAAAACAACGAGTAAAAATAAAAAAATATAGCCGAAATGATTGGGCACCGCGAAAAATAGCCGAAATGATCGGGCAGTCGCGACCTTCGCGATATAAAAGCTGAAATGATAGAGCATCGCGGAAATAAAATAAAATAAAGAGAAGAAATGATAAAACTTTGGCCCTACAGTTAAGATCACATCGATCCCTGTATACAATCCATGGGCGTAAACAAAGAATGAACCATACTTTCCCGGCGGATTCCGTCAGATGACGAACCCCAAACCTCACCGGTTCATTTCAACCGAAGAAGCCAGTGACTTCAGCAAACTCCTCGACTCACGGATACAAACACTCCTTGACGAGAGCCTTCTGATCCGCGTCGACCCGCAGAGCCATCAGTGCCTCCGTAGGAATCCTCGACTCGTTTCAAACCCCAAGGAAACAAATAATCCTTGGCGCTTGGGAAACAAATAATCCCAGCAAATTCCTCGACTCACGGATACAAACACTCCTTGACGAGAGCCTTCTGATCCGCGTCGACCCGCAGAGCCACCAGTGCCTCCGTAGGAATCCTCGACTCGTTTCAAACCCCAAGGAAACAAATAATCCTTGGCGCTTGGGAAACAAAGAATCCCAGCAAACTCCTCGACTCACGGATACAAACACTCCTTGACGAGAGCCTTCTGATCCGCGTCGACCCGCAGAGCCACCAGTGCCTCCGTAGGAATCCTCGACTCGTTTCAAACCCCAAGGAAACAAATAATCCTTGGCGCTTGGGAAACAAATAATCCCAGCAAACTCCTCGACTCACGGATACAAACACTCCTTGACGAGAGCCTTCTGATCCGCGTCGACCCGCAGAGCCACCAGTGCCTCCGTAGGAATCCTCGACTCGTTTCAAACCCCAAGGAAACAAATAATCCTTGGCGCTTGGGAAACAAATAATCCCAGCAAACTCCTCGACTCACGGATACAAACACTCCTTGACGAGAGCCTTCTGATCCACGTCGACCCGCAGAGCCACCAGAGCCCCCGTGGGAACCCTCGACTCGTTTCAAACCCCAAGGAAACAAATAATCCTTGGCGCTTGGGAAACAAATAATCCCTAGCAAACTCCTCGACTCACGGATACAAACACTCCGTGACGAAAGCGTCCTAACTCATGTCAACTGTTCCGCTACAACTGCAAACAGATCCCCGATTCGTCTCAATTTGTAAGAAGAAGTCTCAGACAGCAAGGATTGAAAAGCTTGCTTTTTGAGCAATGGGGCCCTGCAAGTCAATCCAAATTGGTCTCTTGCATACTATTCACGGGTCTCACTCTCCAAAGTCGAATTTCGACGAAGAGGGAAACAACCACTTACGAATCCTCTCGATTCGTAAGAGGGAAAATTCTCTTATAAGATCCTTACGACTTATAAGAGAAAACCACACTTAGGAATCCTCACGATTCCTAAGGAGAAAATCCACCTATGAGATCCTCTCGATCCGTAGGGAGAAAAGCCTCTATGAGACCCTCACGGCTCATAGAATTGAAAAGTCCTAGGCGGCAGATCTGAACCTGCAGTCTAGGCCATCGTTATCTCTGGGAGAAATGAATTTATCTGCCAATAAGGTGCACTAAAGATGTCGTGTTGAAAAGAAAGAAAAAGCGAAGAAGTGACACAGGGAATTGCAAAAATGTGCATCTTTTATTCATAAATATTGATTGAGTACAGGATACATTGTGCTAAAGAATAAAAAAAATATATACATATACTTTACAAAGACAAATGATACAAGGAGAATTATTGGGAAGGAAGCGTCTTGCACAGATGTAGCAATCGCTCGCATATGTCCTTCCATGCCTTCTCTTGATCGGCTACCACCGCCAGCTCTGCCTCCACTTGGGCTCGTTGCTGCAAAACCGACGCAAGCTGCTCCCTCACGACTTGATAGGCAGCTTCCCGACTTGGGATATTGCACTCAGCTACGTCAAGCTTCCGCTTCAAGTTTAGCCCATGGGAGATGCGCTCCAAGAGACCCTCAAAGATAGTCTTCACTTGGGCAGCATTTGCCTCAACCTCAGCGCGCAGATGGGCCGTTTCGTTTGAGGTCTTTTGGCATTCCCTTAGTCTTAAAGCTGCTTCTTGCTCCAAGTGGAGGGAGTGCGAAGTGCTTTGCTCGAGCCAAGTTGTGCGTTGGGTGCTCAGGGCTAAAACTTCGGGAGAAGGGCGCGTCGACTCCAGCCGGTATAGACAGGCCTCGATCTCCCTGCAGTGATTAACCCAAGATCCGACGACGCCTTCGTTATGAAAAGTTACGAGCGCCGCCAACATTAGATTAACATCCACAGCGAAATCTACGGCAGAAGGGAGAGCGTCCATGTTGAGCTCTTCGACGTACCCGCTCAGCATGCCCAAACACATCACAGCACCCTTCGAAGACGGGCGTCTCAAGAAAGGGCCTGCCGGTAGAAGGACGCGAGACTCAAAAGGGACCGGAGCCGGAACAATAGCTGCAAAACAAAGCATGGTTAAACGATGGTTCAAGAGATATTTAAGGGTTACCGAAAAAGGAATTTGCTATACCAGCAGCAACGGACGGCATAGCCGGAGGGGCCGGTAGCGCGGCAGGTCTGGTATCCCCTCCTTCGATTTGTGGCACTGCAATAAAGAAAGGGAAAAGTCAGAAATCATTCAATTGCTAGAAAAAGGGGATGAACAAAGATATTGTATTGAACGTACACTCACCAGCGCCACTAGAAGGAGAAGCAAGTTCGGATGGGAAGGAGAAGTGTGGGAGCAACACTTGATATAGATGATCAAAGAGCACTCCTGAAAAGATGCGGTGGTATGGCGTTAGTCCATGAACTACACGTTTAAAAGATTAACTTGTGAGTCGCAAATCCGTACCTTCCAACATCCGCGATGGCACGAGGGAAGACGGGGAAGTGACCACTGCCAAAGCAGTAGTTGACGATGCTCCTTCAAGCAATGGAGCGTCGGCACTGGCCGCACCTGCAAAGACAAGCTTGTTAGAAGAGATCGAAAGATATATAACAAAAGGGGGAAACGATAGTAACCCGAAACTTACCCGACGAACTGCCAGCCGAGACTGAGGCAATTCCTTCCTCCATTGACATCAGGCCACCACCCGTAGCCTCGTCACCCGACTCGATGGGAACCGTTGTTGTGCTCGCAAGCCCGGGAGACGGCAAGGAACCATACGCGGGGAGGGCTATGATTGGAGTATTGCCAGATTCCAGAGAAGGAGCGGCTGGCTCGTCCTCAGGAATCGTGGCCACCTCACCCGCTACTCCTTCGGGTCCTGCGGTCACAGTTGTCTCATCCATCGGCACTGTGACATCTCCAGCCTCAAGCGCCTCGACTTCTACTGCCTTCGGCTCGACAATCATCTCAGCTGCCGCCACTTCAGATGCGGCATCGATGACCTTCTCGGCAGCGGATCCTTCAACTTATGTTTCAGGCGCCGTGGCCCCGACGACGGTGCTCACTGTCGGCTCGGGTTCGGCAAGTACCGCTTCCTCCATTCCCCTGGGTTCGACGGTCTCCGCCTCCCCCTCAGTCGGACTTGGCCCTGCAAGATGGTATGCGTGTGAGCCAATGGCTTGATAATTCTTACAACAAGTTTCTGAAAGAAGTGTTACCTGACGAGGACTTATCGTTTGCACTCCGAGCTGCGCGCGCCACTTGCCTATGGGCAGTAGACAGGACGGCAGGGGCCTCTTCAGAAGGAGTGTCGGCACGGGGAATAGTGCTAGGGCCCGCTCCCGTGGCCAAAGCAGCTCTGCCCACCTTTGCTCCGGAAGGAGTGTCGGCACGAGGAATAGTGCTGGGACCCGCTCCCGCAGCCAAAGCAGCTCTACGCGCCTTTGCTGCACGTCTCAACCGCTTCCGCTCCTCCCGAGCCGTTGAGACGGATGCCACTAGAGCTTCCCTAATTGAGGTGTTCTCGTCCGTGAATAGGGAGGCCTCTAGGTTTTTCAGGGCATCCCTCGTCGTCTTGTCAAGCCGAGGCTCTTGTGGCAACTTCGACGAAGCCGGGACTTCGATGACAGACTCGGGAAGGATCCCTGCGTCAATTGACGCAACTCCTGCAAAGAAACAAAAGAAGGTCAGGTTGACTATCATAAAAAGACAACAAACTTTCCCTATAAAAGAGAAAGGGATAAAACATACCGACGCTTGCTAGGGCACGCTTCTCCTCCTCCTCCTGGAAGGTTTTCAGGGAGGCAGCGATAGCCTCTTCAGTAGAGACACCTGTTGAAAATGGAGCAAATGTTAGTTAAATATAATAATACAAAGTGCAATGAAATGACAAATAAAGCGTTTGATGATTACCGGACTCAGCGAGTTTGCTTAACATCGCTTCAAGCCTCGCCGATCGCTCTGAAGCTGCAATGGCGGCAGCCAGATTGGTGTCCTCAGGGTCTACCACGAAGCCCACATTACTGCCGTACTCACATATGGTCTCGGCGGGAGAAGCTGCGGGCTTTGAGCCGAGGATCGCATCGAGGGAAAGGGCGGACTTATTCTTTTTCTGCTGTCCACCAGCTTTAGACCCACCCGGAGCGGATTTGCGCTTGGCAGCCACTTTAGGGCGGCGAGTCCCGATCTCCGCCCCTC
Organism: Agapanthus africanus; assembly: GCA_030015575.1. Taxonomy (NCBI): domain Eukaryota; kingdom Viridiplantae; phylum Streptophyta; class Magnoliopsida; order Asparagales; family Amaryllidaceae; genus Agapanthus; species Agapanthus africanus. The sequence goes on along the minus strand of JASDDO010000024.1, from coordinate 93,592,623 downwards.
CGCCAGATCCTGGCGATACCACATTAACCGTCTTCGCGGGAGCATAGGGCGCTGGCGGTGCATCCACCGTAGTGGGCAATGGCAATCCACGCGGGGGGCTCAACACGCGCGGTCGGTCGACCCCGGCATCTTTTATCGGGGGGATGACCTGGATCCTTGGCTGCAAGGGAGCCTTGCGATCACCACCAGGAGGCGCAGCCCTACGGTCGACCAGCAGGCGTTTCTCCATTAAGATGATTGGGCCCATAGCATGCGCATACCAGGCTACATACGGATGGATTATTTTAGGGACACAACTAGGCTCACTGATAAAAAAACAGGAGCCTGTATTGAGCCGGATGAAATGATGCATCGCATTCCTTATCCCCTCTGGGCCGACCGCGGGTGTTTCCAGAAAGGCCTCCATCGGGATCCCTTGATTGTAACTCGATTGTCGGGCAAATCGATGTGGGTTATATCTCATAAAGAGAGCCGTCTTATTCTGCCTAAATACTAGGTAGCCCGGCCGAATGGAGTAAAGGTGAAGGATTTCCCGAGCCTTCAGTACAGAAACCCCGCCCTTAAAGTCATCACGCAGCGGCACCACTGACTTAGCAGTCTCGGAGCCCATGGTGATGACCTTATCCACAAAAGAGGTCTTCGCTCCGACTAGATGTGAACGCAGGAGCAGTCCCCTAGACTCCCGCGGAGGTGCAACCACGATTGAAGCCCCGACCAACCGCATGATTCTTGGGAGTTTGAATTTCTCAAAGAACGGAGGAGTCTTATGGGCACCAAACACCCCTCGCACATGCAGCTCCATCCAAGAAGTGAAGTAGTGCATCGGAAAGTTAGCAGGCTGTACCCCAGGCTCATTAGCGTCCGCCGCTACGCTAAGTCCATTATAAAGGTAAGCCAGCCCGGCAATCCCTATCGATAGCTGCAAACCAGCCGCCATTCGATGCGCCGGGTAAAAGACGGAAGACCGCATGATGCGTGGATGCATGGGGAGCGCAAAGCTGCATAGCCATAGACCCAAGAACCCTATAAAAAAAGTCTCCTCATCCATGCCAGGAACGGCGATCTCTGAAAAAGGGACGCTGGCAGTGCCAGGGAGATAAAAATCCCGTTGGTCATTCTCCGATAAAGGTCGGCGGTCCAAGCCGAAACCAAAGGGGTCAGCAAGCTGAGCGAACTTCTCGCCCTGCTCTGATAGGAACTCCGGACGGATAAAACGAGCAATGAAATCCGCGAAACCGACGCCCCGGTCGCCCGATTCCAAATGGAATTCCTCATAAATCTCCAACACCTTCACTAAGCCCGGGTGCTGATGCTGAATGACATTTGCCGGAGATAAGTCAAGTACTAGCTGCTTGGTGGCGAAGACATACTCGTCAGGAGGAAGCAGCTCCTCGTAGTGTTCTCCCCTCATTGGCAAACCCGAAATCTCAGCAAATTCCTCCTGAGAGATGGAGACTTCCCTATCCGCTGTCAGGAAGGTATGGGTGGGGATATTCCATTGTTCGATGAAGGCCTTTATCCACCACGTCGGAGGAGAGGGATACTCGAAAAGCGAGACGTAGACGGCGGAGTATAAACCAATCTTCGTCAGGTGAGCCCTTTTCGTCGCCAAAATGTAACGGGCCCATTGCAAATATCCGGCAAGCGGCCGGTGGATCAATCCAATATTATAAGCCTGTCCCCAAGGGCGTGCTTCATCCTGACAGATTCGCCTCCCCAAAATGACTATAGCCGGCGGCGGCTGCACCGGAATGGCACCGATTGCAGGCTGAAGGAGGTCGTCGGAATTCCAATTTTTAATCTCCACGGCATACTCCACCGGGGGTTTGTCCGCATAAGGGATCGTAACTATGGGCTCGGAGGGTGAGGTGGAGCTAAAGCTGCGACGGCCTTGGATAATCTGGCTGTACCACCTTCCCCATAGGTGAAGTCTCTTGCACTCAGGATCGTGATCTTTAATCAAGGCGAACACTACCCGGTCCACTGGTGCATGTGGGAACCCTCCTTCTAAGCGAACAAAAGGGAAGGACAAATCTTCAGACATGTTTCCTGTAGACAAAAGAAAAAACATAACCGTTAGTGTTCCAATGCTTCACATTTCAAAGGCCTACATCACACTACAATGCAGTGGGTAGGAGACCAAAGGGGGACCCACAAAATCAAGATGACGGCGCATCATTTGATAAGACAGTCCCATCATTGGATGAGACTGTCAGTCAATAAAAAAGACCCCCAAGAGAATATCCTCATTGGGGGGGGGGGGAAATCCCTAGAGACAAGGAGAAAATCTCCTCTTTTTAGAGCAAAGCTCTGTCACAGAGTGACATTTGTCAAACTCTGGTCTCAAAGGAATAAAATTTCTTAAAAAAGAGCCTAGCTCTGTAGTAGTAATAAAAAATTATAACTCCTAAGAATTAAAATTTCTGGGATCTTAAAGATCCATGAAAACTTTTAAAAGTTTTCTAGTTGATCTATGAGCAGGGCTCTGTTCATGGGTTAAAACCCAGGAACAAGATCTCTGTAATTTTTTTTTTTTTGAGAGCAAGGCTCTGTGGATGAAACCCCAAAGGGGTTTTCTTTAGATCAAAGATCTATGAGAGCAAGGCTCTGTTGAAGAAACCCCAAAGGGATTTTTCTTTAGATCAAAGATCTACAAGAGCAAGGCTCTGATTAATTAATTTAATTTAATTTAATTTTTACCTAGAATGATTCTAAGTTCCGAACGTTAAAGTTCTTGGGAAGAAGCAAGAGCAAGGCTCTGTGAGTTTTTAAGCAAGAGCAAGGCTCTGAAGTAAAAGTTCTTGAAATGGTAAAAAATTCTAAGGACCAAGGGTCCCATTTATAGACGCCCGCGTCTCTTCACCTGACCTCTATGATCCAATGGTCAGGATCTTGCCACCGCTGCACTCACGTGCGCGCCACGTGAGCGCAACGGTGGGGGGGCATTTGTTCCTCCAATCAGAGCAAGGCTCTGTTTGAATTTTGAAAATTCAAATTTTGAAGCAACGCTTCGGTTCCCGTGCGCTGCGTGCAATGCGCCACGTGTCAGAAGTTGACACGGTAGCACAACGCCCAAGGCGATACGTCCGATCAGAGCAAGGCTCTTTAAAAACATAAGTAACACTTAACTGCGCAAGCGCACGACAGCGCGACACGTGTCTGCGCAGTTGCGCAAGCACAACTGCGCAAGCGCACGGTAGCTCGACACGTGTCTGCACAGTTGCGCAAACGCAACTGCGCAAGCGCACGGCTGCGCGACACGTGTCTGTGCAGGTGCGCAAGCGATGTTGCGCAAGCGCTTCACTGCGTGACACGTGTCTGCGCAGTTGCGCAATCGCAGCTGCGCAATCGCAGCTGCGCAGTTGTGCAATCGCAGCTGCGCAAGCGCCTTACTGCGCGACACGTGTCACGCGCTGGTGAGTTGCGCAACAACAGAATGAAGATTTAAGGAAATCTTTTCTGTTCTTGTTAAAACAAGAAGATTTCTTCTGTAAAACAGGGGTCTTTGGATCAAAGATCCAACGGTGGGGAAAATTCCCCGAATCACTCAGAAAAGATCTTTTTAACAAATTTAACTGATCTTTGAGCACTATAAAAAGGACCCCTGACCTCATTTTAAAGATCATCAAGATCTAAAAAAAAAGAGAGAACAGAATTCTGCAGACCCTCTAAAAGAAGGTAAAAACCTTTGAGATAAGAGAAAATTCTCTTAAAGAATAGATCATTGATCTAGAAAACAAGATCAGGGATCTTCAATAGATAAATAAATAAATAAAAATAATAAAAAATAGTGCCTTGCACTTGCTATGAACCTCTGGTTCTCAGATAAATAAATAAAAATAACAAAAATAGTGCCTTGCACTTGCTATGAACCTCTGGTTCTCTGAAACAGAAAGAAAGAAAAGATTTCTTTCTTTTCTTTTCTTTGATCTAAATTTAGATCAAGAAATTAAAAAGTGCTCTGCACTTCTTTTCCTGAATCTAAAAGATTCTTGGTGCTTTGCACAAATGCAATGCATTATTTGAAGGGCTAGGCCCAAGTCAAAAAGACCTAGCAGGTCAGAATGAATTGCAAAGCAATAAAAGGGCCAGGCCCAAATAAAATTGATGCTCTGCATCCCTTTTGGGCAAAGCCCAAATAAAAGCAAATGCAATGCAAAAGCAATGGACTTAGCCCAATCGTGGCCGTAAGTCCTTAAATTAAATTGACTGAGCAAAATGGCTCTCCTAAATCAATCTGCATCCGGTTCGAGGGTACATCTCCGAACTCCTTTGACATCCGTCGTTGTAATCCCTCAACGACGTCAAAGAGGTGACGAGTCCCAACGACCATACACCCATATGGACTGCGGGGTCCTTAAACTCGTGGACCGAAACGTCCCTAAACTAATATCGGACCGAAACGTCCCTAAACTAATATCGGACCGAAACGTCCTTAAACTAATATTGGACCGAAACGTCCTTAAAACTAATATCGGACCGAAACGTCCTTAAACTAATATCGGACCGAAACGTCCCTAAACTAATATCGGACCGAAACGTCCCTAAACTGGAATATGGACCACTACGTCCCTAAACTGGCGACGGACCACCACGTCCTTAAACTGGAACAACAGAGCTTCCAAACGCTCTTTTGCTGGATCTAAACGGTCCCGTTTAAGTTGATCTTAGCCCCAAACACGGCTAACGTATCCTTAAATATTCAAATGGATTATAAAACTCCCAATCAACTCTGGTTCGAGGGTACATCTCCGAACTCCTTTGACATCCGTCGTTGTAATTCCTCAACGACGTTAAAGAGGTGACGAGTCCCGATGGCCATACATTAAATTAAACACTACGTTAAGTGGATCTTAGTCTAAAACAGGACTAACATATCCTTGACGAACGTTTAAGTTGATCTTAGTCGCAACGCGACTAATGTATCCTTAAACTAAAAACACCAAACCCAAATCTAAGCAAACACGGATTTGGACTAATCCACGTCCTACGGGCGACGGCATTACCCAGTCTCCGTATACAATCCACGGACAACCACAAATAAAACAAACACACACGACACGAAGTGAAATTCTAGAGAAGGAGAAAGTTGTTACCGCGATGCGGTGGCGTACTTAACTGCAGGGGCTTGCGCCTGCAGGGAAGAGCGTCCCCACAATCAAAAACCTCTCACCCTGAGGGGGAATCTGACGAAGTCTGCTATATCGGCCGCATCCGTCTAAACCTCCGATACACGGTGCCATAAATCAACTTGGCATCTTCGGAGAGGTAGACGGATAAAACCACATAGCATCTGCCCCGAATCTCAGGCAAGACGCAAAGTCTAGGCCGCCGTTCGGAGGGGAACAGTGTCGCGCAGCGCAACTGCGCTAGCGCATTTGCGCCGACACGTGTCGCGCAGCGCACAGCGCAGCTCAACTGCGCTAGCGCATCTGCGCCGACACGTGTCGCGCAGCGCAGTGCTTGCGCAACTGAAGCGTTGCTTCCTTTGATTTTGCTTTAAACAGAGCTTTGCTCTGATTGGGTGCGCTGCCTTGGGCGCTGCGCTGATGCATCTGCGCCTGACACATGTCGCGTTGCGCCCGAGATCTGAAGCGTTGCTTCAAAATTTGAATTTTGAATTTCCAACAGAGTTTTGCTCTGATTGGGGGAAACAGAAGCTAGTAGGCTCATCACTATCAATGATGAATCCTCTCGATCCCCGTCTATGAGAAAACCGTAGTATCTCTCGGGCGGATGAGACTGCCTACTACTTCTGCGGAGCGGCGTAGGAATGTCCTGATCTTTCGAACCCTCTGGTTCTACTAAGCTTTCAGTAATAGCTTGTGGTTCTGGAATTTCTTCAAGTTCTATTGCGCTCCCACTAATTTCCTTTTCCAAGAACTGGTGTTCTAGAAAGTGGGCATGACGAGAAACAAAAACCTTTTGTTCCTCTTCGCAATAGAAGAAATATCCCCTGGAGTTCTTTGGATATCCCACAAACTTGCACTGTACTGAGCGTGCCTCGAGTTTGTCCGCATGCTGCTTTTTGACAAAAGCTGGACATCCCCATGTCTTAATGTGATTAAGATAGGGTCTCTTCCCACACCATATCTGATATGGTGTAGTAGGCACAGTCTTAGTAGGAACTCGGTTCAAAAGGTATGCAGCTGATTCTAGTGCATATCCCCAGAATGATCGCGGTAACTCAGCGTTGCTCATCATGGACCGTACCATATCCAATAGGGTCCGGTTCCGTCTCTCCGATACACCATTATGTTGCGGAGTGTATGGAGGAGTAAGCTGAGAGAGAATTCCATTTTCTTTTAAGTAATTCAGGAACTCGGCACTCAAGTATTCACCACCTCGATCAGATCTTAGTGTCTTTATACTTTTGTCTGTTTGTTTTTCTACTTCATTCTTATATTCCTAGAATTTTTCAAAGGTTTCGGATTTATGTTTCATTAAGAAGACATATCCGTACCTTGAAAAGTCATCCGTAAAAGTAATGAAGTAAGAATAACCGCTTCGTGCATGCGTAGACATTGGACCGCACACGTCGCTGTGTACGAGCCCCAAGAGCTCGCTTGCTCTTACTCCGTGTCCAGTGAACGGAGTCTTTGTCATCTTTCCTTTGAGACAGGATTGACAAGTTGCATATGATTGATATTCGAACGGATCCAAATATCCTTATGTATGTAACTTCGTCAACCTTCTCTCATTGATGTGACCTAGTCTACAATGCCATAAGAAAGTCTGATTGATTTCTGGAGACTTTCTTTTGTGTGTATTCTGGACATTGAAAATCTGTGGTTGGTTTAATACGTATATACCATTGCTTAATGTACCTGACCCAATCAGAACTTGATTAAGGTGAATGTTCACAACATTACTTACAAACGAAAATTCATAACCTTCTTTAGATATTAAAGATACAGAAATGATATTACAAGTTGCATTGGGTACAAAAAAGCAATTACGTAAAACCAAAACATGTCCATCTGACATTCCTAGATGATAGTCTCCCACGGCCTTAGCATCCATGCTAGCTCCGTTTGCAACTTTGAGGGTCATGTCACCTGCCTTCAAAACCTACGTTTTCTCAACGTCTGCAAAGAATTACAGATATGAGATCCTGATCCGGTATCCAATACCCAGGAAGTAGAGTTTATTGATAGACAGTTTTCAATAACATACACACCTGAAGCTGAAGCCGCAACTTGCTTCAAATCCTGTGTTCTGGCCTTCCAAGCCCTGCAATCTTTCTTCCAGTGTCCACTCTTATGACAGTAAAAGCATTCTTCCTTCTCCACAAGCTTTCCCGCTACCTTTGTTGCCTTTGCCTTTCCCTTCGTATCCACTTTACTAACACCGCCCCTTGGTTTGGCGGGGGCTTTCTTCTTCTTTCCCTTGGCTTTTTCCTTGGACTTAGAAGAGGAAGATCCTCCTACAAACAAAGTGGATGTTTCCCTACCTTTCTGTAGGGTGCCCTCTGCACTCCTCAATATGTTGAGGAGCTCCGGAAGTTCAACCTCTTTTCCTTGCATGTTGAAGTTCAGGATAAACTAGGCGTAAGTGGAAGGAAGGGACTGGAGAATCAAGTCCGTATAGAGCTCATTCTCTAACGTGGTCCCAAGGTCCGCGAGCTCCTTAATAAAGCCAATCATCTTAAGCACGTGTTCCGCTACTGATGACCCGACAGCCAATCTTGCCGAAAACAGCTTCTTCGACACTTCGTATCTTGCGATACGTGACTGCTCTCCATACAGTTCTTTTGTATGAAGAAATATGGATTCCAGGTCCATATTCTCATGCCTCCTCTGATGATCATTGTTCATAGAGGCAAGCACGAGGCACCTGGCTTTCGCGCAATCGATCTCCCATGTGTTACAGATTTCCTTATCCGCGACGCTGGAGGTGGGACCTGGGACAGGGGGAGCTTTGGTGGTAAGGAGATACCCCAACTTGTCATAAGTGATTGCCATTTTGACATTCCTGAGCCAATCTTTGTAGTTTGGCCCTGTCAGTATATTTTTATCTAGTAATAACTTAAGTCCGGTCATGTCGAATGGTCGCTGCAATTAGGAGAGAGAGAAGAAACACTTTAGCATGATGCTCTTGTAAGTTTAGAGTGGTTTTTAGTTTGTCTAAACAGGATGGCTCCCACTGTCTCTCGAATCCTTCCTCAAACCATAAAGGAAGAATTAGTCGGGATCAATCTCACCGCACAATACTTGCTTAACCGTTCAGCCAGGCCAGTGTTGGTACTTCGAGGGAGGTTTTCCAACGCTTTCGCGAAGTTCCTTAATTTAAGAACCTCTTTTCTCTGGGGGCGTAGCCCCGCTAACACCTTTCTAGACACCTACTAGGTTTATAGCATTGATCGTTTAGTGAGAAATTTTCCGAGGAGTAGCATATACTCACAGTAGGATCGGGATCCAAATATCATTGCGTGACAAAACTGAAGGAATCCTACCAGAATCATCACACTCCAAATGGTATGCAGCGCTAGCAAGTTTCAGTACTTATGAATCTCCCGATGTGGATTTTTTGCCCCATGCTCTTATGACCTTGACTTTGGCCAAAATATCATAAGTCACATGTCAAGTTCTACCCGTCATTCTCCAGGTTAATTTGGACCTACCCGTACCTACCCTTGACTTTGGCCAAAATGGCAGTACGACTGTCCCAAACCAACACATCTATCTATGTTGTACATGAATACCCAATAGCTACCAATCACTATGCCTTGACTTTGGCCAACATACATAGCTTGAATACTATTGACTATTCATGTGAAATGACGGAGGGCTACGAATGGTTTTGGCGAAACCGTGAACGTAGTGAACTTGATATAATCGATGGAACGAGATAGCTTTTAAAAGGAGTGGCTCACGCTCCGCATTTAAAAGTTGGTTTTTGAAAAGAACCGAGTGGTTTTGAAAGTGTTCCAACGACTTTTACTTGGTTTATTTTTCTTGCATTAATTTCAATGTGTCCCATCAATTAATCCTACCATTGCAGAAAACAACCAAAATATGACGTACACTTATGCCATTCGCATTCGCCACGGGGCCCCGTCATCACCCGTTAGGTTACTTAACTAACGACAGAGCGGGGGCTGGGCTAGCGCGGATGAAAAACATAAGCAACGCCTAAATAGATATCATATATAGATATATAGCAATGATAGCCATTCCAGATCACAGATGAATACATTGGATATACTAGGAATCCGCATTCCGTTCGAGCCTGTAACGAAAAGCGGATTACACGGTCGTGATGAATAGCCAATACCCCATCCTAGACCCCTACGGGTGCGACAAACTACCCGCCAAGTACCCGAAGCGAAGCAACCTCCCTCAACGACGTGAGTAGGCCACTCGGCACTTCGAGATACCCGGTAGTTTGTGCACCCCACCTTGGGTCTATCCTAGGAGCAAAAACAGTAAAAAGAAATTATACAATGACGGCTACAACCTCACCCCGGTTGTGCGGCCAAACAAATAATATTACATCAAATTTACATATTACATGAATTGAAAGATAAAAGAAAAACTCTCATCTCACAACCCCCGGCTATTCATCCGCGACAATCCAACGAATTCATATACACAAACCATCAACATCACAGATCACCGATATGTATAACCCCCACTAATCGACGTATAGCGATTAGTAGACGTTCAATACATATATAACATTACAGATATAACCATTAGCCAAACTCTACAGAAAATCGACCAAAAAATACGGATTTGTAACTACCCCAAAAACTAACTTGTTCTCTGGAAATTCTGGGCAGAAACAAACCATCCCAAAAATCACAAAAACCCACCAGAAGCAAACTGCAAGAGAAATGATCCACGGCCGAGTCAACTCGGCCGCGGATCCACGGCAGAAGCAAGCTTCTGCCGCGGAACCGCGGTGAGTTGGTCGGCTCGTGCGATCGTTTTTCTTGCCCGTTCTTTAAAAAGCCTGAGCCGATTTTTAAGATATGATTTATTACTTTTAGAGCAGAAAAAAAAATCGGCAGCAACTTGGTTTTTCCGGGGTGTTTCACGGTTTTTCGTTCGGTCGAAATTCTAAATACTTTTCTAACATGCTAGGGTGTGTTTAGTTAGGCTCTGATACCACTGTAAGTCCATATTACCTTTTCCGGTTCTTTCGAACTTGCGGAAATGGTGAAATTTTTTTTTTAGGGTTTAGGTAACTTGGACTACAAAAACGGATCTTGGCTAAACTACACACTAGCAACCTAACTAGAGATTTATCTACTCGGTTAGGGGTTATACCTCACTTGAACTCCTTCTTCTTGGACTCTTTGTAGTGGTTGGATGGTGCTTTCCTCGTCGCCTACCCTTATCAAAGATGGATCCACCTGAGAGTTTCTTCCTTAAGCTCCTTTCTCGAACTTTGAGAGAACTAAGGTCTTTGGCTTGCTAGACCTTCAACCTTAGAGTGAGTAGAGAGTGGTTTAGGGTTTTTTTTATCTCAAGGAGAGGTTTCTCAACTCATGAGAATGGATCTCCTTGAATTAGAGAAGGAGGAAGAAGAAGAGAGGAGAGAGAATGGTTATGATAAAATGAGGATGGTATTTTACAACCATAACAATATAAGTGAATTATCTAATAATAATATTAATTCAAAATGAAAAAGGTGATGGATGGTTTGATGAGACCATTATCATATCACATTAAATGTTTTTTGCAAAGATCAAAGAGCATCTTGAAAAGTAATGATGATGGTCAATGTTTCAAACATAGTCAACTAGTCAACCTTGGTCATCAAGTCAACAAACCCAACCATGACACAATTTCATTTAATTAATATTATTAATTGATATATCACAATTTCATTAGGGTTTGGAAAAAGACGACTGTCAACTGTACATACACTGCGAAGGTGATTAATATAATACAGTCCATTCTTCTTATGCCCCCTACCAATCCATTACTTCGTCAGAAGATTCTGTATTATAAAGTAAGATGGATAAAAGGTTATTGAGCAGTTGGAATCATTTGTAAGCTGACGAATGTAAAGCGAGTTGTGTTTTAAAGACGACACAATTAAAGTATTTTTAAAGTGTAAAGATGAAGTAAGTGATAAATCAGCGGAACCAGAAATAGGTGTAGTATTACCATCAGCCATGAAAATAAGCGTATGAGGACTAGAAGTAAGATCAGATGGTCTATCACGAGATATGTGATGTGAGGCACCGGAATCGGCTATCCACAAATTAGAATGAGAAAGTAAAGATATACCTGATGGAGTGGAAAGGTTGGCAGGAGATACAGAAGAGAGGAGACAACGTAACTGACCCCACTCATCACTGAATAAAGATGCCTGTCCGGCAGAGGAGAGAGGTTGATCAGTAATTGTCGATGTGTATGTTTAGCTAGCGGTAGGTGTATCATCAGGATAGCCATACTTCTCTCAACACCAGTTGTCCCGATGATTAATGCCGCCGCAATGAGAACAAGAAAAGCCGGCTCGGTCACGACCACATCCACGGAAACTACGACCACGAGCAGTCAAAGGGAGATGACCGTGCGATACAGCCACCAGAGAGAGAATCAGAGGGACCACGACCTGGTGGAGTATAGACATGCTCAGAAGACGGGGAAGAGACGGTGGGCACATGATAAATACTCGACAAGGTGCTCGTCAATGATGGAGAACCACTCTAAGAAAGAACAAGGGAGCGGACGCTCTCAAAGCTGGATGGAAGTCGAGCCAAGAGCAATGCGCTAACAAGAGACTCGTGTTGTTTGCGAGTGACATTACGGTTTAGTGGAGATAGGCTGATAGACGTTTCACCGATCAAGAAATCGATTGAAGAAGGCACCAAAATCCCGAATATTTTCTCGTAGATTGGCCGTAGTAAAGGTGTGGAAGATGTTATGGAGCTTGGGCAAGTTATTTTTAGATGAGTACAGAGAACGAAGGTGTGTCGAAACTTCCTTAGCAGTTTTCAGAGACATAATAGATGTATAGCAGCGAGAATCTATTGAGTTAGATAACCAAACACTTACCTTGTCATCGTTTTGGAACCAAGTATCATATTGGGGATCTTTGGAGTCAAGAAGAGCATCCGTCAAGTGGCGGTGAAGGGTTTTGCTGTTCAAGGCCCGTTCAACAGTACTGGACCATTGAAGATAGTTCTTTGCGCTGGAGAGAGATATCATAGTCAATCGAAGATCCGTTATGAAATCAACAAACGAGAGAGATACCGAGTTAACTTTTTCATCACCAGAATCCATGAAGAACGGCGCAAAAGTAAATCCCGAGAGAGAATAAAGGTTGTCAAACCCAAAACAAATTCAGAGAACAAGATGATCTAAAAGATCACAGAGACGTCAATAGTTACACCTTCATTGGAAATCAACAAAACCATTGGAGCGCCTTCAGCAGCATTAAACCTTCATCATCCTTGGTTAATCTTCTGCAACGAGTTATTCGATGGTGTTGTAGTTGTCTTCAGGGTGATGGAGAGGTCTGCAAGTGGATCGAGGGGGCTGGAGCGCTTCAGCGGCTGATTGAGGTAGGCTGGAGGGAGATTGAAGGATCTGGAGGGCTTCAGAGGTCGGTTGAGGGGGATCGAGGTGGCTGGGAGGGGAGGAGAGGGGTCGATGGTGCTTTAGAGGCTGGATCGCTTCAGCGGCTGATGGAGGTGGGCTAGAAGGAGTTCGAAGTATCGGGAGGGCTTCAGAGGTCGGTTGAAGGGGATCGAGGTGGCTGGGAGGGGAGGAGAGGGGTCGATGGTGCTTCAGGGGCTGGTCGAGAGGGATCGAGGTGGCTGGGATGGGAGGGGAGGGGAGGGGTCGATGGTGCTTCAGGGGCTGTTCTAGGGGGTAGAAGGGTCAATTGTTGTTGGGATGGAGGTTGGCTGGTGGGTCGATTGTTGATGTGGAGGGAGGTCGACGGGCTAGGGAGGCTTGCTGGTGGGATCGAAGGTGGCTGAGAGGGGGACGAGTGCTGGAAAGGGCTGTCGAGGGAAGCAGAGAGGGAATACGAGGGCTATGGATGATCGATGAGTGCTGGAGTGTTTTCTTTTTTAATTTTTTTCCCTTGATTTCTTCAAAGCTCTTATATATGTAAAGAGATAGATTATTTCAAGTTGAGGGAGTGATAAGCTTTTATAGGTACGCATGAGCTTTTGATATAAGTGGGCTTCCAACAATAAGACTTAAGCCTTATTGAGATTTGACTCATTTTATATTTTATGCTCATGTGTTTCATTTGTTGTTTCTAATATGAGACTATCATTAAAAGTTTTCTAATTATTTGGTTTTTACTTTCAACATTAATCATACAAATCACTGTGCTTATGGTCATGGTGAAAAATGTTGCTAGTTGTGAGTTATCTGCAGCTGTGCTAACTTTTGTCTTGGCTTGTTCAATCCTATGGTGTGTTGTCTCACTACAACCATGGCTTTTCTTCTGCTTTGTCATTGTCAAGGGTCAGGCTAATTTATATACAATGAGTTTATAGAAGATTCTCTCACTTTCTAATGATAGAGAAAACAATTAAATGTTCTAAGCACAAATAATTTTAAAAAATAAAATAAAAATTTGGTTTCAGATGCTCCACAATATATATCTCCATCATTTCATCTCTCTTAAAATGAAGAATGTGCACATCTCTATCATTTCATCTCTCTTAAAAAAGAAGAAGATGCTGTGGAATCCATAGCTTTTTTATAGTGTGTGTGTGTGTATATATATTGTTAATTATCAATCTCTTGCATCATTCATGATATGTTTTTAATTTTTATATTTGTTGCGTTATTTTTAGACCAATCCTTTTGTATTTCTTGTTGACATCATAAATGGTTAGCTCTCTCTAAGATAGGGATGTTGAAAGCCAGGTTCTTGTGCATTACAAGCTGGTTGATGCAACTTTCTAAAGGCATAAACAAAGCCTTGCTTTTTTTTTTCTGAAGTTTTATAAATGGCACATGTATAGTTTTCTTGCTAGTGACTTCTACTATTGTTGTAACTATTTATTTCCCATCTATATCTCAGTCCAAATTGGAGGCTTTTGTCACCAGCTCTACTATTTGTATGCAAACTCCAAGAGAGAATTTACATCTTTGAAACTAAAATCGTCTCCTATTTATATGACTTTTCTTTGAAAGAGGTCTGGTCATCTCGTCCTGTCTGATATCTGACGATTATCCGGAATATGAAACATTTATACAAGAAAAATACAAACAGAAACACAGAACAACACTTGTTACGGAACATAAGGGCATCTTTTAAGAAGTGGAGTGCTATAGATGGTTTGTTTGTACACGTGTGTGCATATGATTGTATATAGTATACATATATTTAATTTATTTTTTTGGTTGTCTATAGTTAAATTCTCAAAATAAATATATTTATTTTAGTATAATTTCACACAAACCCAGCTTTATGCCAATTTAATTAATTGGTTATAGTATAGTTTCATACAAACCCAGCTTTATCCCAATTTAATTAAGGTTTTTAATTGGTTAATTTTTCTCTTCCAATCTAAATTGGAACGGTTATTATTCCGATCAGAAAAGCATGGTGTTTTTCTATTGGGAACAATCGTTCCAAATCGCAAATCAGACAGTACATGTCCTATCTATTGCTTTTTTTTTTATAATTTCTTAAAGATATTAAACTTTCTTTAAATGCATCTATTGCAAGATTTGAAGCCATCTCTCTAAATATTAAAAACATATCCTAAAAGTTGAGAAGAAATTTCATCCTTATTATTACACCTGCTGTTTTCGGTTTATTCCCCAAATCATATATGTTGTATTCACATATATCAAGATGGTATGAAACTTGTCTGCTGTCTTTAGAGACGGACAAACAAGAATCATGTAAAATACTGTTGTGATAATTGATCTGACTGATAAATCTATAAAGATCCCCAATTAATTTTTGCCGGGCCTTTGGGTGCTAAAATTAAAGTTGATCGGCTTTATTGAGGGACTTTAGAGGAGCTTTTATCTATATAGGATAGTACAAATGCCAGAAGAGAATGCTAAGAAGGTGAAGCCAAATGAGAATTGGCTAATAAGAAAGGAGAGGGTAGTAGCCAACTTGTAGAGAGAGGTGGTTCTTTGTGTTGATGATATCATAGACATCAATCAAGACCTGAATACAAAGCTATGAATATATCTAGTAGTAGTGAAATATGTATAGACTCTTGTGCTCAGCATGCATGTTGGCCAGTGGAGCAGTCGGCCAAATTATCTTCTGAGCTTTTTAAAAGCAAAATTATTTAAACTCATCAATATGATGCGGGTGGCACTACAGTCTGATGTAAAGACGAGAGCTGAGGTTTGAATCCCGAATCTGGTCAAGACAACTTATTCAAAAAGAAGAAAAAGAAAAATACATATATATTTAGGGTCCGGTCTAAGATAGAACGTTGGATAAAAAAATTTATCCAACAAATCAGGACTTTTCAACGCTAACCGTATTTTAAAGAAGTGGTTAAAATGTAATGGTCGTTATTTAACCGCTGTTTAAAATAGCGGTTAACATAAAAAATTAATTTATCCACTAAATCTGGACCGTGCAAATCCAACCTGATGATGCTCATAAATGGGAGCTCTCCGGATTATGACACGTGGCAGATGACGTGTCCCGATGCACACGGAAACATGGCAAGGACTACACATTGGAGGCGTCCCCCGAGCTATTGTTCCGCTGTCTGGACCCGACCTCTGAGGATTCCCTGAATATTCCTGTGCTCGCCAAGTAAACGACCATTGGCTCCCCGCCGAGCCCTCCTACA
The DNA here is from genome assembly GCA_030015575.1 of Agapanthus africanus. Classification (NCBI taxonomy): domain Eukaryota; kingdom Viridiplantae; phylum Streptophyta; class Magnoliopsida; order Asparagales; family Amaryllidaceae; genus Agapanthus; species Agapanthus africanus. The sequence continues at coordinate 93,576,863 of JASDDO010000024.1, read as the reverse complement.
TGCTGAGCATCTCGGCCCTTCGCCTCCGAGCTATCACGGAGCCGAACCAGCTCGTCCTCCCGCCCTCTTTTAGGCCTCTCGGCGAGTTAGGCTTCCTCGGTTCTATCGAGTGACCTAGAACGCAGATCACAGGCGTCTCCGCCACGGCTCCGCGAATCTCTCCAGACGCGAGATATCCGTCGCCCCACGATCCCGTGTTCTACGCCGTCGCATTCCTCTATTAACGAGCGTATCTCGTCATTAATGGGGGATCTCGCCATTCTCGCAGGCGCAACACCAGAGACGCAACGGCCGGCGAGAATCTCGCGCACGCTAGCCCATGGCTGCCGCTATATAAACCCCTCTCTCAGACGACTCAGTTAAGGCGATTTTTACCCAATATGCCGCTACTCTGTCCAAATACCTCGACTAACTTGATTGTCGGAGGGTCCACGGTGGTACAACCGCCCCGTGACTTCTTTGCAGATAGCTCGGCTTCACACCAAATCAATCCCATTGAGATCCACATGCTTCAGGAGGCAACCCTCAAATCCAATCTCAGCCCTTCATCAACGCTGTCGGCAGATCGACGGAAGACAACATCTGAAGGAGATCCACCTCCATCAGTTGGCGCCATCTGTGGGAATCTCGAAAATTCCACTCATCGAAAGTTGATCTTCCAATCTCGAACTGATGGCGAGTAATCATCGCGACGATACCAGTACAAGCCGTCGCCCTCCCCACAACGGAGGCGCGGACGGATCCTTTCCTCCCCCTAACTCCGTTCACGCCCTGTCTGCACGGATCGACGGGCTCGCGTCCATCGTGGATGCCCTTTTCCGTGTCCAAATAGATGAACAAGCCCCCCAGGTCGCTGTTCCCCCACCTCGGGACTGTGACCTCCGCAGAGGGGGAGATGACACTGCTCACGCTGGCACGACTGAACAACGTCTCGCTATCTCCGGCGGCCACAGATACCCCGTGGCGACCAATTCAATGACCCGCTGGGCACCTCACACCTCCACGCCGAGGTCTTGTGAAAGAGCACCCCGCCCCGAGGCCCATCGCGCTCCTGTCCCCCCCGAGGAGGTATCGGTCAGCTCACCTGCTCCCAAGCATGGCCGGTACCCTCTCCCTTGACAGGGTCGCACGGATGGTACTCACCACGGTGGCTCGAGGACGACCTCACCAGGGGACCTGAGTAACCTCATAGAATGGAACCAGAGTCGCACTCAGGCGCAGGACGCCAGCGGGAGAGGCCATAACCCCAAGTACGCCGAATCCTCGGGGTACCACGACCGTCTCGATACCCTCGAAAAGAAAATCAAGGGTATACATCGGGAGAGTCGTCCTTCAAGCGAGGGGGCCAGGTATGCCACCGATTCGGTTACGAAGCCCTTTACTGAGGAACTGCCCGCTGTCCGCGTCTCCTCTAGAAACAAGCCTCCAAAGGTGGCCCCCTTCGACGGGAATTCCGACCCGAAAGACCATCTAGACGCGATCACGGCGGGGATGAGCTTCCAGGACAACTCTGACGCCGCCCAATGCCGAGCGTTCCCCGCCACTCTCATCCGCGCCGGATGAGATTTGTTCCGAGGACTCACGCCACGCTCCATCTCTACCTTCGATGAGCTGTCCGCCCAGTTCTTCGGGCATTTCGTCGGGAACAGACGGAAGAAGCGGACCGTCGATTACCTCTTCACTATAAAGAGCGGGGACGAGGAATCCTTCAAAGGATACGTCACCCGCTTTTACAACGCTCTTCTTGAGGTTCCAGAGCATAGGAACGAGATTGTCACCACGACCCTTAGGTTGGGTCTTAGGCATAAGGAGTGGCTCCGCTCCTTTGCATTAGCGCAACCTAAGACCATGGCCGAGGTCAAAGCCTGGACCAGCAAGAAATCCAGCTCGAATCCGAGGTAAATGCGAACCTACCCCGGAGCGACCAGGCCGATCAAAAGAAGAGGGGTAGAGAAGAGAAGAAGAAGACTGATCGGCCAAAGCCATACTCCCCGAAGTTCCAGGAGTATACTCCGCTCAACATCTCCCAAACTGAGCTGTTGGAGGAGGCAAAGGGCGAGCGATATTTCAAGCTCCTTCCGGTCACCAGTAGAGCGCCAAACGGACACGAGGTCCTTGCTGCGCCTTCCACAGGTCGCAGGGACACCCCACCGAGAACTGCAAACAGCTCCACGACTACATCAAGGAGTTGATTCGCTCGGGGCACCTGGCCAAGTACTTACGTGAAAAGCGAAAACTAGACTAGGAGCAAGAGAACCATCCCCCTCCCGGCGAGTTGACGATCGGCTAAATCATGGTCGTATCAACGGGGAGTGCGCCTGGAGCCGACGAGATCTGACGCCTCCTGCCGGTCGAGGGGACTAGTAGCCAGCCCTGGAAGAAAAGCAAAGCAGCCGAGCCTATCGCCTTCACCGACGAGGACCTCCACGGGATATCCTTGCCTCACAATGACTACCTGGCGATTACAGCACGGGTCCACCGCTACGATCTTCAACGGATACTGGTCGACTCGGGAAGCTCGGCAGACATCCTTTTCTACGAATGCTTTTTATGTATGGGGCTCGGCCCGTCGAACCTGAGGCCGACCGCCCACATTCTGTCGGGGTTTACTAAATACTCCATCCCGGCAGAAGGAGTGGTCACCCTCCTACTTAACATTGGGGAGGCAGGCCGTACGCGAACCGTACCGGTGGAGTTCATCGTCGCTAGAATTCCATCGACCTACAATATCCTTCTGGGATGACCGACGCTAAACTCCTTTCGGTCCCAGATCTCAACCTACCACCTCATGATCAAGTTTCCACTCGACTAAGGGGGAATAGGCTGGGCCTACGGGAACCAGCAAACCGCAAAGATTTGCTTCACAGCGATATCTACACCCGAGGAACGAAGTAACGTCCTTGAAAGCGCGGGTGATTTCCAGGCGTCCTTAGATACTCGGGACGAACAAAAAGAAATCCGAGGGGCCCCGGTGGAGGCGCTCACAGAGGTCCCCCTCGTCGAAGGGACAATGAACGAACCATCTAAATTGGGTCACTCTTAAGGGGGTCCGGTGCGACGACTTGATCCACTTCCTCAGAGGAAACTCAGACCTGTTCGCTTGGGCACTTGTCGACATACCCGGGATCGACCCCAAAGTAATCTCACATAAGCTCGGGGTCGACCCGACGGTCCGACCCGTCAGGAGAAGAAACGAAGCTTCGCTTCGATCAAACAAAAGGCGATCGAGGACGAAGTTGACAGGTTGCTTGCAGCCAACTTCATTCGAAACGTGGCCTACTCAGAATGGCTGGCAAATGTGGTAATGGTTAAAAAGGCAAGCGGGAAGTGGCGCATGTGCGTCAACTTCACAGATCTCAACAAGGCCTGCCCGAAAGACAACTATCCCCTCTTTCGGATAGATCAGCTCGTCGAAAGCTCGGCATGCCACGAATTACTCAGCTTCATGGATGCTTTCTCCAGCTACAACTAGATCCGTATGAACCCGGCAGACGAAGAGCTCACCGCATTCACAACGGACCGGGGGGTATACTGCTATAAAGTGATGCCCTTCGGCTTCAAAAACGCCGAACCTACATACCAACGCTTGGTCAACAGGATGTTCAAACCACAGATCGGGAGGAACATGGAGGTTTACGTCGACGACATGCTCGTTAAGTCGACCTCGTCAGATGAGCACGCCAATGATCTTGGCGAGACTTTCGACATCCTCCGCAAATACAAAATGAAGATGAATCCCGCCAAGTGCGCGTTCGGGGCCACTAGTGGAAAATTCCTCGGGTTCATGGTTACTCACCGAGGAATCAAGGCTAACCCGGAGAAAATTAGTGCCATCATCAACATGGCCACGCCGAAGTCCAACGTCGAAATCATGCGGCTCACGGGAAGAGTAGCTGCTCTGAGTCGCTTCATGTCAAGGTTCAGAGAAAAGTTCTTCCCATTCTTTAAAGCCCTGAGAAAGTTCCCAAGGTTCGAATAGTCGGAGGAGTGTCAGATCTCTTTTGAGCAATTGAAAATTCACCTAGCAACTCCCCCACTGCCCACCGGGCCAATTGAAGAAGACGACCTATTGCTGTATCTAGCGGTGTCCGATCAGGCTGTAGTCTTGATGCTCGTCCGAGAAGTCGAAGGAGTCCATAAGCCGGTCTACTACGTAATCCACGTCTTTAAGGACGCGGAAACAAGGTAATCGGCCATAGAAAAGATTGTCTTGGTGCTTATCATGGCCTCAAGGAAACTGCGACACTACTTCTAGGCACACACCATCCTTGTCCCCACCGAGCGTCCCTTAGGGGCTATTCTCACCTCCCCTGAGTCATCTGGTCGCTTGGAGATATGGAGGTGGGAGTTATCTCAATTCGACATCAAATACCGCCCAAGGCAGGCTATCAAGGCACAAGTCTTGACCGACTTTATTGTCGAATGCACTATCCCCAACAAGGAGGCAGTGTCGGCGCCAGCCCCGGGTCTCAACCCTCGATCGAGGAGAGGCCCGACTCCGTCCCCGATTGGGTCCTTTATGTTGATGGATCATCTACCAAGGATGGGAGCGGTGCCGGCTTCATCATTCGAGGACTGAACGAGGTAGATATGGAGTATTCTTTGAAGCCCGGATTCAAAGCCTCAAACAACGCCGCGGAGTATGAGGCCTTGCTAGCTGGACTACGAATCGCCTCCGGAGTGGGGCTGAAGACGATCCGAATACGCAGTGACTTCGCCCTGGTCGTAGGCCAGGTGACTGGCCGTTTCGAGGTACGGGAGCCTCTGATGGTGAAATATTTAGCCGAGGTAAGAAGGCTACGAAAAGACTTCGACGAAGTTCAAGTGGAGCAGATCCCCTGGCACCTAAACGCCTAGGCCGACGCTCAGAGCAAGCTAGCTTCCTCCTATAAGGCCAACAACAAGAGAAATATCCTCTTCAAGATTTTGCCATGGCTAGCGTGGAAGACAGAGCGACAGTACTTTAAGTTTACGCTGCCCAGGAAGAAGACCGGGATTGGAGGAAGCCCTTCGTAGAATTCCTGAAGGAGGGTACGCTCCCAGAAGATCGAGGGGAAGCACGCCGTCTCCGATCCAATGCCCGCCATTTCGTTTGGAGCAGTAGAAATCTCGACAATAAATCCTTCACCCAACCTCTGCTTCGATGCGTCGACCCCCACGAGGCTGACTACATCCTCCGTGAGGTTCATAAAGGGTCAGAGGAGCGCATCAAGGGGCCCGCACCTTAGTCCAGAAGACGCTACTCTAAGGATACTATTGGCCGACCATCATTAGGACACTCAGAAGCTCGTCAGAAGATGCAAGAGTTGCCAACTCCATGGCAGCATACCCCGTCTTTCGGCTACCGAGCTAACGGCTCTGACCTCCCTATGGCCGTTTGCCCAGTGGGGAATGGATATGGTAGGCCAACTCCCTACTTGTACGGGCGGGCAAAAATACATCCTCGTCGCGATGGACTACTTTACGAAGTGGATCGAGGCCGTCCCCATCAGAAAACCGGACGCCACCACGACCATCAAATTCCTGCAGAACAATATAATATCTCGGTTCGGGATCCCGAGGTGTATCGTTACCGACCATGGGACGAACTTCGAAAACGAAAAAGTCAAGGGATTCTGCAGCGAATACCATGTACTCATGAAGTTCGTTGCGGTCGCGCATCCTCAATGCAACGGGCAGGACGAGGTCGCTAACCGGAATGTAATCCGAGGTCTTCGAACTCGTCTGGAAAGAAGGCAAGGCAGTTGGGTCGACGAACTTCCCTAGTTTTTATGGGCTCTGCGCACATCGAAGAAGACCCCCACCGAAGAGACCCCCTTCAGCCTCTGCTACAGCACCGAGGCGATGATCCCAACAAAGATCGGACTGCCCAGTTACAGAGTCGAGCACTTCGATGATGAGGCTAATACCTTGGCGCTCCGAACTAATTTGGATATCTTGCTGGAGAAGCGGGACCGGGCACAGATCAAGGCCGCCGCTTACCAACAGCAAACTGCTCGCTACTATAACGCACGAGTCAAGCATCGCACCTTCAAGACCGGGGATCTAGTCCTAAGGCGAAACGAGTTCGTAGACCAAAGCAAGTTGCACAAGTTTTCCCCAAAGTGGGATGACCCATTCCCCGTCTCCGAAGTATTGCCCGGCGGGGCCTATCGCTTGTAAGACGTGGCGGGTCGTAAGTTTCCTCAACCTTACAATGCCGAGAAGCTCAAGTTGTACAAGTAAATTTGAAAATTGTATCTATGAATATATGTTTTTTCTTTGCCAAAGCGATGTAAATTTTTCTAATTATTTTGAATTAGAATAAACCTCTCCTATGTGTTTCCCTCTTCCTCGGTTCAAAGGTCACGGGTTTCATTTTATGAAAATACTCAGACACACAAAGAAGACAAAAAGGAAACAATAGTACGTCGCAAAAGGAGAATTTTATTTATCATGGGTATTGTGGTCTCCTCAACCTTACACGAAAATTAAAATTACAACAGAGGGAGTAAGGGATCGAGAAAGCACTGCTGGTGGTATTCCGTGGAGATCTCCGCCAGCCGCCTGGCATTTTCAGCCCTCTCCTGCTCTTGCTGCCCACGTACCCGAGACGCCACGGAAGTACCGGGCCTTCCATCCGCCGGGCAAGGGCCCGTGATCTGCCTCTTTTGGAAACACTCCAAAAGAAGGGCCGCCGAACGATCATGCCCGTTCTTCGAGATAAGGCCGAGGACATACAGCGTATGCAACTTATCGAGTGCCTCATCCTGCAGTTCCTCGGAGAGGGGGTTGTACAGCCCCGGGGACCTCCTCCAAATTGCATACATCAGCAATTGGAGGAGAGACGGCCGACGAGGAAGTAGACGTCCGAAATGGTCCTCGATGTGCTAGACCACACTCCGGTATGTCTCCTCGGAGAGGGACTGGTTGTACAAATAGACGTCATCAGGAGTGACGATCTGTTCAATCATGTAGATGCGTCCGGCCATCTCAGAAAAGCAACGCTGAATGAAACCCATCTCCTTCTCTATTTATAGCCTCAACAAAATCCCCTAGGGGCCGAAATTTGCGCGCGCATGGGCACGATTCCTGGGATATTTTCAACTTTTCCAATACAGAACTGCCACGTGGTGGGCATCCCGTGTCTCACGGCCAACCGAAGTCAGAACGACACGGATTTTGGAACGCCTCTCCTCGCCTATGCGTTTCTGCCACGTGTCGCCCGCGACGGCCACTCTTCTAGATTTTCACATGCCTGAGGAGATCGAACGACGCATCGCAAAACCGAGCAGCTTCCCTGCTCGATCCATCCTTAGCGGGTAGCTCCTGCCCATCCACGCTAAGGATCAAAGCCCTCATCAAGAGGCCACCGAGCAGCTTCCCTGCTCGGTCCATCCTTAGCGGGTAGCTCCTGCCCATCCACGCTAAGGATCAAAGCCCTCATCAAGAGGCCGCCGAGCATCTTCCCTGCTCGGTCCATCCTTAGCGGGTAGCTCCTGCCCATCCACGCTAAGGATCAAATCCCTCATCAAGAGGCCGCCGAGCAGCTTCCCTGCTCGGTCCATCCTTAGCCGGTAGCTCCAGCCCATCCACGCTAAGGATCAAAGCCCTCATCAAGAGGCCACTGAGAAGCTTCCCTGCTCGGTCCATCCTTAGCGGGTAGCTCCTACCCATCTACGCTAAGGATCAAAGTCCTTATCAAGAGGCCACTGAGCAGCTTCCTTGCTCGGTCCGTCCTTAACGGGAAACTTCCTACCCGTCTACACTAAGGATATGAAGCCCTCACCTTGGCAAACGCCGACCAATCCAAACTAGACTCTTGTCTAACTTATTCTAAGAGAAGTGGTCGCCGGTCCAACTCAAAGGAATGGGCAAATCTATACCTTTCTACTCGAAAGAGCCAACCGATGTAACTTAAGTGAGCGATCGTCGCCTCGACTCCGGGGGCATAAGGAAACTGGCCTGACACCGGCCTTTGTATACTTGACAAATAATTGGGTTTCACTCGACGCGCGATCACCATCTAAAGGAACGGTCACCGACCTGCGGTCTGACTCGTCAGGCGAGGGAAATGCTAATAGGATCACACAAACAAGAAAACGTTGCCACGCAAAAAACTTACAAAGCGGCTTTAAAAACAACTTGGGAGTCTTTACAAAAGGTATTATAGGCTCCTCAGCCTTACAAAATTGCCCGAAAGCCTACAAGATTCAAAAACAAAAAAGGAAGAAGAGTTGGGAGGACCTCGACCTGCTCGACATCAGCATCGGTAGCCGGGGTGATAACTTTAGGGTCGATGCCCCCACCAGGAGCTTCGGCGCTGGGAGCCTGGGTGATTGCCTTATCTCCAGCACACCCACCGGGAGCCTCTCCCCCGACGGAACCTCCTGCGGCATCCCCCTGCGTCTCATCCTCGAGGGGGTATTTGAGCCGGAGCTCACCGTCGGGGAACCCCGGCATCAGCGCCTTAAGACATCGAGAGCCTGATGCCAGACAATGGCCGAGGCGTCGGCAAGGTTAATGTAGAATTGTTCCAACGTCTTATACCTCTCCACTGTCTTTGTGGCCCGGAGGTCGGCGACCTTCATCCCTTCCTTCACCGCCTCATCTTCCCTCTTAAGGGTGTCCCGCGTCTTCTTCATCGTGGAGTTGAGCACCCTGGCCTCCTCCAACTTAGCCTCGACAGCCTTGTTGGACTCCTTCAAAATTCGAATGGACTCCTTGCATTTTGAGCTCACCACTTCCTCGGCGGCCACCCGATTTTCGAGGGAGGCGATTTTCTCCTTCGCCTGACGCAGCTCCCGGCACAGGCCCTCCTCCCGCGAAGAAGACTCGCCAGCCATCTGCATCGCCGGGGCAGTTTCCCCTTGCTCTATGTTGGCGATGAGGGCGCAGTGCTGGAGGACCTGAGGAAGATAAAAGAAGGGGTTAAGAAAAACATCCAAAGCAAAAACCTAAACGGAAAGCGAATATTAACCTGTACAGCCTCATGAACAATGGCGGTGACTTGGGTCTTGAGGGTCCCCCGGGGGATTCTGCCCCCGGCTGATCGTTCCATCTCCGAGAGCAAGCTATCGGAGACAGAAAGCCCCGAGGGTACCTCGAAACAAACATCCCCCTCCTGCATGAAGATCGGGGAGGACGTTGATCGATATACCATACTCTTATACCTCTTGAAGGGGACTTCAGGGGGGTCGGCCTCATCCTCCACCTCCAAAGCCCGGGGCTCCGTCTCCCGAGCATGCTTACGGCTCTCCCCACGGCTGGTCTTCGAAGCCCGGGGCGTGGTGGAATGCCTAGCCGATGCGGCCGCCTGTGGCACCGGGCTCGGGGTGGGGCAGGACGAGCCAACGCCCCCGGCCTTCCTCCCCTTCTTCTCGGCCATGGCAGCCAAGAATTTGGATCAGTCCATCGGTTCTGCAAAAAAAAAAAATACACAAAGGGAGTTAGTGACGCCAGAAAGAACAGAAGAAAAATATGCAAGTCTAGACAGGTCTTCTAGGCTCCTAACTTACCCATGAATTGAGCAGGGCTGAGCCCGGCCCAACTGAGGGCCTGCTCAGAAAGCAAAACATCGGCCCGTTGGATAGGCTCTTACATCAACACAGCCCTTGCCTCGGGAGAGGACGACCGCTTCACCTGTGGGCAGTCGACCATGTGCCATTGTACAGGCACAGGCCAATCCTCACCCTCGGGTGGCCCGACAAATATGAACTTCTCCTTCGATTCATGGATGGGAGAAGGAACTACTACGACCCCCGACCCGGCCGTCCCTCCCCTATGTTTTCTAAAGGAAACGTACACCCAGCTCGGCTCGTCCTTACGGGTGCCAGGATGATTTTTATAGCAAAAGAAGGAAAGGAGAAGGGTCAAGCTGAAGGGTATTTCTTCGAGTCTCAACCGGATCAGGAACCCGAGGAGAATTCTCTATGAGTTCGGCACTAGCTGGCCCGGAGCTAGTTTAAAATAATGCAGCGTCCCGCATATCTCGGGGGAGAAGGGCAGACGCAATCCAGCCCAAAAGGCATCCAGGTACAAGACGATCTCCTTGCCCTGCACCTGATCTACCCTCTCGCCCTCCCTAGCCAAATGAAGCGAATAGCTAGGGGGGATATGAAAGCGAGCCCGGACCGTGGTGAGCTCGTCTACATTCCTCAGGAGGGAGGGCGCATCGTGAGCATTCCTGATGCGCGCTTTGGGGACCCTTCCCGTCGCCTGACCACGGACGACACGGGTAACTCTAACTCTATGAGAGGAATCTGAATCGGATGGGGGCAGAAGAAGAAGCTGCGGAAGACTCCCTAGAATCTACCTTAACTATCTCAACAGACTCCTCAGAGGAAGATATATAACCTGATTCAAAGAAGGAGTCCTCCGAGAAAAGAGTGCAAGAGATCCGACCTAAAGGATAGAGCGCCGAGCTATCTCTCACAGCAATAGGGAAATGATGGCGAAGTGTGAACCCTGGGGGGATCCCGCCTCTATTTATAGCGTTTTGGCAAACGCATCCAACAGCACAGATCGTTTCCCGCCAAAACAACGCTTCGCGCTCGACGGCCGTCGACGTTCCACGTGTTGCACGACCATTGAACGCATCCCTTCGAGCGCAGAGGACAGCGGCGACCCATCACGTCAGCCAACCGTCGTCGGACACGTGGCCTGGTGCCTCAATGAACGTACGATCGAATTGGCGCTCCCTCTTTAATGCACGATCCCCTCTCTGATCCGCTGACGTCATCAAAGGATACGCCTAACCGCCTCGAGAATCCGCGCCGATGAGGTTTTCAACTACAAACTGAGCCCGGGTGACCGATCGGACCACTCTTGACCTGACCCATAAATAGATCAGGACGAGAGTGGGGGGCTAATGATGATGCTCATAAGTAGGAGGTCCCCAGATCATGACACGTGGCAGATGACGTGCCCCGATGCACTTGGAAATAGGGCAAGGACTACACATTGGAGGCATCCCCCCGGCTATCGTCCCACTGCCTGGACCCGACCTCCGAGGATTCCCTGAACATTCCTGTGCTCGCCAAGTAAATGACCATTGGCTCCCCGCCGAGCCCTCCTACATGCCGAGCTTCTTGGCCCTTCGCCTCCGAGCTATGATGGAGCCGAACCAGCTCGGCCTCCCGCCCTCTTTTAGGCATCTCGTCGAGCTAAGCTTCCTCCGTTCTATTGTGTGACCTAGAACGCAGATCACAGGCGTCTCCGCCATGGCTACGCAAATCTCGCCAGACGCGAGATATCCGCCGCCCCACGATCCCGCGTTCTACACCGTCGCATCCCCTATTAACGAGTGTATCTCGTCATTAATGGGGGATCCCGCCATTCTCGCAGGCGCAACGCCAGAGGCGTAATGGCCGGCAAGAATCTCACGCCCGCTGGCCCATGGCTTCCGCTATATAAACCCCTATCTCAGATGACCCAGGTAAGTCAATTTTTACCCAATAGGCCGCTACTCTGCCCAAATACCTCGACTAACTTGATTGTCGGGGGGTCCACGGTGGTACAACCACCCCGGGACTTCTTTGCAGGTAGCTCGGCTTCACACCAAATCAAGCCCATTGAGATCCATACGCTTCAGTAAGCAGCCCTCAAACCCAATCTCAACCCTTCATCAACGCTGTCGGCAGATCGACGGAAGACAACATCTGAAGGAGATCTAGACCCCCATCACAACCGCTACTTTAAGAAGCGGTTAAGATCTAACAAGTATTATTTAACCGCTACTTAAAGTAGCGGTTAAAAATAAATATCAAACCACTACTTCAGTAAAAATTTTTCCTAGCGGTTGAGGAATATATCACCTATCGATTTTGGAACTCTAGCTTTCGCTAAAATACTCTGTGTCTTCCTCAACGAAGTTTTTCGAAATGATCTCTCTATTTTTGAAACTCTAGCTTCTGCCAGCGCACGCCTACGTCTTCCTCAATAAAGCTTTTCAAAATGGCTGTGGTAAATTTTTTACTTCTACGTTTGCATATGCTGGCATGTCGATTAATCTAGCTTATAAGTGGACCATCCTTGAATTAGAAGAAGTAGAAAAAAATGGTGAATGAATGGTAGTGAAAACAGATGAAGATCAATACTTGAAAAACCCTATTATTCCTATCGATTTAGCAACTCCTGAAAAAAAAAATATTGAGTTTATATCGTCAACTAGTGGAAGCAAATGTAAAAATGTTCCGTCTCCTAAAGTCTGTCATGACGAGAATAATGAAGGAGATGTACCAAGTGATTCAAATTATGAAAATTTTGAGAATACTGCATGTGATTTGGTTGAAACTGAAATTGGCATGATATTCAATTCACTAGATGATACTTATAAATGTTATTTGGCTTATACTCGAAACATTGGATTTGCTATCAGAGTTCGTTCTACTCGTCGTGCAGTTCACAGTATTTCTGTAGTCTCTAGACTATATGAATGTAATAAGGCCGCAAAACCTAAACAGTTCAAACTCGATGTAAAATATAAAATAGCTTTTCCGGCATTCCGGAGATATAATTATATTGGATCAAACTGCGAAGCTTGTATGTTTGTTGTTAAAAAGAAAGATCGATAGATAGTAACTAAATATAAGAGAGAGCATAACCATCCATTTGTACCGCATTCAATGGTGCAATACTTATCTTGTCATACAAGAATTTTCAAATTCGACAGAAGTCAAATTCATAATTTGAAGGATAACGGGGTTGGTCCAAGCAAAATATATACGATACTAGAATAAGATCATGGCAAGGTAGAGAATTTTGGTTACAGGCTAAACGATATAAAGAGTGAATTAAGAAAAATACATTATCAATCTATGGACGTATCGAACGCCTAAACTATTTTAGTTTATTTGTAATCCATTCAAATTGAGAAGCCTAATTTTACTTACGTACTAAAATATGACGAACAAAATCATATCAATACCCTCTTATTCATGGATGCACGCTCTAAAGCTTCTTATAGAACTTTCGATGATGCAATTACTTTTGATACGACGAATCGAACTAAATTTTTTTAAATGCCCATTGCCCTATTCACCGGTATTAATTATAATTATAAATCACAACTATTTGATTTGGCATTATTTCGGAATGAGTCTGAAGAGTTTTTCACCTGGTTATTTCAGCAGTAGTTAATTACGATGAGTAATAAGGCACCGCTATCTGCTGGGATGCTAGGCTCGTATAGTAGGGTTTTAAAGCGTGGTGGAAGCGGTAATTTTAAAAAAAACTAGAGAGCAATAGCAACCCCAAATCAAGAATCCAACCAAAAGACTAAACTTGACGCTAAACTAGAAAACTGAAAAGAAAAAGTGTGCGGGCTACAACCTTTATAGCGCTTTCACCATCTCTCCTTGGACTCCGGCTAGTCTCCATGAAGTCCGGAACAAGCTTTCTCGGCTATATCCTTATCGAAGATGATCCACCTTGAAGCAACTCCAACACAAGCTCCAAATCCAGCTACTAGATGTATATGGATTTAACTAATAACACTAATTTGCTATAAAAGTGTTAAAAGAAGACGTATGATATTTAGCTCACTAATTTTTTATTCTCCTTTTCTTTTCTTTCCTCACTTGAGAGAGAGAGAATGAGGGTGAGAATGAGGGTGAGAATGAGATGAGAATCCTAATGAGTCCAAAAAGAAGTAGCCATTTATAAAAAGATATGTTCAAACTTTTTCCACAAAACACCACACACTTTTTTTTATCAATGACTCGTTATCTTTTCAAATAAATAACGAAACAAATGAATTATCATCTCACTTTTCTTATGCATCTTATACACACTACTTTCATGTATGAGCTAAATTTGTGTGTGCATCTCATACATACAACTCACATGTATAAGCTAACATGATACATATATTTATATCAAATATAAATATATATAAATAGAAGAAATAAAGTGAACATGGTATTAGTTTAATATAAATCTATAGCATATATAAATATATATCTAATTACTAAATCAACACTTGATTTAATAATCTGGTTACATCATATATGTACCGACTAATATCATTAAACACCCGATTAAAATATGTGTATCTCATACATGTGTTAAATCGAATTCTTTCACGTATCCTTATTCGTGCCTTATATTGTTTCGCCTATGCTGGATAATCTCTGTGTGGGACTCTAAAGACTCGACAATACGTTGACAGTAGGTCATGATCATATCCATAACCTACAAGCACGTCAGCGGCACTAGCTGCATGTAACGACTACCCAAGTATTGATCGAAAGAAGGTCAACGAGCAAGCTTATCCGAACACTGCAAAGTCTATCAGTGACAATCATGTAGAGTCCGGTCTCTTCGTCTAAGAGTGTCGCATACCGGGTCTGGGAGGTGGAAACCGTCAGACTCCCAATAACCTGATAAGTCGTGTCGATCATGAACTCATAACCATCCGAGAAACTATTGATAAAACTTATCAGTAAATCTCAATTGCCTTGGCCAGGGACTTATGGTTATAGTTGATCTGGCACAGCACGACCTGGACTCCTTATACCCGGAGAGACGAAACCCTTTTGATCGCTCACTGCCTTCATGTGCTTCGGGACTGTACCCAACTAAAACATGTTTGCACGACTCTTTAAAGTCATGGTAGGGTAGTAATCAAAGTACAGTAGGAACACACACAAGATACTATAACGATCTTAGGTCTACAGACTACACTGTACTAATGTCATATGAGACTGCTATCTGACGATAGGTACAATACCATCTAGGAGTTCTCAGGTGAGTCCGTTCAGTGAAACTTATTCATCTAATGAGCACATGTATATAATTTTTGGTGTCAAACACCAATGGCTATGAGATCAACCATCGCCCCGGTCGGGGTCAAGAAACATATACACTATTCTAATATGGAGTCTCGATATCCAGTCTCGATACTCTCTCGACTAGGGACTTTTAAGGATGTACTTATAGACTACCCAGACCCCATTAGTATGATCCATATCATAATTCTGGTAGTCAACCAAAGATCCTACAGGCTTTATCATTATGTATTAGCGATACATGATAACTAGTAAAACGTATACACATGAATGATAAAGAGAAACCGGATAGCATACTATCATATCGAGTAAGATTGTTCTCTCATATAGGTCCTCCTTCAATTACAATAATTGCCTTGAGGGCACCTATATCCAAAAATCTCCCATTTGCACTTAAGGCCAATTATTGCGGTATCTCATACCCAACTTCTCTATTAACAGTTTCACAAACTGTATTCGAGAAACAACCTCAGTGATTGGATCTACTGTAATGAATATATCTTTATCTCTCTGTATCTCAATTTTTCGGAGATCAACTATCTCCCGAATTGAGCGATACCTGCCCTAAATTTTCCTGGATAGATGATGGGACAAAGTTTATAAATGAACAATTTTATCCAGCAACTTCTTAGGCTATATCCTCAGCTGATTCATAATCAGCACCATGACTACCTCAGTATCCTTCTTGGAACTCTTTCCAATATACTACTCCCACTAAAGAGAGTAAATTTATAACTCGTGATAGACACTTTGTTTTACATGTCACCTTGGAAAACATAATCGGTAACCGCCTCCAGATGGAGGCTACCATTACCATACACCAAGAACATACACATATGTTCTTCACTGGTTTCCTTTATTTCTCTAGAGTCGAACTAATATCTGGTTACTACATCAAGTGCAAAAGCAATATCTGGTCTAGTATATGACATCTCCTTAGAGAGAGTGACTCTTCCACAGACAGGTACACAACCGCGCTATGGGTCGTCCATTCTAAACCGCTTTAGAATGGTGTCATCTTACCTGAGTTGGGACAACCTCAAAAACCCTACTAGATCTATCTATATAGACCTACTTACTAGAATCATTTGATATATTATCCAAATCCTATATGAAGAAATATTTGTAACAACCAAAGTTTAACCGAACTGTAGTATAGGAATTTCACTTCCTATCAGGAGTTTGTCATTCACATACAATATGAGGAACATGACAGTACTCCCTACATCCTTCTTACAGATACCAAATTTATTTATCATTTCGATGAAGTCAAACACTTTGATCGTGACATCAAAATGGATGATCCATCTCCGTTATGCCTGCTTTGGTATATAAATAAACGTAAATTTCTTGCACACCTTCTGCTGCTCCCACTGATTACGATAACCCTTTGGCAAAGTCATATACACGTACACTTCTAAATCCCTATTTAGAAATGCGTTATATTCATCCACCTACCAGGTATCATAGTCATGAAAATACGGTAATGGCAAGTTATATCCGTATGGACTTCAGCACATACCATTAAGTAAAGGTTTCATCACAATCCACATCGATTATTTGATAAAAATCTTTTACTGCAAGTCTAGCCATATTAGGTTAATATCTTTCCATTTGCACTGTTCTCGAAAAATCTACTTGCTCCTTATGGGTTTTACCCCTTTCAGGAGCACGCAACAAAGTCCATACTTTGTTGCAATTTATGAAGTCCAATTTGGATATCTTGGCATTTAGCCATCAGTCGGAAGCCAACACTTCCTATGACCTGCTGATATAGTAGGGTCATCATCACATAAAGCAAGGCTCGCTGTCATCGTCTATAAGAGAACCGAAGTATCTCTCAGATGTTTGAGGTCACCTACTAAATCTACGGAGTGGCTAAGCTTTGTCAAGGTAAATTTGAATCTCCAGCTTCTACTAAATCTTCAGTAACCGTTTGTGGTTCTGGAATCACATCCAGTTCTACCATACTCCCACTAATTTCTTTTGCAAGAAATTCCTTTTCTAAAAAGGTCGGGTGTCGAGAACAAAATAACTTTTGATCCCGAAAATGGTGGAAGTTAAACCCTTACTAAACCTTGGGATAACCCACAAACTGCCTATTACTGAATTGTGCCTTGAATTTGTCAAGATTGTGTTTTAAGTATAAATTGGATAACTCCATAATTTAGCTACTTTAAGATATGTTCTATATCACATTTAGAATCACAGACACTAACTTAGATGGAACCATATTCAATTGGTATGTAACTGTTTTCAGTGCACATATCTAAATGAAAAAGGCCACTAAGTGATGGGGATTTTATTAGTCTCCAATTTTAACCGCAAGTATATGGTGGTGCAATCGTAATACTTGAGCGTCGATCCACAGAGAGATGTGTTAACTACTTTTAAACTAAGTTAAAGAGTTAGAATTTTTTTTAAAAGTGTAATTAAAAGTGAGATTTTTTATTAGAGAGAAAGTTCTAGGGTTTTTGTATTGCTTATTTTTCTATGGTTGGTTTAAAAGATGCTACTTCTTTTCTAGATCTATTTCTAATATGTTTTCTATTACTTAATATAAAAGCATAGGTTATGAAAACTTAATTAACAATAGCCTATCAATTATAAAAGATCATCTAGATACCATATTAAAAACTTAGTTCTAGCTTATTAAGAATAATGATTGATTAGTTGAAAATATTGCACATTTGAATGATTATTTTCCCTATTATTGTTAAGTGCTTAAAGGTGTTTATTGTAAATATAGAACATATGTGGGTTTATTTGTAAAAAGTTTATTATCATATGTTTCTACATTATAATTAACATAATGAGGGAAAATATATGCATATAATATTTATATAAAATATTAGTAATTAAAATATGCATATCATATCAAATATTTCTAATCAATATTCTTAAAATATTGTATCATACAAATGATTAGGATAATATCTCAAAATAATAACAAATATTACTAACACTATGTGTAACAACTCCAATTTCAATATACAGAAAATTGTTTAAAAGTTAATGTACAATTGGAGTATTTGCAATGCTGTGTACACTATAAGTATTTGCTTTAATTTTGAACAGCAAGAAAGTACTTGTAGCACATTGGTAAAGCCTTGCACTGCTGTGACGTAGCCCCTGCGATCGAATCTCCTCAGCCACATTATCTTTTTATTTAATTTTCTTTTAATCATTTAGAAACCCAAGAGTTTGCACGTGCACTACACGTAATATGATAAGTTACAGATTAAATAAACATGTGCACGAGGCTAGTTGAAGCGACAGGGACCCGTGGCCAAATCCCAAGCCCTCATCATCGGTTTTCGACCGGCGATTTTGCCTCTAGGGCCGGTACCACCGGGACGCCCGTAGGGAATGACCTTCATATTTTTGCCCGAGCACCTCTTCAGCTACCCCACTAACCCCACATTATTTGTTTACTCCGCATTCATCCAGGGAGGATTAAATCACCTCTTTAATCCCTTTAAATGCATTTTAATTCTAAAATTCATCACCATATAAACCCTAATTTTCCCTATAAATACCACACTCCATTTCACACATCCTCACTCAGAAATTCCCTGTCAAAACTCTAAAAAATTCTCAAGTCCTTTTAGTGTACAAGTGGAGTTAGCGAAGGGAGAAGTTCCAGCGACGTTCCAAAGAGATTCCGGCGACGAAACGACGCCCTGACACTTTCCTAGCCTTTACCTCTCCCTTATCTTGTTCCCTAACCATTAAGTCCCCTCTCCCCCTCTCTTCTCATATTATAAAAACTTTCATTTCTAAAACCCGACGGAAGCGGAGTTAATCCGACTTCCAATTTGGTTTTTCTTTAAAAACTCTATTTTTCTTAAACAAGAAAATACCATACTCTCATATAATATTTAACAAACATTAACAAACAAGTTTCATTCCAAAAGAATCTCTATTGCAACTTTTATTGTATTTTTACGGTAAAATACCACATACTTTACATTTCGCCATAAAACAACATAAAACTTGTATTACCTTTATATAACTCATGAGGTAATGACCTATCTCATCACAACGCACATCTTTGACATAACATGATGATGTTTTGGGAAAATATTCATGGGATAACACGACATTACAAATAAATACCATTAATTTGTAAAACCATTTCTTTAAAAAGTGTATTAAACAATTCCTTACAATTGCACCTCTACAACCCCACTTTTGGGGACCCCGTTCGGGATGGTGCGGGTTATCGCACATTCTCGGGCCTAGTAGAGTGAGATGCAGACCTCCGAAAGGAGCATTCGATCTCGATGGAGTTTTAATGCATTTTTCTTTAGAAAATGAGATTTCTACAAGAAAATAAATAAAATTTATTTATATATATATATTATCAAAATATCTATTTTAATTATATTATATAAATATTCCAAGTTTTCTAAATCAAAGGAATCACCATTACGTGAAAATACCATCCAAATACAAAACAAGTACAATATTTCAATAAAATGCCATATACTATGAAAACTAGGTTCTACTCACTAGAAATTTCACATTTATAAAATATACATTTATGAAAACCCTAAAGACGATAATTAAATACTTGAGGTGTAATTTGAAATTATACCAAAATTATTCTTACATAAACCCCTCTCAAGTTATAGTAAATTACAATAAGGACCCTAGTAAACATAGGTTTAAGCGGGACCAGTTCTCTTGAGTCTCGGAGAGCCGGAGAATATGGGTGTTGCCTATCTAAGATAGAAAATCTAACAAACGGTGTTATCAACACAGTAATTGTCTTGGAAAAAGACACAAATCCTGCAGTCCATGTGCAGCAGTTGCCGATAATATCAAAACTAATTCAGGATTTTAAGTTCTTTTCAAAAGTGTCTGACTCAGACCGAGTCTCAATCTAATCAATCTGACTTGAATGTGATTTAAGTATAAACTACAATACTACATGAATCCATGAATCCGTCTATTCAATCTATATTGACCGAACCGAACCATGGGTATACTCCGTCTACATGACTCTCCATTTATATCCATTCCATCTACTGATATCTTGGTTTCGGCAAGTCATTCATCTATATAACAAAACCATACAATCAATACAAAAGAGATCGCGGGGTTTATAAGGGGTAGATTGGTACGGAATGTGTTAAAATTGGCACGAGACTGTAACCATAATACACCTAACCTGAATATCCATTGCCGTTGTACCATGGCTGAACGGTTCATTGTGCTCCGTATACCTTAGTCTCCGGAATAGTGGGACCCTCTCGTATACACTGGCATTTTCTGTACCAAGCTACAATCAACAACGTTAACAATATAATCAAACATTATAACATATACTCTTTTTCTGTCTATTCTATCTCTACTCACCTTTGGGACTTACTGAGCGATTGTTCGCTGACGACATTCCTTTTCTTCTTTCTTTGAAATGTTGTCGGGTGTTTCGGACGCATTAGAGACCGAACCCAGCACTGAGGATTTGGAGCAGTTTGCTTTTGACCCGGAGCTTTAGACACTTGTACATATTTATTTCATTTCAGTTATGCCATTGTTTATGCATTGCTTTCCACTCATGTATTTACATTTCAGTTGTACTTGTAAAAGAATGTTTAATAAATAAAGTGGTTGTTCCTTTACATTCCTGTCTCTTGTGCACTTTACTTTATATTACTTAGATATGCTTAGCGTGTTTATTTCTGAGTAAATACGTCGCGTGACCCATCGCGTCTCCTTGCCGTACACTGGGAAGCGGGGCGTGACACTATGACTTGAGATATTGTGCAAATATCAGCTCAGGCCTGGAGATCGAGAGATCCGAGATGTCGGGAATAAAATCTTCCGATAAAGTTGAATCAAATCATAAAATCATAAACGAAGGAGACTTAAAGGAAGATTTGAAGAATCCAGACATCACAATGATCTCCACGTGTCAACACAAAACAGCACAAGAATTTTGAAATCCTGATCCCACTATTATGCCGCCCAACCGCGGCCAAATGCACATATTTGTGGTGGATCCGCGGCCCATTTGTGGCCGTTGGATTTGGGATTTTTTCAGTGTGATCGTAACAACAAATCATCACACATGGAATCTAGGGTTTAGAGTTTCTGTGACTATTTAAAGGACCGTGAGTTTCACATGAAAAATCATCAAATTGAAAAGATCAAAAGGTCCAAAGAGATCCACGCATCCGAGTTGATCATTAGCTGTCCATCTACTTCTAACAAGATATAGATCGAGAGAAAAAACTAAGGTTCTTGTACTCTGCTTTAAAAGGATTTGTACATGATATAGTTGATTAATAAAGGTAGACTTTTAGCTTTAATTCTCTTTGCATTTTACTTTCTGTATTTAATTTCTGCACTTAATTTCTGTATCTTACATTATGATCTCATTCTTCATCCTTTCTTCTCCAACCATGCGTGAGTAATTCCTAGCTTGCTAGGGTTCGTAGGCTAGAGTAGATCAATGGATCATAAAATATTTTAACTTCTTTTATACATTTTAAAGTCTATAAACTTTAGAAAAATGAATGTTAACATCTTTATCGGGCGCGCTACCAATTTATTGATAGTCTCGACCACGATTTGAGATTAGATTAACACTTGTTTTATTAGGGGCTAGACATGAATAAAGATCAATGCAAATACAAAGGGTTAGGAGCGGGGAAACCCTAGTTTCTTCCAAAAGAATCCTAATCTACATTCATCACTATCGATCTAGTTTTAAACTATTAAAAAATAAAAGGAGTCATTTTTAATTAATCATCCATTACTACTAAATCCTATGAACCCTACAAAGCTCTTTATCACAACCCGAAAGAGCACGTGACTGGCCCTTGAACCATATGAAGTCTATAGGACCCCATCTGATCCAAGTAAGCCAAAAGCCCAGCAATCTAAAACCATTTAAAGAGTAAATAAGGAAAACTGGTTTTGAAAAGTAAAGAAATCATGTGTCGAAAATCAAAGTTTTTAAATAACTAAGCCGAATGTGTATTTTTAAAATGTGTAACCTTTCCTGAAAATTTCGGCAGAGCTTCCTTTGTAAAAACTGGCCCCGAACGGGGTACAACAAGAATAATATAAGAAATGATAAAAGGCATCCCCAAGCGGGAGCTAGCTCTTCGTCAATCGACGGTCATAACCACGCAAGCAATAATAATATACAACGCCGAAGGGCGAGGATCAAAATCCAAAAAAGAAACTCAAACAGCCAGAAAACCGTAATACTACAAGCGCGACTCTAAGGTCGAAAATAATACAACACTGTTTTCTAAGTCTGAAACAATATACAAGTTTTGGTTGATGGAATTACTAGATACAATGAATAATACAGGAGCAATGGCGGTTCTGATACAAAAGAACCCACCTACCAACGCAAGTCACCCATATGGAAGCAGTGTGTCAGAAATGCCGCTATGGAATCTGTACGGAAAAAACCTGCAAGGACTGTGGCACAACGGGGGTGAGTTGCCAACTCGTGAATAGAAAATATCTACAAGCAGAGATCGAATGCATGACCCATCCTAGGTCAATACGATCAGATAAATAAACCTCAATATGAATAAGACTGAAACATGCTAAACTGGCAATGTAATCTCTATACATGAGTGTAATGCCAAATGCTCGTGCCAGTGCCTCAGGTAATAGCATATCATAAATGTGAGGTACAATCAATGAAATCAATCTGCATGTACGTGAATCCCGTCCACTCGTCACCCAATGACAATAACCATCATGCATGTAAATATCATCAGCATATGCATGGAAATATGAGGATATAAACCACCTGTGTCCCTCGCGACACGTCAAAATCATGGAACCGGAGTGCCCAACATCGGCACTCGAAAACATCATGAAAACTGTGCCCAGCATCGGCACGTAAATCCTCATATATCGGGCTCCGTCAGTCCGGATCGGCCCACAGGCTCTGTCTGCGGTATCGGCCCTCGGCCCCGGCAGTACGCCATATCCATCTATCGACTCTGGTCGGTATCCTCCGGATAACCGCCAGGTCCAACAAAATCACCGGTAGGTACTCGCCACCCAGCCAGGCTCATCGTCTACTCCACGAAAAACATTTCTTGCCCCGGGGAACCAACCGGGTCCACCATGTACCCGCAATCGGTCTCATCCGCCTCCTCGAATCGGGTTTAACATGTCGCTCTCAGCACCGAGAAAACACATGGTGGACGCACTGAAATATCATATCACGGGTAACCGGGTTTTTAAAACAATTACATATCCTCTTTGAAACACCCACGGTTCCCAAAACCAGAAATATCATGGAAACAGCATATCTCAATGCGTATAATCAGAAAGCAACATGTATGCGACATATAGCAGAATGGTAAGCATATCAATATGTCATGCAAAGGTCATATCCTGAATGCAACAGTACTACAGTGTAGTGACATGGCAATTATCGATGATGAAGTGTGTGAGCCGGCAACAGTGTACGTGGAACATACGCATCATCGATAATGGTGCTGGTGTCCTAGCAGCATGAATGAAATATATCAACAACATAAGCGATGCAATGCAAACAGCATGAATGTGCGGAATCGAGTAATCAACGCAACAGTAGAGAACCTGCCTCAATAGATATATCATGCAACCTTGCCTTTTGAAATAAGACGAATCAGGGCTTTTGGTAAAATAAGGGCTACGGTGTTTTAAGAAAAGATGCGCCTTTTGAAAATATCCGTATAAACCCTTTTTGCCTATCTTTAAAATATCCCCGATTCGTTAGTTTTGAAATAGGTATGACTCGGGTCTAGTCTAACGCCTACTATGCGAACTACGAACCCATAGTCAAGTCAAAAGAGAGGGGTATGGAAACCACCTAAATCTGAGTCGATATCACACTATCTCACCACATGACAGGCATCACTACCATCATATCACATCTCCAATACGAACTCTGTCATGTCGCCAAATCTCACGGCCTCAGTCGAATCTCATCGACTCATCTCAATCCCACGTATCATCCTCAAAACCCGTATATAAACATATAGTCCCATACCCATGTGTAGATATACACACCATCATATGCGCACAGATAAATGAAAGAAGGTATGCAGGTATGTGTGTATGTGTGAGTGTGGGTGCAACCACTACTCTAGGGTGTCGCACTATACTCAACCAATACATCCTTATCACCAATAATCCATTATTACCATCAATAATCCTAAACAACGCATAATAAATATATGTGTGTATACGTATTCGTATACATCACCACGGACTGCGGGGGTGCTATACGCCATCCACCCGACCTCTCCCCGTAGATATAATCTACTCACCTTGCTTCTCATGTATCGGAGCCGATGTCGCCATCTTCATCTTCTTTGCCTCAACATCTCGTAGGGTACCTACAAGTATATCACAACGCTAAAGCACATGAAAATCACATCGGAAACCAAAATAGCACACGCTACCCGCATAGGTAAAAACCTATCGACTCGCATGTAAACACGATCAATATCCACTTGTCGTTGACGTCCAAACGCCACCCGACAAGAATGAATCACCATATACTAAATCCATGCTAAATCAAGTCGTAAACCATGCACCAACATAGGAAAATCAACCCAGATTTACCCTAGATGGAATCAGTCAAAACTAGACATACCCAGGGTCAAGAATAGAGTAAATAGGGCCATGCACGAAATTCGAGACATTTCCCTCCTGCTCTGGCCGCAATTTGCGGCCAGAAGGGAATAATTGGCGGCCTCACCTTGGAGTTGGGGGCTAGGGTTTGGTGTGGTGGTTCTATGGTGCCTGCACATCTCACTGTCAACTCAGTTTTATTTTTGGGGTCTCGGGGTGATAGCAGATTCCACAAAACACTTCCAGATTTTCAGTTTTCCCCGATATCGATTCCGTAATTCCGTATTCTGGTTTCAAGTTCAGGTTTGGGTCCAAATTAGCATCACACAAGGGATTCTAAGGTCACCACAATCCTCAATTCCATCTTTGATTTCAGTTTTACCCTAAACCCTAACTAGAAATCTCTAAAGTCCACAAACAACACATTATCGATATGAAACTAGAATAGATGCACAAGAAAATGAAATACTACTCTACTAGGTGCAGAAATTACCTCCTTTGGCAACTCAAGAAAATTCTTGAGTTGCTCAAAGTCCTCCAAATCCAATCTTGCTAGGTTCAATGTGAAGCTAGTGAGCTTGGGAGTAAGTTTTGTGAAGTGGGAATGAGGTTTTGGCTTTGTTTTCATGGTGGATCTAGGGTTTCATGAAGAGGGAGAGAGAGGGGGAGAGAGCAGCAGCAGCTCCAACAAGGGGAGGGAGAGAAAATGAGAAGGGAAATGATGGGGGAAAGGGTCAAAAGTCAAAGCAACCCACTCTCTCTCTCTCTCATCATCACTTACTTTTTCCTTTTCTTTTCTTTTCTTCATTAAACTCTTCTCACTTGAATAGTAGACCCAAAAGAAAAGCCATGGTAGAAATGCACAAGCAACACAAGTGTAGAAAATGATATGTGCACATTTTTGCACAAAAAGGTAAAAATCCGATTAGCGATTTTTAATCGCGATTAGCACTAAATTAGCATATAACTAATCTTAAAAACTTTAAAATGGCATAATTCCATAAAATACCTTATTTTAGAATTTTCCATAATTTTTCCCCATTTATTTGTATTTAATTATACCAGAATATTAAAATATTTATTAAAATAATATTAAATTATAAAATTTCCCAAAAATCATATTTTATTATTTTGAAAACGTTACAATCTACCCCTTAAAGAAATTCGGTCCCCGAATTTAAATTTAAACCCCCAAATACTAAAATATTGCAATACAAATTCCAAGTCATCGGGGCTCCGAAATCATCTATACCTAAAACATCATAGCGCAATGCATGCGCATGAGTACTGAGCAAATAACTCAAAAGCAACACTCCATCAAGCGTCCCGCAATCATCGGAGTCATGGTAAAGACACAAATGTCAAATCCAATACAAAATCAATATGATATAAATCAGAACTATACATGTAGACATCCAATCTATACATGTAAATAGCTGATGTAAATGCATGCCCAATCTTTTTAAGTCGCTGTGCGATGCGCGTAACACTGCACAGTGGCAGACGTTTTTCACAAGAAAATAACTATATATGTATATATATATCCTTTGTTTAATAGGTACGTTCCGCCGTTTTGAAAACAATTTAGAAGGGTTTCCTTGTTTTTAAACGTTTCGTGTCATATCGGACACGTAGGTATATATATATCGAGACCATAGCTCGCTCTTTGGAAATCCCTTCGAACTATCAATGCATGCAAAATATATCCAGGTACTGTCCTCTGACTAGTACTGCTCGGTACAAAACGAAAATCAAATATCATAAAAATGTACTGCTTCAAAAGGAATAAATCCCAAAAATGCACATAACATCACCCTGTGCGTCTGGTGCGCACGGAAATCAAAATCCATATATGTGCCATACAGGTGCACAAAACAACATATAGGTGCAACGGGTGTGCACGAAGCATCTGTCATAGGCAACGTGTATGCCTGACAGCCAAAACAGGTGCATCTGACATGCACGAAGAATCTCGATTTAGTGCATCTGGTGTGCACCAAAATCGTATCTCAAAACATGCGCCCAACATGCGCGAAAATCCAAATCGGTGCATCACTCGTGCACGAATGAAAATCTAAACCCTGCGCACTCAACATGCACGGAATCACAAAATCCAATAGCAACGCCGAACATGCGTAAGTCCAGTCAAAAGCACGGAGTGCAAGAATCCACACCAATATCATAATTAAAATCGACATACCGAAAGGCATCAAATCGAAGTCAGGTGCAACCGAAATGCACAAAATATAAATCCGGTGCAACAAAGGCACGAAATATAAATCTGATGCGATAAACGCAAGAAACATAAAACTGGTGCGACAAACGCACGAAGTATAGAACTTGTGCATCCCATGCACAAATACCAGCAATAACTCAAATGCGTAAGCAGCAACACTAAGTGTACCCAGATATAAAGAAAATCATAACCGTGTGCAGCTGCGTGCATAAAACACATATCAATGCACTACAAGCACATATAAGCTATATCGAGTGCAAAAATCAAATCGTGTGCGTAACATATGCACAACATCAAATCAACCGTATGAAATCCATAAAGTCATAAGCAGGTGCAGCCAAGGCACGAAACAATATACAACGCGGCTTAATCAAATCAGGTGTACCGCGATGGAAAACTCACAACTGCGTGCATCAGCGTGCACAAATCAAAACACTAAAAGTACATGAAACTATGCTGGAAGCGTAAATCAAATCACCGGCATAAAATAGGCATGAAATCGCAATCAACACCTGTTCATATCAGATTTTTGCATTTTCATACCGCCCAATTTTTATCACCTTGCATATCCGTAGATACTCTTGAGCCGTATTTGCTAGTCAATTGCAGGATACAGGTTCTCGGTTCTAAAAACGGTGAAATTCATGGAAAACACGAAAAAATCCGGGTTCCTGCCAACCACAGATAAAACACGGTCTCCGCCCTTCATCCGTATGTTGCCAGATACCAGTAGGAAGACAAAATGTCAAATCAATGCACAAGGCTCAATGGCAGCACAAGATCCAAGAAGTCTACGCAGAGCTCGAGGCAATCATGACAAAATCTTGACAAAAAGTCCACCTTTCCCTCAACAGAAATTCTGGAAAAATCGTGGAGCCAAATTGAGAAAATACATGTACCAGAATAATGTAAACATCAAAGCAGGGAAGCACAAAAATTACCATGCCCTAACTCCTCAATAGTGCGGCGGATCCGCGGCCTAGGGAGGCTTAGGCCGCGGATCCGCGGCCATACTAAGGAGTCAGGGTATGGGCTTTTGGGGGTAGAATTGTCCTTTCGTATGTGTTCTGGTGGTTGCCCTAGGTTTTCATTTTTTGGCCTATAAATAGCCCAGAATTTTGTGAAGGAAAGGGTCCATTCTTGTATTTTCTTTTTCTAGGTTTTAGTTTACATGTTCTTCTTCTTCTCATCTCTTCTCCATTAAACTTGTAGTGAGCTTTGTGAGGGAGGAATGGTAAATAAAGAAGATCATTTTATTATCATGCTTGTCTTGCTCTTTCTTTACTTGTTGTAATTTTAATTCGTTAAGTAGTTGTTGTTATTTTCTTGTTGTTTCTTTCTTCTCTCTTTTTCTTTATCCTTAATACGTCAATGATGCTTACGCTCGATCCTCGCCAAGGTGAGGTCGCAAACAGCTAGTCGTATTCTTCTAATCTCCCTCTTTCTATCTTCCTCTTTTGTGTTGTTTTATTTTTCGTATCATGATGTGTGAGTAGTTTATACTTGTTAGGGTAGGATAAGGGAAGTTTGAGAGAAGGAAATCTCTCTCACTCTTTCCTTGCCCAACAGCTTAAATCGACTCCCGTTAATTTAACCACAATCCGCTCCTTACGGCACCCTATCCTACATGATAGCGGTGATTCCGTAGTGAGACCGGTTGTGGTTGAATTAACCGGAGGTTATGGCTAAGAGCCAAGAACGGATGGACAAGCACCAAAAGGAAGGACTTATGCGTTGGAAAGCCTAGCTTATACTCGCAAGTCCCTTCCTAGTCGTGCTAATCCCCGTTGTTGCCGATTACCGTAACACCGATATTAAGAGGGGCAACGAAAGATGTGGAGACTCCTAACTCAAACTAACATAATCCTAACCCTATCAAGCTCTCTTTAAAACATCAACTTAACACTTAGATAACCACAACAAAATCTGAAAAACCGGACTTAACTCGTTAAAGCACATTGAAAAAGACTCCCATCTCCCTGCGGACGACCCGTACTCAACCGGCTAGCTTCAAGCGAAACCGTCTTGATTGCGGTATTTAAAACTAAACTTGAACACGCACGTATCCTAACAATCAAATGGCGCCGTTGCCGGGGAGACGGTAGTTTATTTCCTTGTGTAATTTCGGGTTAATTTGTAAGTATAAATATAACCAAAAAACGAAAAAAATACATACTTTGTAAAAAACCATCTTGTTGTTTTTTTTTTGATTAGCTTTTGTGCAAGTGTGTAGGAAAATACAAGGTTCGAGTTCAGTGGCCAAGACGTTGAAAATACGGAGTTCAAGTACAGTGCCAAAGACATGGGAAGATAGACCCACATTTCGCGGCTACACCGCGACGGACAAAAAGAAGTTAACGGTCTACCTTCAAGATCTGGAGCAGGTACAGTGAGTAAGTAAAAATTCAGTACATCCAAACAAGCAGAGGAGACCCATACCAGCACCCACAGAAAAAATGAAGCCCCAATATCCCCTTCTTGCCGCGGATCCGCGGCAATAGAGGGCTTAGGCCGCGGATCCGTGGCCAATTGGTGGCCTTAGGGTCCCATCTTCTCTCTGTAAGTCTCTCTCTCCTTCTCCTCTTCTCTGGACTCCACTGAACTGTGTTTTCTGCAGCCTTCTTTGCGCAAATTCTTCTCCCCCTTCCAATAAACTGTTCTTGTGCAGGATTCTTTGCGCCGCAAAATAAAAATTGTTTGCAGTTGATTTGTTACTGCTTTGCATTTCTTTAATACGGACTTAAGAGGCTTGAAACCAATCCAGATTGGGTGTGGATTTCATCACCCTTCCCAGGACCCCAAAAATCACTAAAGCATATGCATTGTCCATTGTAAATTAAAAAATACTAGACTTCAGCCCTAAGGACTTCGCGCTCATTAGGAGAAGATAAACCGTGTTTAGAACCTCGCTTAACCGTATATTGTTTACGGGATGTCTAGGAAAGTGTTAAAGGCGCAACCGCCGAAAGAGAAAGGGTTATTTAATTAAGGAACTTCGCGAAAGCATTGGACAACCTCCCCTTATCTCTGCACTTACCTGGCCTCGTGATCAGTGTATTTTTAAGCCCGTTTCTCGACACCGTTTAACTTCGACAATCAAGTTCAGGAGCAGGTCTAGTAGACCTAGGTTACCCTAGATCTAGGTGTGATTGTGCATATCCTGTTTGTGATTGCTTAAGCCGTATTTCCGTACATATTTCTGTAAAAATCTTTCTAAAAAAAAAGAAAAAATCAAAAAACTTTTATAAAAACTTGCCCTTTGTCGCCAAATCCATTTTTCACCCACCACCCATCGCCTTTCTCCATTGACGTTTTCTTACCCTCACCTTCTCCGCTTTGACTATACTAAACTCGTTTAGTGTATGTACGCTTGGGCTCGGGACACTAGCGCCCGTCTAGTCCGCGTTACGTTAGTCGCTACCGACTACGCGATCGACTCCGAAGTCGATACTCCGTCCACTCCTCTTTCACCCCTTCCTTTGCCGGCCAACTCCGACGTTGACCGGAATTCTGTTCAGACATCTTCACCTTCACCTTCACCTTCACCAACCTCTTCTTCCGCGATGTCAGGATTTAATCCGAACATCTCTTTGACCACCGCTGGATTGGCTCCACCTCCTACGGAGACCACTATCCCACCACCTCCGCCTGTTGTAGCGCCACAGCGAATCGCGCTCCAGGATCGTTTCTACCCCACCCGTTCTGCACTTCCCACCTGCCTTTCTCTTCCTCCGGCCAATGGGGACAACTTTGAAATTAAGCCCCATTTCATCAACATGCTTCCACGTTTTCATGGGCTTGAATCTGAAGATGCCTATATCTTCATCAACAAATTTCAAAACGTCTGTGCCATGATGAAAACCACCCAGCTGTCGGACGATGCTATACGTCTACGGGTCATTCCGTTCACTTTATGCGATCTCGCTGAAAAATGGCTGTATAGCACCGCTTCCCACTCAATCACCAGTTGGGACGAGTTTGTTAAAGCGTTTCTGAAAAAATTTTATCCGAATCATAAAACCGCAAGGATTCGAAATGAAATCAACCAATTCTCCCAGCTTCCTTCTGAAAACTTCTGGAAGTGCTTTGACCGGTACAAAGACCTTCTTGTTCAGTGTCCTCACCATGGTATAGAGAAATGGCAACTTTGCCAAACCTTATACGAGGGACTGAACCCAGCAACGAAGCAGTTGTTGGAAACCATCTGTCAGGGCCACTTCCTATCGAAATCTGACGAGGAAGCGTGGCAGTTCTTTGACGACCTTGCGGAGCAAACGCTACAATGGAAGAGCACCAGACCGACTTCTTCTTCTTCTACCTCCACTTCTACCAGTCAGTCTAGGGTAGGAATCCACCAACTCGATGTCTCTATTGCGATGAAAGCTGAAATGGCTGCAATAACACGAAAGCTTGAAGCGATAGAGAGCAAATTTTCTGCTCCTGCCCCCACCCCTGTTCTCCCCCTTCGTACCATCTGCGCTTGTTGTTCCGATCCTTCCCACTTGACCGAAGAGTGTCCTTACAATCCACCCCCGCAAGGACAGGATCAGGTTAATGCTGCCTTCTAGCAAAGACCGAGGAATGATCCATACTCTTCCACCTATAATCCCGGTTGGAGGAACTACCCTAATTTCGCCTGGAATCAGAATCAGAATCAATTCCAGGGCAACAATTTCCAAAGGGCCCCTCCGCCGCAACAACAAGCGCAGCAACAAACTCAACACCAATATCATCAGCCCTTCCAACCCCAGCCTTTCCAAAACCAGACGAACAACTTTGCACCCAACAACTCTTTTCCACCAAACAACTTTGTTCCGTCAAACAACGATAAGGTTTCCTCGCTCGAGCGAAGTCTGGAGGCGTTTGTTAAACAATCGACTCAATCCACCGCCAACATCCAGTCTTCGATTCAATCCTTAGTGCAACACACTGCCGCACACGGGCAAAGCATCAAGACCATCGAGGCCCAGATTGCACAGCTGAACGCGGCCTTAAGCGAGCGAGAGAAGGGGAAGCTCCCGTCCCAGCCACTTCCAAATCCCGGTCACCCACATAATGCACATGTTGCTCTTGAACAACAAAACCATAATGTGAGTGCCGTGACTACACTGAGATCGGGGAGGATGCTGCAAAACAACATTGGCACATGGATCAACAATGACACCCCGGCCGCTGCTTATTCTTCTTCTTCTTCTTCTTCTTCTTCGTCTTCTGAGCCTATTCTCCGTTCTTCACAAGGCTCTCCTTCCTCTTCTTCTCTGAACGGACCCACTTCTCACTCCACGAAAACACCTATTCTGGGATCCGTTCCAACTCCACAATCTCCTCCTCCAGCATTAGACTCAACCAATTTTCAAAATGTTCCATTTCCAAACCGGTTGAGATCTAATAAACAAAATCCTCAAATGGAGAAGATTCTGGAGTTATTTAAGCAAGTTAACATTAACATTCCTCTTTTAGATGCTGTCCAACAAGTCCCGTCTTACGCGAAAATCTTAAAGGACTTGTGCACGAAAAAGAGGAAGTCTCAGGTACCCAAGAAAGTTTTCTTGTCTAGTGCTGTGAGTGATGCCCTTACCCAATCTTTATCACAAAAACGGAAGGACCCTGGCTGTCCTACGATTTCAATTACCATTGGGGATAAGAACATCAACCGCGCACTATTAGATCTTGGTGCCAGTGTTAACTTGCTTCCGTATTCAGTATACGAGCAATTAGGAGTCGGAGAGTTGAAACCCCCACACTGCACTCTCCAAATGGCCGACCGATCGATCACCCATCCTAGGGGTGAGCTAGAGGATGTGTTGATAAAAGTCGGGGACTTCATATTCCCCGTTGACTTCATTGTATTAGATACACAGCCTGTAGCTAACCCCCGGAATCAAATTCTGGTGATACTCGGTCGCCCATTTCTCGCAACCTCAAATGCTGTGATCAATTGTCGCAATGGTTCGATGAACCTCTCTTTTGGAAATATGACGATTGAACTCAACATTTTTAGGTTGGGGAATCAGCCCGCCGAACCTAATGTTCATATACTGGACGTCTGCTCGATCTAGGAGATCACACCAGAAGAGTGTGAATTCGAGGAGTTTCTGTTTGATCACGATAATCTTGACGCCACTAGTGCGTTTCTCTTCGAACCTACTGCTGTTTCTGCGCCCGACAACGACTATGAGTATTTCACGTTTTCGAACGATCTTAGCTGCGCACAACCCGAGTTTGAATCCTTCGACTTTCCGGATGAGTTACCTGAACCATCCAACTCGGTTGCCTACACTCGTTTTGAACCTTTGCTGGAGTCCTTTGAGTTCGAGACCTTTGCACCAGTCTTGCCTTCCATCATTTCACCTCCAACGCTCGAACTCAAGCCGTTGCCGTCTCACCTTAAGTATGCTTACTTAGGTGAGAACGAGACCCTCCCTATCATCATTTCGGCTTCTCTAGCTCCCGAGCAAGAGAAGGCCCTTCTCGCGGTCTTGCACAGCAACATGCAAGCTTTTGGCTGGTCCATGGCGGACATCAAGGGGATTAGTCCCCTGATCGTTGAGCATCACATTCATCTGATGGATGATGCCAAACCAGCCCGGGATCCACAAAGACGTCTTAATCCAGTCATGAAGGAGGCTGTGAAGAAGGAGATCGTCAAATGTCTAGATAGTGGTATCATTTACCCTATCTCTGATAGCCAGTGGGTTAGCCCCATTCATGTTGTCCCCAAGAAGTCGGGCATCACGGTCATAACCAACAAGGCGAACGAGTTAATCCCTACTCGCACCTGTTCCCCTCCGAACGGACACGCAGGACGTCGGGCCGTCTCGCCTGAGGTTCGGGGCAGATGCCAATAGGTGCTATCCGTCCACCTCTCCGAAGATGCTAAGTTGATCCATGGCGCCATGTATCGGAGGTTTAGACGGATGCGTCCGATGTAGCAGACTTCGTCAGATTCCCCCTCGTTTGAGGGGTTTTTGATTGTGGGGACGCTCTTCCCTGCAGGCGCAAGCCCCTGCAGTTAATTACGCTACCGCATCGCGGTAACAACTTTCTCCTTCTCCAGATGGTCACTTCGTGTCGTGTGTTTTTGTTTTATGTTTTATTGCCCGTGGATCGTTTACGGAGACCGAGTTATGTCGTCGCCCGTAGGGCGTGGACTAGTCCAAATCCGTGTTATCTTAGATTTGGGTTTGGGGGTTTGGTTTGAGGACACGTTAGCCATACTTGAGGCTAAGATCAACTCAAAAATTTGTTAAGGATGCGTTAGTCTAGTTTGAGACTAAGATCAACTTAACGGGATCGTTTAGGTCCGACAAAGGAGCGTTTGGACTTCATTATTCCAGTTTAAGGACATAGTGGTCCATTGTATGTGTGGCCGTCGGGACCCATCACCTCTCTGACGACGTTGAAGGATTACAACGACGGGTGTCAGAGGGATTCAGAGATGTACCCTCGAGCCAGAGTTAATTAGGGGGATTCATAGTCCAGTCTGCTTGGAGGTTTAAGGATGCGTTAGCCATCTTTGGGGCTAAGATCAACTTAAACAGGACCGTTTAGATCCGACAGAAGAGCATATGGAGGCTCTATGGTTCTAGTTTAAGGACATTGCGGTCCATGGGTAGTTTAAGGAAATTGCGGTCCATGGGTAGTTTAAGGACATTGCGGTCCATGGGTAGTTTTAAGACATCTCGGTCAATGGGTAGTTTAAGGACATTGCGGTCCATGAGTAGTTTTAAGACATCTCGGTCAAGGTTAAGGACGTCATAGTCCATGGGTTTAAGGACTCCACAGTCCGGTATGTGCTCTGGATGCTTCACACGGGTTCACTGCCGCGCTAGGCGAGGACCAGGCTCCGCTCTGGATGCTTCACACGGGTTCACTGCCGTGTTCCGCAAGGACCAGGATCCGCTCTGGACGTTTTCCATGGGGTCAAAGAGTGACGTTATCCGCGTTCCACGTAACCAGGAATTTTGCGTTAGGCATGGGTTTAAGGACCCCACAGTCCATATCATGAGTGGTCATCGGGACCCGTCACCTCTTTGAAGACATTGAGGGATTACAATGCCAAGTATCAAAGGAGTGAAGAGATGTACCCTAGAACCGGGGTGGATTAAATAGTCCCTGGCCCAATTTGGGTCAAGACTGATCAATTATGTTATGAGCCCATCGGCTCAGTTAATCACAAATTGAGGACTTATGGCCAGCTTGGGCTAAGTCCAGTCAGGTCTGGAATATTGACTTTTTGTTGGTCCATTGAGGGAGAGGCTTTTCCTCTATCCCTTTAGCCAATTTGGCCAAAGCCTAGTGTTAAACACTTCAGAGCAATCAGTGTTAAACACTGGGAATAGGGTTGACAAGTTAGTGTTTAACACTAAAAGAATAGTTGGTGTTAAACACCAGCAACAAGGCTTTCAAACTAGTGTTAAACACTAAAACAGATTGGTGTCAAGTACTGGCAACGGAGCCCTCAAATTAGTGTTAAACACTAAAGTGGTCAGTATTGAACACTGCAAGTAAAGTTTTTGATTAGTGTTGAACACTAAGGCCCAACAGTTGTTTCAGTAACTGGATTCGAGGGTTCCAATTTAGTGTTAAACACTAAGGCAAGAGAGGTCACGTGTCAACACGTGAGAGTGCCTCCCCTTCAATGATTCTGCTGAGATTACTGCATCTTTCAGAGCATCACGTGTCAGCACGTGACGGGCATTCATATGCTCATTTGTTAGAGCTTTTGTTAAGGGTCACGTGGGTCACGTGAGGGACTGCCTCAAAGGGTTTTCTATGGACCTCTTGGGGGGTCACGTGGTGGCACGTGACCCTGCCTCTATGTATGTCGTTTTTAGAGGATCTGTTGATCTTTTTTCAGGAATTAAATTCCTCGAGCTTTAGATTTCAGAGGAATTAAATTCCTACTTCCTTTCGAAGATTTATATTCTGAAATAGAGTTGAACTCTGAATTTTCTGTAGGAATTAAATTCCTCGTACATGTGAAGAACTGAAGAGGGTTAAACCCTTAATAAAAGCTTTCAAGGAACTATACTTCCCATTTTAAAGAATTATAATGAAGGGAATTAAATTCCTGCTGTTTCCACAGAACTATATTCTTAATTAGGGTTAAACCCTATTTCTCTTTGTTCTAAGGGAATTAAATTCCCATGATACAGGGTCAAGCCCTAATTTTATCTTAAAGGAATTAAATTCCTATAGTTCTGCGAGAATTAAATTCTCATGCTTGCATTCCCTTTCTATGTTTTGGATCTGCATGGCAGGATCTCATTGAGAATTAAATTCTTAACCTAAAGGGGAGATGTGCACTTTGCAGATCCTCTATCAAAGAGAGAAGAAATATATACTTCTGTTTTATATATTAGAGTTAAACTCTGTTGAGAATTAAATTCTCACTCTTTCAAAAGGCCTTCCCTTTCTTACCTAGGGTTTTTGCAGAAGATCCGAATATCAAAGCTCTCCTCCTTTTTTCTTTCTGCGTATGTATGTCTCTCTCTATCCCTCCCTCTTTGTGTCTCTTGGCTTCTATTTATAGGAGAGGCAGCTGAATCAATTAGTTTTGGTAAATCTTTCATGGGATATTTGATTTGCATCCATTGTTCATTTTGGACCTTTGGATTATTGGGTGAATTTTATTCACCATTGGATTTTAAATCCAGAGATTCTCCTTTGTTATTTTGGTTAGATTTAAGGGGGAAATCTTTCCAAACCCGAGATTTTCCATAGGTAGATAATATTTAAACATCTCTGAATCTTTAATTTGATTGGTCCCAGATAATCACTTTCCTTTGGAAAGATTTAGTTCTCTTTCGGAATTTAATTCTGTTGTCAAAAATGGGCTTTGAAAGCCGGTCACG
This sequence comes from Agapanthus africanus, assembly GCA_030015575.1. Classification (NCBI taxonomy): domain Eukaryota; kingdom Viridiplantae; phylum Streptophyta; class Magnoliopsida; order Asparagales; family Amaryllidaceae; genus Agapanthus; species Agapanthus africanus. Next base: position 93,540,393 of record JASDDO010000024.1, on the reverse strand, counting down.
TGTGACCACGTGACCCATGGTCACGTGTGGACACGTGACCCCCTTTTGGAATGAGCCTTCCTCTTTCTCTTGCGTTCTGTCTTCTGATTGCTGCTTCAACGTCACGTGCTACCACGTGACCCCTGGTCACGTGTGAGCACGTGACCCTTGTTTGAACTCTCTTTCTTTGGTTCAACGGGAGAACGGGTCTGCTGTCTTGAACGTCACGTGGCAACACGTGACCTCGGTCACGTGAGAGCACGTGACCTCTTCTGAGGCTCTTTTCCTTGTCTTGATCGGGGAACTAATGTGTGCTTTTCTGCCGCTTTATATGTCACGTGTCGACACGTGACTGTCGGTCACGTGTAAGCACGTGGCCCCTTTTTGAAGCTTTTCACAGAAGCTTTCCTGATTTTAAATCAGGAAACAAATGCCCCCACAGCGTTGTTCTCACGTGTCAGCACGTGAGTGCAACGCTGTCACCTCTCGCAACCGTTGGATTCCTTTAGGGATCTGGGGAGATGAAGCGTTTCTATTGTCTTCTATAAATACCGCTGTCTCTTCATAGGAGCCTTCACTTTGCTCATCTTCTTTTCTGAGAACTTCCTCTTTGAGAATTTAATTCTCGCTTCCAGAGCTTAGCTCTCTGTCTTGAACATTTCCCAGAGTTTAACTCTGTCGACGAATCCTTTTCCCCAGGTAATAATGTCGAACGGCCAACGCGCCTTCGTCTTTAAAAGAACTCTTTGTATTTTAAATCCGTATTAAGGGTTTTGCAAAGAACCCATTTTTCTTCAAGTTTTTCTATAAGAACAGGAAACCTTCGAACTGTAGATCTCTTAGGGTTTAGGTGATCTTCGGGGAGATGATGACGGCATTTCAACTCCATGGAATTTAATTCCATCAAAACTATTCCTGGGAACTTAATTCCCTTTTTCATAATAAGGAATTTAATTCCTATGAAGAACTCAATTTCTTCACACAGAGGCTCCCTGGGGTCTCTTGGCCCGAGGCTGTTCTTCTGCAATTAATGCAATGGGGATTTTGTAATGATGTCTTCTGTGGGAATTTAATTCCTCTGATTTTGTTGGGTTCGTTGTAGAGTCCTAGACAGATCTTGCTGAGGGGAATATGCATGGTTACCACCTTTTATTAAATGAGGATATTCCCTTTGTTTTATTGTAACGTTTTGGCCTCATTATTAATGAGCTGTCATTCGAATTCTGTGGGACCCATATGTTTTGTAGCCAATGACTCCAAAAAACCATGATGTTGCTTTCTTTAACTAGTCTTCATGTTTATGCATGAATATACGTTGCTGACTTTTCTTCTAACGGTCTTCCTTTATTGGATTTCAGGTGCGATGGCTTCTGTTCCGCGCTTTCCCTTTTCTCGCTCAGAGGCTGCTTTTCCTCAGTCACCATCTGATGAGGAAGCGATGGCAATGATTCGGGCGCATGACCCGAGCTGTACCAACCTTCTTCAATGGGGATCTTGGTATAGTCAGATTATTCAAGGTCGCAGGAGTTTTCTTTGCGCGGTGCCAACGGAGCCCACTTTCCCATTTTTACCGATGGATCCTCCAAGGACAGCTTTTGCCGTGGAAATGCCCAACTGGACTCCAACGAGGAGGCTGGAGCCTTCGACGACCGGCATTCCGAACCATCCGATCCCGGCTATAGACATCTTGGGACGGCGCATCTGCCAGGGTGAGGCCCACCCGTGGGGGCAGATTTATAAGATAGGGCTCACTCCCAGGCATCGTACGGGCTACCTTCTCTGGGCTCGCTACATCCTTTCTGCCCATCGGGCGCGATTGCAGAAAGTCGGGCTTTATCAGGCCGTATACGCGTCGCTATTCCATTACAAGTCCCCGCATGCCTGGTGGGTCAAGGCGTTTTTGAACCAGTGGAATCTTCCCACTAATACTTTTCTTCTGGGAGATCGCGAGGTTTCGATTTCTTTAGCCGAATTTTATGATATCTTGGGGTTGCCGATAAGGGGTAATATGTATGAGGAGTTGCTTCCCCCTGACGAGTACGTTTTTGAACCCGAGCCCGCCCCAGTTGACGGCTTATCTGCTGAGAATGCTGTTCGACACAAGCGCCCTAGTTTAATTAGGGCCCTAGGCATTTTTGATCGATTATTCACCGAGTCTGAGGAGCAAGGCGTTACTTTCAAGAGCTTCATTGCTCGTTTCATTCGTGAGGACGCCTTACCGAAGACAGCCCCAAAGTTTGCCAACATTGGGGACCCCTTTGGGTTTGGTCCGAAGAGGTTGCCGACCAACGAATCAGATCTACCTCAGTATTACATCCCTATTATATCACCGATCTCTTTTGAATCCATTGCTGTCCCAGGCATGGACGAGGAGACGTTCTTTGTGGGGTTTATTAGCGTCTGGCTCAGTTGGTTCGTTGTCCCCATGCATCGCCGCTTCATGAGAGCCTCGGTCATCTACCCGGCGCATCGTATTGCTGAGGGGATGCGGTTGGCCATTGGCATCCCGGCCCTGGCGCACCTCTATAATGGTTTGGGCACTGCGGCTAATACCTCTACGCCTGGCTTGGACGTAGTGAACTTTTCGCTTCATTACTTCACGTCGTGGATCGAAATGCACGTGCTGGGGTCTTTTGCTATGCATCAGAGGCCCGCTTTTTACGACGCCTATACCTTCCCGCGACTTATGCGACTGGTGGGTGCTTCTGCTGCCGATCCAACTCAATTTGGGGCTATTCGGGTGCTGATTTCCCCTCACGCCACCGCGGGCGGGTTAGCTTTTAACGATCGGGTTCTGTTTTCTCCTTCGGGTCCTGTTCAGCAACTTTGGGACCAATCGAAGGACAACGTGCCTTCTCTGAAGCCCCGAGAGGCCACACACTTGTATTCAATTAGACCGGGCTACTTGGTGTTTCACCAGGATAGTGCAGCTCTTTTTATGCGGTACAATCCTCATCGGTTTGCCCGGCAGCTCGGATACGACCAGGGTGTTCCTTTTGAGGCCTTTATGATCGCTCCAATTCCTTCGCTCGATGCTGTTCGTGATGCCGCTCATCATTTCATGAGGATGAACACCGGCTCTCATTTCATGGTTCCTGAAGCCGAGTACATCCCTCGATGCGTGGGTGCATTTACAGGCTGGTATCTTCATCGGGTCACCCCAATTATTGCTGAAGAAAGAAGGGTTCTTCTTGGTCATGACGCCCCTCCTCAGGTCTCGAGAGTTGAGTTGCGACCGAGGGTTCCAGTCCGCTTCCCTTTGAGGGAGATTGGCGCTGCCCTCATTCCGGGGGAGTCAGGGGTAGACCTTACTCCGACCGCTGGTATGCCCTTGGGTTCCCGATCGCGAGGTAGACGGGCTCCAGTGGTAGCACCTCTGCCGGTGGCGGCACCGCCCCCCGCGGCGTCGACGACGTCGACGTCGTCCTTGGTTGTGGCACCGAGTGAGAGTAACAGGGACGAGGGCGTTGAAGGCGATGTGGGCCAGCGTCGCCCTAAGGCTTCGCGAGGGAGGAAGCGGTCATCTTCAGCGACCGGCTCTGGGTCTAAACGACGGAGGAAAGTGGCTACTACCCCACTTGATTCTGTGGTGGAATCTGAGCCTATCCTTGAAGACGAACCCTTGGCTTTGCAAGGGTCAGACACTGGGCTTCTCTTCCCAAGTTCGGCTGACGATGAGTCCGCCCAACTAGCTGAGGCCTTACGGCGTTCGAAAGACCCATCCCATAATGCCAAGGTTCCGAAGAAGTCTTATCCCGCTGTAATTTTTTACGAAGACCCTTCGTGGATTCGGCGGCGATTTATCGGCCCTTTGGAGGAATGGGGGGAAAGGGCTTTGAAGCAAGTCGCTTCAGAAGATGCAGCTGATGCACTTTCTTTATGGACCGGCGGTCATGAGTCTACCCTTGAACCTCGGCGAGCTTATCTCCTTGAGAAGGAGAAGCGGCTTGAAGAAGCCATGTTGAGGGCTTCTTTGCGTGTAGGTATGTTGTGCTTCTTCTGTAATCTTTCCGATTATTTATGCTGGTGCATATGTATCATTATTCCTATTTGAATTGTGCAGAACCTTCGACGTTGGGGGAGCTCCCTACGGGCCTATTAAAGCTAAAGCCAGCCGAAGCTCTTAATGAAGCCTTGCTGGATGTGGAGGGGGCTGATGAGGCTGCTCCTCTCACGATAGAACCTCCAGCGGCGGCTCTTGAACAGGGAGTGCTTGCCCCTTTGGGGGAGGTTCCCTTGGGGGCTGCCGCCCCAATGGTTCTTGCTGAGGTCGGCTCGAGGGCCGGAAGCGAAGTAGTCGGGGCTCCTCTCCCTTTGTTGGAGCCTGAGGCCATGGCAGAGAATGCTGAAGCCGCTATCCCCCCGGCTCAGAATGGGAGGAGTGTTGAAGGTATCTTCCTGCGTTTTAATTTAGCAACCCCTTCATAGTCTGAACTCTCTTATCTTTCCCAGAATTGCGCGGCTTGGCGGCTACGATCGCGGATCTGTCGCCTCGTCAATCATTTCAGCGTTTATTGGAGATGGCAGCTCCGCGGGCGATCCCTCCTCAGCGTATTGTCCTTTCCTCTGGGCAAGGTTAGTATTATTCGTCATCATTTTCTACCGCAACATTGTTACTATTTTTTGCGAAATGACGTTGATGTCTCTTATAGTTTTGGAGGCCGACGATGAGGTCGAGGTCGTTGAAGGGCCAGGGGAACCCTCAGCTCCTACTTGCATGACCGTCGGTGAGTGACGTTTTATTATAGTTCCGTTTGTTCTGCGTTTAAGAGTTTTACTAACATTTGCCAAATCTGAACAGCCCTGCCAGTCTCCATGGCTTTGGAATCACGCATTGTGATGCCGCCCGGCCCCTACGCTTTGCGTGCTTCCGAACGCTTGGCCCAATTGAGCCTGGTCTCCCTATCTTCTTTCATCGAGGAGCTCCGTGCTGGTAGTACGACCACAGCCGAAGCGTTCGCCGCTGAAGCTAACGGCTCCCTTCCTTTTCTCGCCACCTATCAGAATGAGGAGGTGGTGCGGGTCTGGGTGGAGTTCTGTAGGAAGGTGGAGGCTTGTTTGTACGCTCTCGAGTGTTCTCGCCTTTCCTCGGAGGCCATGGCTGCAAAGGTGGAGTTACGAGGTCTGATAGCACGACATGCGGCCAACATGACGTCGTGCGAGAAGAGACTCAGCCGCAAGTTCTCGGAGAGGGAGCTAGCCTCCAAAGCGTTGGGCGAGCTTCAGGCCAGCCTCACAGCCAAGGCCAATAAAACGTATGAACTCTGGCGGGTGCTTCAGGAGTCCATCAAAGAAGTGGTGGCTCTCGATAAAGCTGCTACGTTCACTCGTGAGAGGGTTGAGGCTCATAAGGGCACTGAAAAAGAGCTCGAGGCTCGGCTTACTTCGTATCAGGCTCAGCAAGCTCAGGCGGAGGCTCGTCTTCTGGAGATCTTGCATCATGAAGCCGTGTCTCAACAACAAAACGATGAGCTGCTAAAATTACTACACCGGCCACCGGCTTGAGGACTTGTATCTTTTTTTTCTTTTTTGTACGTACTCATGGATGAGAGTATTATTATTTTTTGTTTCATGAATTGTACCTTGTATCCTTTTTGGTTTATGAATAAAAGATACGATTTTTCTTCTCAATAATGTGTCCCCTTTTTGTTGAATGCATTCTGCGGATATTCCATCTTGATCTTCTTGCAGGACAGCGATGGCTCAGGATTCAGGGTTAAGATCTGCTTCCTAAGAGTTTTGCATTTTATGAGCCACGAGGGTCTCATAAAGAGTTTTTCTCCCTACAGGTCGAGAGGATCCTATAGGTGTAAGTTCTTCTTAAGAATTGTGAGGATTCTTAAGCGGGTTTTCCCTTGAGAGTCGTAGGGGTCTCACGGGAGAGATTTTTTTTTTTTACCGGTCGTGAGGACCTGCAAGTGTTGAATGTGGTCACCCTTATCCGTGTCTTACGGGGTTAGGGGTTTCTCCAGGTATTGTAGTTTAAAGACGTTGCGGTCAAGGTTAAGGACCTCATAGTCCGTGGATTTAAGGACTCCACAGTCCGATGTTAGTTTTAAGACATCACGGTCAAGGTTAAGGACCTCATAGTCCGTAGATTTAGGGACTCCACAGTCCGATGTTTGGTTGCAGGGACCCTTCACCTCTTTAAAAACGTTGAGGAATTACAACGCCAGGTATCAAAGGAGTGAAGAGATGTACCCTTAAACCAAGGCGGTATCCGTAGGGAATCGGGGTGGTTGATCGTTAGTTTTAAGACATCACGGTCGAGGTTAAGGACGTCATAGTCCGTGGATTTTAAGGACTCCACAGTCCGGTGTTTGCTCTGGGTGCTTCACACGGGTTCACTGCCGTGCTTGGCGAGGACCAGGCTCCGCTCTGGACGTTTTCCGCGGGGTCAAAGAGTGACGTTATCCACGTTCCACGTAACCAGGAATTTTGCACTAGATGCTTCACACGGGTTCACTGCCGTGCTCGGCGAGGACTAGGCTCCGCTCTGGATGCTTCACACGGGTTCACTGCCGCGTTCTGCGAGGACCAGGATCCGCTCTGGACGTTTCCCACGGGGTCAAAGAGTGACGTTATCCGCGTTCCACGTAACCAGGAAGTTTGCACTAGATGCTTCACACGGGTTCACTGCCGTGTTAGGCGAGGACTAGGCTCCGCTCTGGATGCTTCACACGGGTTCACTGCCGCGTTCTGCGAGGACCAGGATCCGCTCTGGACATTTCCCACGGGGTCAAAGAGTGACGTTATCCGTGTTCCACGTAACCAGGAAGTTTGCACTAGATGCTTCACACGGGTTCACTGCCGTGTTAGGCGAGGACTAGGCTCCGCTCTGGACGTTTTCCGCGGGGTCAAAGAGTGACGTTATCCGCGTTCCGCGTAACCAGGAATTTTGCACTAGATGCTTCACACGGGTTCACTGCCGTGCTCGGCGAGGACTAGGCTCCGCTCTGGATGCTTTACACGGGTTCACTGCCGCGTTCTGCGAGGACCAGGATCCGCTCTGGACGTTTCCCACGGGGTCAAAGAGTGACGTTGTCCGCGTTCCACGTAACCAGGAAGTTTGCACTAGATGCTTCACACGGGTTCACTGCCGTGTTAGGCGAGGACTAGGCTCCGCTCTGGACGTTTTCCGCGGGGTCAAAGAGTGACGTTATCCACGTTCCACGTAACCAGGAATTTTGCACTAGATGCTTCACACGGGTTCACTGCCGTGCTCGGCGAGGACTAGGCTCCGCTCTGGATGCTTTCCACGGGGTCAAAGAGTGACATTATCCGCGTTCCGCGTAACCAGGAATTTTGCACTAGATGCTTCACACGGGTTCGTTGCCGTGCTCTGCGAGGACTAGGCTCCGCTCTGGATGCTTCACACGGGGTCAAAGAGTGACATTATCCGCTTTCCACGTAACCAGGAAGTTTGTTGATTGTATCCGCATTTCACGGAATGGAGGTTTGACTCTTGGTGATATGTATCGCCGAGCCATGGAACTTGGGGTTGCCGCCGTTCCGTTTCGCTTGATGTTGTGTCGTCAAGACGTTGAAGCTAGGAATTTGGCCTTCGCTTCGTTTGCTGGCATTGCGTCCTCTGTATCGAGACGAACGCCGCGGTGGTGATCACTAGGCTATCTGTGAACCGCCGAGATTTGGCTTCTCCTTATGATGAAACTCGGGGGAGGAGTATGATCCCTTCTTTGATTGCGCCCCTGGATTGTATACAGGGATAGATGTAACATCACCTGTAGGGCGAGGATTTCACTTTTATTTTATTTCTTTCTCCGCGATGCTCTATCACTTCAGCTTTCATATCGCGAAGGTCGCGATTGCCCCATCATTTCGGTTATTTTGTAGGCATGTGTGGCTTGCTAGCTTTTTCGCTGCCAGCCTGGATTTAAGGCACCGATTTCGGCATCAGCATCGCTACAACTGGAATGTTGCCAGGAGCAAATCATCATCTGCCTTTGTCGATGATAAACAAAGGTAGCTCAGCAAACAGGGTTAAGGGTCCTGTCGACCAAGGCTTTGACTTCATGAGCCGTAGGGGTCTCACAAGGGTGTTTCTCCCTACAAGTCGTGAGGATCTTGCAGGTGTATTTTCTCCTTAGGGATCGTGAGGATTCCTAAGTGTGTGTTCCTCTGTAAGTCGTAAGGATCCTACAAGAGGGCTTTCCCCTTATGGGTCAAGAGGACCTACAAGGGTTGCTCATTATATGGACATATCCCTAGTCACGGGTGGAACTTTGCTGGGGAAATATTTATTCGCGCCCGTGGATTGTATACAAGGGTCAGTATGAGCCGCTTGTAGGGCAATATCGAAGGTTGTGGGGGATTTGCTTAAGAACAGGTTTAGGTTTCTGTAACTTAAGACTTTCAAGTCTCATGAGCCGTGAGGGTCTCATAAGAGAATTCTCCTTACGAGTCGTGAGGATCTCGTAAGTGTATTTTCTCCTTAGGAATCATGTGGATCCTTAAGTGTGTTGCTCCTTTGTGAGTCGTAAGGATCTTACGTAGGTGATTTCTCCTTGCAAGGTCGAGAGGACCCTATAAGTGCCTTTTAACGAGGTTGCGCTCTTTCGGGTTTTCACAAACACTCGCCGGTAGTCCTGCCGTTTTTACTCACGGAGCCCTTTCGGGTTTTCATCCGTGCCCATTTTGCTTTATGGACATACCGTTTTTTTCTCTTTTCTCTTTTTTTCTTTTTTTTTTATTATTTCATTTTTTTTTATTTTTCTTCCTTTTCTCCCTTTTTTTTATATCTCGTCAGCCTAAGGATGCTGCGGTAGTAGTTTAGGGACGTTTCGGTCCGTCGTTAGTTTAAGGACGTTTCGGTCCGTCGCTAGTTTAAGGACGTTTCGGTCCGTTGTTAGTTTAAGGAAATTTCGGTCCATCGTTAGTTTAAAGACGTTTCGGTCTGTTAATAGTTTAAGGACGTTTCGGTCCGTCGTTAGTTTAAAGACGTTTCGGTCTGTTGATATGGGAAGGCCAGCTACTGCTGAGTCTGAGCCTAGGAAGGTAGCGAGCGGACATAGTCGTCGTCATCTACCGTTGACCCAGGCTGTGGCTCACTAAGCATAGTATTTCTTCAAGAAGCGGCCGTTTATTGGCCTGAAAGGCCTTTCACCGTGCATGTCCACGAGTAGATAGGCTCCACCTTGGTAGACCTGGTCTATGATGTACGGGCCTTCACAGTTTGGCTCGAATTTCCCCCGCTTGGCACGATTGGGGATCATAGGTCTTTTGACCACTAATACGAGTTCGCCTTGGTGGAATGTCCTCGGCCTGGTCAATTTTTCGTACGAGCGCGTCATCTTTGCTTTGTAGGCTTCTAGATGTTGTTGCGCTATGAGCCGGGTTTCATCAAGGGCATCAAGCTCCTCGAGCCGAAGATGAGCATTTTCTTCGTCCGTTAGTTCATGGTGGACTGCCACTCGTAGAGAGGGTAGCTCTATCTCGAGGGGGAGTACTGCTTCCGTCCCAAATACCAATGCGTACGGCGTTGTGTTCGTGGCCGTCTTGAATGTAGTTCGATAAGCCCAAAGGGCTTCTTGCAGCCTTTCGTGCCAATCTCTCTTATTCCGGGAAACGGTCTTTTTTATGATCTTCGTCAAGGTCTTATTGAAGGCCTCGGCCAGACCGTTAGCTCGTGGGTTGTAAACTGAAGAATACCTCCAGTCTATATTGTGCTGCTGTGCGAAGCGGCTAATCTTATGGCTTCTGTAGGCTGGCCCGTTATCGGAGATAATCCGCCGTGGGGTTCCAAACCGATAGATAACGCGCGTCTTGAAGAAATGGAGGATATTCTCCGTCTTCACTTCCCTCAATGGTATTGCTTCTGCCCATTTGGAGAAGTAATCAGTAGTTGCCAGGATAAAACGATGTCCACGAGATGATGCCGGCTCAATGGGGCCGACTATGTCAGTTCCCCATATTTCGAATGGCCAGCTGGCCACCGTTGGGTGCAGTGGATTTGGATGTTGGTGGATAAAGTCTCCATGAATCTGGCACGAGTGGCATTGCTTCGCATACTCGAGGCAGTCCTGGATCATCGTGGGCCAGTAGTAACCCATCCGTTTAATTTTTAACTTCATCTTTGGGCCTGCTTGGTGAGAACCGCAAAGTCCGTCGTGAACTTCTTGGACGACCCTTCTCGCTTCGTCAGGTCCTAGGCATCTCAGCCACAGAGAATCGAATGACCTCTTGTATAGAGCATCGTTGACGAAGGCGAAAGATAGAGCTCGTTTCATGAGTTGATGCCTCGAGGATGTATCTTTGGGCATTAGGTGTGACTTAAAGTAGTCTATGAAGACTTCCCTCCAGTCCTCGGCCTTCTCATGGTCTTTTATTTGCAGGGTCGTCTGCTCAGTCGCTCCCTCTTTATGTAGTTCCGGAGATAGTTCTGCCGGTGTGAGCACTCGACGGCTTTGTACCACGATTCTGACATCATCGAGGTTCTCGTCAGCCAGTTCTTTAGCAAGTTTGGCCAGCGCGTCTGCTTTGCTGTTCTCCGCTCGCGGTATATTTTCCAAAGTATAAGAGGGAATCTGGGTCAACAGTTGTTGCACCTTTTCTCCGTATCTCACCAACTCCGGCTTGCACGTTTGGTAGTCACCATTAACTTGGCTAACGACCAGCTGAGAATCCCCATATATAAGGAGGTCTTCAATTCCCATGTCGATGGCGATTTCGAGGCCTGCTATCAGAGCTTCATATTCAGCCTCATTGTTTGTCCTCGGCTCTGTCAAGGAGAAGGCGAAACGCATTATCCCTCCTTGTGGAGTTGCAAAGATGAGGCCTATCCCCGATTTGATCATTGGGATACCTTGCTTTTGTTTCTTTACGGAGGACGCTCCATCGAAATAGAGTTCCCATCGGGTGCTTCCGCCGCTAATCGCATCAAATGCATGCTCGTCCGGCAAATCACAATTCAAAGGAGAATCGGCCGGTATCGGGTGCTCAGCGAGGAAATCGGCAATGGCCTGGCCTTTCACTGCCTTGAGAGGTTGATATGTTATCGAGAACTCCATCAAGAGCAGGGCCCATTTAGCGAGTCGTCCCGTCAACATGGCTTTTGACATCAAGTATTTAAGAGGGTCCACCTTCGAGACGAGGCAGACTTCATGTGCCAACGCATAGTGCCTGAGCTTTGTTATCGCGAAGATTAATGCCAAGCAATGTTTTTCAATGGGAGAGTAATTGCTTTCTGCCTCCAGTAGAACTCGACTTAAGTAGTAGAGTGCTCTCTCTTTCCCCTGATCGTTCTCTTGTGCCCATAATGCGTCCAAGGAACCTTCGAGGGCGGTTGTATAAAGAATGAGAGGTTTTCCTTTAACCGGCGCAGCCAATACCGGCGGGTTCTGCAGGTACTGCTTGATCTCGTCTAGTGCACCTTGGCATTTTTGATCCCAGACGAATGGGGTTCCCTTCTTCATCAGGTGACTGTAGGGGCGGCATTTGCCTGAAAGGTTGGCGATAAATCGCCGGATGTATGCGAGCTTCCCTTGGAGAGACCGCAACTGTTTGAGGGTTCTTGGCGGAGGCATTTCCATGATCGCTTTGATCTTTGACGGATCGATTTCGATACCTCGGTGTCGAACGATGAATCCTAGGAATTTGCCCGAGGAGACTCCAAACGCGCATTTGAGGGGATTCATTTTCAAATTATATTGCCGAAGGCGTTGAAACACAGTCTCCAGATGCTTTAAATGCTCTTCGTATGACATGCTTTTTACTACGAGGTCATCGATATAGCACTCGACGATGTCATGTATGAGGTCGTCGAAGATCTTTGTCATGGCCCTTTGATAGGTAGCGCCGGCGTTCTTTAGACCAAAGGGCATAACCCTGTAGCAGAATATACCCAAAGGGGTCTGAAAAGCGGTGTGCTTCTGGTCTGCAGGATGCATCTTTATCTGATTGTATCCTGACGAGCCATCCATAAAGGAGAAAACCTCATGAGTGGACGTGTTATCTATCATTAGCTCGGTTACCGGTACTGGGAAATCATCCTTTGGACAGGCTTTATTGAGATCCCTGAAATCCACGCATATGCGTACCGTCCCATTCTTTTTCATTACTGGGACGATAGCGATCCAATCGGGATATTGGACTTCTTGAATGAATCCAGAATCGATCAGCTTCTTGACTTCGGCGTTGATGCTCATCTCAAGCTCGAGTCGCATCCTTCTTGGCGCTTGCTTGACTGGCTTGATATCCGGGGATATTGCTAATTTATGCACGGCAACCTCCGGATCTAATCCTGGCATCTCGGAGTAGTTCCACGCGAAGCAGTCTTTATGTCGTAGAAGCACGTTTTTTAACGCGGCCACTTTTTCTTCAGAGAGTAGCTCGCTGACGAATGTCGGTCGCGGTTCCTCTGCCGATCCCAACTCAATCTTCCTGAGGTTATCTGCAGTAGTATGTATACCGTCTTCCAGTTCTTTCGGAGCGGACGGAAATTCCGAGATCACCTCATCATCGCTGTTTTCAAAGCACCGGGGAAGGTCATCTATGCTCTCGGGCTCTTCTTTTAATATCGTAATCGTATAACAGGTACGAATCCGCTCCCAGGACTGAGGTGGATCTGGTTTTGTTCTTGCGGCCTTGGGTTCGTGCTTTCGGGGCGGCGTTACCCTCCAGCTGTTGGATAAAGCGAATCTGCCCCTTCGGTACTGGTCCTCGACCCAGTTCTTGAAGGTGAAGCAGTCTTCGGTAGGATGTCCTATGGCTCGGTGATAAGAGCAATAGCCCGAGCGAGAGGCCTTATTAGCTTGTTCAGGGTGTCTAGACTCTGGAAGCGTGATCATCTGATGTTTTAGGGCGAGCCTGAGTAACCTTTCCGTCTTGTCTCGGGGGAAGGAGTACGCTCGACTCATCTTTTCTATGAAGGACGAATCCGAGTTGTGCAGTACCCGATCACGTAACCCTCTAATCCTGCGTCGTTGTTGTCGGCTCTTTTTTCCGCTTCTCGACTTATTTCCGTCTCCGCATCGGGCCTTTCGCATGATGGGTTGACAAGGATGAACATCTTTGTCTTTCGCAGTCTGTTGAAATAGACGTTGCGTCCTGGCCTTCTCATAGATGGCCATTTCGCGGCTGTGGTCTTCCCGAGCTTTCTGACCCACTTTCCTGATAGGCTTGCCCATTCGTTCTTCAAACGACGGACTTGGCGCTTCAATCGCGGGGTCTAATTTTGATGAGGGGTCGGCATCTCTTGATAGGGCGTCCTATTCTTCATCAAAGGTATATATAGCGTAGCTGCTGTGGGCTCGCTCCCGTTTTCCGGTTCTCGCGTATCCAAGCCCAAGTGTTTCCATTTTCCCGTTGGGCAATTTGCGTTGGGTTCCAGGGACATCCCAAATCCTGTTGTAAAACCGAGCTTGTCGAACAGTTTGTTTTAAGGGTACTCCTTGGCGCTTCAATAGCTTCTTTAATCCGTTCGTATAGTATCTAGGCAGACGGATGGGTTGGAGTCTGTCGCATGTAGCATCTGCGCCATGCCAGATCTCTTTCTCTATTTTCGACTCTGAGGATCGGTAGAATAGGATCACCTTCTCACCCTTATGCCTGGGAGGGACGTAAAACGTTTGCAGGTCCTGCACACTGTGAGCTTGAAGCGTGTCGAGATCCTTGTAGTGTTCCCGCGGTACCATGGCGATTTGCAAACTATGGTCATCGTCAGGGGGTGCTTGTATTGAAAGCCGATTGGAGAATACGGCATTGACCTCATCTTTTGAATCACTCCCGAAGACCAGTATGGGGGGCGGGCGTCCCCCGGTTGTTGCGTTGAGATGGCCCTGTATAAACTATCTCTTCCTCTTCTTCGGTATCGCTTCCGAAAACAGGGATGGCGGCGGCGGCTTTGTTCTCCGAGTTGCGACACCTTTCTGTATCTTCGAAGTCTGGCAAAAAGTATTTCGCATCTTCGTATTTGCGGACTTCGTTCACGGAAAATGGGTTCAACTCACCTGTTACGGTGTACTCGAAACCATCCTTAAAGTACTTCATACACTGATGTTGTGTAGAAGGGACGATGTTGTATTCGTGTAGCCAAGGACGACCGAGCAAGGCGTTGTAGCAGGTCTTGGCATCGATGACATGGAATTTGATGTCCGTGACGAGAATTCCGAAGCGTAATGTTAGTATTACAGATCCGAGAGTCCGTGACGATTGTGAATCGAAACCGGAGATAGTGATTTTGTCACGAGCGAGATGTTGCACACTCATGCAGATTTCCTTGAACACCCGAACATTAAGGAGATTGACGGAGGATCCATTATCCACCAAGATCTTGCCTATCTTGATATCATGGCAGTATCCGGAGACATATAGGGGACGGTTATGGTCGCACGTCCCGAGAAGGAGGTCTTCATCACCGAAAGTGATATCGGCTGTATGCACTTCCTCCAGTTCATCTTTCATCCTTTCAGTGGCGAGAAAGGCTTGGAATTGCTCAGGTTCTTGTAATGCCTTAATTAGTGAGTCCCGCGCTTCTTTTGATAATAGGAGGGCGTCGAGAATACTAAGCTGAGAAGGTAGCTTCCTTAGATGCGCGAGGATGTTATAGTCCACTTTACTCCTCCTAGGAGGGTCTCTGGTAGTTAGTTCTTTCGTGACTTGGTCATCTAAAGCGATATCTTCAATGACCTTTTCCTTTCCCTTATCTTTTCTGCTTACGGGCCCGAGATTCTTTTCTGGGAGTGTGCGATTGCGCAGTTGAATGTTTTCGCAGGCTTCCGATTCCTCATCTTTCTCTAACACGGATTCTTCAAAGAGAGGGCCCAGAGTCACTTCTTCATCAGAGTCGCTCCCAAAGGTGAGAACTTGTGACCCCTCGGCATGAGCCATATAACAGTTGCCAGTAATTCTGTTGAGCCCGTCGACAGTGCTTCTTTGCTCCCGACGGATCTTGCGTTTCATGTGCTTACAATGTTGCCGACGAGCAACATATCCTTGCCACTATATCTTAAAGGCGTCGCACTCCTCTGTGGGGTGTGAGATTTTCCGATGATATGCGCAATAGTCAGGGTGCCTCTCCGCCCCATCGTGCCTATTTCCTTCCGAAGGTGGTAGCTTCATTCCCATTGACATGGCTTTGACGAACCTTTTCCTTGTCTTGAATATCTTCTTATCCATTTCGGATGCCTTTCGCTCTGGCAGGGGTAGCTCAACTCTTTCGTTCAGTCGCCCGCATTTGGTTCCTTCTGATGCTGCCATCTCACGCTCCTGATCCGCTTTACTTTTTAGACGAATCTCGTCTAGGAAGGCATTGATCATATCAGTTGTCAGCCCCGCACGCTCTGGTTCGGGCCCCGTCTCCAGCTTCTTAGTGCTAGGAGTTTTCTCATCATCGGTAAACGAGTGGGAGATCACGTTGCAACTTGCCACATACCCTTCGGATTCATCTGACGAGCTCTCTCCATTATCCCTCTCTTGAAAGATGTGGTTGAGGGACTCCTGTAGTGTAACAGGGGTTCGCGCCTTTTGATTGTATTCTTCCAGCGCGTCGATCTGCTTTTGCAGTTTCGTGCGCTCGTCTCCAAGCTTCGCGGACTTCTTGGATTTCTTCTTCTTTTTCTTCGAAGCTTTTGACGGCTGGGCGTGAGTATTTGGACCCTTATCATGAGTCTTCACAGTTGGGCGGGGCTTCAACATCCCTTCGATAATTTGAGGTTCAAGAGGGTCCTTCCATTCAATTGCAGGGCACGCATGAAGGTCTCTCAGCATCCTTTTGGTTTTAGTTGATAGTACGACCTCCCATGGAGCTTCTTCAATAAAGGAGCAGGTTGCCCCCGGTGTATCTGCTTTCTTAGGAGTATGCGGTTATGGTGGGTTCACCTTCCACTTTTCGGACAGTACAAACTTCCCCTGGAGGTATTGATCTTCAATCCATCCTTTGAAGACGAAGCAATCTTCAATCGGATGACTTACCGTTTGATGGTAAGGGAAATAGTTAGGGTTATTCACCTCGGTGGGTTGTGGCGGTCGCCTTGGATTTGGTAGGTTTATAAGTCTGTTGCGTATTGCCAGCTCGAATAACCGTTTCGTCTTGTCCCGTGGGAACGAGTAGGGACGCTTCATCTTTTCATTATAATATCGGCGTCTTTCTTCCAATTGATCTGCCGATTTCGGGGCGTTAGGTTGCTGTTGGGCATTCGCGACAAAGGTTGCCCTTCCTTTACCCTTGTCATTCCGCGGTTCCGACTTCGGGGGAGGTGGTCTATGACCCATTTGGTCCATCTGAGCCAACTTGTCGATTAAAGCCTGGAATGTGGTTGGCTTAAAGAACATCATGAACTGCGAGATGGTCGCGTGGGGGTCTAGGGTACCCACGAACATGCCCACTGCGGGTGCCTCCTCAATGCGTTGCTCGCATCTCGACCACAAATTCCGCCAGCGTATAGCATACTGGACCCAGGTTTCGCCTGGTTTTACCCTGGCGTTAATTAATGCAGTTATTGGAGTGCGCTCGCTGGCACTTGCGAACCGCTGAGTGAATAACAACTCCATTTCAGCGAACGTTTTGATAGAATCGTTCGGGAGTTCCGAATACCATTCGAACGCTGTTTCTGATAAGCTGCCCACGAACTGGCGGAGCAACAGTTTATCGTCACCGCCGGTGTTACCGCGGAGGGCCCGGAACTGGGCGACGTGTTGATGGGGATTGCCGGTTCCCTTATACACATGGAATTTCGGTATCGTATAGCCTTGCAGGTATTTGATCTGGTCGTACCAGCTTGGATACGGCCGCCCCATTTTCACGACTTGACCAGCTGCCTCAGTCGCATGATGGACCCGGATTTGCTGGGCTATGTAGTCGGCCAAGTCAGCTTTAGAGATCGTCTCCTCCCTGGCCGTAGAGAGGGTTGGTGGTGGATTTGACGTTTCTCCTCGGTCGTCTTCCAGAACGATTGGGGGATCTTCAGCGGGTAGGTCCTGTTGGATCATCATTCCTATCATATCTTGGAATAGAAGGCCCATACGCTGTATATTAGCCGCTTGTTCAGCAGCCTCTTTGTCCTTTTTCTCCAATGTCCGGCGAAGGAACTCAGCGTCGGTTTCCTCCTCCCGGCGCGCGTCTGAGGACGTTTCTGGGCTTTCTTTTGGCCCGGTAAGTGCGGCTATAGCATTCATCATTTCTTGAAGCTTTTGTTGCTGCTCCTGGGCTTTCGTCACGGATCGGGTCAGCGGTCGGTGGCCCGTAGAAGTGCGGCTTTCCTCCTTTCCAGAAGCCATATAAACAGTGTGTACCATCGCGCCCCCAGACTTAAGGTGTCTGGGCTCATTGCTTTTAGCCGTCGTTGCATGTTGAGGTATCTTCTCTGGCTTCCTCCTTTTATGAGCCATGGAGGTTGAGGGGGCCGTTGAGGTGGGCGTCCCGACAGCCTTTCGGGGTTCAGCCTGGTGACCAGCTTCCGGTTGGATTTTCAGCTTCTTGTGCTGGCGGGAGAAGTTTGGATCGATGATTGAGTCTCGGGCCTGCCGCCAAACCTTATAGATTTTGGAAGACAGCCGTTGAGGAGATCGGGGCTGGTCTGATTTTATTTCCACAACCTTTCCTGATGGGGGAGGAGACCTCTTTAGCACTGCAGTAGGGGAATTCCTTCGCACATTATTTAACATTTCGAAGCTGTTCCCAGTTGGAACAGCAGCATTAACTTCTACCACCGGGGCTGGTGGAGTCAATCCAGAGGGGGAGTTGCCCCCAGCCTTCCTTATTCGGTGCCAATGACGACGTCGAGCGCGTCGAGCAGACGGC
This sequence comes from Agapanthus africanus, assembly GCA_030015575.1. Lineage (NCBI taxonomy): Eukaryota > Viridiplantae > Streptophyta > Magnoliopsida > Asparagales > Amaryllidaceae > Agapanthus > Agapanthus africanus. Next base: position 93,522,656 of record JASDDO010000024.1, on the reverse strand, counting down.
GTAGAGTCAGCTATAAGAATGGTTTCGTCTTGCCCCCTGTGTGGGTGGGGGGTCGTTGTTGGTGTTATCCTGTCAAAGACCGATGTCCTTTGTGCAGCGGGAGCGGTAGTCGAAGCTGTTAATCTTGTGAAGATCGATTTCTTGACCGGGGAAACCGCCTTGGCGATTTCGGGGGTAGGCGCGGCCACTTTCTTAGAAGCAGCCTTCTCTGAGATTGCAGGCCCCGTGATGAGTTCGCAGGATTTCTGGCCCAATCTAGAGAAGACCGAGGCGTTGACGTTGGGCGACTCGTTGAGAGGAGCCGCGGCAGGGGTAAGACGATCAAAGACCGACTTTCTGAGAGCTTCCTTTGTCGGCACCGGCGCCACGAAGCTTGATGGGGGAAGTATAGTCCCAAAGAACAATCCGGTGGTGGCTTGAGTCACTTGGTCCACCGGCATTGTGAACAACGAAGCAGCTTGGGGTCCATAGGCTATACCTCCTGGCGAGGTAGAGCGTTGGTCGCAATTGCAGTTTGAGCAGTTGAAGGACTTCGCGGAAGTAGCAGCCATCGATCCATTGTTTTCTGCAATAGGCAAGACGCCAATTCTTAGTATCTTGAAACCCAAGGGCAATCATTAGCGAACCGAGATTGGTTCGCGAATCACGACACACGAAGTGTGGAGTGGAAAGAGGAAAAGGTCCCACCGGGCGTGCCAGAATCTGTTCCCCTCCGAACGGACACGCGGGACGTCGGGCCATCTCGTCTGAGGTTCGGGGCAGATGCCAATAGGTGCTATCCGTCCACCTCTCCGAAGATGCTAAGTTGATCCATGGCGCCATGTATCGGAGGTTTAGACGGATGCGTCCGATGTAGCAGACTTCGTCAGATTCCCCCTCGTTTGAGGGGTTTTTGATTGTGGAGACGCTCTTCCCTGCAGGCGCAAGCCCCTGCAGTTAATTACGCTACCGCATCGCGGTAACAACTTTCTCCTTCTCCAGATGGTCACTTCGTGTCGTGTGTTTTTGTTTTATATTTTATTGCCCGTGGATCGTTTACGGAGACCGAGTTATGTCGTCGCCCGTAGGGCGTGGACTAGTCCAAATCCGTGTTATCTTAGATTTGGGTTTGGGGGTTTGGTTTGAGGACACGTTAGCCATACTTGAGGCTAAGATCAACTCAAACATTTGTTAAGGATGCGTTAGTCTAGTTTGAGACTAAGATCAACTTAACGGGATCGTTTAGGTCCGACAAAGGAGCGTTTGGACTTCATTATTCCAGTTTAAGGACATAGTGGTCCATCGTATGTGTGGCCGTCGGGACCCATCACCTCTCTGACGACGTTGAAGGATTACAATGACGGGTGTCAGAGGGATTCAGAGATGTACCCTCGAGCCAGAGTTAATTAGGGGGATTCATAGTCCAGTCTGCTTGGAGGTTTAAGGATGCGTTAGCCATCTTTGGGGCTAAGATCAACTTAAACAGGACCGTTTAGATCCGACAGAAGAGCATATGTAGGCTCTATGGTTCTTGTTTAAGGACATTGCGGTCCATGGGTAGTTTAAGGACATTGCGGTCCATGGGTAGTTTAAGGACATTGCGGTCCATGGGTAGTTTTAAGACATCTCGGTCAATGGGTAGTTTAAGGACATTGCGGTCCATGGGTAGTTTTAAGACATCTCGGTCAAGGTTAAGGACGTCATAGTCCATGGGTTTAAGGACTCCACAGTCCGGTATGTGCTCTGGATGCTTCACACAAGTTCACTGCCGCGCTAGGCGAGGACCAGGCTCCGCTCTGGATGCTTCACACGGGTTCACTGCCGTGTTTCGCAAGGACCAGGATCCGCTCTGGACGTTTTCCACGGGGTCAAAGAGTGACGTTATCCGCGTTCCACGTAACCTGGAATTTTGCGTTAGGCATGGGTTTAAGGACCCCACAGTCCATATCATGAGTGGTCATCGGGACCCGTCACCTCTTTGAAGACATTGAGGGATTACAATGCCAAGTATCAAAGGAGTGAAGAGATGTACCCTAGAACCGGGGTGGATTAAATAGTCCCTGGCCCAATTTGGGTCAAGACTGATCAATTATGTTATGAGCCCATCGGCTCAGTTAATCACAAATTGAGGACTTATGGCCAGCTTGGGCTAAGTCCAGTCAGGTCTGGAATATTGACTTTTTGTTGGTCCATTGAGGGAGAGGCTTTGCCTCTACCCCTTTAGCCAATTGGGCCAAAGCCTAGTGTTAAACACTTCAGAGCGATCAGTGTTAAACACTGGGAATAGGGTTGACAAGTTAGTGTTTAACACTAAAAGAATAGTTGGTGTTAAACACCAGCAACAAGGCTTTCAAACTAGTGTTAAACACTAAAACAGATTGGTGTCAAGTACTGGCAACGGAGCCCTCAAATTAGTGTTAAACACTAAAGTGGTCAGTATTGAACACTGCAAGTAAAGTTTTTGATTAGTGTTGAACACTAAGGCCCAACAGTTGTTTCAGTAACTGGATTCGAGGGTTCCAATTTAGTGTTAAACACTAAGGCAAGAGAGGTCACGTGTCAACACGTGAGAGTGCCTCCCCTTCAATGATTCTGCTGAGATTACTGCATCTTTCAGAGCATCACGTGTCAGCACGTGACGGGCATTCATATGCTCATTTGTTAGAGCTTTTGTTAAGGGTCACGTGGGTCACGTGAGGGACTGCCTCAAAGGGTTTTCTATGGACCTCTTGGGGGGTCACGTGGTGGCACGTGACCCTGCCTCTATGTATGTCGTTTTTAGAGGATCTGTTGATCTTTTTTCAGGAATTAAATTCCTCGAGCTTTAGATTTCAGAGGAATTAAATTCCTACTTCCTTTCGAAGATTTATATTCTGAAATAGAGTTGAACTCTGAATTTTCTGTAGGAATTAAATTCCTCGTACATGTGAAGAACTGAAGAGGGTTAAACCCTTAATAAAAGCTTTCAAGGAACTATACTTCCCATTTTAAAGAATTATAATTAAGGGAATTAAATTCCTGCTGTTTCCACAGAACTATATTCTTAATTAGGGTTAAACCCTATTTCTCTTTGTTCTAAGGGAATTAAATTCCCATGATACAGGGTCAAGCCCTAATTTTATCTTAAAGGAATTAAATTCCTATAGTTCTGCGAGAATTAAATTCTCATGCTTGCATTCCCTCTCTATGTTTTGGATCTGCATGGCAGGATCTCAACCCATTGAGAATTAAATTCTCAACCTAAAGGGGAGATGTGCACTTTGCAGATCCTCTATCAAAGAGAGAAGAAATATATTCTTCTGTTTTATATATTAGAGTTAAACTCTGTTGAGAATTAAATTCTCACTCTTTCAAAAGGCCTTCCCTTTCTTACCTAGGGTTTTTGCAGAAGATCCGAATATCAAAGCTCACCTCCTTTTTTCTTTCTGCGTATGTATGTCCCTCTCTATCCCTCCCTCTTTGTGTCTCTTGGCTCCTATTTATAGGAGAGGCAGCTGAATCAATTAGTTTTGGTAAATCTTTCATGGGATATTTGATTTGCATCCATTGTTCATTTTGGACCTTTGGATTATTGGGTGAATTTTATTCACCATTGGATTTTAAATCCAGAGATTCTCCTTTGTTATTTTGGTTAGATTTAAGGGGGAAATCTTTCCAAACCCGAGATTTTCCATAGGTAGATGATATTTAAACATCTCTGAATCTTTAATTTGATTGGTCCCAGATAATCACTTTTCTTTGGAAAGATTTAGTTCTCTTTCGGAATTTAATTCTGTTGTCAAAAATGGGCTTTGAAAGCCGGTCACGTGTGACCACGTGACCCATGGTCACGTGTGGACACGTGACCCCCTTTTGGAATGAGCCTTCCTCTTTCTCTTGCGTTCTGTCTTCTGATTGCTGCTTCAACGTCACGTGCTACCACGTGACCCCTGGTCACGTGTGAGCACGTGACCCTTGTTTGAACTCTCTTTCTTTGGTTCAACGGGAGAACGGGTCTGCTGTCTTGAACGTCACGTGGCAACACGTGACCTCGGTCACGTGAGAGCACGTGACCTCTTCTGAGGCTCTTTTCCTTGTCTTGATCGGGGAACTAATGTGTGCTTTTCTGCCGCTTTATATGTCACGTGTCGACACGTGACTGTCGGTCACGTGTAAGCACGTGGCCCCTTTTTGAAGCTTTTCACAGAAGCTTTCCTGATTTTAAATCAGGAAACAGCACCCAAACTGGGTGGCGAGTTTGCATTGATTACAGAAAACTCAACGCCGCAACGCGGAAAGACCACTTTCCGCTACCTTTCATTGACCAGATGCTCGAACGATTGGCCGGACACGAGTACTACTGCTTTCTTGATGGCTACTCCGGCTATAATCAAATTCCCATCGCCGAAAAAGACCAGGACAAGACCACTTTCACTTGTCCTTTCGGCACGTTTGCATAAAGACGCATGCCCTTTGGGTTATGCAATGCGCCCGCTACCTTCCAGCGGTGTATGATGGGAATTTTCTCGGACATGGTGGAAAAATTTCTGGAGATTTTCATGGATGACTTCTCCATCTTCGGCGACTCCTTCGACGAGTGTTTGCTGCATCTTGACGCTGTCCTTACCCGATGTAAGGACAAGAATCTCACTTTGAATTGGGAGAAATGCCACTTCATGGTGCGCGAAGGTATTGTCTTAGGACATATCATCTCGTAAAATGGCATAGAGGTTGACAAAGCAAAGATTGAGGTCATTTCCAATCTGCCTCCTCCCCGATGCGTCAGAGATATCCGAGCCTTCCTTGGCCATGCCGGTTTCTATAGACGGTTCATCAAGGACTTTAGCAAGATTGCTAGGCCCTTGACTCTTTTGCTGGCCAAGGACACACCATTCGACTTCAACTCAAGCTATGTGACTGCATTCGAGTCACTGAAACGCTCACTCACTTCTGCTCCCGTTCTTTCTTCACCTGACTGGACGCACCCATTCGAGATTATGTGCGATGCATCCGACTTTGCCATCGGTGCTGTCCTTGGACAGCAATCGGTGCTTTCCTTGGACAGCACATCAACAAGATGCAGCACGTAATCTATTACGCGAGCCGAACCCTGAACGACGCCCAACTCAATTATACAACAACTGAGAAGGAATTCTTGGCTGTTGTATTTGCTTTAGAAAAGTTCAGGCCCTACCTCATCGGCTCTCCAGTCATTGTCTACACGGACCATTCAGCTCTGCGCCATCTTTTTGCGAAGAAAGATGCCAAATCTCGGTTAATACGTTGGATCCTCTTGCTTCAAGAGTTTGACCTTGTCATTAAGGACAAACGAGGATGTGAAAACGTAGTTGCCGACCATCTCTCACGACTTCCTTCTTCGCCTTCGCTTCCAATTCCGATCAACGACGTTTTCCCGGATGAACAACTCTTGACAGTATCGTGCGAACCCTGGTTCGCAGATATTGTGAACTATTTGGCCACGGGATTACTACCGACCGAATGGTCAAGTCAGGATAGACTTCGCTTCTTATCCCAAGTAAAACACTTTTACTGGGACAAACCCTACTTGTTCAAGTACTGTCCCGACCAGATTATTCGTCGGTGTGTCCCTGATGAGGAATTCAAGAGTGTGCTGTCATTTTGCCATGATCAAGCGTGTGGCGGGCATTTTGGGCCCAGAAAGACAGCTGAGAAGATCTTGCAATGTGGTTTCTACCGGCCACAACTTTTCAAAGACGCTCACGACTATTGCAAGCCTTGCTCCCGGTGCCAACACATGGGCCGGGTATTTGTTCATATCAGATTTTTGCATTTTCATACCGCCCAATTTTTATCACCTTGCATATCCGTAGATACTCTTGAGCCGTGTTTGCTAGTCAATTGCAGGATACAGGTTCTCGGTTCTAAAAACGGTGAAATTCATGGAAAACACGAAAAAATCCGGGTTCCTGCCAACCACAGATAAAACACGGTCTCCGCCCTTCATCCGTATGTTGCCAGATACCAGTAGGAAGACAAAATGTCAAATCAATGCACAAGGCTCAATGGCAGCATAAGATCCAAGAAGCCTACGCGGAGCTCGAGGCAATCATGACAAAATCTTGACAAAAAGTCCACCTTTCCCTCAACAGAAATTCTGGAAAAATCGTGGAGCCAAATTGAGAAAATACATGTACCAGAATAATGTAAACATCAAAGCAGGGAAGCACAAAAATTACCATGCCCTAACTCCTCAATAGTGCGGCGGATCCGCGGCCTAGGGAGGCTTAGGCCGCGGATCCGCGGCCATACTAAGGAGTCAGGGTATGGGCTTTTGGGGGTAGAATTGTCCTTTCGTATGTGTTCTGGTGGTTGCCCTAGGTTTTCATTTTTTGGCCTATAAATAGCCCAGAATTTTGTGAAGGAAAGGGTCCATTCTTGTATTTTCTTTTTCTAGGTTTTAGTTTACATGTTCTTCTTCTTCTCATCTCTTCTCCATTAAACTTGTAGTGAGCTTTGTGAGGGAGGAATGGTAAATAAAGAAGATCATTTTATTATCATGCTTGTCTTGCTCTTTCTTTACTTGTTGTAATTTTAATTCGTTAAGTAGTTGTTGTTATTTTCTTGTTGTTTCTTTCTTCTCTCTTTTTCTTTATCCTTAATACGTCAATGATGCTTACGCTCGATCCTCGCCAAGGTGAGGTCGCAAACAGCTAGTCGTATTCTTCTAATCTCCCTCTTTCTATCTTCCTCTTTTGTGTTGTTTTATTTTTCGTATCATGATGTGTGAGTAGTTCATACTTGTTAGGGTAGGATAAGGGAAGTTTGAGAGAAGGAAATCTCTCTCACTCTTTCCTTGCCCAACAGCTTAAATCGACTCCCGTTAATTTAACCACAATCCGCTCCTTACGGCACCCTATCCTACATGATAGCGGTGATTCCGTAGTGAGACCGGTTGTGATTGAATTAACCGGAGGTTATGGCTAAGAGCCAAGAACGGACGGACAAGCACCAAAAGGAAGGACTTATGCGTTGGAAAGCCTAGCTTATACTCGCAAGTCCCTTCCTAGTCGTGCTAATCCCCGTTGTTGCCGATTACCGTAACACCGATATTAAGAGGGGCAACGAAAGATGTTGAGACTCCTAACTCAAACTAACCTAATCCTAACCCTATCAAGCTCTCTTTAAAACATCAACTTAACACTTAGATAACCACAACAAAATCTGAAAAACCGGACTTAACTCGTTAAAGCACATTGAAAAAGACTCCCATCTCCCTGCGGACGACCCGCCCTCAACCGGCTAGCTACAAGCGAAACCGTCTTGATTGCGGTATTTAAAACTAAACTTGAACACGCACGTATCCTAACAATCAACACCTCAAGAGTAATAACTATGTGCAAGGTATAAATACCCAGTAGGTGCAACCATGGTGCACAAAATCAAATATCATGAAACTCAGTCATCAAGACTAAATCATGCGAATAGATCGCCCAAAATACCGAAATCCAAAGCGACGGATACGTGATAGTCAAATCACAAAATCACAAATCATAAATACTGTCGTCGGTATATCCTTCTTCAGGGTCGAGAAGGTACCGGTACATCCGGTGCTAGCGGCGCAAGACATCTACTTGCCTCTTGCTCGCGGCTGGCGTCCTCTGCCTCTGGTTCCTGATTTTTCCTGTAGATTACCAATCTCGCAATCCATCGGCTCATCGGCCCGGTCAGGTGTGCTGACAGGAACGATTCCGTTCTGGCACTTTCCTGGTCATCTCTCGGTCAATCCTCACGACCGCTCGTAAAGCAGCACATCTCTGGCGCCGACCTCGGGTCCTCTGAATGCACATCACACATCCGATCCTGGGTGCAACTCTTATTGCAGCAGTGTACTGGAAGGAATCCTACTCAATGTCTCTTCTGATCTTGCCTAAGCCAAACCGTAAGGAGGCTGGTACTCTGGCGTAATCTTTTCTCGCTCTCTGGACATCTGCGTCCTTAGTACAACATCTCCTCGGAAGCTGGTCGCATCCCTGCGCCTCTGTATGCATGTCCGGCCTTTAATCTTAACGGGGTGTAGTAACAGCTCGTCTGCCTCTCGCACGAACTTCTTGTCCCGCTTGTCTGTATCATCGACCATTCGACGTCGCGTCTTTACCTGCACACTGCAATGTCTTCGGCTACGGTCCATCCGAAGTCTCTAACACGGACTCGAAATCACAAACTCAGTATCTTCATCACTCAGTAGGAGATATCTAGCCGAACACGTCCTCAGCGTGCATATCACATCTCTGATGTCAGCGGAGTGGAACGTCATCTCGTCGAAATCTCGTGCGAACTCTTTACTCCACCTTGCTCCAATATCGACTGATTCGGACTCATCTCATTGTGGCCACACAGACTGCGCTCCAACGGCTAAGCTCGTATCTGGAGTCTCCCAAGCAGTGTCCCATCACATGATATCCAAATGATGTCGAATCGTCCGATCGACTCGTCAGAACCTCACAATCCCCTAAGAGCTCAACATCTCGGGTATAGTTTAATAGTATCGAGTACATACCACAGCATCGGTGGTCCAGCCGTAGAAGGGCAAACCCAAGCCTCACTAATGGCGCCGAGGAACTGCCGCAAACCCTAAGGTTCAAAGGCTTTCACACGGTCATTAAGTCGAGTTAGGGTTTCATTCTTCTAGAGGGTCCATAGAATCGCTTGCATGTCTTTCCGAATACTTTAAACTTGGAAAATGGGTTCCTGACATTCAATCGTCTCAATTGACTCTCAACGAATCTGCGTGAAGTCGCCTCTAGCTGGAATCAATCTACCTGATGACCTCGCATCGGGGTAAGCGAACGAACCATAGGTCCTAGTCATTAATCCTCGGTGACTAGCGACTCACTATCATATATCTAAGAATATGCTCATGCTGCAGTAGCTCCAATCATCTGGGCGATATCTCATCATTCGCAGCAGCAACTGGCTCATTCGTCGGTACGCTAAGCAGCGCCTCAACCATCATGAATAAGCGATTTATCAACGGTCATCACATCCTGGCTGGCCTCTATCAGTGGCTCAATCCTCTGGTACCGACCGGTACATCCGAGAAATCTCGCAACAGCGATCTGTCAAACGCTCATAGTGCGGAAACACAAAATACGAAGCCTCAATGCAATCCGTATGTCTCTGGAATCACGCCCCGGTCAGCCCTCGTCCCCGACGAGCTCATGCTGACACAACTCGAGCCGTAGCTCACTCTGCCCATGCAATCGCGGCAGCAAAACCATAACCAGTATCGATGAAGGTAGATCATAGGAAGGAATATAATACGGTGCAAGAAAATGTACAACCTAAGGTTTCTTAAGTGGAGTGGCGTGTCGTAAGTATGCCGCGGAACATACCCACGGTACGTCACTCTACTTTAGTCACCTATTCCATCAACCAAGGGTCATCCTACACGATGAAAGTTCGGGTCTAATACCCCCTCGACTAAGTCTAAGTTCCGTAAGGTCAAGCCTAAGTTCCGTATATAAATAATGCCCTAGGCTCCACATAGTCAAACTCAGACTCGAACCAAGGTCAACCTAGCGCTTTGATACCAACTTTGTCATGACCCTAAAGAGCACGTGACTGGCCCTTGAACCATATGAAGTCTATAGGACCCCATCTGATCCAAGTAAGCCAAAAGCCCAGCAATCTAAAACCATTTAAAGAGTAAATAAGGAAAACTGGTTTTGAAAAGTAAAGAAATCATGTGTCGAAAATCAAAGTTTTTAAATAACTAAGCCGAATGTGTATTTTTAAAATGTGTAACCTTTCCTGAAAATTTCGGCAGAGTTTCCTTTGTAAAAACTGGCCCCGAACGGGGTACAACAAGAATAATATAAGAAATGATAAAAGGCATTCCCAAGCGGGATCTAGCTCTTCGTCAATCGACGGTCACAACCACGCAAACAATAATAATATACAACGCCGAAGGGCGAGGATCAAAATCCAAAAAAGAAACTCAAACAGCCAGAAAACCGTAATACTACAAGCGCGACTCTAAGGTCGAAAATAATACAACACTGTTTTCTAAGTCTGAAACAATATACAAGTTTTGGTTGATGGAATTACTAGATACAATGAATAATACAGGAGCCATGGCGGTTCTGATACAAAAGAACCCACCTACCAACGCAAGTCACCCATATGGAAGCAGTGTGTCAGAAATGCCGCTATGGAATCTGTACGGCAAAAACCTGCAAGGACTGTGGCACGACGGGGGTGAGTTGCCAACGCGTGAATAGAAAATATCTACAAGCAGAGATCGAATGCATGACCCATCCTAGGTCAATACGATCAGATAAATAAACCTCAATATGAATAAGACTGAAACATGCTAAACTGGCAATGTAATCTCTATACATGAGTGTAATGCCAAATGCTCGTGCCAGTGCCTCAGGTAATAGCATATCATAAATGTGAGGTACAATCAATGAAATCAATCTGCATGTACGTGGATCCCGTCCACTCGTCACCCAATGACAATAACCATCATGCATGTAAATATCATCAGCATATGCATGGAAATATGAGGATATAAACCACCTGTGTCCCTCGCGACACGTCAAAATCATGGAACCGGAGTGCCCAGCATCGGCACTCGAAAACATCATGAAAACTGTGCCCAGCATCGGCACGTAAATCCTCATATATCGGGCTCCGTCAGTCCGGATCGGCCTACAGGCTCTGTCTGCGGTATCGGCCCTCGGCCCCGGCAGTACGCCATATCCATCTATCGACTCTGGTCGGTATCCTCCGGATAACCGCCAGGTCCAACAAAATCACCGGTAGGTACTCGCCACCCAGCCAGGCTCATCGTCTACTCCACGAAAAACATTTCTTGCCCCGGGGAACCATACCGGGTCCACCATGTACCCGCAATCGGCCTCATCCGCCTCCTCGAATCGGGTTTAACATGTCGCTCTCAGCACCGAGAAAACACATGGTGGACGCACTGAAATATCATATCACGGGTAACCGGGTTTTTAAAACAATTACATATCCTCTTTGAAACACCCACGGTTCCCAAAACCAGAAATATCATGGAAACAACATATCTCAATGCGTATAATCAGAAAGCAGCATGTATGCGACATATAGCAGAAAGGTAAGCATATCAATATGTCATGCAAGGGTCATATCCTGAATGCAACAGTACTACAGTGTAGTGACATGGCAATTATCGATGATGAAGTGTGTGAGCCGGCAACAGTGTACGTGGAACATACGCATCATCGATAATGGTGCTGGTGTCTTAGCATCATGAATGAAATATATCAACAACATAAGCGATGCAATGCAAATAGCATGAATGTGCGGAATCGAGTAATCAACGCAACAGTAGAGAACCTGTCTCAATAGATATATCATGCAACCTTGCCTCCCCTACACTGTTGCCGGTCTTTATTTATAGTCCCAAAGCCAGAAATTTAGCTTCCAAAATTGGAAGCTAACAGTAGAGATTCACCCCCAAAATTTGCAAACCCTAACTCCCCTACACTGCCGCGGATCCACGGCCAACAGGGGGGTTTAGCCGCGGATCCGCGGCCAAGGGTGTTGATCACTTGATCATTTTTTTAGGGCTTCATCCTTGTGACATGTGGCAATATCTGGGACCTTTAGATCTTTGAAATCTTCTCGTGGTTGCTGCCAGACTTGGTCTCCAAGTTTTGGTTTGTTAATTAGGCAGGTTAGCTTTAACAACTTGATTTCCTTGATTTTAGACCTGAAAATTCTGCACAACAACTTAAATAATATTTAGTAGACTTTGTTCTACTAGGATTTGGTCAATGATATTATTTGCATACATTTTCCTACCAAATGCTTATTATAATATATCAACACATGGAAAATAGTATTTTTACAGAAAAACCCTCATATGTATGATATATTATAATAAAGACCTTTTTAATATAAAAATAGTAGGAAAAATGTAATAACAAATGTGCAGTTTTATCAACTGAACAAATACCCCCAAACTTATCTTTGATCGTCCCGAGCAAACTATTTTATTCAAGAGAAGGAGAAGAAGAAAAAGGAGAAAACTAAGCACACTTTCGTAGGCAAACACGATTGCACTGAGCACGTGCAACAAGCCATTAAACCTCTAGGTGTACCTAGTAGGAGGAGTGTTGTCTCCTGAGGGTTTTTAGCGGATTACACCCACAAAATCCTATAATAAAAGAGAGATGGTGAAATTTACATATAAAGATAAGAACCATAAAAGAAAGACTTTGAAAATAAGAGTTTCCAACTACACTAGCTTTTCAGTTGTCATGAGCCCTATCTTAATAGTCATGAAAAGATGTTAGAAATCACATTATCCCTCAATAAAACATCGTCTTTATTCTTCATTCCTACCTTTCGTCCAAACATTGATCATATACCCCTACGTGTGTGTAATGGACATCCCTACACTCGGAGAATTCAATTCAAGCTATCATACTCTTGTTCATCTACCTCAGTACTTTTTAATTTGATGAATATTTAGATTTGCTCACACATTTTCATGCGACCGTTAATATTTCTTGAGGTACTAACCGACCGATTACTTATGTACTTGCTGATTAGGTGATAATATTTTCCTCGTCTTGCATCACCTAAGGCTTAGCAGTGACTCCCAGACCAGTTGGCCTTAGGGCACTAGGTGAAGAGGGACCCTCACTATATTTTTTTATTGCTGCCTTGGCGATACAAAACCAGTGTTCATTTTTTTTTCTTTTCACCATTTTTATATTTTCTTCATTTTTTTTATTTCCTTCATACTTTGGCTTTTAGACAAGAGCATTTCAAGGTATCCTCTACTATCCCGAGTTTCAAGACGTGTGTAAGTGCATATAGTAGGGTATCAACATTCAAATGTTTGGCTTCCAGAATAGAAACTATTTTTCATACTTATTTTTATCCTCAGATTGGTGACTTCCTTCATCTTACTAACCCTTGGGACAACGGCTCATAACTACTTATTACCAGTTCGTTTAAGAAAACTTCTAATTTTCTTGGTTTTCTTAAACTATTCCTATCTTTCGTATATAATTTTTCACTTTCTATTCTTTTGTTATAAATAAATTTTTGAAAATATTGTGCTTATGCAAAATATGATGCAAATTGATGTGTAAATAAGCACAAACCTCCCCCAAACCTGTTTACAGCAGTGTCCTCACTGATGTCATCCGTTAAGCTCAAAAACCTATAGACTTGGGAGGAAAAAGGGGACAAGAAATAATGCAAGTGAAATCCTCCCCCAAACTTATTTCTTGGCTCACAATTTTGTAAAAATCATTTTCTTTCAAGAGCCAAAATATACCCCCCCCAAACTTGAGTTAAACAATGTTGATCTTTTAAAATCACACGAGGGGGGTAAGGTTATTGGTCAAAGTAAAGCCTTACAAAGACCAAAAGTCAACACCAACCATTCAAAAATTTTATCGATGAAGCACCAAGGTTGGTGGAAGAACATGTCATCTTTCGACGTGAAGAAGTGGGGAGGTGATAAGAGGTGTAATGGAAAAGGATTGCGTCTCAATTTGGAGAGACGACATAGTGATAGTGATGATGGATTACTCGCATTATCATGATTGTCCGGAAGAAGGGGTGGAGGTTCAATTTCTTTGTCTTGGAGTTGATTCATCTCAACACCCTGTCTTGTAAAAATGCGAGTTCATCAGCGAAAATTTCCTCAAAGCTTTCATCGATACCCCGAAAAATAATGTCATCAGAAAAAATGGGGTGATCGTCAGACTCTATAAAAAGTTCCTTATCAGCGTTAGATGTTGACCCGGACAACTCGGTGGAAGAGTCCGTGTCAAGCAACAACATATGAAAAGAGTCAGAATTATGAGGTTGATCATATTCGCTGCTGTCGACATCCATTAATTCGACAGAACACACATGAGCATAGGGTTCGGAGGGTTCACTTCCCAACTTGTAAATGTTAAGCTCAATTGACTTCTTTCCAAAGGATAGGGTCATAAAGCCGTTTCTACAATTGATTACTGCGTTGGAAGTGGCCAAAAAGGGTCGACCGAGTATCATCGGGATTTGATTGCGTGGGTTTGCCACAGGTTGTATATCAATAACGATAAAGTCCACAGGAAATATGAATTCCCCGACTTTAATTAACACATCCTCTAGCTCACCCCTAGGTTGGTTGATAGATCGATCGGCCATCTGAAGAGTGCAATGCGCATGTATTAACTCTCCGATCCTTAATTGCTCAAAAACAGAATACGGAAGCAAGTTAACATTAGCACCTAAATCGAGTAGAGCACGATTGATATTTTTACCCCCAATAGAAATTGAAATTGTAGGACTTCCGGGGTCCTTTCGTTTCTTGGGTAGTTGTTGTGTAAAAGCCGTGCTCACATTACTCGCAAGGAAAACTTTTTTAGGTACTTGAACTTTTCTCTTCCTAGTGCACAAGTCCTTTAGGATTTTCGCATATGACGGAACTTGTTGAATAGCATCTAGGAGAGGAATGTTTATATTAACTTGCTTAAAAATTTCCACAATTTTCTCCATTTGTGGACTTGGTCTGTTGCCCCTTAACCTGTTTGGATAAGGTGCTTGATCAATAAGTTTTGGATCCAACGTTTGTGGAGAAGACTGTACGGACGGATTCGATCCCAAAATTGGAGTGGGAATCGACTTAGATAGATTCGGCGAAATGTTCGAGCCTTGGGGAAAACGGAGAATAGGCTCGGGTGAAGGTGGGAGATTAGACGAATTAGGGGAAGAAGAAGAAGCTGGGGTATCATTGGTGTCACTATCATCACATTGCTCACCCACTCGGTTATTCGGCACTTTTCCCGATCTCAACGTGGTAACAGCACTCATATTATAACTTTGTGAGTGGCCAGGATTAGGTATGGGTTGAGATGGGAGTTTCCCTTTCTCTCTCGCACTCATTGCGGCGTTTAACTGTGCGATTTGGTTTTCTATTGATTTAATACTCTTACCATGGGAGGCGCAGTTTTTCGTTATGGTATCAATAGAAGACTTCATCTCAGCCGACAATTGCATGGATTGTTTCATGAACATATCCAAAGTTTGTGCAAGTGAGTTGTCAGTACCGGCCACTTGTGGTGTAGAAATGTTGGCCGGATTTTTGAAATTCTGTGACTGAAAGGGGGGTTGATTCTGTGGTTGTGGTTGCTGTGGAGGAGGTCTTTGATAATTGCTTTATTGGTTTTTATTCCAAGCAAAGTTAGGATGATTCCTCTATCCTTGATTGTACGTGGAAGAATAAGGGCCGTTTCTAGGTCGCTGCTGAAAAGCAGCATTAGTTTGCTCGTGACCTTGAAACGGTGCATTTATAGGACATTCTTCCGTTAAGTGCGAAGGATCCGAACAACAACCACAGAAGGTCTTAGGAAGCGTGACCTGATTTAGGGAGAATGATGATAATTTGTTCTCAATACCGTCGAGTTTCTTCTGTATCGCTGCCATTTCGGCTTTTACTGCGATAGAAATATTGAGCTGGTGAACACCTCCCCTAGATGAAGGTGGTCTTACGCTTTCCCACTGCAAAGTGTGTTCAGCGAGGTCTTCCAGATACTTCCAAGCTTCACCGTCATCTTTAGATATGAAATTGCATTGACACATTGTTTCAAGCATCTGCTTTGTCGCTGGATTAATGCCCTCATATATAATCCGACATAAATCCCATCTATTGATTCCATGATGAGGATATTGGACAAGCAAATCCTTGAAACGTTCAAAGCACTTCCAAAATGGTTCATTGGGAAGCTGGGTGAACTGGTTGATCTCGCTTCTAACATGGGCAGTCTTATGGTTTGGGTAAAACTTCTTAAGAAATTCTATTACGAATTCATCCCAATTAGTGATAGAGTGTGCAGCAGTATTGTAAAGCCATTTTTTTGCCAAGTCGCACAGTGTGAATGGGAGAAGACGTAAGCGCATAGCATCTAAAGTCAATTGTGAAGTACCCATCATTGCGCATACGTTTTCGAATTTGGTAATGAAAACTATGCGTCTTCCGATTCAAGCCCGTGAAATTTGGGCAGCAGATTGATGTAGTGGGGTTTAATTTCGAAATTATCCCCGTTAGGTGGTGGAATGGATAGACAAGTAGGAAGGGGACCACGGATAGGATAGCATCTCTCTTGGAGAGAAATGCACGGTGGATTCTGCGTACCTACGGGCGGTGGCAGCGTGGTGTTATAATCTGATGGAGTACCGTCCATCTCGGTCGTGGTGTGTTGTGGGGGAAAAGAAGATGAAGAAGTACCGACTTCGGCGTCGATAGCAGGAACGCGGACAAGACGGGCACTAGAATCCCGTGTCCAGCCAAGCATGCACTAAGCGGGTTTAGTGCAAGTGGCAGCGTGTGTGTGATTTAAAATTGGCCTGTTTTGAAAAAGTGGGACTCAAATCACTCTACAATGCACAAACAACCCTAGAACTAAGGTTACCTAGGTCCAGTCTCTAGACCGCTCTTAGACTTCCAAAGGACAAGCCGCAGGATCAATCCTCTACCACCTATTTACTACTCTTGTGGCCAGGTAAGTGCCAGGTAAGTGGGAGGTATCCACTATACGAATCACCGAAAATAGCGGGCCTAATTAAGTAAACCACTTGCCTTAGACACACTTGCCTAGGCACCACAAAAGTAATGCAAGTGATAGATTACCCACGACCTTCCTCTGTCCTTAATGAGCGCGACAGTCCTTAGAGTCTGGTCTAGATATTTTTTAAATTAATGTAGGGTTGATGCGGATGCTCGGTTTGTGATTTGTGGGGCTTAGGAAGGGTGATGAAATCCCCACCTAATCTTGATTTGGTCTTTTCCCCTTAAAGTCCGTATTAAAATATGCAAAACAAAACCAATCACAAAACTTTTGCAAAAAGATTTTTGAGCGGCGCTATTTTGCAAAGAATCCTGCAGAAAATAGATTTTATTGGATTTGAGAGGAGAGAGAAGGAGTTAAGAAAGATACGAGAAAAGTTCGGAAACCCTAGATCTCCTGTTTCCTCAAGTCTGTGACTCCAGATTTCTTTGCAAAAATTCACGCACAAATCGTTAAATATGCAATTTATAGTTTTGTTTTAATAATGATATGAATCGTTTAAGAATTCAACAAAAATAGTAAGAATAAAAAATTACGCACGTATCCCCGGCAACGGTGCCATTTGATTGGTGCGAAAGAGTGTGTTTGTAGTTAACCGCAATCAGAATGGTGTCGCGTGTAGCTAAACCGAGGTGAGTACGGGTCGTCCTCAGGGAAACGTGGAACCTTTTAATCTTACTTTAGATGTGTTGAAAGAGAGAGGAGGGATAAAGAATTTTGAGGAATGGTTTCTAGATCTACGTTAAGCAAGAATGCAAAAATATAGATCTAGATTATTTTAAGGATGTAGTTAATATAATAAGAGGGCTTATAGGGTTCGTTAGGATTTAGTAGTCATGGACGATTAATTAAAAGTTACCCTTTTTATCCTTTAATAGATTTAAAACTAGAACGACGGTAATGCGTGTAGATTAGGGTTTCTGGAGGGAAAAGAAATCCCACTCTTACCCCTTATCTCGACACGGAACTCCGTTCATATCTAGCCTTTACCAAAACAATCATTAATCTAATCTCTAATCGCGGTCGGAACTAACAAAGAATTGTTAGCGCGCCCGATTATGATGTTAATGATTCTTTTGATAAATTTCATAAACTTTATAGGACTTAAAAAGGGTTTAGGGATGTTCATCATCCCTTAGCCTACCATAATCCTACGAACCCTAACAAGCGGAGAATTACTCGCGCATGTTGGGAGAAAAAGAGATGGAGAGAAAATGCATAATTAAACTACAAAGAAATAGAATAAGAAAAAGAACTACCTTTATTAATCAACAATATTCATTACACTTTGATCCTTAGAAAATGATTACAAAGACTAGCTTGCTTCTCGATCTCTTCCAAGGAGGTAGACGAACAGTTGATGATCAGCCTGGATGCGTGAGCCGTCTTGGCCTTCGTGATCGCGTCGACTTGATGATTTTTCCAAGAGGCTCTCGGTCTTTATTTATAGTCCCAAATCCAGAAATTTAGCTTCCAAAATTGGAATCTAACAGTAGAGATTCACCCCCAAAATTTGCAAACCCTAACTCCCCTACACTGCCGCGGATCCGCGGCCAACAGGGGGGTTTGGCCGCGGATCTGCGACCAAGGGTGTTGATCACTTGATCAATTTTTGAGGGCTTCATCCTTGTGACATGTGGCAATATCTGGGACCTTTAGATCTTTGAAATCTTCTCGTAGTTGCTGCCAGACTTGGTCTCCAAGTTTTGCTTTCTTAATTAGGCAGGTTAGCTTTAACAACTTGATTTCCTTGATTTTAGACCTGAAAATTCTGCACAACAACTTAAATAATATTTAGTAGACTTTGTTCTACTAGGATTTGGTCAATGATATTATTTGCATATATTTTCCTACCAAATGCTTATTATAATATATCAACACATGGAAAATAGTATTTTTACAGATAAACCCTCATATGTATGATATATTATAATAAAGACCTTTTTAATATAGAAATAATAGGAAAAATGTAATAACAAATGTGCAGTTTTATCAACTGAACACACCGATTACTATCAAGATCAACATTTACAAGTAACTGCGAAAAGAAAAGAGAGCAAAGTCTATAGGCTACAATCTTTGTAGCGCGTTAGCCATCTCTCCTTAGACTCCGGCTAGTCTCCATGAAGCCCGGAACAAGCTTGCTCAATGATCTCTTTGCCGAAAATGATCCACCTTGAGATAACTCCAACACAAGTTTTAGCTTCAAATTGATCTCATCAAAATAAAGCAACCCACTGATTAAACTTGCTAAGGATGATTAGTAGGAGATGTATAATAATTAGCTCACTTAATTTTTCTCTTTTCTTTTTCCACTTTCTCACTTAAAGAAAATCAAAAGAGATAGCCATGGAGGATGAGAGTGTAAGAAGAAGAGAATGGTTTAAGATGAGAACATATCCAATTAAAATGAGTCATCAAAGAAAACACCTCATGAATTCTACAACCATCCAATTCTCATGACTCTTTTCCTTTTAGAAAAAAAAAGAATAAATATGTTCTCATTTTAACCCATACGAGTCTCATACACCCATCACTAATGTATCAACATACATTACATAATATTTATATCAAATATAAATATTAATTAAGAGAAGAAAATAATAAAGTGAGCATGATATTAGTTAATATATAAATATATATTTAATTATTAAATCAACACTTGATTCAATAATCTGGTTATATCATATATGTACCGGATGTTTCCCCCAATCAGAGCAAAGCTCTGTTCAAATTCCAAGACGGGAAATGAAGCAACGCTTTTGTTTCCTCCAATCAGAGCAAAGCTCTGTTCAAATTCCAAGGCGGGAAATGAAGCAACACTTCTGTTTCCCCTAATCAGAGCAAGGCTCTGTTTTAAAAATTCAAATTTTAAAGGAAGCAACGCTTCAGATAACTTGCGCTCTGCGCTGCGCGACACATGTCAGCGCAGTTGCGCTAGCGCAGTTGCGCTGCGCGACACGTGTCAAGCGCAGGTGCGCTTGCGCCAACTGTGCCAGCACTAAAACTTAAATAATGAATTATTTAATTAATCAGAATTAAAATTCCAAAAAGATCTTTTTAATCTTATTAAAACAAGAAGATTATCTTCTGTAAAACAGAGGCCTTAGGATCAAAGATCCAACGGTTGAGAAATATCCCCAGATCAATCAGAGAAAGATCTCTGTAACTAACCTAACAAACTAATTGGCCCTATATAAAGGAGCCTAGACTCCAAGTCCCAGATATAGAGAGCTCCTCCAAAAACTTTGAAAAAAAACTCAAAGAGAAAAAAATGTAAACCTTTGAAAAAAGAAGAATTTCTTCTAAAAAGATCAATGATCTAAGAATAAGATCAAGATCTTCAATAAAAAAGAAAAAAGATCCAATCTTAAAAAAAAAAAGTAATTTACTTCATTATTAGATCTTTTGATCTATATAAAGGCACAGCCTTTTGATGAACCACTGGTTCTTGAATCTTGAGGTAGAACCTCTTTGGAACAAGAAGAACTTGTTCTTTGATCTAAATTATATCAAGATGCGCTCTGCGCTATTGGAACAGTGCCCTGCACTCTTAATTTGCGCTGTTGCGCTCCTTGGATTGGCGCAAGTCACCAGAGAGCGCCACGTGTCAATCTGCGCCTTGCGCTTCCAAAACAGAGCGCTGCGCTCTTGAATTGGCGCACTGCACCAGAGCGCGCCACGTGTCAGCAGCGCACTGGCGCAGCGCACTGCTCTAACAGACTTGCGCTCACCAAAGCGCGACACATGTCACCTCCACATGCGCTGGCGCCTTGCGCTCTTTAATTGGCACAGAGCGCCTGACAGGCCACGTGGTGCACTGTCAGACCATTAAATGCTCCGCATTATTAAAAAGGGGCAAAGCCCAATTAAAAGGTCTAACAGACCAAAACAAATGCTATGCATTATTAAAGGGGCAGAGCCCAATTAAAAGGCCTAACAGGCCTAATCTAAATGTTGTGCATTTAATTAAGAAGTCCAATGCTGTGCGTTATTTAAAAAAGGGGCAGAGCCCAAGCAAAGGCCTAAACAGGCCAATCATGAACAAAATGTTAAACATTTTCAGATGGACTTAACCCAATTCTGGCCGTAAGTCCTCAAATTAAATTGAACTGAGCGCAACTGCTCTCCCAAATCAATTTACACCCGGTTCAAGGGTACATCTCTGAACTCCTCTGATATTTGTCGTTGTAATCCTTCAACGTTGTCAGAGAGGTGACAGGTCCCGACAACCATACATTGCTACGGACTGTGAGGTCCTTAAACTCATGGACTGAAATGTCCTTAAACTAATATCCGTCCCCAAAATGGGAATGTTGGATCGAAATGTCCTTAAACTAATATTCGTCTCCAAAATGGGAATGTTGGACCGAAACGTCCTTAAACTAATATTCGTCCCCAAAATGGGAATGTCGGACCACCATGTCCTTAAACTGGCAATCGACCGCAATGTCTCTAAACTAAACAATAGAGTCCAAATGCTCTCTTGATGGATCTAAACGATCCCGTTAAGTTGATCTTAGTCTCAAATTAGACCAATGTATCCTTAACAAACGTTTAAGTTGATCTTAGTCTAAAATAAGACTATTGTATCCTTAAACCAAAACCCCAAACCCAAATCTAAGAAAATACAGATTTGGACTAATCCACGCCGTACGGGCGACAACATAAATTAGTCTCCGTATACAATCCACGGGCAACCACTAACAAAACAAACACCCACGATACGAAGTGACCATCTGGAGAAGGAGAAAGTTGTAACTGCGATGCGGTAGCGTAATTAACTGCAGGGGCTTGCGCCTGCAGGGAAGAGCGTCCCCACAATCAAAACCCCTCAAGCGAGGGGGAATCTGACGAAGTCTGCTACATCGGCCGCATCCGTTTAAACCTTCGATACATGGTGCCATAAATCAACTTGGCATCTTTGGAGAGGTGGACGGATAGCACCAAATAGCATCTGTCCCGAATCCCAATGCCAAGACGCCCAGTCTTGCGCCGTGCATTCGGAGGGGAACAGATTCTGGCACGCCCGGTGGGACCTTTTTCTCTTTCCACTCCACACTTCGTGCGTCGTATTCGCGAACGAATCGTGGTTTGTTAATGGTTGCCCTCGGGTTTCAAGTTACTAAGATTTGGTCTCTTGCTTGGCGCAGAAGGCAAACAACAATGGCGTTCAACTGCTCGAACTGCTCCAACTGCAACTGCAACCGACGCTCAGCCTCACCTGGAGGTGTAACCTATGGACCTCAGGTGGCATCACTGTTCACGATGCCGGTGGAACAAATCACCCAGTCTACTACTGGACTATTTTTCGGGACCATGCTCCCGCCAATGAGCTTCACTGCCCCAGTGCCCGTACCGGAAGGTCCTAAGAAGTCGGTCTTCGATCGACTTACAGCTGCTGCGGCCCCTCTCAACGGGTCGCCCAACAGCAATGCCTCGGTCTTCTCCAGACTGGGCCAAAACTCTTGCGGGCCCACGATGAAGCTTGCGGTCCCAAAGAAGGTTATTCAAAAGAGAGTAGCCAAACCTGCTCCTGAAGTCGTCAAGGCGGCTTCTCCCGCTAAGAGGTTGGTCTTCGCAAGACTGACCATCCCAACTCTTACTCCCGCTCCGGCTACTCAAAAGACATCAGTCTTTAATAGGCTGACACCGGCTACAGCCCCTCACCTGAACAGGTGGCAAGACAAGGCCGTCCCCGTCACCGAGCCAGTTCCCACAACTCGACATGCTCGACGTCGCCACTGGCGCCGAGTGAGGAAGTCCGGAGGTAGTTCCCCTTCTGGGTTAACTCCATCAGCCCTGACGACGGAAGTTAATTCTGATGTTCCGACTGGGAACAGCTTTGAACTGCTAAATAAAATGCGTAGAAATTCTCCTACCGCTGTACTGAAGAGTTCTCCCCCTCCGCTGGAAAAGGATGTAGAAGCAAAGCCAGAACAACCCCAATCCCCTTAACGACTGTCCTCCAAAGTCTATAAAGTCTGGCGGCAAGCCCGAGACTCGGTGATCGATCCAAATTTTTCCCACAAGCACAAGAAGCTGAAGGTCCAACAGGAAGTAAGCCATCCTGCTAAGCCACGAAAAACTGTCTGGGTGTCCACCTCGACGAATCCCTCAACTTCGACCGCTCATGAGAAAAGAAGGCCGGAGAAGATCCCTGTGCCAGCAACAAAAGCCGAAAACACTGAACCCAAACACCCTAAGTCTGGAGGCATGGTGGTACATACCGTCTACATGGGGTCCGGGAAAGAGGATAGCCGTATATCCACAGGTCATAGACCGCTTACGCGATCGGTGACTAAAGCTCAAGAGCTGCAGCAGAAGCTCCAAGAAATGATGACTGCGATGGCCGCACTCACCGGGCCAAAAGAAAGCCCAGAAGCATCCTCGGATCAACGCCAGGAGCAAGAAACCGATGCCGAATTCCTTCGGAGAATACTGGAAAAGAAAGACAAAGAGGCTGCGGAACAAGCAGCCAATATAAAACTAATGTCCCTTCTGTTCCAGGACATGGTGGGTATGATGATCCAGCAGGATCCCCCAGCCGAAGATCCTCCGATTATCCTTGAAGATGACAGAGGAGAAACGTCAAATCCACCGCCGGCTCTTTCAACAGCCAAGGAAGAGACAATTTCCAAAGCTTCCCTGGATGACTATATTGCTCAACAAATACGAGTTCACCAGGCAACTGAGGCAGCCGGTCAAGTTGTCAAAACGGGGCGACCATATCCAAGCTGGTATGATCAGATCAAATACCCGCCGGGCTACACGATCCCAAAATTCCATGTCTACAAGGGGACATGCAATCCCCATGAACATGTTGCCCAGTTCAGGGCTCTTTGTGGCAACACCGGCGGCGATGATAAGCTCTTGCTTCGCCAATTCGCCGTCAGCTTATCAGAGACGGCGTTTGAATGGTACTCCGAGCTTCCGAACGACTCCGTCAAAATTTTCGCTAAAATGGAGTTGTTGTTTACCCAGCGTTTCGCAAGCGCCAGCGAGCGTACTCCAATAACAACTTTGATCAATGCAAGAGTAAAGCCGGGCGAAACTTGGGTTCAATATGCAACCCGATGGCGGAACTTGTGGTCAAAGTGTGAACGCATCGAAGAAGCACCAGCGGTGGGCATGTTCGTGGGCACCTTAGACCCTCATGCAACTATTTCACAGTTCATGATGTTCTTTAAACCGACCACGTTCCAGGCTTTGATCGATAAGCTAGCCCAGATGGATCAAATGGGTCACAGACCGTCTCCCCCGAAACCGGAACCGCGAAACGATAAGGGTAAAGGGAAGGCGACCTTCGTTGCGAACACCCAACCGCAGCCCAGTGCCCCAAAGCTAGCGGATCAACTGGAAGAGAGACGGCGCTATTACAATGAGAAAATGAAGCATCCTTATTCATTCCCACGGGACAAAACGAAGAGGTTGTTCGAGCTGGCTATGCGCAACAGGCTTATCAACTTGCCGAATCCCAGGCGACCGCCGCAACCCAACGACGTCAATGATCCCAATTACTGCCCCTACCATCGAGTATTGGGACATCCGATCGAAGATTGCTACGTCTTCAAAAACTGGATTGAAGACCAATACCAACAGGGCAAGTTCGCGTTATCCGAAAACTGGAAGATGAGCCCGCCACAACCACATGCTCCGAGAAAAATGGATATGCCGGGGGCATCATGCTCATTCATAGGGAAATCTCCATAGACCGAGAAGTCAGTAAACTAGAGATTCGCCTCAAATACGGCGACGGCGGACCGAAACGTCCTTAAACTAACAGCGGACCGAAACGTCCTTAAACTAACAGCGGACCGAAACGTCCTTAAACTAATGACGGACCACTACGTCCTAAAACTAGCTGTTGACCGAGATGTCGATAAACTATGGTGGATTGCAGCACCCCAAAGCTGATACTAAAATAAAATAAAAAAGAGAAAAACAAAAAAAGAAAACGGTATGTCCATAAGCAAAGTGGGCACGGATGAAAACCCGAAAGGGCGCAACCTCGTTAAATATAAAAAAAAGAGAATAAAAAAAAAAGAAAACGGTATGTCCATAAGCAAAATGGGCACGGATGAAAACCCAAAAGGGCTCCGTGAGTAAAAACAGCGGGGCTACCGGCGAGTGTTTGTGAAAACCCGAAAGGGCGCAACCTAGTTAAAAGACACTTGCAGGGTCCCTTCGACCTTGTAAGGAGAAACCACCTGCGTGAGATCCTTACGACTCATAAGGGAGCAACACACTTAAGGATCCCCACGATTCCTAAGGAGAAATACACTTGCGAGATCCTCACGACTCGTAAGGAGAACTCTCTTATGGGACCCTCATGGCTCATAAGATTTGAAAGTCTTAAGTTACAGAGACCTGAACCTGTTCTTAAGCAATCCCCACAACCTCCGATACTGCCCGACAAATGGCTCAATATTGACCCTTGTATACAATTCACGGGCGCGAATAAACATTTCCCTAACCAAGTCTCATCCGTGACTAGGGATATGTTCGTATAGTGAACAACCCTTGTAAGTCCTCTCGACTTATAAGGAGAAAACCCTTTTGTAAGATCCTTACGACTTACAGGGGAACATACACTTAGGAATCCTCACGATTCCTAAGGAGAAAACACACCTACGAGATCCTCACGACTCGCAGGGAGAAATACCTTTGTGAGACCCTTACGGCTCATGAAGTCAAAAGCCTTAGTCGACAGGACCCTAACCCTGTTTTCTAAGCCATCTTTGTTCGACATCGACAGAGGCAAATGATGATTCGCTCCTGGCAATATCCCAGTCGTAGCGGTGCTGATGCCGAAATCGGTGTCTAATCCCAAGCTTGCGGCAAAAAGCTAGCGAGCTACACATGCATACGAATAGCCGAAATGATGGGGCAACTTGCGACAAAATCAGCAAGTAAAAATGTATGCATGCAAAATAGCCGAAATGATTGAGCAACTCGCAATAAAAAGCAGCGAGTAAAAATAAAATAAATAGCCGAAATGATTGGGCACCGTGAAAAATAGCCGAAATGATGAGGCAATCGCGACCTTCGCTATATAAAAAGCTGAAATGATAGAGCATCGCGGAAAGAAATAAAGAAAAATGAAATTTATTCCCTACAGGTAAGATCGCATCGATCCCTGTATACAATCCAGGGGCACAAAAAAAAGGGGGGGGAGCCATACCTTCCCACCAGGCTCCATTAGAAAGCGAAGCCAAATCTCGACGGTTCATAGACAACTTAAAGACAACCTCGACATTTGTCGCAATATTGCAGACACAATGTCAACAAACGAAGCAAATGAAGATCCCTAGCTTCACGGTCTCGACGTCAATATCGACAACTTAGAGATCACCAACGGCGTTTCTCCTCACTCTAACCAGATGCAGACGTGACATCAACAACCGACCTCAGAGTCGCAACGAAACGGAGCCATGGCAAGGTCCCTAGTTCCAAATCTCAATGGCCACATCTACAGCCTGGAGACCAACAACGGTGTGCTTCCTCATTCCAGCAGGACACAGATGCTACACCATCAAACGGAGCCATGACATAGTCCTTAGTTCCAAATCTAGACGGTTCACAGACAACCTAGAGACCACCTCAACATTCGTCTCGTTACGGCGGACGCGATGTCAACAACGGCGTTCCTTCGCGGTCCATCAGGATGCAGATGCAACGTCAACAGAAGACCTCATGGTCGAAACAAAGCGGAGTGACAGCAAAATCCCAGCTCCACCTCAGCATTCATCTCGTTACTGCAGACGCAATGTCAACAACGACATTCCTTCGCAGTCCAGCAGGATGTAGACGCGACGTCAACAAAAGACCCCATGGTCGAAACAAAGCAGAGTGACGGCAAAATCCCAGCTCCACCTCGACGTTTTTCTCGATACAGCAGACGTGATGTCACCCCAGCATTTTTTTCCCTCAGAAAGATGCAGACACAGCGTCAACAAAGGACCTCACGGTCGAAACAAAGCGGAGTGACGGAAAAATCCCAGCTCCACCTCAGCATTCGTCTCGATACAGTAGATGCAATGCCAGCAAATGAAGCGAAGGCCAAATTCCTAGCTTCAGGGTCTTGACGGTAACTCATATAAAAACTGAAAGACTATCGGAGATCATCCCACATCAGCGCGGAGTGGTCACCACCTCGATGTTCGTCTTGATACAGCAGACGAGATGTCACTACGGCGTCCTTCCTCCAACAAAATTTGGACATGCCAAAGCAAATGAAGCGAAGGCCAAATTCCCAGCTTCAGGGTCTTGATAGTAACTCATATAAAACCTGAAAGACTACCGAAGATCATCCCACATCAGCGCGGAGTGGTCACCATCTCGACGTTCGTCTCGATACAGCAGACGAGATGTCACTACGGCGTCCTTCCTCCAACAGAATTCGGACACGCCAAAGCAAATGAAGTGAAGGCCAAATTCCTAGCTTCAGGGTCTTGACGGTAACTCATATAAAACTTGAAAGACTATCGGAGATCATCCCACATCATCGTGGAGCGGTCACCACCTCGACGTTCGTCTCAATACAGCAGACGAGATGTCACTACGGCGTTCTTCCTCCGACAGAATTCGCACACGCCAAAGCAAATGAAGCAAAGGCCAAATTCCTAGCTTCAGGGTCTTGACGGTAACTCATATAAAACCTGAAAGACTACCGAAGATCATCCCACATGGAGTGATCACCTCCTCGACGTTCGTCTCGATATAGCAGACGAGATGTCACCCGAGCGTTCTTCCTCCAACAGGACTCAGACGCGACAATCAAACAACGGAGCCACGGCAAAATCCCTAGTTCTAAACCTCAACGGTCCACCAACAACCTAGAGACAACCATGACATTTGTCTAGATATAACAGACGCAATGACAGCAAACGAAGCGAAGGCCAAATTCCTAGCTTCAGGGTCTTGACGACAACTCATATAAAACCTGAAAGACTATCGGAGATCATCCCACACCAGCGCGGAGTGGTTATGACTCATCGGGGCTCTCCAAAATGAGCCTAACCTCAAGTAAAAAGCGGCATGGCAAAATTCCTAATGATTGCTCTTCCGACGGTCAAACTGCCTACGAGGATTGCTTGAAGACGTCTTGTCCA
Source organism: Agapanthus africanus (assembly GCA_030015575.1). NCBI lineage: Eukaryota > Viridiplantae > Streptophyta > Magnoliopsida > Asparagales > Amaryllidaceae > Agapanthus > Agapanthus africanus. The sequence continues at coordinate 93,494,977 of JASDDO010000024.1, read as the reverse complement.
GCCGCCGAAGGGATCAGAGACACGACAGTCGCAAGGCTACTCGAACAGCAAGATTGCCTATCGAGGAATACATCCGCCAACGCGATGGTACGACGGACAAAACCCTAAGTACCACAGACTCTAACGGACCTCTGTCGTAAAGAGCAGAGGTTAACTGTGACGTTAGGATATTCTTGCGAGAACTGCTCGATTCGTCTCGACTCGTGAGGAAATTAGTGTCTTTGCGAGAACTTCTCGATTCATCTCGACTTGTGAGATAAAGCCTTAGGCAACGGGGATAAAAAAAACCCTGTTTCCTAAGCACTAGGGCCCTGCAAGTCGGTCCAAAATGGACTCTTGCATACTATTCACGGGTCACACTCTCCAAAGTCGAATCTCGACAAGGAGGGAAACAACTGCTTACGGGTCCTCTCGACTCATAAGAGGGAAAATTCTCTTATAAGATCCTTACGACTTATAAGAGAAAACGCACTTAGGAATCCTCACGATTCCTAAGGAGAAAATACACCTACGAGATCCTCTCGATCCATAGGAAGAAAAGTCTTTGTGAGACCCTCATGGCTCATGAAGTTGAAAAGCCTTAGGTAGCAGATCTGAACCTGCTTCCTAAGCCATCACTACTCCCCAAAGTATTCAAGACAGAATTTGCTATATCACCTACAGGCTATGCTTACTTAAGGAATAGGCCAATAACAAAGCAGAAAATGAAAGGAAGGAGGCAAAAGATTTGTCATTCATACTTGGAAAATTCTTACAATTATAAAGACAATAAACAAAGACATTATCCAAATGATTACAACGACAAAACCTCAAATCCAGGACATGGATTGAGGAACTCGAAAATGACCTTGTCCAAGACTTTCCAAGCCTGGCGAACCATCCTAGTGTGCTTCCTTTTGCGAGCACGAGCGTCGGGATCCCCACTGATGTCCTCCACCCTCCGATAAGCAGCAAGTATGGCGGACTGTTGAAAGGCCTGGTGCAGGAGATCGACAAGATTGTCTCGCCGTCTCTTCGAGATTAGATTCATCAGGTACACCGAGTGCACCTTATCCTCGGCGGCATCTAACGCCCTGAGCGGCACGCCGGTAAAGAATAGGGGAAGCGCTCCCCAAATTGCTCCCACAATAAGCTTCAGGAGAGGGGAGCGTCGAGGAAGCAGTTGACCGTTATATGCGTCGAAGCGACTCATGATCTCAGCACACTCGGCATTGGTGAACTCTCGATTCTGAGAACGGCCGAGTCGACGGATGTCCCCATAAGAGATAATCTCGTCGAGATCGTATATGTAGGCGTCCATTACTTCTGCAAAAGAAAATCAACAAAATCAGCAAACAGACTGATTAAGCAATTTTTGATTCAAAACAGGCACAGGAAATTGAACTCCCCGAGAGCAATGCTCTACAGATAGGAGTGACACCCGTCAAAATCAGTTATAAAAGGAATTTAAAGAAATCCCCCGAGAACATTGAGAGCTCTGCTCTGAATAGATGATATAATTCACCAAAAAAAATAAAGATGATATAATTCATCAAAAAATAAAATCCCATTTTTAATCTTCGAAGATCCATGAAAAACTCTTAAGAGTTCTGCTATATGATTTAAAAGGAGCAAAGCTCCATTAATGAATCAAGAAATTATAAATAAAATCCTTTTAGAGAGTAAAGCTCTATTAATGGAACCCTAAAAGGGTTCTCTTTAGATCAAAGATCTATAAAGAGCAAAGCTCTGTTAATAGGTTAAACCCTGGTTTATTAAAAGTCTTAAACTATACCTAAGTTTTGACAGAGTTTTACTCTTGAGAAGTTCTTAAAACTGAAGAGCAATGCTCTAAATAAGAGAAAATTCTCAAAGAAAAGATGAAAATCATCTAAGGGACAAAGGTCCAATTTATAGGCATTGAGAGTCGTTTCAACTTCCAAAAGATGGCGCAACGGTTGGAATTCTGCCACCGCTGCGCTCACGTTTGGGGCCACGTAAGCGCAACGGTGGGGGGGCATTTGTTTCCCCCAATCATAGCAAAGCTCTGTTCAAATTCCAAGGCGGGAAATGAAGCAACGCTTTTGTTTCCCCCGATCAGAGCAAAGCTCTGTTCAAATTCCAAGGCGGGAAATGAAGCAACGCTTCTGTTTCCCCCAATCAGAGCAAGGCTCTGTTTTAAAAATTCAAATTTTAAAGGAAGCAACGCTTCAGATAACATGCGCTCTGCGCTGCGTGACACGTGTCAGCGCAGTTGTGCTGCGCTCTGCGCTGCGCGACACGTGTCAGCGCAGTTGCGCTGCGCGACACGTGTCAAGCGCAGGTGCGCTGCGCGACACGTGTCAAGCGCAGGTGCGCTTGCGCCAACTGTGCCAGCACTAAAACTTAAATAATGAATTATTTAATTAATCAGAATTAAAATTCTAGAAAGATCTTTTTAATCTTATTAAAATAAGAAGATTATCTTCTGTAAAACAGAGGCCTTAGGATCAAAGATCCAACGGTTGGGAAATATCCCCAGATCAATCAGAGAAAGATCTCTGTAACTAACCTAACAAACTAATTGGCCCTATATAAAGGCCCCTAGAATCCAAGTCCCAGATATAGAGAGCTCCTCCAAAAACTTTGAGAAAAAATTCAAAAAGAAAAAAATGTAAACCTTTGAAAAAAGAAGAATTTCTTCTAAAAAGATCAATGATATAAGAATAAGATCAAGATCTTCAATAAAAAAGAAAAAAGATCCAATCATAAAAAAAAAGTAATATACTTCATTATTAGATCTTTTGATCTATATAAAGGCACAGCCTTTTGATGAACCACTGGTTTTTGAATCTTGAGGTAGAACCTCTTTGGAACAAGAAGAACTTGTTCTTTGATCTAAATTAGATCAAGATGCGCTCTGCGCTATTGGAACAGTGCCCTGCACTCTTAATTTGCGCTGTTGCACTCCTTGGATTGGCGCAAATCACCAGAGAGCGCCACGTGTCAATCTGCGCCTTGCGCTTCCAAAACAGAGCGCTGCGCTCTTGAATTGGCGCACTGCACCAGAGCGCGCCATGTGTCAGCAGTGCACTGGCGCAGCGCATTGCGCTACCAGACTTGTGCTCACCAGAGCGTGACACGTGTCACCTCCACATGCGCTGGCGCCTTGCACTCTTTAATTGGCACAGAGCGCCTGACAGGCCACGTAGTGCACTGTCAGACCATTAAATGCTCTGCATTATTAAAAGGGGGCAGAGCCCAATTAAAAGGTCTAACAGACCAAAACAAATGCTATGCATTATTAAAGGGGAAGAGCCCAATTAAAAGACCTAACAGGCCTAATCTAAATGCTGTGCATTTAATTAAGAAGCCCAATGTTGTGCGTTATTTAAAAAAGGGGCAGAGCCCAAGCAAAGGCCTAAATAGGCCAATCATGAACAAAATGTTAAACATTTTCAGATGGACTTAACCCAATTCTGGCCGTAAGTCCTCAAATTAAATTGAACTGAGCGCAACTGCTCTCCCAAATCAATTTACACCCGGTTCAAGGGTACGTCTCTGAACTCCTCTGATATTTATCGTTGTAATCCTTCAACGTCGTCAGAGAGGTGACGGGTCCCGACAACCATACATTGCTACGGACTGTGGGGTCCTTAAACTCATGGACTGAAATATCCTTAAACTAATATTCGTCCCCAAAATGGGAATGTTGGACCGAAATGTCCTTAAACTAATATCCGTCCCCAAAATGGGAATGTTGGACCGAAACGTCCTTAAACTAATATTCGTCCCCAAAATAGGAATGTTGGACCGAAACGTCCTTAAACTAATATTCGTCCTCAAAATGGGAATGTCGGACCACCATGTCCTTAAACTGGAAATCGACCGCAATGTCTCTAAACTAAACAATAGAGTCCAAATGCTCTCTTGATGGATCTAAACGATCCCGTTAAGTTGATCTTAGTCTCAAATTAGACCAATGTATCCTTAACAAACGTTTAAGTTGATCTTAGTCTAAAATAAGACTAACGTATCCTTAAACCAAAACCACAAATCCAAATCTAAGAAAATACGGATTTGGACTAATCCATGCCCTACGGGCGACAACATAAATTAGTCTCCGTATACAATCCACGGGCAACCACAAACAAAACAAACACCCACGACATGAAGTGGCCATCTGGAGAAGGAGAAAGCTGTTACTGCGATGCGGTAGCGTAATTAACTGCAGGGGCTTGCGCCTGCAGGGAAGAGCGTCCCCACAATCAAAAACCCCTCAAGCGAGGGGGAATCTGACGAAATCTGCTACATCGGCCGCATCCGTTTAAACCTTCGATACATGGTGCCATAAATCAACTTGGCATCTTCGGAGAGGTGGACAGATAGCACCAAATAGTATCTACCCCGAATCCCAGTGCCAAGACGCCCAGTCTTGCGCCGTGCATTCGGAGGGGAACACCGGCTAATATCATTAAACACCCGATTAAAATACGTGTACATACACGTGTTTAATCGAATTCTTGCACTTATCCTTATAAGTTCCCTACATCGTTTCGCCTGTACTGCAAAACCTCTGTGTGGGAATCTGAAGACTCAACAATACACAGACAGTAGGTTAGGATCATATCCATACCCCACAAGCACGTCAGCGGTACTAGCTGCACGTAACGGCTACCTAGGTATTGATCGAAAGATGGTTAACGAGCAAGCTCATCTGAACCTTGCAAAGTCTGTCAACGACAATCGTTGTACAGTCTGGTCTCTTCGTCTAAGAGTATCGCATATCGGTTCTAGGGTTTGGAATCTGTCAGACCCCAATAACTCGATAAGTTGTGTGACAGAGGACTCTTAACCAACCGGAGATACAACTGATAACATTTATCAGTTTATCTTCCACTGCGATGGCATCGATTTATGGTTGTATTCATGTCCTGCACAACGTGACATCAACTCTCTATATCAGGAGAGATGAATCCCCTGACTGCTCATTGCCTCCACGTGCTTCGGGACTATACCCAACAAAAACTTATTTACATGACTTCTTTGAGCCATGGTAGGATAGAATTCTAAGTATAGTGGGAACACACATAAGACAATATGGCAATCTCAGGTCCTAGGGACTACCCTGTACCCATGTCACCAGAGAACTGCTACCTGACATTGGTATATCACCAACTAGGAGTTCTCGGTGAGTTTGTCCAGTGTAACTCATCTAATGAGCACCTGTATACAATCCTTGATGTCAAACACCAATAGCTGCAGGATCAGCTATCGTCCTCTAACTGGGTCTGGATACGTACACACTAGTCTAAACTAGAGTACCGATACCCAGTCTCGATACTCCTACGACTACGAACATTTAAGGATGTGCTTATCGACTACCCAGACCCTACTAGTACGATCTCCATCATCATCCTGGTAGTCAAGCAAAATCATAAGGCTTTATATCATGTCTAAACGATACGTGATAGTGAATAAAACGCATCACATGAAAGATAAAGACAAAGCATATAGCATACTATCATCTCGAGTAAGATTGTTCTCTTGTATATGTCATCCTTCAATTACAATAATTGCCTTAAGGGCACCTATATCTAACAATCTCCCACTTGCACTTAAGGCCAATTATTGCGATATCCCATACCCAACTTCTGTACTAACAGTTTTGCAAACTGTGTTCGAGAACTAGCCTCAATAAGTGGACCCGGCACAACGCATCTCTCTGTTTCTCCCTGAATCTCAATTTCACGGAGATCAAATATCTCCCGAACTTAGCGATACCTTCCTTAGTATTTGCATGGACAGACGATAGGATCATGTTCATATATGAACAATTATATCTCACGAATTCTCAGGAGGTATCCTTTACTGATTCACAATCATCATCTAGCGTCACGACTACCTCAGTATCCCACTTGGAACTTTTTCCAATATACTGATCCTCAAAAGAGAGTAAACTTATAATTCACGACAGACGTTCTGTCTTCCATATTACCTGGGAAGCTAGAATCGGTAACTACCTCTTTCAGGAGGTTGCCATTACCGCATTCCAAGAATATCAAATGCTCTTCACTGCTACCCTATATTTCTCCAGGATTGGACTGATATCTATATCTTATATGGAGAAACACTTATGATCACCATTGTTTTACCGATTGCAGCATATGAACATCAATTGCTACTATGAGTATGTCATCCACATACCACATGAGAAATCTGACAACACTCTCTACTACCTTCTTAAAAATATCAGGTTCATCTTTTATTTTGATGAAGTCAAACACTTTGACCGTGATATCAAAACAGATGATCCATTTCCGCTATGCCTGCTTTAGTCTATAAATAGACTAAAATGACTTGCACACCTTCTGTTGCTCCCACTGACCACGATAACCCTTTGGCAGAGTCATATATATCTCTTCTAAATCATCATTTAGAAAGATGTTATAGTCATCCATCTGCTAGATATCACAGTCTTGCAAAACAGCAGTGGTAAGTTATATTCATATGGACTTCGGTACAGACACTGAAGTTATAGTATCATCATAATCCACATTGGATATTTGATGAAAAGCTTTTACTACAAGTCTAACTTTATCAGGTTAGTACATTTCCATTTGCACTGATCTCGAAAGATTTACCAGCTCTTTATGGGTTTTACCCCTTTCAGGAGACACAACAAAGTCCACACTTTATTGTAGTGCATGGAGTCTAACCAGGATAACTTGGCATCCACTTATCAGTCGGAAGTCACTAGTTCCCATGGCTTGCTGATAACTAGTAGGGTCATCATCACATGATTCAAGCTTTCTTGTCAACATCATCGAGGAAACCATAGTACCTCTTAGGTGGCTGAGGTCACCCACAAAACTTGCGGAGCAGGATAAGGTTTGTCAGGATCAATTGAATCCAAGGTTCTATTAAATTTTCAGTAACCGTTTATGGTTCTGAAATCACTTCCAGTTCTACCAAACTCCCACTAATTTCTTTTGCAAGAAATTCGTTTTCTAAAAGGGTAGCACGTCGAGAACAAAACTTTTGATCCCGAAAATGGTAGAAAGTTAATCTCTCGTCTATGCCCGGGATAACCCATAAACTGCTATTACTGAAATGTGCCTTGAGTTTATCCGGATTCTGGTTTTAAGTATAAGTCAGACAACTCAACATCTTAACAATCTTAAGATGATAACCTATTCTATATCATAAATAGAATTTGAGACACTAATTTAGGTGAAACCGATATCAATTGATATGCATCTATTTCTAGTACATCCCTTAGAAAAAGGCTTTATAGCATTACTCATCAAGGAGCGCACCCACGGATGAGTAATCTGAGAGAGAATCAAATTCTCGATTATATAACTACGGAATACTTGGCATAAGTATCCACATTTTCGAACACTTCGAAGAATTTTGATACTTCCAACGTTTGGTTCTCTACTTTATTCTCATATCCTATAAACTTCTCATCTTTTCATTTCAACAAGAATGCGTGTCTAAAACTATAGAACTCATAATAAGACGGAACGAAGTATGAGTACCAATCCATTGTCCACAGCATACATCATTAATTATAAGTCATATGAGTTCACCAACTCATACTTTGTGTGTTGTAATTTAAAAACTATATTTGGTTAAGAATGTACATCTCGTTGTTCAATGCACCTTACCCAATCATCAAATGATAAAGGTAAATATTCATACAATAATTTTTCAAAATTTATATCCCACTTTATCATATAAAGAGACGGATATACGAGTTTTTAAAAGTTGGTGCATAATAACAGATATTCAAAACCAAAAGTTTGCCGAAAGGCAAAACCAGATGATTTTCCCAATAGCAACAATTGCCCTGATTTTTGACATTGAGAATCAAATCACATTTTTCAATACTATAATCCTTTTCAGTATCTATAACAACTTACAGATGTGAGATATTAATCTGGTATCTATATACCCAGAAGTCAAAATTAATTGGAAAACAGTTTTCGATTACAATCATATAGAAAAACATGAAATACCAAAATGTTTCAAGGGGTGACCGGGCATTCCAAGTCATGCCTCTTTCACTTCTTAGGGTCACAATAGTAGTTGTATATTCCTTTCCGCTCACTTCGACCCTTTTTGAATGTCTTTCTTTCTTGCTTTGTGTATACCGTACTTATACTGGTTGGTTTTCTTCTTACCCTTCCTGTTAGCTCCAGCATCGGGATTGGAAGAAGACTATCCAACAAGTGAAAATGGTATATTCTTCTTATTTAAGGAGCTCTCAAACTTGAGATAAGGTGGAGAGGAGAGACAAATGAATTGTATCATATACAATTCATTTTCTCCAGAGCCAGCGGCCATTCTTGATTGAAACACTTTCTCCGATTTAATATGTAACTATACGAGATGGCCTTCCATGCAATATGGATAGGATACAAAGTGTTCTGGAGGAAGCAAAAGGGAAAGTGGGAGGGGTAAGGACATATGCGACTATGTCGTGAAATAGGGCAATCATGACATTCTAAAACCATTCATTGTAAAAAGGTTCGATTAACTTGGTTTACGAGTTTTTAGTTTAAGGTCTGTCTTAGTTCGCTGCCATAGAAAGAGAAAAGAAACCCTCGTCGTGCACTCTATCAAGATTAGATCGGTATATTTATTTAATCAGGATGGCTCTCACTGTTCCATCGAATCCTCCTTCAAACCCTAAAAGGAGAATTAGCCGGGATTATATTCTGAGAGTAACTATTACTCACAGTGAGAACCATGACCCAACTATCACAGCATGGTAACCTTGACTAAAGATCAACAAATTACCCCACTCCATAGAAGGTATGCAATCTCATTGCAAGTTTCAACAGTTGAAACTCCCGATATGGTTTCTGCCCCTAGGAATTTAGGACCTTGACTAGAGGCTAACAATTCAAAGAGTCCTAGTCAAGTTCAACCCGTCATTTCATAATTGATTTAGACCTACTAGTAAAAACCCTTGACTAAAGGCCAACAAAGTTATATGACTGACCTAACCAATCACATCTCATGCTGTCATGAACATATCTCTTAGGTATCGTACACTACGCCTTGACTAGAGGCCAACAAATGTAGCACGAATACTAAGTACTCTACTTCATGAAATGATAGAGGGCTACGTCTGGTTTTGAAGAAAACCTTTAACGTAATGAACTTGATGTCATTGAAGGAACTGAGTGGTTTTGCAAATTTATAGTCACGTAGACTATTGCTTAAGTGCATATTCCCCGTGAAGGGATCAGGGCTCTTACCTCATTGAATGAGGTGTAAGATATTACTAACCGAATATTTCGATGCAAAGAAAAAGACTATGGTTATTCAATTTGCAAATTTATAGTAACACAATGTTTTGCCAAAGAGGTCACTCCCTGTGAAGAGATCTAGGCTCTTTGCTTATCGAATAAGGTGCAGGATATTCCTAACCGAATACCTCTGTGCAAACCAAATGATTCGACTATAAAACCACAATACCTGATATCTGGTTTTTACAACGTGTTGTAGGTTTATTATCGTTGCATTAATCCGAATCAATGCAATCCCATTAAATAGATAATCACATTACCTAGTATCTTCTCATACAATCATAGAAAAGCATGAAAAGAAAATAGAATCCGATGACTTGAGCACTCATCCGCGGGTCTATCGTATATCCCCTACAAGAGCGGCAAGCAACCAGCCAATCCTAGACTCGAGTGACCCGATCTCAACTCCTTGAGACGGTCACCTGCTGTAATCTAGAACCTGGTCATCGTGCGCTTCTTTGCGGGGTAATCCTATACTTGTATTTTATAACAGAGACAACGATCGCAACCTGATCGTGTCCCGACAAATAATAATACATCAAGCGATGACTACAACCACATGTGAACCGCTAAGTCCCGAAAAAAAGAATATACATATAGCGGAAACGGCGGCCAAAAGTTGGAGCTCGTCCCGAACAAATGAATATACAAGATGGCCAGAATCATGAATGGAAATAACACTTATCGCAATATCACAGTTCCGCATGGGGCTATTCATTTCGTGACAATCCAACGCATTCCAACAAATCAATATCTCAGACTCACTTGTGCAACCCCGTCGAATTAATTACTTATCAATTCGTCGACGTTGCACACTACATATCGCTATATGTCATCAAACCAACCCGATCGAACACTTCATCGAGTTAATTTGAAACTGCGGCAAACTATTTCAAAACTCAAGGTCCGATAACTTGAAATTCCAAAAACCAAATTCCAAGATCAGCACGGCACAAAAAACTGCCACATTTCTTGCAAATTTTGAATTCCGTAAGACCCGAAAAATTCCCGAGATCCCGGGGGACCTTAGGCATGACCCAGGGGCCCCTAGGGGCTGTAGGTGGTCCTCCTGACCCATTACCACAAATTGTGGCCATGGGTCGGCTACTGAACAGTGAGCACCCTTATGGGTGTTCGCTGTCCAGCCCCACACAGAGACCACTTTGTGGTGGTCTCGGGTGTGGGAGGCACACCCAAGCTCTCGGGGACAGCCTCGGGGTCACCCTTGAGCCTTCATGGGGCTCTTGGTCCGAACCGAGAGCCCCGAGGCACGAGAAAACTATGAAATAGTCGCTGTTTTATCAGTTTTAAAAAAAACGGTTTTTACGAAAAATGGTTTCATGAATCAATTTGCCGCAAAATTCAATTAGATGTAAATGATCAGCTCTGATACCATGAAAATATGTGGTGCAATGGTCGCAACAATTGTGGACCAAGCGGAAGCAAAAAATCAAAATTTTCAAGTGAAGGTATGCACCGATTACTATCAAGATCAACATTTATAAGTAATTGCAAAAAGAAAAGAGAGAAAAGTCTAGAGGATACAATCTTTGTAGCACGTTAGCCATCTCTTCTTGAACTCCGTCCAGTCTCCATGAAGCCTGAAACAAGCTTGCTCGATGATCTCGTTGCCGAAGATAATCCACCTTGAGATAAATCCAACACAAGTTTTAGCTTCAAATTGATCTCATCAAAATGAAGCAACCCACTAATTAAACTTGCTAAGGATGATTAGTAGAAAATGTAGAATAATTAGCTCACTTAATTTTTCTCTTTTCCTTTTCCAGTTTCTCACTTGAAGAAAATCAAGAGAGATAGCCATGAAGGAAGAGAGTGTAAGAAGAAGAGAATGGCTTAAGATGAGAACATATCCATTTAATTTGGGTCATCAAAGAAAACACCTCATGAATTCTACAACCATCCAATTCTCACGACTCATTTCCTTTTAGAAATAAACAAAAGAATAAATATATTCTCATTTTAACCCATATGAGTCTCATACACCCATCATTAATGTATTAACATACATTACATAATATTTATATCAAATATAAATATTAATTAAGAGAAGAAAATAATAAAGTGAGCATGATATTAGTTAATATATAAATATATAAATATATATTTAATTATTGAATCAACACTTGATTTAATAATTCGGTTATATCATATATGTACCAGCTAATATCATTAAACACCCAATTAAAATACGTATATCACATACACGTGTTTAATCGAATTCTTGCACGTATTCTCATATATGCCCTATATCGTTTTGCCTGTACTGGGAAATCTCTGTGCGGGACTCCAAAGACTCGACAATACACTGGCAGTAGGTTAGGATCATATCCATAGCCCACAAGCACGTCAGCGGTACTAGCTGCACGTAACAGCTACCTAGGTATTGATCGAAAGAAGTTCAGCGAGCAAGCTCATCTAAACCCTGCAAAGTCTATCAGTGAAAATCATCGTACAGTCCGGTCTTTTCGTATAAGAGTATCGCATATCGTGTCTAGGTTTTGGAATCTGTCAGACCCTAATAACTCGATAAGTCGTGCGACAGAGAACTCATAACCAATTGAAGATACAATTGATAACACTTATCAGTTTATCTCCACTAGGATGGCCATCGACTTGTGGTTGTAGTCATGTCTTGCACAGCGCGACATCAACTCCCTATACCGGGAGAGACAAATCCCCTCGACTGCTTATTGCCTCCAAGTGCTTCGAGACTATACCCAACAAAAAGCTATTTTCACGACTCCTTTGAGTCATGGTAGGGTAGAAGTCTAAGTATAGTGGGAACACAAATGATACACTATAGCGATCTCAGGTCTTAGGGATTACCCTGTACCCATGTCACCAGAGAACCGCTGCCTGACATTGGTATATCACCAACTAGGCGTTCTCGGTTAGTCCGTCCAGTGTAACCCATCCAATGAGCACATGTATGCAATCCTCGATGCCAAACACCAATAGCTGCGGATCAGCTACCATCCTCCAACCGGATCAGGAAACATACACACTAGTCTAAACTGGAGTACCGATGCCTAGTCTCGATACTCCTATTACTAGGGATATTTAAGAATGTGCTTATCGACTACCCAGGCTCCACTAGTATGATCTCCATTGTAACAACTCTGTTTCAGTGTACAGTAAATTTGATTAAATTTTAATGTACAAATGGAGTATTTTGCAATCCGGTGTACATTATAAGTATTTGAATTGCTTTTGAACAGCAAGAAAGCACTTGTAGCTCATTGGTAAAGCCTTGCACTGCTGTGACGTAGCCCCTGTGATCGAATTCCCCCAGCCACATATTTTTTTAATTGATTTTCTTTTAAACTTTTAGAAGCTCAAAAGTTTGCATGTGCACAACACTTAAAATGAAAAGTCACAAAGTAAACAAACATGTGCACTGAGATATACCAAGCGACATTGACACGTGGTGAAGATCCAAACCCCATCCCACCGGTTTTGGCCGGCGAGATGTGCATGGGGACCGGCACCGCCGGGCATATCCGTAGGTAATGCCTTGAATTTTTAAACCTAGCACCCCTTCGCCTATCCCACTACCCTCATATTGTTTGTTTACTCCGAAAACATCCAGAGAGTGATGATTCCTCTCTTTAATTCATTTTTAATGCACATTTTAATTCTATTCTTCATTACCCTAAACCCTAATTTTCCCTATAAATACCACACTACTTTTCACCCCTCCTAATTCATAATTCCATTATAAAAACTCTCTAAAAATTTCCAAGTCCCAAGTTGTGCAAGTGGAGTTAGTAAAGGGTAAGGTTCCAGCGAAGCTTCGGGAAGAATCCGGTGATGAAACGACGCCCCGACGGTTCCAATAGCTTCCCCTCTCTCCTCTCTTGTTTTATAATCAGTAAGTCCCCTCTCTCCTCCTCTTTTGCTATTCTAAAACTTCTCCTTTTCAAAACTCGTCGGAAGCGGAGTTATTCCGGCTTCCGATTCTTTTTTTTTTTTAAATCTAATTTTTTCTTAATAACAAACCTACAAATTTTTAATAGATTGTTTAGTAATCAATAACAAATACATTAGAACAAGTTTCATCTCAATATAATCTATTATACAACTTTTATCGTATTTTTACGGTTAAATACCATATACTTTACTTTCGACACAGTTCAACATATTCCCTTGTATTACCTTTAGAAAACTCACGAGGTAATGACCTAACTCATCACAAAACACATTTTTGACATAGCACGATAACTCTTGGGACATTAGTTTATGGGAAAATACGATTTTATGATTAAATACCTTAAACATTCAAAAAACCGTTTTCTTTAAAAAGTGTGTTATTTAATTCCGTGCAATTGCGCATCTACAACCCATTTTGGGGAACCTCGATCGGGATGGTGCGGGTTATCGCACATCCTCGGGCCTAGTAGAGCGAGATGCATACCTCCGCAACGAGCATTCGATCTCGATGGAATTTTAATGCAATTTTAAAGAAAAATGTGATTTCTATTTAATAAATAAATTCTATATTTTTTAAAATATTAGATATATATAAATACTATCAAAATATCTACTTTAAGTATACAATATATATATTCCATGTTTTCTAAATCAAAAGAATCACAAATTTCATGAAACCACCTTTACAATTCAATACCATTATAAGATTTCACTAAAATACCATATACAATAAAATCTAGGTTATATCCACTAGAATAATTCACGTTATAAAAATTACAATTATGAAAACCCTAAAGACGATAATTAAATACTTGAGGTGTATTTTGAAAATATATCAAAACTATTTTTCATAAAACCCCCCTCAAGTTATATTAATTTACAATCAGGACCTTAGTAAACATAGGTTTAAGCGGGACCGATTCTCTTGAGCCTTAGGGAGCCGAAGAATATAGGTGTTTGCCTATTTAAGGTAAACAACCTAAAAACGGTGTTATCAATACGGTAATTGTCTTGGAAAAAAACACAAATCCTGCCGTCCATGTGCAGCAGTTACCGATAACATCAAAACTAATTCAGAACTTCAACTTCTTTTAAAGTGTCTGACTCAGACAGAGTCTCCGTCTAATATGAAATCAATCTAACTTGGATCCAATTCAAGTATAACTACAATACAACATGAATCCATTTATACCATAATTCAATCTATATCAACATGACTCGACCGAACCGAACCATGGATATACTCTGATTACATGACTATCCATTTATATCCATTCTGTTTACATGATATCATGGTTTCGGAAAGTCTTCCATCTATAAAATAATGCAATCAATACAAAATACATTATGGGGTTTTAAAGGGGTAGACTGGTACCGAATGTGTTAGAAGTGGCACGAGACGTTCACTTTAATACACCTAACCTGAATATCTATTGTTGTTGTACCGTGGCTTAACAGTTCCTTATGCTCTGTATACCTTAGTCTCCGGAATAGTGGGACTCCTCATGTATACACTGGCATATTCTGTACCAAGTTATAAACAACTGCGTTAACATTATAATCAAATATTACCAGTTATACTCTCTATCTGTCTACTCTATTTTCTATGTCTCTTGGGACTTACCGAGCGATTGTTTGCTGACGACATTCCTTCTCTTTTTTCTTTGGAATGTTGTCAGGTGGAGCTGACTCTCTGGAGGTTGAGCCCAGTACCGAAGACTTGGAGCAGTTCGAAGAAGATCCCGAGCTGTAGTCATTTGTACATACTTTACTTTTCTTTCATGCCATTGTTTAGGCATTGCTTTCTATTCCTGTATTTACATTTCCAGTTGTACCTGTAAAGAATTGTTAAATAAATAAAAGTTGTTGTTCATTTATATTCATGTCTCTTGTGTACATTTTACTTTATATTGCTTAGATACGCTTAGCGTATTTACTTCTGAGTAAATACGTAGCGGACCTCGTCGCGTCTCCTTACCCGTACATCGGGAAGCGAGGCGTGACATCCATCATCGTCTTGCTAGTCAAGAAAAATACTAGGGCTTTATCTCACGTCTAAACGATACATGATAGTGAATAAAATGCATCACATAAAAGATAAAGACAAATCAGATAGCATACTATCATTTCGCGTAAGATTGTCTCTCGTATAGGTCATCTTTCAATTACAATAATTGCATTGAGGGCACCTATATCCAACAAAAGTTTGGCATAGTTGAAAATAATCTAATTGGATATTTTCATAAGTTGGGCCAACATCATAGTATGAGTATAATTGAAATTGGTATTGGTCTATGAAATTGGAAGGAGTGAGTGTTGGTTCGGTTGTGGTGTAAGGTGAATTATAACCGCTCCTATATTTATTTATTCTAATATGATCGGAAAGTGTTGAGTTAACTGGATAACATAGTTCATATAAAGTTGGTTTAGCATGTTCGTCATCCTTTTTTTTAAACTAAAGATTCTAACAAATTATAAACGAAGATGCACAAACAACCTAGATTTAGGATTACCTAGGTCAAGTTACTAGACCCGCTCCTAACAGCCAAGAGACAAATTGCGGGATAAATTTTCTAACAGCTCTTTAACAACCTTGAAGCCAGATCAGTGCCAGTTAAGTGAGGGTTCCACTATACGAATCACCAAAATAGCGGGTCTTAATTAAGTAATCACAACTAGTCACACGTCACTAGACATCTTAAGATTGAATCGGATAACCATTGGAATACCTACAACCTCCTCTTGTCCTATTGAGCGTGATATGTCCTTAGGAGGCTGAAGTTTAGATATTTTTTTATTTAATGTATTTTAATGCGAATGCTCGGTTGTGATTTGTGAAGCCTAGAAAGGGTGATGAAATCCTCACATAATTTGGATTTTGGTTGTTACTTCTTAGAATCTTTTTAAATATGTAATGCGATCTAAAACAATTAAAAATCTAAAATTTAAACTTTTTTTTTAAATGGCGCAAAGAATCCTGCAAAAATCTATTAGTTTGAATCAAATTGGGATTTTGGGAAGAACGGGGTCATACCTAGATTTGCCTCATGTTAAGTTTGTCTCGATTCCTGAAATTTTAAATAGAAATATTGCGAAATAAAATGCACTAAAAGAAATCTAATTTAATTTACAATTAAAATCTAAAACTTAAATTCATATGTAATTAAACTACACCTCCCCGGCAACGGCGCCAAAAACTTGATGGGAATTTTATTAGTCTTCAATTTTAACTGCAAGTATACGGTGGTGCAATCATAATACTCGAGGGTCGATCTACAGAGAGGTGTGTTAACTACCTTTAAACTAAGTTAAAGAGTTAGAACTTTTTTTAAAAGTGCAATTAAAAGTGGGCTTTTTTATGAGAGAGAAAGTTCTAGGGTTTTTGTATTGCTTATCTTTGTATGGTTGGTTTAAAAGATGCTACTTATTTTCTAGATCTATTTCTAATATGTTTTCTATTACTTAATATAAAAGCATAGGTTATGAAAACTTAATTAACAATAGCCTATCAATTAAAAGATCATCTAAATACGATATTAAAAACTTAGTTCTGGGTTATTAAGAATAATGATCTAGATAGAATTTATTTTAATAAAAACCATATTTTTACCGTCCCTAATTAGGGTTCTAGTTTGTCAAACCTTCATCATCCTAATTAGTTTCTAGTTGTAACACCTATCCCTAGATCCATTCAAATTGTCGATTATCATTATTAAAATCTAGTTCATATGACGAATACTTAAGTTTATACAATGAAAACTTAAAAGAAAGGAATTATATTAAAATAAATTCACCATTAAACACAAGAAAGAAAAGAGATAAAGCATCCAACCATAAAAATCACGCAAATACAAATCCTAGAAAAATAGATTAGTTATTCATATTATAAAACAAAACTTTATTCAAAATAAAAGTACTTACAATCATTCTTGATTGATCCATCTCTAAGAGTAAACCCTAATTTTTAAATATATGAGAGAGAGATGAAACCCTTGGGCTATACATGTACTTATATAGGGCTAAGGAAGTTTGGAGAACAAGTAATAAAAGATACAAGAGAATCAACATGGTAACAATTATGAAAATCTAATCTTATTGCTCTGTTGGATGCTGTTGCGTGCCTTCAGAATTTTCTAAAGACGAAACTCTACATCTCATATTAATGTATATGGAAAGACGATTGTGGCCATAAAAAAATCTCATCGAACGTCCCAATATCGACTGTTGATCCTCCCCTAATTGACTTGATTCGCCGTTGACCCGCCGCCGAATTTTTGTTTCGTGACTCCAGATTTTTTCTATGGTTTTATCGTCAATTTAAATGATTTTTGAGCTCATAAAATCTTGAACATCTCTATGTATTTCTGTAGTTGCGTGGATATCCGAATTGTTCCCAAATTTGGCATATGTTTAGGCAGGTTGATTTGTTACTTTTGATTTAATTTGGTTTCTCCAACTGATTTGTTGTTGTGATGATTGATTCACCTCTATTTGTTACAACCTTGCCGATTTGAAATGATAATCCCAAATTTGTTCCAAATTTGCAAATTGTCTTTTGATTTTCTGAATAACTCCCTTAAGTCTCCATTGTACGCATGTAATCCTCATTTTAGCACAGTTTTCTGTCTTTTTACATCTAAGCCATGTTATCTGTAATAATTCATAAAAGATACCTGGAAAAACATAATATATGATAATAAAATGATATATGGGTTAGAAAAATATGCAATAAATCACACCAATCACTTACCATTATTCATCAAAGAGCGAACCCTCGGATGAGTAATCTGAGAGAGAATCAAATTCTCATTTACGGAATACCTAAGATGAGTATCCATATTTTCGAACACTTCGAAAAATCTTGATACTTCCGATATTTGGTTATCTACTTTATTTTTATATTCTATAAACTTCTCAAAATATTTTGACTTTGCATTTCAACAACAATGCCGGTCTAAAACCAGAGAACTCATAGGAAAGCGGAACAAAGTACGAGTACCAACCGCTTATCCAGATGGACACCGGACAATATATATCATTATGTATAAGTCCTATGAGTTCACTAACTCATACTCTATGTGTTATAATTTGAAAACTGTTTTTTGGTTAAGAATATATATCCTGCTATTTAATACACCTTACCCAATTATCAAACGATAAAGGCAAATGTTCATAATATGTTTTTCAAAATTTATATCCCGTTTTATCTAATAAAGAGATGGATATATCAGTTTTTTTTAAATGGTACATTATAACGGTTATTCAAAACCAAAATTTTGCTGATAGGCAAAACCAGGTGATTCCCCAATAGTAACAATTGCTCCGATTTCCAACATTGAGGATCAAATCATATTTCCAACAATCTTATCCTTCTCAGCATCTGTAACAATTTATAGATGTGGGTTATTAATCCAGTATCAATATGCCCAGGAGTCAGAGTTAATTGAAAAACAGTTTTCGATTACAATCACATAGAAAATATGAAACATCAAAATGTTTCAAGGGTGGCTGGGTATACCTAGTCATGCCTCTTTCACTTCCCGGGATAATAACAATAGTTGAATTTTCCTTTCCGCTTACTTCGACCCCTTTTTATGTCTCTCCATCTTACCTTTTGTATACCGAATTTAAGCTAGTTGGTTTTCTTCCTACTCTACCTTGCAACATTAGCCTAAGATTTGGAAGAAAACTATCCAACAAGCATAACCGGTGTATTCTCCTTATTTAAAGAGTTCTCGAACTTGAGATAAGATAGAATGGAGAGAAAAATGAACAGTTCATTTGTTCCAAAACGTGTGGCCATTCTCGGACTAAAATAATTTTTTCGAGTTCGTATCTAACTATATGATGACCTTCCAAGCAATATAGATCTCTGTACCGGATACAGAGAGTTCCGGAGCAACAAAATGGAAGTATGAGCGGCAAGGACATATGCGACTTTGTTATGAGTTAGGGCAATCATGATATTCCAAAGCCGTTGATTGTAAAAAGGTTCGGTTAATTTGGTTTACGAGTTTTAGTTTAAGGTCGGTCATGGGTCGCTGCCAGAGAGAGAGAGAGAGAGATCACTCAGCGTGCACTCTATCCTAAATTATATTGGTTAATTAATTTATCTAATCTTATCTCCTATTATTTTTTCAAATTCTCCTTCAAATCCTAAAAAGAGAACTAGCCGGGATCATGTATAGAAAATCTTCCGAGAGTAACTATTACATACAGTGGGAATCGGGACCTAAACTAACATGGCGTGGTAACCTTGGCGGATGCCAACAAGTCACCCCACTCCATAGAAAGTATACAATCACATTGCAAATTTCAACACCTGAAACTCTCAAAATGGTTTTTACCCTTAACGACCTATGATCTTGACGGATGCAAACAAATCATAGGGCGATAGTCAAGTTGTCATGCCCCGTTTCCCAGTAGACGGAAGCAGGTACATGACGAGACCCGCGACGTATTTATTTCGAGAAGGTCGTTTTCCGGAATAAATACGCTAAGCGTAATTGAGCAATATAAAATGACAAGAAATTAACATGAGATTTAAACTTCAACAGCTTTATTTACATTCAACTTGATACATTTACAATACATGAGTTCAATTGAAAGAAAATACAAGAAAAGAAATGCCTAAACAGGTGGCATACATAAACTGAAAGAAAAGGATACTAGTCTAGGCCTGGGTCGCGATCTGATTGTGCTCCTCCTCTGTAGGGTCCACCTCCTCAGTTTCTACAGTATCTGACGAACATTCTAAGAAACAAAGGTGGCTAGAATGCCCGTCAATGAACTTTCGCTCGGTAAGTCCCCAAGAAAAAGGGTGTGAATTATAAAAGTATAATGATAAAGAAAAATGGATATCATGAAGCAATGGACTATGAGATATGATGTTTAAAATTGTCATTTAATGTAAGCATGGCAATTCTATTTAACAAGCAGTTCTATATATCATGACAACATAATATGAGCATAGTATAGCATGGCCGTGTAGTGTAGGTATAGTGAACATGAAGTGCATGTAAGTGTCATAAAAAGTCTCTACATGAGTAAACTAATTTAACGTAAGTTCAAGGGTGAATGTTAACCAATCTCAAGAGTATTCTCGAACCCAACAGGTTGCAATCCAAGGATAAGAAACCACAGACCCAAATCAAGTGTTAGTAACGGGACTTCAACCTAGTGTTGAAGTATTCCAAACTCAACAGGCTATAATTCAGGAGCAAGGAAACGCGGGCCCTTATGATAGCTTGCTTGTGTTAGTAGACATGAATTCATGGTTTAGGGGGACTCCTGAGATTTTGTTGGATTTGCACTTGAACTGTAACAAGCCTAAACTTTCTGTACATAATTTTTTCAAAAATACAGAAAGGATTACCTAAGCCTGAGCACAAGTTATAAATTTGATTTGATTTTGAATAGCAAGAAAGCACTTGTAGCACATTGGTAAAGACTTGCACTGCTGTGACGTAGCCCCTGTGATCGAATCCCCCCAGCCACATATATTTTTAATTGATTTTTCTTTTAATCTTTTAGAAGCCCAAAGGTTTACGCGTACACTACACGTAAAATAAAAAGTCACAAAGTAATCAAACATGTGCACTGAGGTATACAAAGCGACAGGGACATGTGGCAGAGATCAAGACCCAAACCCTCGATTTTTGGCCGGCGAGATGAGCAAGGGGGCCCGCACCACCGGGCCCTCCCGTTGCTAATGCCCTAAATTTTTACTCCGCACCTCTTGGCCTCCCCCCTTAACCCCTGTACTATTTGTTTTTATTAAAAATAAATAGAGAATTAAAAAGTAGCATTTAACCAAATTTTAATGTATATTTTAATTCTCAAATTCATTACCCTAGACACTAATTTTCCCTATAAATACCAAACTACATTTCACCCTTCTCATTCAAAATTACATTATAAAAACTCTCTAAAATTTCCAAGTCCTAAGTTGTGCAAGTGGAGTTAGCAAGAGGCAAGGTTCCGGCGAAGCTTCGGGAAGAATTCGGCGATGAAACGATGCCCCGACGGTTCCAATAGCTTCCCCTCTCTCTCCTCTTGTTTTACAATCAGCAAGTGCCCTCTCCCCTCCTCTTTTGCTACTCTAAAACTTCTCCTTTTCAAAACTCGTCGGAAGCGGAGTTATTCCGGATTCCAATTCTCTTTTCTTTAAAAACCTAATTTTTTTCTTAATAACAAGCCTACAAATTTTTATAGATTTTTTAGTAATCATAAACAAACCCATTAGAACAAGTTTTATCTCAAAAGAATCTATTATGCAACTTTTATTGCAATTTTAAGGTTAAATACCATATACTTTACTTTCGACACAATTCAACATATTCTCTTGTATTACCTTTAGAAAACCCACGAGGTAATGACCTGCCTCATCACAACACACATTTTTGACATAGCACGATAACTCTCGGGACATTAGTTATGGGAAAATACGAGTTTAAATTTAAATACCATGAACATTCAAAAACCGTTTTCTTTAAAAAGTGTGTTATTTAATTCCATACAATTGCGCCTCTACAACTCATTTTGGGGAACCCCGATCGGGATACTGCCGGTTATCACACATCCTCGGGCCTTGTAAAGCGAGATGCAGACCTCCGCGAGGAGCATTCAATCTCGATGGAATTTTTAATACAATTGTTAAGAAAAATGTGATTGCTATTTAATAAATAAATTCTATTTTTTTATATAAATATTAGATATATATAAATATTATAAAAATATCTACTTTAAATATATTATACATATATTCCATGTTTTCTAAATCAAAAGAATCACAAATTTCATGAAACTAGCTTTACAATTCAATACCATATACATGAAATCCAGGTTATATCCACTAGAATATTTCACTTTAAAAAAATTACAACTATGAAAGCCCTAAAGACGATAATTAAATACTTGAGATATATTTTGAAAATATATCAAAACTATATTTTATAAAAACCCCTCAAGTTATATTAAATTACAATAAGGACCTTAGTAAACATAGGTTAAAGCGGGACCAGTTCTCTTGAGCCTCAGGAAGCCGGAGAATATGGGAGCTTGCCTATCTAAGGTAGACAACCTAAAAACGATGTTATCAACACGGTAATTTTCTTAGAAAATGACTCAAATCCTGCCATCCATGTACAGCAGTTATCGATAACTCCAAAACAATCAGGACTTCAATTCTGTTTAAAAGTCTGACCCAGTTCGAGTCATGGTCAAATCTAAAATCAATATGGCTTGAATTCAATTCAAGTATAACTGCAATATAACGTGAATCCATGAATGCCAGAATACAATCTATAACAACATGAACATGACCGAACCGACCCATGGATATACTCTGATTACATGACTATCCATTTATATCCATTCCGTTTACTGATATCATGGTTTCGGCTAGTCTTCCATTTATTACAAGACAATACAATACAATCAATATAATCAATACAATAAACATTACGGGGTTTAGGGGTAGACTGGTACGGAACATATTAAAGGTGGTACGAGGTGGTCACTAAAGGACATAATTACATTCATGCCGTTGTTCCGTGGTATTATCGACGGAGCCTTGTACTACGGGTTACCAAAGTCCACGGTGTAAGTTGGACTCCTCTCGTATACACTGGCATATTCTGTACCAAGCTACAACAAGTACGTTAGTATAACAAATATAGCATTATCTACTTCACATGTTCTATTCTCTGTCTATTCTTCTCCTCCTTTCTTTGGGACTTACCGAGCGATTGTTCGCTGACGACATTCATATTTCTCTTCTTCTTTGGAATGTTGTTAGGAGGACCCGACTCCGATGTGTTCGAGACCAGCCAAGAGCAGTTGGAGCAGTTCACAGAAGACCCTGAGCATTAACTTTATTTGTACTTACTCTTCATTCAGTTCATGACATTGTTTAGGCATTGCATTACAGACTTGTATTTATATTTCCAGTTGTATTGTAAAGAAATGTTGAATAAATAAAAGTTGTTGTTCATTTATATTCATTTCTCTTGTGTACATTTTACTTTATATTGCTTAGATACACTTATCATGTTTACTTCTGAGTAAATACGTAGCGGACCTCGCCGCGTCCCTTCCCCGTACAACGGAAAGCGGGGCATGACATGAACTACCCCAACACCCCGTGTATCCTAGATTATAGTTAAAATTACCAGCCTTGCTCGAATCTATGAATACATCAGGTTGCAAGATTGAGTTCATATCAATGTCAAGTATTCGTGTCAAGTGTTCATGTATTCATGTCAAGTTGTATTCATGGTTCGTGTCAAGTCAGTTTCATGAACAGCTATTGTGTTATGGTATTCATGTTAAGTTCATGTCAAGTCATAGTATTCTAGTATTCAAGTTTTGGGATATTCAAGTTCAAGTGTTCTGGTTTATGATCAAGAGTTCAAGTTTATGTTAAAATTTGGATCCTGATTGAGTTTGTATCCAGGTTAGAGTAAATATCTTATGAAAAGATTTAGCTCTTGAATTTCTTAAGTTCGGGAATAATCGGGCGATTGCTGCACATGGACGGCATGATTTATCTTTTTTTAAGACAACTGTCATTGATAACTCCGTTAAACTTGCCTAACCTGAATAGGCAAGCACTCACTTTCTCCGACTCCCCGGGGCTCAAGAGAAATGATACTGCTTAAACCTATATTAATCTAAAGTCCTTAAATATTATTTGTATATCTCAAGGGGGTTTTATGAAAAATACTTTAATATAGTTTAAAAATAAATCTCGAGGGTGATTTATAATATTTAGGGTTTTTATGAACATGTATTTTAATTATTATGGTATTTTAATAATAAAACCTAGCTTTCAAAACTTTATGGTATTTTTATGAAAACTACTCCTTTTGGAAACTTATTGGTATTATATTAAAATTCTAATTTTTCATTTTAAAATTATAGTTTTCATGATTTGTTTTTGTTGAAAATACGAATTTATAGTTTTATGCAATTTTCCAAAGTTTGGTTTTGTTTAGAAAAGATCATATTTCTTAAAACCGTATTTTTATTACCTTTCGAGACCGAATTTTCCGTGAGGAGCTCTATATCTCATTTTACTATCCCAAAAACGTGCGCTAACCCGCACCATCCATAAATGGATTCCCCTAAAAGGGTTGTAGAGGCGCAATTGCAAAAGATTTAAAAATAGCGATAAAACATTTTATAAAAGTGATGGTATTTTAATGTAAATTGTTTCTTTTAAATAAAACTTAACCAAATTATCGTGCTATGAAACCATAGTGTTGTGTGTGGGGTAAGTCGTTACCCCGTGAATTTTCTATAGGTATAAATTCTAGATATCGATAAAAGGGTAGTTTTTAAAGTTCATGGTATTTATTCGTTATTTATAATCTACAAATTATTCAACATAATAAACATCATATAAAAAATTATGAGACATGGATAAAGTTGTAAATTCGTATTTTCTTGATATCATGGCATGAAATTTATGATGAACCTGTCGAATTACAATGGATATATTATTTTTTTATTAAACTTATTTATAATACTGTATTCTTTCGCGTCGA
This sequence comes from Agapanthus africanus, assembly GCA_030015575.1. Lineage (NCBI taxonomy): Eukaryota > Viridiplantae > Streptophyta > Magnoliopsida > Asparagales > Amaryllidaceae > Agapanthus > Agapanthus africanus. Next base: position 93,470,196 of record JASDDO010000024.1, on the reverse strand, counting down.
TATATGAGGAGAAGCAAAAAGAGAAAGCAGTAGAGGAGGAGTTAGCATAGTTACAGGTGATGCGGAGTGGCAACATGTAGAAGTAGAAGTGAGTTTACAAGAGGGAAAGAAAAGAGGATGAGATGACTTACAGTTGCGCGTTCGTACTCGTACGAACAAGAAGGAAAGTAGAGCCCTCGATTTGTAGAACCGAGATCGTGAATGCGACTAGGGGGCGAGCTCGATCTACAGACATTATTTGAACGAGTTGTAGAGAAACGGAGAAGGATGAAAGATCTTGAGGGAACGATGGCGCGAGAGGGAAGAAATATGCTCAACTCCTTGAGGGAAGTTGAGTGTTTAAGAATTTTGAGAGAGAAGATAGATTTGAGAGAGTGGTATGCCTAAGAGAAGAGCTAGGAATGATCTAGGTATTTATAGAAGAAAAAATGAAGTTGTGTGAATTTAAAGAATTGAATTAAAAGAATTGAAATAGTGTTAATGGGGGAATTGAAGAGTCTCTGGTTAAAATCATAAAAATCAAACAAGAAAATAGAGTAGAGGGGAGATGAAGGGGTGCACGGCTAAAGAATGGAGGAGTTTGGGGCTAGGTCAACCGCCGGTAGCGACCAAAAAGAGAAAACAGGTGGCCCAAACGTGGAGGTTGGTCTCGGGGTTCGTGCAGTGCCTTCATTTGATTATTTATGTCTCGTTTTTATTGTTTGATTTATTTGCAACTCTTCGTTTCTCTGTGTAATGCACATGCAACTCTTGGGATTCCAAAAAATTAAAAAGAAAAATATTAAAAATAATTGGAACTGATGGGATTCGAACTTGCAGGCATTGGGACAGCAGAGGAAAGGCTTAACCAGTGAGCTATAAGGAGTTTCTTGTACATAAGTTATCAAAAATAACTTATAACTTGCAACCATAACAGAAATACACTCTTTTATTAATATTGGATCAATAAAAGTGTATAGGACTTTTAGGGTCGTTACACAAGTTCTACCCGTCATTCATGATCAACTCGAACCCACTCGCACAAGCCCTTGATTGATGCCAACAAAGTTGTACGACTGTCCCGGCTAACCGCACCACATGCAAGTAAGAAGTATCACTTAGCTACCATTCACTACTCCTTGACGGATGCCAACAAATACATCGCGAATACTAAGTGCTCTACTTCCTGAAATGACAGAAGGTTATGACTGGTTTTGAAGAAAACCAATAACGTAATGAACTTAATAATATCGTAGGAACCGAGTGGTTTTGCAAATTTATAGTTACATAGACTTTTGCTTAAGTGCGGATTTCCCATGAAAGGATCATGGCTCTTACCTCATCGAATGAGGTGCAGGATATTTCTAACCGAATATCTCGATGCAAAGCAAAAGAATACGGCTATAATTTCTTTTTAGAAAAAGTTGGTTCCTACAACGTATTTTAGGTTTGCTTTTTTCTATATTAATCTGAATTAATGCAATTCCATCAATTATATAATCTCATATTATCTAGCATCTCCTCACACCATTACAGAAAAAATATGATATGAAAAGAAAAATAGAATGCATATATACGCCATCCGCATTCGCCCCGGGGACCCCGGGTCTTCATCGTAAGGTTACTTAACTTACGGTAGGGAGGGCAGGACTAGCGTGGGTGCAAAACATATATAGCATTTATATATATATATATATATATATATATATATATATATCATCGCAGACAGATAATCAATATCACAGGCATCCAGTAATAATCATCACAGGCAGGTAATCACATTACAGGCATAAAATGAACATCACATAATATGGAAAAGAGGATATACTGGGTATAACATGTTTAATTGAGCTAATCATGAAATACGAAATTCCACGGTGGTGTGAATAGCCCGTACATTTTCGATCCCCGACCCCTATGAGCGCGGCAAGCCACCCGCCAATCCTAGTAGAGAGGCAACCCTCACTCGATATCATGAGTGGGCCACCTATCGATATCTAGAACACGGTAACTTGGGGGCTCCTCCGTAGGTCATACCTAACCCTCTGCAAGCACGACGAACCACCCAGCAATTCTAGAATAGGGTAACACGGATCTCAACTCTTTGAGATTGCCATCTGCTGCATTCTAGAATCCGGTGATCCATGCGCCCGTGGGGTATCCTAGTACATGAATCGAAAAATATATACATTAAGTGGCGACATCAAGCTCAACCCGGAAGTGTCCCAATGAAAAAATATTCAATAATTGGTAACGTCAACCACAATCCGGCCGCTTGTCCCAAAATAAATGAAATACATATATAACATTAATACAAGCATCTCACACGATGGGCTATTCATCGACGATCCGCCAAACCATAACACAACATTTAGATATCACAATATCACAACATCGCAAATAACAAGTGTGCAACCCTGTCGAATTGATCGCATCAATTCGGCGACGTTTAGCAACATAAAACTTTATCCGCGAAACAAAAATAACACTATAGTTTCGATCGCAAATCTTTCCGAAAACTACGATGATCAAATCAAAATCTGGGACAAAACAAAGTATCCCAAAAATCCTATTTCCAAACAATTGACCCACTGTATGAACACGAGCCCAAAACTCACAAAATGAGCCGCCATAAATCCGCTATTAGCGGCCGTACTATTGAGTTGTAGGCCCAAGTTCCCACCATATTATTTTCAAAACATTTGCAATTCACTGGTATAGTTAAAAAAAATTCCAGGTCACGTTTTTAAAAACGAACAGTGGCTAATTCTTCGGAAATAAATACGAAAAATTTAAAAACGAACAGTGGCTAATTCTTCGGAAATAAATACGAAAAATTTTCGTGATCGAAACTATAAATTCATCTAAACAAGTTGTAGTCTTTTGGTATGGCTCTGATACCACTGAAGGGATGCTAGGCTCGCCTAGTAGGGTTTTAAAATGCGGCGAAAGCGGTAATTTTAAAAAACTAGAGAGCAATAGCAGCCCCAAACCAAGAATCAAACCAAAAGACTAAAGTTGACACTAAACTAGAAAGCTAAAAGGAAGAAGTGTGCGGGCTATGTCACGCCCCGCTTCCCAGTATACAGGCAGAGGACGCGACGAGGCCGCTACGTATTTACTCAAAAGTAAACACGCTAATCGTATCTAAGCAATATAAATAAAATGCACAAGAGACAAGATAATAGATATAATTGAACAACAACTTTATTTATATTCTTTTTACAATACATCTAAAAAAATAAATACATGGGATAAAACGATGCCTAAACAGTGGCATAACAGAAATGGAAAATACAGAATGTAAATGTGTACAAGGAATCTAAAGCTCTGGGTCGAAAGCTAGCTAGTCCAAATCCTCGCTGGTGGGCTCGATCTCCAGTGAGTCCAAATCACCTGACGACATTCCAAAGAAGAAGAAGAAAGAGAATGTCGTCAGGGAACAAATCGCTCGATAAGTCCTAAAGATGAGGGAGAAGTAGAATAGACAGAGAGAGTGTAACTTTTAAAGTTGTATTATATTGTTAACGTTGTTGTTTGTAGCTTGGTACAGAAGAGGCCAGTGTATACGAGAGAAGTCTCACTTTCCCCGGAGACTAAGGTATCAGGAGTACAAGGAACCGTTCGGCCACGGTACAACGACAATTGAATTCAGGTTAGGTGTCTTTATGGTTGCTGTCTCGTGCAACTTCTAACACCTTCCGTACCAATCTACCCCTTATAAACCCCGCGATGTCTTGTTTGTATTGCATTGTCTTGTAAATTGGATTGTATAGATGGATGACTTGCCGAAACCATGATATTAGTAAATGGATGTAACTGGAGGATTATGTAGATGGAAGTATATCCATGATTCGGTTCAGTCAATATAGTTTAATATAGATTTAATAGACGGATTCATAGATCCATGTTGTATTAAAATTTGATACTTGAATCATATTCAAGTCAGATTGATTATATTGAGACTCAGACTGAGTCAGATAATTAGAAAATAAATTGAATCCTGAAATATGTTTTTGGTGTTATCGGTAACCGCTGCACATGGACGGCAGGATTTGTGTCTTTTTCAAAGATGATTACCGTGCTGATAACACCGTTTGTTAAGTTGTCTACCTTAAATAGGCAAGCACCCATATCTCCGGCTCCCTGAGGCTCAAGAGTCCGGTCCCGCTTAAACCTATGTTTACTAGGGTCCTTATTGTAATTTAGTATAACTTGAGGGTATTTTATGTAAAAATAATTTTGTATAATTTTCAAAATACACATCAAGTATTTTATTATCGTCTTTAAAGTTTTCATGGATGTACATTTTATCAATATGACATTTCTAGTGAATAAAGCCTAATTTCATAATATATGGTATTTATTTGTAATATTGGAATTGTTTGGTATTTTCTTGTAAATGGAATGTTTTTCTTGAATTTTGAAAATGTGGAATATTATAAATATTAAAAATAGATATTTTGATATTAATTACATATATATTTATTTATTAAAAATATAAGTTTTATTTATAATAGAAATCACATTTTCTAAAGAAAATTGTATTTTAAATCTTTCGAGATCGTATGCTCCTTGCGGAGATCTGCATCTCACTATACTAAGCCCGAGAATGTGCAATAATCCGCACCATCCCGAATGGGTTCCCCAAATGGGTTGTAGAGGCGCATTTGCAAAGATTTGTTAAAATACACATCTTGTAGAAAATGATTTTTATAAGTCGGAGGTAGTTTTGTGTAAAATCGTGCTATGTTAAATATGAGTGTTGTGAGGAGGTAGGTCATTACCTCGTGAGTTTTCTAAAGCTAGCATGGTTAAAAGGTATAAACATGTCGATATGAAATGTAAAGGTATTTTACTGTAAAAGTGGAATAAAACTTACTACAATTATCATTTTAATATCAAACTTGTTCTATTGTCTTATTTAATGAGTATTAAACAATATATATCAAAATTTGTAGGTTTTTTATTAAGAAAATGTTGTATTTTTTGAAAGAAAAGAGAATCGGAAGCCGGATAACTCCGCTTCCAACATGTTTTAAGAATTAAGAATTTGAGAATAGCAAAAGAAAGAGAGAAGGGGGACTTATGGGTATAGGTTTAAGAGAATAGGAAGAGGAAGATTGGGGAAGCACCGATGCGTCGTTTCGTCGCCGGAAACTCTTCGGATTGTCGTCGGAAGTTCGTCGGAGCTTCGCCCTTTGCTAACTCCACTTGAACACAAAAAGTCTTGAAAATTTTCTTGAGAGTTTGGGCAGAGATTTGAGAGTGAGGGGGGTGATTTGAGGTATGGTATTTATAGGAAAAATTAGGGCTTAGGGTAATGAAAGGGTGTATTAAAATTTGTATTAAAAAATGGATTAAATGGGGTTTTAATTTGCTCTGTAAATGTGCAGGGAATTTAAATAATACAGGGTTTATGGGGAGTTCAAGAGTTGCCAGAAAAATAAAAAAAAAATAGGGTTTCGAGCTAAGTCGGCCGGCGCCGCCGGCCGATTCGCGCTTCCCGCCGGCCCGAGTCGGCCGAGTTGGGGCTCCCCTCGACGCCACGTGTCCCCGACGCTTTGACTACTGCAGTGGACTCATTTGTTTTATGTGGGACTCTTCAGTTTACGTGTTATGCACGTGTAGACCTTTGGGCTTCTAAAAAAATTAAAAGAAAACTAATTAAAAAAAATAATGTGGCTGGTGGGATTTGAACTTTGGTGCTTTGGTTCAGCAGTGCAAGGTCTTACCAATGAGCTACAAGCTCCTTCTTGCTGTTCAAAAGCAAATCAAACTTATAACTTGTGCTCAGGCTCAAGTACCCCTTTCTGTTTTTTGAAAAAAATGTACAGAAAGTTTAGGGTTGTTATAGGCTACAACCTTTGTAGCGTGTTAGCCACCTCTCCTCGGACTCCGTCTAGTCTCCACGAAGTTCGGAACAAGCTTATTCAGTGATCTCCTTACCGAAGATGATCCACCTTGAAATAACTCCAACACAAGCTCCAAATCCACAAACTAGATGTATATGGATTTAACTAATAATACTAGTTTGCTAAAGAAGTGTTAAAAGAAGATGTAGGATATTTAGCTCACAAATTTTTTCTTCTCCTTTTCGTTTCTTTCCTCACTTGAGAAAAACTCAAGAGAGAGAGAAAAAGTGATATGGTGAGAATGAGATGATAATCCTAATAAGTCCAAAAGGAAGTTGCTATTTATAAAAAGATATGTTCGAACTTTTTCCACAAAACACCACACTCTTCTTTTATCAATGACTCGTTATCTTTTCAAATAAATAAAGAAACAAATGAATTATCATCTCACTTTCCTTGTGCATTCCATACAGACTACTGTCATGTATAAGCTAAACTTGTGTGTGCATCTCATACACACAACTCACATGTATAAGCTAATATGATACATATATTTATATCAAATATAAATATATATAAAGAGAAGAAATAAAGTGAACATGATATTAGTTTAATATATATCTATATCATATATAAATATATATCTAATAACTAAATCAACACTTCATTTAATAATTCGGTTGTATCATATATGAACCGGCTAATATCATTAAACACATGATTAAATACGTGTATCTTATACACGTGTTTAATCGAACTCTTGCACGTATCACTATACATGCACTACATCGTTTCACCAGTGCTGGGAAACCTCTGTGTGGGACTCTGAAGACTCGACAATACGCTGGCAGTAGGTCAGCATCATATCCATAACCTACAAGCACGTCAGCGATACTAGCTGCACGTAACGACTACCCAGGTATTGATCAAAAGAAGGTCAACGAGCAAGCTCATCCGAACCAAGCAAAATCTATCAGTGACAATCATCGTATAATCCGGTATCTTCGTCTAAAAGTGTCGCATACCGGGTCTGGGAGATGGAAACCGTCAGACTCCCAATAACCCGATAAGTCGTGTCGATCATGAAGTCATAACCATCCGAAAAACTATTGATAACACTTATCAGTAAATCTCAATTATCTTGGACAAGGAATTATAGTTATAGCTTGATCTGACACATCACGACTTCGACTCTCTATACCGGGAGAGACGAAATCCCTTCGATTGCTCGCTGCCTCAATGTGCTTCGGGAATGTACCCAACTAAAACCTGTTTGCATGACTCTTTAAAACCGTGATAGGGTAGTAATCAAAGTACAGTGGAACACACACAAGACACTATGACGATCTTAGGTCTACAGATTACATTGTACTCATATCACATGAGAACTGTTATCTGACGATAGGTACAATACCATCTAAGAGTTCTCAGGTGAGTCTGTCCAGTGAAACTCATTCATCTAATGAGCATATGTATACAATCTTTGGTGTCAAACACCAATTGCTATGGGATCAACCCTCGCCCTGGTCGGGGTCAAGAAACGTATACACTAGTATAATCTGAAGTATCGATGTCCAGTCTCGATACTCTCTCGACTAGGGACTTTTAAGGATATTCTTATAGACTATCCAGACCCCACTAGTATGATCCATATCATAATTAGTCAAGTAAAGATCATACAGGCTTTATCATTATGTATTAGCGATATATGATAACGAGTAAAACATATACACATGAATGATAAAGACAAACCTGATAGCATACTATCATATCGAGTGATATTATTCTCTCGTATATGTCCTCCTTCAATTACAATAATTGCCTTGAAGGCACCTATATCCAACACCATCTGTAATCACTAATCAGGATCAAACTATGAAAAATACTATTGCCAAGGTATTTCCAAATACAAGACAACATTATTGCATATGGCACATTAGTCAGAAGTATCCTGAGAAATTACAGACTTTATATCATCAGTATACATGTTTTCAAAATGACTTCAAACGTTGCGTAGATAAAAGTTTGACAGTTGAGAAATTTGAAAACAAGTGGTCTGCACTAGATGAAAAGTACCAACTTTGTAGGTATAAATGGCTTTCAATAATGTACGGTATAAAAGAGAAATGAATACCGGCTTATACAAGAAGAAACTTTTCTGCAGGAATGCGAACAATTGGGGGGTAGTGAGAGTATGAATGCTTTTTTTGATACATACACTACAAGAAAAAAGGGTGTATTCCGTCGGATGATTTATTCTGTCGTCTATTAAACTGACGAAATAAACCCCAAATAAGCCAAAAGGGGTCCTCGGTAGGTTTAATAATTTTATTGGGTTATTCTGTCGGCTATTATTCGACGGAATAACCCAATAAATAAAAGAGGGCTTGGGCTGGGACTCTCCTTTCATTTTACCCCCAAATTATTAAAAAAACAGTGCCTCACCTCTGCTCGTCGTCCTCCTCCTCCTCTCCCAGCCACCGGCGACCAGAGCTCCTCTAAGACCGCCGACGATAATCACCCCCTCTCTTTCTCTCTGCCACTCTCTCACTCACTCTCACTCACACACACACATTCTCTCCCCCTCTCTCAGGCACTATGAACTCCACCGTCGAGACCACTGCCATGTCGCCCCCGTCGAAGCCCTCACCGCCTTGCCTCCCTGTTCGAGCTCAATCCCTTCGATTAAAGCCCTAGCCCCCGAGATCGAGCTTGTCGAAGCTCGCTGCCACCGTCGATCAAAGCTTTAGCCCCGATTGAGCTATACTCTATGCTCCTTTTTGAGAAGAGGTAAGCAAAATTGGTATAGTTTTAATTTTTTTGTTTAATTTTAAATTTTTTGCTTCCGGCAAAAAATTTAGTTGTTGATGTTGTTGTTGTTGTTAATGTTGTTATTATCGATGTTGTAGATGTTGTTGTTGTTGATGATGTTGCTGTTGTTGATGGGTTAGGGAGGGTTTGGGTTAAGTGTTAGTGTTAGGGTTAGGGTTAAGTTTTAAGGTTAGGGTGGGATAATTTAGCTAATTTCTAGATAGTTTATTCAAAAGCAACAATATTTAAGGGTATTTTAATGAAATTGCAACAATAGTTAAGGGTGTTTAGTGAAATTTATAGTAATTTAGTTAATTTAAGAAGATAAATTGTTTCTTTAAATTTGTTAATGTAGTTTAGTGAAAAACCAATAATAGCTAATGGTATTTTAGTGTAATTTAGTAAAATTGAAGAAATGAATTGCTTAGGAAAAATTTTAAAGCAGTTTAGTGAGAAAACAACAATAGCAAAGGGTAGTTTAGGGAGATTTTTTTTGGTATTTTATAATAATTTAGTAAATGCGTGTGTGTGCGCGCGCGCTTTCGTATGTATGTGTATGCTTGTGTGTATATGTGTGTGTGCATGGGAATAAATTTCTCAACCATATCCATTGTGAATTGAATCTTGAACATCAAAACAACACGAAAATCTTATATTTAGCGGATGAAACTCGATGATAGCATGAAATATACCTGTTGTCATCGAGGATCTCACATTTAAAAAATCAAAACACGCCTTAGGTTTTCATATTGATGGGATGATCATTTTAAAAAATGGATTCTAGAGTTCAAGTAGATCAAAAAAGCATATAACGCATTCTTTTCCCAGATCATTCCTTAAATTTTCATATTGTGAAGGCTTGGATTATGGATGCTTGGATTGCTTAATTTATATGAATGCTTGGATTTGTGGTTGTCGCTCGTCTCCTCGTACTCTCTATTCATCTTTTCGATGTGAAAAATGAGTTAACGCTAAAATTATTAAGGTTTGGATTCATAGTCCAGCATAAAATATGCAAGGTATACAAATCAATAGTCGTCATTCTCTCTTTAGGCAACTAGGGAAGAAAGTATCGGATGCAAGTTTGATAATCCTTACTTTATATACATTTTTCATATAATTATCGATAATATTGTGTACTATTTAATACTTATGTATGGATAACACTATAGTAAAATTGAGCAAAATTAAGCTAATTTATCGATTTGTTCGTCGTTTTTATTGCCCCGACTTATTATGCACATTTAGCTAGTCTCTTTCCATAAATAAACCATTTGCGTGTGAGTATGTGTGCATGTCTGTGTGTATGTGTACACACACACACACAAGCACACATACACAAGTGAATAAATAGCAACAGTTTAGGGCATTTTAGTGTAATTAGTAAAATTGAGCCAATTTATCGATTTCTTCCTCATTTGCAATACCCCTGGCTTATTATGCATATCTAACTAATAGATCTCTTGATACAAATAAACCAAGCAACCATTTCAGTCTCTTTCCTTCTATCCTCTCATTTTTCACATTGAAAAGATGGATAGGGAGTAAGACACAATGCACAACATTCATCGACATTCGATGAAATACTTTTCCAAATTGGAATTGTGGTGAAAGTATGTCATCAAATATTGGCGAGTGATGTGCATTGTGCCTCACCTCTATCCATCTTTTTGATGTGAAAAAAGAGTGGATAGATGGAGAGATACTAGGATGGTTGCTTATTTATTTGTGTCAAAAGATCAACTGGGTAGTTTGTTTTGTGCCTTGTGTCTCACTCCCTATCTAGCATCGGAAGGACTATGGAGCCTACCTGCAGTATACGACAATCGACCAAGAAACATTTGTTTGAAGGGTAATGTTTGCTTGATGTAGACCATCTTTTGTCAACATCATTGATATCATAATCTGATTTGTACGATCTAATTTGATTTATAGGACTGTTAGTGACTCTAAAGATGCTTTTGTGAAATTTAACTGATGCTGGCTTATTTCAAAGCTAAATTTTACTTGTACTGGGATAGCTGCTACGGTTGTATAGTTATTATTTACAGAAATTTTGAGTATACAATTAAATATGTGATGTATGCTTTGTCAGAGTCGGATGAGGATGAAGTCGGTCGCTGGTGTACGGTAAGGAGACGTGACTGTACCCGCTACGTATTTACTCAGAAATAAATACGCTAAGCGTAACTAAGCAATATAAAGTAAAATGTACACAAGAGACATGAATATAAATGAACAAAAACTTTTATTTATTTAACAATTCTTTATAAGTACAACTGGAAATGTAAATACAGGAATAGAAAGCAATGCCTAAACAATGGCATAACTGAAATGAAAAGTATATACAAGTGCCTACAGCTTTGGGTCGATAGCAAACTGCTCCAAGTCCTCATTAATAGGATTGATCTCTAGTGAGTCGGATCCACCTGACAACATTCCAAAGAAAGAAAAAAAAAGGAATGTCGTCAGCGAACAATCGCTCGGTAATTCCCAAAGAAAGAGAGAAGTAGAATAGACAGAAAAGAGAATATAACTGTATGATGTTATCTTTTGTTCTGTTATCGCAGTTGTTTGTAGCTTGGTACAGAATATGCCAGTGTATACGAGAGGAGTCCCACAATTCCGGAGACTAAGGTATACGGAGCACAAGGAACCGTTAAGCCACTGTACAACAGCAATGGATATTCAGGTTAGGTGTATTAAAGTGACTGTCTCGTGCCACTTCTAACACATTCCGTACCATTCTACCCCTTTAAAACCCCGTAATGTTTTTTGTATTGATTGTATTAAGAATTGGAGCCATAGAGCTCTATCCATTTATTCACAAGACCCTACTGTTTAATAAAAGGAAGACTTGCCGAAACCATGATATCATGTAAACAGAATGGATATAAATGGATAGTCATGTAATCAGAGTATATCCATGGTTCGGTTCGGTCGAGTCATGTTGATATAGATTGAATTATGGTATAAATGGATTCATGTTGTATTGTAGTTATACTTGAATTGGATCCAAGTTAGATTGATTTCATATTAGACGGAGACTCTGTCTGAGTCAGACACTTTAAAAGAAGTTGAAGTTCTGAATTAGTTTTGATGTTATCGGTAACTGCTGCACATGGACGGCAGGATTTGTGTTTTTTTCCAAGACAATTACCGTATTGATAACACCGTTTTTAGGTTGTCTACCTTAGATAGGCAAGCACCCATATTCTCCGGCTCCCTGAGCCTCAAGAGAACTGGTCCCGCTTAAACCTACGTTTACTAGGGTCCTTATTGTAATTTAATATAACTTGAAGGGTTTTATGAAAAATAGTTTTGATATATTTTCAAAATAAATCTCAAGTATTCAATTATCGTCTTTAGGGTTTTCATAATTGTAATTTTTATAAAGTGAAATATTCTAGTGGATATAACCTAGATTTCTTTGTATATGGTATTTTAGTGTAACCTTGGAATTGTATTGAGTTGTAATGGTAGTTTCATGAAATTGGTGATTCCTTTGATTTAGAAAACATGGAATATATATATTGTATACTTAAAGTAGATATTTTGATAGTATTTATATATATTTATAAAAATAGAACTTATTTATTAAATTGAAATCACATTTTTCTTAAAAATTGATTTAAAAATTACATCGAGATCGAATGCTCCTTGTGGAGGTCTGCATCTCGCTCTACTAGGCCCGAGGATGTGCGATAACCCTCACCATCCCGATCGGGGTTCCTTAAAATGGGTTGTAGAGGTGTATTTGTAAGGAATTAAGTAATACACTTTAAAAAAATCGGTTTTTGAATGTTCACGGCATTTAAATGTAAACTTGTATTTCCCTACAAACTAATATTCCACAAATCATCGTGCTATGTCACGAATGTGTGTTGTGATGAGGTAGGTCATTACCTCATGAGTTTTCTAAAGGTATTATGGGTAAAATGAATAAACAATGGCGTATGTAAACATGATGGTATTTTACTGTAAAAGTGAAATAGAAATTGCAATACGAATTATTTTGAGATGAAACTTGTTCTAATGTGTTTATTTATGTTTGTTAAACATTATAAGAAGATATGGTAATTTATTTTTTTAAGAGAAATTGTGTTTTTAAAGAAAAGAGAGTCGGAAGCCGGAATAACTCCGCTTCCGACGAGTTTTGAAAAGAAGATGTTTAAGGCTAGAAGTTAAGAAGGGTGAAAGGCACTTACTGATTAAATATAAAGATGAGAAATAGAGAAAGCTATTGGAATCGTCGGGAAGTCATTTTGTCGCCAGATTCTTCCCGAAACGTCGCTGGAACCTTGCCCTTTGCTAACTCCACTTGTACAACTTGGGACGTGGAAATTTTAGAGAGATTTTGTATGGGATTTCTGAATGAGGAGGGGTGAAATGTAGTGTGGTATTTTTAGGGAAAATTAGGGTTTAGGGTAATGAATTTAAGAATTAAAATGTGCATTAAAATTTTGGTGTAATAGTGATTTTAAATTCTTTGGATAATTGCAGATTAAACAAACAACATGAAGGTAGTGGGGTAGGCTAAGGGGTGCCAAGGAAATAATCCACAACAATCCCTACGGATATGTCCGGCGGTGCCGGTCCCCCTAATACATCTCACCAGTCCAATCCGGTAGGATGGGGTTAGGATCTTGACCACGTGTCCCTATCGTTTGGTATACCTCAGTGCACGTGTTTGATTACATTATGACTTTTCATTTTACGTGTTGTGCACGTGCAAACTTTTGAGCTTCTAGAAGATTAAAAGAAAAATCAACAAAAAAATAATGTGGCTCAAGGGATTCGATCACAGGGGCTACGTAACAGCAGTGCAAGTCTTTACCAATGAGCTACAAGTGTTTTCTTACTGTTCAAAAGCAATTCAATTACTTATAGTGTACATATGATTGCAAATACTCCATTTGTACATTAACTTTTAATAAAATTTTCTGTACACTGAAACAGAGTTATTACAATTGTGTTCATCCAGAACTTAACCTACCAAACGAAAAAAGTACCGGATGTAAGCCCATGATTTTGTATATATTTGAATTGATTTGTATATATTTAAATTGATTTGTTGTGAAATGAATTGATTGTGTGGATATTTGATTTGAATTTTTGTGAATTGAATTGAGTTTGTGGTGAATATATATCTTGTATAGCAATATATTAAATTGGATATGTATCATTTGCGCGAATTGGTGAAATGGAAATGGATTTGAATTGGATTTGGAATTGCATTGTATAGCGGGTATATATTTTTGTTTATCGAATTTTTTCGATGAAGCAATTGCAGTTCAGGATTTTTTTCTCTGTTGCCACTTTATTTCGTCGGGCCTTACCCGACGGAAAAGATAAATAGACGACAGAAAAAGTCTTCAAACCTGGGAAAAAATGACTTACCTTCCAAGGTTTTTTTTTTACCTTTTTCGTCGGGATGAAGCCGACGGAAAAAAATTGCCGACGAAATAAGTTAAAGACCCGACGTAATAAACCTTATTACGTCGTACTTTTATATGTCATGTAATGTCCGACGGAATAAAGTAATTCCGTCGGATCTCAATTTAATCCGTCGGGCCTATGCCGACGGAATAAATACAATTTTGTTGTAGTGTGATCTTACTTAGAACACATTAATTAATGAGTTTGTTATTAAAACGTCAAGGCTAAAATCGACGTCATTTCAAATCTACCTTATTTCTTTCTATCTTTTCTACTTGTTTTTATTTTCCTTTTTATATAATGAGTGGGTAGTTTTATCACTTGTTAGGGTAGGATAAGAGAAGTTTGAGAGAAGGAAACCTTCCTCACTCTTTCCTTTGCCCAACATCTTGAATTGAACTCCCGTCAATCCATCCATAATCCGCTTCCTACGACACCCTATGCTCTATGATAGTGGTGATACCCTAGTGAGACCGGTAGTGGTTGGATTGACCAGAAGTTATGGCTAAGAGCCAAGAACGAACGCACAAGGACCAAAAGGAAGGAATTAAGTGTTGAAAATCCTAGTTTATACTCGCAAGTATCCTTCTTAGTCGTGCTAATCCCTGTTGTTGCCGAATACCATAACAAAAATATCAAGTGAGGCAAATGAATGAAGTGAGTGAACTCCTAACTTAAACTAACCTAATCCTAACTCTAATAAGCTTCCATTAACTTACATATCAATACACATAGTTAGCCTCGAACAAACTTGGACAAATTTGACTTACCTGGTTAAAACATTAAGAAAAAGTCTTGCATCTCTCTATGGATCGACTCATACTCAACCGGTTAGCTACCAAGGGAACCCGTTTTGATTGTGGTATAGGACTTTACAAACTAGGGTGGAAAACCCTTTCAAAATGACGTCGTTGCTGGGGAGACGGTAGTTTATTTTTTTTATAGTTCGGGTTAATTTGTAAATATAAAAAAACAACAAAACCATAAACCATCATCATCTTGTTATTCTTTGATTCTTTTTGTGCGAGTGTGCAGAATAGGGAGAAGAGCAAGTTCAGTGCCAAAGTCGTGGGAAGATAGACCCACATCTCGCGGCTACACCGCGACAGATCAAGACGAAACCGTGGCTAACCGTACAAAAATCTGGAGCAAATTCAATGACCAAATCAAGATCTAGATGCCAACAACCAGAATAGGAGATCAAATTTAGTGCACAGAAGAAATTTGAAGGTACAAGTCTCCTACTACACCGCCCTTCTGCGGCCAAACAAAGGGTTTGACCATGATTCCGCAGTTGAAACATTTCTCCAGGGCCAAAAATTTTTTGTGAGTATTCCTTTCTTCCAAAAAACCCCTCTTAACTCTACTGAATTGCTTTTTCTGCAGTATTCTTTGCGCAAACTCTCTCCCCGTTTTCAATAAACTGTTTTTGTGCAGGATTCTTTGTGCCGCTGCCAAATAAAATTTTTGCAAGTGTTTTAGATTTTGTTTGTTATTGTTTTGCATAAATAATACGGATTTTAAGGGGTTATAACACCAATTCAGATTGGGTAGGGATTTTATCACCCTTCCTAAGACCCCAAAAATTACAAAAAGCATACACATTACCATTGATCTTAATTAAAAAATATCTAGACTCAGCCAATTAAGGACTTGTCGTGCTTAATAGGACAGAGGAAGATTGTCGGCATTCGTTCGTTTATCTAAACTTGATTTTATGGCGCCTAGGCTAGAAAAGTGAGGAGGTAATTTTAAAAGGCCCGTCTCACGGTGATTCGTGAGCGGAATCCTCCTTACCTCACTTGTACTTATCTGGTCACAATTGACAGTGAAGAGGTGAGTCGAGGATTATCTTACAGTTTGTCTCTTTGGAACAGTTAGGAGCAGTCTAGTTGAATTTTGAGGACCATAGCTCTAGGTGTGATTTTGCATATTGTGACTATGATTGTTTAAAGTTGTGTCCTTAATTCTGTGTATATTTTTTTTTCAAAACTCTCTAAATATATATATATATATATATATATATATATATATATATATATATATATATATATATATATATATATATATATTATATATATATATATAACCCAAAAACCTTCATAATAAATTGCCATTTGCCACCAAATTTTCATTCCACCTACCTTTCACCTACATTTCTCATAATCATTTTCTTACCCTCACATTCTACCAACATGCTTTGAAAACACTGAACGTATTTAGTGTATGTCCGCTTGGACTCGGGACACTAGTGCCCGATTAGTCCGCGTTACACTAGTCCCTATCGACTGCGCGATCAACTCCGAAATCGATTCATCTTCCCCTACGCACACTTTACCTTTACCGGTTAACACCGAACTTGACCGAGATTCTGTTCACACATCTTCACCTTCTTTATCCCTTACCTCTTCTCGTGAAATGTCGGGACCTCCACCTTTTCTCGACCACGCCAATCGCGCATTTCCCAATTTGATTCTACCACCTCTTGGTGCGAATAATCCACTACCTCCGGGAATGATTCTCCCTCCTCTTGGTGCGATTAATTTACCACCACCCGCAGGAGCACCACCACGCATCTCATTATAAGTCTGATGCTATTCTATCCGTACAGCTCTTCCCACCTGCCTTTCTGTACCACCAGCCAATGGGGATAACTTTGAGATTAAGCCATATTTTCTCAACATTCTGCCAAAATTCCATGGGTTTGATTCCGATGACCCTTACGTCTTCATCAATAAATTTCAGCATGTGTGCCAAATGATGAAAACGACTCAGCTTTCTGATGATGCGATCCGCTTAAGGATGATCCCTTTCACCCTTTGCGATTTAGCGGAAAAATGGATTTATTCCACCTCATCTTATTCCATATCCAGTTGGGATGAGTTTGTGAAAAAAATTTTAAAGAAGTTTTACTCAAATCATAAGACTATGCGCATCAGAACTGAAATCAATCAATTCACTCAGTTTCCTAATGAACCATTTTGGAAGTGTTTCGAACGTTACAAGGATCTCCTTGTGCGGTGTCCTCATATGGTTTTGTAAAATGACAACTTTATCGCATTTTATAAGAAAGACTGCTTCTAGAAACTAGACAGTTATTGGAAACCATTTGTTAAAGCCACTTCCTATATAAATCCGAAGAGGAAGCCTAGCCATTCTTGGAAAATCTTGCGGAGAAAACTCTGCAATGGGAAAGCACCCGACCGACCGCTTCATCTTCTTCCGGTCAATCTAGAGCAGGAGTTCACCATCTGGACATCTCAATTGCGATGAAAGCCGAACTGGCCTCAATCACGCGGAAACTTAAAACGATTGATGGAAAATTTTCATCCCCTGCCCCTAGCCTTGTTGCTCTACTCCGCACTATTTATGCTGGTTGTTCAGATCCGTCACACTTGACGGAAGAGTGTCCTTATAATCCACCATCTCAAGGACGGGATCAGATTAATTCTGCATTTCAGTAAAGACTAAGGAACGATCCATACTCTTTAAAATATAATCTCGGTTGGAGGAACCACCCTAATTTTGCCTGGAACCAGAACCAAAACAAGTTTCAAGACTAAAATGTCTTTCAGAGGGCTCCTCCACTACAACAACCGCAACAACAGCAATTTCAGCAACCTTTCCAACCGCAAGCTTTTCAAAACCCGACGAACCATGCTGCTCCGTACAGCAATTCGTTCTCTCCGAACAATAAATTTGTTGTGTTCGGTACTGATAAAGTTTCTTCGCTAGAATGGAGTCTTGATGCTTTTGTGAAGCAATCAACTCAATCCACCACGAACATCCAATCATCTATTCAATAACTTATGCAACACACAGCTTCTCATGGACAGAGCATCAAACTATCGAGACCCAGATTGCACAGCTGAACACGACAATGAGCGAGCAAGAGAGAGGAAAACTTCCGTCTCAACCATTACCCAATACCGATCACCCACATAATGCACATGTTGCTCTTGAACAACAGAACCATAATGTGAGTGTCGTGACTATGTTGAGATCAGGGAGGCTGCAGAACAACCACGTGTATGCCCCGATTGCTGATGATGACACCCCGTCTGCTCTTTCTTCCATCCCACTTTCTTCTTCTTCTCCTTCTGAACCCGTTCTCCATAATTCACCGGGTTCTTCTCACAAGCCTGCTACTTTGAACAGACCCACATCTCACTCAACTCAAACTCCAGTTTTAGATTCTGTTGGGTCTCCACAACTTTCCACACGGGTATTGGAATCAACCATTTTAAACAGAGTTCCTTTTCCAATCCGGTTGAGACCCAATAAGCTCAGTCCACAGATGGAGAAGGTCATGGAACTATTCAAACAAGTTAACATGAACATCCTTCTTTTAGATGCGATCTAACAAGTTCCTTCGTGCGCGAAAATCCTTAAGGACTTGTGCACTAAAAAGAGGAAATCTCAGGTACTGAAGAAGGTTTTCTTGGCTAGTAATGTGAGTGATATTCTTATTCTTGATTTGCCGAAAAAAATAAAGGACCCTGGTTGTCCTACAATCTCAATTACCATCGGGAATAAGAATATCAATCGCGCTCTTCTAAATCTCGGTGCCAATGTTAACTTGCTCCTGTATTCAGTTTACGAGCAACGCAGTGTAGGGGAACTGAAACCCACACACTGTACGCTGCAAATGGTTGATTGATCCATCACCCATCCTAAGGGTGAGTTAAAGAATGTGTTAATTAAAGTCCAGGACTTCATATTCCCCATGGACTTCATAGTCTTAGAGACAGCCTATGGCTAACCACCGGAATCAAATTTCAGTGATCATTGGTCGTCCATTTCTGGCCATATCAAATGATGTAATCAATTGTCGCAATGGTTCTATGAACCCATCATTCGGAAAAATGACAATTGAGCTCAACATTTTTAGGTTGGGAAATCAGCCTTCCGACTCGAGTGCTAATATTCCGGATATCTTTTCTATCCAAGAAATCGATCCGGAAGCTTGCGAGTTTGAGAAATTTCTTGTTGATCCGGATTATATCGACGCCACTAGTGCGTATCTTTTCGATCCGATTGCTTCTAGGATGATGAGAGAATACGAATGTTTCACCTTTTCGGATACTCCTAACATGTCTCCACCCGAGTTGGAATACTTTGAATTTGCGGATGAGTTAATTGAACCATCCGACTCTGTTACCTACACTCACTTGAGACCCTCTTAGAATCCTTTGAGTTCGAGACACGTTCTCCGATCTTACCTTCCGTTGTTTCTTTACCGACGCTCAAACTCAAGCCTCTGCCATCACACCTTAAGCATGCTTACTTAGGTGAAAATGAGACTCTCCCGGTGATCATTACGGCTTCTCTAGTTTTAGAGCAAGAGAAAGCCCTACTTTTGGTCTTGCAATCAAATCGGCAAGCTTTTGGCTGAACTATGGCGAACATCAAGGGAATTAGTCTCCTGATCGTTGAACATCATATTCATATGATGAATGATACCAAGCCAGCTAGGGATTCACAGAGACGATTAAATCCAGTTATGAAGGAGGTTGTGAAGAAAGAAATCGTCAAATGTCTGGATAGTGGTATCATTTACCAGATATCCGACAGTCAATGGGTCAGTCCGATACGCATTTCCATAAGAAGTCTGGTATTATGGTCATCGCCAACGAGGCGAACGAGTTAATCCCCACTCGCACCCAAACCGGTTGACGAGTGTGCATTGATTATCGAAAACTCAATGCTGCGACGCGGAAGGATCACTTCCCGCTTCCATTCATTGACCAAATGCTCAAAAGATTAGTTGGATATGAGTTCTAATATTTTCTGGACGGTTACTCAGATAACAAACGGATTCTCATCATCTAAAAAGATCAGGACAAAACCACTTTGACTTTTCCTTTCGGCACGTTCGCATATCGCCGCATGCCCTTTGGGTTGTGCAATGCTCCCGCTACATTTCAGCGGTGTATGATGGGAATATTTTCCGACATGGTCGAGAAGTTTCTGGAAATATTCATGGACGATTTCTCCATCTTTGGAGACTCCTTTGATGAGTGTTTACAACACCTTGACGCTATCCTTACCCGATGTAAGGAAAAGAACTTGACTTTAAACTGAAAGAAATGCTACTTTATGGTTCGTGAAGGTATTGTCTTAAGATATATTGTTTCACAGAGTGACATGGAAGTCGATAAGGCTAAAATCGACGTCATTTCAAATCTCTCGACTACGTCAAAAACATCCGTTCCTTCCTTGGTAATGCCGGTTTTTATAGATGGTTCATCAAGGACCTTAGCAAGTTTGCTAGACCCTAAACTCTCTTACTGGCCAAGGACTCGACATTCCAATTCAAATCGGAATGTTTTACCGCCTTCAACTCGCTGAAACAGTAACTCACTACTGCTCCAGTCTTTTCATCCCCCGACCGGAACCACCCGTTCGAAATTATGTGTGATGATTCCGACTTCACCATCGGTGCTGTTTTAGGACAACATATCGATAAGAAGCCGCATGTAATTTATTACGCGAGCCGTACTCTGAATGACGCCCAATTGAACTATACGACGACTGAGAAGGAATTCTTAGATGTTGTATTTGCTTTAGAAAAATTCATGCCATACCTTATTAGCTCCTCAGTCATCTGTTACACGGACTATTCAGCTGCGACATCTTTTCGCTAAAAAGGATGCCAAGTCTCGGTTAATATGTTGGATCCCCTTACTCCAAGAATTCGATCTTGTCATCAAGGACAAAAGTGGGTGTGAAAACGTTGTCGTCGACCATCTTTCTTGACTCCCTTCTGCTCCATCGTATTTCGTGCCAATCAGTGATTCGTTCCCAGATGATCAACTCTTGAAAATATCATGCGAACCTTGGTTCGCAGATATTGTAAATTACCTTGCTACTAGACTTATACCAAACGAATGGTCGAGTCAGGACAAACATCGTTTTCTTTCCCAAGGAAAACATTTTTACTGGGAGAACCCAACCTGTTCAAGTATTGTCCTGATCAGATCGTTCGCCAGTGTGTGCCCAACACTAAATTTCAGAGTGTTCTATATTTCTGTCATGATCAAGCATGTGGCGGTCATTTCGGCTCCAGAAATACTATGGAAAAGATCTTGCAATGCGGATTTTACTGGCCGACGTTGTTCAAGGATTCAAATGAATACTGCTAGACCTGCTCTAAATGCCAGCACATTGGTTGAATTTTAGGAAGAAATCAAATTCCGCTCCAACCAATCTTGGTTGTTGAGATTTTCAATATCTGGGGAATTGACTTCATGGGCCCATTCTATAACTGATGTGGGAACCTGTACATCCTACTTACGGTTGATTATATTTCAAAATGGGTTAAAGCCATCCCAACCTGTCATGCCCCGCTTTCCAGTAGACGAAAATGGTGACGTGGCAAGCCCGCGACATATTTATCTAGAGAAGGTCATTCCCTAAATAAATATACTAAGCGTATTGAAACAATAATACACAATACAAGAATGAACGGAGACTGCAAAAATTTTCAAAAAATATCTTTATTTACATTCAACTTCCAATATTTACAAGTACATGAGTTTCAACCGGAAAGTTAATACAATAAAGGAAAATGCCTAAACACGTGGCATACATAAGCTGAATAAAAAGTGAAGCTAAGCTAATCCTGAGGAGCAATCCAGTTGTAGTCTTCCTCTGTGGCCTCCACTTCCTCCGTCTTGACCGTATCTGATGAACATTCCAAGAAAATAAGGATGGATGGAATTCCCGTCAGCAAACTAGCACTCGGTAAGTCTCAAGGATAAAGTAAGAGTAAAAGAATGACAGGTATTGAATATATATATATATGACGAGTAAAAATATATGATCATGGGTAAATATGTTGGAGTTTCTTAGCACATCTACTAGGGTTTCATGGTGTATCAAGTACACAATTTTAAAAATATAGTGTGGTAATGAACTCAAACTTAGAATCGAACTAGAGAATTAGGATTTAACAACAAGTAAGCAAGCATAAACCTGAGTGATTATGGAATACAACCTTTGTAGACCGGTCCATCACTTCAAATGCTCCGTGTAGAAGTCCTTTCGCTCCAAGTAGTGGTGTTCCGGACTCTCCGTAGGCTCCACTATTCGAAATGACCGAGCTTGCTTAATGATCGTCGAAGCCGAAGATGATCTACTTTGAGGAGACTCAACTCAAGCTACCTTTTCACTAATGTATGAATAAGTGAAGCAAACTACCTATACAAAATGGCTAATAGGGTATAGATTGATGAAGTAGAAATTTATCTCACTTTAGAATATTTTTCCTCTCATTCTTTTTCACCTCAAGAAAATCTAGTAAAGAAAAATTGAGATGAAGAAGATGAAGCTCATATCAACCATGGGTGAGAAAATATCTAATATAAACTCTTGTAGAGACTTAACTCAAGCTAAGATAATGGTTAGCTTAAATAATATCTAGAGTAAAACAAAAGTCAATGGAGTTTGGTCAAGGTTTCTACATGCTTCTCCAAGCTTCACAACCATGCTAATTTCCACCTCATTTTTTGTTTTCTCTTAATAATAAAAACCCTACATTATCTTAACTAAGGTGCGAGTCTCATACACCCAAGTTCCATGTATCATCAAGCATGATACATAAATCAAAATACATTTATATATATATATATATATATATATATATATATATATATATATATATATATATATATATATCATATATATACATATGTGTTAAATGTAAATGTAGAAAAGAAAATTCTTAAGTGAGCATTTATATTAGTTAATATATATTAATTTATCATATATATATATATATATATATATTAAATTATTAAATCAACATTTGATTTAACAATCCGGCTATATCACATATACTCGACTAATATCAAATTATCGAATCAACACTTGATTCAATAATCCGGTTATATCACATATAACCTATATCGCGAAATTAGAATACGGTATCACATACGCGTATCTATCTCGGTTCCGCACATATCACATATGCGCCCTACTTCATTTCGCTTGATCCAGGAAACCTCTGTATAGGACTCTAAAGACTCGTCAATACGCCGGCAGTAGGTGGTAATCATATCAGTCACCCACAAGCCGCAAGCGGTCTGCTAAACGTAACGACCACCCGGGTATTGAGAGATCAGAAGATCAACAAGCAAACTTGCTCATACATCTGTGAATCCAATAAGTGGCACTACCGTACAGTCCTGTCTCTTCATCTGATATGTCGCATATCGAGTCTAAGGGTGGTAAACGTCAGACCCCAGTAACTTGATAAGTCATGCTGATGTGAGGTCCATAACGGTTCGAGAAACTACTGATAACACTTACCAGTAAATCTCAGCAACCATGGCCAGGGATTTCCTGTTATGGCCAATCGAGCATAGCGCAACATCAACCCCCAATACCGGGAGAGACGAAACCTCTCCTATCGCTCATTGCCTCCATGTGATTCGGGACTGTACCCAAAAGCCACCGGTTTGCACATTCTCTTGAAAGTGGTATGATGGAAATCAAAGCACAGTGGGAATCACACAAAACTCTATGACGATCTCGGGTCTACAGACTAACCTGTACCAGTGTCACCAGAGAACTGCTATCTGACGTTAGTTATAATACCATTTAGGAGTTCTCGGCGAGTCCTGTTCGGTGTACCCATTCTCTAATGAGCACCTGTGCACATCCTCTGATGTCAAACACCAATGGTTGTGGGATCAACCATCGCTCCATACAGGGTCAAGAATCGTACACACCAGTCTACACTGGAATATCGATGCCCCGTTTCGATACTCCCTCGACTAGGAATAATTAAAGGATGTACTTGTGGACTACCCTGGCCCCACTAATATGATCTTTATCATAGTCCTGGTAGTCAAGTCCACATCCTAAGGGCTTTATCAACATTTAACAGAGAGACGGTATAAAGATACATAAGCGTACATGTTAATATAAAGAGCAACCAGATAGCATACTATCATGTCGAGCAAGAAAGTCCTCTCTATATATGTCCTAGCATCCACTATAATATACATTCATATACAATAATGGCCTCTAGGGCATGCATATAACTAACAAAATATGTTCTATAGGTCTCTATATGATTACTATGTTAACGTTAAGTTCCAAATGTGAATATCAACGCAGCCGTAGAAGTATTCACGAGCTCAAGTGTGGGGCCCCAGGAGTAAGAAAACACGGGCCCATTTCATGTGTTAGTATCGGGGCTCTACACTGTGGATAAGTCGACCCGACTGATATTCGAGTAAAATAAAAAAGAGGTTAATACGGGACTCCTGAAGCTCCATTGGATTCACACAAGAAACTATCCCAAGCACCCCGAGTATAATATATATTATAATTGTAAGATAGCCTTAGTTGATTTGATTGGTTGATTATAACATGACTTGATCGAAACCATAGATTGCAAAAGATGTAGAATGAAGTCGAGTGAATCGAGTAAAATGCGAGTCATGTCAATTGCAATTTTGGATCGAGTCAAGTTAGTTCGAGTAGATTGAGTTCGAATTCACGTTCAAATTTAGATTGGAGTTTTGACTCGAGTTCAGGTTCAAGTTTAGGTTCGAGTTGGGTTAGAGTTCGACTTTAGATTCAAGTTTGGATTCGAGTTATAGATATTTCTTGTGAATGGATTTAACTGTTGAAATCTTAAGTTCAGGAAAAATTGGCAGCTGCTGCACATGTACGGCAGGATTTATGTCTTTTTCCAAGACAATTGTCATTGATAACTCCGTTAAGTTTTCTGACCTGAATAGGTAAGCATTCACTTTCTTCAGCTCTCTAGGGCTCAAGAGAAATGATACCGCTTAAACCTATATTAATTCTAGAGTCCTTAGATATTGTTGTTTACTTTGTATTTATATTATTTGTATTTCTCGAGGGGGTTTTGTGAAAAAATATTTTAATATCGTTTAAAAATACCCTCGATGGTGATTTATAATATTTAGGATTTTCATGAACATGTATTTTAATTATTATGGTATTTTAGTGATAAAACCTAACCTTTTTGAAAGTTTATGGTATGTATTTTAATTATTATGGTATTTTAGTGATAAAACCTAACCTTTTTGAAAGTTTATGGTACTTTTATGAAAACTACTACTTTTGAAAACTTGTTGATATTTTATTAAAAAATTTAATCTTTCATTCTAAAAATTTAGTTCCATAATATGATTTTATTGAAAATACGAATTCATAGTTTTATATAATTTTTCCAAAGTTTTGTTTTGTTTAGAAAAGTCGTATTTCTTAAAAATCGTATTTTTATTTCCTTTCAAGACCGAATACTCCGTGAGAAGTTTTGCATCTCGCTCTACTGTCCCAAGGATGTGCAATAATCCACACCATCCATTAGCGAGTCCCCTAACGAGAGTAGTAGAGGCGTAATTGCCAAGAATTTAAAATATCGATTAAAAGAAACACGTTTTGAAAAATGTGGTATTTTAATGTAAAACCTATTCTTTAAATAAACTCTATGTTTAGAATCTCGTGCTATGAAACCATAGTGTGTGTGTGGGGTAGGTCGTTACCCCGTGAATGATCTAAAGGTATATACTCTAGTTATCGAAAAACGGTTGAACTAAAGTTCATAGTATTTCCCTGAAAAATACATTTATATGATTATTGAACATGAAATTTCGGTTACGTAAAAAGGCAATTGATGTGAATATTACCTTGAAGTGATATTAAAGAATTTGTATAAATTTTTAAATATGGTAAAGTGTCAAAAATTGTTTTAAAGATAAGGGTTATATGCTAACTCCGCTTTTGTCAATATATCTTAAAAATTATATAGAAGTGAAAAGAGAGAGAGATGAAGGGACTTGCTGGTTGTGTAGTGTTAGAAAGAGTGTAAGGAAGAGAGAGGGGGTCTTGGTCTCGTCGGGGATGCTCCGGTCATCGGAATTTGATCGCTACTCCTCTTGGCTTACTTAACTCCACTTGAATAGCCTTAACTCTTCTTAAACTTAGAGAATTTTTGAGGAATTTCCAGAATAGAGGAGAGCTAGGGCATGGGTTGGTATTTATAGTGAAGAATTTAGGGTATGGGAATTAAAAATTGGTTTCAAAGAATTAAAATTTGTGTTAAATGATGAATTGAATAGTCACTGTTGCAGGGAAATCAAACATTGCAGGGGAGTTGAGGGGAGTTAAAGGGACTTGTGTGCAAAGCACGGAGCGATTTGGAAGCCTCTGGACCGGCGGCGGCGGCCATAAGGGAGAAATGGGCGGTCGGATCTTGAGGGTTTGCCTCAAGGTTCGTGCCGCATTTTTAGGTTCGTGTTTACTCCTCTTTGTGCCTGTTTGATTTATCTGAAACCTTTCGATTCCCCGTGAATTGTACGTGCAACTCTTGGGCATCCGAAAAATTTAAAAAGAAAAATCTTAAAATGGGACTGATGGGAATCGAAGACACAGGCTATGTCACAACAGTGTAGAGGCTTTACCAGTGAGCTACAAGTTACTTCTTACTTTTATTGAACAAAAATGACTTATAACTCCTATACAGGCTGAAATACCATTTTCTATACATTTAAACAATAATTCTGTATAGGAATTTTAGAGTCGTTATATTCTACCTTCCTTATAATAATTTCATTCTCGAAATTTACATATAGACTAATTTTCAAAAGGGTATCGTGTATGCATATCTTCTTCTCATTCCCAAGTTGATTCTCCTGACGAATCCTTTCTCTACATCACTCGGACCAAATTCACCTCCTTATGCCGTAATGTATTCACCTTTCGGTCCAGGATCACAATTGGTTGCTGCTCGCAAGTTAGATCAGTATGTACCGTGAGCTCTGAGTGATCAAGTATATGGCCGGGGTCGCTCACATATCGTCATAGCTAGGATATGTGGAACATGTTTTGCACTCTTTCCAACGAGGGTGGTAGTGCCAAGCAGTACGCCACTTCTCCAACTCGTTCGAGTATGTCGAACGGTTCTATGTTCCTTGGACTGAGTTTATCCCTTTTGCAAAAACGTATCAATCCTCAAATTGGAGAGATCTTCAAAAATACATGCTCTTCGGGTTGAAACTCTAGATGTCGTCGTTTTGCATCTGCCCGATGCTACTGTCGGTTCTAGGCTATGCGCATCTTTTTCCTGATCGTGCAAACCACATCTACAGTTGCCACTATCTTCTCTGATCCAAGAAGTTCACGATCTTCAACGTCGTCCCAACTCAGCGGGGAACGACACTTCCGTCCGTAGAGTGCTACGAATGGTGCCATTCCAATACTTGCTTGGTAGCTATTGTTGTATGAAAACTCCACAAGGTGTAGGTGATCTTTCCATGAACCTCCTGTCACGATCCGGAAAAGGCACATGACTGGCACTTGAATCATGTGAAGTCTATAGGACCCCACCTGATTCAAGTAAGCCAAAAGCCCAGAAATCTAAACCTTTTTAAGGAAAAATAGTAGAGGTGTGGTTTTGAAATAAGGTACACTGAAATCAAGTTTATTCTTATATATATAGATAAGTAGTAATATATGAAACACTATATTTGTATCTAACTTTAAAACCTTTTGTCATTTAAAATTTGGGCAGCACCTCCTTTGAAATTTTTAACCCGAAAAAGAATACATAAAATATATAATATGCATCCCCAAGCGGGAGCTAGCTCTTCGCCAATTAGCGGAAACAACCACGCAAGATATAATATACAACGCCGAAGGCGAGGATCAAAACACAGAAATGAAATAAAGAAAACAAAGCATCATCAAGAAAACAAATACCATAATAATTACATGAGCGTGACTTTAAGGCCGAAAGAATATACAACAAAGGTTCCTAAGTCTACTAAATATACAAGTCTGGTTGATGGAGGTTTAACTAGATACAACAAATAAATATACAAGTATAAAATGGTGGACACGAAGCAATGTATCCCACCTATCAAGCAATCACCTAGAAGAAAGTGATGTGCCGGCAAGCCTCTACGAAACCTGTACGGCTAAACCTGCAAGAAACTGTGGCACAACGGGGGTGAGTTGCCAACTCGTGAGTAGAAGACATCTCCGAGAAGAAACTGAATGTATGGCTATCTCCTAGGTCATACAGTACAATATAATAATAATAGTAGCACGGTAATATCGAGTAACAGTAGAGATGATAATATAGACATATGTGTAAGGTCAAGTACTCGTGTCCGTGTCATAAAGCAACTACATGTCATATGTATTATGTATGAATGTATCACTAAATGGGTGTGTCCAGCAACGACACAGAAAATCAGGATAAAACTGAGTGCCAAGCATCGACACTCGAAAATATCATGAAAACCGTGTCCATCAGCGACACATCATACTCATAAATTTCGGGCTCCGTCAGTCCGGATCGGCCCAAATTATCTGATCACACGACTACGGTCGGTATCCTCCAGATATCCGCCGCGTCAAATATCACCGGTTGGTAGTGCTCCCCTGCCGGGATCAACATCTTTTTATATGGCCTTCTTTCCCCGGGTACCTCACCGGGTCCACCATGTACCCGCAGACGGTGCATCCCCCTTCTCGAATCGGGTATGTATACACACGTGGCTCAAGAATCGAGAAATATCATGGTGGACGCCACACATCATATCACGAGAGACCGCATTTTTCTTTTGAAAATTATAATCATGACTTTATAAATATCACTTGCGGTTTCCCCAAATCCAGAAATCACATGAATACGGAAATCTCCAAAAGAATCACAATCTATGAGTATATTATGAGATAATAAATACCGATGTAAAGCCAATGATCAGTGCATAATTAGAATGTATGGATGCAAATGCATATGGCATCTAAGTAAGAACTATAATGTCTACACTAGCATTTAAGATCATGAATATAAAACAATACTACTTCTACAGATTATCAGATTATATGAATGAAGTAAAGGTTCTCTAGTGTGTACGTGGTATGGCAATTACCGATTATGATTTGTGTGAGCCGGTAAGCAAGTGTACGTGCAACATACGCATCATCGGTAATGGTGCAGGTGTCCTAGTAGACGAGATCTGTCACGCCCCGCTTCCTAAAATACGGAATACGAGGGGCTGACAAGGCCAGCCATGCTCCTACGGTCAAGGAAATATCCTGCCGTAGTCACACCTCGGCTTCTAGCTTTACGTGGTAATCAGTAAACAATGCGCAGGTAATGAGAAATGCAGTAACTGAAACAAAACAAATACAAAGAACTGACCTGATGGAGGTAAAAAGAGTATAACTCTGGATAGCTGATCAAGATGTCCGCGATGTACGTCTGGTCCTGGTCCAGGCTAGATCCACTCCTCACTCTGAGCATGCATACTCAGGTCGTCAGAGCGACACGATAGCAATATAAATATATAGATGCAAGTGACAACTCGAACAGTGATAATGGATATATAACAGTAAATCACGACGGTAAAGATATGAACATGGAGTAACCAATGAAGTGTCTAATAGATCAGGTGAACAGTAAAGCACTAAAATAGTATGCCAGGTATGTCAACACAGTAAGTAATGTATATAAATGCAATTATCCCTATCAGTCTTTAAGTCTCACTGTACAGGTCACTAAGCCTATCGTCAGTCCAAGTGTGAGAGTCAACCACTCGCGAGTGTCCTCCACCCAAGGGTAGGACCCAAGAGCAAGGGATCACGGACCCAAAATATATAACTCACGGTAATAATCATGTACCCTGTAAATCTCCATATATCTCCATATATATAAGCCGGCATGGGACTCCCGAGATTCTGTTGAACTCATACCCAAACTACCCCACACCCCGTGGTCTACATCAAACACCAACCATAATCTCAAATATCGGTCGGTCCATGACAAGTCTGCGCGAGAACTGGAGACAGGATCTCCACCAAGCACGTCCCGACTAATACCCAAGATAAATGGGCAGTGTTTGGTGCCTTATCTGTGACACCCATGCAAGAGCTTCCATAAGTGTCCCATACCACTTATAGTCACACATACACGTGTCCCACAGACATCGACAATGCAATAGAATAATAGGGTTCACTGATTGTGTACAAGTACGTGTCACTTTCACTTATCCACTCATGCACGAACACTAACGTACTTGCCACAATCACCACTAATACCTAACACAGGGTAATGCACATGATCACTAGGTTACCAATGCAATGACACACACACACACACACACACACACACATATATATGATGTAATGTGAAAACGGTACGTAAGGCATGATTAAGATGTCATATGTCAGTATCCTACCACTTGCATAATTTATCCTAAATCATACATGCACAGTTTAGCGAAAGAATGAACAGAGGATAAGTAGTAGGTCTGATTATCTATCCAAAAAATTCAGTTTCAAGTCAATCGGGTTTCGGGATCACTAGATATGGCCATTTCATTTTAAGCGTTCACGGCTGGAAATCCGGTTTCAGAATCGGAAGTCCGTTTCGCAATGCATTTTAACCCCAGTAGGGATCAGAATTTAGCGACGCTAAAGTTGAATGATATCTAGGTTTTTCAGTAGGGTATTCAACGCAATAGACGGATTCTCAATCGCGTCAGTACGTCGAAAGTTACACACTGTTTATCACTAGTTTGTCACTTTTGAATCTGTTTGGACTGTTATACGTCCTGCCCTTTTTATTTACAAATTAAATAGCAAACGACGATGAAACGGAATGAAACCACTTGTGTTATTTAGCTAACAGATTCACCTTTAATAAACTGCAAAGTTCCGCAACATATGAGTTCAGGAAATCAGGTAGCACACATTATGGAACAGTAAACAGTAACTAGAGTCGCTCTAGACTGCAGTCCAGAGCCGCACTCCGATCCAAATATCGCCACAATTTCAGTACAGAAACCAATAGAAACTTGCATAGGGTTATAGTTCGTCGAGTCGGATTCAATTTAAGCCCTCGAACGCATCATTTCAGCGTGTACATACTTTATGGTGATTTTAACAATTTTCAGATACGGGAAATTTGTAGTTTTACGGGTATATTTGGGGGTATTCATTTTAGTCACTAACAGTCGTATTTTCTAGTGAGATTTATACGAGGTATTCATCACTACATGGGCCAGCATAGACAATCCAATTCCGTCAAATTAGATGAATATTTTCATTTGGATCATGCATCGAACAGGTATAGCACATAATCTATTGGAAATTGTAAACTTGTAATCTATACGATTTAAGTTTGTAACGCGAATAGATTAGCATGTAGCAAGTAAAAATACTTGACTGGAAACATTTCGTGGATGCACGGCGGCGGTAACGTCACGAACGCGCGACGAACGGCGTGAATTGGTTTGCACGACCATGGCTCGCGATACGGGTCTGACGTCCGAGCTGCCCGGAGATGTTTCACGGTCACTGGAAGCGGAGGGGGTGCTCAGTGGTTCGCCGAGAGTGCGCTGGGGTCGACGACGATCGGCGGCGGTGCTCCGGCGATTGCAACAGTGGGGTGAGTGGATGTGCTGTGGTTTTTTTTAGGTTTTGAGAAAGAAAGTGAGAGAGAGAGGTAGTGGGCTCGGGTTGGTGGGTTCAAGATGAAGAGAGGGTGTCGTCGGTTTAGCAAGAAGAAGAGGACAGGGGTCGGTTGAGGTGGTCGGCAATGGTCGGTGGTAGGAGATGACGCAGTGGCTTAGTTATGGGAGTGGGGTTGTGGTTGAAGAAGGGGCTCGTCGATGGAGGGAGGTGGCCGGAAGTCTATCGAGATGGCGGTTGAGGGAGGCGGTGCTGGAGGAAGATAATGGCCGGTGGGTGCTTAAGTGGAGGCGAGGAGGGAGTTAAGGTTGGAGGGAGGTTATTGGGTCGATGGAGATGGCCGGAGGAGGCGAGCTCGGTGGGTGATGGGGTGCCGGCAAGATTCGTCGGAGGTGGCTTGTGGTGATGGTGGAGGTGGAGTTGAGGGCTCGGCAGCGTTGATGGCGTGGGTCGCCCAGCGTAGTGAGCTCGGGATGATGGCAGAGGATGGGTTAGAGAAAGAGAGAGTACGAGATGTGAGAGAGAGTATTAACGAGTGAGAGGGAAAGGAAGAAAAGTTAAGAGAATTAATAGGATTAATTAGTGATTAAAGGAAATTATTGTGAATTCTTCAGTTAGGATTTTGTAGGGATTTGAAAAGAAAAGGGGTTTCAAAATAATAAGAAGTGTAACTATTGAGGGAGGGAGAGAAGAGTAAGGGTGTGGGCCGGGTCGGGTTTGCTGGGCGGCGTGGGCTTTGGGCCAGGGAAAAATGGTTTAATTAATTTATTAGGGAAAAGGAATGGGCCGAGGATTATTGTTTAGGAAATATAATTTGTGTTGGGCTGAGGTTATTTAAATGAGAAATTATTTATTTGGTTTGGGTTTTAGGAAATAATTAAAATGAATTGGAGTGTCTGGGCCGGGCTTGGGAAATAAGGAAAATAAAAGGAAAGATTTGGGGTTTCGTGTTTAATAGGGTTTTAAAATAAATAAATAATTATAAGTAAAATAAATAAAGTTTATAAGTGAAATAGAAATACAGATATTGGTATAAAAAGGGGCTGGGTATTATATCATACCACCCTTACAAAAATTTCGTCCTCGAAATTTAAAATAAACGATAAGTTATAAAATCATAAGCGAAAGCTACTATATCGCAAACTTACACATAATGATTTACTTGAAATAGGCGGATGAAGAAATTTGAAGGTTTATATATGTATGCAAATGATACAACTAAAAGGATAGGTCTAAATAAGTATAAGGTAGAGATCAATTATGAGGGAAACCCATATGTACAAAAATAGAATAGCAATAACGAATAATAACATTCGAGGCGTGCTAGATAAAATCGAGATCCTAAGCATGTGCACACCTCGCATATCAAAGGTAGCACAGCTAAAATAATAAGTATAAGGTACAACCATAATGAAGCAGTGAAGGACTTGTCGGTGGTTTAAAACATTTTTAGAATAACGTATCAATCAAACCATTTTAACATAACTTAGAAAACCATATGGTGAAAATAAGAAGCATAGCACCAAAATAATATGTGTAATACATATGGTCGCGCTACCGAAAAAATGAGAAAAGTAGTAGTGTACTTAAAATACATAAAACGGAGTAGTCAATAACACAGACTCTTCGATAAATACAAAATAATGAAAACTAAATTTGAATAACGATGTCCCTAAATATAGTTAGGGTAACAGGGAAAAGCACAAAAATGTATAGGGCTAGCTAGGGTAGGGATTACAATAGAGTGTGGCTCATTCAAAAGATCAGGGTGTGGTACTTGTTAATCTAAGTGAGGGGTCGAAACAGCACAAGGTACAGGGGTGGACAGTCAGGGGTCTCAGGAGGAAATAACGGTAGGGGAAAAGTCAAAGCATCAAGTGAACTAGCAATCAAAAAGTTTGCGAATTCAGAAAGTTTATTTCATTCTAGAAAATTTGAAACAAAGCACTCTCGAAAAGTAACAGATGGCCCTAAACTATACATAGGTTTATTTGGCCAGAGAAGACAACAGCTAAAAATCCCGTCAGTCGCGGTTGTGGAGGTTCAGCAGGTTGCGGTAGGCTCGTGCGCTCAGGTAGGGGCGTCCATTCCCATATCACCCCGCAGGGGCCGCCATTGGGAGTTCTCCCGCTACAGGGTCTTGTTCTTCCGGTCCTTCTTCCTCGGCTAGAGCTTCTTCATCGAGATCTGCTTCCATGTGATTCTCATCTTCTGGATCCTCTCCCATGGGATTTTCTTCCACTGGATTTTCTTCTATCGGGTCTTCCTCGGGATCTTCCTCTATCGGGTTCTCTTCAGGGTCTCCTTCCTCCTCGTCGGAATCGCCTATCATGTCAACATCTGGGGCGGCGGCTCCTTCGTCCTCGGAATCGCTGTTTCCGAAAATGACTTGGGGGGCGTTGATCTCATCTTCAGAACTCACTAGCATGCGGTCTAAGGAAACGCATGACTGTGCATCCTCATCTAAATGCGGCGCTGCTCCAGGGTGGGCCATGGCCTGAAAAGAAAGAGTCATGATCAGACAGTGGAACATATTAGGAAAATAATCAAGGATACGGAGTACAAGAAAAATATGCGGTAAGCAGGGACTGAAGACAAAATCTAGAATACTGATGCAACGAAAGGTATAAGTAAACTGAGGGGGAAAAGAGGCGATACATACATCACAACTCAGGATTTTATTACATTCAGCCAAAAGTTTAACGGGTACAGGATCTCAAACGAAAGGAGAAATATTTACAAGTGACAACATTTTATTAAAAGCAGAAAACGTGATAACTCTTCTTCGATTGCTAGACCGCTGCATTCTCGTCACGTGAGTTGAATCCTGCGCTGGGTCCGTCCTATCCTTGAAGTTCAAACTACACAATAATCATCACTTGGTAGAAGTAGAGAGTGTGGACGAGTCTCCTCCTTGTAGCTCCTTCCTTTTAGGGAAACCGTTGATAAGATGTTCGCTGGATCCGCAAATTAGGCATTTCCCCTGGGCACGGCGACAATCCCTCTGAAGATGTCCTGGCCTCCTGCAGTACCCACAACATTGGGTCTTCTGCTGCTTCTGTCTCGGGGGAACAAATGGGCGCTTCATCTTCTTCTCTTTTCCTCGTCTAATAGGGATCCCTTTACGATTGGAGACTTCCGCTGGTGTCTGATTCACCTGCCTTCTCAATCCTTCAGCTAATAGGTCGCTTGCTCGCTCCTGGGCTTCCTTCAGACTTTGCAGTGCAGTCAGGATCTCTACGGTCTGATTCTGGGGAGTGGAGATAGAGGAAGAGTCGTTGGAAGACATGGTCCTGAAACAAAAATTTTGAGGACGATATAAGGCACAAGCTATAAGAATTAAAATATAATATGGATTGGGCAAGGAATCAAGAACATCGGGTGTGATGAAATTCATTACAAGTGGAAATCAACTGTAGGGCTCTAAGTCACTTAAACCGAGTACAGTATTGTAACTATGAGGTAGTTCACAATTACAACCACATCACTCTGCCAAGTCGCTCGAAACCTTAGTGGATGGATAACAGAATACACAATGTGAATAAGGATTAAGAATAACAAGTTTACAATCTAGACCGAGGGATGTCTTAGATTGTCAAGCTCTACACGGAAAACTGCAATCCCAATCGAAGCAAAACCTGGCTCTGATACCAACAAAACCATGTCACGCCCCGCTTCCCAAAATATGGAATACGAGGGGCTGACAAGGCCAGCCATGCTCCTACGGTCAAGCAAATATCCTGCCGTAGTCACACTTCGGCTTCTAGCTTTACGTGGTAATCAGTAAACAATGCGCAGGTAATGAGAAATGCAGTAACTGAAACAAAACAAATACAAAGAACTGACCAGATGGAGGTAAAAAGAGTATAACTCTGGATAGCTGATCAAGATGTCCGCGATGTACGTCTGGTCCTGGTCCAGGCTAGATCCACTCTTCACTCTGAGCATGCATACTCAGGTCGTCAGAGCGACACGATAGCAATATAAATATATAGATGCAAGTGACAACTCGAACAGTGATAATAGATATATAACAGTAAATCACGACGGTAAAGATATGAACATGGAGTAACCAATAAAGTGTCTAATAGATCAGGTGAACAGTAAAGCACTAAAATAGTATGCCAGGTATGTCAACACAGTAAGTAATGTATATCAATGTCATTATCCCTATCAGTCTTTAAGTCTCACTGTACAGGTCACTAAGCCTATCGTCAGTCCAAGTGTGAGAGTCAACCACTCGCGAGTGTCCTCCACCCAAGGGTAGGACCCAAAGGCAAGGGACCACGGGCCCAAAATATAACTCACGGTAATAATCATGTACCCTGTAAATCTCCATATATCTCCATATATATAAGCCGGTATGGGACTCCTGAGATTCTGTTGAACTCACACCCAAACTACCCCACACCCCGTGGTCTACATCAAACGCCAACCATAATCTCAAATACCGGTCGGTCCATGACAAGTCTGCGCGAGAACTGGAGACAGGATCTCCATCAAGCACGTCCCGACTAATACCCAAGATAAATGGGCAGTGTTTGGTGCTTTATCTGTGAAACCCATGCAAGAGCTTCCATAAGTGTCCCATACCACTTATAGTCACACTTACACGCGTCCCACAGACGTCGACAATGCAATAGAATAATAGGGTTCACTGATTGTGTACAAGTACGTGTCACTTTCACTTATCCACTCATGCACCAACACTAACGTACTTGCCATAATCACCACTAATACCTAACACTGGGTAATGCACATGATCACAAGGTTACCAATGCAATGACATATATATATATATATGATGTAATGTGAAAACGGTACGTAAGGCATGATTAAGATGTCATATGTCAGTATCCTACCACTTGCATAATTTATCCTAAATCATACATGCACAGTTTAGCAAAACAATGAACAGAGGATAAGTAGTAGGTCTGATTATCTATCCAACAAATTCAGTTTCACGTCAATCGGGTTTCGGGATCACTAGATATGGCCATTTCATTTTAAGCGTTCACGGCTGGAAATCCGGTTTCAGAATCGGAAGTCCGTTTCGCAACGCATTTTAACCCCGGTAGGGATCAGAATTTAGCGACGCTAAAGTTGAATGATATCTAGGTTTTTCAGTAGGGTATTCAACGCAATAGACGGATTCTCAATCGCGTCAGTACGTCGAAAGTTACACACTGTTTATCACTAGTTTGTCATTTCTGAATCTGTTCTGGACTGTTATACGTCCTACCCTTTTTATTTACAAATTAAATAGCAAACGATGATGAAACGGAATGAAACCACTTGTGTTATTTAGCTAACAGATTCACCTTTAATAAACTGCAAAGTTCCTCAACATACGAGTTCAGGAAATCAGGTAGCACACATTATGGAACAGTAAACAGTAACTAGAGTCGCTCTGGACTGCAGTCCAGAGCCGCACTCCGATCCAAATATCGCCACAATTTCAGTACAGAAACCAATAGAAACTTGCATAGGGTTATAGTTCGTTGAGTCGGATTCAATTTAAGCCCTCGAACGCATCATTTCAGTGTGTACATACTTTATGGTGATTTTAACAATTTTCAGATACGGGAAATTTCTAGTTTTACGGGTATATTTGGGGGTATTCATTTTAGTCACTAACAGTCGTATTTTCTAGTGAGATTTATACGAGGTATTCATCACTACATGGGCCAGCATAGACAATCCAATTCCGTCAAATTAGATGAATATTTTCATTTGGATCATGCATCGAACAGGTATAGCACATAATCTATTGGAAATTGTAAACTTGTAATCTATACGATTTAAGTTTGTAACACGAATAGATTAGCATGTAGCAAGTAAAAATACTTGACTGGAAATGTTTCGTGGATGCACGGCGGCGGTAACGTCACGAACGCGCGACGAACGGCGTGAATTGGTTTGCACGACCATGGCTCGCGATACGGGTCTGACGTCGGAGCTGCCCGGAGACGTTTCACGGTCACTGGAAGCGGAGGGGGTGCTCAGTGGTTCGCCGCGAATGCGTTGGGGTCGACGACGGTCGGCGGCGGCGCTCCGGCGATTGCAACAGTGGGGTGAGTGGATGTGCTGTGGTTTTTTTTGGGTTTTGAGAAAGAAAGTGAGAGAGAGAGGTAGTAGGCTCGGGTTGGTGGGTTCAAGATGAAGAGAGGGTGTCGTCGGTTTAGCAAGAAGAAGGGGACAGGGGTCCGTTGAGGTGGTCGGCAATGGTCGGTGGTAGGAGATGACGCAGTGGCTTAGTTATGGGAGTGGGGTTGTGGTTGAAGAAGGGGCTCGTCAATGGAGGGAGGTGGCCGGAAGTCTATCGAGATGGCGGTTGAGGGAGGCGGTGCTGGAGGAAGATAATGGCCGGTGGGTGCTTAAGTGGAGGCGAGGAGGGAGTTGAGGTTGGAGGGAGGTTATTGGGTCGATGGAGATGGCCGGAGGAGGCGAGCTCAGTGGGTGATGGGGTGCCGGCAAGATTCGTCGGAGGTGGCTTGTGGTGATGGTGGAGGTGGAGTTGAGGGCTCGGCAGCGTTGATGGCATGGGTCGCCCAGCGTAGTGAGCTCGGGATGATGGTAGAGGATGGGTTAGAGAAAGAGAGAGTACGAGATATGAGAGAGAGTATTAACGAGTGAGAGGGAAAGGAAGAAAAGTTAAGAGAATTAATAGGATTAATTAGTGATTAAAGGAAATTATTGTGAATTCTTCAGTTAGGATTTTGTAGGGATTTGAAAAGAAAAGGGGTTTCAAAATAATAAGAAGTGTAACTATTGAGGGAGGGAGAGAAGAGTAAGGGTGTGGGCCGGGTCGGGTTTGCTGGGCGGCGTGGGCTTTGGGCCAGGGAAAAATGGTTTAATTAATTTATTAGGGAAAAGGAATGGGCCGAGGATTATTGTTTAGGAAATATAATTTGTGTTGGGCTGAGGTTATTTAAATGAGAAATTATTTATTTGGTTTGGGTTTTAGGAAATAATTAAAATGAATTGGAGTGTCTGGGCCGGGCTTGGGAAATAAGGAAAAGAAAAGGAAAGATTTAGGGTTTGGTGTTTAATAGGGTTTTAAAATAAATAAATAATTATAAGTAAAATAAATAAATTTTATAAGTGAAATAGAAATACAGATATTGGTATAAAAAGGGGCTAAGTATTACAAGATCATAATAGCTAAAGAAATCACATGTGTATATGCAATGAAAGAGAACAACATGAATGTAATCGGAAAATTAATAGTAAACGCAACATTATAGAATATACATATCTGTATACAAGTCATACATTTTTAGTGTTTGAAATAGCATGAATCGTGGTTTTTAGAAAAGTAGGGGCTACGATGATTTTGAGAAAAGATATATCCTTTGAGAATCCGTAGCATCCCTTGGATTGTCTTTGAAAACACTTACGATTCGTTTGTTTAAAAATAGGTATGACTCGAGCTTAGTCTAGCATCTACCTAAACAACTAAAAGACTAAACTAAGAACCTAGTCGGAGTGATAAGAAAATCTAAACATATTCCGAGTCGATATATCTAGTAGTCGGCGATCCAGCCTCATAGCATCACGTACAGTATAATATATCGTACGACATCCTCGAGTCAAGAGTGTGGATCAATTATCATATAAATCTTGTACAGTAATATCCATCGTACGCCATCCCCAAAATCGAGGGTACGGGTCAAATATCATTATAAATTATCATTCGCACGGTATCAATGTTCGTACTATCAATATCATAAATCAGTGGTACGGATCTAAGGTCTCGTACAATCTATTATATCATCAAAACACATGTTATCACATGCTTGCATAAATATCGCCCAACGATCCTTTATTACATCATAACATAAATGGTGTTTCGACTCAATCACATATTATAGCCTCATGACATCATGCCCGATCATATCGACTCATATCCATATAACATATACTATCCTCTTCTCATGCGTATACGTATGTGTGTGTGTGTGTGTCTCTCTCTCTCTCTCTCTCTCTCTCTATATATATATATATATATATATATAATCAAACACACACACATATATATACACATATACACGCATCTATCAAGTGTGTGTGCTTGTGCGCGTGTGTGTGACTACACATATCCCAATATTCAAGACTAAGGGGAAAAGATGACTAAGGGTATATCTTCCTAGAATTGCACTTAATCCAACCTATAGTCATCTAAACCCTATTTGTTAAGTATCTAAATCTCACAGCGGCCTAAAAATATAAGTATGTAGAATAACCCTAAACTACGGTTGCGGGGCTGCTATACGCCATCCACCCGACTTCCCCCGTAGATATACATCTACTCTTCTACTATCCTTGCTTGCCGAAGTCGATGACGCCTTGTCCTCCCTTGTCTTCCCGAAAATCCATGTGAAGGTACCTACAATTCAACGCATATCGTATCGACATCAAAATCAAGTCCGGAAATCGATATGGCAAACAAAACATACATAGGTTAGAACCTATGGTCCACGCATGCAAGAACAATCAAACAACTCCCGACGTTGACATACAAATGTCAAACGACCGAGTCAAAACTAAAATACCCAAAAACCAAGTTTCAAAAGTCGCAAAATATCGTCGGAAATCAAGTAAAACGACTCTAGATTTTTATTAATATAAAATTAGACTTTTTTACATACAGGGTAGGTCTAGTTATCTAAAAAGTGAGCTACAGACCAAGTTTCAGACCCTAACTCAAAAATTGGGACGCAAGTAGCGGCCAAATCGAATAATACGACGGCCAAAATATGAAGGCTTGGGCTTGGGTTTCTAGGGTAGCTTCCTAGTGTTCTGCACATCTCACTATATCTGTAAAATATTTTTCAGGGTCTCCGGGTCATAGCAGATGCTAAGAAGTCATCACAATTCCCATAAAAAATCGATATCAGCAAATCTAAAGTTCAAGTCTTGGGGTTTAGTCTTTGGTTTTGTCCATAGTATTAACACTACAGGAGTTGTGGTCACTAATTATACATCAATTGCACCTTTTTAATTCATAAAATCCCCTAAACCTTCTCTTGGAATTTCCAAAGATCACTAAACCTCATTTGCTTAATTCTAAATCACTAAAGAAGTTAAAGAAACGTAAGTTCTAAACTAAGGGTGAAGAAATTATCTCATTTGGCAACTAGGGAAAATTTTAGGGTTGCCCAAAGTGCCCAAAGTTTCAACTTGATTCATCCAAGTGATTTGTAGTGGGGTTGTGATCAAATTTAGTGAAGGAAGTGTTTGGTTTCGGCTAGGTTTTGGTGGTGTTTGTGAGGTGGTAGTGGAGGTGGAAGAAGAGGATGAAAGATATGAAGAGGAATGAAGAAGAGGAAATGAGGGCGGGAGATATGATGAGCCAAGAATGTGTAGAAGCTGCTCACTCTCTCTCTTTCCCATGCCATGCCCCATGGTCCCACTCTCTCTACACAAATATCATCTCCTTATTTCTTTTTTCTTTTCTTTTAAAAAAAACAAAACAATAAAAACCATACATATATGCCCAAATAAGGAATTAAAACCATAGTTCATAACAAATAAAAATTGTAACAAGTGTATGCAACATGTTTTGTTGCATGTCATGCACATAAACATGATTAATACATAATTAGTTAATATTAATCAAGTTTAACATAATTTACATATAATTAATTTATGAAATGTCTAAATCACATAAATTCTTTCAAAATCAATAATTCATATTAATTTTCTAAACTCTCGGTATATAATTATACCATTTCATTAAAATTAATTCCCATACTTTAATAATATTCATGAAATCCATTATTTTAATTATTTGAATACCCAAAAAATAATATTTTATTTTCTGAAATGTTACAATTTTCTCCTCTTAAATAAATTCAGTCCCCGAATTTAAATTTAAAACTCCCCCAAATACTAAAACATTTCAGCAAGACAATCAAGTCGTCGGGGCTCCAAAATCATGAATACTTAAAACATATCATAGCACAATGCATGCGCATGAAAACGAGGGCAAAACTCAGAGTCAAAACTCCATCAAGCGTCACGCCATCCTAGGAGTTATGGCGAAAATACAAATGTCAAAATCCAATACGAAAACAAATATGATATACTCAAAACGATAACATATATATAGTACGTATCGTTGTAAAATCGTCAAAACATCCAAATAGAAATGCATGCAAAATACTCAGGTACTGTCCTCAGACCAGTCCCGTTCAGTTACTAAACCGAAGTATGTATCATGAGAAACATAGTGCTCGAGAGGAAACCAATCTCGAAACAGAGTATACAATGTTATGAGCGTCTGGTACGCACGGAAATCAAAACCAAATACAGGTGCCACGAAGGCGCACAAAACAAAGCCAAGTGCAACGGGTGTGCACGAAAAAATTTGTCCAGTGCAATGGGTGTGCATGACAACAATATCAGATGCATCTGATATGCACGAAAAATCTCAATTTAGTGCATCTGGTGTGCACAAAATCACATCTGGTACGCCAAATATGTGCAAGAATCCAAATCAAGTGCACAAGGTGCACGAAAACAAATATCAAATATCATAATCGAAATCGACGGTATACAACATACATCAATCCAAATCAGGTATACCGAGATATATAAACTCGTAAACGGGTGCATCTACGTGCACAAAATCATATCAAAGTACTGAAAGTGCCTATAAGCCATACTGAATGCATGAGTCCAAAATCATGTGCACACTATATGCACAAAATCAAGTCAAGTATATTGGCGTGTAAGAAATCAAAATCAAGTGCAATAGATTTGCACAAAACGAAATCAGCACAACTGATACATAAAACACGAATCAATTGCAACTGTGGTGCACATAAGAAATATCAATCATGAAACAAATCGTCAAAATGACGGAATCAAGATGATGAAAATGTGATATCCAAATCACCAAGTCGCAAATCAGAAATAATTGTCGCCGATGTGCCCCTCTTTCAATGTCGAAAGGTGCCGGTGCCTCTAAGGCTGGCAGAGCAAGT
This sequence comes from Agapanthus africanus, assembly GCA_030015575.1. Classification (NCBI taxonomy): domain Eukaryota; kingdom Viridiplantae; phylum Streptophyta; class Magnoliopsida; order Asparagales; family Amaryllidaceae; genus Agapanthus; species Agapanthus africanus. The sequence goes on along the minus strand of JASDDO010000024.1, from coordinate 93,427,655 downwards.
ATCTACTTGCCTCCTGTTCACGGTCTGGCGCCTTCTGCCCTTAAGTTCTCATCTTTATCTGTGTATTACCAGTTATATGCCCTCTTGGCTTGATAGCCCGATTCGTGGTATTGACGGAAACAGTCCCATTCTGGCGCTTCTCTAAAGATCTCCTGACCAATTAACATGGTCACTCGTAACGTATCACGTCAGCGATGGCAGCCTCTGGCCCAATGAGTAGGTGTGATACAACCGATCCCGGGTCCAAGTCTTTCCGCATAGTGTTCCAAAAGGATCCTGTCAAGGTCTCTTTCCAATACTATCTCTGCCGGACTGCCCGGAAGTTAGCACTCTTAACTTAATCTTTTTCTTGTTCCGGAATAACTGCATTCTTATCATGACCTGTCTCTGGAATTTCGTCCGTATACAATGCCTTTGCATGCGTATCCAATCTCTGGCATTAACGGAGTGGAACGACAACTCTTGAAAAGCTCGCACAACTTCTTACTCCGCTTTCCTTCAATAGGGACCAATTCGGAATCATCCCCTCGTAGCTGTGTGGACTGCGCTCCAATTGACTATAGTCATATCTGGAGTCCCTTTTAAACCTATGAACTCGGCATCTCTAATATCCTGTAGAAGGCATCTGGCCAATTACGTCCTCGGAAACTCATCCAAGTCATCGGAGTAATGCGCCTTCGCGCGTCTTTTCTCGATCGACTCACAACACGTCTATGTGAGGTTCCCTTTTAACTGAAGCTTATCGATTTGATGTTCTTGTATCGGAGTATCCAAATGAACAACATGTCCTACTCTTATCCAAGGGTGACTAGCGATCTTATATTACCTTCCTGAGTATAAGCTCATGCTGCAGTAGCTTTCAAAAGTCTGGGGGCGATATCTTGTCAATCGCAGCAACAGCTGGCTCATTCGTCCATACTGTAGACAACGCCTCAATCATCTGGGATAGACGGTGCATCAACATTCTTCACATTCTGGCTGGCCTCTAGCAGTGGCCCGATCATCTGGTGATGATCTGATCATTCGCGTAAACGAGAAATCTTAATAAAATCAACACATCAAAACGCTCGTGTGTCACGAGAATACACCCTGGTCAGTCCTCGTCCATGACGAGCTCACTCTAACCGCACCTTTTGCCGCAGCTCTCTCTGCTCATGTGGCCATGGTAACAGAAATCACGATCAAACATCGATGAGGATAGATCATAGGAACGAATAGAAATACCATGCATAAGAAATGAACATCCTAAGACTTCTTAAGCGGAGTAGCGTATCGTAAGTACGCCGCGGAACATACACACGGTACGTCACTCTACTTAAGTCACCTACTCCATCAACCAAGGTCAACCTACGCGATGAAAGTTCGGGTCTAATACCCCTTCGTCCAAGTCTAAGTTCCGTAAGTTCAAGCCTAGGTTCCGAATATATGTGTGTGTGTGCGCGCGCGCGCGCGCGCCATAAAATCCGCATAGTCAAACCTAAACTCGAACCAAGGTTAAACCTAACACTCTGATACCAACTTTGTCACGGCCCGGAAAAGGCATGTGACTGGCACTTGAATCATGTGAAGTCTATAGGACCCAACCTAATTCAAGTAAGCCAAAAGCCCAGAAATCTAAACCTTTTTAGGGAAAAATAGTAGAGGTGTAGTTTTGAAATAAGGTACACTGAAATCAAGTTTATTCTTATATATATATATATATATATATATATATATATATATATATAAGTAGTAATATATGAAACACTATTTTGTATCTAACTTGAAAACCTTTTGTCATTAAAAATTTGGGCAGCACCTCCTTTGAAATTTTTAACCCGAAAACGAATACATAAAATATATAATATGCATCCCCAAGCGGGAGCTAGCTCTTCGCCGATTGGCGGAAACAACCACGCAAGATATAATATACAATGCCGAAGGCGAGGATCAAAACACAAAAATAAAATAAAGAAAACAAAACATCATCAAGAAAATAAATACTATAATAAATACATGAGCGTGACTCTGAGGCCGAAAGAATATACAACAAAGGTTTCTAAGTCTACTAAATATATAAGTCTGGTTGATGGAGCTTTAACTAGATACAACAAATAAATATACAAGTATAAAATGGTGGACACGAAGAATGTATCACACCTATCAAGCAATCACCAGGAAGAAAGTGAAGTGTCGGCAAGCCGCTATCGAACCTGTACGGCTAAACCTGCAAGAAACTGTTGTACAACGGGGGTGAGTTGCCAACTCGTGAGTAGAAGACATCACCGAGAAGAAACTGAATGTATGACTATCTTCTAGGTCATACAGTACAATATAATAATAATAGTAGCGTGGTAACATTGAGTAACAGTAGAGATGATAATATAGACATATGTGTAAGGTCAAGTACTCGTGTCCGTGTCATAAAGCAACTACATGTCATATGTGTTATTTATGAATGTATTACTAAATGGGTGTGTCCAGCAACGACACAGAAAATCAGGATAAAATTGAGTGCCAAATATCGACACTCGAAAATATCATGAAAACCGTGTCCATCAGCGACACATCATCCTCATAAATCTCAGGCTTCGTCAGTCCAGATCGGCCCAAATCATATGATCACATAACTACGGTCGGTATCCTCCAGATATCCGCCGCGTCAAATATCATCGGTCGATAGTTCTCCCCTGTCGGGCTCAACATCTCTCTATATGGCCTTCTTGCCCCGGGGTACCTCACCGGGTCCACCATGTACCTGCAGAAGGCGCATACCCCTCCTCGAATCGGGTATGTGTACACACGTGGCTCAAGAAACGAGAAATCTCATGGTGGACGCCACACATCATATCACTAGAAACCGTATTTTTCTTTTGAAAATTATAATCATGAGTTTATAAATATCACTTGCGGTTTCCCCAAATATAGAAATCACATGAATACAGAAATCTCCAAAAGAATCACAATCTATGAGTATACAATGAGATAATAAATACCGACGCAAAGCCAATGATCAGTGCATAACTAGAATGTATGGATGCAAATGCATGCGGCATCTAAGTAAGAACTATAATGTCTACACTAGCATTTAAGATCTTGAATGCAAAACAATACTACTTCTACAGATTATCAGATTATATGAATGAAGTAAAAGTTCTCTAGTGTGTACGTGGCATGGCAATTACCGATGATGATGTGTGTGAGCCGGTAAGCATGTGTACGTGCAACATACGCATCATCGGTAATGGTGCAGGTGTCCTAGCAGACGAGATCATAATAGCTAAAGAAAACACATGTGTATATGCAATGCAAAGAGAACAACATGAATGTAATAGGAAAATGAATAGTAAACGCAACATTATAGAATATACATTTCTGATACGAGTCATACAGTTTTAGTGTTTGAAATAGCACGAATCGTGGTTTTTAGAAAAGTAGGGGCTACGGTATTTTTGAGAAAAGATACATCCTTTGAAAATCCGTAGCATCCCTTGGATTGTCTTTGAAAACACTCACGATTCGTTAGTTTAAAAATAGGTATGACTTGAGCCTAGTCTAGCATCTACCTAAACAACTAAAAGACTAAACTAAGAACCTAGTCGGAGTGATAGGAAAATCTTAACATATTCCGAGTCGATATATCTAGTAGTCGGCGATGTAGCGTGTTTTTCGTCACCCCATTGAGATGGAAATACGCGCGCCCTTGTCAGGCGCATTATAGATTCCCCCTTGCCTAGGGTAGGCTGGGGTTCATTGATTGTGGGGATCCGAATCTCCGACAGCTGCGGACTAAGCTGCCATTAATTACCCCTCGTCTTTGGAGCGAGAGAACCTTCGATTGACAGGTCAAACAGGCCTTGCGAACTCAATGTGCAGTGTTGTGTTTCTAACGAGGGAGGTGTTTTTAGTGTGGAGTACATGTAAAATGAGGGGGGAAATGGCGTCCAAAGGACGCGTGAGCGCCAGCGCCTCACGTGCCTAGCACGCGGGCGCTGGGCGCTGGCGCTGGTGCTTGGGCACTGGCGCTTGGGTTACCGCTAGGCGCTTGGGCGCTGGCGCTAGCGCTTTGGGCGCTGGCGCCTCACGTGCCCGGCACATGGTCGCCCGGGCACTGGCGCCCGCGCTTTGGGCACCGGCGCCCTATGTGCCCGGCACGTGGGCGTCGGCGCCTCACGTGCCCGGCACGTGGACGCTCGGGCGCTGGCGCTTTGGGTGTGAGCGCCTCACGTGCCCGGCACGTGAGCGCTTGGACGCTAGCGAAAGGGATGGGTTTTTACCTCCGGAAATAGGAGTTAAAATCCAAAAGTGGATATTGAGTGGAGTTAAACTCCAAAAGGGCTGGATTAGGAGTTAAACTCTTTTGAGAATTTGGGTCTTAGAGTTGAACTCCCTAAAAATCTTCTGAGGTTCTTCTCTCTTAAGCTTTGGATCCTTCCCAAATGGGATCTTTGGAGATGGGTCTCCTTCCTCCTCTTCTGTTGGCCGGCCCTTGGAGAACAAGAGGGGTGAGATTTTAAAAATCTCTCCTTTTTAAGATCTGATGGAAGATCTAAGCTCCCCTTTGTGGGGTTTGTGGTGAAAAACTATTTAGTTTTGGAAAATGAAGAGTAAAACTCTTGATTTAATTCAAAAAAAAAGAAGAAAGTTTAGAACCTTGAGGAAGAAGAAGGAGGCACAAAAACCCTAGAGTTGTTTTAGAGAATAAAAAATTTGTCCTTTATTCATCATCATGTTGCCTTATATAGGCTTACACATTTACATATAGCCTCTTGGGCTTTACAAAATGGCATTTTGCCCATCCCATGCCTCATGTGCTCTTTCTTTTTGCACATAAGCCATGGGCTTTACAGAAATTTGGCTTTATGCCCATTTTGCTTACATTCATGCACAAAAAATTACTTCAAAATTATTTGTTACATGATTTTTATGTTGGCATGGGGAGGCTAGCAGCGGGCTCGACTTGGGCATGGGCCCGCTTGACCTGGGCTTGGGCCCACTGGCTTGGGGTTGACCTTGACTTTTACTTGGTCAAGCGGGGTGCAAATTTTGACCCCAACAGGTGATCCAGCCTCATAGCATCACGTACGGTATAATACATCATACGACATCCTCGAGTCAAGGGTGTGGATCAATCAGCATATACATTTCGTACGGTAATATCCATCGTACGGCATGCCCAAAATCGAGGGTACGGGTCAAATATCATTATAAATTATCATTCGCACGGAATCAATCTTCGTACTATCAATATCATAAATTAGTGATACGGATCTAAGGTCTCGTACAATCTATTATATAATCAAAACACATATTATCACATGCTTGCATAAATATCGCCCGACGATCCTTTATTACATCATAACATAAACGATGTTTCGACTCAATCACATATTATAGCCTCACGACATCATGCCCGATCATATTGATTCATATCCATATAATATATACTATCCTCATCTCACGTGAATATGTATATATATATATATATATATATATATATAATCAAACACACACACATATATACACATATACACGCATCTATCAAGTGTGTGTCCGTGTGCGCGTGTGTGTGACTACACATATCCCAACGTTCAAGGCTAAGGGGAAAAGATAACCAAGGGTATATCTTTCTAGAATTCCACTTAATCCAACCTATAGTCTCCTAAACCCTATTTGCTAAGTATCTAAATATCACATCGGCCTAAAAATATAAGAATGTAGAATAACCTTAAACTATGGTTGCGGAGGTGCTATACACCATCCACCCAACTTCCCCCGTAGATATACATCTACTCACCTACTATCCTTGCTTGCCGAAGTCGATGACACCTTGTCCTCCCTTATCTTCCCAAAAATCCATGTGAAGGTACTTACAATTCAACGCATATCGTATCGACATCAAAATCAAGTCCGGAAACCGATATGGCAAATGAAACATACATAGGTTAGAACCTATGGTCCACGCATGCAAGAACAACCAAACAACTCCCGACGTTGACGTACAAATATCAAACGACCAAGTCAAAACTAAAATACCCAAAAACCAAGTTTCAAAAGTCGCAAAACATCACCGGAAATCAAGTAAAACAACTCTAGATTTTTATTAATGTAAAATCAGACTTTTTGCATACAGGGTAGGTCTAGTTATCTAAAAAGTGAGTTACAGACCAAGTTTCAGACCCTAACTCAAAAATTGGGTCGCAAATTGCGGCCAAATCGAATAAAACGACGGCCAAAATATAAAGGCTTGGGCTTGGGTTTCTAGGGTAGCTTCCTAGTGGTCTGCACATCTCACTATATCTGCAAAATATTTTTCAGGGTCTCCGAGTCATAGCAGATCCTAATAAGTCATCACAATTCCTACAAAAATCCGATATCGGCAAATCTAAAGTTCAAGTCTTGGGGTTGTTTATTTGGTTTTTTCCATAGTATTAACACTACAGGGGTTATGGTCACTAATTATATCTCAATTGCACCTTTTTAATTCATAATATCCCCTAAACCTTCTCTTGGAATTTCCAAAGATCACTAAATCTCATTTGCTTAATTCTAAATCACTATAGGAGTTAAAGAAACTTAAGTTCTAAACTAAGTGTGAAGAAATTACCTCATTTTGCAACTAGGGAAAATTCTAGGGTTGCCCAAAGTGCCCAAACTTCCAACTTGATTCATCCAAGTGGTTTGTAGTGAGGTTGTGATCAAATTTAGTGAAGGGAGTGTATGGTTTCGGCTAGGTTTTGGTGGTGTTTGTGAGGTGGTAGTAGAGGTGGAAGTAGAGGATGAAGGAGATGAAGAGGAATGAAGAAGAGGAAATGAGGGAGGGAGATATGATGAGCCAAGAATGTGTAGAAGCTTCTCACTCTCTCTCTTCCTCTCTCTCTCCCATGCCATGCCCCATGGTCCCACTCTCTCTACACAAATATCTTCTCCTTATTTCTTTTTTCTTTTCTTTTTAAAAAAAAACCAAAACAATAAAAACCATACATATATGCCCAAATAAGGAATTAAAACCATGGTTCATAACAAATAAAAATTGTAACAAGTGTATGCAACATGTTTTGTTGCATGTCATGCACATAAACATGATTAATGCATAATTAGTATATATTAATCAAGTTTAACATAATTTGCATATAATTAATTTATAAAATGTCTAAATCACATAAATTCTTTCAAAATCAATAATTCATATTAATTTTCCAAACTCTAAGTATATAATCATACCATTTCATTAAAATTAATTCCCATACTTTAATAATATTCATGAAATTCATTATTTTAATTATTTAAATTCCCCAATAATAATATTTTATTTTCCGAAATGTTACACCTCCGATGTTTAAGATACAGAATCTCAGCATATTTTCTAATATCTGAATTGTTCGCTCAGACTGTCCATCCGTTTGTGGATGATACGCCGTACTGAAATTCAGACTCGTCCTCAGGCTAGCTTGCAGACTCTGCCAGAACTGTGATCGGAATCTCGTATCACGATCGGAGACGATGCAAACAGGTACCCCATGTAATCTCACCATCACCTGCATGAGTTTATGGGTATCAAGTATGGTATATCTTGAAAGTATAAATCTTACTTTAGATTTCTACTCACCTCCATATACTTTCTTGCTAACGTCTCGGTTGACTGGCCAACTCGGAATGGAATAAAATGAGCCGACTTGGTGAGTCGATCCACAATAACACAAACTGCGTTGTTACCCTTCGTGCTGCGAGTGAGAGCAGTCATGAAGTCCATGGTAATGTGTTGCCATTTCCATTCTGGGATTGGTAACGGCTGAAATAGACCAGCAGTTCTGTGATACTCAGCCTTCACTTATTGACACATTAAACACTTGGTTACACTCCTTGCTACTTCGTGTTTCATTCCATACCAACAGTAGTGTTGTAATGACTCTGAATTTACTGTACGGAATTTTCCAGTTTAATGTACAGAAAATAAGTTTTACAGCTTGAGTTTGAGTTATAAGTAAATTTTGTTAAATAACAGCAAAAAGCTACTTGTAGCTCACTAATGAAGCCCTTGCACTGCTGTGACGTAGCCCATGTATTTGATCCCCGTCGGATACATTATTTTTTCTGATTTTTCTATTTAACTTTTTGGAAGCCCAAAAGTTTACACGTGCAATACACAGAAAAATGAAAAGTCAGAAAATCAAACATGTAGAAAATGGAGTAAACCCTAATCCTATCTGGTGGCACGAATCTCAAAGACAAATGCTGCAAATCGATCGGCCAAATCAAGGAATAAACCGGCGCCGACGGTCCGATCATGTCCAATTGAGCCCGGGCTTTGCACACTTGACTCTTGACCTACCCCTAACTCCCCTGCACTCTTTGATTTCCCTGCAATCAAACAGAGACCTTTCACCATTAAACAAAATTTTAATCCTTTTTATCTAAATTTTTAATTCCAAAACCCTAATTCTCTACTATAAATACCACCCCATACTTTAGCTCAGCATCATTCTGAAATTTCTAGCCAAAACTCTAAAAAATTCTCTAAGTACAAATGGAGTAAATAGGAATTAGAAAGCGGTCAACTTCCGGCGAAAAATAGAAACATACCGGCGCTCCCGCGACGCTAAGAAACTCATCCTCCCTTCTTCAACCTTTCTTTAAGTCTCCTAACTTGTAAGTCTCTTCTAATCTTCATTTCTTTTCTTTAAAAATTCATTTTAAAATGTATATCGGTAAGTGGAGTTAATACCAATATCACTTTTTCCAAATCCTATAATTCCAATTCCTTTTATCTTCGGTGTAGCAAATTTTTATACAATACTTGTAACTTTAAACCCTAATATTTAGAATCAAATTTTCATTAAAATTCTCATGTGAAATAACAATAGTGGCAATTTTTCATTTAAATACCATAAACTTTAAATATCACCTCTTTTAGTTTTTGTTACAAACAGACCTTTAGAAAAACTTCACGAGGTAACGGCCTACCTCTCACATACACACTTGGTTTCATAGCACGATATTCTTTGAATGTATTTTTTCTTGCGAAGACATTATTACAAGAAAATACAACTTACTATAAAAAAAAAACCAGATTTCTTTTAAACGGTGTTTTAAACTCCTTTGCGATTATGCCTCTACAACCCTTGTTAAGGGACATGCTAATGGATGGTGCAGATTATCGCACATCCTTGGGCTAGAAGAGCGAGATGCAGACCTCCTCACGGAGCATTCGGTCTCGAAAGGTTTTAAATACGGTTTTTAAGAAAAATGCATTTTTGTAATTAAATAAAATTTAATTTTTAATAATTATATAAAAATTACAAATCCATATATTTTCAAAATATAATAAACTTACAATTTTTTAAATGAAAGATTTAAAAGCGTCACTAAAATACCATCGAGATACCAACAAAATACAAGTTTTACGATAAAATACCATGAACTTTCCAAGCTAAGCAATTATCGCTAAAATATCTCAAATCCTTAAAATTCATATCCATGAAAACCCTAAATAGTATAAATAAATTCTCGAGGTTTATTTTGAAATTGTATTAAAAATATTTTTCATAAAACCCCCAAACCTATTTATTGGGGGCCACAAAGATGCATCAATAAGTGGGGAAATCAATTCAAATGAAATGAAAAGAAGTACTTTTATAATGAGGACATACATTTTTATTTTTAAACAGCTAACCGTTAATGAGTTCAGTCGACGTCCTGCTCCTCCGATAGGGAGAGGTTGGAATCCATTTTTTGGGATGAAGAATCTACTGCGAAGACAGCTGGGCCCTGAGTTTTCGATCTCTGTTTTATATAAAACAATATTTAAGGACTTTAATAAATATAGGTTTAAGCGGGATCAATACTCTTGAGCCCCAGGTAGACGGAGAAAGTGAGTGCTTGCCTATTTAAGGTAGAAATCTTAACGGAGTTATCAATGGTAATTGTCTTGGAAAAAGACACAAATCCTGCCGTCCATGTACAACAGTTACCGATGACTCCCGAATCTAATTCGGGATCTAAACCAATTACAAGTGTCTGACTCAGTCTGAGTCTAACTCAAACATTAATCCAAACTCAAATCAGAATCCAATTCAAACATGAATCCAAAGTCTAACATGAATACTTGAATATGAACCTGAATACCTGAATTCAAATATCAATATCAAACCTGAATACTTGACTTGACCGAACCATGGTTATAACTTAACATGACTTCTTGAATACATGATTACATCTTAAACCTGACTACTTGAACAACTTGTATCCATAATTTCGGTAAGACTTGTAAATATAATCTATACAATACATTACGCGGGGATAACGGGATAGATTGGTACGGAACGTATAGCGTGGCACGAGATGGTCACTTAAAAGACACCTACATGAACTCTCGTGTCGTTGTCTCATGGGTTATGATGGGGCATTGTACTACATGTTTCCATACTCCACGGGGTAAGATGGACTCCTCTCGTATAGACAAATACCTTCTGTACCAAACTACAAACAACTACGTTAGAATAACAATCATATATATCTGTACAGCTTAACAGTTTCATTTAACATTACTTGTTCTATTCCATTCCTTCTTTTGGGACTTACCGAGCGCTAGTTCGCTGGTAACATTCCTGTCTTTTCTTTCTTTAGAATGTTCGTCAGGAGGATCGGCCTCTTAGGAGATCGAGCCTAGCCAGAAGGACTTGGACCAGCTCACTGCCCAGCCGGACTTCTAGCTCTCCTTGTACTTACTTTCAGTTCGTATGCCAATGTTTAGGCACTGCTTATTTCATTGTATCATTCCTTTTCAAAAACAGTTGTATGTAAAGATGAATGTAAATAAAGGTTGTTGTTTATATTTTTATATCACTTGTCATTCTTGTGCATTTTATATATATTGTTTAATAATGCTTAACGTATTTATTTCTTAGTAAATACGTTGCGGCCCGTCACGTCACCGATTCCGTACACTGGGAAGCGGGGTGTGACAAGTTTTATTGGCGGCCCCATGCAGGTCAGTTCTGCATGAAGTCCTAAGCAATATATATCACAAGAATTATAAGAATCAGCAACTATACATTCCTTATATTTCAAATTTCTTGAGACTATCCTAACCTTTCTTTTTCTGTCAAGGTCATGAATTCTCCCAACAACACAAGCACGAACGTCAATGGCAACACTCCACCGCCTACTCTACCACCACCACCCACCGTTGCAGCTCCCATCAACGAACAAACGGTACTGCATGAGGCAATCAAGAGCCTTTTGGAGGGTTAGCAGCAGCAGACTGCTATCCTCATGCACCGTCCCGAAGCCTAGACACCCGGAGTTAAGCAATTTCGGGCACTGCACCCAAAACATTTTTCAGGAAAAGAGAGCCCACAGGAGGCAGAAGAATGGGCTCAGTCGATAGAAGACAATCTGGCAGCAGCATAAGTGCCAGATATTGCCTAGGTGAGAGTTGCGAAGCTACAACTGAAAGACAATGCCAGAGTCTGGTGGAAGGCTGAAGAAAGCCGTCTCACTCAACCTATTAAATGGAAGAAGTTTCGCGATATGTTCGATGCGAAATACTTTCCTGAGACTGCCCATTTCAACATGGAACATCAGTTCATCCACTTACAACAAGGCTCGATGTGAAGTAAGTTCATAGATGAATACGATACTGAGTTTACCATGCTTAGCAGGTAAGATAATATCTCAATATTCAATTTCCTGATTTCACTCATTACACTGCTAACACAAGGTCGTAACAGGTTCGCGGCACACCTGATTCCTACTGCTGAGATCCGGGCACGAAAATTTCAGCAAGAGTTGGACCCGGAAATCCAAACTGCACTCGCAATAGGGGATTTCCCAACCCATGAGCATGCTTTGAAGGCTGCCCGACGTTATGAGGCAGTCGTGAAGAAGAAGGGCAGACCGTAGACTGCTAGTATGAAACGCCCTGCCACACAGATGGCAGAAGGAGCCTCTTCCAGGCCAACTTTTGCACCCAGGAGATCGGGAAGAACATTTAATCGGCCCAGTCCAGACTTTTGCTTCTACTGCAAGAGGACAGGACACCTAGAGAAGGACTGCAGTCGTGCAAATGGCCTGTGTTTAGTTTGTGGCGCATCTGCTCATGCCATAGGAGCATGTCCATATCGTTTCAACACAGCTCCATCCCCCAGACCAGCTATCACATTTCCGCAGCGGCCATCCATTCAGGCTCCTGCACCTCATCTTGCTCTCCCTGCTCCACCTCCACGTAGACCTCTTGCACAACCTCCTTGTAAATTCCATTAGGCACAGAGAAACATGCCTCAAGGGCAGAGAAACATGCCCCAAGGATAGAGGAATATGCCTCCAGCAAGAAGGAATGTACCCCGACGTCAGGCTTTCGCAATGACGGTTAAGGAAGCTGAAGCCACGGGACAAGTCATAACCGGTAAAATCTTAGTAGCCTCCCTACATGCTCTAGCACTGTTTGACACTGGAGCGTCACACTGCTTCATGTCGCAACGATTTGTAAGAATGCATGTGATTCCCGTGAAGCCACTCATTTCAAGCTGGAATGTCAGTTCCGGGAATGGAGTATTAAAAGCAACTATGGGATTTGATCGGTGTCTAGCTGTAGTTTGTGGACGAGAATTCTACGCGAATTTCAAAGTACTGGACATCCCAAACTTCGATGTCGTGTTGGGAATGAACTGGTTGTGAACTTTCTACTCTATCATCGGCTGTCGCTAAAGGAGGGTAGTGTTCGAAATACCAGATCATACAGTGTTCTATTTCAAGAGTGGAGACCGTACCCTGGAACCTAGCACCTGCAAAGCAAAACCAAAAAAGTCAGTGGTTGCAACATTACAAGCGGAATAATCGAGGCCAGAAGTAGTTCGAGAGTTCGAGGATGTATTCCCGAAAGATATATCAGGTTTGCCTCCCGATCGAGCTCTTGAATTCAGCATCGATTTACAACCTGGTGCGCAACCGGTAATCAAAGCTCCGTACCGGTTAAGTCCAGAAGGATTGAAGGAGATCCGCATTCAGTTGGACAAACTCCTGAAGAAAGGTTGGATTCATCCCAGTACTTCAAGTTGGGGATCCCCAGTGTTACTTATGAAGAAGAAAGTAGGTTCATACAGGATGTGTGTAGATTATCGAGCTCTGAACGAAGTGACGATCAAGAACAAGTATCCACTGCCGCACATCGAAAATCTTTTTGATCAGCTAAGTGGGTCTTGTGTATTTTTGAAGCTAGATCTCCGTTCGGGTTATCATCAGGTGAAGGTCAAAGAGTCCGACATTCCGAAGACGGAATTTAGGACTCACTATGGTCATTATGAATATCTCGTAATGGCATTTAGAGTAACCAATGCATCTGCTATTTTCATGAATCTGATGAACCAAGTTTTCCGAGAGTACTTGGACAGGCTCGTTGTCATTTTCATCGACGACATCCTGGTGTATTCAAAGAATCGGAAAGAACACGCCGAACACTTACGGATTGTCATGGTGACATTGCGGCAACATCAACTCTATGCCAAGTACAGCAAGTGTGAATTTTGGCTAGATCAAGTCGGATTTCTCGGACATATCATTTCAGGCGAAGGAATCTCAGTAAATCTAGCTAAGGTGTTAGATGTTAGCTGTCAGCGAATGGCCGACACCAAAGATGGTGAAAGTTATACGAAGTTTCTTGGGATTAGTGGGATACTACCGACAATTCATTAAAGCTTTCTCGAAGATTTCAGCACCCCTGACCAAGATCACACGTAAGGATGAAGAATTCGTATGGTCAGAAGCATGTGAAAAAGCTTTCGTAGAACTCAAATCAAGATTAACTTCAGCTCCTATCCTTATAATACCGGATCAATCTGGAGGATTCGTCGTACATTGGGATGCGTCCGGTAAGAGATTAGGATGTGTTCTACATCAGCATGGAAAAGTTGTGGCTTTCGCGTCGAGACAGCTAAAAGTACATGAGCGTAACTATCCAACACATGATCTAGAGTTGGCAGCTGTTATCTTTGCACTTAAGATTTGGCGCCACTATCTTTTGGGTGAATGAGTGGATATATACACGGACCACAAGAGTCTGAAGTATGTATTTACTCAGAAGGAACTAAATATGCGGTAGAGAAGATGGCTAGAATTCATGGCAGACTTCGACATCAACCTACAGTATCATCCTAGGATGGTAAACGTAGTTCCTGATGCACTTTGACGTCAGTCATTAGCAATGAATCTCACCGATTAGTGGAATCTACAACAGGAATTTCATGGATTGGCAATCGAAGTAGTTATGCCAGGTAACGATTCGTATTTGATGAACTTACAAGTCCAGTCTACTCTTGTTAATCAAATCAAAGCAGCTCAAGAAAATGATGCCAAGCTACAAAAAATCCGAGAACGAGTAGAAAGTGGACTTCGAACTAATTTCATCATCCATGAAGACGGATCCTTGAGATATAGAAGTCGATTATGTATACCTATCGGCCCAGTTCGAGAAGAGTTGATGAAATAAGCTCACAGCTCTCTGTACTCGGTATACCCCGGTGGTACAAATATGTACAAGGATCTACGGCAACACTACTGGTGGCATGGAATGAAGCTCGAAGTAGCCAGAAGCGTAGCCAAGTGTTTGGTGTGTCAGCAAGTAAAAGATGAACATCACAGAACTGCTAGTCTACTTCAGCCGTTACCAATCCTAGAATGGAAATGGCAACACATCACCATAGACTTCGTGACTGCCCTTCCTCATAGCACGAAGGGTAACGATGCTGTATGGGTTATTGTGGATCGACTCACCAATTCGGATCACTTTATTCCATTTCGAGTTGGCCAGTCAACTGAGACGTTAGCAAAGAAGTACATGAAGGTGAGCATGAATCTAAAGTAAGATTTAACTCTTCAAAATGTACTATATTGATACCCATGAACTCATGCAGAATATTGTGAGATTATATAGAGTATCAGTTTGCATCGTCTCCGATCGTGATACCAGATTCCGATCATAATTTTGGCAGAATCTGCAAGCTAGCCTAGGAACGAGTCTGAACTTCAACACGGCTTACCATCCACAAACGGACGGACAGTCCAAGCGAACAATTCAGATTCTGGAGGACATGCTAAGATCTTGTATGTTAGACTTCGGACTTTAGTGAGAAGATCACCTATACCTTGTGGAGTTTTCATACAACAACAGCTATCAGGTAAGCATTAGAATGGCACCATTCGCAGCACTCTACGGACGGAAGTATCGTTTACCACTAAGTTGGGATGACGTCGAAGATCGTGAACTCCTTGGACCAGAGATGATCGTGGCAACTGTGGATGTAGTTCACACGATCAGGGAAAGAATGCGCATACCTCAAGATCAACAGAAGCATTGGGCTGATGCAAAGCGCCGACACCTGGAGTTCCAACCTGGAGACCATGTTTTTCTGAAGATATCTCCAAACATAGGAGTGATCCGATTTGGCAAGAGGGGTAAGCTTAGTCCCAGATATATAGGACCGTTCGACATTCTCGAACGAGTTAGAGAAGTGGCATACCGTTTGGCACTACCACCCTCATTGGAAGGAGTGCACAACGTGTTCCACATATCCAAGCTACGAAGATATGTGAGCGACCCCGCCACATCCTTGATCACTCAGAGTTCACAGTCCAGACTGGCCTGACTTGCGAGCAACAACCCGTTGAGATCCTGGATCGAAAGGTGAAGACACTGCGGAACAAGGAAGTAAACTTGGTCCGAGTGATGTGGAGAAAAAATTCGCCAGGAGAATCAACATGGGAACGAGAAGAAGACATGCATGCAAGATACCCTTACTTATTTGTAAATTAGTCCTTATGTAAATGTAAATTTCGAGAATGAAATTTTTATAAGGAGGGTAGAATGTAACGACTCTGAATTTACTGTACGGAATTTTCCATTTTAATATACAAAAAATGAGTTATACAGCCTGAGTTTGAGTTATAAGTAAATTTTGTTAAATAACAGTAAGAAGCTTCTTGTAGCTCACTGGTAAAGCCCTTGTACTGCTGTGACGTAGCCCATGTGTTCAATCCCCATCAGACACATTATTTTTTCTGATTTTTCTTTTTAACTTTTTAGAAGCCCAAAAGTTTACACATAATACACAGAAAATGAAAAGTCAGAAAATCAAACATATGGAAAATAGAGTAAACCCTAATCTTATCTAGTGGCACGAATCTCAAAGCCAAATGCTGCAAATCGACCGGCCAAATCAAGGAATAAACCGGCATCGACGGTCCGATCATGTCCAATTGAGTCCGGGCTTTGCACACTTGACTCTTGGCCTCCCCTAACTCCACTGCACTCTTTGATTTCCCTGCAATCAAATAGAGACCTTTTATTTCACCATTAAACCAAATTTTATTGCTTTTTAATCCAAATTTTTAATTCCAAAACCTTAATTCTCCACTATAAATACCACCCCACACTTTGGTACAGCATCATTCTGAAATTTCTAGCCAAAACTCTCAAAAAAAATTTAAGTACAAGTGAAGTAAAGAGGAGTTAGCAAGCGGTCAACTTCCGGCAAAGAATCAAAACTATTCCGGCGCTCCCGCGGCACTAAGAAACTCATCTCCCTTTTTCAACCTTTCTTTAAGCCTCCTAACTTGTAAGTCCCTTCTAATCTTCATTTCTCTTCTTTAAAAATTCATTTTAAAACGTATATCGGTAGGTGTAGTTAATACCGATATCACTTTTTCCAGATCCTATAACTCCAATTCCTTTTATCTTTGGTCAAGCAAATTCTTATACAATACTTGTAACCTTAAACCCTAATATTTAGAATCAAATTTTCATTAAAATTCTCATGTGAAATAACAATAACAGCACTTTTTCATTTAAATATCATGAACTTTAAATATCGCCTCTTTTAATTTTTGTTACAAACATACCTTTAGGAAAACTTCATAAGGTAACGACCTACCTCTCACATACACACTTGGTTTCATAGCACGATACTCTTTGAATATATTTTTCGTTGCGAAGACATTATTACAAGAAAATACCACTTACTATAAAAAAAACGGATTTCTTTTAAATGGTGTTTTAAACTCCTTTGCGATTATGCCTCTACAACCCTTGTTAGGGGACCCACTAATGGATGGTGCGGATTATCGCATATCCTTGATTTAGTAGAGCGAGATGCAGACCTCCTCACGGAGCATTTGGTCTCGAAAGGTTTTAAATACGGTTTTTAAGAAAAACGCATTTTTCTAATTAAATAAAATTTAATTTTTAATAATTATATAAAAATTACAAATCCATATATTTTCAAAATATAATAAACTTAAGTTTTTTTAAATGAAATATTTACAAGTTTCACTAAAATACCATCAAGATACCAACAAAAGACAAGTTTTACAATAAAATACCATGAACTTTCCAAGTTAAGCAATTATCACTAAAATACCTCAAATCCTTAAAATTCATATCCATGAAAACCCTAAATAATATAAATAAATTCTCAAGATTTATTTTGAAATTTTATTAAAAATATTTTTCATAAAACCCCATCGAGTTATATAAAACAATATTTAAAGACTTTAGTAAATATAGGTTTAAGCGGGATCAATTCTCTTGAGCCACGGGGAGCCGGAGAAAGTGAGTGCTTGCCTATTTAAGGTAGAAAACTTAACGGAGCTATCAATGGTAATTGTTTTGGAAAAAGACACAAATCCTGCCATCCATGTGCAGCAGTTACCGATGACTCCCGAACCTAATTCAGGATCTAAATCAGTTATAAGTGTTTGACTCGGTTTGAGTCTAACTTAAACCTGAATCCAAACTCAAATCAGAGTCTAATTCAAACATGAATCTAAATTCTAACATGAATACTTGAACATGAACCTGAATACCTGAATTAAAACATTAATATCAAACCTGAATACTTGACTTGACTTGACCGAACCATGATTATAACTTGACATGATTTCTTGAATACATGATTACATCCTGAACCTGACTACTTGAACAACTTGTATCCATGGTTTCAACAAGACTTGTAAATATAATATATACAATACTTTACGCGGGGATAACGGGGTAGATTGGTACGGAACGTATAGCGTGGCACGAGATGGTCACTTAAAAGACACCTACATGAACTCTCATGCCGTTGTCCCGTGGGTTATGACGGGACCTTGTACTACATGTTACCATAGTCCACATGATAAGACGGACTCCTCTCGTATACATAAATACATTTTGTACCAAACTACAAACAACTACATTAGAATAGCAATCATATACATGTACAACTTAATAGTTTCATTTAACATTACTTATTCTATTCCATTCCTTCTTTTGGGACTTATCGAGTGCTAGTTAGCTGATGACATTCCTGTCTTTTCTTTTTTGGAATGTTCGTCAGGAGGACCGGACTCTCAAGAGATCGAGTCTAACCAGGAGGACTTGGACCAGCTCACTACCCAACCGGACTTCTAGCTCTCCTTGTACTTACTTTCAGTTTGTATGCCACTGTTTAGACACTGCTTATTTCATTGTATCTTTTCTTTTCAAAAATAGTTGTATGTAAAGATGAATGTAAATAAAGGTTGCTGTTTATATTTTTATATCGCTTGTCGTTCTTGTGCATTATATATATATTGCTTAATTACGCTTAACGTATTTATTTCTTAATAAATACATTATGGCCCGTCACGTCACCGATTCCGTACACTGGGAAGCGGGGTGCGACAAGTGTTGACGTAGATCCTTGTATATCTTTGTGCCACCGGGATGTACAGAATAAGGAGAGCCGTGAGCTTTTTTCATCAACTCTTCTCAAACAGGTCCGACCGGCACGCATAAATGGCTTCCATATCGCAAGGATCTATCTTTGTGAATGATGAAATTGGTTCAAAGTCCACTTTCTATTTGTTTTCAGATCTTTTGTAGCTTGGAATCATTGGCTTGAGCTGCCTTGATCTGATTTACAAGAGTGGACTGAACGTGTAAGTTCATCAAATATGAAGCGTTACCTGATATAACTACTTCGATCTCCAATCCGTGAAATTCTTGCTATACCTTCCACTGAGCGGTGAAGTTCATTGCTAATGGCCGGCGACTAAGTGCATTAGGAACTACATTCACCTTCCCATGATGATACTGTAGGTTGATGTCGAAGTCCGCCATGAGTTCTAACCATCTTCCCTACCGCATGTTGAGTTCCTTCTGAGTAAATATATACTTCAGACTTTTATGGTCAGTGTATATATCCACTCGTTCTCCCAAAAGATTGTGGCGCCAAATCTTGAGTGCGAAAATCACTGCTGCCAGTTCCATATCATGTGTTGGATAGTTGCACTCATGGACCTTTAACTGTCTTGATGCAAAAGCCACAAATTTTCCATGTTGTTGTAGAACACATCCTAATCCATTACCGGACGCATCATAATGCACATCGAATCCGCCGGATTCATATGGTATTACGAGGATAGGAGCAAAGGTTAAGCTCGACTTGAGTTCTACAAAGACCTTCTCACATGCTTCTGACCAAACACATTCTCGCTTCCGGATCTTGTTGCACGCTTCTATGAGCGCATGGCGGAGAGGTGTTTAGGAAATTTTGGGTATATACGCTTGTTTTAGGGGGATCGGGAAATTGTTATAGATAGGGACATGATTCATGAAGTAACCATGATCCCCCGCATTCCTGCTCATGACCAACCCCTCCGATTTGAGGATTACATGCCGTTGATAGGAGAAAATTGTGCTAGGGAGCTAAAGAAAGGAATTCTTGGACGTACGCTGTATGCGAACATGTTGACCGTGTGCCGTTGGGCACAAAATAACATCTTTGGTAGTTCGCATAAAACTACCTTTTTTACTCCATCCCTACAAATTGTGCACACACTGATGATGAAAAATCCAAGTTATGATATGTGCACGGTGTTGTTATACTCGATTAGCGTCGGCAAAAAGGTAGCTTATTATCCGTGCCCGTTATTAGTGACATAATTATGTCGTTATTTTCTTCCTATGGACGAGTTTGACGCTTATATGCAGATGGGGGTTCCCATTCGACCCTTGGTTGAGGGTGCGTCCATGTCATACACTAGGCTTCACGATTTATGGTCGAGCACCGAGCCGACCGAAGATGTGATGGCGGAGATCCCTAGCTCAAGTTCCACAGCGAGCAATGAGGAGCTGACCCCCGCCGAGCGAGCACGCTTGTTGTGGCGCAGTAACAGGGGGGGTGAGAGAGTGTTAGGGATGTTGTCTACTTTTGATCAATGTATTATAAGTCTGGAGTAGGGGACGTCTACTCTATTAGCACGTGGTGATTGGGCGAGATCTAGGGGTCGTGGTGCTAACACCAGTGGGGCTGGCACGAGTGGGATGGCACGAGTGATACCGCATCTGATTCTAGGAGACGTAGTAGGTAGCAGTGAGGGCACTGCTGCGAGTACATTTGGGGGTGGGGTTTGGTGTAAATAGTTATCCATGTATATTGCATTTGCACGTTTATTTTTTGCCTGTAAATATTTCTTTCTTTCTTTTGTTTGCATGTTCAAATTCTGCATCGCATCATATTTATATTTCCACATTATATCATTTCTTTTCAAAAACCCTTAAAATTTTGAGAATCCTAAAAAAACATTAAAAAAATAACCAAAAAAGGGGGGAAATGAAAAAAATCATAAAAATTTTGTCGTCAAAGTTGGCTATTTAGACTCGAGTTCGACATGATGGTTGACTAGTTAAAAATAACTAAATCCTAAACTTACAAATTGAAAACCCTAAGAATAACTCTTCTTGAAGTATAACTATAGTAAATATACGTCCTTACAGTTTGTTTAGAAGTAAGTAATCTTGAGTTCAGTTCGTGAGTTAAGTTGAAATGTAGGGAAAGTATTGAAAGTTTTATTGAAAGATAAGTCTGAAAAATAGTTCATATTCTTAAGTCCAGATTCAGAAAGTATATACCCTACAAACTGCACTTACACACACCTTGAAATTTGGGATAATAGAGGATACCTAGAAATACTTTTGCCTGAAACTCTAGTATGAAAGAAAAAATGGTATTTAAAGCTAACCACCAAAAGAGCATCACTGAAAAATATATCCGGTCTTGAAAAAAATGAAGAAAAAAAAAGAATGTGTATATTACAAGACCTAGAAACTGCTATTTACGCCTTAATAAGCTCATGCACTTGGTAATCGGTTGATTAGTGCCTCGGGAAGCAATAGTAGTCGCATGACAAGTGTGTGAGCAAATCCGCCCATCATTAATAAAAAGAAGTAGTACTGGGTATTAGGGTAAGGGTACCATAGCTTGAATTGAATTCCTAAGTGTAGGGGTGAAATTACATACACGAAGGGGTATATGATCGATATTTTGAGAAGAGATAGGAATGAAGAATAAGTCTTATATCTTCCTTAAAGATGATAAAAAATTCCGGATTAGAGACTACGCTTTAGAAGGAAAACTCAAGAGAAACTGAAATCATTATAAACTGACAAAACGTATAGGATCTTAAGTTAAATGAATAGGAGGAATGAAGAATAAGGGGTGGATATTTCTAACTTAGGATGATAGAGTTTCTAACTAAGATGATGAACTGTAGGATTAGAGTCGACGGCTATCTTGACAGGATTTTATGGGTAGTATCCACTGAAAACCTCCAAGAGACAAAAACTCCTCATCTAGGGCAACGTAGGGGTTTAACGGTTTGTTGCACATGCTAAGTGCTACCGTGACGCCTACGAAATTGAGCTTAGGAATTTTTTTAAAAAATAAAATTGTTTGCTCGAGACGAGTAAAAGGTAAGTTTGGGGGTATTTTTTCATATCAGAATTTTGCACATTTATGCCACTCATTCTTGATCGCATTGCATATAAGTAGATGCTTTTGATCCGTGTATGCTACATAATTTCATATTACAGGTTTTCGGTCCAAAACAATGCAGATCACAAACAATCACGACAAATTCAGGACAAATGCCAACAAACGGATAAAAATACGGGTTCCGCTCACCATCCATCGGTTGCGCTTACCAGTACAGGAGACAAGCGCAAAACACGAGGGTAGCCGCATAAGGATCAAGAAGGCAACGCGGAGCTCGAGGAAGATCAAGGGCAAAAAGTCCATTAATTTTCATTTTTGGGACTATTGTAAATCTGGGTGTAATTTGAAATGATTCTGCAAATACAAGTGTACCAAGAAGAAAAATAAAGCAACATAAGAAAGCCCATGAAAAATTATGCACCAATTCACATATTCGACCGCGGAAGCACGAGAATTAGGGTGTTTGGGTGGCGGAACAGCGTCCTCATCATGCTGTCTTGCGACAAAATTTCAGGGGTGTTTTGGTCATTGTATTTGGGTTCAGAAAAAGACCCTAGGGCTTCACTTCACTACCTATAAATAATCCAGTTCAAGGGCAAGCAAAGGATGTATATTTTTACCTAGTTCTTATTATAATTTAGTGTAACTTCTTCTTCTACTTCATCTTTCCTCCATTAAAAGTTGTGTGAGAGCTTTTTGAGTGGATAATTAATGAAGTTGAGAGTGTTTATGTGTATGTCTTGCTCAATTGTTAACTAGTTTTACTTACTTTTATTTTTCTTAGCAGTATAACTTATTATTTATTAGTTTTCTTTTCTTCTTTTTCTATTTTTTTATCATTACAACCATGATACTCAAGTGTGATTCTTGCTTAGGTGAAATCCCAATTAGTTAGTTGTCGTCTTCTACCTTATTTCTTTCTATCTTCTCTACTTGTTTTTATTTTCCTTTTTATATAATGAGTGAGTAGTTTTCTCATTTGTTAGGGTAGGATAAGAGAAGTTTGAGAGAAGGAAATCTCTTTCACTCTTTTTTTTGCCAAGCAGCTTGAATTGAACTCCCGTCAATCTGTCCACAATCCGCACCCTACGGCACCCTATCCTCTATGATAGTGGTGACACCCTAGTGGGACTGGTTGTGGTTACTGGAGGTTATGGCTAAGAGCCAAGGACGGACAGATAAGGACCAAAAGGAAGGAACTAAGCGTTAGAAAGCCTAGCTTATACTCAAGTATCCTTCCTAGTCATGCTAATCCCCGTTATTGTCGATTACCGTAACAACAATATCAAGAGAGGCAAATGAATGAAGTGAGCGAACTCCTAACTCAAACTAACCTAATCCTAACCCTTACAAGCTTCCATTAACTTACATATCAATACACATAGTTAGTCTCAAACAAACTTGGACAAATTTGACTTAACACGTTAAAACATTAAGAAAAAGACTCGCATCTCTCCGTGGATCGACCCGTACTCAACATGTTATCTACCAAGCGAACACGTCTTGATTGCGGTATAGGAATTTAAAAACTAGGGTGGAAAACCCTTTCAATCGGTTCCTCTTTACGAATATTTTTTAGTGGAGGAGAAGAAGAGGAGTCAGTTTAGCCCTCTTTTGTGCAACCCTCTTAGATGTATATTTGTGTTTACCGGCCATTATAACTACATAACAAACATAAAAAATTCTAAATATATTAAAAAAATCCTACATAAATAAAACCAAATCCTAAACTAATAATGTCATTGATTTATGTTAAAAAATCGATCCAAGAAAGTTGAGAATACCCATGAATAATCGCAATTCAAATCACAGGAAAAAAGCCCCAATTTACATTTGAAAACCCTAACAAAAATACCCAAAAAAATAACAAACCCTACACTGATTAAAGTAATTAATTTACCTTTTGAGATCGATCCACGAATCAAGAGAATCCCAGTAAGAATCGCAGTTTAAATCACAGGCAAAATCGTCCAATTTCTTTCGATATCTAACCCTTAAACCGCTGATATTGTGCTGAAGCTATTCGGCGGTGGTTCTTTTTATTAAATGGGTACTGCTATTTTGAGTAGCGGTTAAATTTGAGTCGTTCGATTTTAACCGCTAGTTAAAGTAGCAGTTAACATTAACGACTCAGATCTATTGGATATATCAATTTATCCAACGCTGTATATTGTTCCGTCCCGATATATTTATAAGGATGTTGATATTATTTTAAAAGGTAAATTGAAAAAATGTACCTATGAACTTTTACGTTTTGTGCGATTGATACCATAGAATTTCATAAATAGAGATTGCTACCACGAACTTTTTTTTTGACATGACTATCATACGGCGTTAAAAATTGTGCATGGATGGACCGTTATGCCTTTCGATTTATATTAAGCTTTCCCTTATATTTTTAACTCTTAAATCCTATTTCTTTTATATTTACACGGCAGTAAAAAGCGGAAGAACCGATTCATCCCCAATTTCGACATCGAAATCGGTTCTGATCCACGAAATCGACGACGACGATGATTGAACTGAACGAAGTAAGAAGTCCATCTCCCAAATCGACAACGTTCAGTGAAATCGAAAACGAACGACGATCAAAATCTAGGCTAACGAGCATTTTTAAGAGGCGTTTAACCTGATATGAAGATATGTGCTCTCCATCTGCCCTAATTTTTGCATTTTTCTTTGAATGTGGTTTCAGTAGGATTTAAATTTGGGAGCTTTCCCATCTTCTCCTTTGATATGGTTCAAAAGTAGTTTGATTTCGTTTTTTTTACTGTTCTGCATGTGATTAGAGTGTTCTACATTGTCGTTGGTATGATCATCTTGTAATTCAAAGTCGGGAATGGGGCAAAATTTGAAATTTGGCTAAATTCAAATAGGTTAAAATAGCATAACTTTTAATATCCTAGTACAGGTACATTCACATGCCCTAAAGATTACGAAATGTTGTTAAAGGGCTTGTTAATTAAGCTAAGATAAGCTTAGAATTATAAGTATTACTTTCAGAATCCACTTAACAATATTTGTGCTGGGGCCTTGGCCTTATTAATTAAGCATAATCTACACATATATGCTACTTTCACATGCATTCTAATAATGAAGGTATTAACATACACTGGGGTACATAGATTGACATGCACCAAACATATCAAAAGTTGTTAAAAGCTTTACCAATATCAGCCCTTACCAGTGTCAGCATGTGAACTATATTGAAAAGTCTCTATCATCTTACACATACCAATACCAACACTTGAACCTTTCCAAAAAATTCTATATCATCATACACTATCCCAGACCACAACATGTGAACCACTATAAGAATCATAACTAATTCAAGCATTATAAATACGGAGCTCTATCACAAACTCTTTCACAACAATCTTTTCTATTTATCATCTCTTATAAAATGTTTGCTTCTTTACAAGATACGTGAAGTGAACCATGATAGTTTTAAAGTCATACGGAGCCCATTTGTATATTCCATGGGCAGATATATATGAAGTTTGATGTTTTAGATGAATGTAGGGCGTTACTAAATATGGACCGACAGAGGAAAAGTCTAGACCAACGTAGTGGCATTGAAAAACGAAAAATTTAGGGGGTTACTAATATAGTCCCTACTACGTTGAGTTTGTCCATATCTACTACGAATTTTTAACTGTCGGGTACTTGAACGCTTCGGATGTTGTTCGTTAGGACATTTACAACTCAAATGTCCTATTTAAAACCCAACAGACCATCCAAGCGGAAATGCCGGGAGAGCTCCCTTCAAGACTTTGATGATAAATAAGCCTGTTGCCAAATTATGCTAGAGCTATTGTATTTTTCATATTGCATAATGTGTTTGATGTATAACTCCCGATGTATATGTTAATTTCTTGTATAAACGAGATAATATATCTTTATAATTTTGTTTTGTTATGAACTTATAACATTTATATATCATATCCATTGATTGTGAATGTGTTCATAATAATGTTTGGTATTCATATTTGAATTTGTTCAAATCAAGTGCTTATTGTGGAGTTATTTTCTTTTCAGAATGGAAGTATTGATCAATTATGGCGGTAAATTCTGTTATGCTGGAAATAGGAAGATCTATTTTGGTGTTCGCACCTATATAAATGCGTAATCATATCAAAGTGCGCACCTGAAATGAAGAAACCAAGAATACTTGCGCACGTATCAAGTACGCACATGGCGAAAAAGTCACTTTGATGATGTGCGCAACAATATACATGCGCATGTGCAAACTGAGGCATGAGATAGGCTGCGACACATGTGCAGCACGTGCGCACATACTTGTCATGCGCAACTGCATCCAATGAAGCATGCGCTTCTGTTAAATCTTGCTATAAAGGTTTAAATATTCGATTAGAAGAAAAATCTTCTGTTAATTAACAAATTTAACAAAATTAAATTAAATCAACCTTGGATAAAGATCTAACGGTGTGCATGTACTTTAAGTTGATCCAACGGTGCGCGGGATTCCAAAATTGATATGAATCAATTTAAAATCGATTTCAAATCAATTAAAATAAAAACAAACCAAATAATTTGAAACAAACCCTAATTTTCTATCTCCCATAAATAGGAGTCCCCTTCACAAAAAATATACACACGGGCTTTTATATTAAGCCGCCATTAAAAAGTTGCGCACCTCCTCCAAACAAGAAGAAAATTCAAATTCTTCAATATCCTTTCATCAAAAAGATAAAAAGAAAAAAAAGAGAAAAGATCCCTCTGTTGATAATAAAATTTTAGCTTTACATGTAAAAGCGTCTACTTTTTTGTTGAATCCATTGATTCATTATATAAGATCAAAAGATCTCATGGTCGGTCTCTCTTCATAACAAAATTTTCGATTTTTTTATGAGAAATCGATTCTAAAATCCAAGACTTGAAGGAAAAAAAACCCTTACAAAATAAAAATAAGTGTTTCGACACATAAATTTTGGAAGCTTTTGCTTCTGCTGATTTTTGATCCTTTATGAAAACCAAAACTTTTCATAAATAAATAGATGTGTACCATAGATGCACCGAAAAATCAATAAACAGAAACTTTTTTTCTTCTTGAAAACCAACGCTTTCTGTTTATTGAATTTTCGAAGCATCTATGGTGTGCATCTATTTTTTTATGGAAAATTATGGTTTTGCGTATCAAACCCTAAGGCGCACTTGGTAGAAAATAATCTATGCAAACATGAGCATCACGTGACATGCACGTGCGTGCAAGTAAAAAATATTGTCTTTTGAACACATGCACATATATATAAGCGCGGATGGAAATTTGACCTGATGAGAAGGTGCACAAACACGTAATATGCACGTGCGCAATCCCCTAACTGTATGCAGGTGCACATCATATATAAAACATATGCGCATATGCACACTTGGAGAGCAAACTTTTGCTTGACTACTTGGTTAAAATAAACTAGGTATAGAAACCTATGCTTCTCATATGTAATTCTATGATCAAACAAACAACTTTATTTAAGTTGCTCTTAATCTAAAACAAAATTAACGATACTTAATTGTATTTTTAAGTTGATCTTAGTCCTATATACGACTAACGATTCTTAATCTATATCACCTAAGTTGATCTTAGTCTCATATACGACTAACGATCTTTAGCCAAAACCTCTGAGTTGATCTTAGCTTAAAATAAGACTAACGATTCTTAGATCAAAACAAATACCCTCTTGAACTGATAGACCTCATTCATATGAGAAATGCTACCTAGATTCAAACCCAAATCTAATATATATGAATTTAGACTAATTCACGCCCTACGGGCGACAACATTAGTCTCCGTATATAATCCAAGGGCCATCCAAAAATAAACAAACCATAACACGACACGAAACGATATATCTGAAGTATAGAAAGTTGTTATCGCTTAGCGATAACATAATTAACTGCAGGGGCTTGCGCCTGCAAGAAAAGCGTCCCCACAATCAAAAAATCATCACCTTTGAGGGGATCTGAAAAGTCAGTTACAACGGTCGCATCTATCCAAACCTCCGATATACGGTGCCATAAATCAACTTGGTATCTTTGGAGAAGTGGATGGATATATTTCATATGCATCTACCCCTGTATTCAGGCTAGACACCCCCCGATCCTCAGTCTGGTTTCCGGCGGTAAACAGTGGAAGGATTATAATCCTGATGCTTGCTCATGGTTGCTTTTGAGACGTGAGCTGACGAAGGTAAATGTTTTCAGAGACTATATAGTGTACCAAAGGATGCCTAATATGGATCTAGATACTGGTTTGGTAGAGGTAAATTGTGACGCTTTCGTGGTAGTGATGTCTAGCTTTGTTCAGAAGCAAATAATGCCAGTGTTATATATTGAGCATCTTCAGCCAGGCAGTGGTTATGATGAGTTGGTTCCAGACTCCTACAGAGAATCCATTCCTAAGAAGAAAATGAAGGCTCCACCTCCACTAACTACAAAGATGACAAAATGCAGTAGAAAAAGATCATGTGGTCCTATAGAGACAAAAGGTCCCAACAATCAATAAAAGATCCTACAAAGAAAGAAGGCCCTCCAAAATTCAAAGTTTCAATTAAGAGAACAACTGATAGAAAGAGAGTATTTACCTCCAATTCTCTAAGCTTTAAGAAATAGACCACTTTACAAATACAATTTTCTCCCAGAAGATGGTGTATAAGACATGCCATAGTAAGAGTAATTTCAACAATAGCTACTGATGTAGCTAAGGCACAGAAGGGAGCACAGAAGGAAACCAATGCAAAGGATGTCCCTCCAGTGAAGAAGAAGAGACCAAGTCCAGTGAAGAAGAAGAGCCCAAGCAAGGCAACCAGTCCAAAGAAGAATCCAAACATAAATTCTACCCCAGTTGAAGAGAAGTCTCCAAGCAAGGCAAGCAACAAGTCTATACCAATTGCAGATAAGTCTCCAACCAGCACAAGAAATTCAAAGTACAACATAAGAAGTAAGTAGGGTTTATTTCCAAAGAAGAATGCAACTTCAGAAAAAACTAAGGACAGTGAGGAAGGAGGAAAAAGACAGAAAAGCACAAACAGAAAGAAGGACAAAAAAGTTGCTGATGAAGAAGATTTCTCATGCCATGATTCTAATAATAATGAGTGGTCTGACTATGAGGAAGAAGCAAGAATGGAAAATGAAGGGCTGGATGATGAAGTAGGAAATTATGGTGCTCCGACACAAGATGATGGGTGCATTAAGACCTTCTATATTGATAGTGACTCATTGCATAGTATGGTGTACTCTGATGATGATGAAGTGAGAAGTAAACCTAAGTATAAATCTTTCAATGCATAAAAAGAAAGTGATGATCCAAAACTTAAAATTGGTCTTGAGTTTGAATTACCAAAGCAGTTCAGGGCTGCTGTAAGACAGCATG
Source organism: Agapanthus africanus (assembly GCA_030015575.1). NCBI lineage: Eukaryota > Viridiplantae > Streptophyta > Magnoliopsida > Asparagales > Amaryllidaceae > Agapanthus > Agapanthus africanus. The sequence goes on along the minus strand of JASDDO010000024.1, from coordinate 93,398,495 downwards.
CTATCATCAATGGTTTTAATCTGAAATGGGTTAAGAATGAGGGATACGAATCATAGTCAGATGCAAGCATGAAGATATATGTCCCCTTAGGGTATATGAGAGTTGGAACTTAGATATAACTAGATTGGTGGTGAAGAGCTTCATTGATGGTCATAACTGTAATAAAGCAGTACACAATAGGTAAGTAACAGCTCCATGGTTGGTAAAAAGGTATTTGAGACTCTTCATGGATGATCCAGATATGAATGTGAAAACTTTCAGAAACACTATCCAAAGAGATATTACGGTTGAAGTAAGTGGACGGGTATGTTATAGAGCTAAAAGATTGGCCCTTGCAGAAATCCAAGGCAACTACTTGCAACAATATACACAGCTTAGAGACTATGCAAATGCCTTATTGTAAAGAAATCCTGGAAGCTATGTCATTATTAAAACTCAACCCATTTTATGAGATGAAGTTAATGTTAGATTTGAATCAATATTTGTATGTTTCAGTATAATGGTTACTGGGTTGTTGAAGAGATGTGGGCCAATAATTGGACTAGATTGTTGTTTTCTGAAGAGTGCTACAGGTGGTATCTTACTAAGTGCAGTATCAAGGGACCCTAACAATCAGATGTTTTCAATTGCATATGCTATAGTTGAAACAGAGAATAAGGTGACGTGGAACTGGTTATTGGATAATCTCTTAGAGAATATTGTTGTGAACAATGTCAAGGGATGGAAATTTATAAGTGATAAGCAAAAGGTAAAATTTTAATACATATTCTATTCATCATGTTATTTTACCTTGTAGTTTACTTTTGATACTCATATATTAGATTGCTTTAGCTTACTTTTTTTTGTTTAGATATCCAATTTGATAGTAACTGCTTCAAATTGCTTTAGAGTGCTTCACATTACTTTATATTGCTTAGATATCCAATTTGATACTTATTAGATCATCATACACATCCATGATCAATGCTTATTTATGTTCTTAGGGCTTGATTGAGAGTTTGAAGTCAAGGGTCCCTAATGCTGATGTTAGGTTCTGTGTAAAGCACTTATACAATAATTTTCAAGAAAATCACAGTGGTTTGACACTGAAGAGATTGTTGTGGCAAAGTGCAAAGTCATACAAGAAGTATGACCATGAATAAGCATTCAAAAAATTGAAAAAAGAAAAGGAAGTAGTTTAGGATTACTTGGTAAAAGTGGATGTGAAACATTTGTGGGCTAGGTCGCATTTTAGTACTTTACCTAAATGTGATATGGTATGCAACAATGTTTGTGAGTCTTGGAATAAATAAATCTTGGATGGAAGGGATAAGCCTACTATCACAATGCTTGAATGGATTAGAATTCACTTAATGAGAAGATTTCAGAAGAAAAAAAATACATGATCTAAAGATATATCTCTAGATTTTCAAGTAAACCACCTTTCATATGTCTCAGAATCAAGGAGATTATACAGGCAAAATCAGAGATGGCAAAGACTGTCATGCTCATTTTGCTGGAAATGATAACTTTGAAGTGATTAAATATCAAAGAAAATACACTTTGAACTTGGAGAAGAAACATTGTGATTGCATAGAATGGGGTCTAACTGGAATACCTTGTAAGGATGCAGTACTGTGCACCACTTAGCTAAGGAGAGATATTGACACTTATGTTCATGAATACTATCATGTGTCTAAATGTTTGGAAACTTATGAGGGAATGATATATCATGTTCTTGACTGAGATAATATGGAGTGTTTTCCTATCTTCCTACTTAATTATAAGGACAACTAGGAAGACCAAAGAAATATAGAAACATGAATGCTAATGAAACTCCTATAAGGTATTCTGTGTATAGAAGGGGAACTGCAATGACTTGCTCTAAATGTCATGTTGTTGGGCACAATTTTAGAACTTGTAAAGCAGATCTATTTCAGCAAAGGACGTCTAAGAAGAGGATGAGATGAGGAGCAGATAACAGTGTTACATCAGAAATTGGGAGCACTCACATTGAAGCTGATGTAGGAACTCAGTCTGGAACCACTGCCATGGAGGGTGCTCATATTGATACTGTGAATATTTACCGCCGAAAAATGAGGAACTGAGGCACGGGGTGCGCGTCCAGCCTAAATACCGGGCATATACTATATGGAATATATTCTTCCATCTCTCCGAAAATACCAGGTTAATTTATGGCACCGTATATCGAAGGTTTGGATGGATGCGACCGTTGTAGAGACTTATTAGATTCCCCCTCAATGATAAGAAGTTTTTTTATTATGGAGACGCTTTTTCCTACAGGCGTAACCCCTGCAGTTAATTACATTATCGCCAAGCGATACCAACTTTCTCCTTCTCTATAAATATCACTTCGTGCCGTGTTATATATATTGTTTATTTGGGTTGCCCATGGAGTGTAGACGGAGACCACTTTATGTCATCGTCCATAGGGCGCAAATTAGTCCAAATCCGTACATATTAGATTTGGGTTAAACCTAGATCATATGTTCTCTCAGTTCAAAATATATGTTTAAGGACCATTAGTCGTATCTGACTAAGATCAACTTATATTTATTGATATTTTGGTCAATGGATCATTCACGGAAAGCAAAAAATTCTATACTTAGTTTTGTTTTGACCAAGTGATCAAGCAAAGGCTTGTTGTTCTAGGTGCGCAAGTACGTATGAGATGCGCATGTATATTTATTCTTTTTTAGAAGGGTGTGCACATGTATATCACATGTTTGCGCACTTGTTATCACATTAGACTTCTATGTGCGCATGTATATATTTGCGCATCCATCTTTGACTTGCGCACACGTGCTTATCACGTGGCGCACGTGTGTTCATTAGGTAGCATTATCATCTGCGCTCATATGGATATCACATAACACACATGCCTCTATAGGTGGTATTTATCAAGTGCGCACACGTGTATATCACATGATGCGCACATCTCCAGGATCTTTATTTCCCATGAGCACATGTGTGTATCACATGATGTGCAAGTCTATATGATTTTTATCAAGTGCACACTTAGTTTTGGGGTGCGCATATCTTGAACAGAAAGCAAAGGCTTTCAAGAAGTTATGGCTTCTGTTCTTTGATTTTTCTTTTCGTTTTTCCCTTCTTTTGTTTTTCCAGAAGCAAAATATTCAATTTTTATGATACATAGGCATCTTTGATAGGTTTTTTTCTTAAACCTTAGAATTAATTTCTCATAAGAGTTGAAGTTTTTGTAAAAATATGGATCAACCCTAAAATCTCTTGATCTTTTGTATGATGAATCGATGAATTCATAAAAAAAAAGAAGGCTTCTGTATAAAGCAAAAGCTTTTTTATTTTTATCTAAAAGCTATGAATTTTTTGAGATGGGAGATGTCTTTTTCTTCTTTTTACCTTGTTTAAGGAAGAAGATGAGATCTCTTTTTTTTCTTGAGCTTATGGGGGGTCCGCGGTATGAGATTTCTGTGAGTGAGGCTCCTATTAATTGGAGAGGAAAAATTATGGTTTGTTGGATTTGTTTTGATCTCAATCTGATATCAGATTGATTTAATTTATTCTTATCAATTAAAGGTGACATGTGCACCGTTGAATTAAGATCTATAGATTTGTTTTTTAAAGTATTTTAACCAACAGAAGATTTTTCTGCTAGATAAAGACTTAAATCCTTATTAACAGGATTTATTTATTTTTTCTAAAGCGTTTGTTTCATAGGGTGCGCATGCGCACTATTGATTTGATTTGAGATGCATGCGCATGCGCATGTGCGTTGCACGTGTCACATGTCTCGAAGATGGGATTTTGCCACTTGCGAAAATACTACATGTGCATCTTAAAGTTTTATCATATGTGCACATGCTTTGCACATGCACATAGCACTTAGTGATTTTTCCCCAGTGCGGATGGCAAGGACACGCGCATGTGTTGCACACACGTTCTGCGCACGTATCGCTACTTATTTCATGCATTAGCTTTCATATGCACATGTATATAAGTGCACATGTTATCAGATTCATTTTTCTATCAAGTGCACATTTGACGTTGATGCACACTTAAATACGTGCGAACAAATTCCTCCTATCGATTGCGCGCACGTGACCTACATGTAGGTGCAATCAGTGTCAAGCTGCGAACCACTGGATTTGTCTCGAGATTCATGAGATGTGAACCGACAATTGACTCCTATAAATAAGTCCCCACTACCTTCATCGAAATGCGCAATTTTTATTTTCTCCTTTGCACTTTAAGAACCTTGTTGCACATTTGTCCCCTTCAGTGCTTACGAACTTCTTGAAGCTTTCTCTCCCTGCAGAAACTTTTACTTCTTTAAGCATCAATTGGTAAGTGTGATGCGCACCTCTGCCCTTGGTGCGAAGCGTTTGCTTCTATTTGCTTAGTGCGCATCTTATGGGTTGAATATCCAACGGGGTTTCTAGGTTTTTGATGCGATGAACTCCAATCTTTGAAGCTATAATACTTTTGCTGACATTTTTCTCATCTCCTTTTCTCTAGGTCCAATGGTTGATCATTTGTACGACATCAGGAACATCGTCTCTTACAACATCATTCGTTATTATGGGCCAGACTATATTGACGACCAGTGTGAAGCCGTGTTGCATCGCTTAGAAGCTCGCTGCGGATGACTGCTTCATCTCCACTCTTCACTTCTGCAGATGGTGTTCGAAGCAATCTGGGACGCCTTGCCCGAAAATTTTGAGGTGATGCCGCTATAAGCGCTTGATCAAGCCGAAGAAAAAGTGCACTCGGTTTACCTGATGGGCCTGATCTTTAAATGGCGGAGGGATGATGTGATTACTCTCTTGCATCACATATATCAGTAAAGAGCAATCATATCTTCATATGCTAGGACAAAAGATATTAGTGGTGACCCCGAAACTTGTCTCCGCGAACAGAAGCAAAAGAAAATGGAAGATGATGGTTGGGAAGACTTGTCTGGCTTTACTTTTGAGTTTAGGAACCCATGTACCGACGCAAGTATCTTACCACTATAAACCTTGAATGATAGTTTGCTTTCATTTATCTTTCAATTTTTAGTACCCGTTCACAGTTGGTAGTCTATAATCCACCTTTTGACATGTGAATGAAAAGCATCTCTTATTTTATATTCGTGCTTCTTTTTTTTTTTTTTGTTGAAATGGCTTAGATTAATTTATTTACTCATTTCGGAGTGTTTAGTTTACCCTTCCTTTAGGCTTATGGATAAACACATCCTAACGTTAACATACATAACCCCTTTTATCATAGGAGTCCATTAGGTTTGTGGTACTGGGTTAAGTCCATCGTACCTTCGCATTGGCTGATATTTTCTCGGCGTACAGTCCCTTAGGTTGCGGCTCAAGTAGCCACACGTTTGTCGTGTCTCTAATCCCATATGAGGCTGGACACGATGTCTTCAAATAATCTTCTTAGGTTGGAACATCCATATTACCATCAGAAGATTCATCGTTGGGCATAGCCATGGCACTTTATCTTGAGGTTAGGCTCTGTTTGGGGCCCCAAGGGAGTCATGACCGCACTTTTCTGAGGTAGGATGACATCCAGTGGTCTTTAGGGTTTCCATCAAGACCTGAAACTAGGAATATGTCGTCACTTCACTTTCTCTTTGACCGTTTAGTCCTTATTGACGTTGCGTCTGCACCCTGCTGGAATGAGAAAGAACGTCGAGATAATCTCTAGGATGTAGATATTGCCATCGAGATTTTGTGCTTCATTTGGCGAAGCATGGTGGAAAATATGGTTTCCCTTTTTTTCATTTGTGCACATGTATTGTATAGAAGAGTCAGTATTGACATACTTGCAGGGCAAAGATTTCATATATATTTCTTTTTATATATTTTTTTTATTTTCGCGATGCTCTATCCTTTTATCTTTTCATATCGCGAAAGTCGCGATTGCACAATCATTTCGGTTATTTATTCGTGGTGCCCAATCATTTCAGCTATTTCGTTTTATGTTTACTCGCTAATTTTTATTGCGAGTTGCCCCATCATTTCAGCTTTTTTTCTCTAATACCAGTTTTGGTATCAGTATCACTACAACTAGAATATTGTTAGGAGCGACTCATCATTTACCGTTGCCTATTTGGACAAAGGAGGCTTAGAAGATAGGTTTAGATCCCTGTCAACTAAGGCTTTCTGATTTTATGAATCGTAAGGGACTCATAAAGATGTTTCTCCCTTTCAGTAGTGGGGATCTCACAGGTGTATTTTCTCTTTAGGAATCGTGTGGATTCCTAAGCGGTATTTTTCCTTGCAAGTTGTAAGGATCTTACAAGGGTATTTTCTCCTTGCAAGTTGAGAGGACTTACAGGTGTTGTTCACCGTGTTGGGAATATCACTCAGCTCCTGTGGAACTTGTTTGAAACATATTTATTTATATCCGTGGATTGTATACAAAATTTAATATTAAACCAATTGTAGGGCATAAATTTTGTGGGGTTATGACGTCTTAAAAATATGTTTAGATCGCCATAACTTAAGGCTTTGAATTCTATAAGCGGTAGGGGTCTTATAGAAGTATTTCTCTTTACGAGTCGATAGGATCTCGTAAGTGTATTTTCTTCTTAGGGATCGTGGGGACTCCTAAGTGTGTTTCTCTTTTGTGGGTCATAAAGATCTCACACGGGGATTTTCTCCTCACAAGATCGAGAGGACTTTGCGAATGTATTTTTGTTTTTTTCGTGAGTTCACGTCCTTTCGGATTTTCACAAGCTTGCCGGCAGTCCTGCTGTTTTTACTCACAGAGTCCTTTCAAGTTTTCTTCTGTGCCCAATTTTCTTTTGGGCATGCCATTTTTTTAACGGCTGCCTCATTGGTGGAGCTTCCTAACCGGTGTGACTTCAGGTGTAGCCTTTCCGATGGGACTTGGGAGAGATATGGATCGTTTGTGCCTGTGGATTGTATACGGGGATCAATATGGAGATCTACCGTAGGGCAAGGAATTAGGTTAGGGGACATTTCAGTCCAACAATCAAGTTTAGAGACATGGTGGTCCAGTATTCCAGTTTAAAGACATGGTGGTCCATGAGAACATAGTATGGGGTCATATGGTTTGTGCCCGTGGATTGTATACGATGATCAATATGGAGATCACGGTAAGGCAACGTATTAGTTAAGGTGCATTACAGTCCAATATTAGTTTAGGTACATTTCGGTCCAATATTAGTTTAGGGACATTTCGGTCCAACTTTCCAGTTTAAGAACATAGTGGTTCATCATCAACATAGTAGAGGTGCATATCATCCGATAGGGCATTCAGAGTTTCGATTTAGGAAGATAACGAGCGGACACAAAGCGCCATAATCAATTATTGACCTAAGTCACTACTTTTCAAGCGTAGTACTTATTGAGGAATCGGCCGTTTATTGGTCGAAAGGGCCTTCTCCATGTATATCCATGAGTAACTAAGCTCCACCTTGGTAGACCTTATCTATGACGTACAAGCCCTCATAGTTTGGCTCGAAGTTCCCTCGTTTTGCACGATTGGGGATCATCGGTCTTTTGACAACCAGCACGAGTTCGCCTTTGTGGAATGTTCTCGGCCTGGTTAGTCTTTCATATGATCGTGTCATCCTTGCCCTGTAAGCTTCCATATCTTACTGTGCTATAAGGCAGGTTTCGTCGAGAGCATCGAGCTCCTCGAGCCAAAGATGAGCATTTTCTTCATCTGTGAGCTCGTATTGAACTGCCATTCGCAATGAAAGGGGTTATATCTCAAACGGGACCACTGCTTCGGTGCAAACACCAGTGCATACGGTGTCGTATTCGCAGCTACCTTGAACGTCGTTCGATATGCCCAAAGAGCTTCATACAGGCTCTCATGCTAATCTTTCTTATTTTTGGACACCGTTTTCTTTATGAGCTTGGTCAAGTTCTTGTTGAATGCTTCAGTTAGACCATTGGCTTAAGGATTATAGACCAAGGAGTATCTCCAGTCTATCTTGTGTTGCTGTGCGAAGCAGATTATCTTGTGGCTTCTGCATGCTGGTCCATTATCCGAAATTATCCGTCGCTGGTGTTCCCGCCAAAATCTCCGGCCAAGAGCTATTTGTTCCTGTTTACACCGGTTTAGGTTTCGTTTACAGATATGTGTGAAATCGGGCTCATTCATATACGCACATGCACACATCAGAGAAAGAACAGGTTTTAGAAAGGGAGCACTTAGTGGTCAACGACAAAAAAAAAAAAAAAAGCATTTAATTGAACATTTTATTCTACAGGAAATAGATCACTAAACATAGGATCGAAAGTACAGGGATTCACAAAACTATGGATAAAATTATCTAACTCCCTCTCTGTCTTCTCCACCATGTCAAAGTGGCGATCTTTACGAACAGTCGCTTCCCATCGGTCAGCACCATGCCCATCAGCGAAGGCAGACATGATGACCCGCTAAGCCCGTATCTGGCTTAGCAGCTGAACAGAGCGATCCCTCAGAGCTGTGGTAATCAAAAGTGCCTCGTGAAATCATTCGATCTTGTCCTCTGCGGCGTCGAGCATTGACGGAGTCATCTCCGCCGGATGAGGAGGGATGTCATCGAGCACGGACAAGAAGACCATCCGAAGCCAAATGGAGCCGATAGGGAGAGGAGATCCTCTACGAGTCAAGAGCTCGTACAGCACCGTGTCGTATTGGTTATCCGTAAGAGCAAGGTTCACCAAGCGTGCAGCAAAACAAGGAACGATTTCCTCAAATAGGCACCTCCTATGGTTGCCGGCGAGCATGTGGACGATTACAAGCCATAGATCTTCTCTGTTAAAACAATTCTCTGAAAGTGAGAGAGAAGAGAAGCATTGCTTCAAATTATAAAGATAGACATTTAAGTCTAGGCACAGAAAATGTTGTGCAAGATAGAACTGTTTCCAAGCTCTGTTAAAAGAATGCATTGGGAAAGAGAAGATTGACTCAGGAAAAGTAGAGAAAGAAGGCGAAAAGACACCTTCAGTAAAGAGGCAGCGCCTCACATGCAAAGCATGAGACCGCTAGCTCCAAGAGCGCCAGCGCCATGAGTGAAAGACTCTGAGGCAGCGCCTCACGTGCAAAGAATGAGAGTACTCGCGCCAAGAGCGCCAGCGCCATGAGTCAAAGATTCTGAGGCAGCGCCTCACGTGCAAAGCATGAGAGCGCTCGCACCGAGAGCGCCAGCGCTAAGAGTCAAAGACTCTGAGGCAGCGCCTTACGTGCAAAGCATGAGAGCGCTCGCGCCAAGTGCGCCAGCGCTAAGAGCCAAAGACTCTGAGGCAGCGCCTCACGTGCAAAGCAAGAGAGCACCAAGCGCTAAAACTAAATGTTCTCTACCATTGGATCAAAGATCCAACTGAGATGAATGAATCAACAAATTACAGAATTAAATTATGTTGAGAAAATACTCCTCAAATCTTTCCAAATAAGAAAGGTTGTGCTCTGTAAATCAGAGCACCATTGGATCAAAAATCCAATGGTGATTAAAAATCACCAAGATACAGAACAATCTCTGTATGGCAAAATATTTTCCCAATCTTGTTAATAACAAGAAAGATGTCTTCTATAAAACAGAAGCCCTTGGATCAAAGATCCAATGGTGGGAAACACCCCCAAATCAATTAGAAATCTCTCAATGAGAGATTTCCTTAACCGATTCAACAAATCAGGCTCCCCTATATAAAGGACTCAAGACTTCAAGTCTTGTACAGAAGAACCCCCCAAAAAACTTCAAGTTCTCAGAAAAGAAAAGGAGAAGAGCAAGCTCAAAGAAGAAGAAATTTTCTTTAAGGTAAATAATAATAAGTGAAATCATAACATCTTTTCGATTTTTGAGAGTTTAACTCTCACATTATAAGAACTCGGTTCTTTTTCAAGATCACAGATCCATAAGACAAGGTTTTTCACAAAAAACAAAGAGATCGTAGTATCTCCTCATAAAAGAAGAACTTAATTCTTAGACCTATGAGACAAAATCTCTTATAAACGAGAATTTAATTCTCAGAGCACAAAGTTAATCAGAACTGCCAAAGAAGCGCTTTAGCGCTCCAAGTCTGGCGCTCAGCGCCAAGCGCTCCACGTGCTCCTCACGTGAGCGCTACTTCAAAGGAAGCGTTTTAGCGCTCCAAGTATGGCGCTCAGCGCCAAGCGCTCTACGTGCTCTTCACGTGGGCGCTATTTTATAAGAAGCGCCTTAGCTCTCCAAATCTGTCGCTCAGCGCCAAGCACGCCACGTGCTCCTCACGTGGGCGCTATTTTAAAAGAAGCGCCTTAGCGCTCCAGCGCTCCAAACCTGGCGCTCAGCGCCAAGCGCTCCACATGCTCCCCACATGGGCGCTATTTTAGAATAAGCGCCTTAGCGCTCCAAGTCTGGCGCTCTGTACATAAAGCGCTCTACGCCATAAAGAGTGTTCAACACTCAATAAAAGACAAAAAGAAAAAAAGGGTGTCAAAACACAAATCAATGCTCAGCATTGTTGAACAAAAAGGGGCCAAGCCCAAAAAAGTGTTCAAGACTTTAATCAAAACTGAGTGGGCTGAGCCCAAGTTGGCCACAAGTCCCTAACTCAGACTAACCGAGCCTATGTGCTCACAATTTCCCTAATTGGTCTTAGTCCCAAACCTGACTACAGATCTCCCAACCAACATTGGTTCAAGGGTACATCTCTTCATTCCTCCGACACATGTCGTTGTAATTCTTCAACGTCTTCAGAGAGATGGTGGGTCCAGAAAACCAGACATACCATGGACTACGATGTCCTTAAACCCCATGGACCGCAACGTCCTAAAACTAACAATGGACCGCAACGTCCCTAAACTAAACTCTATGGACTATAATGTCTTTAAACTTATGGACCGCAACGTTCCTAAACTAAACCCCACAGGCTATGATGTCTTTAAACTCTAGGGACGATGATGTCCTTAAACCCAATGGACCGCAATGTCCCTAAACCCAATAGACCGCAATGTCCCTAAATTAAAACGATAGAGTCCAAATACTCTTTCGTTGGATCTAAATGATCCCAAAATCCTGTTGAGTAGATCTTAGTCTAAAATTAGACTAGCGTATTCTCAACAAACGTTTGAGTTGACCTTAGTCTAAAAAAAGACTAACGGTCCTTAAACCAACCCAAACCCAAATCTAAGAAAATAAGGATTTGGACTAATCCACGCCCTACGGGCGACAACATAAATTAGTCTCCGTATACAATCCACGGGCAACCAAAAAATAAAACAAACACATACAATATGAAGTGACCTTCTGGAGCAAGAGAAAGTGGTTACCGCGATGCGGTAATGTAATTAACTGCAGGGGCTTGCGCCTGCAGGGAAGAGCGTCCCCACAATCAAAAAACCCTCACAATGAGAGGGAATCTAACGAAGTCTCCTGCAACGGCCGCATCCGTCTAAACCCCCGATACACGGTGTCATAAATCAACTTAGAATCTTCGAAGAGTTGGACGGATAAAACCAAATAGCATCTGCCCCCAAATTCAGGCAAGACGTTTGTCTTCCTGGTTTTCAGCGGCAAACAGATTCTGGCACGCCCGGTGGGACCTTTTCCTCTTTCCACTCCACACTTCGTGTGTCGTGTTCGCAAATGAATCGTAGTTTAATATGGTTACCCCTGGATTCGAGGTACTAAGATTTGGTGTCTTGCTCCCGTGCAGAGAAAATGGCTTCCAACTGCACCAGCTGCAGCAACAACTCCCATTCCATCCTCGCCGGAGGAGTGACCTATGGGCCCCAAGCGGCCTCCATCTTCGCCATGCCATGGAACAGGTGACTCAGGCCACCACTGGACTGTTCTTTGGGACCATGATCCCACCGACAAGCTTCAGCGTCCCAATGTCGTCACAGGAAGCTCCGAAGAGGTCGGTCTTTGATCGGCTCACCACTACCGCGTCCCCTCTCAACGGGCCGTCCAATTCCAGCGCCTCGACCTTTAACAGACTAGGCCAAAGCTCAAATGGACCCATGAAGAAGCCTGTAATACCTGAAGGGGTTATCCCAAAGCGGATAGCCATTCCGACTCAAGTAGAGGAAATCGTCAAAACGGCTTCTCCTGCTAAAGGATCAGTCTTTGCAAGACTGGTCGCTCCAACTCCCACTTCAGGCAAAGTCACCAAAGCTGCTTCCCATGCCCAAGAGTCAGTCTTCGACAGGCTGGACGTTCCTTCTCAACGGACGTCAGTCTTTGACAGGCTGGCACCAACAGAAGTTTCTCATCAAAGCATGAAGCACGATGAAGCTACCCCGACAACGGAGGTGATCCCGGCCGCACGACATGCTCGACGTCGCCACTGGCACCGAGTGAGGGAGGCTGGGGGAAGTTCCCCTTCTGGATTGACTCCGCCAGCTCCAACGGTGGAAGTTGATGCTGCTGTTCCAACTGGGAACAGCTTTGAGCCGCTTAGGAGGGTGCGCAAGAACTCTCCAACTGCCGTGTTGAAAAGGTCCCCACCACCCGCTGAAAGTGTTACAAAGGCGAAGCCAGAGCAGCCCCCTCAGTGGCTGTCATCCAAAATTCACAAGGTCTGGCGAAGAGTCCAAGACTCTGTAGTTGACCAAAACTACCCCCACCGACAGAAGAAGATGAAGGTTCGGCAAAAGAAGGACCACCCTGTCGTACCACAGAGGTGTCGTCTGCTTGGGTGCCTATCGCAACGGCCCCTCAACTTCGACCACCCATAAAAGGAGAAGGCCGAAGAAGATCCACGTGTCTGCGACGAATCTCAAGGGCACTCAACCTAAACGCCCCAAGTCTGGGGGCATGGTAATGCACACCATCTACATGGCTTCCGGGAAAGAGGATATCCGTATCTCCACCACTTACGCGGTTTGTAACAAAGGCTCAGGAGCAACAACTGAAACTCCAGGAGATGATGACAAAGATGGCCACACTAACTGGGCAGAAGGAAAGCCCGGAATCGTCGTCGGAGCAACGTCAAGAATAGGAAACCGATGCTGAGTTCCTCCGAAGGATGCTCGATAAGAAAGACAAAGAGGCCGCAGAACAAGTGGACAATATAAAACAAATGGTGCTCCTGTTCCAAGATATGGTCGGGATGATGATACAGCCGGATCCTCCAGCTGAAGACCTTCTAATAATCCTTGAAGACGACAGAGGAGAAACATCAAACCCTCTTCCAGATCTATCAGTAGCCAGGGAAGGGACCATCTCCAAAGCCGCCCTTGACGACTATATCGCTCAACAGATACGAGCTCATCAGGCGAGCGAAGCGGCTGGCCAAATCATCAAGACTGGACGACCATATCCGGGTTGGTACGATCAAATAAAGTACCCGCCAGGATATACGATCCCTAAATTCTATGTGTATAAGGGGACGGCGAATCCACACCAGTACGTTGCTTAATTCAGAGCCTTGTGCGGTAATACTGGGGGTGACGATAAACTGCTGCTTCGCCAGTTTGTTGGAAGCTTATCGAAGACAGCCTTCGAATAGTACTCCGAGCTCCCGAATGACTCTGTCAAGACATTTGCAGAAATGGAGCTACTGTTTACACAAAGGTTCGCAAGCGCCAGCGAACGCACCCCAATCACGACGTTGATCAATGCTGGGGTGAAGCCAGGCGAAATATGGGTTCAGTATGCGATACAGTGGTGAAACCTATGGTCGAAGTACGAACAGCGCATAAAAGAGGCTCCTGCAGTGGGCATGTTTGTGGGAACCCTCGATCCGCAGACGACCATATCTCAATTCATGATGTTCTTCAAGTCGACCACATTCCAGGCCTTGATTGATAAGCTGGCCCAAATGGACCAGATAGGCCATAGGCCTTCCTCTTCAAAGTCGGAGCCGCGGAATGAAAAGGGGAAAGGGAAAGCGACCTTCGTCGCCAATTCTCAGCAACAGTCAACTGGTCCGAAACCAGCTGATCGCCAAAACAATAGACAGTGATTCCTCAACGAAAATTTAAGACGTCTTTACTCGTTTCCGCGGGAGAAAACAAAGAGACCGTTCGAACTGGCGATACGCAACAGGCTCATCAATCTGCCGGATCCGAGACGTCCATTGCAACCCGGTGATGTCAACAATCCCAATTACCGCCCCTATCACTGAGTAGTAGGCCATCCAATCGAAAATTGCTTCGTCTTCAAAGGCTGGATTGAGGACCAATACTAACAGGGCAAATTCGCACTGTCCGAGAATTAGAAAGTAAACCCGCCCCAGCCGCACGCTCTTAAAAAGGTGTACACACCAGGGGCATCGTGCTCTTTTGTAGAAGAAGCTCCATGGGAGGTCGCTCTTTCAGCCAAAACAAAAAGAATGCTGAAGGATCTCCAAACATACCCGGCGATCAGGTGGAAAAGTCCGCTGGAACCCGAGGTCATTGAGGGAATGCTGAAGCCGCGCCCGACGCCAAGAATTGGTAGCGATAGTCAAAACGCCCATGCCCAGCCGTCAAAGTCTTCAAAGAAGAAGAAGAAACCAAAAAGCCCGTGAAGCCTGATGACAAGCGCACGGACCTGGAAAAACATATTGACGCGCTGGAGGAATACAACCAAAAGGCACGAACCCCGGTCACACTCCAAGAATTTCTCAACAATATCCTTGAGAGAGGAGATAATGACAATAACGACGGAGATGACTCTTCAGAAGAATCTGAGGATTATGTGGAAAGTTGCCACATGATCTCTCATTCGGCGTTAACTAACAAAGAAGCTCACTCGGCGTTAGAAGACAGCATAAATGAGCTGGGTGCAGGATCAAAGCCAAAACCCTTGGAATCATCTGACGAGATGATCGACTTGTTGCTGAACGAAACCCGTCAGAAGAGAAAGGATGATCAAGAACACGAAATGGCCATATTCGAAAAGGCCAGGAGTCGGCGTCAATTTGAAGAAGTCATAGGTTACGAAACACTCCAACCAGATCAAAGCACATCCGCGACAGACAAAAGCAAACTTAAGACGAGGAAACGGTTCGCCAAAGCCTTGTCTATGGGAATGAAGCTGCCACTTTTCAAAAGGAATACTCCTGGCGGTATACACCCTGACGAAGCGGATGTACATCCCACCTATTGCTTATACCATCAGGGGATTGCACATCCTACCGAAGAATGCATGGCCTTTAAAAAATGGTGGCAAAGGTATGTCGCTCGCAGGCAACACCTCAAGAGGATGAAGCGTGAAGCTGGTCGACAGCGAAAAAGTGCGACAGACGAACGTGGAAGATCTGTCGGCAACTGTCACATGGTTGATAGCAGGGGATTGCAAGTTCTCACCTTCGGGAGTGATTCTGAAGAAGAAATGGCTCTCAGCCCTCTCTTCAAAGAATCCATCTCAGGAAAAGAGGAAGAAACGAAGAGCTGTGAGAATATTCAGCTGCGTAGTCGCACATTGCCCGAAAAGAATCTTGGACCTACGAATAAAGGATCGAACAAAAAAGATAAGAGGAAGGAAAAATTCCTTGAGGATATCTCCCTCGATGACCGAGTCGTCGAAGAGCTGACAGCCGAGGACCCGCCCAAGAAAAACAAGGTGGATTACAACGTCCTAGCACACTTGAGTAAGATACCCTCACAGCTGAACGTCTTGGATGCCCTTCTGTTGTCTAAAGAGGCGTGAGATTCCCTGATCAGGGCACTACAAGAGACCGAACAGTTTCAAGCTTTGCTTGCCGAAGAAAAGATGAAGGACGAGCTGGAAGAAGTGCACACTGCTGACGTCACTTTCGGCGATGAAGATCTCCTCCTCGGAACGTGCGAGCATAACCGTCCCTTCTATGTCTTCGGGTATTGCCATGACATCAAGATCGGGAAGATCCTAATTGACAACAGGTCCTCTGTCAGCCTTCTCAACATGAGTGTGCTAAAGGAAATTTTCATGAGCGTGCAGCGCCTAGCTCGAGATAAAATCACCATCTTCGGTTTCGACTCCCAGTCATCACGGACGCTCAGGTCCGTAATACTAACATTACGCTTCAGGCCGCTCGTCACTGACATCAAGTTCAACGTTATTGACGCCAAGACTTGCTACAACGCCTTGCTCGGTAGGCCTTGGTTGCATGAGTACAACATCATCCCTTCTACACAACATCAGTGTATGAAGTATTTTAAGGATGGTCTCGAGTATACCATGACGGGTGAACTAAACCTATTCTCCGTAAATGAAGTCCGGAAGTACGAAGATGCAAAGTATTTCTTACCAGACTTCGAAGACATGGAAAGATGTCATAAACCGGAGAACAAGCAAAAAGCTATCACCACTATTCCGGTCTTCGGAAGCGACACCGAGGAAGAAGAAGAGATAGTCTATTCGGAGCCGCTCCAATACAACAAGCCCGGACCGTCTACCCCTATGTTGATCTTCGGCAGCGACTCTGAAGATGAGGTCAATGCAGTATTTTCTATTCGGACATCAATACAAGCCTTCACTGGCGATGAACGAAGTTTGCAAATCTCCATGGTTCCGCAAAAGCATTACAAAGAGCTCGACGCACTTGATACCTATAGTGTGCAAGAACTGCAGACGTTCTACGTCCCTTCCAGGCGAAAAGATGAAAAGGCGATCTTCTTTTATCGATCCGTGGAAACCAAAGTGGAGAAAGAAATCTGGCATGGTGCCGATTCTACGCTTGACAGGCTCCAACCCATCCGTCTGCCCAGATACTACACAGAAGGATTAAAAAGGCTGTTGAGGCGCCAAGGCGTACCCTTTATACAAACTTCTCGACAAGCTCAGTTCTACAACAGGATCTGGAATGTCTCCGGAACTCAGCGAAAATTGCCCAACGGGAGGATGGAAACAATCAGGCTTGGATATGTTCAATCCAAGAAACGGGAGCGATTCCATGGCTGCTACGTTATACATGACTTCGATGAAGAAGGAGATGCTCTGTTAGAAGACACTGCAATTGAACCAAAACGATATCCTGCCATAAAAATGCCAAGTCCGTCGTTTGAAGAACAGATGGACAAGCTAATAAGGGAAATGGGTCAAAAGGTCCGGGATGACCACAACCGTGAAATGGCCATTTACGAGAAAACCAGGACGCAGCGCCTCCTTCAGCAGGCTACGGAGAATGACGATGTCCTTCGTCGCCAGCCCGTCATACAGAAAACCCGATGAGCAGGCAAAAACAAACTAAAGAACGGAAAAAACGTTCGACAGCGGCAAAGCGGGTCCAAGAAGCCATGCGATCGAGAATTAAGCAGCCGGGATCCGTCTCTTATAAAGAAGATGGGTCGAGCATACTCTTTTTCCCAAGACAAGACAGGGAAGATATTCGATCTTTTCATGAAACATCAAATGATTACGCTCCCAGAGTCTAAACACCCCGAACAAGCAGACGAGGTCTCTCACCCGGATTATTGCTCCTATCACCGAGCGATAGGACATCCTCTCAAAGACTGCTTCACATTCAAAAACTGGGTAGAAGACCAGTATCAGCAATGCAGGTTCGCTCTATCCAGTAGTTGGAGGGTAACCCCACCACAGAAGCATGTACCGAAAGCTACGTATACAGCGAGAGTAGAACCAGATCAACATCGGTCTTGGAAGCGATCTCGCACCTGTCACGTGTTAACGATGTCGGAAGAAGGAGAGCACGATAATGTGGATGACCTCTCCTGGTGCTTCGAAAATAGGGATGAAGATGAGTTGATCTCAGAATTTCCACCTACGCCAAAAGTGTTGGAGGATGGGATACACACCACGGCGGACAACCAGAGAAAAATCGACTTGGGGACGGCAAACGACCCGCGGACAACGTTCGTCAGCGAGCTGCTGTCTAAAGAACAGATGGCTGCACTAAAAGACGTGCCCATGGAATATAAAGATTGCTTCGCATGGAACTATTCCGAGATGCCGGGGCTAGATCCAGAAATAGCTGTGTATAAATTGGCGATATCTCCGGACGTTAAGCCAGTCAAACAAGCACCAAGAAGAATACGGCTTGAACTTGAGATGAATATAAATGCTGAAGTCAAGAAGCTAATCGACTCCGGCTTCATCCAAGAAGTTTGATACCCCGAATGGATCGCCAAAATTATCCCGGTGATGAAGAAAAATGGGACCGTGCGCATCTGCGTGGACTTTTGGGACCTCAACAAAGCCTGCACGAAGGATAATTTTCCCGTACCGGTTACCGAGCTGATGATAGACAACACGTCCACTCACAAAGTCTTCGACTTCATGGACGGATCATCAGGGTACAATCAAATAAAGATGCACCCCGAAGACCAAAAGCATACCGCTTTTCGGACCCCTTTGGGCATATTCTGCTACAAAGTGATGCCTTTCGGTCTGAAGAACGCCGGCGCTACTTATCAGAGGGCCATGACGAATATTTTCGATGACCTCATACATGAAATCGTCGAATGCTATATCGACGACCTCGTAGTGAAAAGCAAATCATACGGGGAGAATTGGGAGCATCTGAAGATAGTGTTCCAACGTCTTCGGAAATACAGCCTGAAGATGAACCCTCTGAAATGCGCGTTCGGAGTTTTCTCGGGCAAATTCCTAGGATTCATCATACGACATCGGGGTATCGAAATAGACCCGTCAAAGATCAAGGCGATTATGGAAATGCCTCCGCCAAAGACTCTAAAACAACTGCGGTCTCTCTAAGAAAAGCTCACATATATTCAACGGTTCATAACTAACCTCTCCGGAAAATACCGCCCCTACGGTCATCTGATGAAGAAGGGGACCCCGTTCGTTTGGGATCGAAAATGCCAAAGCACACTGGACGAAATCAAGCAATACCTATAGAATCTGCTGGTTGTGATCGCTCCAGTTAAGGGAAAGCCCCTCATTCTGTACACAACAGCCCTCGAAGGTTCGTTAGGCGCGCTATGGGCACAGAAGAACGACCAAGGGAAGGAGAGAGCCCTCTACTACTTGAGTCGAGTTCTACTGGGGGAAAACAACTACTCCCCTATCGAAAAGCACTGCCTGGCGCTAATCTTCGCGATAACAAAGCTTCGGCATTATGCTTTGGCGCACGAGATCCATCTCATATCAAAGGTGGATCCTCTCAAATATCTGATGTCAAAATCCATACTAACAGGAAGGCTTGCCAAATGGGCCCTCCTCTTGATGGAGTTCTCGATAACATACCGACCTCTCAAGGAAGTGAAAGGCCAGGCCATCGCCGGCTTCCTCGCTGAGCATCCGATACCTGCCGATTCACCCCTAAATTGCGAATTTCCAGACGAGCACGCGTTTGACACGATCGACGGGGGAAAAGGAGAGAGTGACGCCCGATGGGAACTCTACTTTGATAGGGCATATTCCATGAAGAAGCGAAAGCACAGCTCCCCCATAATCAAATCTGGGGTAGGCCTCATCTTCGTGACTCCACAAGGATGGATAATACGCTTTTCCTTTTCCTTGACAGAGCCGAGGACAGACAATGAAGCAGAATATGAAGCTTTGATAGCAGGTCTTGAGATGGTTGTCGACATGGGAATCGAAAACCTCCTCATATACAGAGACTCCCAGCTGGTCGTTAGTCAAGTAAACGGCGACTATCAGACGTGCAAACCAGAGTTGGTAAAATATGGCGAAAGAGTGCAGCAAATCCTGACTCAAATTCCCTCTTACGTCCTGAAAAGCATACCGCGTGCGGAAAATAGCAAGGCGGATGCGTTATCCAAACTCGCTAAAGAATTGGCTGACGAAAACCTCGATGACGTGAGGATCGTTGTGCAAAGCCGTCGGGTTATTACACCAACGGAAATATCTCCGAAGTCGTTTGAAGAAAAGGAAGCGACCGAGCAAACAGCCCTACAAATAGAGGACCAGGAAAAGGCCAAGGATTGGAGAGAAGTCTTTATAAACTACTTCAAATCCCGTCGAACACATGAAGATGCATCTTCAAGACATCAGCTCATGAAACGAGCTCTGTCTTTCGCCTTCGTCAACGATACTCTGTATAAGAGATCGTTCGACTCTCTGTGTCTAAGATGCCTGGGACCAGAAGAAGCAAGGAGAGTCGTCCAAGAAACTCACAACGGACTCTGCGGTTCTCATCAAGCCGGGCCAAAGATGAAGCTGAAGATCAAAAGGATGGGTTACTATTGGCCCACGATGATTCGGGACTGCCTTGAATAAGAGAAGCAATGCCATTCGTGCCAGATTCATGGAGACTTCATTCACCAGCATCCAAATCCGCTACACGCAACAATGGCTAGCTGGCCGTTCGAGATGTAGGGAACCGACATAATTGGGCCCATCGAACCAGCGTCATCCAGAGGACATCGGTTCATATTGGAGACAACCGATTATTTCTCTAAGTGGGCAGAAGCAGTACCGCTAAGAGAAGTGAAGACAGAGAATATCCTCCATTTCTTCAAGACACACGTCATCTATCGGTTCGGCACTCCGCGACGGATTATCTCTGATAACAGGCTGGCCTACAGAAGTCACAAAATCAGCCGCTTCGCACATCAGCATAATATAGACTGGAGATACTCTTCGGTCTATAATCCCCGAGCTAACAGTCTAGCTGAGGTTTTCAACAAGACCTTGACGAAGATCATAAAGAAGACAGTGTCCAAAAACAAAAATGACTGGCATGAGAGACTGCATGAAGCTCTCTGAGCTTATCGCACCACGTTCAAAACGGCCCCAAATACAACGCCCTTTACGTTGCTATTCGGCACAGAAGCAGTACTCCCCTTGGAGATAGAGCTACCCTCACTACAAGTGGCGGTTCATTACGAGCTAACAAACGAAGAGAATGCTCATCTTCGGCTTGAGGAGCTAGACGCCCTCGATGAAACTCGTCTCATGGCACAACAAAACTTGGAGGCTTACAAAGCAAAGATGACGCGCTCATACGAAAGATTAACTAGGCCGAGAAGATTCTGCCAAGGCAAACTCGTGCTAGTGGTCAAGAGATCTATGATCCCCAATCGTACCAAACGGGGGAAATTCGAGCCAAACTATGAGTGCCCGTACATCATAGACAAAGTCTACCAAGATGGGGCTTACTTGCTCATGGATATGCATAACGAAAGACCGTTCAGGCCAATAAACGGCTGGTTCCTGAAAAGATACTACGCCTGACGAGTCACGGCCTAGGTCAATGATAGATGACGACGCCTATGTCCGCTCGCTATCTTCCCAAACCCAAACTCTATAAGTAGTAGCCGGCGAAACCTCGCCTCAAAAACGTGCAATGGACCGAAATGTCCTGAAACTAGCTACGAACCGAAACTTCCTTAAACTAACAACGGACCGAAATGTCCTTGTTCACCGCCGGAAGCCGGGAAGACTGGATGTCTCGCCTGAATCTGGGGGCAGATGCAAATTAGTGATATCCGTCCACCTCTCCGAAGATGCTAAGTTGATTTATGGCACCTATGTATCGAAGGTTTAAACGGATGCGGCCGATGTAGCAGACTTCGTCAGATCCCCCCTCGTCTGAGGGGGTTTTGATTGTGGGGACGCTTTTCCCTGCAGGCGCAAGCCCCTGCAGTTAATTACGCTACCGCATCGTGGTAACAACTTTCTCCTTCTCCAGCTGGTCACTTCACGTCGTTGGTGTTTGTTTTGTTTGTGGTTGTCCGTGGATTGTATACGGAGACTAATTTATGTTGTCGCCCGTAGGACGTGGATTAGTCCAAATCCGTATTTTCTTAGATTTGGGTTTGAGGTTTTAGTTTAAGGATACGTTAGTCTCATTCTGGACTAAGATCAACTTAAACGTTTGTTAAGGATACGTTAGTCTAATTTCCAGACTAAGATCAACTTAACAGGATCATTTAGATCCAACAAGAGAGCATTTGGACTCTATCGTTTAGTTTACGGACATTTCGGTCGATTGCCAGTTTAAGGACATGGTGGTCCATTGTTAGTTTAAAGACATCCCGGTCAAGGTTAAGGACATCGTAGTCCGTGGAATGTATGGCCGTCGGGACCCGTCACCTCTCTGAAGACGTTGAAGGATTACAACGACAAATATATCATAGGAGTTCAGAGATGTACCCTTGAACCAATGTTGGTTGGGAGATCTATAGTCAAATTTGGGACTAAAGTCTGTTTGAAGCTTTATGAGCATATGGGCTCAGTTGATATGAGTTGAACATTTTATTGTTCTGGCTGTTGAGCCTTTATTTGGGCTCGGCCCTTTTAATAATGCATAGCATTGGGCTCTGTAATTAAATGCATAGCATTTATCAGGAGCAAAATAGTGGTCTGATAGTGCGCTACGTGGTTTGTCAGGCGCTTTGCGTCAATCAAAGAGCGCAATGCGCTAGCGCATGCGAAAGTGACACGTGTCACGCTCTGCGCTAAGCGCAAGTCTGTTAGCGCACTGCGCTTTCTGAGTGCGCTGCGCCAGTGAATGATACATGGCGCGCTCTGGTGCTATGTGCCAATCCAAGAGCGCAGTGCGCTGTTTTAGAAGCGCAAAGCGCAGATTGTGTCTGTAGTTGACACGTGGCGCGGTCTGGTGCAGTGCGCCAGTCCAAGGAGCGCAAAGGCACATTTCAAAAGTGCAAGGCACTTTGCAATAGCGCAGAGCGCATCTTGATCAAATTAAGATCAAAGAACAAGTTGTTTGTTCTCTCAAAAGAGGTTTTACCTCAAGATTTAAGAACCAAAGTTCTTGTTCTCAACAAAAAGCTGTGCCTTTATAGATCAAATGATCTGTGGATGAAGTAAATTACTTCTTTAAATTTTTATGATTAGATCTTTCTTTGATCTTTTTCTTTTTTATTGAAGATCTTGATCTTGTTCTTAGATCTTTGATCTTTTTAGAAGAGAATTCTTCTTTTTGTGAGATGTTTTCATCTCTGTTCTTCAAGAATTAGATTCTTTACCTTTAAAGATGAAGAAGATGATATTCTTTCTTCAAAGGCTTGCATTTTCTTTCTCTTTGAGTTTTTTCTCAAAGTTTGCAGAGGGTTCTCTCTCTTTTTTCTATGTCTGAGACTTGGAGTCTAGGGGCCTTTATATAATGCCAAATGATCTGTTAGGTTAGTTACAGAGATCTTTCTCTGATTGATCTGGGGATATTTCCCCACCGTTGGATCTTTGATCCTAAGGCCTCTGTTTCACAGAAGATAATCTCCTTATTTTAATAAGATTGGAAAGATCTTTCTAGAATTTTAATTCTGATTAATTAATAATTTATTATTTAAATTCCAGTGCTGGCGCAATTGGTGCTAGCGCACCTGTGTTTGACACGTGGCGCGCAGCGCAGAGCGCAGCGCAACTGCGCTAGCGCGCCTGTGTTTGACACGTGGCGCGCAGCGCAGAGCGCAAGGGATCTGAAGCGTTGCTTCAATTTTTATTTTAGATTTTTAATACAGAGCTTTGCTCTTTATTGGGAAAAGGAAGCGTCGCTTCATTTCAAACATTGGAATTTGAACAGAACTTTGCTCTGATTGGGAAAACAAATGCCCCCCCCCTTGCACTTACATGGCCCAAGCGTGAGTGCAGCGGTGGTTGGATCAACTTTTTAGAAGTTGAAACGGCTCTGCATGCCTATAAATAGGACATTTGGTCCCTTAGATGATTTCCATCTTCTTTCTTGAGAATTTTCTCTTATTCAGAGCATTGCTTTTCAATTTAAGAACTTTTCAAGAGTGAAACTCTATCAAAACTGAGGTAAAGATAAAAAAAAAACTTTTAATAAACTGGGGTTTTACCCATTAATAGAGCTTTGCTCTTCATAGATCTTTGATCTAAAGAGAACCCTTTTAGGGTTCCATTAATAGAGCTTTGCCCTCTAAAAGGTTTTTATTTATGATTTCTTAATTCACTAATGGAGCTTTGCTCCTTTCAAATCATATAGAAAAACTCTTAAGAGTTTGTTCGTAGATCACGAAGATCAAAAATAGAATTTGATTTTTGATGGATCATATCATCTTCTCGGAGCAAGGCTCTCAGTGTTCTCGGGGAATTTCTTTAAATTCCCCTCATAATTGATTTTGACAGGTGTTACTTTTGTCTGCAGAGCATTGCTCTCGAGGAGTTTAACTCCCTGTGCCTGTTTTTAATAAGAATCCGCTTAATCAGTATGTCTGCTAATTTTGTTGATTTTCTTTTGCAGGAGTAATGGACGCTCACATGTACGATCTCGACGAGATTATCTCTTACGGAGACATCCGCCGACTCGGCCGTTCTCAGAATCGAGAATTTACAAACGCCGAGTGTTCCAAAATGATGAGTCGCTTTGACGCATACAATGGTCAACTGCTTCCCCGACACTCCTCTCTCTTGAAGCTTATCGTGGGAGCAATCTGGGAAGTGCTTCCCCTATTCTGTACTGGTGTACCACTTAGGGCATTGGATACTGCCAAAGATAAGGTGCACTCAGTGTATCTGATGAGCCTAATCTCAAAAAAGGCGAGATAACCTTATTGATCTTCTGCATTAAGCTTTTCAACAGTCTGCAATACTTGCTGCCTATCGGAGGGAGGAGGACATCCGTGCGGATCCCGACGCTTGTGATCATGAAAGAAAGCATACCAGGATGGTTCGAAAGGCCTGGAAGATTCTGGACAAGGTTACTTTTGAATTCCTCAATCCATGCCCTGGGTCTGAGGTTTTGCCATTGTAATCATCTCGATAATGCTGCTTTTGTTTATTGTCTTTATAGATGTAAAAAATTTCCGAGTATGAATAACAAATCTTTTGCCTCCTTCCTTTTGTTATTGGCATATTCCTTAAGTAAGCATAGCCTGTAGGTGATATAGAACATTCCGTCTTGAATACTTCGAGGAGTAGTGATGGCTTAGGAGGCAGGTTCAGATCTGCTGCCTAAGATTTTCCAACTTCATGAGCCGTGAGGGTCTCATAAAGACTTTTCTCCCTACGAGTCGAGAGGATCTCGTAGGTGTATTTTCTCCTTAGGAGTCGTGAGGACTCCTAAGTGCGTTTTCTCTTTAGAGTCGTAAGGATCTCACAAGAGAATTTTCTCCCTCACAAGTCGAGAGGACTCATAAGTGATTGTTTCCCTCCTTGTCGAGATTTGACTTTGGAGAGTGTGGCCCGTGAATAGTATGCAGGAGTCCATTTTGAACTGACTTGCAGGGCCCCAGTGCTTAGGAAACCGGTTCTTATCCCGATTGCCTAAGGCTTTTCCCTACAAGTCGATACGAATCGAGCATTTCTCGCAAAGATATCCTAACGTCACAGTTAACCTCTGCTCTTTACGACAAAGGTCCGTTAGGGTTTATGGTACTAGGGTTTTTTCCATCGTACCGTCGCGTTGGCTGATGTATTCCTCGATAGGCAATCTTGCTTGTTCGAGTAGCCTTGCGACTGTCGTGTCTCTGATCCCTTCGAGGGCTGGACAAGACGTCTTCAAGCAATTCTCCTAGGCAGTTTGACCGTCAGAAGAGCAAGCATTAGGAATTTTTCCATACCGCTTTTTACTTGAGGTTGGGCCCATTTTGGAGAGCCCCGATGAATCATTACCACTCCGCGCTGGTGTGGGATGATCTCCGATAGTTTTTCGGGTTTTATATGAGTTGCCGTCAAGACCCTGAAGCTAGGAATTTGGCCTTCGCTTCGTTTGCTAGCACTGCGTCTACTGTATCGAGACGAATGTCGCGGTTGTCTCTAAGTTGCATATGAACCGTCGAGGTTTGGAACTAGGGATTTTGCCATGGCTCCATTATTTGATTGTCACGTCTGAATTCTGCTGGAAGAAGAACACTGTGGTGATATCTCGTCTGCTGTATCGAGACGAACGTTGAGGTGGTGACCACTCCGCGCTGATGTGGGATGATCTCTGATAGTCTTTCAGGTTTTATATGAGTTACCGTCAAGACCCTGAAGCTAGGAATTTGGCCTTCGCTTCAATTGCTTTGGTGTGTCCGAATCCTGTTGGAGGAAGGACGCTGTAGTGACATATCATCTGTTGTATCAAGACGAATGTCGCAGTTGTCTCTAGGTTGCTAGTGAACCGTCGAGGTTTGAAACTAGGGATTTTGCCGTGGCTCCTTTTGGTGATGTTGCGTCTGCTGTATCGAGACGAATGCTGAGGTGGAGTTGGGATTTTGCCATCACTCCGCTTTGTTTCGACCATGGGGTCTTTTGTTGACGTTGCATCTGCGAAGGAACGCCGTTGTTGACATCTCGTCCGCTATATCGAGACGAATGCTGAGGTGGAACTGGGATTTTGCCGTCACTCCGCTTTGTTTCGACCATGGGGTCTTTCGTTGACGTTGCATATGCGAAGGAACGCCGTTGTTGACATCCCGTCCGCTATATCGAGACGAATGCTGAGGTGGAGCTGGGATTTTGCCGTCACTCCGCTTTGTTTCGACCATGGGGTCTTTCGTTGACATTGCATCTGCAAAGGAACGCCGTTGTTGACATTGCATCTGCTGTAACGAGATGAACGCTGAGGTGGAGTTGGAATTTTGCCATCACTCCGTTTTGTTTCGACCGTGCGGTCTTTCGTTGACGTTGCATCTGCGTCCTGCTGGACTGCGAAGGAATGTCGTTGTTGTCATCTCGTCTGATGTAGTGAGACGAATGCTGAGATGGTCTCTAGGTTGTCTGTGAACCGTCGAGGTTTGGAACTAAGGACTATGCTGTGGCTCCGTTTCATTGTGACTCCGAGGTCGATTGTTGATGTCACGCCTATATCTGGTTGGAGTGAGGAGAAACGCCGTCGGTGATCTCTAAGTTGTCGATATTTACGTTGAGACCCTGAAGCTAGGGATCTTCCTTTGCTTTGTTTGTTGACATTGTGTCTGCAATATTACGACGAATGTCAAGATTGTCTTTAGGTTGTCTATGAACCGTCGAGATTTGGCTTCACTTTGACGAAGCCTGGTGGGACGATATGGTTCCTTTCTTGCTTGTGCTCATGGATTGTATACAGGAGTCAATCTGACCTTACCTGCAGGGCAAAAAGTTTTATTCTTTCATTTTTTTTAAATTCTTTCCGCGATACTCTATCATTTCATCTTTTTATATCGCGAAAATCGCGATTGCCAAATCATTTCGGCTATTTTTCGCGGTGCCCAATCATTTCGGCTATTTTTCTTTTTACTCGCTGCTTTTTATTGCGAGTTGCCCAATCATTTCAGCTGTTTTTGTATGCATATATTTTTACTTGCTGATTTCGTTAAAAGTTTCCCCATCATTTCGGATATTTCATATGCATTTTTGGCTCGCTGATTTTTTATCGTGAGTGTGGAACTTGGAATCTGGTGCCAATCTCAGCATCAGCATCGCTGCGATTGGAATATTGCCAGGAGCGAATCATCATTTGCCATGAAAGGACTTGGAATTTGATACCGATTTAGGCATCAGCATCGCTACAACTGGGATATTGCCAGGAGCGAATCATCATTTGCCTCTGTCGATGTCGAACAAAGGTGGCTTAGCAAACAGGGTTAGGATCCCGTCGACTAAGGCTTTTGACTTCATGAGCCGTAAGGGTCTCATAAAGGTTTTTCTCCCTGCAAGTCGTGAGGATCTCATAGGCGTGATTTCTCCTTAGGGATCGTGAGGATTCCTAAGTGCATGGTCCCTTATAAGTCGTAAGGATCTTACAAGAGTGCTTTCTCCTTATAAGTCGAAAGGACTTACAAGGGCTGTTTGTCGCGTAGACACATCCCTAGTCACGGATGGGACTTCATTAGGGAAATGTTTATTCGCGCCCGTGGATTGTATACAAGGGTCAATATTGAGCCGCTTGTAGGGCAGTATCAGAGGTTGTGGGGATTGCTTAAGAACTGGTTCAGGTCTCTGTAGCTTAAGACTTTCAAATCTTATGATCCGTGAGGGTTTCATAAGAGGATTCTCCTTACGAGTCGTGAGGATCTCGCAAGTGTAATTTCTCCTTAGGAATCGTGAGGATTCCTAAGTGTGTTGCTCCCTTGTGAATCATAAGGATCTCAAGCAGCTGGTTTCTCCTTACAAGGTCGAGAGGACCCTGTAAGTGTCTTTTAACGAAGTTGCGCCCTTTCGGGTTTTCACAAACACTCGCCGGTAGCCCTGCTGTTTTTACTCACGGAGCCCTTTCGGGTTTTCATCCGTGCCCATTTTGCTTATGGACATACCGTTTTCTCTTCTTCTTCTTTTTTGTTCAAACGAGGTTGCGCCCTTTCGGGTTTTCACAAGACTCGCCGGTAGCCCTACTGTTTTTACTCACGGAGCCATTTCGGGTTTTCATCCGTGCCCATTTTGCTTATGGACATACCGTTTTTCTTTTTTCTCTCTTTTTTTTGTATCAGCTTTGGGATGCTGCAATCTACCGTAGTTTCATGACATCTCGGTCAACAGCTAGTTTTAGGACATAGTGATCCGTTGTTAGTTTAAGGACGTTTTGGTCCACTGTTAGTTTAAGGGCGTTTCGGTCCGTTGTTAGTTTAATGACGTTTCGGTCCGTAGCCAGTTTTAGGACATAGTGGTCCACCGTCGCCGTATTTGAGGCGAATCTCTAGTTTACTGACTTCTCGGTCTATGGGGCTTTCCCTATGACTGAGCATGATGCTCCCGGTGTGTCCACCTTTTTAGGAGCATGAGGCTGTGGCGGTCTCACCTTCCAGTTTTCGGACAACGCGAAATTGCTCTGTTGTATTGGTCTTCAACCCAGTTTTTGAAGACGTAGCAGTTTTCGATCGGATGGCCCAATACTTGGTGGTAAGGGCAGTAATTAGGATTTTTGACATCATTCAGTTGTAGCTGGTGTTTCAGCTCCGGTAGAGTGATAAGCCTGTTGCGCACCGCTAGCTCGAACAGTCTTCTCGTTTTATCCTAAGGAAACGAGTAAGGACGTCTCAACTTCTCATAGAGGGGTTGTCGCTTGTTGCTTTGGCGAACAACAGGTCTAGGGTCACTTGATTGTTGTTGAGCGTTGGCGACGAAGGCCTTTTTTCCTTCCCTTTATCTTTTTTGTTCGATCCCTTGTTTGCGGGTCCGAGATTCTTTCTGGGTAGCGTGCAATTGCACGGCTGAATATTCTCGCAACTCCTCAATTCTTTCGTTTCAGAGATGGATTCCTTGAAGAGAGGGCCGAGGGCTACTTTTTCGTCGGAATCGCTCCCGAAGGTGAAAACTCGCGATCCCTCGGGATCAACCCTATGACAATTGCCAGCACTTCTTTTAAGCTCATCTGTCGCATTTTTCCATTGTCTACGAGCTTCACGCTTTGTCCTGTTGAAGTGTTGCCTGTGAACGACATACCCTTGCCACCAACACTTAAAGGAGTTGCAGTCTTCAGTAGGATGTGCGATCTTCTGATGATATAAGCAGAAGTTAGGATGTACGTCCGCTTCATCAAGATGTATACCACCAGGAGAATTTTCTCCGAAAGAGGGCAGCCTCATCCCCATCGATATGTCTTTGGCGAATCGTTTCCTCGTCTTGATCCTGCTTTCATTTACGGCGGATGTACTTTGATCTGGTGGGAGTGTTTCGACCCTTTTGTCTAGTCGCCGGCGTTTGGCCTTTTCAAATATGTCCATCTCACGCTCCTGATCGGCTTTACTTTTTAGATGAATTTCACTCAGGAAGGCGTCGATCATTTCGTCTGACGGCCATAGAAGTTCTGGCTCAGGACTTGCCCCCCGTCTCTCGGTGCAAGGATCTCTCACTCGTCTATCGACGAGTGAGATATCAAATGGCAGCTTGCGACATAATCCTCAGATTCATCTGACGAGTTTTTGTCATCATCTCCGTCCTCAAAGACGTGGCTGAGGGATTCTTGGAGTGTGATTGGGGTCAACGCCTTCTGATTATATTCTTCCAGTGGGTCAATATGTTTTTGCAGATCTGTGCGCTTGTCATCAAACTTCGCGGGCTTTTGGGTCTTCTCCTTCTTCTTCGAAGATTTTGACTGCTGGGTGCAAGCGCTTTGACCATCACCACCGGATTTTGTAGTTAGGTGCGGTTTCAGCATTCCCTCGACGACCTCGGTTTCCAGTGAATTTTTCCACCTGATTGCCGGGCACGTTTGGAGATCCTTCAACATCCTTTTCGTCTTGGCTGAAAGAACGGCCTCCCATGGAGCTTCTTCAACAAAAGAGCACGTTGCCCCCGGCGTATCCACCTTTATAGAAGCATGAGGCTGTGGCGGGTTCACCTTCCAGTTTTCGGATAATGCGAACTTGCCTTTGTTTCCCCCAATCAGAGCAAAGCTCTGTTTGAATTTCAAAAATTCAAAATTCGAAGCAACGCTTCAAATTTCTTGCGTTGCGCGCAACGCGCCGCGTGTCAAAGGCTGATATGTCAGCGCAGCGCCCAAGGCAGCGAGCCCAATCAGAGCAAGGCTCTATTTAAAACAAAAATTAAAAGAAGCAACGCTTCAGTTGTGCAGGCGCTGCGCTGCGCAACACGTGTCAGCGCAGTTGCGCAAGCACAGTTGCGCTGCGCTGTGCGCTGCGCGACACGTGTCACGCGCTGGGGCGTTTGCGTCAAACAGAATTAAATTCTAGTAAGATTTTTCTGTTCTTGTTAAAACAAGAAGATTGCCTTCTGTAAAACAGAAGCCCTTGGATCAAAGATCCAACGATGGGGAAAATTCCCCAAATCACTCAGAGAAAAATCTCTTTAACAAATTTAACAAATTTATGGGCACTATATAAAGGCCCCTAGATCCCAATTCAAAGGATGATCAACATTGTGAGAGATTAAGAACCTCAAAACAGAGAGAATTCTGAAGAAAGTTCAAGATAAAGGTAAAAACCTTCACAAAATAGGAGAATTTCTTTTAATAGATCAATGATCTAAGAACAAGATCAATGATCTTCAAATAATAATAAGTGCCTTGCACTTTTTTATGAACCATTGGTTCTCTGAAAACAAGAAAAACAAGAAAAACTTGTTTTCTTTGATCTAAATTGGATCAAGAAATCAAACAGTGCCTTGCACTTTTTTATGAACCACTGGTTCTCTGAAAACAAGAAAAACTTGTTTTCTTTGATCTAAATTGGATCAAGAAATCAAACAGTGCCCTGCACTTGTAAAATTTGCACTGTTGCGCTCTTGGGTTGGCGCAAGCCACCAGAGAGCGCCACGTGTCAGCACTTGAACCACTTGCGCTCTGCGCTTTTAAGATAGAGCCTTGCTCTCTGAAATTGGCGCAACTCACCAGAGCGCGCCACGTGTCAGCAGCGCACTGCGCTTGTGTGACACGTGTCACCTCCACAAGCGCTTGCGCTCATTTATTGGCGCAAAGCGCCTGACAGGCCACATGGCCACTGTCAGATGACTGATGCACTGCATCATTAAAAAAAAAGGGCTGAGCCCAATTAAAAAGGCCTAACAGGCCTAGTAAATGCTATGCATTATTTAAAAACAGATGCAATGCATCAGAGCCCAAACAAGGGTCTGTCAGACCAGAACAGATGCTGTGCATCATTTAAAAGGGGCAGAGCCCAAATAAAGGTCCAACAGAGACCAAGATAAATGCTATGCATTATTAAAAAGGGGCCAAGCCCCCTAGCACAGGCCTAATAGGCCTAAAACAAATAAAAGCATTGAACATTTTTCAACTGGACTTAGCCCAATCACGGCCGTAAGTCCTCAAACTAAATTGACTGAGTAAGACTGCTCTCCTAAATCAATTTACATCCGGTTCGAGGGTACATCTCCGAACTCCTCTGACTCCTATCGTTGTAATCCTTCAACGACGTCAGAGAGGTGACGGGTCCCGACAACCACACATCGATACGGACTGCGAGGTCCCTAAACTCGTAGGACCGAAACGTCCTTAAACTAATATTCATCCCCAAATGGGAATGTTGGACCACCATGTTCCTAAACTGGAAATCGACCGCAACGTCATTAAACTAAACAATAGAGCCAATTGCTCTCTTGTCGGATCCAAACGATCCCGTTAAGTTGATCTTAGTCTGGAGATTAGGCTAACGTATCCTTAACAAAAGTTTAAGTTGATCTTAGCCTCAATATGGCTAACGTATCCTTAAACTAAAACACCAAACCCAAATCTAAGTAAATACAGATTTGGACTAATCCACGTCCTATGGGCGACGGCATAACTTAGTCTCCGTATACAACCACGGGCATCCACAAACAAAACAAACGCACACGACACGAAGTGAAATTCTGGAGAAGAGAAAGTGGCTACCGCGATGCTGTAGCGTAATTAACTGCAGGGGCTTGCGCCTGCAGGGAAGAGCGTCCCCACAATCAAAAACCCCTCAAACGAGGGGGAATCTGACGAAGTCTACTACATCGGCCGCATCCGTCTAAATCTCCGATACACGGTGCCATAAATCAACTTGACATCTTCGGAGAGGTAGACGAATAAAACCATATAGCATCTGCCCCGAATCTCAGGCAAGACGTCCATCACGTCGCGCCGTCTTTCGAAGGGGAACAGATTCTGGCACGTCCGGTAGGACCTTTTCCTCTTTCCACTCCACACTTCGTGTGTCGTCTTCACGAACGAATTACGGTTTGTTAATGGTTGCCTTTGGATTTCAAGTTACTAAGATTTGGTCTCTTACTTGGCGCAAAAAGCAAAACAACAATGGCATTCACCTGTTCGAAGTGCTCCAACTGCAGCTGCAACTCGCATCCTGCCTCAACTGGGGGCATAACCTACGGGCCCCAAGCGGCCTCTTTGTTCACGATGCCCGTGGAGCAGATTACTCAAGCCACCACAGGGCTGTTTTTCGGAACCATGCGTCCGCCAACAAGCTTCAGCACCCCCGTGCCCGTACCAGAAGCTCCTAAGAAGTCGGTCTTCGATCGACTTACAGTTACTGCAGCCCCTCTCAACGGGTCGCCCAACACCAGTGCCTCGGTCTTCTTCAGACTGGGCCAAAACTCCTGCGGTCCCACAATGAAGCTTGCAGTCCCAGAAAAGGTTATTCCAAAAAGGGTAGCCAAACCTGCTCCTGAAGTCGTCAAGGCGGCTCCTCCTGCTAAGAGATCGGTCTTTACAAGATTGATCGTCCCAACTCCCACTCCTGCTCATGCTGCTCAAAAGACATCAGTCTTCAACAGGCTGATGCCGGCAACAGCCCCACACCTGAACAGGGGGCAAGACAAGGCCATCTCCATCACTGAACCAGTACCGACAGCTCGTCACGCCCGACGACGCCACTGGCGCCGGATAAGCAACTCCGGGGGCAACTCCCCCTCTGGGATAACTCCACCAGCTCCAACGGTGGAGGTTAATGCTGCTGTTCCAACTGGGAACAGCTTTGAGCTGCTGAACAGGATACGCAGAAACTCGCCAACTGCGGTACTCAAAAGATCTCCTCCACCGGTAGAGACCGCCGTGGAAGCAGAAAAGCCGGAGCAGCCTCCTCAATCGCTGTCCTTCAGGATCTACAAGACATGGCGATGAGTCCGAGAATCTGTGATTGATCCTAATTTCTCTCGCTACCACAAGAAGTCGAAAGGTCGGCAAGAAGAAAATCCCCCGGTCAAGCAACGAAAGGTGACGACCACTTGGGTGCCCAAAGCAACGGCCCCCCCAACTTCAACGGCCCATAAAAGAAGAAGGCTGGAGAAAGTCCTCACGCCGACGGCGAATGTCAAAGGTGGTGAACCCAAACGCCCTAAGTCCGGGGGCATCGTAGTTCATACCGTTTACATGGTATCCGGTAAAGAGGACAGCCGCATATCCACAGGTCATAGACCGCTCACGCGATCGGTGACCAAAGCGCAGGAGCAGCAGCATAAGCTCCAAGAGATGATGAACGCGATGGCCGCACTTACTGGGCCAAAAGAAAGCCCTGAAACGTCCTCGGATGAACGCCAGGAGCAAGAAACTGACGCCGAATTCCTTCGTCGGATATTGGAGAAGAAGGATAAAGAGGCTGCTGAACAAGCAGCCAACATAAAGCGTATGGGCCTCCTGTTCCAAGACATGGTGGGGATGATGATCCAACAAGATCCTCCGGCCGAAGATCCCTCGATCGTCCTTGAACACGATAGGGGAGAAACGTCGAATCCTCCGCCAGCTCTGTCAACAGCTAAGGAGGAGACAATCTCCAAAGCTGACTTGGACGAGTACATAGCCCAACAAATACGGGTTCATCATGCGACTGAAGCAGCCGGCCAGGTCGTAAAAATAGGACGACCATATCTGAGCTGGTACGACCAGATCAAGTACCCGCCGGGCTACACAATTCCCAAGTTCCATGTCTATAAGGGGACGGGCAATCCCCACCAGCATGTTGCCCAGTTCAGGGCACTCTGCGGCAACACCGGCGGTGATGACAAATTGTTGCTTCGTCGGTTCGTTGGCAGCTTGTCGGATACAGCGTTCGAGTGGTACTCTGAGCTCCCAAACGACTCTATCAAGACCTTCGCGGAGATGGAGTTGTTGTTTACCCAGCGTTTTGCAAGCGCCAGTGAACGCACCCCAATGACGGCACTGATTAACGCCAGGGTGAAGCCAGGCGAGACATGGGTTCAATATGCTATACGGTGGCGGAACTTATGGTCAAAGTGTGAGCAGCGCATTGAAGAAGCTCCTGCAGTGGGTATGTTTGTGGGAACCCTTGATCCGCAAGCAACCATCTCGCAATTTATGATGTTCTTCAAGCCGACTACCTTCCAGGCCTTGATTGACAAGCTAGCGCAAATGGATCAGATGGGCCATAGACCCCCTCTTCCAATGCCGGACTCCCGAAATGAAAAGGGGAAGGGAAAAGCAATCGTTGTCGCTAATGCTCAGCAACAGCCGAGCAACTCGAAGCCGGTTGTTCGTCAAAATAATATGCGTCCACAGGTACCCCTTGAGGAGAGACTAAGACGTCCTTACTCATTTCCTCGAGATAAAACGAGAAGATTATTCGAGCTGGCGTTGCGCAACCAACTCATAAATCTGCCGAAGCCAAAACGTCCGTCGCAACCAAATGATGTCAATGAGCCCAACTACTGCCCCTATCATCGGGTACTGGGTCATCCGATCGAAGATTGCTATGTCTTCAAAAATTGGCTTGAAGATCAATACCAACAAGGCAAATTCGCGTTATCCGATAGATGGAAGGTGAATCCGTCGCAACCTCACGCCTCTAAGAGGATGAATATGCCGGGGGCAACGTGCTCTCTCGTCGAAGAAGCCCCATGGGAGGTTGTGCTGTCAACTAAAACAAAGAGAATGCTGAACGATCTTCAGACATGCCCAGCGATCAAATGGAAGAACCCGTTGGAACCACAAGTCATTGAGGGGATGTTGAAGCCGCGTCCAACTCCAAAGACCGATGGTGGTGGCCCAAGCACTCACAACCAGCCGTCAAAATCTTCGAAGAAGAAGAAGAAGAAATCCAAGAAGCCTGTGAAGCCTGGAGACAAGCACACAGACTTACAAAAACAAATTAACGCGATGGAGGAGTATAACTAGAAAGCACGGACTCCCATTACACTCCAAGAGTTTCTCAACCACGTCTTTCAAGAGGAAGATGAGGGAGAAAGTTCGTTGGATAAGTCTGAGGAATATGTGGCGAGCTGCCATATGATCTCCCATTCGTTGACGGACGACGAGGAGACTCCTTGCACTGAAAAGCTGGGGGCAGATCCTGAACCAAAAATTCTGGGGCCATCAGATGAAGTAATTGACGCATTCCTCAACGAAGCTCTGTTGAAAAGTAAAGCTGATCGGGAACGCGAGACGGCTATATTTGAAAGGGCCAAGCGCCAGCGACTTGATGAAAGAGCTGAAACACTTCCGCTGGAGCAAAGTACATCCACTACGGACAAAAGCAAATTCAAGATGAGGAAAAGGTTTGATAAGGCCATATCAATGGGCATGAAGCTACCGTCCTCCGAAGGAAACATTACTGGTGAAGTGGAAATGCACCCCTCATATTGCTTATATCATCGGAAGATTTCGCACCCCACTGAAGAGTGCAAAGCTTTCAATAGATGGTGGCAAGGATATGTTGCTCATCAACAGCATTTTAAGCGGGAGAAGCGCAAAACTCGTCGGGAGCGGAAAAATACGACCGAAGAGCTTAACAGAACTACCGGTGATTGTCGCATGGTTAACGCCGGGCGATCACAAGTGCTTACATTCGGGAGCGATTCCGACGAGGAGCTGGCTCTTAGCCCTCTCTTTAAAGAGTCCACTTCGGGAAAAGAAGAAGAGCAGAAGGTCTGTGAAAATATCCGGCTGCGGAATCGCACGCTTCCCGAAAAGAATCTCGGACCCTCAAATAAAAAAGATAAAGGGAAAGAGAAAGTCCCTGAGGAGATCGCCCTGGATTACCAAGTTGTGGAGAAGCTAAATGCCAAGGACCTGCCGAAGAGAAATAAGGTGGATTATAACGTCTTAGCGCATCTGAGGAAGCTACCCATACAGCTCAGCATTCTTGACGCCCTTTTGCTATCAAAGGAGGCGAGAGACTCGTTAATCAAGGCACTACAGGATCCGGAACAATTCCAAGCTTTCCTGGCCGAAGAAAAGATAAAGGATGAATTGGAGGAAGTGCACACGGCCGACGTCACTTTTGGCGACGAGGACCTTCTCCTTGGGACGTGCGAACACAATCACCCCCTCTATGTCTCAGGATACTGCCACGATATAAAGATAGGCAAAATCCTGATCGACAATGGATCCTCCGTTAATCTCCTCAATGTGCGGGTGTTAAAAGAAATCTACATGAGCGTCCAGCACCTTGCTCGGGACAAGATCACCATCTCCGGGTTCGACTCCCAGTCATCAAGAACTCTTGGGTCTGTGATACTGACGCTACGCTTTGGGCTACTTGTCACGGACATTAAGTTCCACGTCATAGACGCCAAGACATGCTACAATGCTCTGCTCGGCCGACCATGGTTACATGAGTACAACATCATCCCTTCTACACAACATCAGTGTATGAAGTATTTTAAGGATGGTTTCGAGTATACCGTGACGGGAGAACTGAACCCGTTCTCTGTGAACGAGGTTCGCAAATATGAAGATGCCAAATACTTCTTACCGGATTTCGAGGATACGGAAAGGTCTCACAAACCGGAGAACAAAGCTAATGCCACCATTCCTGTCTTCGGGAGTGATACTGAAGAAGAAGAGGAGATAGTTTATTCGGGTCCGCCCCAATACAACAAGCCGGGACCATCTTCTCCTACGTTGATCTTTGGTAGCGACTCGGAAGATGAGGTCCATGCTGTATTCTCTGCTCGACCTTCAATACGAACGTCCGCTGACGAGGGGCAAAGTATGCAAGTCGCCATGGTTCCACTTAAACACCATAAAGAACTGGATGCACTTGATACCTACAGTGTAGAGGAGTTGCGGACATTCTACGTCCCTCCCAGGCGAAGAGGTGAAAAGGCAATTCTATTCTACCGCTCTGGGGAAACCAAAGTAGAGAAAGAAATTTGGCATGGTGCGGATCCTACGCTTGACATGCTTCAACCCATCCGTCTGCCCAGATATTATACAGAAGGCTTGAAAAGGCTGTTGAAGCGCCAGGGGATATCCTTTAAACAGACCGCTCGAAAGGCCAAGTTCTATGACAAAGTATGGAACGTCCCGTGGACTCAGCACAAATTGCTTAATGGGAGAATGGAAACAATCGGGCTCGGATACATTCGGTCCAAGAAACGAGAGCTACTCCACGGTTGCTACGTCGTGCATGACTTTGATGAAGAAGCGGATGCTCAATGGGAAGATGCTAATCCTGAACCAGTAAAAGTTCCAGATGCAAAAGTGCCCAGTCCGTCGTTCGAAGAACAAATGGACAAGCTTATAAGGGAAGCTGGTCAAAAAGTCCGAGATGGCCATAATCGCGAAATGGCCATCTATGAGAAAGACAAAACGCAACGCCTCCTCCAACAGGCTGTGAAAGATGAAGATGCCGCTCCTTGTCAACCTGTTATAAAGAAAGCT
Organism: Agapanthus africanus; assembly: GCA_030015575.1. Classification (NCBI taxonomy): domain Eukaryota; kingdom Viridiplantae; phylum Streptophyta; class Magnoliopsida; order Asparagales; family Amaryllidaceae; genus Agapanthus; species Agapanthus africanus. The sequence goes on along the minus strand of JASDDO010000024.1, from coordinate 93,360,762 downwards.
CGACGCAGAGGCAGAAACAAGTCGAAAGGCGAAAAAGGCGCTCAACAGCAACAAAGCGGGACTAAGAAGCCACGCAAGAGGGAATCAAACGGTTCCGATCTATCCCTCATAAGAAAAATGGGTCGGGCGTACTCTTTTCCTCGGGACAAGATGAAGAAAATACTTGACCTCGCTCTAAAACATCATATGCTTACACTGGCGGAGTCTAAACACCTCGAACAAGCAGGCGAAGTCTCACACCCAGACTATTGCTTTTATCACCGAGTGATAGGGCACCCTCTCGAAGACTGCTTCACCTTCAAGAATTGGGTCGAAGATCAGTATCAGCTTGGCAAGTTCGCTCTGTCCGACAACTGGAGGGTAGCGCCACCACAGAAGCACGAACCCAAGGCCACGAAAGAAGAACCAGTTCCACATTGGGATTGGAAACAAATTCGTACTTGTCACATGATAACAATATCAAAAGAAGAGCTCGAGAACATGGATGACCTTCCCTGGCTTTGAAAATAGCAACGACGAGGTGATCTCAGAATTCCCACCAGCGCCAAAAGAGCTGGAAGATGGAATCCATATCACTGCAGATAACCTCAAGAAAATTGAGTTGGGAACGGTGAATAACCCGCGACCGACATTCATTAGTGAACTGCTGTCTGAAAAGAGGGTGGCTTCATTAAAAAACCTGCTTATGCAGCATAAAGATTGCTTCGCGTGGAACTATTCCGAAATGCCGGGACTGGATCCAGAAATTGCTGTGCATAAATTGGCGATATCCCCGGACGTCAAGCCAGTCAAACAGGCACCGAGAAGAATGCGGCTCGAGCTTGAGATGAGGATCAACGCCGAGGTCAAGAAGCTGATCGACTCTGGTTTTATCCAAGAGGTCCAGTATCCCGAGTGGATCGCCAACATCGTCCCGGTGATGAAGAAAAATGGAACGGTGCGCATATGCGTGGACTTCCGGGATCTCAATAAAGCTTGCCCGAAGGACGATTTCCCAGTGCCAGTCACCGAACTGATGATAGACAATACGTCCACTCATGAGGTTTTCTCCTTTATGGACTGCTCGTCAGGGTATAATCAGATAAAGATGCATCCCGAAGACCAGAAGCACACCGCCTTCAGGACTCCTTTGGGTATATTCTGCTACAAGGTGATGCCCTTCGGTCTAAAGAACGCCGGTGCCACCTATCAGAGGGCCATGACGAAAATCTTCGATGACCTTATACATGAAATCGTCGAATGCTATATCGACGACCTCGTGGTTAAAAGCAAATCATACGAGGAACATCTCGAGCATCTAAAGACTGTATTTCAACGCCTTCGACAATACAACTTGAAGTGGAACCCTCTCAAGTGTGCATTCGAAGTTTCCTCGGGCAAATTCCTGGGATTCATCGTCCGACATCGAGGTATTGAGATAGATCCGTCAAAGATCAAGGCGATCATGGAAATGCCTCCGCCAAAGACTCTCAAACAGCTGCGGTCTCTCCAAGGGAAGCTCGCGTATATACGGCGATTTATAGCCAACCTATCAGGCAAGTGCCGTCCTTACAGCCACCTGATGAAGAAGGGAACCCCGTTCGTCTGGGACCAAAAATGCCAAAGCGCGCTAGACGAGATCAAGCAATACCTGCAGAACCCGCCAGTGTTGGCTGCTCCGGTCAAAGGAAAGCCCCTCATTCTTTATACAACCGCCCTCGAAGGTTCCTTAGGTGCTTTATGGGCACAAGAGAACGATCAAGGGAAAGAAAGAGCACTCTACTACTTAAGTCGAGTTCTACTGGGGGCAGAAAACAACTACTCCCCCATTGAAAAACACTGCCTGGCGTTGATCTTCGCGATAGCAAAGCTCAGGCACTATGCGTTGGCGCATGAAGTCCGTCTCATTTCGAAGGTGGACCCCCTTAAATATTTAATGTCGAAGGCCATATTGACGGGGCGACTCGCTAAATGGGCCATGCTCTTGATGGAGTTCTCGATAACCTATCAGCCTCTCAAGGCAGTGAAAGGCCAGGCCATCGCCGACTTTCTCGCTGAGCATCCGATACCCGCCGATTCTCCTTTAAATTGCGATCTTCCAGATGAACACACGTTTGATGCGATCGATGGTGGTGATACCCCATGGGAGCTTTATTTCGATGGAGCATCTTCCATGAAGAAGCGCAAACAAAATACCCATATAATCAAATCGGGAGTAGGGCTCATCTTTGTAACTCCACAAGGAGGGATAATGCGCTTTGCTTTCTCCCTAACAGAGCCGAGGAAAAACAATGAAGCCGAATACGAAGCTTTGATAGCAGGCCTCGAGATCGCCATCAACATGGGAATTGAAAACCTCCTCATATACGGAGATTCCCAACTGGTCGTTAGTCAAGTAAACGGAAACTACCAGACATGCAAACCAGAATTGGTGAAGTACGGTGAAAAGGTGCAACAACTGTTGACCCAAATCCCATCCTATACTTTGGAGAACATACAGCGCGCGGAAAACAGCAAAGCGGACGTGTTGGCCAAGCTCGCTAAAGAATTGGCTGACGAGAACCTCGAAGACGTCAGAATTGTGGTACAAAGTCGTCGGGTGCTCGTCCCAGCGGAAATATCTCCGGAATCACCCGAAGAGAAGGGAGCGACTGAGAGAATGGCTATGCAAATAAAAGACCGTGAAAAGGCTGAGGATTGGAGGGAAGTCTTTATAGACTACTTCAAATACCGTCGAACGCCCGAAGATGCGTCCTCAAGACATCAGCTTATGAAACGAGCTCTGTCTTTCGCCTTCGTCAATGATACTCTGTACAAGAGATCGTTTGATTCTCTGTGGTTGAGATGTCTGGGACCTGACGAAGAGGAAAAAGTCGTTCAAGAAGTTCATGACGGACTCTGCGGTTCTCACCAAGAGGGCCCAAAGATGAAGCTGAAGATCAAACGGATGGGCTATTACTGGCCCACGATGATTCAGGACTGCCTCGAATATGCGAAGCAATGCCACTCATGCCAAATTCATGGGGACTTCATCCACCAGCATCCAAATCTGCTACACCCGACAGTGGCTAACTGGCTATTCGAAATGTGGGGAACTGACATAGTCGGCCCCATCGAACCAGTATCGTCCAGGGGACATCGTTTCATCCTGGCGACGACTGACTACTTCTCCAAATGGGCAGAGGAAGTACCGCTGAGGGAAGTGAAGACGGAGAATATCCTCCACTTTTTCAAGACGCACGTCATTTATCGGTTTGGAACTCCGCGACGGATCATCTCCGATAACGGGCCAGCTTACAGAAGCCACAAGATCAGTTGCTTCGCGCAACAACACAATATAGACTGGAGATATTCCTCAGTTTATAATCCGCGAGCTAACGGTCTAGCTGAGGCCTTCAATAAAACCTTAACAAAGATTATGAAGAAGACAGTGTCCCGAAATAAGAAGGACTGGCATGAGAGGCTGCAAGAGGCTCTTTGAGCGTATCGAACGACGTTCAAGGCAGCCACGAACACAACGCCATATACGCTGGTATTCAGTACAGAAGCAGTACTCCCCCTCGAGATAGAGTTACCCTCTCTACGAGTGGCAGTCCACTACGAGCTGACGGACGAAGAAAATGCTCACCTTCGGCTTGAGGAGCTTGATGCCCTTGATGAAATCCGGCTCATAGCGCAAAAAAATCTGGAGGCCTATAAAGCAAAGATGACGTGCTCATATGAAAGATTAACCCGGCCGAGGACATTCCGCCAAGGTGAACTCGTGCTAGTGGTCAAAAGACCTATGATCCCCAATCGCGCCAAGCGGGGAAAGTTCGAGCCAAACTATGAAGGCCCGTACATGTAGGGTTACTAGGCACACTCAAGAGGTTCCACAAGGCATCAACCATGCCAAATTCAAATTTTCCGGTGCCGAGAAACCCTAAACTAGATCGATTACTAGAAGTAAAGCGAAAGAACATGTAAGTTAACAACTTAACTACAAGTGAAAGGGATTACAACTTTTGCAGATCCGGTCCTCCACTTATTTAGATCCGTGTTGACGTCCCTCCGCTGCGATCATCGGGATCCCGGACTCTAGCGATGGTTTCGTCGGAGAAATGAGCGGGCTAGGTCGTTGACTCCGAGGTCGAAGATGATCTACGTCCGGAAGACTCAAGCTCAAGCTATTCCTTCACTTGGTCAAAAACTTTGTGAAGAGAACACCCTATACAACATGGCAAGTGGTAGAGGATGAAGAAATAGGAAGTGGGTTCACTTTAGAATTGGATTTCTCACTCTTTTTCCCATGGCACCATTGGAGCTAGCAAGCTTTTGTGAGCTTGATGAAGGAGAAGAAGAAGAAAAGAAATTATTATCTCCAAATGAAAACCTATCCAATAAATAATGGCACCATGGTTGAGTTAAGCCCTCATGCTTAACTCATGTAGAGAATTAACCAAAGCATTAGGTTAAGGGTTGGGTTAACTAATATCTTATACAAATGACAAAAGAGTTGACTTTGTCAATGTTTATCAAGCTTCATGAAGCTTGATAACTTTGACCAAAGTCACACTCTTTTGTTATATACTTGGAAAATAGTAAACCCTAATTTAACCTTGATTTGGTTCAAGTCTCATACACTCAACTTGTTTGTATCATCAAGCATGATACAAACATGTACACTTGCATATATCACATATAAACAATGTGCACATCCAAGTGAGAAAATCAATCTTAAGTGAACCAATACTAGTTAATGTAAAGTAATATATCAAATATATAATTATACATTAAATCATTAAATCAACACTTGATTTAACGATCCGGTCATATCGCATATAACCGACTAATATCAAGTGTATCAATGTATCGAATCAACACTTGATTCGGTAACCCGGTTGTATCACATATAACCGACCGATGATACAAATCACGAGAATAGAATACAGTATCAGATACTGGTATTATTCTCGGTCCCGCACATATCTCATATGCGCTCCTATTTCGTTTCGCTTGAGCCAGGAAACCCCTGTGTAGGACTCTAAAGACTCGTCAGTACGCCGGCAGTAGGTGATGATCATATCAAACACTCACAAACCGCAAGCGGTCTGCTAAACGTAACGGCCACCCGGGTATTGAGCGATCAGAAGATCAACGAGCAAGCCCGCTCACACTCCTGTGAATCCAATCAATAACACACCGTACAGTCCGGTCTGTTCGTCTGATATGTCGCATATCTCGTCTAGGGGTGGTAAACGTCAGACCCCAATAACTCGATAAGTCGTATCGATATGAGGCTCATAACGGGTCGAGAAACTACTGGTAACACTTACCAGTAAATCCTTAAAGCAGCCTTGGCCAAGAACTTCCTGTTATAGCCAATCGAGCACAGCGCAACATCAACTCCCTATACCGGAAGAGACGAAACCCCTCCTATCGCTCATTGCTTCCATGTGATTCGGGACTGTACCCAAAAGCCACATTTTTGCACGCCCTCTTGGACGTGGTATGATGGAAATCAAAGCACAGTGGGAATCACACAAGACTCTATGACGATCTCGGGTCTACAGACTAACCTGCACCAGTGTCACCAGAGAACTGCCATCTGACGTAAGGTATAATACCATCTGGGAGTTCTCGGCGAGTCCGTCCAGTGTACCTAGTCTCCACTGAGCATCCGTATATCATCTCTGATGTCAAACACCAATGGATATGGGATCATCCATCACCCATCTGTATAGGTCGAGAAGGTCTACGCTAGTCTACTCTGGTATATCGATGCCCCGTCTCGATACACCCACGACTAGGGACTTTGAAGGATGTACTTATGGACTACCATGTCCCCACTAGTATGATCCGCATCATAGTCCAGGTAGTCAAGTACACATCCTAAGGGCTTTACCAACATGTAACAGAGAGACAATCAGTGTACACGTTAAAGTAAAGAGTAACCAGATAGCATACTATCATATCAAGCAAGAAAGTCATCCCTATATATGTCCAAGCATCCACTACAATATACATCCTATGTATAGTAATGGCCTCTAGGGCATACATATAACTAACAATCTCCCACTTGCACTAGGGCCATCTGTCAGCAGTGGTTGTAGTATCCCATACTCAACCATCCCATAAAAGTCTCTCTCTGGGAAAAGGCCTTTGTGAGTGGATCCGCCGTGTTTTCCTCTGAGTCTACTCTCCTAACCTCGATCCCCTGGAGATCATCCATCTCCACGATCAGGTGATACTGCCTAAGAATATGTCTGGATCACTGATGGGACGGGCGTTCCTAGGCATAAGCCACAACTCCATTGTCATACAATGGGAGGAACGAAGTTCATCTCATGAACTAATATACACCCAGACTTCCTCTTTAGTAGCATCTTTGGTAGCGATGTATCCAGCCTTTATCATCTAGTATGCCACGGTATCTAGCTTGGAACTCTTCCAACATACCGTCCCTTTACTGAGGGTAAAGACAATGCCTGCGACTGACATTCAGTCGTCCTTATCACCCTGGAACCTTTCCAGTGATTCTCCCCAGAATCAATAGATACCATCTCACTACAACTAGTGAGTATCCTAACATCCAATTAGATCTATCTCATAGATCCAAAACCCAGGATTTAGTAGGTATCACTTTGATCCTATATGGAGAATCCTTGTGATAAGCGGAGATTGACCGAGCGTAGCATAGGAAACTCCTTCCCTATCAAGAGTATGTCATCCACGTACTCTACGAGGATCACCACCACACTCCTTACTACTTTTTTGTATATACAAGGTTCATCTACCATTTTGATGATGTCAAAAACTTTGACTAACACATCAAAACAGATGTTCCAACTCCGCGATGCATGCTTTATCACATAAAACATCTTGCACACATTTCCGCTGCTCCCACTGTCTACAAAGCCCTTTGACTGTGTACTTACAGACTCTCTCTTCTAAAACATCATTTAGAAAAGCAGTCATGACACCCAACCGCCAGATATCGTAGTCATGGTATGTAGCCATGGCAAGTAGGATCTGGATGGACTTAAGCATAGTTACTTAGAAAATGTTTCATTATAATCCATACCTGGTCAATTATGCAAACCTCTAACAAGTCTAGCTTTGAAAGTCTTGACTTTTCCATGTACACCAAGTAATCTTCTTAAGATATACTTGCTCCTGATGGGGATTTAACCCTTCAGATAAAGCAACCAAAGTCCATACTTTGTTGGTATATAAGGATTCCATTTCAGATCGATAAGCATCCAGCCATTCTTACAGAGTCACACTCCTGATGGCTAGCTCGAAACTAGTTAGATCATCATCCCATGATACAATCCTCGCTCCCACTGTCATAGAGAAACCGAAGTATCTCTCAGGTGGGCAAGGAAACCTACTAGATCGGCGGAGAGGCTAAGGTTCGTTGGTTTCTATTGAATCCTTTGGTTCTACCAAATCATCATCTGCAGTTTGTCTAGCTGGAACTCTTTCCAGTTCTACCTCATGACCAATAATTTCTTCACAAGAAATTCCCTTTCACGAAGGTGGCATGCTGAGAAACAAAACATTTTTTTTGTTCCTCGGTTAGATAAAAGATATTCCTTTGCGAATGCTTGGGATATCCAACAAACTTCTACAGAGTTGACTTTGCCTCGAGCTTGTCCGGATTTTTCTTTTTAGACATAGGCCGGACAACCCTAAATCTTAACAAACTTAAGATATGGGCTCTTCCCTTTCCATATCTCATATGAAATGGTAGACAACTGATTTGATCGGAACCCTATTCAATAGGTATGCAACTTCATAAGTGCATAACTCCCTAAAAGGAAATAGGAAACTCAGTAGTACTCATCATAGAACACACCATATCACATAGGGTGCTATTGCTCCACCCCGATATACCATCGTGCTATGGTGTATACGGAGGAGTAATGCTGAGAGAGAATCTCATTCTCCTTTAGAATAATCCAGAAATTCCGTGCTCAAGTATTCTCCTCCTTGATCATATCAAAGGACATAATACTTTTACCCGTATTTTGGTTCTCTACTTCTAACTTATATTCTATGAATATCTCAAAAGGTTCGGACTTGTGTTTCAACAGGAACATATGTCTGAATCTTGAGAGATTATCAGAGAATGTAATGAAGTACAAAGAACCGGTCTTGGCATGTGTAGACAGGGGACCTTCATACATCAGCATGTATCAATCCCAAGAGTTCACTAACTCTTTCTCTGTTTCCAATAAACAGAGCTATGGTCATCGTATCTCTGTGACATGACTGGCAAGTTTCACAAGATGTAAATTCAAACTAATTTAAATATGCATCTTAATGTAACTTCAGCTAGTCGGGTCGCATTGATATGACCTAGTCTACAATGCCTTAAGAAGGATTTGTTCATTTCTGAACTCTTCCTCTTGTGTGTGTTCTATATACTAAGAACTGTAGTTTGATTTAGAACGTTAATGCTTTTAGATAACGTACCTGAACCGATCAACTCTTGATTTAGGAAATGTTCAAAACACTATCCAACAATACAAAATTATATCCTTCTTTATCTAAATAAAGAGACTGATATGATTTTGTATATCAGGTTCGGTATCTAATAACATTTGTTCAGAATCAATGTATTCTGGTAATACAGGGTGACAGTGACCAACAGACCTGGCTGCAATACTTGCACCGTTTTCTGTCTCATGAAACTTATCACCCGTTCTCAGTTCTCTACCTTTTTGTAGCCCATGTAACATATTACATATGCGGGATCCTGATCCGGTATCTCATACCCAGGACGTAAAGGACACTGAGAAACAGTTCTCTGTAATGAACACACCCTAAGATGATGCATCAGTATGCACTTTCTTCGTTTGGGCGGCACGGGAATTCTGGTAATCCCCAATTTCCTGCTCTGTCTTATAACAATTACAAGTTGGAGCGGGACCAACGTTCCCCAGCTCAGTATAACAAGCGGGTTCGGTCAATGTATTCGTATTATTATCTTAATTAAGGCGTGACATGGTCGCTACCTGGAGAGAGAGAGAAGAAAACACTCTGCGTGCGTTCTTGCAAGATCGGATTAGTTATTATTTTATCTAATCAGGATGGCTCCCACTGTTTTTATCAAATCTTCCTTCAAACCCTAAAAGGAAAGACTAGCCGGGATTAATTACACGCTACAAGTTCGCCAATCTTTCAGCCAGGCTAGTGTCGGTACTTTGAGGGAGGTTCCCCGTGCTTTCGCACGGACCTAATTAAAGTAAACCTCGTTTTCCCAGAGGCGTAACCCCGTTGACACCTTTCTAGACACCTACTTGATCGGCTAATTGTAATGTGTAAAACTCTCCCAGGAGTAACAATTACTCGCAGTGGGTATCGGGATCCAACTATCTCATAGAAGGTATGCAATCTCATTGCAAATTTCAACACTTGAAATTCCCGATAATATTTTGCCCCTAGCGTTCTATGACCTTGACGAATGCCAAATAACCCATAGTCCACTAGTCAAGTTCAACCCGTACATTTCTTGATTGAATTAAACCCACCCGCACGACCCTTGACGAATGCCAAACAACGCCGTACGAATACCCTAATCCAATTTGCATCATATGCATAAGCAGATAAATACTAGTTAGCTACCGTACACTACGCCTTGACGAATTCCAAACTACCGCAGCACGAATACTAAGTAGTACTTATCTGAAATGACGGAGGGCTACGACAGGTTTTTAAGAAAACCTTTTGCGTAATGAACTTGATATCGTTGTAGAATCGAGTGATTTTAAATGGAGTGTTTTTTAGGCTTTTCTAGTTTTGCTAAAGGGGTCACTCCCGGTGAAGGGATCGTCGGCCCTTTCCTCATCGAATAAGGTGCAGGATATATCATATATACCGCTGTGCAAAGCAAGAACTATAGGAGCAATCAAAAGACAAACCGAGGGTTGTAGCATCTGCCAGTTATTGCTAAAGGGGTCACTCCCGGTAAAGGGATCTCGGCCCTTTCCTTATCGAATAAGGTGCAGGATGTTCTACAGGGAACACCGTGATGCAAAGCAAGAACTGTAGCTACCTGTTTTTGAAAATTCGATTCCACAACATCTTTTAGGTTTTTTTTATTTCATTAATCATATTAATGAAGTCCCATCATTTAAATCACCTAAACATCACAGATAAATACGACGTACACTTATGCCATCCGCATTCGCCTCGATGTCCCCTCGTGCACCGTTAGGTTAGGTAACTAACGACAGAGCGGGGCAGGGCTAGCGCGAGTGCAAAAAATAAGTAACGTCTATATAATATATCATATATATATCATATACAGTATCTATCATCATATATCAAATGATCACATCACAGATATCGCAGCAGAAGAAACATATGAAACATTGGATATACTAGGACGTCCGTATTTTCAATACGAGCCTGTATAAAACACGGATTCCATGGTCGCGATGAATAGCCAAACCCACACCCCTAGACCCCTACAAGAGCGGCAAGCAACCCTACCAATTCAAGAGTTAGGAGACCCGGACTCGACTCCTCGAGTTGGTCTCCCACTGGACTCTAGAACCCGGTTACTTGTGCTCTCCTCCTTGAGTCTATCCTAGTGCGGAAAAGTAAATAATATACATCAACGGTGACATCTTCCGCAACCTGGAAGTGCCCCAATAAAAGAATATTACATACAAATGAATTTTACATGAATGAAAATAAAAACTCTCATCTCACATAAAACCCCCGGCTATTCAAAACGCGACGATCCAATATAACATATCCAGCAACACATAACATCACATGTCATCAACGTAAGTAAACATGCGTATCCCAATTGTCGTTGACATATAGCAACGAAACCGGCGATATCACATATTACACTTACGGTCGCAGAAAAGAAAGTGTAAAACTACAACAGTTGGAATCCGCAACCTCCTTAGACATCGCATGCCTAACAATTATAAACCCCGCATTTTAGTCTCTATATCGAAAACACTTTTCAATATCTAGTCGGGCAATTCAACAAGATTCCCGATAAACTGATCGAATGCTCGTCGCAAACTTTAGTAGACGGCCGCACCCCCGGATGCCGTCGACGAAGTGCACTAAGGCGGAACACCGTTGCCGCGAGCACCCGAACGGATGCTTTTGGCGACGGGGTTCTCCTACAGTCACTTGGTCGGGGCTATGGGGCATGGTTGTCTATTAAGTTTACCCGGCGAGTATCCGCGTACGCTACGTGATTGCGACGGACTTTTGATCACATCAAAATTCCGTGGCAACCGATCAAGTGAGACTAAAGTGCTATGTTTATAACATCCAAATCAGTTATCTCATAACTATTTGTGGATTCCAAATATTGTATCACATTCCAGATAAATAGAAAATGTTAAACTTTCCGATCGAACAATCAAACCCCCAAGTTTTCCCAAAACAGCTCAACACATGAAATAAATTTAAAAACATTCACTTCATGCCACAGTACCAACGGTCCAGACGTAGAAGGGTCAAGCCAACGCCTCACATATGGCACGCCGTACTGCCCCAAACCCTAAGGTTCAAAGGGTAGTTCAAGACGGTCACATAATCGAGTTAAGGTTTGTTGTCTTTTAGAGGGTTCATCGCGTTACTTGCACTACTTAGAACGTTTTCAAACTACGGAAAAATCCAACACTTGGAAATTTCCTGGCAGGGGAAAAATTGGGTATTTATATCCGGTCGAACTTTTTAACATGTTCTAAAATTATCCGGAAAAACTTAATAAACAAAGTTAAATAATCCGATCGAATTATCGAGTCCCCAATACACCCCAGAAAACTCAACTCTTGAGTGAAACATAAAAATTCACAGAAGAATCAGCAAACACCAACTAAGGTTACTGTGCAAAAAGGATTCCCTGATCATTACATATGGCCGCGGAACCGCCGCCAATACCTTGTTAAGACCGCGGTTCCGCGGCGCTTTAGTCGTATTACAGTCACGTGCTTCACGGTAACCCTTGTAGTTGCCTGCTGATATTTTTGAGAATTTTTAATTTGGAAAAATCCACTGTTTTAAAATTTGTACAGAGAGGGGTGTCGTATGGGGTTTCGGGGTTCGATCGGGTTTCTAACTTCGTCTACATTTCGCCTAAAGCTCTAGCTAGGCTCTGATACCACTGTAGGGTTACTAAGCATACTCAAGAGGTTCCACAAGGCATCAACCATGCCAAATTCAAATTTTCCGGTGCCGAGAAACCCTAAACTAGATCGATTACTAGAGGTAAGGCGAAAGAACATGTAAGTTAACAACTTAACTACAAGTGAAAGGGATTACAACCTTTGTAGATCCGGTCCTCCACTTCTTTAGCTCCGTGTTGACGTCCCTCCGCTGCGATCATCGGGATCCCGGACTCTAGCGATGGTTTCGTCGGAGAAATAAGCGGGCTATGTCGTTGACTCCGAGGCCGAAGATGATCTACATCGGGGAGACTCAAGCTCAAGCTATTCCTTCACTTGGTCAAAAACTTTATGAAGAGAACACCCTATACAACATGGCAAGTGGTAGAGGATGAAGAAATAGGAAGTGGGTTCACTTTAGAATTGGATTTCTCACTCTTTTTCCCATGGCACCATTGGAGCTAGCAAGCTTTTGTGAGCTTGATGAAGGAGAAGAAGAAGAAAAGAAATTATTATCTCCAAATGAAAACCTATCCAATAAATAATGGCACCATGGTTGAGTTAAGCCCTCATGCTTAACTCATGTAGAGAATTAACCAAAGCATTAGCTTAAGGGTTGGGTTAACTAATATCTTATACAAATGACAAAAGAGTTGACTTTGTCAATGTTTATCAAGCTTCATGAAGCTTGATAACTTTGACCAAAGTCACACTCTTTTGTTATATGCTAGGAAAATAGTAAACCCTAATTTAACCTTGATTTGGTTCAAGTCTCATACACTCAACTTGTTTGTATCATCAAGCATGATACAAACATGTACACTTGCATATATCACATATAAACAATGTGCACATCCAAGTGAGAAAATCAATCTTAAGTGAACCAATACTAGTTAATGTAAAGTAATATATCAAATATATAATTATACATTAAATCATTAAATCAACACTTGATTTAACGATTCGGTCATATCGCATATAACCGACTAATATCAAGTGTATCAATGTATCGAATCAACACTTGATTCGGTAACCCGGCTATATCAAATATAACCGACCGATGATAAAAATCGTGAGAATAGAATACAGTATCAGATACTGGTATTATTCTCGGTCCCGCACATATCTCATATGCGCTCCTATTTCGTTTCGCTTGAGCCAGGAAACCCCTGTGTAGGACTCTAAAGACTCGTCAGTACGCCGGCAGTAGGTGATGATCATATCAAACACCCACAAGCCGCAAGCGGTCTGCTAAACGTAACGGCCACCCGGGTATTGAGCGATCAGAAGATCAACGAGCAAGCCCACTCACACTCCTATGAATCCAATTAGTAACACTACCGTACAGTCCGGTCTGTTCGTCTGATATGTCGCATATCTCGTCTATGGGTGGTAAACGTCAGACCCCAATAACTCGATAAGTCGTGTCGATATGAGGCTCATAACGGGTCGAGAAACTACTGGTAACACTTACCAGTAAATCCCTAAAGCAGCCTTGGCCAAGGACTTCCTGTTATAGCCAATCGAGCACAGCGCAACATCAACTCCCTATACCGGGAGAGACGAAACCCCTCCTATCGCTCATTGCCTCCATGTGATTCGGGACTGTACCCAAAAGCCGCCTTTTTGCACGCCCTCTTGGACGTGGTATGATGAAAATCAAAGCACAGTGGGAATCACACAAGACTCTATGACGATCTCGGGTCTACAGACTAACCTGCACCAGTGTCACCAGAGAACTGCCATCTGACGTAAGGTATAATACCATCTGGGAGTTCTCGGCGAGTCCGTCCAGTGTACCTAGTCTCCACTGAGCACCCGTATATCATCTCTGATGTCAAACACCAATGGATATGGGATCATCCATCGCCCATCTGTATGGGTCGAGAAGGTCTACGCTAGTCTACTCTGGTATATCGATGCCCCGTCTCGATACACCCACGACTAGGGACTTTGAAGGATGTACTTATGGACTACCATGTCCCCACTAGTATGATCCGCAGCATAGTCCAGGTAGTCAAGTACACATCCTAAGGGCTTTACCAACATGTAACAGAGAGACAATCAGTGTACACGTTAAAGTAAAGAGTAACCAGATAGCATACTATCATATCGAGCAAGAAAGTCATCCCTATATATGTCCAAGCATCCACTACAATATACATCCTATGTATAGTAATGGCCTCTAGGGCATACATATAACTAACAGTACATAATAGACAAGGTCTACCAAGGTGGAGCCTATCTACTCATGGATATGCAGGGTGAAAGGCCTTACAGGCTAATAAATGGCCGATTCCTAAAGAAATACTACGCTTAGCGAGTTACTGCCTAGGTCAATGATAGATGACGACGACTATGTCCGCTCGCTATCTTCCTAAACTCAAACTTTATAAGCAGTAGCCAGCCTTCTCCTGGACAGACCGAAACGTCCTTAAACTAATGGCGGACCGAAACGTCCTTAAACTAATGGCGGACCGAAACGTCTTTAAACTAATGACGGACCGAAACTTCCTTAAACTACTACCGCAGCATCTTGAGGCTAACGAGATAAATAAAAGAAAAAGGAAAATAAAAAAATATATAAAAATAAAATATATATATATATATATAAAAACGGTATGTCCATAAGCAAAAAGGGCACGGATGAAAACCCGAAAGGGCTCCGTGAGTAAAAACAGTAGGACTACCGGCGAGTGTTCGTGAAAACCCGAAAGGGCGCGACCTCATAAAAAAATATAAAAATAAAAAGAATAAAAAAAAGGGTATGTCCATAAGCAAAAAGGGCACGGATGAAAACCCGAAAGGGCTCCGTGAGTAAAAACAGCAGGACTACCGGCGAGTGTTTGTGAAAACCTGAAAGGGCGCAACCTCGTTAAAAGACACTTACAGGGTCCTCTCGACCTTGTGAGGAAAAACCACAGGCGTGAGATCCTTACGACTCACAAGGGAGCAACACACTTAGGGATCCCCACGATTCCTAAGGAGAAAATACACTTGCGAGATCCTCACGACTCGTAAGGAGAACTCTCTTATGGGACCTTCACGGCTCATAAGATTTGAAAGTCTTAAGTTACAGAAATCTAAACATGTGCTTAAGCAAACCCCCCCCCCCCACAACTTTCAATATTGCCCTACAAGTGGTTCAATTCTGACCCTTGTATACAATTCACGGGCGCGAATAAACATTTCCCTAACCAAGTCACATCCGTGACTGGGGATATGTTCGCATGGTGAACAACCCTTGTAAGTCCTCTCGACTTACAAGGAGAAAACCCTCCTGTAGGATCCTTACGACTTACAGAGGAACATACACTTAGGAATCCTCACGGTGCCTAAGGAGAAAATACACCTACGAGATCCTCACGACTTGTAGGGAGAAATACCTTTGTGAGACCCTTACGGCTCATGAAGTCAAAAGCCTTAGCCGACAGGATCCTAACCCTGTTCGCTAAGCCACCTTTGTTTGACATCGACGGAGGCAAATGATGATTCGCTCCTGGAAATATCCCAGTTGTAGCGGTGCTGATGCCGAAATCGGTGTCTAATTTCAGGTTTACGGTGAAAAGCCGGTAGGCCGCACATGCATACGAAATAGCCGAAATGATGGGGCAACTTGCAATAAAAAGCAGCAAGTAAAAACGTATGCATACAAAACAGCCGAAATGATTGAGCAACTCGCAATAAAAAACAGCGAGTAAAAATAAAATAAATAGCCGAAATGATTGGGCACCGCGAAAAATAGCCGAAATGATTGGGCAGTCGCGACCTTCGCGATCAAAAGCTGAAATGATAGAGCATCGCGGAAATAAAACAATAAAATGAATGAAACTTTTGCCCTGCAGGTAAGTCCATAGTGACCCCTGTATACAATCCATGGGCATAAACAAAAAAAATGGGGGGAAGGGGACTACATTTCTCCACTAGGCTGCGTCAAAGGGAAGTCAGATCTTGACGACCACATCTACAGCCTGGAGACCAACAGCGGCGTTCCTCCTCATTCCAGCAGGACACGGACGTGACATCACCAATCGGAGTCACGGCAAAGTCCCCAGTTCCAAGACTCTACGGTTCACAGACAACCTAGAGTCAGCAAATGACCTCCGTTGTGGAAACAAGTCAGCAAATGACCTCCTTCGCGGAAAAAAGTCAGCAAATGACCTCCGTCGCGGAAACGAGTCAACCAACGACCTCCGTCTCGGAAACAAGTCAGCAAATGACCTCCGTCATGAAAACAAGTCAGCAAATGACCTCCTTTGCGGAAACAAGTCAACCAATGACCTCCATCGTGGAAACAAATCAGCCAATGACCTCCGTCTCGGAAATAAGTCGGTCAATGACCTCCGTCTCGGAAACAAGTCAGCAAATGACCTCCGTCATGGAAACAAGTCAGCAAATGACCCCCTTCGCGGAAACAAGTCAGCCAATGACCTCCGTCGTGGAAACAAGTCAGTCAATGACCTCCGTCTCGGAAACAAGTCAGCCAATGACCTCCGTCGTGGAAACAAGTCAGCAAATGACCTCCGTCACGGAAACAAGTCAGCCAATGACCTCCGTCGCGGAAACAAATCAGCCAATGACCTCCGTCGCGGAAACAAGTCAACCAATGACCTCCGTCGTGGAAACAAGTCAGCCAACGACCTCCCCGTCGGAGCAATACTTCGACTCGGAAACAAGTCAACTCACCAACCACTTACAAGTCCTCTCGACTTGTAAGGGAGAAAATTCTCTTATAGGATCCTTACGACTTATTAGAGAAAACACACTTAGGGATCCCCACGATTCCTAAGGAGAAAATCCACCTGCGAGATCCTCTCGATCCGTGGGGAGAAAAGTCTTTATAAGACCCTCACGGCTCATAGAGTTGAAAAGTATTAGGCAGCAGATCTGAACATGCGGCCTAAGCCATCGCTATCTCTTGGAGAAATCTAGATGATTACTCTATTATCTGTCAATTGTGTTTATCAAGACTGCATGCTGATAATAAGAGAAGCAAGAAAGCAAAGAAATAGTACAAGACATTACAAAGAAAAATGTGTTTCTTTATTTATTGACTTTAATCGAGTACAAGATGAAGCGTATAAAAGAATAAAGAATAGATACATCTGATTCGAAAAAGAAATTTTTTTTTACAAGTATATGGATACAAGGGGAACAAAATTAGCCGTTAGTGTTGCAATTCTAACGCTTGGCGTTTAAAAAATTTTAATTAATAAATTAATTAAATTAAAAATTAATTAAAATTAAATTAAAAATAAAATTAAATTAAATTAAAATTAATTACACCACACTGCAGTGCAGTGGGTAGGAGACCAAAGGGGGACCCAAAAAATCTGGATGACAATGCATCAGTTAATAAGACAACCCCATCATTGGATGGGATTGTCAGTTAAACCCCAAGAGAACATTCTCATCAATAATAAAAAAACCCTAGAGACAAGGAGAAAATCTCCTCTTTCAGAGCAAAGCTCTGTCACAGAGTGACACTTGTCAAACTCTGGTCTCAGGGAAATAAAATTCCTTAAAAAGAGCCTAGCTCTGTAATAATGATAAAAAAAATTCCATCAAAGAAAAAATTAATTAATTCCTAAAAAAAAATTAAAGTTATGGGATCTTAAAGATCCATATAAAAAAAAACTCTTAAGAGTTCATCATCAGAAGATCAAAAGATCTATATTTTGTCAGTGAGCAAAGCTCTGTTCATGGGTTAAGAAACCCTGAAACAAATTCATGAGAGCAAAGCTCTGTTTATGAAACCCCAAAGGGGATTTTTTTAGATCAAAAAATCTATGAGAGCAAGGCTCTGTTGGTTAAGATTGATTTAAATTAATTTAAATTAATTTTACCTAATTTTTTTCTAACTTTGGAAATGAGAGCAAAGCTCTAGAGTTCTGGAAGCAAGAGCAAAGCTCTGAAAATCAAAATCTTGGAAAATGGTAAAGATTTTCTAAGGGCCAGGGGTCCTATTTATAAGGCGCTTGCGCCCCTTCAACTCCTGAGTTGATCTGCGGTCAGGATCTTGCCACCGCTGCACCCACGTGCGCGCCACGTGAGCGCAACGGTGGGGGGGCATTTGTTTCCCCCAATCAGAGCAAAGCTCTGTTTGAATTTCAAAAATTCAAAATTCGAAGTAACGCTTCAAATTCCTTGCGCTGCGCATAACGCGCCACGTGTCAAAGGCTGATACGTCAGCGCAGCGCCCAAGGCAGCGCACCCAATCAGAGCAAGGCTTTATTTAAAACAAAAATTAAAGGAAGCAACGCTTCAGTTGCGCGGGCGCTGCGCTGCGCGACACATGTCACGCGCTGGGGCGTTTGCGCCAAACAGAATTAAATTCTAGTAAGATTTTTCTGTTCTTGTTAAAACAAGAAGATTGCCTTCTGTAAAACAGAAGCCCTTGGATCAAAGATCCAACGGTGGGGAAAATTCCCCAAATCACTCAGAGAAAGATCTCTTTAACAAATTTAACAAGTTTATGGGCACTATATAAAGGCCCCTAGACCCCAATTCAAAGAATGATCAGCATTGTGAGAGATTAAGAATCTCAAAACAGAGAGAACTCTGAAGAAAGTTCAAGATAAAGGTAAAAAACTTCACAAAATAGGAGAATTTCTTCTAATAGATTATTGATCTAAGAACAAGATCAATGATCTTCAAATAATAATAAGTGCCTTGCACTTTTTTATGAACCATTGGTTGTCTGAAAACAAGAAAAACTTATTTTCTTTGATCTAAATTGAATCAAGAAATCAAACAGTGCCTTGCACTTTTTTATGAACCACTGGTTCTCTGAAAACAAGAAAAACTTGTTTTCTTTGATCTAAATTGGATCAAGAAATCAAACAGTGCCATGCACTTGTAAAATTTGCACTGTTGCGCTCTTGGGTTGGCGCAAGCCACCAGAGAGCGCCACGTGTCAGCACTTGAACCACTTGCGCTCTGCGCTTTTAAGAAAGAGCCTTGCTCTCTGAATTGGCGCAACTCACCAGAGCGCGCCACGTGTCAGCAGCGCAAGCGCAGCGCACTGGCGCAGCGCACTGCGCTTGCGTGACACGTGTCACCTCCACAAGCGCTTGCGCTCATTTATTGGCGCAAAGCGCCTGACAGGCCACATGGCCACTATCAGATGACTGATGCACTGCATCATTAAAAAAAAGGGGTTGAGCCTAATTAAAAAGTCCTAACAGGCCTAGTAAATGCTATGCATTATTTAAAAACAGATGCAATGCATCAGAGCCCAAACAAGGGTCTGTCAGACCAGAACAGATGTTGTGCATCATTTAAAAGGGGCAGAGCCCAAATAAAGGTCCAACAGAGACCAAGATAAATGCTATGCATTATTAAAAAGGGGCCAAGCCCCCTAGCACAAGCCTAATAGGCCTAAAAAAAATAAAAGCGATGAACATTTTTCAACTGGACTTAGCCCAATCACGGCCGTAAGTCCTCAAACTAAATTGACTGAGCAAGACTGCTCTCCTAAATCAATTTACATCCGGTTCGAGGGTACATCTCCGAACTCCTCTGACTCCTATCATTGTAATCCTTCAACGACGTCAGAGAGGTGACGGATCCCGACAACCACACATCGATACGGATTGCGAGGTCCCTAAACTCGTAGGACCGAAACGTCCTTAAACTAATATTCGTCCCCAAATGGGAATGTTGGACCACCATGTCCCTAAACTGGAAATCGACCGCAACGTCATTAAACTAAACAATAGAGCCAATTGCTCTCTTGTCAGATCCAAACGATCCCGTTAAGTTGATCTTAGTCTGGAGATTAGGCTAACGTATCCTTAACAAAAGTTTAAGTTGATCTTAGCCTCAATATGGCTAACGTATCCTTAAACTAAAACACCAAACACAAATCTAAATAAATACGGATTTGGACTAATCCACGTCCTACGGGCGACAGCATAACTTAGTCTCCGTATACAATCAACGGGCTTCCACAAACAAAACAATCACACACGACACGAAGTGAAATTCTGGAGAAGGAGAAAATGGCTACCGCGATGCGGTAGCAGGGAAGAGCATCCCCACAATCAAAAACCCCTCAAACGAGGGGGAATCTGACGAAGTCTGCTACATCGGTCGCATCCGTCTAAACCTCCGATACACGGTGCCATAAATCAACTTGGCATCTTCGGAGAGGTAGACGGATAAAACCATATAGCATCTGCCCCGAATCTCAGGTAAGACGTCCATCAAGTCGCGCCGTCTTTCGGAGGGGAACAGCCTTGTTGGTATTGATCCTCAATCCAGCTTTTGAAAATGAAGCAATCTTCGATTGGATGGCTTACTGCTTGATGGTAAGGGCAGTAATTAGGATTGTTGAGATCGCCTGGCTATATTGGACATTTTGGACTCGGCAGATTGATGAGTCTGTTGCGCACTGCCAGCTCGAACAGTCTTCTCGTTTTATCCTGAGGAAACGAGTAAGGACGTCCCAGTCTCTCCTCAAGGGATGGGCATGGACGCATATTGTTTTGACGGACAACTGGCTTTAAGTTGCTCGGCTGTTGTCGAGTATTAGCGACGAAAGTTGCTTTCCCTTTCCCCTTTTCATGCCGAGGATCCGTTTTTGAAGGAGATGGTCTGTGACCCATCTGATCCATTTGGGCCAACTTGTCAATCAAGGCCTGGAAAGTCGTTGGCTTGAAAAACAACATGAATTGGGAGATAGTCGACTGAGGGTCAAGAGTACCCACAAACATGCCTACCGCAGGTGCTTCTTCGATGCGTTGTTCGCACTTCGATCATAAGCTTCGCCATCGTATTGCGTATTGAACCCACGTTTCGCCTGGCCTTACCCTGGCGTTGATCAATGCGGTGATCGGGGTGCGCTCACTGGCGCTTGCAAATATCTGTATAAACAGAAGCTCCATCTCCGCAAATGTTTTGACGGAGTCGTTAAGTAGCTCCGAATACCATTCGAAGGCCGTTTCCGCTAAGCTGCCGACGAATTGGCGAAGCAACAGTTTATCATCGCCTCCAGTGTTACCGCATAAGGCTCTGAATTGAGCGACATGCTGATGTGGATTCCCCGTACCTTTATATATATGGAACTTAGGGATCGTATATCCCGGCGGGTACTTTATTTGATCATACCAGCCTGGATACGGTCGCCCAGTTTTAACGACTTGACCGGCTGCTTCATTTGCCTGGTGAGCTCGTATTTGCTGAGCTATATAGTCATCCAATGCGGCCTTGGAAATGGTTTCCTCTTTGGCTGCTGAAAGAACCGGAGGAGGATTAGATGTCTCCCCTCTATCGTCTTCAATAATGATCGGAGGGTCTTCGGCTGGAGGGTCCGGCTGTAACATCATCCCGACCATGTCTTGGAAGAGAAGCGCCATTTGTTTTATGTTGGCAGCTTGTTCTGCTGCTTCTCTGTCCTTCTTTTCGAGGACTCTGCGTAGGAAGTCAGCGTCAGTTTCTTGTTCGTAACGCTGTTCTGATGATGCCTCCGGGCTTTCTTTTGGCCCGGTAATTGCGGCCATTGTAGTCAGAATCTCTTGAAGCTTCTGCTGATGCTGTTCCTGGGCTCTTGTGATGGATCGGGTGAGTGGTCGGTGGCCCATAGAAGCACGGCTATCCTCCTTCCCAGATGCCATGTAAACGGTATAGACCGTTATGCCCCCAGACATAGGGCGTTTGGGCTCGACGTTTTTATGGTCTGCCACATTCACAGGGGCTTTCTCCGGCCTCCTTCTTTTCTAAGTGGTTGACGTTGAGGGGACCGCTGCAGTGGGCACCCAAGTAGTCGTCATCTTTTGTGGCTTAACAGGACGGTTTTCTTCCTGTCGGGCCTTCAGCTTTTTCTGCTGGCGGGGGTAGTCTTGATCAACCACTGAATTCCGAACCTGCCGCCAGACTTTGTAGATCTTGGAGGACAACCGCTGAGGGGACTGTTTTGGCTTTGTTTCCGCAATCTTCTCCAGTGGAGGAGGAGATCTTTTTAGTACGGCAGTAGGGGAATTCCTACGCACCTTGTTCAGCAATTCAAAGCTGTTCCCGGTTGGAACAGCAGCATTGACTTCCACCATTGGGGCTGGCGGAGTTAGCCCAGAGAGGGAGTTGCCCCCATCCTTCCTTACTTGGCGCCAGTGGTGACGTCGAGCGTGTCGAGCTGTTGGGATGGTTTCAGCTTGAGGGGTGACTTCGTCTTGCCCCCTGTTTTGGTGAGGCGTTGCTGGTATCAGCCTCTTAAAGACTGAGGTTCGTTGAGTAGCAGGATTTAATCTATTAAAGACAGACCTTGGAGAAGGGATGGCTATCCTCTTCGGAATAACCTGTTCTGGAATTGCAGGCTTCATCATGGGCCAACATGAACTTTGGCCCAATCTGGCGAAGACTGAGGCGCTGGAGCTGGACGACCCGTTGAGAGGTGCCGCTGTAGTTGCAAGCCGATCAAAGACTGACTTTTTGGGAGCTTCTGGTGTTGGTATAGGGGTGCTGAAGCTCATTGATGGGAGCATAGTCCCAAAAAAAAATCCAGTGGTGTCCTGAGTAACCTGTTCCACCGGCATAGAGAAGATGGAGGCCGCTTGGGGCCCGTAAGTCACTCCTCCGGACGGGATAGAGCGAGAGTTGCAGTTGCAGTTGGAACATTTCGTGCAAGTAGACGCCATTGATCTTTTATTTTCTGTACGGAGCAAGACACCAAATCTGGGTATCTCGAATCCAAAGGCAACCACAACAAACCGCGATTCGTTCGCGAACACGACACACGAAGTGTGGAGTGGAAAGAGGAAAAGGTCCCACCGGGCATGCCAGAATCTGTTCACCACCGAAAGCCGGGAAGACTGGACGTCTCGCCTGAATCTGGGGGCAGATGCTAATTGGTGCTATCCGTCCACCTCTCCGAAGATGCCAAGTTGATTTATGGCACCTATGTATCGAAGGATTAAACGGATGCGGCCGATGTAGCAGACTTCGTCAGATTCCCCCTCATCTGAGGGGGTTTTGATTATGGGGATGCTTTTCCCTACAGGCGTAAGCCCCTGCAGTTAATTACGCTACCGCATCGCGGTAACAACTTTCTCCTTCTCCAGCTGGTCACTTCATGTCGTGGGTGTTTGTTTTGTTTGTGGTTGCCCGTGAATTGTATACGGAGACTAATTTATGTTGTCGCCCGTAGGACGTGGATTAGTCCAAATCCGTATTTTCTTAGATTTGGGTTTGGGGTTTTGGTTTAAGGATACGTTAGTCTCATTCTGGACTAAGATCAACTTAAACGTTTGTTAAGGATACGTTAGTCTAATTTCCAGACTAAGATCAACTTAACAGGATCATTTAGATCCAACAAGAGAGCATTTGGGCTCTATCGTTTAGTTTACGGACATTTCGGTCGATTGCCAGTTTAGGGACATGGTGGTCCATTGTTAGTTTAAAGACATCCCGGTCAAGGTTAAGGACATCGTAGTCCGTAGAATGTATGGCCGTCGGGACCCGTCACCTATCTAAAGACGTTGAAGGATTACAATGACAAATATATCAGAGGAGTTCAAAGATGTACCATTGAACCAATGTTGGTTGGGAGATCTATAGTCCAATTTGGGACTAAAGTCTGTTTGAAGGTTTATGAGCATATGAGCTCAGTTGATATGAGTTGAACATTTTATTGTTCTGGCTGTTGAGCCTTTATTTGGGCCCAGCCCTTTTAATAATGCAAAGCATTGGGCTGTGTAATTAAATGCATAGCATTTATCAGGAGCAAAATAGTGGTCTGATAGTGCGCCACGTGGCTTGTCAGGCGCTTTGCGCCAATCAAAGAGCGCAATGCGCTAGCGCATGCGAAAGTGACACGTGTCACGCTCTGCGCTAAGCGCAAGTCTGTTAGCGCACTGCGCTTTCTGAGTGCGCTGCGCCAGTGAATGATACGTGGCGCGCTCTAGTGCTATGCGCCAATCCAAGAGCGCAGTACGCTGTTTTAGAAGCGCAAAGCGCAGATTATGTCTGTAGTTGACACGTGGCGCGTTCTGGTGCAGTGCGCCAGTCCAAGGAGCGCAAAGGCGCATTTCAAAAGTGCAAGGCACTGTCCAATAGCGCAGAGCGCATCTTGATCAAATTAAGATCAAAGAACAAGTTGTTTGTTCTCTCAAAAAAGGTTTTACCTCAAGATTCAAGAACCAAAGTTCTTGTTCTCAACAAAAGGCTGTGCCTTTATAGATCAAATGATCTGTGGATGAAGTAAATTACTTCTTTAAATTTTTATGATTAGATCTTTCTTTGATCTTGTTCTTTTTTATTGAAGATCTTGATCTTGTTCTTAGATCTTTGATCCTTTTAGAAGAGAATTCTTCTTTTTGTGAGATGTTTTCATCTCTGTTCTTCAAGAATTAGATTCTTTACCTTTAAAGATGAAGAAAATGATCTTCTTTCTTCAAAGGCTTGCCTTTTCTTTCTCTTTGAGTTTTTTCTCAAAGTTTGCAGAGGGTTCTCTCTCTTCTGTCTATGTCTGAGACTTGGAGTCTAGGGGCCTTTATATAGGGCCAAATGATCTGTTAGGCTAGTTACAGAGATCTTTCTCTGATTGATCTGGGGATATTTCCCCACCGTTGGATCTTTGATCCTAAGGCCTCTGTTTCACAGAAGATAATCTCCTTATTTTAATAAGATTGGAAAGATCTTTCTAGAATTTTAATTCTGATTAATTAATAATTTATTATTTAAATTTCAGTGCTGGCGCAATTGGCGCTAGCGCACCTACGTTTGACACGTGGCAGGCAGCCCAGAGCGCAGCGCAACTGCGCTAGTGCACCTGTGTTTGACACGTGGCGCGCAGCGCAGAGCGCAAGAGATCTGAAGCGTTGCTTCAATTTTTATTTTAGATTTTTAATATAGAGCTTTGCTCTTTATTAGGAAAAGGAAGCGTCGCTTCATTTCAAACATTGGAATTTGAACAGAGCTTTGCTCTGATTGGGGAAACAATCCTTATAACTAACAATGGACCGAAATTTCCTGAAACTAGCTACGGACAGAAACGTCCTTAAACTAACAATGGACCGAAACGTCCTTAAAACTAATAACGGACCGAAACGTCCTGAAACTATCTACGGACCGAAACGTCTTTAAACTACTACAAACCGCAATATCTTAGGGCTGACGCAAAAAAAAAGAACGATACGTCCATAAGCAAGATGGGCACGGATGAAAACCCGAAAGGGCTCCGTGAGTGAAAACGGCAGGGCTACCGGCGAGTTTGTGAAAACCCGAAAGGGCGCAACCTCATTAAAAAAACACTTATGAGATCCTCTCGACCTTGTAAAGAGAAAAATACCTGCGTGAGATCCTTACGACTCACAAAGGAGCAACACACTTAGGGATCCTCACGATTCCTGAGGAGAAATTACACTTATGAGATCCTCACGACTCGTAAGGAGAACCCTCTTATGAGACCCTCGTGGCTCATAAGATTCAAAAGCCTTAAACTACAGGGATCTGAACTTGTTCTTAAGCCATCACATTTCCCAGACTGCCCTGCAAACGGTTCAATATTGACCCTTGTATACAATCCACGGGCACAAATAAACGTTTTCTTCACCAAGTCCCACCAACGACGAGGAATGACCTCATTTGGTGAACAAACACTTGTAGGTCCTCTAGACTTGCAAGGAGAAAATGCTCTTATGAGATTCTTACGACTTATAAGAGAGAACACCACTTAGAAGTCATCACGACTTCTAAGGAGAACATGCACCTATGAGATCCTCACGACTAGTAGGGAGAAACATCTTTATGAGACCCTTATGGCTCATGAAGTCAAAAGCCTTTGTCGACAGAATCCTAACCCTATTTGCTAAGCCATCTTTGTTCAAATCAACATGGGCAAATGATGATTCACTCCAGGCAATGTCCCAGTGGTAGCGATGCTGATACCTAAATCGGTATCAAATTCTAGGTCTTTTCATGGCAAATGATGATTCGCTCCTGGCAATATTCCAGTCGCGGCGATACTGATACTAAGATTGGCATCAGATCCCAAGTTCCATACTCGCGGCGAAAAAGTCAGCGAGCTATAAATGCATACAAAAATAGCCGAAATGATAGGGCAACTTGCAACAAAATCAGCAAGTAAAAGATATGCATACAAAAATAGCCGAAATGATTGGGCAACTCGCAATAAAAAGCAGCGAGTAAAAAGAAAAATAGCCGAAATGATCGGGCACCGCGAAAAACAGCCGAAATGATTGGGCAATCACGACTTTCGCGACATAAAAAGCTGAAATGATAGAGCATCGCGGAAAGAAAATAAAAAAATGAAAGAATAAAACTTTTGCCCTGCAGGTAAGTCTATACTGACCCCTGTATACAATCCATGGGCATAAACGAAAAGGGAACCACATGTCCCAACAAACTCTGTCAAAAAAAGAGTCAGGTCTCAATGGCAACATCTACAGCCTAGAAACAAACAACGGCGTTTCTCGGAAATACGTCATCCAATTACACCGTCGCGGAAATACGTCATCCAATGACCCCGTCACGGAAATATGTCAGCAAATGACCCCATCGCGGAAATACATCAGCAAATGACCCTGTCATGGAAATACGTCAGCAAATGACCCCGTCGCAGAAATACGTCATCCAATGACCCCGTCGCGGAAATACGTCATCCAATGACCCCGTCTCGGAAACACGTCAGCAAATGACCCCGTCTCGGAAACACGTCAGCAAATGACCCCGTCGCGGAAATACGTCATCCAATGACCCCGTCTCGGAAATACTTCAGCAAATGACCCCGTCTCGGAAATACGTCAGCAAATGATCCCGTCGCGGAAGCACGTCAGCAAATGACCCCGTCTCGGAAACACGTCGGCAAATGACCCCGTCTCGGAAACACGTCGGCAAATGACCCCGTCGCGGAAATACGTCGGCAAATGACCCCGTCGCGGAAACACGTCATCTAATGACCCCGTCGCGAAAATACGTCATCCAATGACCCCGTCGCGGAAATACGTCAGCAAATGACCCCATCTCGGAAATACGTCACCCAATGACCCCGTCTCGGAAATACGTCAGCAAATGACCCCGTCGCGGAAATACGTCAGCAAATGACCCCGTCGCGGAAATACGTCATCCAATGACCTCGTCGCGGAAATACATCAGCAAATGACCCCGTCTCGGAAAGACGTCATCCAATGACCCCATCGCAGAAACACGTCAGCAAATGACCTCGTCGCGGAAATATGTCATCAAATGACCCTGTCGCGGAAATACATCATCCAATGACCCCTTCTCGGAAATACGTCATCCAATGATCCCGTCTCGGAAATACGTCTGCAAATGACCCCGTCGCAGAAATACGTCATACAATGACCCCATCGCGGAAATACGTCATCCAATGACCCCGTCTCGGACATACGTTATCCAATGACCCCGTCTCGGAAATACGTCAGCCAATGACCTCCGTCGCGGAAATACATCAGCAAATGACCCCGTCTCAGAAATACGTTAGCCAATAACCTCCGTCGTGGAAATACGTCATCCAATGACCCCGCCTCGGAAATACATCAACCAACGACCTCCCCGTCGAAGCAACGCTTCGACTCGAGAACAAGTCAACTCATCAACCACTTACGAGTCCTCTCGACGTGTAAGGGAGAAAATTCTCTTGTGAGATCCTTACGACACTCAAGAGAAAGCACACTTAGGAGTCCTTACGACCCCTAAGGAGAAAATACACCTGCAGGATCCTCTCGACCTGTAGGGAGAAAAGTCTTTATGAGACCTTCATGGCTCATAAAGTTGAAAAGTCTTAGCTGGCAGATCTTAACCCTGTCCCCTAAGCCATCACTGTCTACAAGGAGGTCAAGATGGACTATCTATGGGCCACACTCTCCGAAGTCGAACATCGACAAGGAAGGAAACAACCACTTACAGGTCCTTTCGACTTGAAAGCGAAAAAATTCTCTTGTGAGATACTTACGACTCTCAAGAGAAAACACACTTAGAAGTCCTCATGACTCCTAAGGAGAAGATGCACCTACGAGATCCTCTCGACCCATAGGGAGAAATAACCTTCTTGAGACCTTTACGGTTCATGAAGATGAAAGAAGTCGTAGGCTATAAGGACCCTGAAACCTGTCTCCTAAGCCCTCAATTTTGTGGCCATGCATAACTCTGCACTACTTCACCCACGTACATACTTATGCGGGCAAAGTAGTGGGGGGAATTTGTTCCCGCAAAAATCTCCGGCCAAGAGCTATTTGTTCCTGTTTACACCGGTTTAGGTTTCGTTTACAGATATGTGTGAAATCGGGCTCATTCATATATGCACATGCACACATCAGAGAAAGAACGGGTTTTAGAAAGAGAGCACTTGGTGGTCAACGACCAAAAAAAAAGAAAGCATTTAATTGAACATTTTATTCTACAGGAAATAGATCACCAAACATGGGATCGAAAGTACAGGGATTCACAAAACTATGGATAAAATTATCTAACTCCCTCTATGTCTTCTCCACCATGTCAAACCGGCGATCTTCACGAACAGTCGCTTCCTATCGGTCAGCACCGTGCCCATCAGCGAAGGCAGACATGACGACCCGCTGAGCCCGTATCTGGCTTAGCAGCTAAACAGAGCGATCCCTCAGAGCTGTGGTAATCAAAAGTGCCTCATGAAAGCATTCGATCTTGTCCTCTGTGGCGTCGAGCATTGCCGGAGTCATCTCCGCTGGATGAGGAGGGATGTCATCGAGCACGGACAAGAAGACCATCCGAAGCCAAATGGAGCCGATGGGGAGAGGAGATCCTCTACGAGTCAAGAGCCCGTACAGCACCGTGTCGCATTGGTCATCCGTAAGAGCAGAGTTCACCAAGCGTGCAGTAAAACGAGGAACGATTTTATCAAATAGGCACCTCCCATGATTGTCGGCAAGCATGTGGACGATTACAAGCCATAGCCCTTCTCTGTTAAAACAATTCTCTGAAAGCGAGAGAGAAGAGAAACGTTGCTTCAAATTATCAAGATAGACATTTAAGTCTAGGCACTGAAACTTTTGTGCATGATGGAACTGTTTCCAAGCTCTGTTAAGAGAATGCATTGGGAAAGAGAAGTTTGACTCAGGAAAAGTAGAGAAAGAAGGCGAAAAGTCACCTTCAGTAAAGAGGCAGCGCCTCACGTGCAAAACACGAGAGCGCTGGCGCCAAGAGCGCCAGCGCCATGAGTCAAAGATTCTGAGGCAGCGCCTCACGTGCAAAGCACAAGAGCGCTCGCGCCAAAAGCGCCAGCGCTAAGAGTCAAAGACTCTGGGGCAACGCATCACGTGCAAAGCACGAAAGCGCTAGCGCCGAGAGTCAAAGACTCTGAGGCAGCGCCTCACGTGCAAAGCATGAGAGCGCTCGCGCCAAGTGCGCCAGCGCTAAGAGTCAAAGACTCTGAGGCAGCGCCTCACGTGCAAAGCACGAGAGCGTCAAGCGCTAGAACTAAATGTTCTCCACCATTGGATCAAAGATCCAACTGATATGAATGAATCATCAAATTAAAGAATCAAATTCTGTTGAGGAAATACTCCTCAAATCTTTCCAAACAAGAAAGATTGTGCTCTGTAAATCAGAGCACCGTTGGATCAAAGATCCAATGGTGATTAAAAATCACCAAGATACAGAACAATCTCTGTATGGAAAATATTTTCCCGATCTTGTTAATAACAAGAAAGATTTCTTCTGTAAAACAGAAGCCCTTGGATCAAAGATCCAATGGTGGGAAACACCCCCGAATCAATTAGAAATCTCTCAATAAGAGATTTCCTTAACCGATTCAACAAATCAGCCTCCCCTATATAAAGGACTCAAGACTTCAAGTCTTGTACAGAAGAACCCCCCCAAAAACTTCAAGTTCTCAGAAAAGAAAAGGAGAAGAGCAAGCTCTAAGAAAAAGAAATTTTCTTCAAGGTAAATAATAATAAGTGAGATCATAACATCTCTTCAATTTTTGAGAGTTTAACTCTCACATTATAAGAACTCGGTTCTTTTTCTAGATCACGGATCCATAAGACAAGGTTTTTCATAAAAACAAAGAGATCATGGCATCTCCTCATAAAAGAAGAACTTAATTCTTAGACCTATAAGACAAAATCTCTTATAAACGAGAATTTAATTCTCAGAGCACAAAGTTAATCAGAACTGCCAAAGAAGCACTTTAGCTTTCCAAGTCTGGCGCTCAGCGCCAAGCGCTCCACGTGCTCCTCACGTGAGCGCTACTTCAAAGGAAGCGCTTTAGCGCTCCAAGTCCGGCGCTCAGCGCCAAGCGCTCCACGTGCTCCTCACGTGGGCGTTATTTTACAAGAAGCGCTTTAGCGCTCCAAGTCTGGCGCTCAGCGCCAAGCGCGCCACGTGCTCCTCACGTGGGCGCTATTTTAAAAGAAGCGCTCCAAGCCTGGCGCTCAGCACCAAGCGCTCCACGTGCTCCCCACGTGGGCGCTATTTCAGAATAAGCGCCTTAGCGCTCCAATTCTGGTGCTCAGCGCCAAGCGCTCTGTACATAAAGCGCTCTGTACATAAAGGCTTTGTACATAAAGCGCTCTGTACATAAAGGCTCTGTACATAAAGCGCTCTGCGCTATAAAGAGTGTTCAACACTCAATTAAAGACAAAAAGAAAAAAAGGGTGTCTTAACCCAAATCAATGCTCAGCATTGTTGAACAAAAAGGGACCGAGCCCAAACAAGTGTTCAACACTTTAATCAAAACTGAGTGGGCTGAGCCCAAGTTGGCCACAAGTCCCTAACTCAGACCAACCGGGCCCATGTGCTCACAATTTCCCTAATTGTTCTTAGTCCCAAACCTGACTACAGATCTCCCAACCAACATTGGTTCAAGGGCACATCTCTTCATTCCTCCGATACATGTCGTTGTGATTCTTCAACGTCTTCAGAGAGGTGGCGGGTCCCGACAACCAGACATACCATGGACTACGATGTCCTTAAACCCCATGGACCGCAACGTCCTAAAACTAACAATGGACCGCAACGTCCCTAAACTAAACTCTATGGACTATGATGTCCTTAAACTTATGGACCGCAACGTCCTAAACTAAAATGATAGAGTCCAAATACTCTTTCGTTGGATCTAAATGATCCTAAAATCCTGTTGAGTAGATCTTAGTCTAAAATAAGACTAACGTATCATCAACAAACGTTTGAGTTGACCTTAGTCTAAAAAAAGACTAACGGTCCTTAAACCAACCCAAACCCAAATCTAAGAAAATATGGATTTGGACTAATCCACGCCCTACGGGAGACAACATAAATTAGTCTCTGTATACAATCCACAGGCAACCAAAAAATAAAGCAAACACACACGATATGAAGTGACCTTCTGGAGCAGGAGAAAGTGGTTACCGCGATGCGGTAACGTAATTAACTGCAGGGGCTTACGCTTGTAGGGAAGAGCGTCCCCACAATCAAAAACCCCTCATAATAAGGGGGAATCTGACGAAGTCTGCTACAACGGCCGCATCCGTCTAAACCTCAGATACACGGTGTTATAAATCAACTTGGCATATTCGGAGAGATGGATGGATAAAACCAAATAGCATCTGCCCCCAAATTCAGGCAAGACGTTTGTCTTCCCGGTTTTCGGTGGTAAACAGCTGGGTCCCGAACCGGTAGATGACATGAGTTTTGAAGAAATAGAGAATATTATCTGTCTTCACTTCCCTTAGCGGTATTGCTTCTACCTACTTAGAGAAGTAATCGGTTGTTGCCAATATAAACCGATGTCCTCTGGATGACGTTAGCTCGATAGGACCCACAATATCCGTTCCCCACATCTCAAATGGCCTACTAGATACCGTTAGATGCAGCAAATTTGGATGCTGATGTATGAAGTCCCCGTGTATTTAGCACGAATGACATCGCTTCGCATATTTGAGGCAGTCGTAAATCATTGTGGGCCAGTAATAACCCAGTCTTTTTATTTTCAGCTTCATCTTTGGTCCCACTTGAAGGAAGCCGCAAAGTCCATCGTGTACTTTGTTGGATATAGTGCCTTCAAGGCAATTGTTGTATTCGCTGGCAGGCGATTATGATGATTGAGGGAGGACCTATACGGGTAGAACAGTCTTACTCGAGATGATAGTATGCTATCTGGTTTGACTTTATCATCATGTACATGTATAATGTGGTATTATAGATCACTATTACATATTGATAGAGCCCATAGAATTCTTGTTTGACTACCAGAGTTATGATGGCGATCATACAAGTAAGGCCGGTTAGTCTATAAGAAAGTCTTTAAAAGTCCCTAGCCGTGGGAATATCGAGACTGGGCATCGATATTCTAGAGTAGACTAGTGTATACGTTTCTTGACCCCAACGACGGGCGATGGCCGGTCTCACGCCATTGATGGTAGTTAGCCACCAAAGATTGTATACAGGTGCTCATTGGATTATGAGTTACATTGGACAGACTCATCGGGAACATGATAGATGGTATTCTACCTATTGTCAGATAGCAGTTCTCTGATGACATGAGTACAAGTTAGTTTGGCGACCTAAGATCGTCATTTGTCTCATGTGAGTTCTCACTGTGCTTTGATTACTACACTACCATGGCTTAAAGCAGTCGTGCAAACAGATTTTAGTTG
The DNA here is from genome assembly GCA_030015575.1 of Agapanthus africanus. Taxonomy (NCBI): domain Eukaryota; kingdom Viridiplantae; phylum Streptophyta; class Magnoliopsida; order Asparagales; family Amaryllidaceae; genus Agapanthus; species Agapanthus africanus. The sequence continues at coordinate 93,328,064 of JASDDO010000024.1, read as the reverse complement.
GAAACAGTCCCGAGCCATATGGAGGTAGTGATCGGATCGTCAGGGATTCATCTCTCCCGGTATTGGGGACAGATGTCGCGCAGTGCACGGGTGGCCATCACCAGAAATCCTTGACCAAGGTGGATGGGATTTACTGATTTGGATCAGATATTTCTCTGTGGGCAATAGGCTTCACACCGACACGACTTATCGCGTTATTAAGGGTCTAAGGTTTTCCACCCTTTAGACCCTGTATGCGACACTCTCAGACGAAGAGACCGGACTGTACAGAGATTGTCACTTTCAGGCTCGGTAGGGATACAGACGAGTTTGCTTGTCGACCTTCCTTTCATTCAATACTTAGGTAATCGTTACATATAGCTAGTGTCGCGTGCTTGTGGTTAAACCCACTGCCAACGTATTTTCGAGTTTTTAGAGTCCCATACAGAGTGTTTCCAAGCTCAGGCGAAATGATGTAGTGTATGTATTTTGATACGTGCTTAGGTTTGATTAAATACATGTTTTTGTACACGTATGTTTAATCGGACGTTTTGTCATACTGGCCGGTTTGAAAGATAACCAGATTATCACATTTAGATAAAATGTGAGCTAGTATTATATATATTTTTTTGGAATCTCTCTTTTTGGTATTTGTATTTTGACAGAATATGGTATTTATACGAATACGGGTATTTGTATAAATACGTGTATTTGTGTCTTGATATAAATATAGGTATTTTTATTTTAATACAAATAAGGGTATTCGTATTTGAAACGAATACAGGTGTATATATTTTGATATGAATACGAGTGTATGTATTTGTAGTATATACTTGTATTAGTGTGTTTGTATACACACACATACATATGTATATATGTACAAATGAGGTGGCTCTCTTCTCTTCTCATCTCTTCTTGTTTTTGTGAGAATGGTGTAGACTTTTGACTCACTATGGTGAGTCATAATTCCATCCATTCAAACACTTAAATGAGAAAAGAAAAAGAAAGAGATAGATTATTATGAGTTTTTTAAGCCATGCTTGTTTCATCTTCACCCTTAGCTTTTTCTTCCTCTTCTCTTGATAATTTCTAAGTTGAGAAAGAAGCAAGAAAAAGAGAGAAAACTTAGAAATTAACCACTACTATATCTCTAGTGATCAATTCCTAGCAAGTTTTGTTCATTAGTTGCTTCACTTAGCTTTCTAGTGTGAAGCTAGAGTCTTTGCTAGAGTTCCTTCGGATGGATCATCTTCGACAAGAAAAACCGACTCATAAGCTCGTTCCTGACGACCTAGGAGAGAAAGAAGTGGATTTGAAGACGAAAGACACGACTACAAGGTTGTAATTATCTAACCGAGTAGTTAAACTCCTTTTAATTTGCTAGTTTAGTTTTTGAAATCGATTCTAGGTTGTAGTAGTTCGTGCTCTTGTTCTAGAAATTTTCGTTTTGCATTCCGCATTGGCCGCAAGTTAGCGGCACGAGCACAAGCATCTAAAAACATGGTATCAGAGCTACTAGACAGGGATGCCAACCCATGGGGGGGTTCTCACTGTGTGACGGTAGTGGAGAAGCACATGCTCTTACCCCCAGGGTGCCCCGCGCTGATTGGTCCGGCGGGTTATAGTCTGTCGCGAGGGGACTACGTAAAAAGTAGCTGCTGAGTGACCTATGGGTGCCACAGCTAGTTTCCACTGTGCTGACTATACTAACATGGTATCAGAGCCACCCAAACATTTAACCAAGTATTAGACGATGTTTACGTTTCGAAATTAAAAATTTCCGTTTTTCGAAACCGTGAAAACCAGGTTTCTGTTCGAAATTTTTTTGATCTCTGAAAAAATTTTAAACAAGTGCAAAGGTCTTGTTATGAGATATAAGAACTTGGAAAGAAACACGGAGACCTAAATCCAAACTAAAACCTCCAAAAACATGGTTTTACCCGACCTGGTCGATTTTATATTTGCCTCCGGTCCCTCCCGACCTGGTCGGTTTTATATTTGCCTCCGGTCCCTGATTTTTTCCAAGGGCTTATTCTCATGAAACTTGGTTTTTGGTTATGTTTTTTTCACTTAGATTTCATTCACAGTTATCTATGCATACGGGCTATTCGAAAAGTTTTAAAACTCAAAACTTTTTCATCGTTGATATCTTTGTATTTGTATATGTGTTTTAAACACCATCTAATTGCTATAGATCGATTAGATGGGGTTGCACATATTTGCTTGTGTTGTGCTTGATGTATATCTTATGATGGTTTAGCTAGATAATCATTGTGGATAGCCCCTCATCGTAGAATGGTTGTATATTTGTTTATTCAGGGCGAGCGGCCGAATTGTGACCGTCGTTACCGCTTGATATATATTGTTTTATTGGAACACGACCAGGTTGAGGTCGATATTACCATTGTATATTCATTCATTCTTGTATTAGGATAACCCATGGAGAAGTGCTCGAGTAGCCGGGTTCTAGAGTCTATTAGGTGGTTGTCTCATAGTGATGAGTTCTAGCAGCCTCGCTCTAGAATTGGCGGGCTAGTCGCCGCACTTGTAAGGGTTTAGGATAGACCCGCGGTGGAGTGCTCAAGTTACCAGATTCTATGAAGTGCCGGATGGCCCACTCATTTCATTAAGTGATGGTTGCCTCACTGCTAGAATTGACGGGTAGCTTACAGCGCTCGTAGGGGTCTTTGTTTTAGGTGATGTCCAAGCTATCCACACGACCGGGTAACGTTGGTTTTCGTTTGCGGCCCAAACGAAACACGGGGTTCTAAGTTTATCAGCCGTTGGTGTTAGTTAGTCACCAAAGATTGTATACAGGTGCTCATTGGGTTATGAGTTACATTGGACGGACTCACCGGGAACATGCTAGATGTATTATACCTATTGTCATGTCGCAGTTCTATGGTGACTTGAGTACAGGTTAGTCTGTCGACCTGAGATCATCATTTTTCTCGTGTGAGTTCCCATTGTGTTTTGATTACTACCCTACCACGGCTCAAAGGAGTCGTGCAAACAGGTTTTAGTTGGGTACAGTCCCGAGCCATATGGAGGCAGTGAGCGGATCGTCAAAGATTTGTCTCTCCCGGTATTGGGGGCAAATGCCGCGCAGTACACGGGTGGCCATCACCAGAAATCCTTAGCCAAGGTGGACGAGATTTATTGATTTGGATCAGTAGTTTCTCTGTAGGTGATGGGCTTCACACCGACACGGCTTATCGTATTATTAAGGGTCTGACATTTTCCACCCCTAGACCCGATATGCGACATTCTCAAACAAAGAGACCGGACTGTATGGAGATTGTCGCTTTCAGGCTCAGTAAGGATACGGACGAGTTTGCTTGTCGACCTTTCTTTCATTCAATACATGGGTAGTCGTTACGTACAACTAGTGCCTCTGGCGTGCTTGTGGTTAAACCCCCTGTCAGCGTATTGTCGAGTCTTTAGAGTCCCTCATAGAGGGTTTCTCAGCTCAGGTGAAGCGATGTAGTGTACGTATTTTAATACGTACTTAGATTCGATTAAATATGTGTTTTTGTACACGTACTTTTAATTAGACATTTTTTTAATACTAGCCGGTTTGAAAGATAAGCAGATTATTACATTTAGATAAAATGTGAGCTAGTATTATATCTCTCTTTTTGGTATTTGTATTTTGATAGAATACGGTATTTATACGAATACGTGTATTTGTATAAATATGTGTATTTATGTCTTGATATAAATAGGGGTATTTGTACTTAACACAAATGCGGGTAATCGTATTTTATATGAATATGGGTGTATGTATTTCGATACGAATACGGGTGTATGTATTTGTATCATATACTTGTATTAGTGTGTGTGTACACATATGAGATGGCTCTCTACTCTTCTCGTCTCATCTCTTCTTATTTTTGTGAGAATGGCATAGACTTATGACTCACCATGGTGAGTCACAATTCCACCCATTCAAACACTTAGATGAGAAGAGAAAAAGAAAGAGATGGATTATTATGAATTTTTTAAACCATGAATGCTTCATCTTCACCCTTAGCTTCTTATTCATCTTCTCTTGATGATTTCTAAGTTGAGAAAAAAGAAAGTAAAAGAGAGAAAACTTAGAAATTAACCACTACTATATCTCTAGTGATCAATTCCTAGCAAGTTTTATTCACTAGTTGTTTCACTTAGATTTTTAGTGTGAAGGTAGAGTCTTTGCTAGCGTTTTTCTTCGGATGAATCATCTCAAGCTCGTTCCCGACGATCTAAGAGAGAAAGAAATGGATTTGAAGACGAAGGACACGACTACAAAGGTTGTAATTACCTAACAGAGTAGTTAAACTCCTTCTAATTTGCTAGTTTAGTGTTTGGAATCGATTTTAGGTCGTAATAGTTCGTGCTCTTGTTCTTGAAATTTTCGTTTTGCATTCCGCCTTAACCGCAAGTTAGCGGCATGAGCATGAGCGTCTACTAACATACTTTTTGGACGACTTTATTTGCTTCTTTCGGCCCTAAGCATCTCAACCATACAAAGTCAAAGGATCTCTTGTATAAGGTATCGTTGACGAAAGCGAACGACAGAGCTTGTTTCATGAGCTGGTGTCTACATGACGCATCTTCAGGAGTTCGTTGGGATTTAAAGTAGTCTATAAAGACTCCCCTCCAATCCTCGACCTCTTCTTCGTTTTCTATATGGAGAGCATCTTCTTCGGTCATTTCTTCTTCTTCGGGTAGCTTAATCAAAGTCTCTGAAGGTATATCTGCTGGCGTTGGAATCCTACAACTTTGGACAATAATCCTTAGGTAATCGAGATTTTCATCGGCCAATTCTTTGTCCAACTTGGCTAACACATCTACTTTGTTTTTTTTCCGCTCACTGCACGTTTTCCAGAGTATATGAAAGGATTTAGGTCAGCAGCTGCCGCACCCTTTTAATATTATGTAGGCTATATATCACAAAAAATCGTGAAATTTAAAAAATCACAAAATTTTCTATTTGCTTCCGTTTTCAATATTTTATTTGCTATATGACGTACGAAAAACGTGAAATTTTTAAAAATCTCAAAATTATTTAATGTACTTCCGTTTTTTATATTTTCCATAATATACAGTCTACGAAAATCGTAAAATCTTCAAATATCTCAACTTTTTTTCTATTTTCTCAATATATTGCATTCTACCAAAATCGCGAAACTTTCGAAAATCTCAAAATTTTCTTTTTCTACTGTATTTAAATATTTTACATGAATAGCACAAAGCCGATCACGAGACCTAGCACCTAGCCTCTTTGTGCTATGAAAAGTTAGAGGATTCCTTCTCTGACAACTTCGGTGAACAATGGGCAACACTAAAATTGCAAAAGTTTTAAAACAGATCGAAATTTCTTGGTTTTTTTTCCAATATTTTGTTTGCTACACATGAAAATCACGAAATTATTAAAAATTCCAAAAAAAGTTCTAGTTTTCATTAAATTTGCAGTATTTTGCATAGCACATAAAAACGTGAAATTTTAAAAATATCGTCGATTTTTAAATATCTTACCTACAATAACAAACGAAAATTGTGAAATTTTTCAAACTCTAAATTTTTTTGGGATAAATTTTACTAAACCCCATCCGCCTTTTGAGGTTTTTGAGATAACCCCATTGAATTTTAAAAATGCGATGAAACCCTATTTCGTAAAAATATCGAAAGATATTTTTGTTAAAAAATACCATATTCCGTTCATTTTGGGTCTATTCAATCTGTCCGTAAGACATTTTGTGGTTATTCAGTTCAATTATGGATTGCAAGAGTTAATCAAACTAACGATTTTATTTAATATTAATAGTTCGGTGGGATTTAATAAAATTTACCCTTTTCTTTTATTACTTTAATATTTTGCATGATGACTTACGAAAAATCTTGGATCTAGTTTTTATTTCCAGCATGATATTGAAGACTATAAGCCGCTTGTCTCTTTGAAGTTCATGTCTTCAGACATTTGTTATGTAATGATCTTGGATCTAGTTTTCGGTTTTTTCTGTGTGGAAATTATTGTCATGATGAACGTAGGTTACTTATCACTATTTATTGATGGTAGCAACGGTTTACAACAATTGGTCCGCTTTCCATTCTATCACTAGTTAGTTTTGATAATTAACGAACATAACATCATTTCTTAATCTCCCTCTCATTGCTTCTTTTATAACCCTTTGTACATATTTTTCTTTTAATGCATTTTTTAGTGAGGAAGGGAGCTTGCCATTGCACACGAAAATTCCACAATTTTCAATATTTAACATCCTAATTGCACACGAAAATCATGAATTTTCAAAAAATCTCAAGATTTTCTTCTTTGTTCGATTCTCACAATTTGCTTGCTATAACAAACAAAAATCACGAAATTTCAAAATATCAAAAGGTTTATTGGTTTCCTCAGTTTTTCACTATTTTGCAAAATATAGCACATGAAAATCGTGAAACTGTCAGCGATATAAAAAAAATTCTACTTGCATGTTTTCAAACTTTTGTATGATATATATACCACAGGCAAACTTGCAAAAATTACAAAATTTTCTAATTCTTTGTTTTCTTATTATTTTTCTTACAACACAGGAAAAAATCCAATGTTTTTATATTTACAATTTTTTTTTGATATTTTGTATGCCAAAACACCGAAAAATCGCACAATTTTCAATAACCTCAAAATTTTCTATTGTTTTCGGTTTATTAATATTTTGCTTTCTGCATCACATGAAGTGATAAAATTTTCAAAACCAAAAAAATTCCATTTTCAATGATTTTTTTTATATGTTGCATTCGTATACTAAAATCGCAAAAATTTTATAAATCTCAAACTTTTGATGTTTACTTCCGTCTTTCAATATTTCACATAATATAGCTCATGAAAATTACGAAATTTTGTAAAATTGTGTCTGATGTTTTCTGCTATTTTTGCAATATTATGCTTTATTATGTCGAACACGAAAGTTGCGATATTTTAAAAAATCTTTAAGCTTTTTGTTTCCTTAAAATTTTAATATGTTACATGCTACACATGAAAATCGCGAAATAAACGGAATTCTCAAAATTTTCTTATTTTATTTTGATTTTTCAATATTTTATATGCTATATATATCACATTAATATCATGAAATTTTAGAAAATCTCAAACTATTCAAACTATTCTGTATTTTCGGTTTTTCAAAATTTTGGTTCTTATATCACATGAAAATTGCAAAATTTACAAAACTGCCAGGTTTTCAGTATATTGGTTGCACACGTGAACATTGCAAAATTTTCTGTTTTGTTAGGGGTAGAGTGTTTTTCGTCACCGTATTTAGATAAAAATGAGCTGGCTTGTCAAGCATATACAAATCTCCCTGTCTAGGTAGGCAGGAGTTTATTGATCGTGAAAATCCAAATTTCCGATAGCCACGGACAAAACTGCCGTTAATTATCCATCATTTTTGAAGTTAGAGAACCTCCAACTAACGAGTCGAACAGGTCATGCGAACTTAATGGAGATATGTGTGTTATATTTCGAGAGTGTTTTGGGCACATCGGGGGCTTTCCAGAGTTTACGGGGGGCCCGTTACCGGATAGCGGGCTGGGAGTCAAGAAGGCTAGCAGCTCCCTCGCAGGATGCGGGACAGCCCCCGTTAAATTTTTTTTCTAACGGAAGAAGTGTTTTGAGTGTGTCAAGAAGCTTCCGAAAAGAGAAAAAGAGTAAGGAGTGCTTGCGATGGAGCAAGCAGAGGTTTGGCACATGCGCCCGTGCATTGCACTGGAGTTGGCACGGTTGGCGCATGCGCCAACGGTAGATTAGCGCTAGCGCACTTCAAATTATCCTAGGGTTTTCCCAAGGAAAAAAACCCATAAAAAAAAGGGTTTCCTGAGATGGGGACATCCCCAAACTTCTCCTATTTAGTCTAAAAATGTGCTCTTAATTCTTCAGTTCTTTGGATTTTTGAATATTGGATAATGCAAAAGGGTTCTTTTTCCTTTCTCCAAATCTTGAATCTTATCAAAAGTGGGATTTTGGAGGTTTGTTCTCATCTTCTTTCTCATCTCTCTTTGGATCGTAAGGAGTAAGAGAAAGAAATGCAAAAATCACTCTTTTTGGGGATTTGATGGAGGCTCTTCCTTTAATGGATTTATGACTAAAATCTATTTTGTTTTTGAAAAAGAAAGGTTAACCTCTACATTTAATTGAAAAACAAGAGCTAGAAGAAGAACTTGAAAAGAGAGAGAGGAAGGCACAAACCCTAGAAATTTTTGGCGAATGAAAAATTCACTCCTTACTTTGATATGTTTGCCTTATATAGGCTTTACATTTACATTTTTCTCCTTGGGCTTTACAAAATGGCTGTCCCCTCCCCCACCACCATATGCTCATGTACTCATTTCTTTTAGACATAAGCCATGGGTTTTTCATAATTTGACTTTTTGCCCATTTAATTTACAACTCAACACTTATTTTATATGTAAAAACTATTTATTATAAAAATTCTTTTTCTTTCTTCTTCGTTGGCCGGCCGTCTTTGTTTGAGCTTGAGGCGGTTTGGACGCGGGCCTAGTTGCTTGGGATCGGACCCGGATTCACTTGGGCGTTGACTTTGACTTTTTGACTTTGGCAATGGGGTGTAAATTTTAACCCCAACATTAGGTTTTTTCAATAGGTTGCTTGTTATAACATAAGATAATTGCCCATATTTTCAAAATTGTCAAAAAAAATTGCTTTTCGGTTTTTCAACATTTTACTTGATATATCAAACGAAAATCGCGAAAAAAATTTCGATCCAAAAAATTTCTATTCTATTCAATTTTTTTATATGATGTCTACTGTAGCATATGAAAATTTCCGAATTTCTGTTTTTTCTTTAGTTTTTTAATTTCAGTGAGCAATAATAGCTCCCGAAAATCCCAATAATCTGAAATTTTTTGTATTTTCTTCAGGTTTTCAATATTTTGCTCAACTCACGAAAATCGTTTTCTTCTACAAAAATCATGAAATATTCAATTTTTTCCGGATTTTAATATTTTGCAAGATCTCATGAAAATCATGATTTTTTTCAAATCTCAAAAAAATTCTGTTTTCTTCGTTTCTTACTATTTTGCATGCCAAAATATCAAATTTTCAAGAAATTTAACATTTTGGTTTCATCGGTATTTTAATCAAGGATTTAAATATCGGAGAGACGGAGATACTTCATATAGCGGATATCGTCGATATACCGGGATATATCATCATATCGGCCGATATATCGGACGATATTATATCAGTTGTATCATATCTCTAGGGTCCCAAACGATATATCGGTTGGTATTTGGCCGATATGATTGATATTTGATTCCCTGATTTTAATATTTTGCATGATACCATCGGAAAACTTTTAAAATCCTAAAAGTTTAAATATTTTCTAGGTTAGCACACAAAAATCTTATAATATATTTTTTTTGGGGTTTTTCAATATTTTGCCTGCTATCGAAAATCGAGAAGTTTTCGAAAATTTAAAAATATCTGTTTTCGGTTTTTCAATATTTTGCATGTCAGAACATACAAAAATCGTGAAATTTTCAAAAATCTTAAAAGTTTTGTTTTATTCGGTTTTTCATAATTTTGCATGTTATAATACACAAAAATCACGCAACTTCAAAATTTTCAAAATCCTATGTTTTTTTTTCGGTTTTCAATATTATGAAAAATCATTTTAATTTAAAAGTTTATTATTATATAATTTGTAAGTTGTAATATCTCATTACTTACATATGTAAAATGTATGAAAAATTAACTTGCTAATAATTCAGCAATTTCTGTAGCTTCTTAATACTTTTCTTGCTCTTGTGAAAATTTTTAAAATCTCAAAATTTTATTTTTCTTTGACCTTTTAATATTTTGCATGTTATACACATGAGAATCACGAAATATAAAAAAAATCCTAAATTTTTTTATTTCTTCAAATTTCAACAATTTTGCACGAGCAAGTGAATATAGCGGAATTTTAAAAATCTTAAACTTTTCTGTTTTCTTTGATTTTTCAATATCTTGCTTGTTATGACACAAAAAAAATCAGTTTTCTTCTATTTTTCTATATTTTACGTGCTACCACACGAAAATCACAATATACTAAGCCCTCAATTTTTTTTTTGTTTTTACTTAAAATTTTTAATACTTTGTATGCTATTACACACAAAAATAATGAATTCTTTAAAACTTAAATACTTTTCTATTTTATTCAATTTCACAATTTGCATGCTGTCACACACGAAAATCGTAAAATTTTCAAAAATCTCAGTATTGTCTATTTTATTCGGTTTTAAATATATTTTGCTTTTTGTAGCACACATTTTTGTTTTATTCTGTTATACAATTTACTTTTGTTTCAATCTTTAAATATTAAAATTTTCAATTTTCAATATCTTGGTTTTTGCAGCACACATTTTTGTTTTATTCTGTTATACAATTTTTTTTGTTATAAAAATTTGTGTTACTAGATTTTTTATTTTTCAAAAAAATTGAATGCAAATTGCAATATTTTTTAAATTCCCAAAATTTTCTATTTTCATTGATTTTTCAACATTTTACTTGTTTTTTTAACCCTAAAAGTTGGGTGAGAGGCCCTTATAAGTTTTATCAACATTTTGCATTTTATGACATGAAAATCACAAAATTTTAAAAAATCTTTAAAAAGATATTTTCTTATTTTTCATTATTTTGCATGTTAAATAAAACACAAAAATCATAAGATTTCAAAAATCTCAGAATGTTCTGTTTTCTTCGGTTTTCCTGTATTTTATTTGCTCGTATTTTTAAAGGATTTCTGGGTTTCAAGAAGACAAAAGGCTATGTGAAGTAAAAGATAAAAAGATCGTTGATTGCTACTACGAACCTAATATAACAAAAAAATTCAGTCCCGAGTGACTGAGACTCTGGATGACTGGAAGCCTCTTGCTAAACACGGAAATCATGAAAGTATAAAAGTACCGAAAAAAATTCTTCGAATTTCCTATATTTTATACACTACAGCACATGAAAGTCATTTAAATTTGCAAAGATCACAATTTCTGTTTCCTTTGATTTTTCAGTATTTTGCTTGTTACGAAAATCGCAAAATCTCAAGAATTTTTTGTTTGCGAATATTGCAAACTTTCAAAAGTCTCTTCCGTTTTTGTATAATTTAAATGTTATAGCATATGAAGAAAATCTTAAAATTTTTATGAAATCTCAAACTATTTTTTAATATTATGCATGCAATATAGCATATGAAATTTACAAATTTTCAAAAATCTCAAATCTTTCGTTTCCTTCAAAATTTAAATATTTTACGTGGTATAACACATGAAAACTGACAAATGTCAAAATTTTCTTCTCTTCTTGGTTTTTCTACATGTTCTTTCGGCAACACCAAACGAACATCGCAAAAATTTTAACTCTGAAATATTTTCTTTTTGTTGATTTTTCAATAGTTTGCTTGCTAGCACACAAATTTTCTAAAAATTTTCAATATTTTGCCAGTAAAAGCTAAGTAGAAAGAAAAATAGAAAGAGATTTTAAATAATGGAACGATTAGAATTTTTCCATCATATAAGCTTATCTATATGGGATAAAAAAAATTGTAAACATTAAGTATGAGCGATAAAAAAAATTCTATGACCCTGCATAACAATTTGCTCACTAAAGTTCAAGCTAGATAACAATATATTTTAAGGAATACATACATACATACATACAGAAACACACACTTAAAATAAACACTCATATGTCTAACCTTATAAAAAAAATTTTAAAAAAAGCAATATCGGATGAGATGCATTTGTATCTTTGCAAATGGATGGTAAAATAGGATATAGTGATGCTATTTCTTTCTAAGGGAGAAACTCCGAACCCAAAAATTCCATGCCCATCATTAATTTCCTTTTATTTTTTTTCTTTCCGTATACCATTTCCTTTCTCTCATGGCTCCTTTCTCTCTATTTTTTCACGCGCGTCACACGTGCTTGTTCCGTGTACCATTTCTCTCTATTTTTTCACACGCGTCACACGTGCTTGTTTCGTGTACCATTTCTCTGTATTTTTTCATGCGCGTCACACGTACTTGTTCCGTGTACCACTTCTCTCTATTTTTCCACGTGCATCACACGTGCTTTGATTAAATAGGATGCGGCACGGTATATGCTCACTCCAAAGTCCTCTCACGGTAACAAATGCATGTAACAAGACAAAATAATCTGAGTTTTTCTTTTGTCATAATGGAATATTCTAGAGCAATTCAATACCATACCAAAAAACAAAATCAAGGAATAATAACATGGTAGCAACAAAAGAAAAGGCTAGAGGGAAAGGAAAAACGAAAAAAGAGCAAGGTGAAGAATTAGGGTCAGCTAACTTTTGTTTGGCAATATTGGCAACCTTTCTCTTTTCCTTTCTTTTTGACTTTTCCGTCTTTTATTCTTAATCATAATCCATCGATGTAGCTGTAATACCATGAAACTCAAATTTTTTTTTTATAGCAGGTAGTTCTAACATCTTGACTTCGTATTTATAAGGGTAAATTGTCAAAAAGCCCTCAGAAACTCGGAAGTTGTCTAAAAACACCTGTAATTTTCAAAATTGTTGGGAAAATCTTTCTGGAAAAACCTTGTGCTGTATTTCATTTAGACTTTGTATTCCTTCAGCTGCTTGGATATTACAAGCAACCGTTTAAATATTACATGCAACTGCAACTACTTGGATATAACATGCAGTTGGTATATAAAGGGTTTTGATTGGACCCAGGGTTTATTAACAAGAGCAAAAAGCTCAAGGATTTTTACATAGGTTTGAAGCGGGTCAGGGACTTTTTGACAATTTACCCAATCTATAATATGAAAGTCCATATAATAATTCTACAGAAATACATTTGTGATCATATAAATTATTCAAAGCCTACTAAAAAAATATTCGACCAATCTGCCTATAGAAATCAACTATAGTTTTTTTTTTTTTTTTTTGTTATTTTGGTACTTTGTTGTTCTTTTTCTTTAATAAATAATCAACCATAGTTTTTTGGAGCACCAAGCAAGGTATTTGTGGACAAAGGCAGAACGGGAGAGTGGGCTTCAACTAGTGGGCCTATTCCGACATGAGCCCATATTTGATTGGGCTAATGGATTATTAACTGGATTTATTAGGACATGACTAATGGAGCAATGAGAGCTGGACCTACTAACATGATGGCTATAAAGGGACAAAAGAAGGATGGGAATAAATGTAGAAAATTTTGCTACATTGTGGGATCAAATATTAATTTCTTGTACCATTTTTTGATGTTCGAGTTATCCATTTTAATCTTCATGGTCTATTACATGAATATATATATATATATATATATATATATATATATATAACTAACCATGAACACATGCTGAAGACGAAGACAGAACGCTCTCAGAAGAGGGCATGGTGGGACAAGGGGATGGTACCCATCCCATGCAAGTGCATTCCTCAAGCGCGTATTCATTCATTCATTTAGGTGTGAAATTTTATGCTGTTAACGACATGCGCGCTCGATCACTTTCTCTTGGCCTTCTATGCCATAAGTACCTGCTTCAAATTTCATTGGCAAGTATAATTTGATGCCATGGTGTGTTCAAATGAGGTATGATCCATAAAGTCACCCAACTGTGGAAGGATGCATATTAGTAGGAATGTGGTAAACACTTAACCGTGCAAATACACACAAGCATGCTCAAGCATGCTCGATATTGACTCACTAACATGGATCATCTGCCGATACAACTACCTTTTGTATCGAACAAGAGGCCATAAGTGGGTCGAGAGAGAATACGAGAAGACCCAATTTCTGTATAAAGATTGCATAAACAAGTTCTTCTCAACTATGTGAACCTTACGGATCGAATTCACACATTTTAAGAAGCCACGCATACCTATTGGATTTAATAACAAAGTAATACTGCAAAGAGGCATGAAGTTCAAATCCAGTTTTAATATCATTTAACTTAAATTTTAAACCTGTCCTCTTGCTTTCTTAAGGCAGTGAGAAACTTACATGCAACATGTGCAGCCTCACTCCAAAAGCATCCTGATCAAAGTTTATGAGCATTAAACCCTAGAAAGATATTACTTTATAAATGAGAGCGTGCGGTTTAAGTTATGTACACACATATTTAATTATTAGTTGATATTATATTAATCTTTGAAGCATTCCATGCCAAAATTCAGAGTTTGTTTTAGGCATTTGAGCTCATGAGGAGAAATTGTGGAAACATACTTCAAACAAACCTATCCCATATTAGATACCATTTATCAAAAATTTCAATTTATTTTACATTAAGAATAAACACTATGGATAGCTTGGAAGAGTCGACAAGATAATTTTTGTACAATATTTAGTCCCCTTCTTGGAAAGGTAATTTGAAGTGCCTATACCGACCGCCTTCAATGGATATAAACGAGAAAATGGAGTATAAAATGGCACCATAGAAACTCTCTACACGGACAGATGGACAGATGACATGACACAATACCATCATATGATCGATATAATGATTATCATGCAACTGCATGCATTAATTGCATTTGAATTTTAAAAAACAATGTGCGAGGAACAAGAACAATGAATAGCGTATGACATGTGTGCTGCCACTGTAAAAAAAAATATATTCACTGAAGCTATTAGAAATGTCTTTATCATCTCCATACACTTTTATTCATTAATTTGTTACTCCATAAACACATAAGCACATAAAATATTATGGTCAAGTTGTTGCAAAAGAATCTATCTCAAATATGGTGAAACCAGCATGTGAAGACACCTCAGATATGTAAATCGATATTAAGAGCTATATAGTTAAACACAACCACATGTAAAACTTTGTCAAAAATCTTTTTATCCATCTTTGCTTCCCTTCTAAGTCCTTACCATAATGCTATAGTTATTGCTATTGCTCCCCAAATTGCCTGAATTCTAAATTAAGGCAATGGTTAAGTCCTTGAGCTAGGTGCATGTGAGAAAAATATTCATGTACATGTACTCAATTAAAAAAAAAATCATGTTTCCAAAATGGCACGAGTGCTCCGCTGATCACTCCTAGGCAAAGCCCACTTGCTCTTGTTTGGAAACAATCAAAGGGCTTGGGGTAACAATTTTTAGGATTAGATTAATGACATCTTTTAGATTTTAAACAGCCTTGGATTCCTCAATCTCTCTCTCTCTCTCTGACTGTCAAAAGTTTCAAATGCAAGCCATGCACACAGAAAAAAAAACTACTAATTATTAACTTAGTTCAATCTCATCTCTCTCTCTCTCTCTAAGTTTGAAACTTTGAATAGTGTTAAGTAGTAAAGAGTGGTTTAATTTAGTAAAGAAGTTGCACCAATGACCCCAAAAACAAGGGGGCTGTGTCCCATTTTACATCATGCACATGTTGGCAAACAATCTCCCCTTAACCCTCCCCTTATGTTCATACATACTTTCCCACACAACCTCTAATAATAACTATATTAAGGATTTTGCAAGATAACATGCATATATAAACATATATAAAACACAAACATGGCCCGTTTTCTCATTTCTCAATAACTCCGTATTATATCCGTATCAGCCAAGCAGGAAAATGAGTATGGAAATACATTGATCGTATCCAATCCCTGGTCACCGGATCAAAACCAACCGTTTCTCGTATTTTTAATTATACAAGCTGTTATCGGTGTAGAAGAGCCCTATCAAACATATCATGTCTTTCCATGGTTCTTCATTGTGGCTATATATGTCATAAAAGGACAAGTAAATCCCCTTGGGGGGAAGTTACCTAGAAAAAGTTAAATATGAATACAGATACCAAAGTAATGGTGTTATGCTTACTTTCAAATAGCTTCTTCTGACTTCTCCTTTTCAAACCCTAATATATTTTCTCCTTCTATAAATAACACTCTTCATATTGTACTTCTCTCTTCTTCACCTCCTCAGTTTACACCAATGAATTAAAATTACCCTGCTACATTTTCCTCCCTACACAAAATCAATCAAATAATGGGTTCAATCAACAACTGGCTAGCATTCTCTCTCTCCCCATTAGAGCTTCAATCTTTGCAATATCCTTATCAAAATCATCACCCATCTCCTAACACTGTCAACACAAACTGCTTCAGTTTCTCAACTACAGATTCATCATCAGAAACCCCCCTCAATAATATTGATCTTTTCAATGCAGCTCACCGCCATCAGCACCAAGGTCAGTATATGTAGTATTGCATGATATATGACGTCAATAATTTAATCACCCCATTTATTTAAATTTTTCTCTTTTGCAGATTGGAACATAAAGAATTCTGAAAATGAGCCAAAGTTGGAAGATTTTCTGAATGGGCACTCATACTTGCCCATTAATGGTGCTGGCTACTCTCTACAATTTCCAGCCATGGTGGTGCCTAGCGCTGCGATAGAAAATTCGAGCGTGGAATCTGATCAAGCGAGCTCCCATTTGCCACTGATAGGACAGGGTGGAGTTGTGCAAAGCTTAGCATTGGAAAATAGCAATAACATTAAGAAGGTTGATGGTAAATGTGGTAATGTAGAAGAAGTGAATAAGAGATCTGTTGAAACGTTTGGGCAGAGGACATCGATCTACCGAGGAGTCACAAGGTAGGGAAAAATAAAATACCCTCCTCCTAAATTCAACAAGACCTCATTATTTATGCCCGGTAAGGGAATGGAGTTCAGTTTAGATATCTGAAGTTTCATTATGTTATCTAAACTTAACTCAAAATCATAACTAAGCCATGTTTGGTTTCATTTTGGAGTTTAGAAGAACCCCTGTTATCTAAATTCCAAAGTTAGATAACCAGAATTTACAAAACTCCAATCCAACCAAAGTTTCGTAAAATCAAAAATTTATGAAGAAAACATCCATTTTGGAGATTAGATAACTCTAAAACAACGTTTTGGAGTTGGAAAAAACTCCAAAGCCAAACACCCATCAAAGTTGAGTCTTTAAAATTAAGGTACAGCTTTGCAAACTAGAGTTTGCATAGCCTCTACCTCAACTCAAAAGAGAGAGAAAACAACTCTGGTTATCCTAACTCCATACCCAAACAGGGCCTTAATGATCAACAAATGCACATAATATATGACTTTTGTTATTTACAGTGCTAACATATACGATAACAAATAGCTTATACTTTCATCAAGCAGTGCCATAAATAATGACATTATCTTATTTTGTTCCTTGCTCTTTTTATGATTTGGAAAGTTTTATATATTAATAGGAAGAATTCATGAAACTATTTTAGGGAAACAACTTAGCGGCATAAATTTTTAACTAGCTGTTCCAAGGTATCATTCTTACCCTTATCAATCAACCACTCGAAAATTACACTAACTAGGCCTCATGACAGATGAATGACATGTATAACCAAGAATCAAGCTTAAATCATCTTCTTTCAGTTTTAGCTAAAACTCTATATTACTCGTGCATAAAAAAGATTAAAAAACATTTTATTTTCCTTAGACCAAACATTCAGATGGATGGGCGTACACTAATGAGTTCAGACATCAATGAACTCTTCTATATTCGAAATCTTAGTGGAAGACTTGATTTGTTATCTCACTCATTAATACAGCACCGACATTATTTGACTCCAAAGCTCATTTTGTTCAACGCTCCAATATGTTACAGACATAGATGGACTGGTAGATATGAAGCTCATCTATGGGATAACAGTTGCAAAAGAGAAGGACAATCTCGCAAGGGTAGACAAGGTACATTAATATATGATACATGATTTTGTTTGCAAACAGTGAAGTTATGATGTATATAACATTTGCAAGTCTCTTTAAATCTATTAGTAACCACTTCTTTTTCATTTTCTCATCCCAACCTCCTGTTGTATCCGGATATGGATTCAATTCCACGCAGTCTATTTGGGTAAGCAATTTATATTTAACCTAAATAACCGTTTGAATTGCATCTCCACTTTAAATTATGTGTTCCCTTTGTTTTTACTTTCTTTTTTACTCAATTTATGGATACTTTTTGCAGGGGGTTATGACAAGGAAGACAAGGCAGCTAGATCATACGATTTGGCTGCTCTCAAGTACTGGGGTGCCACTACAACGACTAACTTCCCGGTAGGTCACGTCTCTATTTAATTTCCTCATCATTTTATGGGAGCTAGATATAGATATATATGGTTCCTTTTTTATGAACATTCAGATAAGTAATTACGAAAAAGAGCTGGAACAGATGAAGCATATGACAAGGCAAGAATATATTGCATCTTTAAGGAGGTACTGATTTATATCCTCCCATTAATTTTAAGTAAATCATTTCATGTCTATTTGTATAATATTGATAACGGTCAGTATCATATTTTGTTACCTAGAAAGAGTAGTGGATTTTCTCGTGGCGCATCTATCTATCGTGGAGTTACAAGGTAACCATTTTGTTAAATTCTTTCTTACTTATGGATATCTCTAATCAACAGATTCAATACACTATAATTGTTCCGCTGTTTAGAAATCTGCTGTATATGATAAAAATTTTAGAGATGAACAAGACATGTGTGAATGTCTACAAGCACAATGAGACATAATATTAGATTTTTCTATCTAGCCTTTTTTTACAGTATATAGATTACTAATTTCATGTCTGGTTTTTTCCACAATCGTTTCATTTTTCTTCGGCAAGTGTGCTTATTGAGTTTATGTCAAGTAATTGATCTTTTAGTGACAAATTTATATGTGAAAAATGAAACTTTGTTTAGAAGTTCAAATTGTCACCCATTTTCTTGGTCATTTGCCGTATTTATGTTACAGAAAGACATACACATAGAAGTTCAAATCATTACCAATTTGGCTGAATCAATCGAATTATATATGCGTTACAGGCATCATCAACATGGGAGATGGCAGGCAAGAATAGGAAGGGTTGCGGGGAACAAGGATCTCTACTTAGGAACATTCAGTAAGCTCTTTAACCAACCACTCAATTTTTAATTAGTACTTATAAAAATTATAAAATTTTCAACAAATGTTTCCATGACCAAATTTTCAAATCGATCTACACAGCCACCCAAGAAGAAGCAGCAGAGGCCTATGACATAGCTGCCATAAAATTCCGTGGCCTCAACGCCATCACCAACTTTGAAATGAACCGATACGATGTGAAAAGCATCCTCGACAGCAGCACTTTGCCCGTAGGCCCAGCTGCGAAAAAACTCAAGGATGCTTCCAATTCCAGCATCAACCGATGGAGAACTGACTATAGCAATACTAGTCTCTCGTCTTATCCTTATGGTTACCAACAATATTTTTGGAGCAAGCTGGAAGAATATAGTCAGATTAACAACTTCAAGCAGCCATTAATGCAGAATGTTATGTCCTCGTGTTCTACTTCACTTGAACTCGGCATGGGAATCAACTCAAATGTTTACAATGGCTTTGGGGCCGAAAATATTTTGGGATGGCCAGATTCTTATAGGAATCAATACTATCCTATAGGTGTTCCAAAGGTGAACGATTATGAACAAAGCGATGGTGTTATCACTGATGCTTTGGTGGCACCTGCAGCTCCTCTTTTCACAGTATGGGATCATGAATCCTAAGGGTTGTCGAGGTTGGGGGTTGGGGAGAATACTGATGTTATTAATTAGATTACATCTTAACCTAGATTTGTTTTGACTTTATATGTAAGGGGATTAACATTATTGATTCATCCGATGAAGTCTGGTAATGGCAAGCGAGGGACAATATATGTGTAGCCTCACTTAGTAGCTGTTAATTTTGGGGATGTTCAGAAGAATGAATCAATAGGAAGCTAAACATGAACAAGGTATCATTTTATATTGTAATTTCATTTCCCTTTATATTGGATAGTTCCTTGTTAAAATCATTGTCGAGTGTTTTTTGTCACCCTATTGAGATATAATGTGCTCGCTTGCCAGACGTGTACAGAATCCCCCGTCTAGGATAGACGGGAGTTTATTGATTGTGGAGATTCTAATCTCCGGCAGTCGTGGACAAAACTGCCATTAGTTACCCCTCATTTTGAGACGAGAGAACCTCCGATTAACGGATCGTATAAGTCATGAGAACTCAAAGTGCGATATGTGCGTGTTGTGTTTTGAGTGTGTCGGGAAGCTCCCGACAAGATGGAAGAGAGAGCGCTTTGGTGGCCTCCCAAATTCGGGAGGCCTCCCGGAGTTGCAGGGACCCCTTTTGGAGGGTTCCAACAAGGCAGAAAATCCCCTCGCGGGGATTTTCGAAGGTAGTGGAGAAAACGTAATTCACAAAAGAGAAATACGAATCAAAATCCGCATTCCCAAGAATTTCCCTAAGGGAAAAACTCAAAGGCTTTCCCTTTGATAGGTCATCATCAACCTTCTCCTATTTGGTCCAAAATGCTCTCTAGAATCTTCAAAACTTTGGATTTGAATCTTGAATAGTGAAAGGGTCTTTTTTCCCTTTTCTAAGTTTTAGATCCTGCCACAATGGGATTTTTGGAGATGTATTCTCCTTCTTCTTCCTCTTCAAGGAGTTAAGAGAGAGAATGAAGAAAAAAAGGCCCAAGAGCTTTCCTTTATGATACTTGGTGAAAGAGACTCAATTTCAATAGAGTTGTGAGTTTATCTAATTTATTTTAGAAAAAAAGAGATTTTTCCTCTGGATTAATTTGGAGATGTAGAACCTTGAGGAGGCTCAAAACCCCATAACGATATGAGAATCAAAGTTATCGATTTCTTCGTATGTTTGCCTTATATAGGCTTTACATTTTACACTTTGCCTTTTGGGCTTTAGAAAATTACCCTCTTGCCTCTCTCATGCCTATGTGCTCATTTCTTTTTGCACACGAGGCATAAGTTTTACGTAATTTGGCTTTTTACCTACTTAATTTACAATTTCACACTTGCTTGCATATAAAAATCTATTTATTATAAATTTCTTTTCTTTCTTTTTTGATGGTAGGCCAGCTTCACTTGGACTTGAGACGGTTTGGACGTGGGCCAAGTTGCTTGGGGTCAGACCCGGGGCCGCTTGGTTGTTGACTTTGATTTTAACTTTTTGACTTTTAATCTTTTGTTTTTTTAATTTTGACAATAAGGTGTAAATTTTAACCCCCAACAAAATGCCCCCATCAATAAATGCATACCCCATGAATGGGTCGTGTGCATGAAATTGATGGATCTTCTTTCGTGTAGAGATTGACTTGATTTGGTTCCCACTTTTGGAAGATTGACACTGCTCTTTTTACGACATGGACGATCGATACTGACTCTGTTCCCTTTTAACGATGTGGAGATCAATGGTTGACTTGATGCCGAAACGGAGCTCTACTGTTTAACTTGTTTCCGGCATGGAGGGCCTTTTGGGTGACTCGGTCGATTTGATTTGTTTTGGAAGTTTCATATTTGTCCGGTGGGACTTCTGAGCTTGGAAGCACGCTGGGTGGGACTTTAATTTGATTTGTTTGATTCCTACCTAATTCGGCGGGTTCTTTGAGCTTGGAAACACTATCGAATGGGACTTGAAATTTGAATTTTTGTTTGGCATCAATTTTATTTGTTTCTGGTTTAACAACCTAGGGGTCATTTATTCCCAGTTTAACGAATTATGGGTCATATATTCCCAGTTTAACGAATTGAGGGTCTACTTTGGTATCATTTTCTTGTTTGGCACTTTTGATGCATCTTTGCAGGGCTGTCTGGAATTAGCTTATATGTGATCTAGAGCATTCATATGTAGTATTCTTTGAGATATCGGCCAATAATAGATGGCATGGGCCTATTTACCTCAGCACTTATGAGTTAGTAGGATCCTCCGTCAAATACTTTCTCAATGACGTGTCCCTTCCCAATTTGGCTCGAATTTTCCTTTAGCACGTCGGTTGGGGATGATTGGTCTTCTGAGAACCAACACCAATTCGCTTTTCTTGAAAACACAGATAGTCATCTTGTCATATGCCCATAATATTCAGGCTCGGTAAAACTCCAGATTTTGTTGCACTGCGAATATTTTTTCTTCGAGCGCGTTGAGCTATTCAAGACGAAAGAAAGCATTTTCCTCTTTTGTCTGACTGTGTTGGACGACTATTCTTAAACTTGGAATTTCGACTTCGAGGGGGAGGATTACCTCCATCCTGAAGAGAGTATGGGGTAGATTGGGTTGAAGTGCGATGCATAGTACGATATGCCCACTGCACCTCATGGAGCTTGAAATCCCAATCTCGTTTATTAGCTGAAATATTTTTCTTCAAGAGGTTGTATAGGGTTTTGTTGAAGTCTTTGGTTAACACGTTGGCTCTTGGATTATAGATGAAGGGATATCTCCAATCTATCTTTTGCTGAGTGACGAATCTTAAGATTTTGAAGCTCCTGAAAGAAGGCCCGTTGTCCGAAATGATTCTTTTTGGTGTGCCAAAATGACATAGAACGTTATGCCAGAAGAATGTCAGAATATCTTCCGTCTTGATTTCTTTTAGTGGGACAGTTTCAGCCCATCTAAAGAAGTTGTTAGTTGCGGCCAATATGAACCGGTGGCCTTTAGATGACAAATGATCGATTGGGCCGACTATGTCGGTGCCCCATATTTCGAATGACCATGACGCCACGGTAGGATATAGCGGATTGGGATACTTGTGTATGTAGTTGCCATGTATTTGACAGAGGTAGCATTTCTTGGCATATTCTTCACAATCCATTATCATGATAGACCAGTAATATCCAAACCGCTTGATTTGAAAGTGCATTTGGGGGGGCTAGATTTATGTGCTCCACAGACGTCCGAGTGGACTTCTTTCATGACCTTTTGTGCTTCGGCCGAAGTCAAACATCTGAACCAGAGCTGGTCGTATGATATTCGGTATAGTGTCATTTACGAACAAATATCGAAGGGCTCTCTTCTTCTGCTGAAATCTTACAGATTTTTCTTTTGGGAGCTTATCATATCAGAGATATTCTATGAAGGGTTCTCTCTAATCAGACTCGTCTTTGATGACCAGGGCTTCTTCAGCAGGATAGTTCTCTTAT
The DNA here is from genome assembly GCA_030015575.1 of Agapanthus africanus. NCBI lineage: Eukaryota > Viridiplantae > Streptophyta > Magnoliopsida > Asparagales > Amaryllidaceae > Agapanthus > Agapanthus africanus. Next base: position 93,305,098 of record JASDDO010000024.1, on the reverse strand, counting down.
TCTACGATTTCTTTCCATAGAGAAACTAGAGGTAGAATTTGTCGGTTTCTAACCGTGATCAAAATCTCATCAATGTCGGAATCAACCAACTCTTTGGCTAGACGAGCGAGTACGTCGACTTTTCCGTTCAACACCCTGAGAATTCTCCTCAGTTCAATGTAGATAACTATTCCATGAATTCCACGACCTGGCTTTATATCGAGCCAACTCGGGCTTATATACTTTGTAGTCGCCGCTTACTTGGTCGATGACCAGCTGAAAATCTCCGTAGACACGTAGCCGAGTGATCTCCATTTTTATGGCGAACTCGAGACCAACTATTAACGCTTCATACTCGGCCTCGTTTGTGTGAGGCTCGGTAAGAGCGAAAGAACGTCGTAGGATTCCCCTGGTGGCGTGATGAAAACCAATCCTACCCCAGCTTTTATCTACAGGATGTTTGATTTGCTGGAGGACCTCCTTGATGAGGCTCCATCGAAATAGAAATCCCAGTATGGCTTGTTATCTTCGAGGTGTAGCGCTTGTTCATCAGATAACTCACAATTTCGCGGTGACCCTCCAGATATGGGATGGACAGCGAGGAAGTCGGCTAGGTCTTGCCCTTTTACTGCTTTCTGAAGAGTATAGACTATGTCAAATTCAAGCAACCCATTTGGTCATCCTACTAGTTGGGTTTGCCTTGGTCATTAAAAATTTCAGCGGATCGATCTCGAAAATCAACATAACCTGGTAGGAGAGCAGATAGTGCATCGGCTTCTTCACGGCAAATTTCACGGCCAAGCACTGCTTTTCAATCGAGGAATAGTTATGTTCTACCCGACTAATGTTCGGCTAAGGTATAGGAGGCATTTTCTATTCCCTTCTCGTTATTTTTGACGAGAAGCGTGTTGAGTGATCGGTCCAGTGCAACAGTGTAGAGGATCAGTGGTTTTATTTAAAAAGGGAGCTGCGAGCACTGGAGGGTGCAACAGGTATTGCTTAACGCTTTCGAACGTATCTTGACATTCGACATCCCAGACAAAAGGAGCATATTTCTTCATGAGCTTTGAGAAAGATTGGCATCTCCCTAATGGGTTCAAGATAAACCTTCGTATATAAGCGAGCTTGCCTTGGAAGTATCTTAGCTGCGTCAGATTCTTTGGAGGAGACATCTTCATCATTGCTTCTATCTTTGATGAGTCGATTTCGATCCCTCCCTGTTGGACTATAAAGCTCAAGTATTTTCCCGATGACACGCCAAAAACGCATTTCAGAGGATTCATCTTTAGATTGTACTCTTTCAGTCTGGTGAAGATAGTTCGGAGATCTTGGATGTGATTGGCTTCGGGTTTAGTTTTGACGACTAAATCATCAACGTAACATTCGACAACTTTATGGATTAAGCCATCAAAGATCTATTCATTGCTCTTTGATATGTGACGCCCGCATTCTTTAGTCCGAACGGCATCACCTTGTAACCGTATATACCGATCGGGATTCGAAATGCTGTGTGTTTCTTATCCTCGGATGACATCTTGATTTGGTTGTATCCAGAAGAGTCGTCCATGAAGGTGAACATTTTGTAACTTGAGATATCGTCGACTATCATTTCCATGATCGGGAGCAGGAAATCATCTTTAGGGCATGTCTTGTTAAGGTCCCTGAAATCGACGCAAACTCGAATCTGCTCATTTTTTTCCTTTTTACTGGGACAATGAATGCGATCCAGTCCGCATATTTCTCTTCTCTGATGAAATCGACATCGATGAGTTTCTTGGTTTCCTCAATGATTTTTTCTTCTAACTCCTTTCTTATTCTTTGAGGAGCTTGCTTGACCGGCTTGACATCAGGAGATATAGCCTGCTTATGCACAGCCACCTCAGGAAAGAGGTCGGGCATTTCTTTGTACGTCCACGTAGAGCAGTCGATGAACTCATGCAGCAGGGCAATTATCTCCACTTTTAGTCCCTCTGGCAAGAGCGAACTAATATAGGTCGGTCGTGGGTTATCGGGTGTAATACCCAGTTCCGCTATAAATATCTTCCGTATTTTAAATAAATACTTTCACCAAAATTTTCTATTTCTAATTTTTACAATTATTATTTCCTAAATTTTCTAAATTTAATTTCAAGGTTTAATTTTCTAACCTAAACTTTAAGCCCTGACTATTGAACCCAACCCCGAGCCCGGCCCATGATCCTATCCCTACCCAAACCCGACCCGTTACACCCCCACCCGCTTTTCCTTCTTCTCGTTCTCCTTCTTTCGTGCCTCCTTACCTCGCGACCCGCTCCTCCTCGCCCCACGTCCTCCCCTCCCTTGCGCTAATCACGAAGCCCGCACCCACCTTCACGACGATGAAGCCACGATCCCAACAACTTCCGCGCGACCCGCTCCTGCAACGGCCTCGACGACGGATCCCGCTCCCCTCGACGTCACCCACCTCTCGCGAGACCCCTTCGCCTACCTCGCAAGATCTCTCTCCCCTCATTCTCACACTCTATCTTTCCCCTCATTCCCACTCTCTTCTTCCCTTCTCCCCTCTCGTTGCCCTCCTTTTCCCTGAGCTCCCCAAACGAACCCACCACCACTTGAGTACCCAAGCACCTAAATCCATCGACCGTGGCTTCTAACCCCCGACGAACCCTCCACCTTCACGTCGTCACCTCCACCCTACGCCTGCAAAACCCCATCGCCGACGAGTCTCCTCTCCAACCCTTCTCCATCTCCCACTGCACCCGAGCTCGCCCATCACTCCCTCCCCGAACACCCATCGTCAACGGCTCTGCTGCCACCGCCATCGTCTCCACCTTCTTCCTCCTTCATCGCAGCCACCACCCCCTTCATCTTCCTTCAACCCATCTCTCCAGCCCCTCACGCCACACCATCGTCGCACCACACCGGAGCCGCCACCATCGTCCCCTTCCTCCTCGAGCACCCCCAAGCTTTACAGCACCCCCACAACCGCACTCCACCGATGCAACTCGTCTTCTGGGCACCCGAGCTCTGCTGCGACCGCTGTCGATGCCACCTTGCCGCTCTCGCCGTGCCGTTCACCGCCCGAGGACCACGCCAGCCTTCTCCCAGCATCGTCGCCCAACCACCAACACCCACTACACCCCGAGCCCACTCGTCGCTGCCCCGTGCACATTCCCAGAACCACCGGACCACGACTGCTCTGCCCCGTACCCAGACGTGTCGCGTCCCATGCCCACTCCACATGCCACGTCGTGCCAGCCCCCGTGCCACACCGTACCCGATCCAGTGCACGCGCTGTGCCGCTCCCAGACCACGTACCGAGTCAAGACCGTGCCCGGTACTGTGTCGCGCCCGCGTCATCACCACGCCCACTACCGTATCACGCCCGCGTCACCACTGCATCTAGCACCGAGTCACCGCGCATCGCGCACGCACCACGCACCGTGTCTAGCATCGCGCTGTCTCGTGTGTCGAGACAAACTCTGCACGTCCGTCGCTTCTATATCAAACGACCGAGGCAAGTGGAAACCCCCTTCACTTGCAAATCATACTACTATAATTTATATAAATTATATCATATTGCTACGTAATTAGAGGTATATACGTGCGCGTGTTATCGTGCGTAGATATATCAATTCCGTTATAGTGATAGGTTTAATTGAACACATATACCTCAAGTCATCGTGATTGGTCATATTGGATCGGACCTACCTTGGATTTATTGATCGTATGAATATAACTTAGATTCCTCATGAGTTAATCGGATTACATTGTCACTTGTATACACCGGTCAAGAGTTCAATATGAAAACCATATCTAATATGGCGAAACTTAGATGTAATGAATTCCCTTACTGATAATGAATACTATGTAAAGAGTTGGGTCGAAAATACGGACCCTAACACCGTGAAATGTCATCCCCATTTAGATCTGCCAAATCTAAATTTCCCGTACACTTAACTTGTGAAAATCATAATAATTTAGATACACACCGGAATACTGTGTTCGAGGGCTCGTATCGAAGCCGACTCGACAACCTAGAACCCCATATAATTTATAATCTGTTTCTATTTCATAACGGGGACGGAAACTGTTCGGGAGTGTGGTCTGGACCGCAGTCTAGAGCGGCACTGCTTGCCAACACTTGATTAGAAATTCTTTTATATATCTGTGTGAAAAGGATATTATGCAGAACCCTATACCGTGGCGAAGATAAATCTGTTAGATAACTAATGAAAGTGGTTTCATTCGTTTTTATCATCGTTTGCATTTTAAACACATTTTAAACTATCAGTACATACTGCAGTCCCAAGCAGGGTCAGAACGCATATCCCGATAATAAACATTGCATAACTCCCAGTACACAGCGGATATTATCGATCATACGTTGGAAGCCTAACTGTTAAACCTAAATATTATCCAACTGTAGTGTCGCCTAATTTTGCTCCCAACTGGAGTAAAACGTGTTACGAAACGGACTTCCAATTCAGAAATTGGATTTCCAGCAGTAAAAACTTAAAATGAAGTGACCGTAACTGGCAAACCTGAAATGCGATTGACACGAAACCAATTTTTCTGTGCAGATAATTAAATATACTGCATACCCCTTTTATATTGTTTTGCTAAATTCTGCGCGTGTGATTTATAGTAAATTATGCAAGTGGTAGGACACTGGCTGCTAATATTTTTATTCATATCGTAATTAATTGCATTCTCATCATATCATGTAGCGCTTATAACCTCATTTGGATAGTGGTCATATACATTGATAACCTGGTGATTGTCTTGCATTACCCAGTGATAAATATTAGTGATTGGATTGTGGCAAGTACGTTAGTGTAAAAGCGTGATTGAATAGTGAAAGTGACACGTGCTTATACACAATCGGCGGAACCAGTTAATTATTGCATTGTCGACGCATATGGGGCATATGTAAGTGTAACTATAACTGGTATGGGACGGTTACGGAAGCACTTATATTAGTGTCATAAGTAAGACATCGAGTACTATCCATTCGTCTTGGATACCAGTCGAGACATGCTTGATGGAGACCCGGTTTCCAGTTCTCGCGTAGACTTGTCATGGAGCGACTAGTATTTAGGTTCATGGTCGGTGTTTGATGTAGACCATGGGGTGTGGGATAGTTTAAGTATGAGTTCGATCAACGGAATCTCGGGAGTCCCGCTGCCGGCATATACAACGATTTTGGGAGTCATATGGATGATATTACTGATTATTAGCGAGCGTGATTTGGGCCCGTGTTCCCTTGCCCCTGGGGCCTACCATTGAGTTTAGGATACTCCTGCGGTGGTTGATGCTCACACTTGGACTGACGATAGCTTTAGCGACCTGGACAGTGAGACTTAGAGACTGATAGGTTTAGTGACATGGACATGCATTAATTACTGATTCGATATACCTGCTTTATTGTTTACCTGTACCGGTTACTTCATGCTCATGTCATCACTCCATGTTTATTGTTCATGTTTATCATTATTGCACGTGTTTACATATGTATTTATATATATTGCTATTATGTCGCTCTGACGACCTGAGAATGCATGCTCAGAGTGAGAAGTGGACTGAGCTCGGATCAGGACCTGTCATACCTCGAGGATATTGTGGACATCTAGTTCAGCGACGCCAGCGCTATCTTTCCCTTGATCTCTTTCTGGTATATCTTTTATCTATTCTGATAGATACAGTGACTGCATTTCTCATTACCTGTGAATTGATTACTGATTACCACGTAATGCTAGAAGCCGAAGTGTGACTACGGCAGGATATTTTCTTGACCGTAGGAGCATGGCTGGCCTTGTCAACCCCTCGTATTCCGTATTTTGGGAAGCGGGACGTGACATCAGGCGTTCCCAAATCGATTTAAGTTAGCTTGTCGAAAGTTGCTTGTCCTCCATCGACCAGCTCTTGAGAGGCTTTTTCTGGCTCAATTAACTCATCATCATCCTCCGATTTTCCGCCGGTTCTTCAACGTAGATCATATAGCGGGACTTGACATCAGGCTGAATGAAACCTATACCCCGTCTATCCAGGATTCGCCCATCGATGAGTGGTCGGGCTTAAGACGGATACCATAGCCCTTCATAGAATTTTGATTCGGAATCCGTTTGATATAACGAGCATCCGCAATTTTTAAAATATTCCCGCATCTCGGACGCGTAGTGTTTGGGGTTTAGGCCAGCTCTTATGCCTCTTTTATAAAAAGACATATTAAGGACAAATTGTTCGAGTACATGACAGGGTCCGACCCATAAAACAAAGATACCTCTCTGCTTGTTTTTTCTTCCGGGGACAAAAGGTTTTCAATTGATCCACGGTGGACTGACAGTGTATCAAACTCAACTCTTTGTACATCTGCTCCAGAACCCTTATGATGTATAACCTGTCTAAACACTTTACAGTTAACTAGTAAAGGGTTAATGGTTCGATCCGGGAATCGGTTTCAGTTAGCGCCGGTTTTTAAAAAGTTTTTGTTCCGCGTTTGGCCACGGATTGATGGCCGGGACGCTGGCGTAGCCTTACATGGTATCAGAGCCAACCCATTAACCGCATACTAATTGTTTAGACGATGTTAAAGTATCGAAACCGAAATAACTCCAAATCAATACCAACTAGTATTTCATTCTCTGTCAATTTTTCCGAGTCTTCTAAAATTATTTTAGCAGCTGCAGAAAACTACTAAAAACACCCCAAAAACGAACCCATTCTAACAATTTTGACCCGACCACATATGGAAATATTCCGGCCTGGCCGGTCTTGAATTGTCTTCTGGGTTTGATATTTTGGGTGTGTGCTAGTCTGTGGAATATAGGTTTAGTGGTATTGCTAGTTTAGCCCAGTTTGGATATGGTTTTATCTAGTTGTTTGGGGCTATTCGGGGTTATTTCAAAGTCGATATTTCTAACACCGTTTAAAGTTTACAGTACTTACATTACTATCTGCGACCGTGAATGTCATTCGAGCGGTACAACTTGTCTAATTGCTATAGTTCTTTTAGACGGGTTTGCGAACGTGACATTCACGTTGATGTTCTGTGTTGTGCTGTGTTGTTGCGGATTTATCGTGGTGGATAGCTTGGTTGCAATGTTAGTATAGTTTAGTTTTATTTGTACATTTGATATCGCAGGGCGGGCGTCCGACATGTGGACTGCCGTCACTGCCTGTTTGTATATTATTTGTTTGGGACTCGACCGGGTTAAGGTCGATGTCACCGTTGTACATATTTTCTTTTCTGTACTTGAATTACCCCGCGATGGAGTGCACGAATAGCCGGGTTCTGGAGGGCAACGGGTCCGCATCTCATGGCGTTGAGAAGGAGGGGGCCTCACTCCAGAATTGGCAGGCTATTCGCTGCACTCGTAGGGGGTACAGGTTGACCCAAAAAGGGGTGCTCAAGTTACCGGATTCCGTGAAGTGTCGGGTGGCCCATTCACTTTGATGAAGGGGATTGCCGCGCTTCTGATTTTGGCGGGTAACTTGCCGCACTTATAGGGGTCTAGGTTTTTATTGCACGGGCTATCTACACGACCAGGGGAATGTCGGGTTTCACTTGTGACTCAAAGGAAACCCGGGGCTCCCAAATTATCTATATTTTTCTGTGATGCTTATTGCTTGTCTGTGATGTTGCATTTATCACGTCTGGAGCGATTATTATATATTGCTATATATATACTAGTAGATGTTGTATATGTTTTACACCCGCGCTGGTCCAGTCTCCGCTCTGTCGTTAGTTAAGTAACCAAACGGATGATGACAGGACCAAGTGGCGAATGAGGATGGCATATACGTACATCATATTTTCGTTCTTTTGTGGTGTGAATAATTAATGGGACTGCGTTGATTCAAATCAATGCAAGGAAAACAAACCTATTCGATATTGTTGGAACAATTTTAAAAAGATGTTATTACAAGGACGTTTTCTTTTGCTTTGCACAGCGGTATTCGGTTATGAATATCCAGCACCTCATTCTACGAGGCAAGGGCCGAGATCCCTTTACCGGGAGTGACCCCTTGGGCAGAAGTTTGCGTCAACTTCACTATAGTCGATTACTTTTTACTTTGCATCGTGGTATTTAGTTCGAATATCATGCACCTCATTCCACGAGGAAAGAGCCGAGATCCCTTCACTGGGAGTGACCTCTTTAGCAAAAGTTTTAACCACTATATATTTGTAAAAAACTATCTGGTTCCTTCAACGATATCAAGTTCATTACGTTAAAGGTTTTTCGCCAAAAACCATTCATAGCCTTCCGTCATTTCAGACGGGTAGCACTTAGTATTCATGCCATGGCCTTCGTCATGACATAGTGTATGGTAGCTATTTGTTACCTTTCTGTTGCATAGATAGATGCGTTGGTTTGGGACAGTCGTACTACTATTTTGGCCTTCGTCAAGGGTATGTACGGATGGGTTCAAATTAACCTGGATAATGACGGGTAGAACTTGACATGTGACTTATGATATGTTGGCCTTCATCAAGGGCATAAGAGTATGGGGTAAAAATCACATCGGGAGTTTCAAACATACAGGAAACTTGCCAGGCATGCGCATACCTTCTGAAGTGTAATAACGTGAGTGGATTCCATCACGTTATCATGCGATGATAGTTGGATTCCGATACCCACTGATGAGTTGGTTTACTCCTCGGGTGATCCGACTAATTCTTCTTTCAGGTTTGGAGGAGAATTTGAGGATACAGTAGGAGACATCCTGATTAGATAAAGTGATTGACCATTTTGATCTAGGTTAGAGTGTACGCTGAGTGTTTCTTTTTTCTCTCTCTTTGACAGCGACCATAGCCCGACCCTAGACTATAACTCATAAACCAAGTTAACCGAACCTTCTTAAAATACGTTGACTTTTGGATTGTCAGAGTTGCATACTTCATTGCCACTCCTACTTTTACCATTTGCTTTTTCTCCGGAACATTCCGTATCACTACGAAGATCCACATTTATTGGATATGACCATCGTATAATTACATACGAACTCGAAGAAACTTATTTCAGATTCGAGAATAGTTTCCGATTCAGGAGAAATTGAATAGGCTATTCAGTTGTCTTTTCCTTTTACCTTCTCTCAGGTTGTGAGGGCTCCTAGGATTAGGAGAGGATACACCTATTGCGCTTATTGGATAATCTTCTTCCAAACCATAGGCAGATGCCGAAAGATGGGGAAGGAAGAAAACCAATTAACCTAAGTGAGGTGTACAGAAGGTAATAAGTAAAGACAAATAAAGGGATTAGAAAGAGGGCAAAGTAAAATGCGACTGCTATCATTCACGACCAAACCGCGTAGTTCATCGCCACTCCTACTTCACCTTTGCATTTCTCCGGTTCAGGAGAAACAGAATAAGGTTTATTCGGTTGTCTTTTATCTTTACCTTCACCTTCTCTCAGGTTGCGAGAGCTCCTTGGATTAGGAGGGTACACCTATTACGCTTATTGGATAGTCTTCTTCCAAACCATAGGCTGATGCCGAACGGTAGGGAAGGAAGAAAATCAATTAGCCTAAATGTGGTGTATAGAAGGTAATAAGTAAAGACAAATAAAGGGATTTGGAGAGACGACAAAGAAATATACGGTTATAGTCATGAATCTGGATAATGGAAAAGGCATTACTAGGAATACCCGGATACCCTTTCGAAACATTTTCATGTTTCAGTTTCACAATGCATTGTTAATTGAAAACTGATTTCCCAATTAGACCCTTACTACAGGGTATGTATTTACCAGGTTTGATTCTCACATCTGTATGGTTTTACAGATGATGAGTGAAGTTATTGGAAATTAGGTGATCATATCCTCATTATATCGGAATTCGTTGTAATTGGTGATATTTGAGGAAATCACATGGGGTTTTGCCTGACGGCAAATATTTGGTTCTGAATATCCTTTGTTATGCACCAATTTCAAACTGATATATCTGTACGTTTATTTTATAAAGTGAGATATAACTTTTTGAAATTATGTCTATGACATTTACCTATATCAGTTGATGATTAGGTAAGGAGCATTAAACAGCGGTGTAATTCTTCTTAACCATAAGTACAGTTTTCAACCTACAACGCACAGCGTTTGAGTTATTCAACTCAGGGGACTTATACAAAGTATTGTATGTTGTCCAGTGTACATTAGGACAGAGAGGTTGGTCATCGTACTATATTCTGTTTACTTGTGACTTCTCCAGTTTTAAACAAGTATTTCGTAGAAATACAAGGTCCAAGTTTTAAGAAGTTATAGGTACAACAATAAAATAGAGAACCATGTGTTGCAAGTATCAGGATTCTTCAAGATGATCGAAGATGTAGATACTTGTGTTTGGTATTCAGTTGATAGTAATGGTTTTGAGAATTTGCTTCACTTTCAGGTTACTCATATCTGGATGCACTCCTAAGTTGAGTAATGTTGATCGGCATCTTTCCATTTAGTTGACATGCACTGGAGACAGCTGCATGATTTGAATCTGGTTCCAATTAAATCAGTGACTCTGTTTCTATATTGTATATAAAATGGTTCATATCTTAACAATGTTAAGGTATATGGAGTTGTCCGGCTTATGCTTAAAACCAGACTTTGGATGACTCAGGGCACGTTTCTTAATGGCAGTTTGTGGGTTATCCCGGGCTATGACGAGGGTTAACTTTCTACCATCTGGAAGATCGATAGTGATATTGTTCTTGACTCGCCACAGTTTTAGCAAAATGGATTTTTTCAGAAAACAATAGTGGGAGTATGGTAGAACTGGAAGTGATTCCAAAACCACAGAAGATTATCTTAAATTTAAATAGAACCTAAAGATTCAATCGGTTTTGACATTCCATTAGCCACTCCGCAGATATGATGGGTAACCTCAGGCGCCCGAGAGGTACTTCAGTATCCTCAAAGACGGTGGCAAGGAGGTTCTTGTTTACCCAGACTTGACACTACTGTTGTTTCAGACTATGAGACCCGGCAGGAGGATGTGTATATCGTCGTTCTAAACTAGCTTTAGAAATGCACGTATATATGACTCTGCCAGAAGGTTGTTGTAGTCGGTGAGAGCAGCGGAAGCATAGTGGACAAGTTGCTTATGTCTATTTATAGACTAAAGCAAGTATAGCGGAGATAGATCATCTATTTTTGATGTGACAGTCATAGGCTATGACTTCATCAGAATAAGAGATGGATCTGTTAAGAATGTAGTAAGGTGTATGTCATGGTATTTGGATGACATACACTTTGTAGGAAGTGAAATTCCTATACTACAATCGGTTATACTGTAGTTGTCACAAAGTGGTTCCTCCACATAGGATATGGATATTATATCAGGTATTTTGGTTACTAGATCTATGGTTTTAGATCTATATTTGAGTAGTTTCCTAATTTGGGTACTTAGACAGTATTCTAAAGGTGTTTTAGAATGGACGACTCCTGGCATGGTAGTGTGTACCTGCAGGTGATGGAGTCACCCTCTCTAAAGGTGTCTTACAGACTAAAGGGGGAGGGATGTGCATGATTGGCATATCACTTGCTTAGGCAATTGAGTCAATCATAAGATGTCAAGTATCACACTAGATATTGTTTTTGCACTAGATGCAATAAGTTGATATATTAATCCAATCGTGGAGAAACGTTCGGAAGCAGTTTATGAACATAAGTGGATGTTCTAGGGATTTGATAACGACAGCCTCCTTCGGGGGACGGTTATCATTCCAGGCTTGCAAGGTAACCTGGATGACCGAATGACTGTCAAAGTTATAGTTTTCCCTCTTGACGAGGGGCAGTAGTTTGGACAGGTGGTCCAAGCGGATACTGAGGGACACATGGCACAGGATACTGATTAAATTCAGTTGACGATACAGTCTAAGAAGTTTACTGGATTTGGAGTTCATTTGTGAACTGGGTCCCATCAGACATCCAGACATATTCTAAGACAGGTATTGCTCATTTCGGAAGATGGCTTTCTCCGCGAACTTGAGATAAAGAGAGACATAGAAAGGAACATTGGAGCGGATCCACTCACTGAGGCTATTTCTCGAACGCAATAGTTTCACAAACGAGCTTTGCGAGACTGATTTGTAGAGAAGTTGGGTGTTCGGTATCACACGGGCTGTGAGTATCCACACCGCAATAATTAGCCTTAAGTACAAATGGGAGATTGTTGGCTATAGTACCCTCAAGTCAATTATTGGATCGCAGACACGTGATTGTAATGACTGAGGGAAGGCCTATACCGGTAGAACAGTCTTACTCGAGATGATAGTATGCTATCTGGTTTGTCTTTACCATCGTGTACATGCTTCAGGTGACATTACAAATCACTATTACATGTTGATAGAGCCCATAGGATTCTTGCTTGACTACTAGCAGTATGATGGCGATCATATACGTGAGAGTTGGATGGTCTATAAGTACATCCTTAAAGTGTCCCTAGTCGTGAGAGTTTCGAGACTGGGCATCAATACTCCAAGAGGAGACTGGTGTATACGGATCGAGACCCCGACAAGGGGCAGTGGCCGGTCTCACAAGCCATTGGTGTCAGTTGGTTCACCTAAGATATATACAGGTGCTCATTGGGTTATGAGTATACCGGACGGACTCGCCGTGAACATGCTAGTTGGTATTATACATATTGTCAGATAACAGTTCTCAGGTGACATGTGTACAGGTTAGTCTATCGACATGAGATCGTCATTTGTCTCGTGTGAGTTCCCACTGTGCTTTCATTACTTTCCTACCACGGCTCAAAGGAGTCGTGCAAACAGGTTTTAGTTGGGTACAGTCCCGAGCCACATGGAGGCAGTGAGCGGATCGTCAGGGGATTCGTCTCTCCCGGTATTGAGGGTTGATGTCGCAAGGTGCACGGATGTCCATCACCAGAAATCCTCGGCCGAGGTAGACAAGAATTACTGATTCGGATCAGTAGTTTCTCACTTGGTGATAGGCTTCATACCGACACTAAATATCAGGTTATTAGGGATCTGACTTTATCCACCCCTAGACTCGATATGCGATACTCATAGACGAACGGACCGGACTGTACGGATATTGTCACTGCCAGGCTCAGTAGGGTTTCAGGATGGGTTTGCTCGTCCGCCTCCCTTTCGTTCAATACCTGGATAGTCGTTACGTACAGCTAGTGCCACTGACGTGCTTGTGGTTAAACCCACTGCCAGCGTATTGACGAGTCTTTAGAGTCCCGCACAGAGGGTTTCCCTGGTTCGGGCGAAACGTTGTAAAGGCTGTATGGTTTTATGGTAGGTTTCGATCATATACGTGCACTTGTGCGGGATTATGATCGGACGGATAATACTAGTGGGCTTTGGTTTAAGCTGGATCCTAGTATTATATTGTTGGGTTATTTTCGTCTCGTTGTATTCGTATTCAGTCGGAATATGGATGCAGGTATGTATATACAGATGAAGGGTATTCTTGTAATTCCGTTACGAGTTTACTTTTGACGTTGTCATTTCTTTTATTGTCTTAAACAATTAGTTTAATATTTAATTTAAAATGTGTGAGTCATAGAATTTTGGCAAATCTTTGTGATTGATTTTTGGTGGGGAAATTTCGTGGCAATTCTTACTGGGAAATTTCGTAGGCTTTGAAATGTGTCATGCTTGCATTAATTGTGCATTAATGGATTTTGTTTAGTGTAGAATATTTTGTGGATGAGGTAGATATTTTGTGAGGAAAAATTGGTGGCTATGGATTTTTTTTTGGTGTGGGCAATTTCTTTTGTTGCTTAAATTAATCACATATACTTACCGCTACAAAAAAAATCCACAGAGAACATTTTCGTTTGAGAGCAACCCAATTCTTTTCTTCACAAGCCATTTCTCATGCCCCACATTTCTCATACTTGGCAACTTCATTCACCTCCACCCAAACCATTGGATGCATTGAGACAAAATATTCACACTATCTCTACTTCATCTTTGGTATCTAGGCTAGCAAATTGGATGCCCGAGTTGCTTCGGTTTTGAAGCGGGAGCCCATATTAAGAATTCTCGACGTGGATCGTCTTCGACGAGGGAGACCGGAAAGCGAACTTGTTCGAAGCAGCCGCGAGGAGCTTGGGAAGAGGTTGAAGACCGAAGGACACGGATCGATCGGTATACCCTCTTTAAACACTTTACAGTTAACTAGTATAGGGTTAATGGTTCGATTCGGGAATCAGGTTCCGTTAGCGCCGGTTTTAAAAAAGTTTTTATTCCGCGTTTGACCACCGATTGATGGCCGGAGCGCTGGCGTAGCCTTACATAAGAATTGGGTTGAGCAATTCGAAATTGTTCTCTGTGGATTTTCATAGTGGAAGTGGTGAGGTGTGTGTGTCTATTTAAACAACTCAAGAAAATAACCCACCCACCCACCCAACAGCCACTCAAATCTACAAAATATCTACACTAAACAAAAACCATTAATGCACAATTAATGCAAGCATGACACAATTCAAAGCCCACGAAATTTCCCAATAAGAATTGCCACGAAATTTCCCCACCAAAAATCAATCACAAAGATTTGCCAAAATTCTATGACCCAAACATTTCACATTAAACATTAAACTAATTGTTTAAGACAATAAAAGAAATGGCAACTTCAAAAGTAAACTCGTAACGGAATTATAAGAATACCCCTCATCTGTATATACAACCTTCATCCGTATTCCGACTGAATACGAATATAACGAGACGAAAATAACCCAACAATATAATACTAGGATCCGGCTTAAACCAAAGCCCACTAGTATTACCCGTCCGATCATGATCCGTGCACAAGTGCACGTATATGGTCGAACCCTGCCATAAAACCATACGGCTTCTACAACGTTTCGCCCGAATCAGGGAAACCCTCTGTGTGGGACTCTAAAGACTCGTCAATACGCTGACAATGGGTTTAACCACAAGCACGTCAGTAACACTAGCTGTACGTAACGGCTACCAGGTATTGAACGAAAGGGAGGCCGATGAGCAAACACATCCTGAAACCCTACTGAGCCTGACAGTGACAATATCCGTACAATTCGGTCCGTTCGTCTATGAGTATCGCATATCGAGTCTAGGGGATGGATAAAGTCAGACCCTAATAACTTGATATTTAGTGTCGGTATGAAGCCTATCACCAAGTGAGAAACTACTGATCCGAATCAGTAATTCTCGTCTAACCCGGCCGAGGATTTCTGGAGATGGCCACCCGTGCACTCCGCGACATCAACCCCCAATACCAGGAGAGACGAATCCCCTGACGATCCGCTCATTTCCTCCATGTGGCTCGGGACTGTACCCAACTAAAACCTGTTTGCACAACTCTTTTGAGCCATGGGAGGAAAGTAACCAAAGCACAGTGGGAACTCACACAAGACAAATGACGATCTCAGGTCGATAGACCAACCTGTACACATGTCACCTGGGAACTGTTATCTGACAATAGGTATAATACCAGCTAGCATGTTCCCGGCGAGTCCGTCCGATGTACTCATAATCCAATGAGCACCTGTATACATCTTAGGTGAATCAACTGACACCAATGGCTTGTGAGACCGGCCACCGCCCCTTGTCGGGGTCTCGATCCGTATACACCAGTCTACTCTTGGAGTATTGATGCCCAGTCTCGAAACTCCCACGCCTAGGGACACTTTAAGGATGTGCTTATAGACCACTCAACTCTCACGTTTATGATCGCCATCATACTGCTGGTAGTCAAGCAAGAATCATATGGGCTCTATCAACATGTAATAGTGATCTGTAATGTCACCTGAAGCATGTACACGATGATAAAGACAAACCAGATAGCATACAATCATCTCGAGTAAGACTGTTCTACCGGTATAGGCCCTCCCTCAGTCATTGCAATCACGTGTCTGCGATCCAATAATTGACTTGAGGGCACTATAGCCAACAATGATGACTGAGGACCCATGTGATTTCAGGGGTTTCCCTTAGTTTTGCTTTTTGCACGAGTCTTGTCTGCACATCTGTTGCAAGACGAATCCTCTGCATCCGATCCATCAGTATCGCTGCCAAAGTGCGGGCGAATTCTGCTGAAGGACGAGCCTTCAACGTTAGACTCGTCGGTGCCGCTGCCAAAATGCGGGCGAACTTTACGGATGGACGGACACTCAGCGTCAGATCCATCGGTGTCACTGCAGAAATGTGGGCGCACTTGAGTACTTTTGGTTTTAAAGATGACAGCTGGATCAGACTTGCTTTAGGAATTCAGGGTTGTCTCGTCCTTAGCAAGTTATGGATTAGCATCTTGGAGGTTCATGAAGTACCGAGAATCCTCATACCGAACTTCGTGCATACCGAACGGCTGTATGTCTCCATCAATGTGCTTTTCTTTGCCGTCCTTAGTATACTTCAAACATTGATGGAGTGTTGACGGAACAATGTCGTAGTCATGGAGCCATGGCCGCCCAAGAAGATCTTATATGACGTATCGGCATCGATGACATATATATTTGCTTCTATTTGCAGATCTCCAAACTTGATTGGAAGAGTAATGGATCCCAAGACGTGCTGGCAGTTCTGGTTTAAGGCTTGGATGATGCTATTTTCTTTTGATAGATTCCGAAAGTCCGTCGATAAAATTTTCGGAGTCCGGGGTTTATGATGTTTACCGAGGATCCCGGATCAATCAATATGCGATTAATCAAGTCTCATTCGTTGTATCCTGTTACGCAGAGTGTCCTGTTATGCTTGGTCGTCCCTAATAACAGGTCTTCATCTTTGAATGCGGGTGAAGCTGTATAAAAAGTGTACATGGCTTCTTTCATATTGATTACCGCGAAGCAAGCCTGGTACCGCTCAGGGCTTTCCAGAGTGTAAATGAGAACATCTCTAAGCTCCTTGGACAGAACGAAAGCATCATGGACGCTTAGGAGAGATGGGAGCTTCCGAAGATGAGCCAAGATATTGTAATCTACTGAGGGAGAGCTCGAGTCTTTTATGAACCGGCTCTCCATCATCCCCTTCAGCTACGGCGTGTTTTTCTTTTTCCTTCAGGGAATTGCCCTGCTTCGATGGCAGTATCTTGCCGCTTCGAAATTGGATCCAATTGGCTTTCATGGCAGGCTCGTCCTATTCTTTGGAAAAACAAAGCTCTTCTTCGGAATCGCTACCGAAATGGATGACGTAGCAAGTCACCACAGGGACCTCATCATCAGCATCCGCTTCTAGTAGCTCTTCCAAGATTTCTACTGCTTTGTTGGGAAAGAACTCTTTCAATGTAAGTAGAGCTCTTTTCTTCTGCACATAGTCCTCGAGTGAATTGATGTATCTTTGGATAGTCGATTTCCTCACCGACTGCTTTTGGAGCGCATTCCTCTTCTTCCCCCGGGGTCGGGATTCTTGGATTTTGGATTTGGTGGAGCCGAATTGATGACCAAGATAGTGGGATCTATTTGGTTCTCCCAGTCGATCTCTAGTTCTTTATGAATCAGATTCAACATTTTCCTCATCTTATTAGATATATATATATGCTCCACGGAGGATGCGGCAGATTGGCATCATTTCTTGGAGCGGATGGTTGAGCCATCTATTCCCAGAAGACTTCGGCTTCTGTCTGTACGAAGTTGACAGTCGCGGCTTGATTGCTTGCTAACACACCGTTGTACAGTTCAATTTCTCCGATTTTGTATTGTTTCTCAACTCAATCTTTAAAAACATAGTGGTCTTCGATTGTATGACTCACTACTCTGTGATATAAGCACAGCGGTTCGTCGGTCATCTTTGCTTCATGAGACCTCTTTGACTCTGGCAGTTGTAGACCGTTGTTTATGCGTCCTTGAATATTTTACGAATTTTGTCCCTTCTGAAAGGGAGACCTTATTTTTTTCTTCTAGAGTCAATCCTTCTCCTCTCAGTACTGGCTTTCGAGGCCGCTCAGTCTTTTCTTCGCCTGCTCTTCACTTGCCTTTATCGTCAAATGCATTGAAAGTGTCGGTATTGTTGGAACTCCGGCCTTTGGGATTATCGTCTTTCTGGTTCTTCCAAGGTTTGTTGTTAATTTGGAGATCCGGATGAACTCGTACTTTGAGCGTACCAACATCTGAACCTTCTTAGTCAATTCCTGCAATGTTTTCCTGCAATGTTTTGAGACCAGCTGTGCATAGAAAAGGAATCATCCAGTTAAAGAGATTTCCTATAAGAAGGCTGACGGATTGGTCCTGCTCTAACTGCGGTTCGCACTTGACGGTGAGATTACGCCATCGGGCTATAAAATCTATATTGCTTTCGTTGTTCTCTGGCTTGGCCCTCACAAGTTCAGCAACGGTGATTTTATCGCTGACACTCATGAATCTTTTGCTTAAACAGCCCATTTGAGCGAACATCATGACAAAACCGTTCGGTATGCTTGCGTCCCAATCGAAGGCAACGTCGGTTAAGCTGTTAACAAATTGTCGGAGGAGAAGCGCATCATTGCCCTCAGTATTCTAGCACGATGCTTTAAAGTGGGTAATGTGTTGGTTTGCATTTCCAGTCCCATCAAACCTTCTGAATTTGGAGACGACGTAGCCGCTGGGAAACTCCACGAGATCATATCGTGCAGGGTACGGTCTCCGACTACTACCGACGTTTTTCTGCACTTCAGTGTCAGCCACCAATATCTTAACTTTGTTGGTGACCAAGTCTATTATTTTATCTTGAGTTAGCGCGCTACTGTCGTCGAAAGTTAAGACATTTCCTGAAGCTGAATGTGGTCGACTTTCATACGACTCGCCCACCTTTGAACTTAGGAGGACGAGTGTCGGCTGCTTCGAGTCGTGGTCACCGAGCTCATGAGTAGATCCTTGTGCTTGATTGGGCTACGGCCAAGTAACTTGGGCCGTGAGTTGCATTATGGCACTCGTCAAATCATCAATTTTGGAATAGAGCTTGGTTATCTTCTTATCTTTGCTTTTAAACTATTTCCGAAGTTCATGGAGAAGCTTTTATTTTGAGGTCTTGGGGACGAAAGTTGGCTCCTCATCGCTTTCCGAGCTCGAGTCTTCATGAATTTGGGGATCTTTTTACTTAGCAGCCTCACCAAAAGCGTTTTCATTGTCTTCCAAAGAAGGCTGGGCCTGGGAAGTGACAGCCACATTCAAACCAGATTGGGCCTGGAAAATGGCAGCCACATCTTTGCTTTTGCTGCGAAAGTTATCACTAGGATGCGTACCTGCCATATAGACCATATGTATCGTGCATCCGGCCATCCGCTTATTGTTGCTAGCCGGTCTTTCGGATTGTAGTCGTGGCCTTTCCTTTTCGAGAAAAGACTGGTGACTGAAGATAGTCAGCCTGGCTGGGTTCTCGGGTGGCACTGGTGCCCCGTTTCTGAATTCTCCCCGTTGCTTTCGCACGATGAGGAGCACTTGGTAGACTCTTAAGGAATGGTGTCACGCTTTCTGTATTGAGGCTTAAAAAACATCTCTTCGCAGCACCGTTCGAATAGCCGTCTTTTTTATTTTTGCAGTCATGGTGTTTTTCTAAACCCACTTTAAGGGTTCGAAAGAGTTGTTTATCTCCAAGGCAGGCTTAGCTGTTGTCACGGGATGACCATGTTCTTGGAACATCACGAAATTCAACTCGGCAGGAGCCCTAACCCTCTTATTGGCTCTACACCTAAACCGTTTCTGTCTTAACTTTTCAGTTTTGAAGGCTTAGCGGGCATCCACTTTCCTGAAAGCCGCCATAGACCGATTGATGGGGAGTCCAGAGAAGACACCAATCATGCAGTCGTGAAGGGCACCGCCTGAGCTTGCCCAAAAGTCGATTTCCTGGTGTCGACGGTTTTGCCTCCAGCTGGAGCAACAGAGAGTCGTTCAAAGACTGGCTTGCGTTTAAGCTCGGGCGCCCTCACAATTACAACATTTAGTCTCCTCCCTTTTGAGACCGATCTATCCATCACTGGAGTTTGAGGGGCAGGAACGCTGCAGCTGAGCCGAATGAAAAAGAGCCGAATTAGAGTGGTTTCTCCATCAATTGGTGCATAAGTTTCGGCGAGAGCGTATGCCGTCGTCTTAATTGTGTAGGCGAATAGGATTGCAACGAAAGATGAATTTTCTCTTGGAGACATCGTTGTTGAATTTGGAATTGCATATGAAAGTTGATAATCTGCATGGAGTATGATTTCAGTACAAACAACGATGTATATGCTAATTTAGTTTGCATGATCATTTAACCCGAAATATAGGAGAAGAGATAGGTCTCACCAGGCGTGCCAGAATCTGTAGAGTATTTTTCATCACCCTATTGAGATAGGATGAGCTCACTTACCATGCGTGTACGGATTCCCCCGCCTAGGTAGACGGGGGTTTATTGATTGTGGGGATTCTGATTGCCGGCGGCCGCGGACAAAACTGTCGTTAATTACCCCTCGCTTTGAGGCAAGAGAATCTCTGATTAACGGGTCGTATAAGTCATGCGAACTCAAAGTGTGATATGCATGTTGTGTTTTGAATGTGTCGGGAAGCTCCCAACAAGGGGAGGGAGTGAGTTTTGGTGGCCTCCCGGGGCGGCGAGGGGTTCCCGATAGCGGGAACCCCCTTTGGGGGTCCCGACAAGTCGGAAAATCCCCCTGCGGGGATTTCCGAAGCGAAAAATCCCTTTAAGGGGATCTCCGAAGGCAGTGGAGAAAACCACAATTCACAAAAGGAAAATACGGATCTAAATCCGTATTCCCGAGGGTTTCCTCAAGGGAAAAGCGCAAAGGCTTTCCCTTTGATGGGGTCACCCTCAGCATTCTCTTATTTGGTCCAAAATACTTTTTTAAATCTTCAAAACTTTGAATTTGAATCTTGAATAGTGAAAAGGGTCTCTTTTCCCTTTTCTAAGTTTTAGATCTTGCCACAATGAGCTTTTTGAAGATGGGTTCCCCTTCTTCCTCCTCTTCAAGAAGCCAAGATAGAAGAAGAAGAAAACGGCCCAAGAGCTTTCCTTTATGAGTTTGATATAAGTAAGACTCTTTTTCAATGGATTTATGGATTTATCTAATTTATTTTAGAAAAAAGAGGTTTTTCCTCTAGATTAATTTGGAGAAAATGAAGAACCTTGAGGAGAGAGGAGGCTCAAAACCCTAGAACGATATGTGAATCAAAGTTGTTATTGATTTCGTCATATGTTTGCCTTATATAGGCTTTACATTTTACACTTTGCCCCTTGGGCTTTACAAATTTGCTCTTTTGCCTCTCATGCCCATGTGCTCATTTCTTTTTGCATATAAGCCATGGATTTTACATAATTTGGTTTTTTCCCACTTAATTTACAATTTCACACTTACATATAAAAATCTATTTATTACAAATTTCTTTTTCTTTCTTCTTCGATGGCCGGCCGGCTTCGCTTGGGCTTGAGGCGGTTTAGACGTGAACCCAGTTGCTTGGGGTCGGACCTGGGTCCACTTGGGCATTGATTTTGACTGACTTTGACATTTTGACTTTTATTTTTTTATTTTTTTTATTTTGGTAATAGGGTGTAAATTTTAACCCCAACAATCATATATACCTGTATACTTGCGAAGAGATACTTAACAGTCGCTTGATTTAAGAACCACCTTACCCAAAAGCCAAGGTTGGTCGGTGATAGATATGGCATACCAATGTCAAGTCAATTCTTAACAATTATGATACGATATACTTATATTATGTTATAAGCTTCCCTCTTCAAAAAAAAATTAATGATTATTTCCCCCCTCTTTTCTATTTAGATCCAGAATGGAAATTATCCATCTTAATATTAATAAATTATAAGTATTAATCCTGTCTATTATTTGCACACACAAGAGAGTGTGATTGGAAGGGAAGAAATTGAGCCTAAAGTTCTGTTTACATGCTCTAACAGGAGATGTATCAAACTTTACACAGAAATTCACTCCTGCTTCACAAATGACTGTGAAATGCTCATGGAATACAAACATTAAATGCTAATAAGTGTGAATGATTTCAGTTGACTTGAAGTATGTACATTACATGAAAAGAAAATCATTCCAGTAAAATATCCCTTACAATACGACTCTTAGGGGACAAGAAAGGCAGGTGTACAAAAATGAAATATACTGAAACTAACATGTAGGTCCCAGAATATCACCTGATGCAATTTTCTACAAATCTTTGAAAAGGAGTTGGAATTTTGGTATTCTCTCTGGTGGAAGTGGGCAGCTCACAATCGGCTTTCCTTTCAGTGCGCCTCTAAATATAGCCTGTGCAACAGCATACAATCAGATTAAAATTGTAGGGGCTTGTTTCAAATACTGTCAAGGGTTTTGAGTTAGGAAAACCTTTGAACATTTACACTAGTTCTTATATCAATCTTTTTGCTCCTTGGTTGAACTGCATAACTCGATTTTAATTGAAAATTGTTCAATATAGATAACAATCGATCAATAGAAGATTATTTTTATATAACTTCCAGGTCAAGTTAAGTACTAAAATTAAAAACTGCATAGTGATAATTAAGATTTGTAAAGTCCAGGTCAAGTTAAGTCCTGAAGAACTTGTGATATTGATATGATTTACCAGTAGTACCTTCTTTGATACAAATTTTATTACTCAAGTGAATAACATTTAAAAAGTTAAATAAAAAATGAGAATAATGTAGTATATTGTCAAAGGGCGATACACACCTCTACAACATCGATAAAATCCTGTTTGCTGTGAAAAGAGCCTATCCATTTAGTATGATCAGCAGTCCTGAAGAAACAGTTGCATAAATCAAGTCAGCATAACGAGACAAAAAATCATTGCATTTTTATTGCAAGTCTATCAGTAAAGCATATGCAAATACATTAAAGGCCAATAAACGACAAGTGAGGTAACATTTAAAGTGATTTTAAATACGCTTAAATCCCAGAAACTACCAAAAGGTTGCCCGTTTTGCAACTAACTACCAAAAGGTATGTCAATTACAAAAAACTACTATGACTAATGGGGCCCGCTCAGCACCAAGTCAGCATCGTCAGTTAAGTTTCCTGTCACCCTCAGACAATATGAAAACCCAAAATACCCTTGTTCTTCTTTTTCTTCAACTAACTACCAAAAGGTATGTCAATTACAAAAGGCTGCCATGACCAACGGTGCCACCACAGCACCAAGTCAGCATCGTCAGTTAAGTTGCCCGCCGCCCTCAAACAATACGAAAACCCAAAAATACCCCTCTTCTTCTTCCCTAGACCTCAACCTAACGCAAACCCTAACTCTAACCTACACCACCTACACCCGAACCGGTGCCGATGCCGCCATCCTATCTTCAGCCGCCAGCGTCGCCCTCCTTTTTCTTCCCTTATCTCTGACCCTGACCCTGACCCTGACCCTGACCCTACACCTCCATCTGCAATCGGCGCTACCGCCTGCTTTCCTAACTCTAACCCTAACCCTACACCTCCCGTTCCATCCGCCTCCATCCCCCCTTCCTCCACCCGCCTCCATCTCCTCCCATCCGCCGCCACCATCACCATCTAGTTAGTGAGTAAGAAACTATTAAAATCCTTACCAAATATAACAATTATTTATTTAATTAAGAGTATTTGCTAAAAGGAGCAAAAACTAATTTAGAATGTCCAACTAACACAGTTAAGTGCTGACCGTCGTTGACAATTGATCATGTTAGTTTTTCGTAATTTACAGGCCTATTGGTAGTTGCAAAACAGCCAAACCATTTGGCAGTTTTGGGATTCAAGCCTTTTCCATAAGGAGCTGATCGAATGCTAGCATATATAAGCAATTAGACATTAATGGAGCAAAGAAGATTACCCAGAATCCATCTTCATGTGATGTGCGTTGAAGAAGAATACAGTTGATGGTATCAGAGTAATGTCAAAATATCTGGCATAAACCTGAACATCCTCTGCATCTATATCCACCAAGGCTACAACAGCAAACTTAGAGATGTCTCTTGCAGACTTGGAAAGCTGTTCAACAAGATGATGAAAGTAAAGTGCTAGGAGAGAGAAGAAATGGGAAAAGGAAAAGGGGGGGAAGTAACCTACATGCATCACACAAGAAAATTTGAATTCAGAATCGGTTAAGTACCAAAGACACTTGTCATTACAAGAAATGTGGCTCTGACCTTAGGATACAGCACTCAAAATATTTAATAGGATAATTTCTTAATAGACATTTTATTCCATTCATATGTACACCAAAAATTAGCAAAGCATGTGTTAGGAGTGTCATATATAACGTATGGTCCATATCAGATGGTACCACATAGGTTCAGGGTTTTAAACCCGACATTACCAAAAGGAGTCAAGGTCATGGGTTCCTATTTATGAAACCACTTTAAAGCATAGGAATAATGGAATATATCAAAATGTAGCCTACTAAAACATTCGACTTCAGTAAGTCAACAACCTAAGCTTTATTTACTTGAAAGCAATGTTCAATAGGAAAAAACTAAAAAGAAAGAAAATATACTAAAAAACTAAGCATACATAGAGATAAATCTCTTCAAAATCTCGTTGAGGCTTCAATACAAAAGGAAACTTAATATGAAAAAGAAGTTAGTAAATAAAGAACATAGGAGGAAAATTTATTCTCACACCTAATGCCCATTAATTTGCACATATTAAAAAAATCTTAATTTATGTAAATTCCGCATAATCCAATTACGTGGCATGCGCGTAGTTATGCATTATGTGCTGGTCGATGGAATATAGTGTTCAATATTGATGTCTGGTACATATTGGTTGTCTGAAATTTAAAACCATGTTTCATGGGACAAGGCAAATGAGCTATTCTAATGTTCCATGTTACGTATTTGAATATGGAACACGCACATGTCTTTGGCATGGCAGTTCTTATTACAACAGTGTAGCATGCATGGCAGTTCTTGTTAAAGCTATATTTAGAAGTTTGTTGTCCTAGTTGCTTAAATCAAGGAACTTTACGCAAAAATATATGTATAGCTCCGCAAACAGAGTATACAAGAAGGGAGAGTATGACAGAGCATGCTAATTTGACCAGCAGAAATTATTGATAAACTACAGGCATATGAAGGTTCTTAAAATCAGCATGCATTGGCTGGCATTGCTGCTCCCTTTGGTGACTACGATGAGGACGATAGCTTAGATCAGTAACAGATTGTTGAACAACAAGACGAGATTCAGGATTCAGTCATGGAAGAAGGCAATGAAAAGCAAACGGGTATAGGGCCTACTCTTAGCCTAGGGAAAAACCACACATCGACGTGTAGACAAACACACGCGCACATATGGATATATATGAAGAATGCAGCTATTAAAGTGCGTCCCTTCGTTTCACTAGTTGACTCAAGGAGAGGAGATCCCTTATCTTTGTAGATCACTGGATAGAGTTCCAATTCTCCTAGAATTTTTAAATACACTTAGAAAATTGTCTTGCAATGATATTCCCTCACAAAGTACCCCTCAAAGACCCTACATGTGACTCTTGTAATACCACGATTTACTTCTATATTGGGCCAAAAATCTTTGAAGTTGGCTATGAAGTGCCGAATATAACAAAAGAAAAAGGGTTCATTGCAAATAGAGAAGATCCAAAACAGTCTCTATTTTGTTGCATTGTTGTTATTCTCTAGTTGCTTTTGCTAGGGGCTCTTTATTCCCATTTAACTCTTTGGGTTAGGACTATGTAGTGTTCTAAATGTCGGCCGATATCGCCGAAAATTCAGCAACATGTCAGTTTTGAGAAGAAAGTGTCACAGATCTGCAGAATTTCAGTTGCCGATATTTTGTAAATGTCGGCCGGCATGTCGTTATGTCGGCGTTGTTTTACACGACATTTACCGATATGTGGAAAAAAATCTACATGGTTTTCTTCCCGGTTTTGGGCTTTGGGTTTTGTACATTAAAACCCGGACCATTGCAAAAATAAAGAACAAACGACATTGTCATTACCTACGACCATTCACTTAATAAGCGACCGATCTATGACTGAGCTATTGAAAAAGATATAAATTTAATAAAACTAAAAATCTGAATAAGTTAATATTTTTTCAAAAAAAATAAGTCATATAAATGACGTTTACGTTACAAAAATATACAACTCGATATTTGATAAAACCACCCAACATTTCACGATATCCACTATCCGATATCATAATCTTCAGGTCGACACGACACCGACATTTAGAACATTAGGGCTATGAGTTCTGCATGGTTGGAAAAGGTAGATAGATAATAAGGGTAAAATGGGAGCGTAGGATTTTTTTGATCTTACAGGTACGAAGAATAAGGCATGGTTTAAGGGTGTTGCGTTTAATTAGGCCCTGTTTGGGAATGGAGCTAAGTAATCTAAACTGGAGTTTCATAAATTTTGCAAAACGTAAATCCAAAATGCTAGCTTTACCATGTTAGGCATTCATTTTGGAGTTGGAATGACTACAATTATCTCAGCTTAACTGTAGCTATCTAAACTCCAATCTGGTCTAAGTTATCTAAACTCCATTTTCCCAAAAACATCTCGTATAACATAACCATTGTTTATTTAGACATAGAGTTCGGGGCTTGCAAACCATAGTTTGTATCCCCACTACTTCTGCTTAAAAATAAGCTCCAGTTATCCTAACTCCATGCCCTAAACAGGGCCTTATATATTTACTCTCTCCCCTCACTATTTCACCTTTTTTTACACAAAGAAAAACAACAAATAATGGAAAGTGTTCTTCAATCATACTCTAAGTCCTTTCCAGACTCAACAATCGATCTAACCTAAAATCCAAGAGATATTCACCACTGCGAAACCCTAACCCTAGAAATTTTGCATCACGCGACTAAACAGCAAGAAATTCAAAACAAACAATCATAAAAAATAAGTAAAAAATTTGATCTTTAGGGTCGTAATCGAGAGGGGAAAGTGGCGTACGATGTCGTCAAGTTGAAGGCAGATGGGGTCGGAGGAGCGGCCGAAGCGGAGGACGAGGACCTTGTCGAGGGTGTCCCTTATCATTCTATCTACCTCCATTTTTGTGCTTAGGGTTTCAAGAAGAAAGCTCATCTCTTTTCGCCTTCAATTTCTCTCAAAATTCTTCAGCTTTTGGATAAAAGAGGGTTTGTTTATTTATTTTTTTGGCAACAAGGGGCTTGCAGTTGCAGGGACTCAGCCTACACTACCCTCGGCCATTGCTGGTGGGGCCTACAGGAGTTAATTGCAAAATACCCCTGTGGGCCCCACCCTCTATGGGCGAGGGCCGAATACGAGTCATGCCGCTAAATTGTTCTCCGTTTATATATACCCTTTAAATTGGTATATGTTTATTTAAATTTATACTAATTTGTTGCATTTCTCATTATTTTTTTTCTAGATAAATGATATTATAAATGCCTTTCTTTTTGTTTTTGAAATTTCAATAGAATTTTATCTGGATAATTATAGGTCAATTTTTGGAAATTAAAGATTTTTTAAAATAAAATTAGTAAAATGGCGTTGGAAAATATTATTCAGCAGTATGGTGTTAACGACGTGATTAGTGGGTTTTAACGGAATTTAACTAAACCCGCAATAGTGCGATTTTAGTTAATTTCTGCTAAATCGACTTGATCACGCCCACAAAACCGTATTGCTAAATGTTTTTTTTCAAAGTCGTTTTGCTAAAAAAAAATTAAAACCCGTTGATTCCCAAAATTTATTTTCTATATAGATTGTTTATCTCATCACTGTAACATGCTTATTATGATGAATTGGGATTCCGCTTATGAATGATTCTGATAATTAAGTGAAAACAATAGGTTCTGGTATTGAAATTAAAAATAAACCAAGAATTACAAAATATACCAAGCTTGAAAAAACCAAACAAGTGTGGCCCCTAACCCATTTTAATTGTAGGATTGTTAGAGAGATACAAACTGTGTTCGTTTCAAAGGGATAAAACATGTGAATAGAATAAAATGAGTTGCGTTCTCCTCTATCTCTTTGAATAAGTTGGTTCATTAGCATTTAGCAAAATTGATTAATTCGATTACAATTCGGCTGATTGCTCAAAAATAGTCTTTTGTGCATGCGACGCATGAAACATATGCTATGCATCAAGAGAAGATTTAAAAATAAATAGTATATTTGAACGTTTTTTACTGAAAAAAATTTGAGTGAAAAATGAGAGAGAGACTATAAAAAGATAAAGAGCATAATGAGCAAGTTCAGAATAGCGGGATAACAAACAACTAAGTAGACAAGCAGAAAACACAACTAATCCAGCTACAAGTGTCTGCTCGTGATGAACGATATAATCCTGATGATGATCGATATCGGTGATCTCTCAGATCAGGACACGTAGCAGATGACGTGTCTCAGGGCTCACAAGAAAGGATCTACAGTGGCCGACCAGACCAATTCCGTGCTCGTCCTACTAGCAAACACTGACTCACCTCCGAGCCCCCAGCACAATTGGCCTCCTCGGCCTCACAGCTCGTCTCCGAGCTATCACAGGCCCGAGCCTCCTCGGCCCTCTCAGCTCGCCTCCGGGGTCGAGCAGAACCAAGATACCTCGGCTCTCCCGCTCCTTCGCGAGCTCTCCCGCCAAGGTCATCTTCCTCGGTCTCATCGACCGACCAACAGCACCGCTCGCAGGCGTAACGGCCATCCTGTGAATCTCGCCATGCGCGAGATATCCGCCGGCCGCATCCCACGTTCCACGCCACCACGATCCCCCATTAACGAGCCTGTCTCGCTATTAATGGGAGGTCCCGCTCATCACGTGGGCGTGACGTTGGGAGCGTATCGGCAGGTATGATTCTCGCGTCTGTCTCGCCTGCTGCCACCGCTATATAAACCCCTTCTTCAGACGGTTCAAGTAAGTCATTTTTACTCCACTAAGCCGTTACTCTGCTCGGATCTCTAGTCTAACTTTACCGTCGGAGGGTCCTCGGTGGTACAACCACCCCGGGACTTCCTTGCAGGTAGCTCGGCAACCACAACCTCAAACCCATTGAGATCCACACGCTTCAGGAGCGACAGCCTCCAGATCCAATCTCAGCCATCCATCGCCGCCATCAGCAGATCAACGGAAGGTAACATCTCGGCGCAATCCAGGTCGCGTCAGTTGGCGCCGTCTGTGGGAAGTTCTTGATTCCACAAAAACAAAAGTTCGCTTTCCGATCTCAATCCAATAGCGAACGATCATCACAACGATCCAAGCACCGGCAGCCGCCTCCCCCTCAACGGAGGCGCGGACGAACCTCCTCCGCCGAATGCCATCAACGCTCCCGCCGACCGAATAGACCGACTCGCATCTGTTGTGGAGGCGATGATCCACGTCTAAACAGCGGGGCAAGATTACCAAGTCGTCGCTCCCCCGCCTCGGGACCAGAACCCCTACAGGGGGAGAGAAGACTCCGTTCGCGTCGGCACCGCCGACCACCGCCTCGCTGCCTCCCACGGCCGCAGATCTCCCGGGCCCATACGTTCTGAGCCCCGCTGGGCACCCCATAGTTCAAAACCAAGGTCCGTCACCAGAGCACCTCGCCTCGAGATGCTCCGTGCGCCTGTCCCTCCCGAGGAGATGTCTGTCAGCTCGCCTGTTACCAGGCATGACCGACACCCCCTCCCTTGACGGGGTCACGCGGACGGAACTCGCCGTCGCGGCTCGAGGGCCACCTCGTCGGGGGATCTAAGGAATCTCATTGAGAGGAACCGGAGCCGCGGCCATATGCAGGCCTCCAACAGCAGAGGACGGGGATCAGAATGCGCCAAGTCATCGGGATACAACGACCGACTCGACGCCCTCGAGAAGAAGATCGAGGGTATGCACCGGGAAGGACACCGTTCGAGCGACGGGGCTAAGTACGCCGCCGACTCGCTCATAAGACCGTTCACCGAGGAGCTGCTCGCCGTCCACGTCTCCTCCCGCAACAAGCCCCCAAAAGTCTCCCTCTTCGACGGCAAATCTGACCCGAAGGACCACTTGGATGCATTCACCGCGGGAATGAGCTTCCAAGACAACTCCGCCGCCGCCCAATGGCGAGCTTTCCCGGCCACTCTCATCCGCTCTGGGCGAGACTGGTTCCGAGGACTCGAACCGCGCTCGATCTTAACCTTCGACGAGCTGGCCACACAATTCCTCGGCCACTTCGTCGGGAACAGGCGATAGAAACGCACAGTCGACCATCTCTTCACGATCAAGAGCGGAGACAAGGAGACGTTCAAAGCATACGTCGCCCGCTTCTACAACGCCCTTCTCGAGGTCCCAGAGCACCGGGACGAGACGGTTATCACGGCTCTAAGGTCTGGTCTTAGGCATAAGGAGTGGTTAGCTCCTTTGGATTAGCGCAGCCTAAGACCGTGGCCGAGATAAAGGCCTGGACCGAGCGCGAGGTCCAGCTCGAATCCAGGTGAACGCGAATCTCCCTCGGGCCGAGCAAACCGACCAAAAGAAGAGGGCAAGAGAAAAGAGAAGGGGACCTGAGCGGCAAAAACCCTACATCCCAATATTCCAGGAGTACACCTCGCTCAACGTCTCCCAGGCGGTGCTACTAGAGGAGACCAAGGGCGAGGGGTTCTTCAAGCTTCCCCCAGTCCCGCGAATGGCCTCGAAGCGAACCCGGGGCCCCTATTGCTGTTTTCACAGGTCGCTGGGCCACTCCACGAAGAGCTGCAAACAACTCTGAGACTATATTGAAGAGCTTATCCGTTCGGGGCACCTCGCAGCGTACCTAAAGGACAAGCGGCAAGCTGACCGCGAGCAGGAGCAGCGTCCCCCTCCCGTCGAGCTTACCATCGGCCAGATCATGGTAGTGGCAGCGGAGGATACGCCTGGTACCCATGAAGCTCGGTACCCTGTGCCGGGCATAGATGCCAACGGACATCCGGGGGGCTCAAGCTGCACGAATAAGAATATCTACTAGCATGTATTTTCTTCTCAGAGCAATGCATATCTTTCTTGAGATCTTTTGTTTTATACAATAAAGGGATCAATAAAGCATTGCAAAAAGAAAAAGAATCTTATTCATTCAAGAGGTACTATTGTCTCCTCGGTCGTACATAAAAAATGTATATTACAACAGCGGGGGAATGGGATACAGAGAGCACTGTTCGTGGTACTCCGAGGATATCTCCGCCGACCGAGCCCTCGTAGCATCTAACCTCTCCTTTCGATGACCCCCGCTAGCGTCGGCATCAAGCCTCAAGTGGTAGCACTCAAGGACGAGCGCCTCCAAGTGATTCAGCCGTCTCGCAGAAATCAGGCCGAAACGCCTCAGAGACCTCAGCTTGCCAACGGCCTCGTCTTTCATCTGCTCGGATAAGGGGTTGTAGAGCCCCGGTGACGCCCTCCAGATGGAGTACATCAACAGCTGAAGTAGGGAGGAGCGTCTAGGGAGCAATCGACCGAAATGATCCTCGATCCGGCCTATCACCAACTGCACCGTGTCATCAGTGCAGTACTGATCATAAAGATACACGTCCTGGAAGCTTATGGTTTTGGGGATGGTGAATAGGAAGTCCTCCATTCTTGCGTTTTGGGTGTGAGGAAAGAAGCCATCAACAATCCCTCCATTTTATAGCCCACAACGCCCCCGGAGTTCAACGGTCGCCCACAACTGTGCCGCCACGCGGCAGACACCGCGCCGCTCGATGTGAAATCGAAACGACGCGGCTCTGGCGCTTCGCCTCCTCCACGCGTTCGTGGCACGTGTCAATCGCGACTGTCCGTCTTCCCGAAGCCCTCATGAAGAGGCAGCCCAGCAGCTACCTTGCTCGGCTATCCCTGGCTGGTAGCTTCCCTATCCCCACAACGCCAGGGATCTAAGCCCTCACTATGAGGCGACCGAGCAGCCTCACTGCTTGGTTCATCCTTGGCAGGCCTCCCACGGCCCCTCTAGCGCCAAGGATCGAAGCCTTCACGAAGAGGCAGCCCAGCAGCTACCCTGCTCGGCTATCCCTGGTCGGTAGCTCGCCTACCCAATGACGCCAGGGATCTAAGCCCTCACTATAAGGTGACCGAGCAGCCTCACTGCTTGGTTCATCCTTGGCAGGCCTCCCACGGCCCCTCCAGCGCCAAGGATCGAATCCCTCACGAAAAGGCAGCCCAGCAGCTACCTTGCTCGGCTATCCCTGGTCGGTAGCTCGCCTACCCCACGACACCAGGGATCTAAGCCCTCGCTATGAGGCAACTGAGCAGTCTCATTGCTTGGTTCATCCTTAGCAGGCCTCTCATAGCCCCTCCAGCACAAAGGATCAAAGCCCTCACGAAGAGGCAGCCCAGCAGCTACCTTGCTCGGCTATCCCTGGTCGGTAGCTCGCCTACCCCACGACGCCAGGGATCTAAGCCCTCACTATGAGGCGACCGAGCAGCCTCACTGCTTGGTTCATCCTTGGCAGGCCTCCCACGGCCCCTCCAGCGCCAATGATCGAAGCCCTCACAAAGAGGCGGCCTAGCAGCTACCCTGCTCGGCTATCCATGGCCGGTAGCTTCCCTATCCCACAACGCCAGGGATCAAAGCCCTCACCAAGAGGCAGCCGAGCGGCTATCCCGCTCGACTATCCCTGGCCGGTAGCTACCTTGCCTCACAACACCAGGGATCAAAGTCCTCACCAAGAGGCAGCCGAGCGGCTACCCTGCTCGGCTATCCTTGGCCGGTAGCTCACCTGCCCCACAACGCCAGGGATCAAAGCCCTCGCCAAGAGGCACCGGGCAGCAACCCTGCTCGGCCATCCTTAAGGACAAAAAGCCCTCGCCAAGAAGCACCGGGCAGTAACCATGCTCGACCATCCTTAGTAGGCCACTTACGACCCCTCCCGCGCTGAGGATGAAAAGCCCTCGCAAAAGGCAACCGTACCCGCCCTTGTTCGGTTATCCCTAGCTGGTAGCTCCCTACCCCAACAAACCAGGGATCAAAGTCCTCACAGAGGCAACCGGACCCGCCCTTGTTCGGTTATCCCTGGCCGGTAACTCCCTACCAAACCAGGGGTCAAAGCCCTCGCCAAGAGGCACCGGACAACAACCATGCCCGGCCCGTCCTTAAGGATCAAAGCCCTCTCAAGAGGCAACCGGGCCCGCCCTTACTCGGTTATCCCTGTGTAACAACTCCAATTTTTGTATACCAAAATTTGCTTTAAATATAATGTATACTTGGAGTATTGATGTTGCTGGAAACAATTTAAGTATCTATTTTCTTACAATAATTACAAGAAGGAGCTTATAGCTCATTGGTAATACCTTGCACTGCTGAACCAAGCCACCAGAGTTCGAATCCCATGCCCTACATATTTTTTATATCTTTTTGTTTTAAAATTTTTGGGAAGTCAAACCGTCAAACAGCCATAACTCACAAATTAATGCAATTTATAAAAAATAAAGTATACCAAAATCTCCCCCAGACAATTCCCCACCCAACGACACCCGACTCGGCCCTGACTCGGCCGAATCGGCCGGCGCCGCCGGCCGAACTCGGCTGATCGGCCGAGTCGTCAACACGAAAAAGTTTCGTGTTGACTTGGTCTTCATCCCTGCATACTCCATTTTCTCTGTACTGTTACAAAATTCTCATTAAACCTCTTTTAAGTCCAAATTTAATGAATTTTTAATGAATTTTATATTTTTTAAAAATATTTTTTAATCCTAACCCTAACCCTAGCCTAGCCCTATATAAAGACCCCTACCCTCTACCTTTTCACCTCACAACCCTAAGTCCACTCTCCCAAATTCTCGAGAACTTGGTACGAAGAGCGAGAAGCGAAGCGCTGCCGAAACCGATGACGAATTCCGGCGACCGGACTAGAACCTTCGCGACGTTTTCGACGCATCGACAACCACCACATTCCTTAGCTTCCTTAGCTTGTCCAAACCCGTAAGTCCCATCTCTTCTATCTCTCTTTTCTTTAATATAAAAATACGACTTTTTGGAACCCGACGGAAATTGGAATAAACCGATTTCCGATTCGTTTTTCTGCAAATTTCCACTTGTCACCTAATACATAATACCTACCCATATTCATGTTGACTATTAATCACCCATAAACTAATTTAAACAAACTTTCTCACATGAAATGATAACTTCTTTGCAAAACCGTATTCTTTTCATAAAAATACCACGAAGTTTATTTTTCTTGTTCTAATTAATTCCCTCACTCCTAAATATGTTTATCTTGATTACTAAACTTATAGAAATCAATTTGAATGAAATTTCACACATGAAATGATAACGTTTTCAAATACCGTATTCTTGCTCTTTAATACCTTTAAGTTTAACATGTCATGTTTTACCTCTAAACGTCATCAAAACTTAAAACAAGTCACGAGGTAATGACCTACCTCTACACACACTCAAATATAACCCTAATTGATAAATGTCAAAACATAGAATATGACATTACATGACTTTTCACTAAAATACCATATTCTTTATAACCTTTACTTGAAAGCTTTAAGTTGTATAAAATTTTAAATAAAATGAAAGCACGATAGGTTATGGACATCGATCGTTTATCTAAACTGTCTTGTGGTGTCTAGGCAAGTGTGTCTAGGCTAGTGGTTTTTAATTAGGCCTACGACTGTGGTTCCTTCCCACTTACCTGGCACGCAATTGACGGTGAAGAGGCGATTTGAGGCTTCTAATGACTCATCGTTTAGACTTTAGAAATAGGCTAGTTGGCTTAGAAAACCCTAATAACTAAAATACGGAAAACTATACTCTTTTGCAAATAAATACCCTATATTTATAAAACCGTTTTCCTAAATGAAAGGTATTTGTTAAACCTAAGCAAAGTGCCGCTACAACCCACTTTTGGGAAATTCGTTAGGGATAGTACGGTTCATCGTGCACCCGCGGGCTAGTAGTGCGAGATTCAGACCTCCGTAAGGAACATTCGGTCTCGAAGGGTTAAAAAAATACGGCATTTAAGAAAAATGTGATTTTTGGAAAATAAAATATTTATTTAAAATTATTCTTGTATTAATATGTATTTAATTATCATTTAGACACCTATTTTATTATAATATAAAGTTTCCACATTTTCCTAAAAATTGACAAGATTAAAATTTACATTAAAATACCATGAGTTTCAAATAAATCAATTAATACTTTATTAGGATATATTCACCAGAATAACACAAATAAAATTCACGCTCAGTATAACTTTAAAGATGAATATTAAATACTTGAGGTGTATTTTGAAAACTATACAAATGTACTTTTTACATAAAACCCCCTCAAGTTTTATAATTTACAATAAGGCCCCTAACAAAGATCGAACTTCAACTTACCTTTCTTTTAGTCTGACTCGGGTTAGAGTCTGACTATTTCTGACTTAAATATGATTCAAGTCAATCTATATTCTTTTATATTCCAACACAATTTGAATACATGAATCCCTAAATCCAGTTAACAATATATTCACTTTGACTGAATCAAACCATGGATATTCATCCATTACCCTGATATTCCATTTACCTGATTATACAGTTGCAACATGTTTACTGATATTATGGTTTTGGTCAGTCGCCCAACTTACATATTCCAATACTAAAATACTGTTAAAACATTACGGGGTTTAAGGGGTAGATTGGTACGGAAGGTGTTAAAGGTGGCACGAGGCGGTCAGATTAAGACACCTAACATGAATCCTGTTGCTGTTGTACCGTGGCATAACGGTTCCTTGTACTTTCCTTTTGCCCTGATCTTTAGCATATAGAGATCCCCCTCGTATACACTGGCATCCTTTTGTACCAAACTACAAACAACAGCGTTAACTCAATATTCCATAATATTCAACAATGTAATACTTTAGAAAATAATTTTACACTGTCATTCTAATTCTTCCTTATCTTTGGGACTTACCGAGCGACATGTTCGCTGACGACATTCTATTTCTTTCTTCTTTGAATGTCGTCAGGTGCGTTGGACCAAGCTGAGATCGAGCCCACCGGTGAAGATTTGGAGCAGTTCCAGGAAGATCCAGAGCTCTAGATACTGTACCTTGTTCTTTCCAGTTTATTTCATTTTCTGTTATGCCACTGTTCAGGCATCGTTTGCTTTTCATTTCAGTTGTATTTCCTTTTCATGCATTGTACAAAGAATGTTATTAATAAAAGTTGTTGTTATTTCTATATCATTCGTCTCTTGTGATTTACTTTATATTGCTTAGTTACGCTTAGCGTATGTACTTCTAAGTATATACGTAGTGGGCCTCGTCGCGTCCACTTTGCCGTACACTGGGAAGCGGGGCGTGACACCCTGGCTGGTAGTTCCCTACCCCCAACAAACCAGGGATCAAAACCCTCGCCAAGAGGCACCGAGCAGCTACCCTGTTGGCACCATCCTTAGTTGGCCAATTACGACCCCTCTAACAGCTAAGGATCAAAGCCCTCGCAAGAGGCAACCGGGCCCACCCTCGCTCGGTTATCCCTGGCTGGTAGCTCCCTACCCCAACAAATCGGGGATCAAAACCCTTGCCAAGAGGCACCGAGCAGCCGCCCTGCTCGGCACCATCCTTAGTTGGCCAATTACGGCCCCTCCAACAGCTAAGGAACATGAACTCGCAAGAGGCAACCGGGCCCGCCCTTACTCGGTTATCCCTGGCTAGTAGCTTCCTACCCCAACAAACCAGAGATCAAAGCCCTCGCTAAGAGGCACCGAGCGGCTACCCTGCTCGGCACCATCCATAGTTGGCCAATTACGGCCCCTCCAACAGCCAAGGATCAAAGCCCTCGCCAAGAGGCACCGAGCAGCTACCCTGCTCGGCACCATCCTTAGTTGGCCAATTACGGTCCCTCCAAAAACTAAGGATCAAAGCCCTCACCAAGAGGCACCGAGCAGCTACCCTGCTCGGCACCATCCTTAGTTGGCCAATTACGGCCCCTCCAACACCTAAGGAACATGAACTCAACAAGAGGCATCCGGTCTATCAACGTCTTAGCGATCTCCACTTTGACTTCGGGGCCATGGAGATACCGTCTTCCCGTCGGTCCTTGCACACTCGGCAAATGATCAGATTCAAGTCGACGAGTAATCGCTAGACGAGGAACATGCCGACCATAAAAGCGGTACTGTGCAAATACAAGTGTCTACCAACAAAAGGAAATACGAGCACAAACACTACTGCAAAAACAAAAAAAAATTATTCGCAAAACCAAGAGTCTTTACAAGGGTATTATGGACGACCCAACCTTATAAAATGCCCGAAGGCCCACAAAGCAGCGAGGCAACAAAAGAAAAGACAGAGAAGACGAGGGGCTTCAGGCCTCAGGGCCGGGCGCGATACCTATGAACTCGATGTCCACCATGACTGGGGATGCGTCCGTCACAGGAGCCTCGGCGTCGCCCTCGCCGAGAGTCCCTTCCCTGACAGTGCTCCTGTGGACATCCCTCTGCTCGTCATCCCCGCGGGGATATTCTGCTCGGAGCTCTTCATCAGCAAACTCCGGCACCCGGGCCTTGACGGCGTCGAGAGCCTCGTGCCAGATGAGGGTGGTGGCCGAGGCTAGGACAGTGTAGAACAGCTTCGACTTTTGGAAGTTCTCCACCGCCTCCGCCGCCCTGAGGCCGGCTCTCTTCGCCGCCTCTACCGCAGCCCCCAACTCCTTTCAGAGGGTGCTCACTGACTTCTTCATGATGCCGAAGAGCACCTCGGAGCCCTGAACCTTGGCCTCGCGGAACCTGGCCACCTCTTGCTTCGCGGCCGCCTCCTGCTTCGCGGTCGCCGCCTCCTGCTTCACTGCCGCCGCCTCCTGCCTCCCGGCAACCACCTCGCCCTCAAGGGCAGCGACCCTCGCCATCACCGCCTCCAGCTCCCGCTTCGAGCTCTCCCCCAGTGAGGAGAGCTCGCTCCCGGCTCGCATCGCCGGGGCTATCTCCTCCTCTTCCATCCGGGCGACGTTAGCGACGTGCTGGAGGACCTGAAGAAATCGAGGGGGGTCAGAAAGAAAAAGGGGCACCTAATCTCGCAAATGATGAGACGACGTACGAACACTAACCTGAACGACCTCTTGGGCGATGGATACCGTATGTGCCTTCAGCGTCCCCCCAGGGACCCGGCCCCCGACCGACCTCTCCATGTCGTGCAGCAAGTTGTCAGCGACGAAGAGCCCCGAAGGTATCTCAAAGCGGAGCTCCCCCTCGTCCACCAAGATCTGAGAGGCCGGGGTCCGCGGAACTATTCGGGGGAACCTCTTGAGACACGACGGCGGAGAGCTCGTCTCCACCTCCGAAGCCTGGGCGTCCTTTCCTTGGGCCCTTTTTCTGCTCGGCGCCTGGCTGGGCTCCGGGGCGCGGTCCGCACTCGAGCGCTGGGGTGGGACGGCTGCTGGGGGAGCCGGGACCGGCGTCTGACGAGAAGAGCTGGCCCCTCCAGCCTTCGACCCTTTCTTCGGGTTGCGCATGGCTGCTCGAAGGAGGTCCGCGTCCATGGTTTCTGCACAAGACAAGATATAATGGAATCAGCGACACAGACAAAGTAAAAACAAATACAAACTCCTAACTTACTGACGAACTGAGCGGGACTGAGACCGGCCCAACTGAGGGCCCGCTCAAAAAGCATCACATCAGCCCGAGGAATGGGCTCCCATGCCGCCACTCTCGCCGCGTCGGGGTCATTGGACGGATTTCCCTGCCAGCACCTATCCCTAGACCATTGGATGGGTACGGGCCAGTCCTCACCCTCTGGCGGCCCGACGAAGAAAAACTTCTTCTTCCAATCATGGATGGAAGAAGGCAAGACGACAACTCCTGACCCGGCTACACACCCCCGTTGCTTCCTAAAAAAGAGGTAAACCCACCTCGGGTCGCCCGCGCGGGTTCCGGGGTGACTTTTGTAAACGAGAGAGGAGGCAAGGATGGACAGACTAAAGAAGATCATCTGCAGCTTCAGCTGGACCAGGAACCCAAGGAGAATCCTCCAGGAGTTCGGCACCAGCTGGCCCAGGGCTAACCCAAAGTAATTTAATATAGCTACAACCTCGGGAAAGAAAGGCAGGCGCGTTCTGGCCCAAAGGGCTTCCAGGTACAAGGCGATCTTTCTACCCCTCACCTGATCTGCCCTTTCTCCTTCTTCGGCCAATCGTAGCGTATAGCCAGAAAGAATATGGAAACGAGCCCGAGCGGTGACAAGCTCGTCCTCATATCTCACTGAGGACGACGCACCGGGAGCGTCCGCCTCCATCGCTCCGGGAACCGCCCCAGACGCGTGCCCCCGGGAAGAGAATCTGACCCCAGCTTCCCGGAGAGGCTCCAACCCAGGGGAAGAATCCCTAGAATCTACCCCTATGAAATCTAGAGACTCCTCAAAACAAGACATCTAACCTGATGGGAAGAAGTCCTCGAGAAGAGAAAACGCAAGATCCGACCTAAAAGTAGAGCGCCGAGCAAAAAAGACTCAGAATGAGAAAAATATGAAGAGAGAGATCCTGAATCAGGCCTCCTCCCTATTTATGCTACCGGCGTCCTCATCCAACGGCGACGGTCGACTCCCGCGAAAACGATTCAGTGCACTCGACGGCCACGATCACCCCGACCCGAAGCCTGCGGCACGTCACATCAGCCAACCAGCACCCGACACTTGGTCTGTCGCTTCAGCAAAGTGCACACGATCCAGCGCACCCTCTTTAATGCAAAGGATCTTCCCCTGATTTGCTGGCCTCATCCAGAAAAGACAACCAATTGCCCAAAGACACGCCCGACATATCTTCGGAAAGGAGCTCACCTCGGGTGATCCGGCAAACCACTCTCAACCCGACCCGTCAGCTGGTCGGGATGAGAGTGGGGGGCTAATAATGATGCTCGATATCGGTGATCTCCCAGATCAGGACACGTGGCAGATGACGTGTACCAGGGCTCACAAGAAAGGACCTACAGTGGCCGACCAGACCACTCCTGTGCCCGTCCTACTAGCAAACGCTGGCGCACCTCCGAGCCCCCAGCACAATTAGCCTCCTCGGCCTCACAGCTCGTCTCTGTTGCAGTCGAAAATTGCATCCCGGTTGTCCAAGTCAAAGTCAAAGTCAACCCCAAGCCAAGTGGGGCCATGCCCAGGTCTAGTCCGAACATGAAGCGGCCGGCCCTTCCCCATGCCAAAATGAAATCATGTAATAAATAATTTTTATGTAATTTTTTATGCATGAATGTAAACAAAATGGGCATAAAGCCAAATTTTTGTAAGCCCATGGCTTATGTGCATAAAGAAATGGCACATAAGCCATGGGATGGGCAAAATGCCATTTTGTAAAGCCCAAAGGGTTATATGTAAATATGTAAGCTTATATAAGGCAACATGATGAAAATATCTCATAGACTTTTTTCATTCCCCTCAAAAAATCTAGGAGTTGTGCCTTTTTCCCTTTCTGAAGGTTCTAAACCTTCTTCTTTCTTTTGAATTAAATCAAGAGTTTTACTCTTCCTTTTCCAAAACTAAATAGTTTTTCACCACAAAACCCACAAAGGGGAGCTTGGATCTTCCATCAGATCTAAAAAAAAAGAGATTTTTAAAATCTCACATCTCTTGATCTTCAAGATCCTGCCAACAGAGGAGGAAGAAGGAGGCTCATCTTCGAAAACCCTATTTTTGGGAAGACCCAGGGCTCCAAAGAAGAACCCCTTTCATCAACTCCAAAACATCTTAGGAGTTTAACTCCACTCTAAATTCTCTTTTGGGATTTTAAATCCTATTTCCAGGGCTAAAATCCACTTTTTCTCGCCGGCGCCCAGCGCCCACGTGTCGGGCACATGGTGCGCCAACGTCTGAGCGCCCAGCGCTCGCGTGCTAGGCACGTGAGGCGCTAGCCCCACGCTTCCTTTGGGCGCTTTCCCCCTTTACACACACACACACACACACACATACTCTACAACACTGTCCCTCTCAGAAAAAAATTAGGCCGGGGCGCTACCCCGCACCCCGTAAGGGGGCTGCTAGCCCCCTTGACCCCCAGCCCGCTATCCGGGTAGCGGAACCCCCGTAAAAACTATGCGGGGCCCCAGATACATCTAAGACCCCTTCAAAACACGATAATGCACATCGAGTTCGCATGACCAGTTTAACCCGTCAATCGGAGGTTCTCTCGCCCCAAAGGCGAGGGGTAATTAATGGCAGCTTAGTCTGCGGCTGCCGGAGATTCAGATCCCCACAATCAATAAACCCCAGCCTACCCTAAGCAGGGGGAATCTGTAATGCGCCTGACAACCGCGCGCGTATTCCCATCTCGATGGGGTGACGAAAAACACCCTACAGATTCTGGCACGCCCGGTGGGACCTATCTTTCCTCCCATATTTCGGGTTAAGCGTTCATGCGAACTCAATCAATATACATGTCTATATTAATACTAAAATAATGCTCTTTCATGCAGGTTTTCAAGCAACCACTTTTCAACAATGTCTCCAAAGATAATCTCGGCTCTCAGCACAGCTCCCATCTCCTACACGATGAAGATGGACGCCAGGACGGTCCTCCCGGTCAGTCTCGGGCGACAATGGGAAGAGCTGCCGCTACCATTCGGCTCTATCCTGTTCGTGTTAGCTAACGCCATCCCAGCTCCTCAAGCCCCGGTGACAGACAAACCGGTCTCGAAAGGCAAGAGGCCAAATGTAGTGGTCTCGAAGGCGCCCCAACTCAAACGCAATGAACGGCTCTCCTTGGCTCCAGCTAGGGGCAAGGCCATCAACACCAACAAAGCAACAGGGCGTCTCGAGCAAGCTCCGGCGATGCTCCTAACAACTGCTCAATTGGGTATCTTCTCTAAGCTACCCACCACTCAGCCTATGGCGGCTTCCCAAAGAGCAGAAGCCTACCAAGCGCTCAAGACAGAGAAGCCGAGGCAGAAGCGGCTCGGATACAGAGCCAACAAAAGGGATAGGGCTCTGGCCATGTTAAAATTTATGAATTTCCAAAGCCCGGACCGCTCCGCGAAGTTAGCCGCCAAAGATAAAGAGATGGCTGGATACGTGGTCTGCACTGTCTATATGGTCGGACATGAAGAAACAATCCTTCCTATGCTTCACAGCCAGGGTGATGATACGGTGGACGCTACCCAACGTCAACTCGATCTAAATGATGAAGAGCCCGCTTAGGCCGATAAGCCAGAGGAGTCTGTGGTTCCTACGGAATTGAGATCAGGCAATAAGGATGACCCGGTTGTCATAACCGGAACCACAGAACAAGCATTATTCCAATGGCTTCAGAGGCAGCTTCAGGACAGAGATGAGAAGTTAGCCAAGGCACAATCTAAGGTCGACGAATTGGCAAACGTCGCGGCAGATCTCGCGACCCAAGTCGCCCGATTGCAATTAAAGCAGAATCAAATTTTGGTTCATGCGCCAGGGATTGATACCCGGAGGCAGCCAACTGATACCCCTTTCAACCTAAGAGCGGAGCGCCTTCGCGAAAAACGGCCGCGATCGGCCTCCGGTCCCTCCGATACATGCATCGAGAGGGAATCGCCTCTGAAAAAGAACTGGATAAGGTCTATTCCTTTAAAAAGGAAAAGTCCACAAGATATTCAGGGACGTCCTAAGAAACGGTCTACAACTGCCAGAATCAAAGAGACCGCAAGAAGAGAATATGACCGACGACCCAAAATATTGCCCCTATCACAGGGTGATAGGTCATGCCATTGAGAACTGCTTCGTCTTCAAAGATTGGGTCGAAAGGCAATACAAGACGGGAGAGATAGAACTGTCTAAAGGCGTGTTAGCAAACAGTCAAGTTACGACCGCCGATTTCATACAAATGGAGACTGAAGCCTTTCGGGAACCTAATCCTTCCAGACATGTGCCATTATCTGGAAAGGGCGAACCAAAGACTGATCGGCTTCAAGGACCAGAATCAGTGAGGGCACCTACTCTAATGGAGAGAAAGAAGAAGGTGTACTCCTTCAGGAGGGATGAGGTCCGCAATATATTCCAGGAAGCCTTGAACAATGGTCTGCAATTGCCTATTCCGAAGAGGCCACATGAAATGAATATGACCGGCAATCCCGTATACTGCCCATACCATTGAGTGGTGAGTCATGCCATTGAAGACTGCTGTGTTTTTAAAGATTGGGGCAGAGGACCAATACAAGCATGGAAAAACCTCACAATCCTCGAATGTATCGGCAAGCCACGGAGCTACGGTCATCAATACAGCTCCGCCAAGATCAAAATTCAAGGAGCTGGGATAAGCAAAGATGACCACCACGTCGTTAAACTCGGAGCAATCGACCTCTAAGTCGTTAAACTGGGAATGTAAAATATATATATATATATATATATATGTAAATAAACAAAAAAATGTGTAAATAAAAGAAAAATAAAGAAAAGCCGAAATGATGGGGCAACCCGCAATAAAAATCAGCGAGTAAAATAAA
Organism: Agapanthus africanus; assembly: GCA_030015575.1. Lineage (NCBI taxonomy): Eukaryota > Viridiplantae > Streptophyta > Magnoliopsida > Asparagales > Amaryllidaceae > Agapanthus > Agapanthus africanus. The sequence continues at coordinate 93,261,923 of JASDDO010000024.1, read as the reverse complement.
GATGAAAATAAAGCCGAAATGATGGGGCAACCGCGAATAAAAGCCGAAATGATGGGGCAATCACGATCTTCGCTATAAGAAAAGCTGAAATGATAGAGCAATCACGGTAAAAAAAAAAACAACGGCGAATGATGAGTCACTCCTGGTATCATATTCCAGTGCAGCGATGCAGACGCCAACCAAAATCCAATTTCTCAAAATTCTCCCGGCCCTACGGTTAGTCCCCAAATTGACCGCCGTATACAATCCACGGGCTCAAATAATTCTCATCATACCCATGCCCCACCGTAATCACCAGTCCACCGGTTGGTTTCCATCCTTGGAATTATGCTCCATTGGGAAGACCCACTCATGTATCCTCACGATGCATGAGGAGAACAAACCTTCGTGGGATCCTTACGAATCACAAAGGAAAAACACACTTGGGGTTCCTCACGACTCCTAAGGAGAAAATGCACCTACGAGATCCTTGCGACTCGTAGGGAGAAAATGCTTTATGGGATCCTTACGGCCCATAAAATTGAAAAGCCTTAGGCGATAGGGATCTAAACCTGTCTCCTAAGCCATCGCTCCCCAATCCTCAAGTGGCGAATGATGAGTCGCTCCTGGTACCATATTCCAGTGTAGCGATGCAGATGCCAACCAAATTCCAAATCCCAATCCCTAAATGGCGAATGATGAGTCGCTCCTGGTATCATATTCCAGTGCAGCGATGCAGACGCCAACCAAATTCCAAATTCCAATCCCTAAATGGCGAATGATGAGTCGCTCCTGGTACCATATTCCAGTGCAGCGATGCAGACGCCAACCAAATTCCAAATCCCAATCCCTAAATGGCGAATGATGAGTTGCTCCTGATACCATATTCCAGTGCAGCGATGCAGACGCTAACCAAAACCCAAATCCCATACCCCAATGGCGAATGATGAGTCGCTCCTGGTACCATATTCCAGTGTAGCGATGCAGACGCCAACAAAATCTCAAAAATTTTCCGGCCCTACGGTCTGGATCATACATCCTGCAAAACCGTATACGATCCACGGGCGTATAACAATCACAATCTCTCCCAAGTCTTACCGGTGAGACCACATTCAAAGTCCAAAAAAATGGTATGTCCACAAGCAAAATAGGCACGGATGAAAACCCGAAAGGACTCCGTGAGTAAAAACAGCAGGACTGCCGGCGAGTTTGTGAAAACCCGAAAGGGCGTAAACTCGTAAAAAAAAGAGGTGAAATGCACTCGCAAGGTCCTCTCGACTTTGTGAGGAGAAAATTCCCGCGTGAGATCCTTACGACTCACAAAGGAGAAACACACTTGGGAGTTCCCACGACTCATAAGGAGAAAATACACTTACGGGATCCTTACGACCCGTAGGGAGAAAATGCTTTGTGAGACCCTTACGGCTCGCAAAATTGAAAAGTCTTAGGTGATAGGGACCTAAAACATTTCTTCTAAGCCATCGCTTCCTGATAAGCAGGCGCAAATGATGATTCGCTCCTGGTACCATATTCCAGTGTAGCGATACTGATGCCAAGCGAAAACCAATTCCTAAATCCTCCCGGGGCAAATGATGAGTTGCTCCTGGCATTATTCCAGTGCAGCAATGCAGATGCCAAACAAAAAACCAATCCTAAAATCCTCTCAAAGACAGATGATGATTCGCTCCTGGTACCATATTCAGTAAGCATACTAATTAAGACCTTGTTGGTTGTCCAGTATAGCGATGCTGATGTCAACCGAAATCACAATCAACAAGTCAACTTCAACTCCGACACCGCAGAAAATGGAGCAAGTCAGAATCCAATCTCAACACCGCAAGAAGCGGAGCAGGTCAAGATCATCCCTGACACTGCAGGAAGCAGAGCAAGTCAAATAGAGCGTCGACCGTCCATGTCGCAAAAAGGGCAGTGCAGGCTTCCCACAAATCGGGAACCAAATCGCTCCGGATCAGAGTGTCGACCGTCCATGTCGTAAAAAGGGCAGTGCAGGCTTCCTACAAAGCAGGAACCAGATCACTCCAGGCCAGGGAAAAGTCTACCACGGACACTCCATCTCGGAGACGCATCAAGCGTCGACAGTCCATGTCGCAAAAAGGGCAGTGCAGGCTTCCCACAAATCGGGAACCAAATCGCTCCGGATCAGAGCGTCGACCGTCCATGCCGCAAAAAGGGCAGTGCATGCTTCCCACAAATCGAGAACCAAATCGCTCCGGATCAGAACGTCGACCGTCCATGTCGCAAAAAGGGCAGTGCAGGCTTCCTACAAAGCAGGAACTAGATCACTCCGGGCCAGGGAAACGTCTACCACGGACACTCTGCCTCGGAGACGCGTCAAGCGTCGACCGCCCGTGTCGCAAAAAGGGCAGTGCAGGCTTCCCACAAATCGGGAACCAAATCGCTCCGGATCAGAGCGTCGACCGTCCATGTCGCAAAAAGGGCAGTGCAGGCTTCCCACAAATCGGGAACCAAATCATTCCGGATCAGAGTGTCGACCGTCCATGTCGCAAAAAAGGCAATGTAGGCTTCCTACAAAGCAGGAACCGGATCACTCCAGGCCAGGGAAAAGTCTACCACGGACACTCCGTCTCGGAGACGCGTTAAGCGTCGGCCGTCCATGTCGCAAAAAGGGCAGTGCAGGCTTCCCACAAATCGGGAACCAAATCGCTCCGGATCAGAGCGTCGACCGTCCATGTCGCAAAAAGGGCAGTGCAGGCTTCCCACAAATCGGTAACCAAATCGCTCCGGATCAGAGCGTCGACCGTCCATGTTGCAAAAAGGGCAGTGCAGGCTTCCTACAAAGCAGGAACCAGATCACTCCGGGCTAGGGAAACGTCTGCCACGGATACTCCGCCTCGGAGACGCGTCAAGCGTCGACCGCTCATGTCGCAAAAAGGGTAGTGCAGGCTTCCTACAAAGCGGGAACCAAATCGCTCCGGATCAGAGCGTCGACCGTCCATGTCGCAAAAAGGACAGTGCAGGATTCTCACAAATCGGGAACCAAATCGCTCCGGATCAGAGCGCCGACCGTCCATGTCGCAAAAAGGGCCGTGTAGGCTTCCCACAAATCGGGAACCAAATCGCTCCGGATCAGAGTGCCGACCGTCCATGTCGCAAAAAGGGCAGTGCAAGCTTCCTACAAAGCAGGAACCAGATCACTCCGGGCCAGGGAAACATCTACCACGGACACTCCGTCTCGGAGACGCGTCAAGCGTCGACCGTCCATGTCATAAAAAGGGCAGTGCAGGCTTCCCACAAATCGGGAACCAAATCGTTCCGGATCAGTGCGTCGACCGTCCATGTCGCAAAAAGGGCAGTGCAGGCTTCCTACAAAGCAGGAACCAGATCACTCCGGGCCAGGGAAACGTCTACCACGGACACTCCATCGCGGAGACGCGTCAAGCGTCGACCGTTCATGTCGTAAAAAGGGCAGTGCAGGCTTCCCACAAATTGGGAACCAAATCGCTCCGGATGAGAGCATCGACCGTCCATGTCACAAAAAGGGCAGTGCAGGCTTCCTACAAAGCGGAAACCAAATCGCTCCGGATCAGAGCGTCGACCGTCTATGTCGCAAAAAGGGCAGTGCAGGCTTCCCACAAATCGGGAACCAAATTGCTCCGGATCAGAGCATCGACCGCCCATGTCGCAAAAAGGGCAGTGCAGGCTTCCCGTAAATCGGGAACCAAATTGCTCCGGATCAGAGCGTCGACCGTCCATGTCCTAAAAAGGGCAGTACATGCTTCCTACAAAGCGGGAACCAAATCGCTCCGGGCCAGGGAAACGTCTACCACAGACACTCCGTCTCGGAGACGCGTCAAGCGTCGACCGTCCATGTCGTAAAAAGGGTAGTGCATCCCAAAAAGTGGGAACCAAAGCAAGTCGCCTCCACGCAAAAGAAGATCCATCAATTTCATGCACACGACTCACATATGTGGTATGCATTTATTGATGGGGGGCACTTTGTTGAAGTCGAAAATTGCACACCGGTTGACCAAGTCAAAGTCAACCACAAGCCAAGTGGGCTCATGCCCAGGTCGAGTCCGAACATGAAGCGGCCGGCCCTCCCCCATGCCAAAATGAAATCATGTAATAAATAACTTTTGTGTAATTTTTTATGCATGAATGTAAACAAAATGGGTATAAAGCCAAATTTTTGTAAGCCCATGGCTTATGTGCAAAAAAAAATGGCACATGAGCCATGGGATAGGCAAAATGCCATTTTGTAAATCCCAAGATGTTATATGTAAATATGTAAGCCTATATATGGCAACATGATGAAAATATCTCATAGACTTTTTTCATTCCCCTAAAAAAATCTAGGGTTTGTGCCTCTTTCTGAAGGTTCTAAATCTTCTTCTTTCTTTTGAATTAAATCAAGAGTTTTACTCTTCCTTTTCCAAAACTAAATAGTTTTTCACCACAAAACCCACAAAGGGGAGCTTGGATCTCCCATCAGATCTCAAAAAGAAGAGATTTTAAAATCTCGCGTCTCTTGATCTTCAAGATCCTGCCAACAGAGGAGGAAGAAGGAGGCTCATCTCCGAAAACCCCATTTTGGGAAGACCCAGGGCTCCAAAGAAGAACCCCTTTCATCAACTCCAAAACATCTTAGGAGTTTAACTCCACTCTAAATCCTCTTTTGGGATTTTAAATCCTATTTCTGGGGCTAAAATCCCTTTCTCCTCGCCAGCGCCCGAGAGCCCAAAGCGTCCAGCGCCCAGTGCCTACGTGCCGGGCACGTGGTGCGCTAGCGCTCGAGCGCCTTGCACTCAAGCGCCCAGCGCCCATGTGCCGGACATGTGGTGCGCTAGCGCTCGAGCACTTAGCGCCCAGCGCCCACGTGTCGGATACGTGGTGCGCCGGCGCCTAAGCGCCCACGTGCCGGGCACGTGGTGCGCTCGCGCTCGAGCGCCCAGCGCCCACGTGTCGGGCACGTGGTGCGCTCACGCTCGAGCGCCCAGCGCCCACGTGTCGGGCACGTGGTGCGCTCGAGCGCCCAGCGCCCACGTGTCGGACACGTGGTGCGCTAGCGCCTGAGCGCCCAGCGCTCGCGTGCTAGGCACGTGAGGCGCTAATCCCGCACGTCCTTTGGTGCTTCCCCCCTTTTATATATATATGTGTGTATGCACGCGCGCGCGCGCATACATACTCTACAACACTGTCCCTCTCAGAAAAAAATTGGGCCGGGACGCTGCCCCGAACCCCGCAAGGGGGCTGCTAGCCCCCTTGACCCCCGGCCCGCTATCCGGGTAGCAGGACCCCCGTAAAAACTCTACGGGCCCCCCGATACATCCAAGACCCCTTCAAAACACGATAATGCACATTGAGTTCGCATGACCAGTGTCACGCCCCGCTTCCCAGCGTACGGCGAAGGGGACGCGACGAGGTCCGCTACGTATATACTCAGAAGTACATACGCTAAGCGTATCTAAGCAATATAAAATAAATACACAAGATACAAGATATAAAAGGAACAACAACTTTTATTTATTAACATTCTTTTGTACAATACATGAAAAGGAAATACAACTGAAATAAAAAGATGCCTAAACAGTGGCATAACAGGAAATGAAAAGTACAGAAAGGAAAAGTGTACAATGAAACTAAAGTGCAGGGTCTTCGGCAAACTGCTCCAAGTCTTCTTGAGATGGCTCGATCTCTGCTGGGTCCAAATCACCTGACGACATTCAAAGAAGAAAGAAATAGAATGTCGTCAGCGAACAGGTCGCTCGGTAAGTCCCAAAGGTAAGAGGAAAGTAGAATAGACAGAATAAGAAGATATCTTTTAAAGTTGTATACTATTGTTGTAATGTTATGTTAACACTGTTGTTTGTAGCTTGGTACAAAAGGATGCCAGCGTATACGAGGGGGGTCTCTATATGCTAGAGACCAGGGCAAACGAAATGTACAAGGAACCGTTAAGCCACGGTACAACAGCAACGGAATATAGGTTAGGTGTCTTAATCTGACCACCTTGTGCCACCTTCCATACCAATCTACCCCTTAAACCCCGCGATGTCTTGTTTGTATTGTTATCTTATAAATTGTATTGTTTGTAAGATTGATTGACTGACTAACCGAAACCATGATATCAAGAAATGGTTGTAACCGTAGAGTCATGTAAATGGAATAACTGAGAATCATGTAAAAGGAATATATCTATGGTTCGGTTCAGTCAAGTAGTATAAATTGATAATTGGATTCATATGTTCATATTGAATTGGAATCTTGTAGATTATAGATTGACTTGAATCATATTCAAGTCAGATTAATCAGACTCAAGCCCGAGTCAGACAATCAGAAATATGAATCGAAGTCTTATAATTGCTAGGGTCCTTAGGGTAAATTATAAAACTTGAGGGGTTTTTATGTAAAAACGCTTTCATATACTGTTTACCCCAATCAGAGCAAAGCTCTGTTCAAATTCCAAGGTGGGAAAAGAAGCAATGCTTCTGTTTTCCTCCAATCAGAGCAAAGCACTGTCTTGAAAATTAAAGTTAAAATAAATGAAGCAACGCTTCAGATCCCCTGCGCCGCGCGCAGAGCGCCATGCGTCAGAATCAGACACGTTAGCGCAGGGGGGCGCAGCGTCCAAGGCAATGCACCCAATCAGAGCAAGGCTCTGTTTAAAATTCAAACTTTAATTAAAGAAGTAACGCTTCAGCTGTCCTGCGCTCTGCGTTGCACGCCACGTGGCAACACGGTTGCGCTAGCGTAGTTGCGCTGCGCTACGCGCCACGTGGCAGCACGGTTGCGCTAGCAGAATTGCGCTGCGCTGTGCGCTGCGCGACACGCGTCAGCGCGGTTGTGCTGCGCTATGCGACACGTGTCACGAGCTGGTGCGCTTGCGCCAAACAGAATTAAAATTATGAAAGATCTTTCTCAATCTTGTTAAAAACAAGAAGATTGTCTTCTGTAAAACAGAAGCCCTTGGATCAAAGATCCAACGGTGGGGAAAACTCCCCAAATCACTCAGAGAAAGATCTCTTTAACAAATTTATGGGCACTATAAAAAGGACCCTAGACCTCAATTCACAGGCATCAACATTTTGGAGAGAAATCAAAATTTTCAAGCAGAGAAAACTCTGAAGAAATTTCAAGAAGAAAGGTAAAAAAACCTTCAGGATAGAAGAATTTCTTTTGATAGATCATTGATCTAAGAACAAGATCAATGATCTTTAATAAAAAATAAAAATAGTGCTCTGCACTTATGAACCATTGGTTCTCTGAGAATCAAGAAAGAAATAAGAAAATACTTGTTTTCTTGAATCTAAATTAGATCAAGAAATCAAACAGTGTTTTGCACTTCTTTTATGAACCATTGGTTCTGGAATCTAAAAGATTCTCAAATTAATAGTGCTTTGCACTTGTAAACTGCATTGTTGCTCTCTTGGGTTGGCGCAAGCTACCAGAGAGCGCTACGTGTCCCGTTTGCGCTGTGCGCTTTGAAATAGATCCTTAATCTCTGAAACTAGCGCAACTCACTACAGCGCGCCACGTGTCAGCAGCGCAAGCGCAGCGCACTGCGCTTGCCCGACACGTGTCGTCATCCCAAGTGCTTGCGCTCTTTGATTGGCGCAAAGTGATTGAAAGAATTAAAGTTAACCGCAATCAAGACGGTGTCGCTATGCAGCTAGCCGGTTGAGCACGGGTCGATCCACAGGGAGATGGTTGTGTGTCCTTTCTTGTTTTAGACGAGTCAATAAAGAATTTGTGTATGTTTGTTCAAGACTATCCTATGTGTATTATTTGCAAGTATAAAGTTGTTAAGAAAAAGATACGAGATTATAAGCTAAAGAAATCCGTACTCAAAACCTTTGAGCCGAGTCTTGACCAATTGAAGCTAGAGCAATCGGCAACAACGTGGATTAGGGGATTTAAGCGCGGTATTCGTGGAATACGGCTTATTTACCCTTGTCCTTCCGTTCTTGTCTCTTGCTTTCGCCTCCGGCCAACCGAACGCAACCGGTCGCGGTTAGGAATCACCGTTATCTTGTCAGGGTAGGGTGCCTAACGGAGCGCTTGCGTATGATTTGGGCGGAGTTCAATGGAAAATAACGGGAAAAGGAAATGAGAAAAGAAAGTCTTAACTTACAATACCGTATTTATTCTTAACAATGATAATTACAACATTCACAAAATGAACAAAAGAGAGCAAAAGAAAAGAACAAAGAAAAGAAAAGATTACAAGTAAGTAAGTGCATGAAATGAAATTGCAAGAAAGAAAAGCAAGATAATAATAAGCAAGTAATAAAAAAGCGATAAAAAGAACAAGAACTAGAACTCAAGACAAGCATGTGATCAATAGCCAACCCTTAAATTTGCAAGCTCAATCAAGAGGTTGCAAGATCAAGGGAAGGGTAGAGAACGCATGTGAAATGAATCGTTAATTCCGTAAGAAAGAACGACCCTTGAGATCAATAACTAACCCTTAACCATTCAAGCTCAATGAAGAGGTTGAATGATCAAGAGAAAGCAAGAATCTCAAGGGGAAGAAGAAACAAAAGAGAATGATACAAAACCCTCATCTTCATTAATATCCACTCAATGCTCTCACTACATTTCCATGGAGGAAGAATGAAGAAGAAGAAGAAGAAGAACTATACAAAAAACTACAAAAGAGTGGACACAAAAATGGACCCTTGGCTTAGCTCAATTCTGGAGTATTTATAGGCAGGGAGTTGGAAATCTAGGGCAACATTCAGAACCTACATAAAAAGACCAAAATACCCACAAAAGTTGACAAGCTGCGGCGCCAGTACGGCCGCGGATCCGCCGCCAATACCCCCTATTGGCCGCGGATCCGCGGCCCTATGATGGAGTCAGGGCATGGGCTTTTCTGTACGGTCCTGGTCTGCTGTCCCCTGTTGTCTGGTACATGTATTTTCTGATAATCTTTCCAGAATATCTTCAGAATTCTTAGTTCAAGATTGCTATCTTTTTCACTTTTGACTTCTATCTCCCTCGAGCTCCGTGCACCCATTGATTCTTGTGCAGCCCCTCTCGTGCTCTGTGCTTGTCCGAGACACGAATGACCGCTGTCATATGTCTTGTCCCTGGAACAGGTACTCGGCACCGGACGGATATGGATGACCGGAACCCGGCTTTTATCTGCTGCCAACAGATGTTCTGTATATGGCGTAACTGTGGAGATTTTGTCTTGATTTGCAATATTTGTACTGGAAACCTGTACTCTGTAAATATGTAACAAACACAGATTAAAAGCACCTACCTATAAACACACGAGCATAAGAATGGACGGTATAAAATACAGTATTCTGTTATGAACACAAAGCGCCTGACAAATGCAATGCATTTCTTTTGCTAAAGGCCAAGACCAAATCAAAAAGACCCAGTAGGCCAAAATAAATTGCAAAGCAATAAATGGGCAGAGCCCAAGTAAAATCGATGCTCTGCATCATTTATAAATGGGCAAAGCCCAAACAAAATTGATGCACTGCATCCTTTATGGGCAGAGCCCAAACAAAAATAAAAAGTAATGCAATGCATTATTTAAACCAGGGCAAAGCCCTAGCACAGGTCTAATAGACCAAAAGCAAATAAAATGTTGAACATTTTCAACTGGACTTACCCCAATTTTGGCCGTAAGTCCTCAAATTAAATTGACTGAGCAAGATTGCTCTCTTAAATCAATTTACCTCCGGTTCGAGGGTACATCTCCGAATTCCTCTGACACCCGTCGTTGTAATCCTTCAACGATGTCAGAGAGGTGATGGGTCCCGACGACCACATATGAATATGGACTGCGGGGTCCTTAAACTCGTGGACCGAAACGTCCTTAAACTAATATTGGACCGAAACGTCCTTAAACTAATGTTGGACCACCACGTCCCTAAACTGGGAATGGACTACCATGTCCTTAAACTGGATCATGGACCACCACGTCCCTAAACTGGAACAATAGAGCCTCCAAATGCTCTTTTGCCGGATCTAAATAATCTCGTTTAAGTTGATCTTAGCCCCAAACACGGCTAACGTATCCTTAAATATTCAAATGGACTATAAAATTCCAAATCAACTCTGGTTTGAGGGTACATCTCCGAGCTCCTCTGACACCTGTCGTTGTAATCCTTCAACGACGTCAGAGAGGTAACGAGTCCTGACGGCCATATATTAAATGAATCGCTACGTTAAGTTGATCTTAGTCTCAAACAAGACTAACGTATCCTTAACAAACGTTTAAGTCGATCTTAGCTTCAACATGGCTAACGTATCCTTAAACTAAAAACACCAAACCCAAATCTAAGTAAATACGGATTTGGACTAATCCACGTCCTACGGGTGACGGCATTACTCAGTCTCCGTATACAATCCACGGGCAACCACAAACAAAACAAACACCCACGACACGAAGTAAAATCCTGGAGAAGGAGAAAGTTGTTACCGCGATGCGGTAGCGTAATTAACTGCAGGGGCTTGCACCTACAGGGAAGAGCGTCCCCACAATCAAAAACCCCTCAAGCGAGGGGGAATCTGACGAAGTCTGCTACATCGGCCGCATCCGTCTAAACCTCCGATACACGGTGCTATAAATCAACTCGGCATCTTCGGAGAGGTAGACGGATAAAACCAAATAGCATCTGCCCCGAATCTCAGCGTCGGGACTTCGTAGTCTTGTGCGCCGCCATTCGGAGGGGAACAAATTCTGGCACGCCCGGTGGGATCTTTTCCTCTTTCCACTCCACACTTTATGTGTCGTGTTCGCGAACAAATCGCGGTTTGTTGTGGTTGCCTGTGGATTCGAGGTACTAAGATTTGGGGTCTTGCTCCGTGCAGAGAATTGAAGATCGATGGCTTCAAACTGCACTGCCTGCAACTGCAACTCTCGCTCCGTCCGCGCTAGAGGAGTGACTTATGGGCCCTGAGCGGCCTCTCTTTTCAAGATACCAGTGGAGCAGGTAACTCAAGCCACCACTGGATTATTCTTCGGGACCATGCTCCCACCGTTGAGCTTCAATTCCACAATGACGTTGCAAGAAACCCCGGAGAAGTTGGTCTTTAATCGGCTGACCACTACCGCGACCCCTCTCAACGGGTCGCCCAGTTTCAGTACCTCAGTTTTCAACGGACTGGGCCAGAACGTCTGCAAACCTGCGATACCCGAAGCTGCCATCCCAAAGCGGATAGCTATCCCGGCTCAAGCTGACGAAATCTTTGGAAGGGTTTCTCTTTTCGAGAAGTCAGTTTTTACAAGGCTGGCTATTCCGGTTGATGCTCCAGGCGAGGTCCTCAAAGCTGCTTCCCCTACCCAGGGCAGGGGGCATGAAGAAGCTTATCAAACAACGGAAGTGACTCCATCCGCAAGACACGCCCGACGTCGAGTAAGAAAGGCTGGGGGCAACTCCCCCTCTGGATTTAAGCCACCAGCTCCAACGGTGAGGATCGATGTTGCTGTTCCAACCGGGAACAGCTTTGAATTGCTGAATACGGTGCGCAGAAATTCTCCTACTGCGATGTTGAAACGAACTCCTTCACATGTAGAGAATACTCCAGAGAAGAAGCTAGAGCGCCCCCCTCAACGACTGTCCTCTAAAATTTACAAAGTCTGGCGACAGGTCCAAGAGTCGGTGATTGATGAAAACTATCTCCGCCGACAGAAAAAGATGAAGGTGCGGCAGGAGAAGGATTACTCTGTCAAGCCACAAAAAGCAAAAGCTACTTGGGTGCCCACTACAACGGCCCCCTCAACTCCAATCGCTCAAAAAAGGAGGCCGCAAAAATCCCCTGTGTCTTTGGCAAATCACAAAGACACCGAACACAAACGCCCCAAGTCTGGGGGCATGGTGGTGCACACCGTTTATATGGCTTCTGGAAAGGAGGAAAGCCGTGCTTCGACGGGTCACCGACCGCTCACCCGATCCATGACAAAAGCCCAGGAGCAGCAACAGAAGCTTCAGGAAATGATGACTGTGATGGCTGCACTTACCGAACCGAAAGAAAGTTCGGAAGTATCATCGGAGCAGCGTCACGAACAAGAAACTGATGTTGACTTCTTACGTAGAATCCTTGAAAACAAGGACAGAGAATCCGCAGAACAAGCGGCTAACATAAGACAAATGGCGCTTCTCTTCCAAGACATGGTAGGGATGATGTTATAGCCGAACCCTCCAGCAGAAGACCCTCCAGTCATTGTCGGAAATGACGGAGGGGAAACATCTGATTCTCCTCCGGCTCTTTCAGCAGCCAAGGAAGAAACCATTTCCAAGGCCGCGCTTGATGAGTATATAGCTCAGCAAATACGAGCTCATCAGGCGAGTGAAGCAGCTGGGCAAACTGTTAGAACTGGACGACCCTATCCGGGCTGGTATGACCAAATCAGTTACCCGCCGGGATATACGATCCCTAAGTTCCACGTATATAAAGGGACAGGGAATCCACATCAGCATGTCGCTCAATTCAGGACCTTATGCGGCAATACTGGAGGTGGTGATAAATTGTTGCTTCGCCAATTCGTCGGCAGCTTAGCAGAAACAGCTTTTGAATGGTATTCAGAGCTACCTAACGACTCTGTCAAAACATTTGTGGAGATGGAGTTATTGTTCACGCAAAGATTCGCGAGTGCTAGTGAACGCACCCCGATAACAGCACTGATAAATGCTAGGATAAAGCCCGGCGAGACGTGGGTCCAATACACAACACGATGGCGGAACCTATGGTCGAAATGCGAACAACGCATAGAAGAGGCACCTGCGGTAGGCATGTTTGTGGGCACTCTTGATCCGCAAGCAACCATCTCATAATTCATGATGTTCTTCAGGCCTACCACCTTCCAAGCATTGATCGACAAATTTGCCCAGATGGACCAGATGGGCCACGGACCGTCTCCTCCAAAACCAGATTCCCGAAATGAGAAAGGAAAAGGGAAAGCGATCGTCGTCGCCAATGCTCAGCAACAGTCGAACAACTCAAAGCCGGTCGTTCGCCAAAACAATGTGCGTCCATGCCCATCCTTCGAAGAGAGGCTAGGATGTCCTTACTCGTTTCCTCAGAATAAAACGAGAAGACTGTTCGAGCTGGCAGTGCGCAACAGACTCATTAATATGCCGAGTCCAAAGCGTCTGTCGCAGCCAGGTGATCTTAATAATCCCAATTATTGTTCTTACCACCAAACGGTAAGTCACCCGATTGAGAATTGTTTCGTCTTTAAGGGATGGATCGAGGATCAGTACCTACAAGGCAAGTTCGCGCTGTCGGAAAACTGGAAGGTAAACCCACCATAGCCGCACTCTCCAAAGAAGACGGACACGCCGGGGGCAACTTGTTCTTTCGTCGAGGGTGAAAACGATGGAGAAAACTCATCAGATGAATCCGAAGACTACGTAGCGACTTGTCATGTGATTTCTCATTCACTGACGGATGATGAGGAGGCTCCTTGCGCTGAGAAATCAATGGCGAACCCTGAGCCGGAGATTCTACAGCCATCAGACGAGTTGATCGATGTCTTCCTAAATGAAATCCATCTGAAAGCAAAAGCCAATCAAGAGCGTGAAATGGCCATACTGGAAAGAGCCAAGGCATTCCCGTCAAATCAAAAGCCATCCACTGCGGGTAAAAACAAATTCAAGACGAGAAAAAGGTTCGCCAAAGCTCTATCAGTAGGAATGAAGCTACTGCCCTCTGAAGAAAATACTCTCGCTGAGGTAGAGATGCACCCTAATTTCTGTTTATATCATCAGAAGATCATACATCCTACCGAAGACTGCGAATCCTTTAGCTGTTGGTGGCAAGGGTATGTCGCTCAAAAGTAACACTTTGACAGGACAAAATGTGAAGCTCGTAGACGCCAAAAAAATGCGATAGATGAGTGCAAAAGAGCCGCCGACGATTGTCATATAGCCGACTCCAAGGGATCACAAATCATCACCTTTGGAAGCGACTCTGACGAAGAAGCTACCCCCAACCCTTCTCTCGGGGAATCTATTTCAAAAATAAAGGAATTGAAGAGCTGCGAGAACGTTCAGCCGTGCAATCGCACGCTATTCGGAAAAAATCCCGGCCCCGCAAACAACGGAGCGAACAAAAAGGATAAAGGAAAAGGAAAAACGGCCTTCGTCGCCAGCGCTCAACAACAATCAAGTGACCCTAAACCGGTTGCTCGCCAAAGCAACAAGCAACAACCCCTCCAGGAAAAGTTGAAACGTCCTTACTCGTTTCCGCAAGATAAAACAAGGGGACTGTTCGAGCTAGCAGTGTGCGACAGACTCATCAATCTGCCGAGTCCAAAACGTCCGTTGCAGCCAGGCGATGTTAATAATCCTAATTATTGCCCTTACCACCAAACAGTAGGTCACCTGATCGAGGACTGCTACGTCTTCAAAAACTGGGTTGAAGACCAATACCAACAGGGCGAGTTTGCGCTGTCTGAAAACTGGAAGGTGAGTCTGCCACAACCGCACGCTCCGAGAAAGATGGATACGCCAGGGGCATCATGCTCATTCATGGGGAAGGACCCATAGACCGAAAAGTCAATAAACTAGATATTCGCCTCGAATACGGCGACACCGGACCGAAACGTCCTTAAACTAATGATGGACCGCAATGTCCTAAAACTTGCAAACGACCGAAACGTCTTTAAACTACTACCGCAGCATCCTTAGGCTGACGAGATAAAAAAAAGAAGAAGAAAAATATAATAAATAAAAACAGTATGTCCATAAGCAAAAAGGGCACGGATGAAAACCCGAAAGGGCTCCGTGAGTAAAAAACAGCAGGGCTACCGGCGAGTGTTCGTGAAAACCCGAAAGGGCGCGACCTCGTAAAAAAAATAGAAGAAGAAGAATATAATAAATAAAAACGGTATGCCCATAAGCAAAAAGGGCACGGATGAAAACCTGAAAGGGCTCCGTGAGTAAAAACAGCAGGGCTACCGGCGAGTGTTCGTGAAAACCCGAAAGGGTGCGACCTCGTAAAAGAATATAATAAATAAAAACGGTATGCCCATAAGCAAAAAGGGCACGGATGAAAACCCGAAAGGGCTCCGTGAGTAAAAACAGCAGGACTACCGGCGAGTGTTTGTGAAAACCCGAAAGGGCGCAACCTCGTTAAAAGACACTTACAGGGTCCTCTCGACCTTGTAAAGAGAAACCATCCGCGTGAGATCCTTACGACTCACAAGGGAGCAGCACGCTTAGGGATCCCTACGATTCCTAAGGAGAAAATACACTTGCGAGATCCTCACGACTCGTAAGGAGAACTCTCTTATGGGACCCTCACGGCTCATAAGATTCGAAACCCTTAAGCTACAGAGACCTAAACCTGTGCTTAAGCAACCCCTACAACTTCCAATATTGTCCTACAAGTGGTTCAATACTGACTCTTGTATACAATCCACGGGCGCGAATAAACATTTCCTTAACAAAGTCCCATCCGTGATTAGGGATATGTTTACACGGTGAACAACCCTTATAAGTCCTCTCGACTGATAAGGAGAAAACCCTTTTGTAAGATCCTTACGACTTACAGGAGGACATACACTTAGTAATCCTCACGATCCCTAAGGAGAAAACACACCTACGAGATCCTCACGACTTGTAGGGAGAAACACCTTTGTGAGACCCTTACGGCTCATGAAGTCAAAAGCCTTAGTCAACGGGATCCTAACCCTGTTCACTAAGCCACCTTTGTTCGACATCTTCAGAGGCAAATGATGATTCGCTCCTGGCAATATCCCAGTTGTAGCGATACTGATGCCTAAGCCGGTATCAAATTCCAAGGCCTTTCATGGCAAAAGATGATTCGCTCCTGGAAATATTCCAGTTGTATCGATGCAGATGCTAAGATTGGCATCAGATTCCAAGTTCCACACTCGCAATAAAAAGCAGCGAGTAAAAATAAAATAAATAGCCGAAATGATTGGGCAACTCGTAATAAAAAGCAGCGAGTAAAAATAAAATAAATAGCAGAAATGATTGGGCAGCTCGCAATAAAAAGCAGCGAGTGAAAATAAAAAAATAGCCGAAATGCTTGAACAATCGCGACCCTCGCGATATAAAAGATGAAATGATAGAGCATCGCGGACATAAAAAAATGATAAAACTTTTGCCCTGCAGGTTAGATCACATCGATGTCTGTATACAATCCAGGGGCACAAACAAAGAGGGAACCATACTTTCCCAACATGCTCCATAAAAAAGCGAAGCCAAATCTCGACGGTTCACTGACAACCTGGAAACCATCTAAGCATTCGTCTCATTACAGCAGATGAGATGTCAATAAAGGCGTTCCTTCGCAGTCCATCAAGATGCGGATACAACGCCAACAAAAGATCTTGCGGTCAAAACAAAACGAAGCGACGACAAAATTCCAGCTTCATCTCAACAATCGTCTCGATACAGCAGACGGGATGTTAACAACGACGTTCTTTCGCAGTCCATCAAGATGCAAATACAACGTCAACAAAAGACCCCATGGTCAAACAAGCGGAGTAACGGCAAAATCCCAGCCCCACCTAGACATTCGTCTCGATACAGCAGACGAGATGTCACGATAGCGTTCTTCCCCCAACAGGGTTCGGATATGACAAAGCAAACGAAGCGAAAGTAAAATTCCTAGCTTCAAAGTCTTAATGGCAAGTCATAGAAAGCCTGAAAGTCAACTGGAGATCATCCCACATGGAGTGGTCACCACCTCGACGTTCGTCTCGACACAGTAGACGCGATGTCACCACAGCGTTCTTCCTCCAGCAGGATTTAGACGCGACAATTAAACAAGCGGAGTAACGGCAAAATCCCAGCTCCACCTAGACATTCGTCTCGATACAGCAGACGAGATGTCACGACAGCGTTCTTCCCCCAACAGGGTTCGGACGTGACAAAAGAAAACGAAGCGAAGGCCAAATTCCTAGCTTCAAAGTCTTAACGGCGAGTCATATAAAACCTGAAAGACAATCGAAGATCATCTCGCACCAGCACAGAGTGGTCATCACCTCGACGTTCGTCTCGATACAGCAGACGAAACGTCAACCCCAAGGTTCTTCCTCCAACAGGATTTGGACACACCAAAGCAAACGAAGCGAAGGCCATATTCCTAGCTTCAACGTCTTGACGGTAACTCATATAAAGCCTGAAAGACAATCGGAGATCATCTCGCACCAGCACAGAGTGGTCACCACCTCGACGTTCGTC
This sequence comes from Agapanthus africanus, assembly GCA_030015575.1. Classification (NCBI taxonomy): domain Eukaryota; kingdom Viridiplantae; phylum Streptophyta; class Magnoliopsida; order Asparagales; family Amaryllidaceae; genus Agapanthus; species Agapanthus africanus. The sequence goes on along the minus strand of JASDDO010000024.1, from coordinate 93,244,782 downwards.
TCGATACAGCAGACGAAATTTCAACCCCAGCGTTCTTCCTCCAACAGGATTTGGACACACCAAATCAAACGAAGCGAAGGCCACATTCCTAGCTTCAACGTCTTGACGGTAACTCATATAAAACCAGAAAGACAATCGGAGATCATCTCGCACCAGCACAGAGTGGTCACCACCTCGACGTTCGTCTCGATACAGCAGACGAAATTTCAACCCCAGCGTTCTTCCTCCAACAGGATTTGGACACACCAAAGCAAACAAGCGAAGGCCACATTCCTAGCTTCAACGTCTTGACGGTAACTCATATAAAACCGGAAAGACAATCGGAGATCATCTCGCACCAGCACAGAATGGTCACCACCTCGACGTCCGTCTCGATACAGCAGACGAGATGTCACCCCAATGTTCGTCTTGACACAGCAGACTCAACGTCATCAAACGAATGGAGCCACGGCAAAATCCCTAGTTCCAAACCTCGACGGTTCACCAGCAACCTAGAGACAACCTCGATGTCCGTCTCGATACAGTAGACGAGATGTCACCCCAACGTTCGTCTCGACACTTCAGACGCAACGTCATCAAATGAATGGAGCCACGACAAAATCCCTAGTTCCAAACCTCGGCGGTTCACCAGCAACCTAGAGACAACCTCGACGTCCGTCTCGATACAGCAGACGAGATGTCACCCCAACGTTCGTCTCGACACAGCAGACGCAATGTCATCAAACAAACGGAGCCACGGCAAAATCCCTAGTTCCCACCGCAACATTCGTCTCGATACAGCAGACGCAATGCCAGCAAACGAAGTAAAGGCCAAATTCCTAGCTTCAGGGTCTTGACGGCAACTCACATAAAGCCCGAAAGACTATCGGAGATCATCCCCACACCAGCGCGGAGTGGTTATGACTCATCGGGGCTCGCCAAAATAAGCCTAACCTCAAGTAAAAAGCGACATGGCAAATTCCTAACGCTTGCTCTTTCGACGGTCAAACTGCCAAGGAGGATTGCTTGAAGACGTCTTGTCCAGCCCCCGAAGGGATCAGAGACACGGCAGTCGTGGGGCTACTCGAGCAACATGATTGCCTATCGAAGAACATATCAGCTTATGCGACGGTACGACGGCCAAAACCCTAAGTACTACAGACCCTAACGGACTTCTGTCGAAAAAAGCAGAGGTTAACTGTGACGTTAGGATATTCTTGCAAGAAATGCTTGATTCGTCTCGACTTGTGAAGAAATCGATGTCTTTGCGAGAAATTTTCGATGCGGCTCGACTTGTGAGATAAAGCCTTAGGCAATAGGCATAAAAGGAGCATGTTTCCTAAGCACTGGGACCCTGCAAGTTGGCCCACAACGGTCTCTTGCACACTATCCACGGGTCTCACTCTCCAAACTCGAAACTCGACAAGGAGGGAAGCAACCGCTTACAGGTCCTCTCGACTCGTAAGAGGGAAAAATTCTGTTATAGGATCCTTACGACTTATAAGAGAAAACACACTTAGGAATCCTCACGATTCCTAAGGAGAAAATCCACCTACGAGATCCTCTCGATCCGTAGGGGGAAAAATCTTTATGAGACCCTCACGGCTCATAGAGTTGAAAAGTCTTAGGCAGCAGATCTGAACCTGCGGCCTAAACCATCGCTATCTCTTGAAGAAACTAAGATGCCTACGCCATTATCTGTCAACTATGTTTATCAAGACAGCATGCCAATAATAAGAGAAAGGAGAAAGCAACAGAAGGAGCATCCGATTTACGTTTGATCAAGCGTTCGAGACACACTCATTCATGCATGGGCAAAAGACTCAGAACAAAAAATAAGACAAGCTGGGATAAAACTTTTCCATTAATATTGCCAAGAATTCTTACAATCATAAAGCAATAAATGAGAAATATTATTACAAAGGTATAACCTCGAACCCAGGACATGGATTGAGGAACTCGAAAGCGACCCTATCTATGACTTTCCAGGCCTCGCGGACAATCCTGGTGTGCTTTCTTTCGCGAGCACAAGCGTCGGGATCCCCCCTGATGTCTTCCACCCTCCGGTAAGCAGCGAGTATGGCAGACTGTTGGAAGACCTCGTGCAAGAGATCGACGAGACTGTCTCGCCGTCTCTTTGAGATAAAGTTCATCAGGTACACCGAGTGCACCTTATCCTCGGCGGCATCCAACGCCCTAAGCGGCACACCGGAACAGAATAGGGGAAGCGCTTCCCAGATGGCTCCCACGATAAGTTTCAGGAGGGAAGAACGTCGGGGAAGCAGTGGACCGTTATATGCGTCGAAGCGGCTCATGATTTCAACACACTCCGCGTTTGTGAACTCTCGATTTTGAGAACGACCAAGTCGGTGGATGTCCCCGTAAGAGATGATCTTGTCAAGATTGTGCATGTGGGCGTTCATTGTTTCTGTAAAAGAAAATCAACAAAAATTATCAGAAAGACCGATTAAGCAAAACGATATAATACACTGAGGAATAAAATGCCATCTTTAACTTCCAAGATCCATGAAGAATTCTTAAGAGTTCTTCTATATGATTTGGGAAGAGCAAAGCTCCATTAATGAATTAAGAAAATCCAAGGAAAATCTTTCAGAGAGCAGAGCTCTATGGAACCCTAGTAGGGTCCCCTTTAGTTCTCTTTAGATCCCTTTAAGACCTGTAGAGCAAAGCTCTGCTAAGTGAAACCCTAAATGGGTTTCCTTTAGATCAGGGATCTATTGAGAGCGAGGCTCTATCAATGAAATTTAATTTAATTTAATTTAATCCAAATTAAAATTTTTACCTAAAAGTTTTAAGAGTTTAACTCTTGAGATTCTTGAAAATAAAGAGCAGGGCTCTGAGTTCTGAAAGTAAAATTTTAGAGATGAAAATTATCTAAGGGACCAAAGGTCCTATTTATAGGCATCAAGTGCCCTTTCAGCTTCCAAGGGATGGCGCGACGGTTCGGAGTCTGCCACCGCTGCGCTCATGTTAGGAGGCCACGTAAGCGCAACGGTCGGGGGGCATTTGTTTACCCCAATCAGAGCAAAGCTCTGTTCAAATTGCAAGGTGGGAAAAGAAGCAATGCTTCTGTTTTCCTCCAATCAGAGCAAAGCTCTGTCTTGAAAATTAAAGTGAAAATTAAAGTTAAAATAAATGAAGCAACGCTTCAGATCCCATGCGCTGCGCGCAGAGCGCCACGTGTCAGAATCAGACACGTTAGCACAGGGGGGCGCAGCGCCCAAGGCAACGCACCCAATCAGAGCAAGGCTCTGTTTAAAATTCAAACTTTAATTAAAGAAGCAACGCTTCAGCTGGCCTGCGCTCTGCGCTGCGCGCCACGTGGCAGTGCGGTTGCGTTAGCGTGGTTGCGCTGTGCGCTGCGCGACACGTGTCAGCGCAGTTGCGCAAGTGCAGTTGCGCTGCGCTATGCGACTGCACGACACGTGTCACGAGCTGGTGCGCTTGCGCCAAACAGAATTAAAATTCTGAAAGATCTTTGTCAATCTTGTTAAAAACAAGAAGATTGTCTTCTGTAAAACAGAAGCCCTTGGATCAAAGATCCAAAGGTGGGGAAAACTCCCCAAATCACTCAGAGAAAGATCTCTTTAACAAATTTATGGGCACTATAAAAAGGACCCTAGACCTCAATTCAAAGGCATCAACATTTTGGAGAGAAATCAAAATTTTCAAGCAGAGAAAACTCTGAAGAAATTTCAAGAAGAAAGGTAAAAAAACCTTTAGGATAGAAGAATTTCTTTTGATAGATCATTGATCTAAGAACAAGATCAATGATCTTTAATAAAAAACAAAAATAAAAATAGTTCTTTGCACTCATGAACCATTGGTTCTCTGAGAATCAAGAAAGAAATAAGAAAATACTTGTTTTCTTGAATCTAAATTAGATCAAGAAATCAAACAGTGCTTTGCACTTCTTTTATGAACCATTGGTTCTGGAATCTAAAAGATTCTCAAATTAATAGTGCTTTGCACTTGTAAACTGCACTGTTGCGCTCTTAGGTTGGCGCAAGCTACTAGAGAGCGCCACGTGTCCCATTTGCGCTGTGCGCTTTAAAATAGAGCCTTGCTATCTGAAACTGGCGCAACTCACTACAGCGCGCCACGTGTCAGCAGCGCAAGCGCAGCGCACTGCGCTTGCATGACACGTGTCATCATCACAAGCGCTTGCGCTATTTGATTGGCGCAAAGCGCCTGACAAATGCAATGCATTTCTTTTGCTAAACGGCCAAGCCCAAATCAAAAAGACCCAGTAGGCCAAAATAAATTGCAAAGCAATAAATGGGCAGAGCCCAAGTAAAATCGATGCTCTGCATCATTTATAAATGGGCAGAGCCCAAACAAAATTGATACTCTGCATCCTTTATGGGCAGAGCCCAAACAAAAATAAAAAGTAATGCAATGCATTATTTAAACCAGGGCAAAGCCCTAGCACAGGTCTAATAGACCAAAAGCAAATAAAATGTTGAACATTTTCAACTGGACTTACCCCAATTTTGGCCGTAAGTCCTCAAATTAAATTGACTGAGCAAGATTGCTCTCTTAAATCAATTTACCTCCGGTTTGAGGGTACATCTCCGAATTCCTCTGACACCCGTCGTTGTAATCCTTCAACGACGTCGGATAGGTGACGGGTCCCGACGACCACATATGAATATGGACTGCGGGGTCCTTAAACTCGTGGACCGAAACGTCCTTAAACTAATATTGGACCAAAACGTCCTTAAACTAATGTTGGACCACCACGTCCCTAAACTGGCAATGGACTACCATGTCCTTAAACTGGAATATGGACCACCACGTCCCTAAATTGGAACAATAGAGCCTCCAAATGCTCTTTTGCCGGATCTAAATAATCCCGTTTAAGTTGATCTTAGCCCCAAACACGGCTAACATATCCTTAAACATTCAAATGGACTATAAAATTCCAAATCAACTCTGGTTCGAGAGTACATCTCCGAGCTACTCCGACACTTGTCGTTGTAATCCTTCGACGACGTCAGAGATGTGACGAGTCCTGACAGCCATATATTAAACGAATCGCTACGTTAAGTTGATCTTAGTCTCAAACAAGACTAATGTATCCTTAACGAACGTTTAAGTCGATCTTAGCCTCAACACGGCTAACGTATCCTTAAACTAAAAACACCAAACCCAAATCTAAGTAAATACGGATTTGGACTAATCCACGTCCTACGGGCGACGACATTACTCAGTCTCCGTATACAATCCACGGGCAACCACAAACAAAACAAACACCCACGACACAAAGTGAAATCCTGGAGAAGGAGAAAGTTGTTACCGCGATGCGGTAGCATAATTAACTGAAGGGGCTTGCGCCTGTAGGGAAGAGCGTCCCCACAATCAAAAACCCCTCAAGCGAGGGGGAATCTGACGAAGTCTGCTACATCGGCCGCATCCGTCTAAACCTCCGATACACGGTGCTATAAATCAACTCGGCATCTTCGGAGAGGTAGACGGATAAAACCAAATAGCAACTATCCCGAATCTCAGCGTCAGGACTTCGCAGTCTTGTGCGCCGCCATTCGGAGGGGAACATATACTTTTCAAAATACACCTCGGGTATTTATTACTCGTCTTTAGAGTTGTAATGAGGGTGGATTTTATATTGTGGCATTTCTAGTGAGAATATCCTAGTTTTATAAATAAAGGTATTTATTTGTAATATTGATTTATTTGAAGTTCATGGCATTTTAATGTAAAATTTATTCTTGTGATTTTTTTAGAAAAAGGTGGAATATTTATATTATAATAAAATAGATATTTAAATGATAAATATACATATAATTATATAAAAGTAGTTTTAATAAATATTTTATATTCTAAAAATCTCATTTTCTTAAGATATCGTATTTTAAACCTTTCGAGATCGAATGCTCTTTGCGGAGGTCTGAATCTCGCACTACTAAGCCCGAGGGTGCACGATAAACCGTACTATCCCGAACGGGTTCCCCAAAAATGGGTTGTAGCGGCGCTTTGCAAAGATTATAAAATACTAATCGTTTAGAAAACGGTTGTATAAAGTAAAAGGTATTTATTTGTAAAAATGTCAATTTTCCGTATTTTATATTCTAGGGTTTCCTAAGTCGACTAGTCTATTTCTAAATGGTCTGAACGACAAGTTGTCAGATGCCTCAAATCGCCTCTTCACCGTCAATTGTGGTCAGGTAAGTACACGTGAGGAAAGGAGGGATCCGCTCACGAATCACCGTGAGTCGGGCCTTTTAAAGTTACATTTCTCACTTGCTAGCCTAGACACCACAAAGCCAGGTTTAGATAAACGATCGATGTTCATAACTTATCGTATTTTCCTAATGAGAGGTATTTGTTTTAAAAGTGTATCAAATCTAAAACTTTTAGAAATGGTTTTATTAAGAATATGATATTTAAATGAAAGTATTGTTTTATCGTATTCTAAGTTTTTGATGATATCGTTTTAGGTTGTATTTGCGTGTGTGTGGAGACAGGTCATTACCCCGTGCTCTACTTTAAATGTATAGCAAAGTTAATGGGTGAAATATGAAAATCGAAACATTGTGGTATTTAAGTGAAAAATACGATAATTTGAAAAGGCTATCATTTCATGTGATGAAACTTGTTCAAATTGTTCGTTAAATGTTTAATAGTCAACAATAAGATGTTTAAGCGTGATTGAATTGGTTGGAAGTGAAATTTTATAGAAAACCGAATCGGAAATCGGATTTGTTCCGATTCCGTCGGGTTTCGTAATTTCGTATTTTTAGAGAATAAGAAAGAGGGATAGAATGTGACTTACGGATTTCGATTTATACAAAGAAGTTAGGGGGGCTAAAGGGGTTGCCGAGACGTTACTTCGTCGCCGGTTGTTCCTAAAAATATCGCCGGAATTTCGTCGGAGCTTCGCCGCGAACTTGTTTTCAAAGTACACACTTCTTGGAAATTTTTTGAGAGAGTGAGCTTAGGGTTTTGGGATGAGAGGGTGGAGGGTAGGGGGTGTATTTATAGGGTAGGCTATGGAAGGGTAGGTGAAGGGTTTTTGATAAAAAAAAATTATAAAAATTGTGGGAAAAACATTAAAAATCATAGTAAATAGGGTATATTGAATTCTTGGAAACCGATCCAAACATTTAAAGTGTGCAGGGAGGGTTAGGAAGGCGAAGAGGCAGATTTTTCGTTTAGGGGACTCGGCGGTCCGGCCGAGTTCGGCCGGCGGTCCGGCCGAGTTCGGCCGGCGGTCCGGTCCGAGTCGGCCGGTCCGTCGGCCGAGTCAAGGCGTCAGGAGATGGGGTCGTCGGGTGAAGGCTCTGGTATTTTTAGTTTTCTGGGTTCAGTTCAAAGTTTGGGAGTTATGGTGTTTGGACTGTTGGGCTTCCAAAGGATTTAAAACAAAAATAATATAAAAATAATGTGGGGCAGTGGATTTGAACCCTGGTGGCTTAATTCAGCAGTGCAAGGTACTACCAATGAGCTACAAGCTCTTCTGGTAATTATGGTGTTATTTAATTACTTAAAATGATAGCAGTAAAAGTAAATACTCCAAGTATACATTAAATTTAAAGTAATTTCTTGTACACTAAAAATGGAGTTATTACATTCTTGTAACTTGTAACAAAATAATTACCTATATCTTGTGCTCAGGCTAAAATATCCCTTTGTGGATTTTTTGAAAAAATATTTGAAAAAAAATTTGTATAGAAAATTTAGGGTTGTTACAACCAGTTTAACCCGTCAATCGTAGGTTCTCTCGCCCCAAAGGCGAGGGGTAATTAACGGCAGCTTACTCCGCGGCTGCCGGAGATTCGGATCCCCACAATCAATAAACCCCAGCCTACTCTAGGCAGGGGGAATCTGTAATACGCCTGACAAGCGCACGCGTATTCCCATCTCGATGGGTTGACGAAAAACACCCTACAGTCTCCGAGCTATCCTCAGCCCGAGCCTCCTCGGCCCTCTCAGCTCGCCTTCGGGCTCGAGCAGAACCAAGATACCTCGACTCTCCCGCTCCTCCGCGAGCTCTCCCGTTCCTCCGCGAGCTCTCCCGTTGAGGTCTTCTTCTTCGGTCTCATCGACCGACCAACAGCACCGCTCGCAGGTGTAACCGCCATCCCGTGAATCTCGCCATGCGCGAGATTTCTGCCGGCCACATCCCACGTTCCACGCCACCACGATCCCCCCTTAATGAGCCCGTCTCGCCATTAATGGGAGGTCCCGCTCATCACGCGGGTGTGACGTCGGGAGCGTAACGGTCGGCGTGATTCTCGCGTCCGCCTCGCCTGCTGCCACCGCTATATAAACCCCTTCTTCAGACGGTTCAAGTAAGCCATTTTTATTCCACTAAGCCGTTAGTCCGTTCGGATCTCTGGTCCAACTTTACCGTCGGAGGGTCCTCGGTGGTACAACCACCCTGGGACTTCCTTGCAGGTAGCTCGGCAACTACAACCTCAAACTCATTGAGATCCACACGCTTCAGGAGCGACAGACTCCAGATCCAACTCAGCCATCTATCGCTGCCGTGGCGAGATACAGATCGCGTCAAATCCAAATACTCAAATACAACGCCTATCAACAGCCCCAAGTATATCGGTACACTCGTCCTTCTTGCATATGCTGCACATCCTGATCATCGGATGGTGTAGAAACAACATATGTTTTATGTTCTTTTTTGCCAGAAATCATAAGATTTTTCTTTTCTGCCACAATTCATCCTGCGAAATAAATTGTTGGTTTCAATTTTAGATCCCTTTCATTTTTTTCAGTTACAGAAGCACAGCTCATCCATGGATGGAAGCATCATACGTATCAGCCCAATTGTAACAGCCATGGAAACAGCTCATGGGACTAAAAGCCCAGACATTACAATTGGGCTATTTTAAAGTGGGCATTGGCTAGGCTTGGGTCCAGCTAGAAAACATTTCCTAATCAATATCATGATATTTTTCATCATACAAAACTTTCCTAATAAAGGAAAGGATGGAAACAAAGAAGAAGAAAATCGTCATACCAAAAACAGGCTTTAGGTGATGGTTGAAACTTGAATAGTTTAGGTACATAGAGTGAGGTCACTTTCGGTCGAGCCAAATGTGGGTGGATCCGCTTTTTTTCAATTTGATCAATCATAACTGGATAACCCAAACCCGACCCACTAATCTCACCAATCTCATTATAAAGTTGTCAGTTTTATATATTTGTAATGAAAGAAAAGGATAAGAAGAAGAAGAAGAAGATCTATAATCAATTGTAAAACAACTAATTTAGAACTCGAAACTTGAAGAGTTGGTTCAAGGAACATAATCTCGCGTTTGACCATCGGCTTTTACCGATTGAAGTACATATTTATTCCTAGACTCCTAGTTACCCTTTCAACCGCATCTTTCTAATGACCCATGAATCAGGTTGTTCGTTTCAGAACAAAATTATCATTTGAATAGTGCAACAAACATCAAAGATGAGAAAGAAAGCGTCGTCGCAGCCATCATCATCTAAAAAAGGAAAACGGAAATAAAATAAAGGCACGCAGGATGCAGACAGTGCAGAGAATATGCAAAAGAAATCATGTGCTAGGTATGCTTATTTCAAACATGCAAGGCATATCTATTCTCAAAAAACAAACACAAAATACCCAATGCTTGAAGCCAAAGCATTTAGGTACGCCTGCTCCTTTCTTTTTTAAAATATAGAGAATGAGATAATGCTTCCCAACGTTAACATGCATTTTTAAAGATTAAATCTATAGCTGAGCACCAAATTAAGGGAAGCTTCTAACTAAATCTTCAACGGCTCCAAGGTTTCCTGTTAATATCGTCGTATTTGCCGCCCAAGTTCATGTTTTGACTCTAATTGATAACATAACAAACTAATAATGTAGATTTTGTACCAACCAATCCCAAACCTGCACACAAGAAGCAATATATATCCATTCTTTATTTCTTTGTTTTGTGATTTGAAAAGGAAGTGTGTGATGGTGGTAGCTATGTTCAAGGGCCAACCAATCTAAACCAAGTGGTAGCTTGATCATAATATAGCTAGCAAAGTTACATAGATGTGTCAAAAATTGAATTAAAATTGGCAACTTAGCATACTAACCAATTATGAATGACAAATTCACCAACCTCCTGCTTTTTGACAAATAATGTAGTTATTACATCTATTTGGCTTAATTGTATAAGTGACATCAATCTAGTTTAAATTCACATGTCCTTGAAATTTTTATTCTGCTTGAGCATTGGTGGAAAAATTAGAATTATTCAACACAGACTGTCAGTTATGAATGTACAAGTTGCTTCGAATTTTTTAGATAATAATATAACCGTAGTCTTTTTTTTTATTCTACTATTGTTATCACAAACTGACTTTGACAGCGGTGGAAAGCGAGGAATGAATCAGGTTTCAAGTAAAGCGAGGAGGAGAGCTTCCTATTGCACAAGGAGTGATTTTGCAAAGCTTGTAGCGTTTGAACTTAGACAGAGTTCACCCGCTAAGAAAAAAGAAAGAAAGAAAAAAAGTCCTTTTCCCCTTTTTCTATAAAGAGGTGACCAATATGGAACCCACCCCTTCCCTCTTTAATGCATATAAATGGTTCTCTTCTCTTTTTGTTAGTTGCACGTGTGAAACTCGTGTCCTTTTCCTCATAAATCTTGTGTCTGCTATAAACTTCGAGAGTGTAACTGCAGTTCATTTTTTATTTATCCAGCTATAGCGTTCAAAATACAAAATTACAAGAATTAAATCTAGAAAAAAAAAGTTATTTGATTGCCACTTAAATCTTTTAATAAAGCTAAGCTAAGTGATTAGAATAACCAAATTCAACTTTAGACTTTGGTTTTTACTGGCTAAAAGAAAAGGAAGAAAAAAGAGAGTTTAACAAAAGCTTATTCTTGGAGTAAAGGCTATTAGGAGCAAAGTATGAGCAAGCACGCTTTTAGCCTTGTAGTGCCTTTGGATACATATTTGGGTAACCTTTTTGGTTGAATATGCCCCGAAATTATGTTGCGTGGTACCAAAGAAATAATACTAAAAAGAATTTATTAATTTAATTTGCCAATCTTAATCCGTATAACCATAACTAAGTTCTATTTGTCAAACTCTTTTCTATTAATTTGCTGCTATCATCCAACCATTCATAAAAGATGCAGAATATGACAGACGATTAAATGCATACCAACGGATTATCTACAGAACGTTTTCAGAATCTATATGGTTATTTTCACATGGTAAAGAGTAGCCGGTAAAGAGTAGATGTGAGATTGGAAAAGGTTTTATACATATCATAAATATGATAAATCTCTACTATTACAAGTACAACACAAAATTGGTCACATATCATGTTTTAATTTTTCAGTAAAAGCTCAAAATAAGGAAAATATTTCTTTGATTTATCTTAGAGCGCTTTCTCTCTCTCTCTCTTGCAGAGGCAATTTGTGCTTAGCATTTAGTTTTAGGTACAAGACCGAATATATGCACACGTGCAAATAAATATAAACAATCCAAAGATAAATTAATAGAATGAAACAAAATCATCCCAAAAATTTCAAACCACTAAAATTTCATTAATGCATGCATGTTTATGGAATACAAAATTATGGAGACTTGCACCTAGTATTTAAGGGTGCATGATGCGATCCACATGATATGATCCAACATGAATCTTCTCCTTGGAATTAGAATAAGGTCATAGCAACAAATTTTGTCAAAATGCGAACCATTAATTAAATTTACAGAACTTATCGTGTCCTGATTTTGGGATGTCACAAAAAGAAACTATTTCTTTTGTTGTTATCCATGGCCAGCTTAGTCTCGTTGCCAACGTGATGAGATAAAAAAAATACACAACTTGTTTACAAAAACAATTTCAACATTTTAGATTAAACTTAAAATTTGAATCCACCAACCACCCAAACATATTAACATGCATAAGTACTGTTGGGAATTTCAAACTCTTTCCTCTGCTTAATTTATTTTATTTCCAACGTTCGGAAAAATCTTGGGCTTGGTTAATCCCAATTTCTAGAATCATTAATGTGGGTTAATTACAACTTCAACCACTAGAGAACAGTCATATAATCCTAGGTTAAAGGGAACTACCACAAGCAATAACATGAAATTAAGAGATGATTAGATCACGGTGCACGTGCACGTGCACGCTGGATCGATTTCTTTACGGTAGGCCAATAACAAGAAAATTACCTTTTCTGCCAGTCTGGTAAATCCCACACGAGCCACTGTGTTGCTGATTGGCTAATAAGGAAGGCCTCGTTATCAATCAACAATCTGGTAGGTTATGTAAATAACGTATTGCTCCAATGACAACATTATTTCCATTAGCTGACCGAAGGTGCAAGTGAAGTCGGGTTTAACCTGAATCGGACCTGACCTTTTACTTTTGGGCAAACAAGATGATAGTTTATACCGGAAAATCACTGCTTGCTATTTTTCTTTTCTACAAATTGTTCTACATACTAATTCCTTCATTATGGATAGGTTAATGTAGAAGTCTCCTTTGATATTACAAGATAAACATATGTTTTCATCATCTACCATGTTACACGAGCGATTGAGATTAGAAAGGAGAAAAACGGTACACTAAAAAATAGTAGTTGATATATTTTCCTTTTTTTCTTCCTTTAACTAAAATAAGGACACTTGATTTGTTTATTTACTTTATTTATTCTTTTGGTGTCTTGGTGTTTTTCATTTTCCAATCTTCACCTAGGGTACGATGTCTATACGAAAGGATGGATGAAATGACCAGCAAAGTTCAGTCAATTTATTTATTTATTTTTGCTTGCATAGCTTTGAAATGGTAGGGATCTTTTCGGACCACACAAAAAATGAGTTATTGAACCCTAGTGGCAACCTTATCCTTGTGGCTTTTTTGTTTTAATACTTTTTTCTATACAGTTTATTTAAATTAGATATCTTTTACTAATATAATTGTCTCTTAAATACATTAACTTTTGTTAAGCATAAATAGATGACATTAACATTTACTAATTTAGAACGTCTTTACTAGTTTTGAAAGGAGACATGTCTAATTTAACAGGCTTGAATAGAAAAGATTCTGCTAAACATAGATTTATTGATGCTCATGGCACATGAGTAAGTTTAAGCAATCCATTTTCAAAACTATTTCTTAAGGTCTTGACATAAAATTAAATATTTGAACTTTCGGTGAAATAAATGTATACCGAGTATATTTGGAAGAAAAAAAATAGATCGTTGTGTAAATGCGAAAATTTGAAGGATTTATGAAACAAACACATGTTGCTTAGAGATTTACATTTTTGCTTTGAACATATAAGTTGGCATTTTAATTGGCACTTTTGTCATGACAAGATAAATAGACCTCACCCCTTTTGCCCACCCTATCATCCTTTAAGTTAATTCCATTCACATTGGTAAAGTTTAAAAGAGATGCTTGTCTCCCATTGGACTCCATCATTTGCTCTCTAATTTTGCCTTTCTCTACTTTGAAGGGAATTTACTTGCCTTGATCATATCTCCTACTTCTAGCCTTTAGTGAAATTGTTTATTGTTTCTACCAAGGGAAAATTACATATAAAAAAGGATAATTTGTTTGTGGTCCTTAAACACACTCATAAGAATTCCAAAGGCTGCCATAAATTATGAAATGAAGTTGGGCACCAAATGATATGCAATTTTTAGTCTTTAATAATGGGGATATCATTTCTTCAACTCTGGACCACATTACACTATTTTTAGTGCATGTTCGCTGTTCCTACCAAAATCAAAGGTGTTTTTGATGTTGATCGTCCACATTATTCTTGTTAATTTTCTTTGCCTTTTAGAATTATTAGAATAAAATTACTTTTTGATGAAATTTAAGGGAGGCTAATTATCCTATCCTTTTGTCTCAAAAGAAGAAGAAGAAATTATTAGAATAAAACTAAGGCAACAATGTTGGGGTAAAAAATTACAACACATTAACCAAAAGTCAAAATTTCAAAGTCAAACTCAAACCCCAAACAAGTGGGCCCAATCCGGGGCCAAGCTCAAGCATGGGGTCAGGCCTATGCCAAGGATGAAAAAGAAAGGAAGAAATATAATAAATAGGTTTATTATGTAATTTGGTAAAAATAAATGCAAGAGAAATGTAAAAATGCCAATTTTGTAAAGCTCAAGGGCTAAGGTGCAAAAGTATTCGCATATGTCAGCAAAATAGACAAAAAACCAATTTGTAAAGCTTAAGGGCTCAAATGAAAAACGTTAGAGGTATTTAAACTTCACCTAAAATAGAAATGAACAACTTCTTCTCATTCTATTCTCTAGGGTTCTGAGCCTTCACCTCTTTTGATGTGATTTACTTTCACATCCCTCTCTTCATCTTCAACCAACTCATAAAAAGAGTTCATTCTCTCTTTTAAAAAAATAATAAAACTATATCAAGACTTAAATCAAGAGAAACGACATAGATTTTCTTCATCAAATCTAAAAAAAGAGGAAAAAAGGAGGACTCTTGGGGTGAAAGCCAAGCAAGCACAACAGATGAAGAATCATGATGAAACCCATGAATTTCACCATCAAAACACATAGAATAGATGACTTTAGGATGAAAGTTTATACCTTTCACCCCACGAGCTCTTTCGGCCTCGGATCTCTTATGAGATCTATAAGAACATGAGTTATGCCCATGTTCCTCAAACTTGAACACCGGATCCATCCATGCTCGGTCTCGGAACCTCCGAAAATCAGGATTTTCCGCTTTTGAAACCCCCCCAAAAGGGCTTTCTCTCTTCGGAACCCCCAAAAGTGTTTTTTGGCTGTTGGAGCTCCCACAAAATGGGTTCCCGATTTCAGGACCCCCCAAGGGGAGCTCCCGATTTCGGCAACCCACCAGGGGAGCTCCCAGATCCCCTAAAGGGGAGCTCCCGACTTCTAGACCCCCCAAGTTGGGCATCCCGATTCCGGGACCCCCGCAAAAGGGGTCCACTGCTTTGGGACCCACCTTTAGGGGTCTCTAGTGCCTTCGGGACCCCCTTAAAGAGGTTTCTCAGCTTCGGGAGGGGCTCCTGACCCTTTTAGGAGGTCACCCGAACTCGGGTGACCATCTCTCACTTCTCTTTCCTTTTTCCCTTTTTAGGAGCTCCCGTCCGCACTCAAAACATTTTTCCCCTTCAAAAATTTTCTAATGGGGCGCCCGCCAACTCTGCGAGGCCCCCGATATGCTTAAACCACCCTCAAAGTTGTTTTCAAAATACAACACATGCATATTGCACACTGAGTTCGCATGATCATTATGACCGGTTAATTGGAGGTTCTCTCGCTTTAAAGTGAGGGGTAATTAACAGCAGTTTTGTCCGCGCCTACCGGAAATTAGAATCTCCACAATCAATAAAACTCTGCCTATCTTAGGTAGTGGGAATTTGTACACGTCTGACAAGTGAGCGTATCTTATTTTAATAGGGTGATGAAAAACATTCTACAGATTCTGGCACGTCCAGTGGGACCTATCTCTTTTTCCATATTTCGGGTCAAATGTTCATGCGAACTCATTCAACATATACACGATTGTTTGTATTGAAATTTTACTCCTTCGTACAGATTATCAACTTTCAACAACAATCAACGATCAACAGCTCAATAACGATGTCTCCAAAGACAAATTCAGCTGCTGACGCGACCACGGTCGCATACACAATCAGGGTAACGACCCGAGTGACTCTTCTGTTGGAACTTATGCAACAATGGCCAGAGCAGCCCCTCCAGTTCAGATCCATCTCGTTCGTCCCAGCCATCAAAGCTCCTACCTCAGAGGGCTCCAACAGTATGCAGACTGGCCTCAAAAGGGGGGGGGGCCGAATGTGGTTGCAAGGGCACCTAAGCCCGAGTGAAAGTCGGTATTTGAACTACTTTCCGTCGGTCCGGCTGGGAGCAAGGCCGTCGATTCAAAGAGAACAACAAAATGTCTTGGGCAAACTCAGGCGATGCCCTTGACAACTGTATGTTCAAACGTCTTCTCCAGAATCTCCGTCAATCGGCCTACAATGGCTTTTAAGAAAGCAGATACTCGCCAAGCCATTAAGACTGAAAAGCTAAGATAGAAACGCTTTAGATACAAAGCCAACAAGAGAGCTAGGGCTCTTGCTAAACTGGAGTTCGTGAGGTTTCAAGAACATAGTTACTTTTAAGGATTGGTTCTAGGGTCGCAACAATTGCAGACGGCGGCGGAATTTCAAACAAAAAATTTCAAGAGTATAGAACCAATTCCAAACCCAAAATCATATCAAATACTTGTAGTTGTAAACAATCCAAAGAGCTAAAGCTTTGGGTGCTACACCTTTGTAACATGTCCATCCAAACTAGACTCTATCATTGTAGGAACGAGCTTGCAAGTCGACTTCTTTGCCGAAGACGATCCACATTGAAAAAACCCAACTCTAGCTTCAACGTCACAAAAGATCAAATCTTGTGAAGCAACTTGCACTCACAATTTGCTAGAAAATGATAGGCAGAGATGTAGAATTCATAATCTAAATTTATCTCTCAAGTTTTCTTTTGCTCTCTCAAAATATCAAGAGAGAGAAAAAAATAAAGGTATGTCATAGAAGAAGAGAGAGTGAGAGAGGAAATTCAAGCATAGTCATCACTTCTAAAATAAGCTCGAAGCAACTAAAAACTTTACACCTCTCCTCTCTTTTATCATGCCTCATTTTGTTTATCATATAAAGAAATGAGTCATTTCTTTTTATGATAAATGAGGTATTCCTTCTATATGTAAGTGTATCATATACACAAACAAACAAATAGTATATGTATCGTATACATATACACGTATTTGTATTATATACAAATAACAAATGAGAGATAAATAAAGAGTGTACATTGTCACGCCCCACTTCCCAAAAGACGAGAGCATGTACGTGATAAGGCCCGCGACGTATTTATTTTGAGAAGGTCATTTCCGGGAATTAATATGCTAAGCGTAAAAGAGCAATATAAAAAATGACAAGAAATTAATATGAGATTGAAACTTCAACAATTTTATTTACATTCATAATTCTCACATAGTTGGGATACAAGATAACTGAAAACAAAATATAATAACATGAAATGCCTAAACATGTGGCAACTGAAACTAGAGCTGGAAAGAAAACTAGAGATCAGCCTGTGAAGCTAGCTGTTAGTAATCCCCTGTAGTCGCTTCTATCTCCTCATTCTCTCGACCACCTAATAAACATCCAAAAGAAAAAAAGAGGTGGGTGGATGTCCGACAACGAACTCGCGCTCAGTAAGTCCCCAAGGAAAGGTGGAAAGTATAAAAGTATAATGATCAAACAGAAGGATGGACATAATAATATGGTGGTTAAGCATACAATTAATATAGCATGAAAATTTTAATATAAGATGACAATGTAAAAGAAACTATATAAGCATGGTAATGTAATGTGAGTATAGCAACCAAATGTAGTATAGTTGTTGTCACGCCCCGCTCCCCAATATACGGCGAAGGGGACGCGACTGGTCCGCTACGTATATACTCAGAAGTACATACGCTAAGCGTATCTAAGCAATATAAAATAAATACACAAGATGTAAAAAGAACAACAACTTTTATTTATTAACATTCATTTGTACAATACATGAAAAGGAAATACAACTGAAATAAAAAGATGCCTAAACAGTGGCATAACAGGAAATGAAAAGTACTGAAAAGAAAAGTGTACAATGAAACTAAAGTGCTGGATCTTCGACAAACTGCTCCAAGTCCTCTGCAGATGGATCGATCTCCGCCGGGTCTAAACCACCTGACGACATTCAAAGAAGAAAGAAATAGAATGTCGTTAGCGAACAGGTCACTTGGTAAGTCCCGAAGATAAGGGAGAAATAGACAGAGAGTAAGAGAGAGAGAGAGAGAGGTAGCTTTTAATGTTTTATTATAATATTGTAATGTTGTATTAACGCTGTTATTTGTAGCCTGGTACAGAAGATGCCAGTGTATACGAGGGGAGTCCCACTTACACCGGGGACCTTGGTAACCTGTAGTACAAGGCTCCGTCGATAATACCACGGAACAACGACATGTAATTACGTCTTAAGTGACCACCTCGTGCCACCTTTAACATATTCCATACCAGTCTACCCCTTAAACCCCGCGATGTCTTATTTGTATTGTTATCTTGTAAATTGCATTGACCGTAAGATTGATTGACTGACTGACCGAAACCATGATATCAGGAAACGGTTGTAACCATAGAGTCATGTAAATAGAATACTGAGAATCATGTAAAAGGAATATATATCCATGGTTCGGTTCAGTCAAGTTGTATAAATTGGTAATTGTATTCATGGATTCATGTGTTCACATTGAATTGGAATCTTGTAGATTATAGATTGAACTTGAATCATATTCAAGTCAGATTAATCAGACTCAAACCCGAGTCAGACAATCAGGGATGTAAATCGAAGTCTTATAATTTCTAGGGTCGTTAGGGTAATTTATAAAACTTGAAGGGGTTTTATGTAAAAATACTTTTATATACTTTTCAAAATACGCCTCAAGTATTTATTGTTCGTATTTAGAGTTGTAAAGAGGGTGGATTTTATGTTGTGACATTTCTAGTGAAAATATTCTAGTTTTATAAATAAGGGTATTTATCTGTAATATTGCTTTATTTGAAGTTCATGGTATTTTAGTGTAAAATTTATTATTGTGATTTTTAGAAAAAGGTGGAAAATTTATATTATAATAAAATAGGTATTTAAATGATAAATATACATATGTTTATACAAAAATAATTTTAATAAATATTTTATATTCCAAAAATCTCATTTTTTAAGATGTCGTATTTTAAAACTTTCGAGACCGATGCTCCTTGCGGAGGTCTGAATCTCGCACTACTAAGCCCGAGGGTGCAGGATAAACTGTACTATCCCTAACGAGTTCCCCAATGGTGGGTTGTAGCGGCGCTTTGTAAAGATTGTAAAATACTAATTCTTTAGAAAACGGTTTTATAAAGTAAAAGGTGTTTATTTGCAAAGTGTAAATTTTCCGTATTTTAGATTCTAGGGTTTCCTAAGCCAACTAGCCTATTTCTAAATGGTCTAAACGACAAGTTGATAGATGCCTCAAATCGCCTCTTCACCGTCAATTGTGGTTAGGTAAGTACAAGTGAGGAAAGGAGGGATCCGCTCACGAATCACCATTAGTCGGGCCTTTTAAAAGTTACCTTTCTCACTTGCCTAGCCTAGACGCCACAAAGTCAGGTTTAGATAAATGATCGATGTCCATAACTTATCGTGTTTTCCTAATAAGAGATATTTATTTGAAAGTGTATCAAAGCTAAATCTTTTAGGAATGATTTTATTAAGAATATAGTATTTAAATGAAAGTGTTGTTTTATCGTAATCTAAGTTTTTGATGATATCGTTTTAGGTTGTAAATGCGTGTGTGTGGAGGTAGGTCATTACCTCGTGCTCTATTTTAAATGTATAGCAAAGTTAAGGGGGTTAAATGTGAAATCGAAACATTTTGGTATTTAAGTGAAAAATACGATAAATTAGAAAGGCTATCATTTCATGTGATGAAAATTGCTCAAATTATTTGTTAAATGTTTAATAGTCAACATAAAGATGTTTAAGCATGAATGTATTGGTGAGAAGTGAAATTTTATAGAAAACCGAATCGGAAATCGGATTTGTTCCGATTCCGTCGGGTTTTGTAATTTCGTATTTTTCTTGAATAGGGAAGAGAGATAGAAAGGGACTTACGGGTTTCGATTAAGCAAAGGAGTGAGGGGGGACTAAAGGGGTTGCCGAGGCGTTGCTTCGTCGCCGGTTGTTCCTAAAAAAATATCGCCGGGATTTCCGTCGGAATTTCGTTGGAGCTTCGCCGCGAACTTGTTTTCAAAGTACACAACTCTTGGAAAGTTTTGAGAGAGTGAGCTTAGGATTTTGGGGGTGAGAGGGTGGTGTGTAGGGTTGGTATTTATAGGGTTAGGCTAGAGTTAGGGCAGATGAAAAGTTTAAAATAAAAATGTGATAAAATGTAATAAAAATGTATTAAAAGTGAAGTAATTGGGGTTTTTAAAGAGCTCTGGAAGTGGTCTGAGGCTGAAATTTTGCAGGTACATAGGGAATATGAAAAGACACAACTTTCATGTTGGGTTCATCGTCGGAATCGGCCGACTCGGGGGTGACTCGGCCGTGACTCGGTCGGAGCACTGAGTTGGCCGAGTCAAGGCCGAGTTGGCCGATTCCCGGCCGAGTCCGGCGACCAGGATCCCCCCTGACGGTTCATCTAACTCCTGGAAGTGTTACATCTTTGGGTGTAGTGGGGTTTTTGTGAGATATGCACGTGTAAACTCTTGGTATTCTAAAGGTTTTAAAAAAATCAATATTAAAAATAATATGGGGTATGGATTTGAACTCTGGTGGCTTGGTTCAGCAGTGCAAGGTATTACCAATGAGCTACAAGCCCTTTCTTGTAATTATTTGTGTGAAATAATTACTTAAAGAGATATCAGCAACATTAAATACTCCAAGTATACTTTGAATTTAAATCAATTCTTTGTATTTTAAAAATGGAGTT
Organism: Agapanthus africanus; assembly: GCA_030015575.1. NCBI lineage: Eukaryota > Viridiplantae > Streptophyta > Magnoliopsida > Asparagales > Amaryllidaceae > Agapanthus > Agapanthus africanus. Next base: position 93,224,240 of record JASDDO010000024.1, on the reverse strand, counting down.
ATTTAATTACTTAAGTCTTGTGCTCAGGTAATAAATACCCCTTTATGAATTTTTGAAAAAAATATTTTGAAAAATTTATATCGGAAATTTGGGGTTGTTACATTCTACCCTTCTTATAAAAATTTCGTCCTCGAAATTTGTAAAAGGAAAGTGTAACAGATTCAAGGAAAGTTTTGGCGAGAGTGTGTGAAGAATGATAAAGTGATGCAAGGGTGTGAAAAAAGGTTGAAGAGAATTACCGGGGTTATCCTGACCAACCGTATCAGCTTCTACGGCCGCCAAATTGTATACCTGGCGTCTCGGCACGTTCCTCCTAGCTGGAGGCATATTCCCATATACTCGAGGCATGTTTCTCAGTGCCTGATGGAATTGGCGATTTGGCTGAGCAGGGAATCCACGTGGAGGTGGTGCTGGGAGTGCAGGATGAGTTGCAGGAGCCTGGATAGCTGGCTGCTGCGGGTAGTTGGCAGGTGTGTGTGCTGGGTTGCGTCTATAAGTACAGTTTCCAATTCCGTGATTGGACGTGCCACAAACCAAGCATAGGCCTTTTGCACGCCTACAGTCTTTCCACAAGTGTCCTTCCCTCTTGCAATAAAAGCAAAAATCGGATCTTGGCCGATCCTTGACTTCTTCCAGTCTTTTGAGTTCAACAGCTGGCCTTGAAGAAGCCCCTCCTGCCATTTGAGTGGCAGGGCGTTTCACTCCCGCATATTGAGGTCTGCCCCTTGACTTTACCACTGCTTCATAACGGCGGGCAGCTTCCAGAGCATCCTCGTGAGTCGGAAATTTCCCTGTGGCTAGTGCAGCCTGGATTTCCGTGTCCAAACCTTGTTGAAATCGACGGGCTCTGATCTCATACGTCGGTATCAGGTGTGCCGCAAATCTGTTACGGTCTTGTTTTAGTTGTGTAGTATGTGATATTTAAAAATTGAACTATTGTGATATATCTTACCGGCTTAGCATGGTGAATTCAGCGTCATATTCATCCACTGACTTGTCCCACATTGAACCTTGTTGTAGATGAATGAACTGCTGCTCCATGGCAAACCTGGCAGTCACAGGGAAGTATTTCGCGTCGAACTTCTCGCGAAAAGTCTTCCATTCAATAGGCTGTATAAGACGGCTTTTTCCGCCTTCCACCAGTTGCGAGCATTGTCCGTGAGCTGTAGTTTCGCCACACGGACCCAAGCTATGTCTGGCACTTGTGCTGCCGCCAGATCATCCTCGATACTTTGAGCTCATTCCTCAGCTTCCTGTGGGCTTCCCTTTCCTGAGAACTGCTTGGGATGTAAAGCCCTGAATTGCTTTACCCCCGGTGCGTCAGTCTCGAGACGGTTCAGGAGTTGTTGATGTCCCTCAAGAAGGCTGCGGATCGCCTCAAGTAGCACTGTTTGCTCGGTGGGTGGCGCAGGAACAGCTGGTGTGAGAGGTAGTGCTGGAGGTGTGTTGTTGACGTTGGTGGTGGTGTTCGGGGAATCCATAACCTTGAAGAAAAATTTGGGTTAGGACAGATTCAAAGTATATGATTCAAAGAATAAGAAATGATGGGATTCAAGGAACATGATTGTAAAGAATGTTTTAGTTGCTGGTTTTTGTGTTATATTGCTTAGGTTGTTCACGCAGAACAGAACTGCATAGTATGGTTCTGTACAGCTCTGACCTGCATGGGCCACCAACAAAACCTGTCATGCCCCGCTTCCCAGTATACGGCGAAGGGGACGCGACTGGTCCGCTACGTATATACTCAGAAGTACATACGCTAAGCGTATCTAAGAAATATAAAATAAATACACAAGATGTAGAAAGAACAGCAACTTTTATTTATGAACATTCTTTTGTACAATATATGAAAAAGAAATACAACTGAAATAAAAAGATGCCTAAACAGTGGCATAACAGGAAATGAAAAGTACTGAAAAGAAAAGTGTACAATGAAACTAAAGTGCTGGATCTTCGGCAAACTGCTCCAAGTCTTCTGCAGATGGATCGATCTCCGCCGGGTCTAAACCACCTGACGACATTCAAAGAAGAAAGAAATAGAATGTCGTCAGCGAACAGGTCGCTCGGTAAGTCCCGAAGATAAGGAAGAAATAGACAGAGAGTAAGAGAGAGAGAGAGAGTAGCTTTTAATGTTTTATTATAATATTGTAATATTGTATTAACGCTGTTGTTTGTAGCCTGGTACAGAAGATGCCAGTGTATACGAGGGGAGTCCCACTTACACTAGGGACCTTGGTAACCTGTAGTACAAGACTCCGTCGATAATACCACGGAACAACGGCATGGATGTAATTACGTCTTAAGGGACCATCTCGTGCCACCTTTAACATATTCCGTACCAGTCTACCCCTTAAATCCCGCGATGTCTTATTTGTATTGTTATCTTGTAAATTGTATTGACCGTAAGATTGATTGACTGACTGACCGAAACCATGATATCAGAAAACGGTTGTAACCATAGAGTCATGTAAATGGAATACTGAGAATCATGTAAAAGGAATATATATCCATGGTTCGGTTCGGTCAAGTTGTATAAATTGGTAATTGTATTCATGGATTCATGTGTTCACATTGAATTGGAATCTTGTAGATTATAGGTTGAACTTGAATCATATTCAAGTCAGATTAATCAGACTCAAACCCGAGTCAGACAATCAGGGATGTAAATCGAAGTCTTATAATTTTTAGGGTCCTTAGGGTAATTTATAAAACTTGAAGGGGTTTTATGTAAAAATACTTTTATATACTTTTCAAAATACGCCTTAAGTATTTATTGTTCGTCTTTAGAGTTATAATGAGGGTGGATTTTATGTTGTGACATTTCTAGTGAAAATATCCTAGTTTTATAAATAAGGGTATTTATCTGTAATATTGCTTTATTTGAAGTTCATGGTATTTTAGTGTAAAATTTATTATTGTGCTTTTTAGAAAAAGGTGAAAAATTTATATTATAATAAAATAGGTATTTAAATGATAAATATACATGTGTTTATAAAAAAATAATTTTAATAAATATTTTATATTCCAAAAATCTCATTTTTTAAGATGTCGTATTTTAAACCTTTCGAGACCGAATGCTCCTTGCGGAGGTCTGAATTTCGCACTACTAAGCCCGAGGGTGCACGATAAACCATACTATCCCTAACGAGTTCCCCAAAGGTGGGTTGTAGCGGCGCTTTGCAAAGATTGTAAAATACCAATCCTTTAGAAAACGGTTTTATAAAGTAAAAGGTGTTTATTTGCAAAGTGTAAATTTTCCGTATTTTAGATTCTAGGGTTTCCTAAGCCAACTAGCCTATTTCTAAATGGTCTAAACGACAAGTTGATAGATGCCTCAAATCGCCTCTTCACCGCCAATTGTGGCCAGGTAAGTACAAGTGAGGAAAGGAGGGATCCGCTCACGAATCACCATGAGTCGGGCCTTTTAAAATTACCTTTCTCACTTGCCTAGCCTAGACACCACAAAGTCAGGTTTAGATAAACGATCGATGTCCACAACTTATCGTGTTTTCCTAATAAGAGATATTTATTTGAAAGTGTATCAAAGCTAAAACTTTTAGGAATGATTTTATTAAGAATATAGTATTTAAATGAAAGTGTTGTTTTATCGTAATCTAAGTTTTTGATGATATCGTTTTAGGTTGTAAATGCGTGTGTGTGGAGGTAGGTCATTACCTCGTGCTCTACTTTAAATGTATAGCAAAGTTAAGGGGGTTAAATGTGAAATCGAAACATTTTGGTATTTAAGTGAAAAATACGATAAATTGGAAAGGCTATCATTTCATGTGATGAAAATTGCTCAAATTGTTTGTTAAATGTTTAATAGTCAACATAAAGATGTTTAAGAATGTATTGGTGAGAAGTGAAATTTTATAGAAAACCGAATCGGAAATCGGATTTGTTCCGATTCCGTCGGGTTTTGTAATTTCGTATTTTTCTTGAATAGGGAAGAGAGATAGAAAGGGACTTACGGGTTTCGATTAAGCAAAGGAGTGAGGGGGGACTAAAGGGGTTGCCGAGGCGTTGCTTCGTCGCCGGTTGTTCCTAAAAAAATATCGCCGGGATTTCCACCGGAATTTCGTCGGAGCTTCGCCGCGAACTTGTTTTCAAAGTACACAACTCTTGGAAAATTTTGAGAGAGTGAGCTTAGGATTTTTGGGGTGAGAGGGTGGTGTGTAGGGTTAGTATTTATAGGGTTAGGCTAGGGTTAGGGCAGATGAAAAGTTTAAAATAAAAATGTGATAAAATGTAATAAAAATATGTTAAAAGTGAAGTAATTGGGGTTTTAAAAGAGCTCTGGAAGTGGTTTAAGGCTGAAATTTTGCAGGTGCTGTAACACCCTAGTTCATTTATACCAAGTCCAGTGCACGTATTTCTTTATTTATGGTATTTTCTTGATTTATCGTATTTTTGGTGCAAATTGTATTTTACATTTTATATTGCATTCGACCTGACCCGCTTGCTTGAAATCTGTTTGATTCATATTTAAGAATTATCTTGACTTGTTACATAGACATGTGCACTTTCATAAATACTGCATACTGACATTTTATCTGGCATCTGCATTTTCCAATATAATAAGTAAAGTCAAATAAAATATTTTAAAAATATCTAGCATGGCCTGCATGATACCCCTAACCCCGCGGTAGCATCCGCGCATCTTGTTCTTGTCCTGTTCAGTGAAACGGATTTGTTTGGATGGCTACGCGCACGTACATGCATCCAATCTTGGGGGTATGCATTTTCGTTACCCGGACATTCATTTCGAAATTTGGACGCCGCATATATTTTTCATATTTTAAATCTGAATTTTTAGACCCGACCCGGGCGTATTTTGGAATAAGTTTGTATTAGCCAGAAAACTGAAATTTTGTTAATATTTTATTCAAATGGGTTATATTTACATGCACACACATGCACCCACGTTCCTCCCAACTTTTCTCACTCACGTTACCCTCTCTCTTTCTTTTTCTCTTTACAACACAAAGTATTCTCTTTTCTCACGTTCTCTTCCTTTTTTCCTTTACACCTCATTCCTCTCTCTTTACATCCCACCTCCCTCCACCGACTCTCTCTCCACACGTAAATATATTAATTCTTTAAATATCTTTAATAACCCATATTATTCTCTTACAGCTCACCCAATCACTCTCCCCCGCATCTCCTTTGGATATTTAAATCCTAACTCCCTACATCTCTATGTCTGTCCCCTCCTCTCTCCTATTATATATTATGTGAAGCCCAATCACTCACACTCACAGATCCCTGCCCATATATATATAGACACCTATATACATCATTCACCCTAACCTATTAATTAACCCACATTCTCTCTCTTTCTCTCTATCTCACACAACTGCCTCCCCTCTCTCCTCTATATACAAAACACGTCTCTCTCTCTCTCCTCACATTTTCTTCCTCACTCGCACCCACGCCGAGCCCTCGCCTCTGCGCCTGCTCGCCTCGTCGCCGTCGCCACTAGCGCCGACGCCCTCGTCGGCCTCCTCTCCTCGCTTCCACCTCCTCACTCTCATCCACACCACCACCCCGCCGCAGAACCCCGACAACGAGCTCCAAAACCCATCGACCTCGTTTGCGCTCGCCTGCCGTCGTCGCGCCCGTCGTCGCCGACCATCCTCGTCGGCCTCCTCTCATCCCCAGCACCACCACCATCATCTTCCCATCCTCGACCCTGCACGAACCCCGCCTGCACACCCTTGCCTCGCCGGAGCACCGACCACCGCCGGTGACCCCTCGTCGCCCCTGACCTCGCTACAGAACACCTCATCGGTCTCGCCTCCGCCTCCTTCCAAACACCACAATCACCCCCACCTGCAGCTTAGCTCACACCCGACGCCTTAACCTGCACCACCTCATCGCCGCCTCACCGCCGGCGACCCCCGTCGTCCTCGTCACCACCCTCGTCTGCACTCCCTCGCCCCCGGCAACCCACAACCACCACCTCCATCACTTTCTCTTCTTCAAGGCTGAGCCTTTCCCTGCACACTCGGGAACCCACTGCGGCCACCCCCTCTGTCGCCGTCGCCCTCATCGCCGACCACTTTGTCGGCCTCCCTGCGTCACCATCCCCATCTCTTCTCTCTCCTATCTCCAACCCGAAGAACCCATCTCCCTGAGCACCCCAGCTACCCTGCACCCTCATCGCAAGCCCTCTGGCCAACGCCGGAAAACCCCTCATCATCGGAGACCCATTGCCGACGTCACCCCAGTGCCACTTTCTCTGATCACAAAGCACAGTGAACCTAGTCCCCTATCTTCTCTATTCTCCCTTCTTCTTCTTCTACTACTTTCTTCTCTGTTTTCCGTTTCCCGGTGATCGCTGAAGCCGTGCCGTTGCCGACCATCCGGGCGACCCAGTGAATACCCCCAGCCAGCGTGGTCACGTTCTTTCTTTACCTAGTTCTGTCCTGTCTCGTGCGCACGTGTGCATCGCGACATTACTAACGTCGTACGTGGCGTACGCACCCGTATTGAGATCCGATCAGGCAAGTTTACCTTGCTACATGCTATGCTAATACACCTATATTCCTATGAATAAAATATTACATGTTTACTGCATCGCGCATCTCATGTTACAGTTTTACAGTTTTGATACCCGTTCGCATCCGGATTATTTATTACATATCTAGTCGCAGGCAAGTTTACCTTGCTACATGCTATGATACATATTTTACATCCATATTAATAATAATATTACATATTCATTACATTATGCATCCATATTGCAGTTTACCGCTTTACAACACCCGGTCATATCCGTGCTATATATTACATATTTAATTGCATGTCTGAACCTGATTGCTTCATGTTACTGCTAGATTCATATATCATACTTACTACAGTTGATTACGATTACCCATTTGTTACCTGTGCACTACCTGACTTGACCTGATACTCTATTTGACATGACTTGATACATGTGCACCACCTGACTTGACCTGATATATTACTACTTGACTTGATACCTGATCCTGTTACTAATGCCGACAACCTTGACATGTTGTCCCTACGGACATTTCCTGTTGTCTATTCAGACAAACTTGTACCTGCTTGATCCTGTGTTGGCATTAGCTCCAGATTTATCAATACCTGACTTGAACACATAACTTGGGGGTATGGGGAAATCAAGATTGTAACTGAACGTAATTCATAGGGCTATTATATTGTACCGTGGTCTCGTGGGGAATGAACGGGACATAGACTCACAGTCTATTATATTGTACCGTGGTCCCGTGGGGAATGAACGGGGCATAGACCGATGAGTTACGATGAGGATTACATTAATTGATTTCGAATAACTTTAGAGTAGATAACCCTATAGCACAGTTTAGACTGCTCACTGTACTTCACATATTTATATCCTGTTCACTGATCTATATTCATGTTACTAATGACTTGTTACTATTCATACTTCATGCCTGCATATTTCATTACATCCTGCTTGCTTATAAATTATTGATATTATGACGCACTGACGTCTGGGTTTTGCATGGCCCAGATCCCTTACCTTTGCTGCAGGCCGATCAGGCGTACTTCAGCCGACAGGCCGAGCAGTGAGGACCTGTCATTAGTTTAGTTCAGTTTCTTTTCGGTATTTTCTTTCCTGATGTGAGCCCGCATTATGGGACGTACATTCCAGTTTATTATTGTACTTGGATATTTTGCTTCCGCATTTATTTCATGACTCTTTCATTCTGGCTTATGGACATGTGTTAGATAGTTTATTACTGTTCTTGATATCTCTAGACAGCCGTAATGTGACTGTGGAGGGATATTTTCCTAGCCACAGGTAGCATGGTTGGCTCTGTCACGTGCCGATTTTAGCGCACTCTGGGAAGCGGGGCGTGACAGGTGCTTAGGGAATATGAAAAGACACAACTTTCATGTTGTGGTCATCGCCGGAATCGACCGACTCGGGGGTGACTCGGCCGTGACTCGGTCGGAGCACTGAGTTGGCCGAGTCAAGGCCGAGTTGGCCGATTCTCGGCCGAGTCCGGTGACCAGGATCCCCCCTGACGGTTCATCTAACTCCTGGAAGTGTTACATCTTTGGGTGTAGTGGGGTTTTTGTGAGATATGCACGTGTAAACTCTTGGTAATTTAAAGGTTTTAAAAAAAATCAATATTAAAAATAATGTGGGGTATGAGATTTGAACTCTGGTGGCTTGGTTCAGCAGTGCAAGGTATTACCAATGAGCTACAAGCTCCTTCTTGTAATTATTTGTGTGAATTAATTACTTATAGAGATATCAGCAATATTAAATACTCCAAGTATACTTTGAATTTAAATCAATTCTTTGTACTTTAAAAATAGAGTTATTTAATTACTTAAGTCTTGTGCTCAGGTTATAAATACCCCTTTATGAATTTTTGAAAAAAATATTTTGATAAATTTGTATCGGAAATTTGGGGTTGTTACAGTTGTGTAGTGTAAGTGTGGTGAACATGAAGTAAATGTAAGTGTCCTAAAAGGTTTGTTCTCTCATAAAAAATTATTTAAAAAGTCAAAAAATTATTACATTTTAAAAATCTATCACGCAGCGCCTTACGTGTTTAACACATGAGAGCCGGCGCCAGCACCAACATTTATTAGGATTAAAAAGTTCTATGCTGGCGCATCACGTGAAACTCACATGAACGCTGACGTGCAAAGCACGTGGTGCCTGTTATATAAGAATTAAGTTGTTAGGAAGCGTCCTCGTGCATAGCACGTGAGCATCGACGCCCGAATTTAAGAGTAGAATTAAATTCTACATAGAAATAATTTCCCTAAAATATGGGGACATTCTCTGATAAACAGAGCCATTGGATCAAAAATCCAATGGTGAGTAAAAACCATAAAAAAATAGAATTAAATTCTATTAGGGGAAAATATCTCCCTAATCTTTCTAAATGAGAAAAATATTCTCGGTTGGATCAAAATTCCAATATTAGAATCAAATTCTAATATGGGAAAATATTTCCCTAATCTTTCTAAACGAGAAAAATAAATTCTGAACTCTTGGATTAAAAAAAATCCAATGGTAATTAAAAATTACCATTTGACAGAATTAAATTCTAAGAAAATATTTCCTTAATCTTGTTAAAAATAAGAATATATATATATCTATATATATATATATATATATATATATTCTGTGAAACAAAAATCACCGGATCAAAATATCCAACGATGGATAAAATCCTCCAAATAATGTCAGAGACCAATTAAATCAATTGGTGTCTCTCAAATGAAAGATTCTCTCAAACTAACTAATAATTAGCCTCCCCTATATGTGAATGATCTGAGACTTCATGTCTCGGTGGAGGAAGGAGCCCCATAAGTTTTTTCCACAAAACTGAGAATTTAATTCTCTTCTAAAAGAAGAAGATTTTCGCTCTTCCAAATCCTAGAAATATAAGAAGTAGAGATAATACGTATCTCTTTTGCCTAGCATAAAGAAAACCAAGATTTAACCCTTCATGAAAAGAGCTTAGTTCTTCCTCTGATCTGAGATTTGCAAAGCAAATCTCCCCACAAGCTGAGAATTTAATTCTCATCAGTGAGACTCTGTTCGCTAAACTCAAAATCTAGGGAAAAGAAGTAGATTAAAAGAAAAGAAGAAGAGAGAACGTATGTTTTAGAAATTTAATTCCTTTGCGAACAGGGTTTAACCCTACAATGAAAGAATTTAGTTCTTATAAAAAAGTAGAAGAACCTAGTTTTCCAATATATAAAAAAGATCACAGATCTTCAAAAAATATAGATCTTGGTGATCTTTAATGGTCAAAATGCCATTAACAGAGATTCAATCTCTAAAAAGAAAAGGACTTGGCGCTTCGCATGCTTACTACGTGAAGCACCCAAGACAAATGGCTCAGCGCCTCACGTGTTTCTCATGTGGGCGCTCAAAATAGAAGATCTAGCGCCTCACGTAAAATACACGTGAGCACTATATAATTAGTCCAAATGACTAAATGCTTAGCACTGATTGGGCAACGCCCATGTCCCAGCGCCTCACGTGCTTCCCACGTGAGCGTCCAAAATAAATGCTCAGCGCCTCACGTGCTTCCCACGTGAGTGCCATACAAAGTGTTTAGCACTCTATATTCAGTCAAAATGACTAAGTGCTTAGCACTAATTGGCTCGATCTCCTGAGAGTCCTGTCCTGCTGACGAACATTCCAAAGAAAGAAATAGAAAGGAATGTTATCGGCGAACCAGCGCTCAGTAAGTCTCAAAAGAAAAAAGAGAATATAATTAGTTTTGTGAAATGAACAAGTTGTACAGGTATATGATGCTTATTATAACGTGGTTGTTTGTAGCTTGATACAGAAGGTATTCATGTATGCGAGAGTAGTCCATCTTACCTCGTGGACTATGGTAACATGTAGTACAAGGCCTCATCATAACCTACGGGACAACGACACGTAAATTCATGTAGGTGTCTTTTAAGTGATCTCTCGTGGCATGATATACGTTTCATACCAATCTACCCCTTTATTCCCGTGTAATGTATTGTTTAGATTATAATTATCAGACTTGCCGAAACCACGGATACAAAATGTTTAGGTATTCATGTTCAGGATATAATCAAGTAGTCTAGTCAAGTTATAACCATGGTTCGGTCAAGTCAGGTCAAGTATACATATTTGATATTGATGCTTGATTTCAAGTATTCATGTTCATGATCAAGTATTCATGTATGATTTTGGATTCAGGTTTGAAATAAACTCAGACTGAGTCAGACACTTGTAAACGGATTTAGCTCTTAAATTAGGTTCGAGAGTTATCGGTAACTGCTGCACATGGATGACAGGATTTGTGTCTTTTTCCAAGACAATTACTATTGATAACTTTGTTAAGTTGTCTACTTTAAATAGGCAAGCACTTACTTTCTCCGGGTCTCTGGGGCTCAAGAGAATTGATCCCGCTTAAACCTATATTTACTAAAGTCCTTAAATATTGTTATATATATATATATATATATATATATATATATATATATATATATATATATATCAAGAGGGTTTTATGAAAAAAATATTTTTAGTATAGTTAAAAAGTAAACCTCGAGGGTGATTAGTATTATTTAGGGTTGTCATGAGCATGGATTTTAAGTAGTGGGGTATTTCAGTGATAAGTACTCAGTTTTGGAAAGTTCATGGTATTTTATTGAAAAACTTGCCTTTTTGGTATCATGATGGTATTTTATTGTCATTTGTTAATCTTTTCATTTTTTTGAAAAATATAGATTTATTATATTTTGAAAATATGGATTTATAATTTATATAATTTTAATTTTAAACATAATTTTATTTTATTTAGAAAATTCGTATTTCTTAAAAACCGTATTTAAATCCTTTCGAGATCGAATACTCCGTGAGGAGGTCTGCATCTCATTCTACTGGCCCAAGGGTGTGCGATAATCCGCACCATCCGTTAGCGGGTATTCTCCGCCGAAAGACGCGACCGGAACGTCAGGACGTCTGGCCTGAATTTTGGGGGCAGATGCTATTTGGATTTATCCATCCACCTCTCCGAAAATGCCAAGTTGATTTATGGTACTGTATATCGGAGGTTTGGACGGATGCGGCCGTTGTAACAGACTTCGTCAGATCCCCTCCCCCCGTTTGCGAGGGATTTTTTGATTGTGGGGACGCTCTTCCCTGCAGGCGTACGCCCCTGCAGTTAATTACGTTATCGCATCGCGATAACCACTTTTTCCTGCTCCGGAAGTTCACTTCGTGTCGTGCATATTTTTATTTGTTTAAGTTGCTCGTGGATTGTATACAGAGACTAATTTATGTTGTCGCCCGTAGGGCGTAGATTGGTCCAAATCCGTATTTCTTGGATTTGGGGTTTGGTTGATTTAAAGATCGTTGATCCGTTTTGAGATCAAGATCGACTTAAATGTATATGAGCAATTGGGGGCTCGATTGGTTTTTTTTTGTTAAGGATACGTTAGTCCAATTTGAGACTAAGATCTACTTAACAAGGGTTTAGGATCATTTTTGCTTCGGATCCAACAAAAGAGCGTTTGAGCTCCATTGTTTTAAATTGAAGACGTTTCGGTCCATTATCGCCATTTTGGAGGAGAAGTTTTAGTTTAAGGACGTTACGGTCCATTGATCACCGTTTTGGGAGTGAGATTTTAGTTTAAGGACGTTACGGTCCGTTGATCACCGTTTGGGAGTGAGATTTTAGTTTAAGGACGTTACGGTTCGTTGATCACCGTTTGGGGGTGAGATTTTAGTTTAAGAACATTACGGTCCGTTGATCATCGTTTGGGGGTAAGATTTTAGTTTAAGAACGTTATGGTCCGTTGATCACCGTTTGGGGGTGAGATACGGTCCGTTGACCACCGTTTAGGGGTGAGATTTTAGTTTAAGGACGTTACGGTCCGTTGATCACCGTTTAGGGGAGAGATTTTAGTTTAAGTACGTTACGGTCCGTTGTCCATCTTGCGTGCACATGTATTTGTTACGTGACGGGATGAGCAACGATAATATGCAATGCATCTAGTTTGGGATGTGGTTTGATTTGGGATGTACACGTCAGTTTGGGAAGTGCACCAAAAAGCAGTTGGTTATCAGGATCCACCACTTCTATGAAGACGTTGAGGAATTACAACAACATGTATCAGAGGTGTAGAGAGATGTACCCTTGAACCAATTCCCGTATTTGAGGGAAAATGGAATCGGTGGTAAACCCAGAAATCTTTAGTCGTATTTTGAGACTAAGACTTCCTTAGGGGAATGTGGGACGAATATCGTTTTGGGATATCATCAGTTGGCAGATCGATAGCCGTATTTTTGACTAAGATCAATTTGGAAAGTAGTGAACCCATGAGCTCGGTTAATCTGAGTTAGGGACCTAACCAACTTGGGCTTGGTCCACTCAGTTTTCTTTTTATTAGAAAAAGAGTGCTAAGCACTTGTTTGGCCTCAGTCCCCTTTTTTTGTGCAAAATTTGCCGAGCACTTATGTAAGTTCTGACACCACATATAATTAGGTGGGCTTTTCAGTCATGGGAAGTGCCCAATAAGTGTTAAACATTTTACCCCTTTTGTCTTTACATGGAGTGCTAAGCACTCTTTATGGCGCCCACGTGCGAAGCATGTGAGGAGCTAGGCGCTGCCTAGTGAGTGCCAAGCACTTTTTATTCTGTGGCGCCCACGTGAGGGTCACGTGAGGCGCTGGGAGCTGAGGGTCACATGAGGCGCCGGGCGCCATAGTCACAAATTCGTCGTTCGGGTATAATTCGGCAAGGTCGAAAATTCGGATTCGGAGAACTATTCGGAAAAAATCGGCAGGTATTCGGAAAAAATTCGGTAAGTGTTCGGGAAATGTTCGGGAAGGATTTCGAGCAAGAAATTAATATATGAGACGCTAGATTTTGATATTGTGAATTATTTGATATTTTTTGAATTATTCGCTGTTTTTTCACATAATTCGTGAATTATTCGGCCCGCCGATTAATTCGGCGATTAAGTCGGCTGATCAAAAATTCACGAATTATTCACGAATTCGGCGAATAATTCGCGAATTATGTGACTATACTGGACGCTGAGCGTCACCCGCTAAGTGCTAAGCGCTCATATCTTTCGTAGCGCCCACGTGAGAGGCACGTGGAGCGCTGGGTGCTGAGCGCCACTCCCTAAGTTCTTTTTATTCTGTGGCGCCCACGTGAGGGACACGTGGGGCATTGGGCACTGAGCGCCGCTCAATGAGTGCTAAGCACTCCTGGGTTCTTTTGTAGCGCCTACGTGAGAGGCACGTGGAGCGCTGAGCGCCACTCACTGAGTTCTAAGCACTCATGAACTCCCACGTAAGGGGCATGTGGGGTGCTGGGTGCTGAGCACCGCCCACTGAGTGCTAAGAACTCGTGAGTTCTCTCTCTCTTTTTTGAACGATCCACAGGATCTTTACCTACTTTTTTTTACCTAAAATTTTCAAGAAGAGAGTTCTTCTTCCTCGAGAATTTAATTCTCTGTTCTTTCGAAATTTTCTCTTTTTTTAAGCTTATCGGGGGTTCTCTTTTTTAGACTTGAAGTCTTGGGTCCTTTATATAGTATGGGCAGTTTGTTGGTTAGCTCCGAAGAAATCTCTCATTAAGAGATCCCAAATGATTTGGGGATTTTACCCATCGTTGGATCTTTGATCTAAGGACTTCTGTTTTACAGAAAATATTTTCTTATTTTTAACAAGATTAGAGAAATATTTACCCATACAGAATTTATTCTGTAGATCGGTGATTCTTTAATCACCATTGGATTTTTAATCCAATGGTATTCTGTTTTACAGAGGGCAATCTTTCTTGTTTAGAAAGATTTGAGGAATATTTCCTTTAAACAGAATTTAATTCTGCATCCTGACGATTTATCGTCTCCGTTAGATTTTTGATCCAATAGCTCTGCTTAACAGAGAGTAGAATTTAATTCTACTAGGCGCCGGCGCTCACGTGTTGTGCACATGGGCGCTACTTAAGATTTTTGTGTGCTTTGCACATTGGCGCCCACATGAGGAGCACGTGCGGCATCAATATAAGAGTTTTTAACTCTGGCACTGACGTCCTCGTGGGAGGCACGTGAGGCGTTGCCTCTTAAATTTTGAACAGAGCTTTGCTCTTTTATTGGGAGAAACAAATGCCCCCACCGTTGCGCTCACATGGCTCACACGTGAGTGCAGCGGTGGCACATTTTCCACCGTTTGATCTTCTTGGAAGTTGAACCGTCTTCATGTGCCTATAAGTAGGGCCTTTGGCCATTGAGATGACTACTGTTCATCTTCCCTAGGCTTCTTCTTTCTCTGATAATTTAATTCTCTTTCCAGAGCTCAGATCTCTGTCCAAGGAAACTCTTTTAGAGTCAAAACTCTGTCAAAATTTGGTAAGGATTATGACCAAACTCTTGAAGGAATCTCTTCATGTTTTAGGGTTTTAACCCATTAACAGAGTTTTGCTTTTCTTTTACAAAAATCTCTTAGTATTCTAAGATTTTTTTTGCAGATCTTTGGGGTTTTATACCGTTAGAAAGCTTTGCTTTTGAGGGTTCTGGGACGTTATCCCATTATTTTACAGAGCTTAGCTCTGAAAGCTTTTAGGAATTTTATTCCCTTTCTAATTTTCTTAACATATTTGAAATCTGTTTGCAGAATACAGTTCTCGAGAGACTTTAACTCCCAAGTCCAAAGATGTTTTCTCATTAAATGAGAATCCTTTTGGATTTTATTTTTAACGAGTGGTTGTCCCATCATTGATGGGGTGTTACCTTGATTTTGTGGGGGCCCTGTCCCTTTCTTCTTGTCACGCCCCGTTTCGCAGTGTACGGAGAAGGGGATTACTCAGAAGCAAATACGCTAAGCGTAACTAAGCAATATAAAAGAAAATACAGAAGAGACAAGATATAATAAAAACAACAACTTTTATTTATTAACATTCTTTTGTACAATGCATGAAAAGGAAATACAACTGAAATAAAAAGATGCCTAAACAGTGGCATAACAGGAAATGAAAGTACTGAATGGAAAATTGTACAATGAAACTAGAGCTCTGGTTCTTTAGCAAATTGGTCCAAGTCTTCTGTAGATGGCTCGATCTCCGCCGGGTCCAAACCACCTGACGACATTCAAAGAAGAAAGAAATAGAATGTCGTCAGCGAACAGGTCGCTCGATAAGTCCCAAAGATAAGGGAGAAATAGACAGAGAGTAAGAGAGAGAGAGAGAGTAGCTTTTAATGTTGTATTATAATATTGTAATGTTGTATTAACGCTGTTGTTTGTAACCTGGTACAGAAGATGCCAGTGTATACGAGGGGAGTCCCACTTACACCGGGGACCTTGGTAACCTGTAGTACAAGGCTCCGTCGATAATACCACGGAACATTGTGGTATTTAAGTGAAAAATACGATAAATTGAAAAGGCTATCATTTCTTTTGATGAAACTTGTTCAAATTATTTGTTAAATGTTTAATAGTCAATATAAACATGTTTAAGCATGAATGTATTGGTGAGAAGTGAAATTTTATAGAAAACCGAATCGGAAATCGGATTTGTTCCGATTCCGTCGGGTTTTGTAATTTCGTATTTTAGAGAAATAGAAAGAAAGATAGAATGGTACTTACGGGTTTCGATTAAGTAAAGGAGTGAGGGGGGACTAAAGAGGTTGTCGAGGCGTTGCTTCGTCGCCGGTTGTTCCTAAAAACGTCGCCTGAATTTCCGTCGGAATTTCGTCGGAGTTTTCCCGCGAACTTGTTTTCAAAGTACAGAACTCTTGAGAAGATTTTTAGAGAGTGGGCTCAGGGTTTTGGGATAAGAGGGTAGAGGGTAGGGGGTGTATTTATAGGGTAGGGTAGGTGAAGGGTTTTTAATTAAAAAAATTTGTAAAAAGTGTGAAAAATCATTAAAAATTGTAGTAAATGGGGTATATTTAACTCTCGAGAACCGATCCAATTAAATGGTGTGTGCAGGGGAGTTGGGCAACTGAAAAGTCATAACTTTTCAGTTGTCGACTCGGCCGTCCGGCCGACTCGGCCGATCCCGGCCGAGTCAAGGTGCCAGAGGGTGGGGGGTCTCGTGGGGTAAGCACTGCTATTTTTAGATTTTCAAGTGTAGTTCAAGTTTTCGGAGTTATGGTGTTTGGACTGTTGGGCTTCCAAAGGATTTAAAACAAAAATAATATAAAAATAATGTGGGGCGAGGGATTTGAACTTTGGTGGCTTGGTTCAGCAGTGCAAGGTGTTACCAATGAGCTACAAGCTCCTTCTTGTAATTATTGTGGGAAAATAAATACTTAAAGTGGTAACAGCAACATTAAATACCCCAAGTATACTTCAAATTTAAATCAACTCTTTGTACTTTAAAAATGGAGTTATCTAATTACTTAAGTCTTGTGCTCAGGTAATAAATACCCCTTTATGAATTTTTGAAAAAAATATTTTGAAAATTTTGTATAGGAAATTTGTGGTTGTTACATTCTACCCTCCTTATAAAAATTTCGTCCTCGAAATTTGTAAAAGGAAAGTGTAACAGATTCAAGGAAAGTTTGGTGATAGTGTGTGAAGAATAACAAAGTGATGCAAGGGTGTGAAAAAGGTTGAAGAGAATTACCAGGGTTATCCTGACCAACCGTATCAGCTTCTACGGTCGCCAAATTGTAAGCCTGGCGTCTCGGCACGTTCCTCCTAGCTGGAGGCATATTCCCCTGTACTCGAGGCATGTTTCTCTGTGCCTGCTGGAATTGGCGATTTGGTTGAGCAGGGAATCCACGTGGAGGTGGTGCTGGGAGTGCAGGACGAGTTGCAGGAGCCTGAATAGCTGACTGCTGCGGGTAGTTGACGGTTGTGTGTGCTGGGTTGCGCCTATAAGGACAGTTTCCAATTCCGTGATTGGACGCGCCACAAACCAAGAATAGGCCTTTTGCGCGCCTACAGTCCTTCCACAAGTGTCCTTCTCTCTTGCAATAAAAGCAAAAATCGGGTCTTCGCCGATTCTTGGCTTCTTCCAGTCTTCTGAGTTCAACAGCTGGCCTTGAAGAGGCCCCTCCTGCCATTTGAGTGGCAGGGCATTTCACTCCTGCAGATTGCGGTCTGCCCCTTGCCTTTATCACCGCTTCATAACGGCGGGCAGCTTCCAGAGCAACTTCGTGAGTCGGAAATTTCCCTGTGGCTAGTGCAGCCTGGATTTCCGTGTCCAAACCTTGTTGAAATCGACGGGCTCTGATCTCGTCCGTCGGTATCAAGTGTGCCGCGAATCGGCTTAGCATGGTGAATTCAGCGTCGTACACATCTACTGATTTGCCCTACATCGATCCTTATTGTAGATGAATGAACTGCTACTCCATGGCAAACCTGGCAGTCACAGGGAAGTACTTCACGTCGAACTTCTCGCGAAAAGTCTTCCATTCAATAGGCTATACAAGACGGCTTTCTTCCGCCTTCCACCAGTTCCGTGCATTGTCCGTGAGTTGCAGCGTTGCAACTCGGACCTAAGCTATTTCTGGCACTTGTGCTACCGCCAGATCATCCTTGATACTTTGAGCCCATTCCTCAGCTTCCAGTAGGCTCCCCTTTCCTGAGAACTGTTTGGGATGTAAAGCTCTGAATTGCTTCACCCCAGGTGCTTCAGCTTCGGGACGGTTCAAGACCTGCTGCTGTCCCTATAGGAGGCTGCGGATTGCCTCAAGCAGAACCGTTTGCTCGTTGAGTGGAGCAGGAACGACAGGTGTGAGTGGTAGTGGTGGAGGTGTGTTGTTGACATTGATGCTGGTGTTGTTTGGTGAATCCATAACCTTGAAAAATTTTGGGTTATGACAGATTCAAAGTATATGATTCAAAGAATAAGAAATGATGGGATTCAAGGAACATGATTGTAAAGAATGTTTTAGTTTCTGGTTCTTCTGTTATATTGCTTAGGTTGTTCACGCAGAACAGAACTGCATGATAGTGTTTCATACAGCTCTGACATGCATGGGCCACCAACAAAACCTGTCACGCCCTGCTTCCCAGTGTACAGAGAAGGGGACGCGATGAGGTCCGCTACGTATTTGCTCAGAAGCAAATACGCTAAGCTTAACTAAGCAATATAAAAGAAAATACAGAAGAGACAAGATATAATAAAAACAACAACTTTTATTTATTAACATTCTTTTGTACAATGCATGAAAAGGAAATACAACTGAAATAAAAAGATGACTAAACAGTGGCATAACAGGAAATGAAAGTACTGAATGGAAAAGTGTACAATGAAACTAGAGCTCTGGTTCTTCAGCAAATTGGTCCAAGTCTTCTGTAGATGGCTCGATCTCCGCCGGGTTCAAACTACCTGACGACATTCAAAGAAGAAAGAAATAGAATGTCTTCAGCGAACAGGTCGCTCAGTAAGTCCCAAAGATAAGGGAGAAATAGACATAGAGTAAGAGAGAGAGAGAGTAGCTTTTAATGTTGTATTAACGCTGTTGTTTGTAGCCTGGTACAGAAGATGCCAGTGTATACGAGGGGAGTCCCACTTACACCGGGGACCTTGGTAACCTGTAGTACAAGGCTCCGTCGATAATACCATGGAACAACGGCATGGATGTAATTACGTCTTAAGTGACCACCTCGTGCCACTTTTAACATATTCCGTACCAGTCTACCCCTTAAACCCCTCAGTGTTTTGATTGTATTGTTTGTCTTGTAAATTGTATTGATTATATAATTGATTGGCTGACCGAAACCATGATATCGGTAAACGGATATAACTGTAGAGTCATGTAAATGGAATAGCTGAGAATCATGTAAAAGGAAAATATCCATGGTTCGGTTCAGTCAAGTTGTAAAAATTGATAATTGGATTCATGTGTTCATATTGAATTGGAATCTTGTAGATTATAGATTGACTTGAATCATATTCAAGTCAGATTAACCAGACTCAAGCCCGAGTCAGACAATCAGAAATGTGAATCGAAGTCATATAATTACTAGGGTCCTTAGGGTAATTTATAAAACTTGAGGGGGTTTTATGTAAAAACATTCTTATATACTTTTCAAAATACACCTCAGGTATTTATTACTCGTCTTTAGAGTTGTAATGAGGGTGGATTTTATATTATGACATTTCTAGTGAAAATATCCTAGTTTTTATAAATTAAGGTATTTATCTGTAATATTGATTTATTTGAAGTTCATGGTATTTTAATGTAAAATTTATTCTTGTGAATTTTAGAATAAGGTGGAATATTTATATTATAATAAAATAGATATTTAAATGATAAATATACATATATTTATACAAAAATAATTTTAATAAATATTTTATATTCCAAAAATCTCATTTTCTTAAGATGTCGTATTTTAAACCTTTCGAGACCGAATGCTTCTTGCGGAGGTCTGAATCTCGCACTACTAAGCCCGAGGATGTGCGATAATCCGCACCATCCCGAACGGGTTCCCCAAAAATGGGTTGTAGCGGTGCTTTGCAAAGATTGTAAAATACTAATCCTTTAGAAAATGGTTTTATAAATTAAAAGGTATTTATTTGTAAAAATGTCAATTTTCCGTATTTTAGATTCTAGGTTTCCTAAGTCAACTAGCCTATTTCTAAATGGTCTAAACGAAAAGTCGTTAGATGCCTCAAATCGCCTCTTCACCGCCAATTGTGGCCAGGTAAATACAAGTGAGGAAAGGAGGGATCCGCTCACGAATTACCGTGAAACGGGCCTTTTAAACTTACCTTTCTCACTTGCCTAGCCTAGACACCACAAAGTCAGGTTTAGATAAACGACCGATGTCCACAACTTATCGTATTATTCCTAGTAAAATGTATTTATTTAAAAGTGTATCAAAGCTAAAACTTTTAGGAAAGATTTTATTAAGAATAAGGTATTTAAATGAAAGTATTGTTTTATCGTATTCTAAGTTTTGATGATATCGTTTAGGGTTGTATTTGCGTGTGTGTGGAGGTAGGTTATTACCTCGTGCTCTACTTTAAAGGTATAGCAAAGTTAAGGGGGTTTGTTTCCCCCAATCAGAGCAAAACTCTGTTTGAATTTCAAAATTCAAAATTCGAAGCAACGCTTCAGATTCTTTGCGCTGCGCGCAACGCGCCACGTGTCAAAAGCTGATACATCAGCGCAGAACCCAAGGCAGCGCGCCCAATCAGAGCAAAGCTCTATTTAAAACAAAATTAAAGCAAGCAACGCTTCAGCTGCGCAAGCACTGCACTGCGCGACACGTGTCAGCGCAGATGCGCTAGCGCAGTTGCGCTGCGCTTTCCGCTGCACGACATGTGTTAGCGCAGTTGCACAGGCGCAGTTGCGCTGCGCTTTGCGCTGCTTGACACGTGTCACGCGCTAGGGCATTTGCGCCAAACAGAATTAAAATTTTTAAGAAATCTTTCTGTTCTTGTTAAAACAAGAAAATTTTCTTCTGTAAAACAGGAGCTCTTGGATCAAAGATCCAACGGTGGGGAAAATTCCCCAAATCACTCAGAGAAAGATTTCTTTAACAAATTTATGGGCACTATATAAAGGCCCCTAGACCCCAAATCAAAGGCATCAACATTTGTGAGAAATCAAGAACTAAAAACAGAGAGAACTCTGAAGAAATCTCAAGAAGAAAAAGGTAAAAAAAACCTTTAAGATGGTAGATTTTCTTCTAATAGGTCATTGATCTAAGAACAAGATCAATAATCTTCAATAAAAAAAGATATAAAAATAGTGCTTTGCACTTATGAACCATTGGTTCTCTAGGGTCAAGAAAAAACAAGAGAAACTTGTTTTCTTTGATCCAAATTAGATCAAGAAAACAAACAGTGCTTTGCACTCTTTTTATGAACCATTGGTTCTGGAATCTAAAAGATTCTCAAGTTAATAGTGCCTTGCACTTGTAAAACTGCACTGTTGCGCTCTTGGGTTGGCGCAAGCCACCAGAGAGCGCCACGTGTCAGCATCTGAACCACTTGCGCTATGCGCTTTAAGATAGAGCCTTGCTCTCTGAAATAGGTGCAACTCACCAGAGTGCGCCACGTGTCAGCAGCGCAAGCGTAGCGCACTAGCGCAGCGCACTGCGCTTGCATGACATGTGTCATCACCACAAGCACTTGCGCTCATTGAGTAGCGCAAAGCGCCTGACAAATGCAATGCATTTCTTTTACTAAAGGGCCAGACCCAAATCAGAAAGGCCTAGTAGGCCAAATTAAATTGCAATGCAATAAAAAGGGCAGAGCCCAAACAAAATTGATGCTCTGCATCATTTATAAATGGGCAGAGCCCATACAAAATTGATACTCTGCATCCTTTATGGGCAGAGCCCAAACAAAAATAAAAAGTAATGCAATGCATTATTTAAATCAGAGCAAAGCCCTAGCACAGGTCTAATAGACCAAAAACAAATAAAAGCGTTGAACTTTTTTTCAACTGGACTTAGTCCAATCATGGCCGTAAGTCCTCAAATTAAATTGACTGAGCACAGCTGCTCTCCTAAATCAATTTACATCCGGTTCAAGGGTACATCTCCGAACTCCTTTGACTCCTATCGTTGTAATCCTTCAACGACGTCAGAGAGGTGACGGGTCCCGACAACCACACATCAACACGGACTGTGGGGTCCTTAAACTCATGGACTTAAGCGTCCTTAAACCAAAAGACGGATTGTGGGATCCTTAAACCCGTGGACTCAAGCATCTTTAAACTAAAACACGGACCGTGGGGTCCTTAAACCCACGGACTCAAGCGTCCTTAAACTAAATATGGACCACTATGTCCCTAAACTGGAATATGGACCGTAACGTCCTTAAACTGCATATTGACCGCAACGTCATTAAACTAAACAATAGAACTCCCAAATGCTCTTTTTTCAGATCTAAACGATCCTGTTAAGTCGATCTTAGCGTATCCTTAACGAACGTTTAAGTTGATCTTAGCCTCAAATATGGCTAACGTATCCTTAAACTAAAACACCAAAACCAAATCTAAGTAAATACGGATTTGGACTAATCCACGTCCTACGGGCGACGGCATAACTTAGTCTCCGTATACAATCCACGGGCAACCATAAACAGAATAAACACACACGACACGAAGTGAAATTCTGGAGAAGGAGAAAGTTGTTACCGCGATGCGGTAGCGTAATTAACTGCAGGGGCTTGCGCCTGCAGGGAAGAGCGTCCCCATAATCAAAAACCCCTCAAGCGAGGGGGAATCTGACGAAGTCTGCTACATCGGCCGCATCCGTCTAAACCTCCAATACACGGTGCCATAAATCAACTTGGCATCTTCGGAGAGGTGGACGGATAAAACCAAATAGCATCTGCCCCGAATCTCAGGCAAGACGTCCTCGCGTCTCGGCCGCCGTTCGGAGGGGAATAGATTCTAGCACGCCCGGTGGGACCTTTTCCTCTTTCCACTCCACACTTCATGTGTCGTCTTCGCGAACGAATCGCGGTTTGTTAATGGTTGCCTTTGGATTTCAAGTTTACTAAGATTTGGTCTCTTGCTTGGCACAGAAAAGAAATCAAGCATCGATGGCCTCTACTTGTTCAAAGTGCTCCAACTGCAACTGCAACTCGCGTCCTGCCTCAACTGGGGGCATAACCTACGGGCCCCAAGCGGCCTCTTTGTTCACCATGCCCGTGGAGCAGATTACTCAAGCCACCAAGGTGTTGTTTTTCGGAACTATGCTTCCGCCAACAAGTTTTAGCACCCCCGTGCCCATACAAGAAGCTCCTAAGAAGTCGGTCTTCGATCGACTTTCAGTTACTGCGGCCCCTCTCAACGGGTCGCCCAACACCAGTGCCTCGGTCTTCTCCAGATTGGGCCAAAACTCTCGCGGACCCGCACTGAAGCTTGCAGTCCCAGAAAAGGTTACCTCAAAAGGGGTAGCCAAACCTGCTACTGAAGTCGTCAAGGCGGCTTCTCCTGCTAAGAGATCGGTCTTTACAAGAATGACCGTCCCAACTCCCACTTCTGCTCCTGCTGCTCAAAAGACATCAGTCTTCAATAGGCTGACGCCGGCAACAGCCCCATACCTGAGCAGGGGGCAAGAAGAGGCTATTTCTGTCTCTTAACCAATACCGATGACTCGTCGCGCCCAACGACGCCACTGGCGCCGAATAAGGAAGACTGGGGGTAACTCCCCTTCCGGGATAACTCCACCAGCTCCAACGGTGGAAGTTAATGCCGCTGTTCCAACTGGGAACAGCTTTGAGCTACTGAATTGGGTACGCAGGAACTCGCCAACTGCGGTGCTCAAGAGATCTCCTACACCGGTGGAGACCGCTGTGGAAGCAGAGAAGCCGGAGCAGCCTCCTCAATCGCTGTCCTCCAGGATTTACAAGACATGGCGACGAGTCCGAGAATCTGTCATTGATCCTAACTTCTCTCGCTAACATAAGAAGGCGAAAGGTCGGCAAGGGGAAAATCCACCGGTCAAGCAACGAAAAGTGACGACCGCTTGGGTGCCCAAAGCAATGGCCCCCTCAACTTCTACGGCCCATAAAAGAAGAAGGCCGGAGAAAGTGCCAACACCGGCGACGAATATCAAAGGTGGTGAACCCAAACGTCCTAAGTCAGGGGGCATTGTAGTTCATACCGTCTACGTGGCGTCTGGTAAGGAGGACAGTCGCATATCTACGGGTCATCGACCGCTTACGCGATCAGTGACCAAAGCGCAGGAGCAGCAGCAAAAGCTCCAAGGGATGATGAACGCTATGGCCGCACTTACTGGACCAAAAGAAAGCCCTGAAACGTCCTCGGATGAACGCTAGGAGCAAGAAACTGACGCCGAATTCCTTCGACGAATATTGGAGAAAAAGGATAAAGAGGCTGCTGAACAAGCAGCCAACATAAAGCATATGGGCCTCCTGTTTCAAGACATGGTAGGGATGATGATCCAGCAAGATCCTCCGGCCGAAGATCCCCCGATCGTCCTTGAAGACGATAGGGGAGAAACGTCGAATCCTCCACTAGCTCTGTCAACAGCTAAGGAGGATATAATCTCCAAAGCTGATTTGGACGAGTACATAGCCCAACAGATACGGATGCATCATGCGACTGAAGCAGCTGGCCAGGTTGTAAAAACAGGACGACCGTATCCGAGCTGGTACGACCAGATCAAATACCCGCTGGGCTACACAATTCCCAAGTTCCATGTCTACAAGGGGACGGGCAATCCTCACCAGCATGTTGCCCAGTTCAAGGCACTCTGCGGCAACACCGGCGATGATGACAAGCTGTTGCTTCGCCAGTTTGTTGGAAGCTTATCAGATACGGCGTTCGAGTGGTACTCTGAGCTCCCGAACGACTCTATCATGACCTTTGCGGAGATGGAGCTGTTGTTTACTCAGCGTTTTGCAAGCGCCAGTGAACGCACCCCGATGACGGCACTGATTAACGCCAGGGTAAAGCCAAGCGAGACATGGGTTCAATATGCTATACGGTGGCGGAACTTATGGTCGAAGTGCGAGCAGCGCATTGAAGAAGCTCCCGCGGTGGGTATGTTTGTGGGAACCCTCGATCCACAAGCAACCATCTCACAATTTATGATGTTTTTCAAGCCGACTATCTTCCAAGCCTTGATTGACAAGCTAGCGCAAATGGATCAGATGGGACATAAACCCCCTCTTCCAAAGCCGGACTCCCGAAATGACAAAGGGAAGGGAAAAGCGATTGTGGTCGCTAATGCTCAACAACAACCGAGCAACTCGAAGCCGGTCGTTCGTCAAAATAATATGCGCCCGTACGTAGCCCTTGAGGAGAGACTAGGACGTTCTTACTCTTTTCCCCGAGATAAAACGAGGAAGTTATTCGAGCTGGAGTTGCGCAACCGACTCATAAATCTGCTGGATCAAAAACGTCCGTCACAACCAAATGATGTTAATCAGCCCAACTACTGTCCTTATCATCGAGTACTGGGTCATCCGATCGAAGATTGCTACGTCTTCAAAAATTGGCTTGAAGACCAGTACCGACAGGGCAAGTTCGCGTTATCTGACAAATGGAAGGTGAATCCCCCGCAGCCTCACACCTCTAAGGGGATGAGTACGCCAGGGGCAACATGCTCTGTCGTTGAAGAAGCTCCTTGGGAGGTTGTATTATCAGCTAAGACAAAGAAAATGCTGAACGGTCTTCAAACATGCTCAGCGATTAAATGGAAGAACCCGTTGGAACCTTAAATCATTGAAGGAATGTTGAAGCCACGTCCAACTCCAAGGACCGATGGTGGCGGCCCAAGCATTCACAACCAGCCGTCAAAATCTTCAAAGAAGAAGAAAAAGAAATCAAAGAAGCCCGTGAAGCCTGGCGACAAGCGCACGGACTTGCAAAAACAAATTGACGCGCTGGAGGAATACAACCAGAAGGCACGGACTCCCATTATATTCCAAGAGTTCCTCGATCGCGTCTTTCAAGAGGAAGATGAGGGAGAAAGTTCATCTGATGAATCTGAAGAATACGTGGCAAGCTGTCATGTGATTTCCCACTCGTTCATGGACGATGAAGAGAACCCTTGTACTGAAACACTGGGGGCAGATCCTGAACCAAAAATTCTAGGGCCATCGGATGAAGTAATTGACGCATTCCTCAATGAAGCTCTTTTAAAAAGTAAAGTTGATCGGGAACGCGAGGCAGTCATATTTGAAAGGGCCAAGCGCCAGCGACTTGACGAAATAGCTGAGACATTTCCGCTGGAGCAAAATACATCCACTACAGACAAAAGAAAATTCAAGATGAGGAAAAGGTTTGCTAAGGCCATATCAATGGGTATGAAGCTATCATCCTCTGAAGAAAACAGCACTAGTTACACGAGTACAACATCATCCCTTCTACACAACATCAGTGTATGAAGTATTCTAAGGATGGTCTCGAGTATACCGTGGCGGGAGAACTGAACCCGTTCTCTGTGAATGAGGTCCGCAAATATGAAGATGCCAAATACTTCTTACCGGATTTCGAAGACACGGAGAGGTGTCACAAGCCGGAGAACAAAGCTAATGCCACCATCCTTGTCTTCGGCAGTGATACTGAAGAAGAGGAGGTGAATGTTTATTCGGGTCCACCCCAACACAACAAGCCAGGACCATCCGCTCCTACGTCGATCTTTGGTAGTGACTCGGAAGATGAGGTCCATGCTATATTCTCTGCTCGGCCTTCAATACGAATGTCCGCTAACGAGGAACAAAGTCTACAAGTCGCCATGGTGCTGCTTAAACACCGTAAAGAACTGGATGCACTTGATATTTACAATGTAGAAGAGCTGCAAATGTTCTATATCCTTCCTAGGCGAGAAAGCGAAAAAGCAATTCTATTCTACCGCTCTGAAAAAACCCGAGTGGAGAAAGAAATCTGGCATGGCGCGGATCCTATGCTTGATAGGCTTCAGCCCATCCGTCTCCCCAGATATTATACAGAAGGCTTGAAAAGGTTGCTGAAACGCCAGGGGATATCCTTCAAGCAGACCGTTCAAAAAGCCAAGTTCTATGACAAAGTCTGGAACGTTCCCGGGACTCAACGCAAACTGCCTAATGGAAGAATGGAGACAAAAGGGCTTGGATACATCCGGTCCAAGAAACATGAGCTACTAAACGGTTGCTACGTCGTGTATGACTTCAATGAAGAAGCAGACGCTCAGTGGGAGGACGCTAATCCTGAACCAGTGAAAGTTCCAGATGCGAAGGTATCCAGTCCGTCGTTCGAAGAACAAATGGACAAACTTATAAGGGAAGCTGGTCAAAAAGTCCGAGACGACCATAACCGCGAAATCGTCATCTACGAGAAAGCCAAAATGCAACGCCTCTTCCAACGAGTCGTGAAAGATGAAAATGCCGCTCCTTGTCAACCTGTTATAAAGAAGGCTCGACGCAGAGGCAGAAACAAGTCGAAACGCGAAAAAGGCGCTCAAAAGAAACAAAGCGGGGTTAAGAGGCCACGCGAGCGAAAATCGAGCGATTCCGATCTACCCCTCATAAGAAAAATGGGTCGGGCGTACTCTTTTCCTCGGGACAAGACGAAGAAAATACTTGACCTCGCTCTAAAACATCAGATGCTTACACTGCCGGAGTCTAAACAACCCGAACAAGCAGGCGAAGTCTCACACCCAGACTATTGCATTTATCACCGAGTGGTAGGGCATCCTCTCGAAGACTGCTTCACCTTCAAGAATTGGGTCGAAGATCAGTATCAGCTTGGCAAGTTCGCTCTGTCTGACAAGTGGAGGGTAACGCCGCCACAAAAGCACGAACCCAAGGCCACGAAAGAAGAACCAGTGCCACATTGGGATTGGAAGCGAATTCGTACTTGTTACGTGATAATGATATCAAAAGAAGAGCCCGAGGACATGGATGACCTTCCCTGGTGCTTCGAAAACAGCAACGATGAGGTAATCTCAGAATTCCCACCAGTGCCAAAAGAGCTGGAAGATGGAATCCATACCACCGCAGATAACCTCAAGAAAATTGAGTTGGGAACGATGAACGATCCGCGACCGACATTCATTAGTGAGCTGCTGTCTGAAGAGAAGGTGGCTTCATTAAAAGACCTGCTTATGCAGCACAAAGATTGCTTCACATGGAACTATTCCGAAATGCCGGGATTAGATCCAGAAATTGCTGTGCACAAATTAGCGATATCCCCGGACGTCAAGCCAGTCAAGCAGGCACCAAGAAGAATGCGGCTCGAGCTTGAGATGAGTATCAATGCCGAGGTCAAGAAGCTGATCGACTCTGGCTTTATCCAGGAGGTTCAATATCCGGAATGGATCGCCAACATCGTTCCGGTGATGAAGAAAAATGGGACAGTGCGCATATGCGTAGACTTCCGGGATCTTAATAAAGCCTACTCGAAGGACGATTTCCTAGTGCCAGTCACCGAACTGATGATAGACAATACGTCCACTCATGAGGTTTTCTCCTTCATGGACGGCTCATCGGGGTATAACCAGATAAAGATGCATCCCGAAGACCAGAAGCACACCGCCTTCAGGACTCCTTTGGGTATATTCTGTTATAAAATGATGCCCTTCGGTTTAAAGAACGCCGGTGCTACTTATCAGAGAGCCATGACGCAGATCTTTGATGACCTTATACACGAAATCGTCGAATGTTATATTGACGATCTCGTGGTTAAAAGCAAATCATACGAGGAACATCTCGAGCTTCTGATGACCGTATTTCAATGCCTTCGACAATACAACTTGAAGATGAATCCTCTCAAGTGTGCATTCGGAGTTTCCTCAGGCAAATTCCTGGGATTCATCGTCCGACACCGGGGTATCGAGATAGATCCGTCAAAGATCAAGGCGATCATGGAAATGCCTCCGCCAGGGACTCTCAAACAGCTGCAGTCTCTCCAAGGGAAGCTCGCGTATATACGGCGATTTATAGCCAACCTTTCAGGCAAATGCCGTCCTTACAGCCACCTGATGAAGAAGGGAACCCCGTTCGTCTGGGAC
This sequence comes from Agapanthus africanus, assembly GCA_030015575.1. Taxonomy (NCBI): domain Eukaryota; kingdom Viridiplantae; phylum Streptophyta; class Magnoliopsida; order Asparagales; family Amaryllidaceae; genus Agapanthus; species Agapanthus africanus. The sequence continues at coordinate 93,195,319 of JASDDO010000024.1, read as the reverse complement.
CAAAAATGCCAAATCGCGCTAGACGAGATCGAGCAATACCTGCAGAACCCGCCGGTGTTGGCTGCTCCAGTCAAGGGAAAGCCCCTCATTCTTTACACAACCGCCCTCGAAGGTTCCTTAGGCGCATTATGGGCGCAAGAGAATGACCAAGGGAAGGAAAGAGCACTCTACTACTTGAGTCGAGTTCTACTGGGGGCAGAAAGCAACTACTCCCCCATTGAAAAACACTGCCTGGCGTTGATCTTCGCGATAACAAAGCTCAGTCACTATGCGTTGGCGCATGAGGTCCGTCTCATTTCAAAGGTAGACCCTCTTAAATATTTAATGTCAAAGGCCATATTGACGGGGCGACTCGCTAAATGGGCTCTGCTCTTGATGGAATTCTCGATAACATATCAACCTCTCAAGGCAGTCAAAGGCCAGGCCATCGCCTACTTCCTCGCTGAGCATCCGATACCCGTCGATTCTCCTCTGAATTGCGATCTTCCAGACGAACATGCGTTTGATGCGATCGACGGTGGTGATACCCGATGGGAGCTTTATTTCGATGGAGCATCTTCCGTAAAGAAGCGCAAACAAAGTACCCCGATAATCAAATCGGGGGTAGGACTCATCTTTGTGACTCCACAAAGAGGGATAATGCGCTTTGCTTTCTCCCTAACAGAGCCTAGGACAAACAACGAAACCGAATACGAAGCTTTGATAGCAGGCCTCGAGATCGCCATCGACATAGGAATTGAAAACCTCCTTATATACGGAGACTCCCAGGTGGTCATTAGTCAAGTAAACGGTGACTACCAAACGTGCAAACCAGAGTTGGTGAAGTACGGCGAAAAGGTGCAGCAACTGTTGACCCAAATTCCTTCCTATACTTTGGAGAACATACCGCGCGCGGAAAACAGCAAAGCGGACACGTTGGCCAAGCTCGCCAAGGAACTGGCCGATGAGAACCTCGATGACGTAAGAATTGTGGTACAAAGCCGTCGGGTGCTTGCCCCAGCAGAAATATCTCCGGAATCACCTGAAGAAAAGGGAGCGTCTGAGCAGGCGACTCTGCAAATAAAAGATCGGGAAAATACCGAGGATTGGAGAGCGGTCTTTATAGACTACTTCAAATACCGTCGAACGCCCAAAGATGCGTCCTCGAGACATCAGCTTATGAAACGAGCTCTGTCTTTCGCCTTCGTCAATGATACTCTGTACAAGAGGTCATTTGATTCTCTGTGGTTGAGATGTCTGGGACCTGACGAAGCGAAAAGAGTCGTCCAGGAAGTTCATGACGGAATCTGCGGTTCTCATCAAGCAGGCCCAAAGATGAAGTTGAAGATCAAACGGATGGGCTACTACTGGCCCACGATGATTCAGGACTGCCTCGAATATGCGAAGCAATGACACTCATGCCAAATCCATGGGGACTTCATCCATCAGCATCCCAATCCGCTACACCCGACGGTGGCTAGCTGGCCATTCGAAATGTGGGGAACTGACGTAGTCGGCCCCATCGAACCAGCATCGTCCAGGGGACATCGTTTCATCTTTGCGACGACCGACTACTTCTCCAAATGGGCAGAAGCAGTACCGTTGAGAGAAGTGAAGACGGAGAAGATCCTCCACTTCTTCAAGACGCACATCATATATCGGTTTGGAACTCCGCGACGGATTATCTCCGATAACGGGCCAGCTTATAGAAGCCACAAAATCAGTCGCTTCGCGCAACAGCATAATATAGACTGGAGATATTCCTCAGTTTATAATCCGCGATCTAACGGTCTAACTGAAGCCTTCAACAAGACCTTGACAAAGACCATGAAGAAAACGGTATCCCGAAATAAGAAGGACTGGCACGAAAGATTGCAAGAAGCTCTCTGGGCGTATCGAACGACGTTCAAGACAGCCACAAACACAACGCCATATGCGTTGGTATTCGGTACAGAAGCAGTACTCCCCCTCGAGATAGAGTTACCCTCTCTACGAGTGGCAGTCCACTACGAGCTGGCGGACGAAGAAAATGCTCACCTTCGGCTTGAGGAGCTTGATGCCCTCGATGAGACCCGGTTCATAGCGCAACAAAATCTGGAAGCCTATAAAGCAAAGATGACGCGCTCATATGAAAAATTGACCCGGTCGAGGACATTCCGCCAAGGCGAACTCGTGCTAGTGGTCAAAAGGCCTATGATCCCCAGTCGCGCCAAGCGGGGAAAATTCGAGCCAAACTATGAAGGCCCGTATATCATAGACAAGGTCTACCTGGGTGGAGCCTATCTACTCATGGATATGCACGGTGAAAGGCCTTTCAGGCCAATAAACGGTCGCTTTCTAAAGAAATACTACGCTTAGCGAGTTACTACCTAGGTCAATGATAGATGACGACGACTATGTCCACTTGCTATCTTCCTAAGCTCAAACTTTATAAGCAGCAGCCAGCCTTCTCCTGGACGGACCGAAACGTCCTTAAACTAATGAAGGACCGAAACGTCTTTAAACTACCACCGCAGCATCCTTAGGCTGACGAGATGAATAAAAAAAAAGAAAAAAAAGAGTAAAAGAAAATAATAAAAAAAATGATGATAAAAACGGTATGTCCATAAGCAAAATGGGCACGGATGAAAACCCGAAAGGGCTCCGTGAGTAAAAACAGCAGGACTACCGGCGAGTGTTCATGAAAACCCGAAAGGGCGCGACCTCGTAAAAAAGAATATATATAAAAATAAAAAGAATAAAAAAAAAGGTATGTCCACAAGCAAAATGGGCACGGATGAAAACCCGAAAGGGCTCTGTGAGTAAAAACAGCAGGATTACCGGCGAGTGTTTGTGAAAACCCGAAAGGGCGCAACCTCGTTAAAGGACACTTACAAAATCCTTTCGACCTTGTAAGGAGAAACCACCTACGTGAGATCCTTACGACTCACAAGGGAGCAACACACTTAGGGATCCTCACGATTCCTACGGAGAAAATACACTTGCGAGATCCTCACGACTCGTAAGGAGAACTCTCTTGTGGGACCCTCACGGCTCATAAGATTTGAAAGTCTTAAGTTACAGAGACCTAAACCTGTGCTTAAGCAAACCATCACAACCTTCGATTTTGCCCTACAAGTGGTTCAATACTGACCCTTGTATACAATCCACGGGCGCGAATAAACATTCCCCTAACCAAATTTCATCCGTGATTGGGGATATGTACGCATGATGAACAACCCTTATAAGTCCTCTCGACTTACAAGGAGAAAACCCTCTTGTAGGATCCTTACGACTTACAGAGGAACATACACTTAGGAGTCTTCACGATTCCTAAGGAGAAAATACACCTACAAGATCCTCACGACTTGTAGGGAGAAATACCTTTGTGAGACCCTTACGGCTCATGAAGTTAAAAGCCTTAGTCGACATGACCTTAACCCTGTTCGCTAAGCCACCTTTGTTCGACATCGACGGAGGCAAATGATGATTTGCTCCTGGCAACATCCCAGTTGTAGCGGTGCTGATGCCGAAATCGGTGTCTAAATTCAGATTTATGGCAAAAAGCCAGTAGGCCGCACATGCATATGAAATAGCCGAAATGATGGGGCAACTTGCAATAAAAAGCAGCAAGTAAAAACATATGCATACAAAATAGCCGAAATGATTGGGCAACTCGCAATAAAAAGCAACGAGTGAAAATAAAATAAATAGCCGAAATGATTGGGCAACTCGCAATCAAAAGCAGCGAGTGAAAATAAAATAAATAGCCGAAATGATTGGGCACCGCGAAAAATAGCCAAAATGATTGGGCAATCGCGACCTTCGCGATATAAAAGCTGAAATGATAGAGCATCGCGGAAATAAAACAAAAAAAATGATAAAACTTTGGCCCTACAGCTGAGATCACATAGATCCCTGTATACAATCCAAAGGCGCAAACAGAGAGGGAACCATACTTTCCCAACAGGCTCCGCCAGAAAACGAAGCCAAATCTCGACGATTCATCCCAACCCCGAAGAAATCAGTGTCTTCGGCAAATCCTTCGACTTGAGGAGACAAGTGTCCTTGATGAGAGCCTCCTGATTCACGTCGACTCGCAGAGAAACCAGTATCTCCGTGGGAAATTCTCGATTCGTTTCAACACCAGGGAAACAAATATCCTTGGCAAATACCTCAATTCAGGGAAACAAACATCCTTGATGAGAGCCTCCTGATTCGCGTCGACTCGCAGAGAAACCAGTATCTCCGTGGGAAATTCTCGATTCGTTTCAACACCAGGGAAACAAATATCCTTGGCAAATACCTCAATTCAGGGAAACAAACATCCTTGATGAGAGCCTCCTGAATCGCGTCGACTCGCAGAGAAACCAGTGTCTCCGTGGGAAATTCTCGATTCGTTTCAACACCAGGGAAACAAATATCCTTGGCAAATACCTCAATTCAGGGAAACAAACATCCTTGATGAGAGCCTCCTGATTCGCGTCGACTCGCAGAGAAACCAGTGTCTCCGTGGGAAATTCTTGACTCGTTTCAACACCAGGGAAACAAATATCCTTGGCAAATACCTCAATTCAGGGAAACAAACATCCTTGATGAGAGTCTCCTGATTCGCGTCGACTCGTAGAGAAACCAGTGTCTCCGTGGGAAATTCTCGACTCGTTTCAATACCAGGGAAACAAATATCCTTGGCAAATACCTCAATTCAGGAAACAAGCATCCTTGATGAGAGCCTCCTGATTCGCGTCGACTCGCAGAGAAACCAGTGTCTCCGTGGGCAATTCTCGACTCGTTTCAACACCAGGGAAACAAATATCCTTGGCAAATACCTCAATTCAGGGAAACAAGCATCCTTGATGAGAGCCTCCTGATTCGCGTCGACTCGCAGAGAAACCAGTGTCTCCGTGGGAAATTCTCGACTCGTTTCAACACCAGGGAAACAAATATCAAATACCTCAATTTAGGGAAACGAACATCCTTGATGAGAGCCTCCTGATTCGCGTCGACTCGCAGAGAAACCAATGTCTCCGTGGGAAATTCTCGATTCGTTTCAACACCAAGGAAATAAATATCCTTGGCAAATACCTCAATTCAGGGAAACAAACATCCTTGATGAGAGCCTCCTGATTCGCGTCGACTCGCAGAGAAACCAGTGTCTCCGTGGGAAATTCTCGTTTCGTTTCAACACCAAGGAAACAAATATCCTTGGCAAATACTTCAATTCAGGGAAACAAGCGTCCTTGATGAGAGCCTCCTGATTCGCGGCGGCTCGCAGAGAAACCAGTGTCTCCGCGGGAAATTCCCGATTCGTCTCAACTTGCAAGATGAAGCCTCAGGCAGCAGGGATTAAAAAACTTGTTTCCTGAACAATGAGACCCTGCAAGTCAGTCTAAAGCGGTCTCTTGCATACTATTCACGGGTCTCACTCTCCAAAGTCGAATTTCGACAAGGAGGGAAACAACCGCTTACGGGTCCTTTCGACTCGTAAGAGGGAAAAATTCTCTTATAAGATCCTTACGACTTATAAGAGAAAACGCGCTTAGGAGTCCTCACGATTCCTAAGGAGAAAATACACCTACGAGATCCTCTCGATCCGTAGGGAGAAAAGTTTCTATGAGACCCTCACGGCTCATAAAGTTGAAAAGTCTTAGACGGCAGATCTGAACCTGCGGCCTAAGCCATCGCTATCTATTGAAAAATATAGACGCTTACTCTTTCATCGGTCAAATGTGTTTATCAAGACAGCATGCTGATAATCAAAGAAAGGAAAAAGCAAGGAAATAGTACAAGACATTGCAAAGAAAAATGTGTATCTTTATTGAATGTAATCAAGTACAAGATGAAGCGTACAAAAGAATAAAGAATGGATACATATTATTTAAAAAGAAAATTTTTACAAGTATCTAGATACAAGGAGAATTACTGGGAATGAAGCGTCTTGCATAGCTCTAGCAATTGTTCGCGCACTTCCTTCCCCACTTTCTCCTAATCGGCCACCACCGCCAGCTCCGCTTCCACTTGGGCCCGTTGCTGCAAGACAGATGCAAGCTGCTCCCTGACGTCCTGATGAGCAGCTTCCCGGCCTGGGGTATCACGCTCGGCTACATCAAGCTTTCGCTTCAATTTTAGCCTATGGGAGATGCGCTCCAGGAGACCCTCAAAGATAGCCTTCACTTGGGCAGTATTCGCCTCAACCTCAGCACGCAGACGGGCCGTCTCGCTCGAGGTCTCTAGGCATTCCCTTAGCCTTAAAGCTGTTTCTTGTTCCAAGTGGTGGACGTAAGAAGCGCTTTCCTTGATCCATGCTGCTCTTTCATTGCTCGCGGCTAAAGTCTCGGGGGCGGGACGCATCGACTCCAGCTGATGCAGGCGAGCCTCGATCTCCATACAATGGTTAACCCAAGATGCGATGATGCCCCCGTCATGGAAATTCACGAGTATCACCATCATCGGGTTAACCGCTGTAGCAAAATCCGCAGCAGAAGTAGGGGTCTCGACGTCGAGCTCCTCAACGTAGTCGCTCAACATACGCAAGCTGTTCGCGGCGCCTTTCGAAGATGGACGTCTTAGGTAAGGACCTGCCGGCATTGTGATGCGAGACTCAAAGGGCGCCGAGACCGGAACAACAGCTGAAAAGAAACAAGATGTGATCAGATAACAGTTCAAGAAATAAAAAAAAGGGAGGGGCGAGTTATCAATATGATAGTCGTTATACCAGCTGAGGCAGGTGGCAAGGCCGGAAGGGTCGGTGGCGCAACCGATCTTTCATCCCCTCCTTCGATTTGTAGCACTGCAGTTGAGACGAGAAAAAAGTTAGAAGCAATTACATCAATGCAAAAGAAAGATATCAATGGAAACCATACTCACCAGCGCTACCAGAGGAAGAGGCGAATTCAGATGGGAAAGAGAAGTGTGGGAGTAACACTTGATAAAGATGGTCAAAAAGCACTCCTGAAAAGACACAATAGTACGAATTTAGTACATAAATTATGCGTCTGAAAAAATAAGATTAACAAGTTGCAAACCCATATCTTCCAACATCTTCGATGGTATGAGAGAGGGCTGAGAGGTGACCACCGCCAAGGCAGTAGTTGACGGCGCTCCCTCGAGCAATGGGGCATCGGCGCTGGCCGCACTTGCGTTAAAAACAAAGGTAAACTTGTTAGAAAGGATTGTAAGATAAAAAGAACAGTAACTTGGGATTTACCTGATGAGTTGCCGGCTGAAACGGAGGCGTCTCCCTCCTCCATTGACATGAGACCACCGCCCGTGGCCTCATCACCCGACTCGATAGGGGCCGTCGTTGTGCTTGCGCGGCCAGGAGACGGCGGAAGACCGTAGATGGGGAGGGCAATAATCAGAGCATTACCGGACTCTTGAGAAAGAGCGGCTGGCTCTTCCCCAAGAGTCGTGCCTATCTCACCCGCTACTTCTTTGGGCTCAGCTGTCTCCATCCTTTCATCCGCCGTCACCATGAGGTCGCCGGTCTCAAGCACCTCATCCGCCGCTGCCCCGGGCTTAGTTATAGCGGTCGTCTCATTTGCCGCCACCTCAGGCTCGGCATCGACGACTTTCTCAAGTGCAGCTTCCTCGGCCCCCAACTCAGGCTCCGCAGCCCCAGCAACGTTGCCCACCGTCGGCTCGAGTTTGGCCGGTGCCTCCTCCCCTGCTCCCTTGAGTTCGACGGTCTCCGCCTCCCCCTCAGTCGGACTTGGCCCTGCAAGATAAGATACATAAGAACCGGCGAGTTACAATTTTTACAAACAAATCTCAAAAGATTCATTACCTGAGGTGGAATTCTCGTTAGCTTCCCTATTGGCACGGATCGCCTGTCTATGAGCTGTAGACAAAGCAACCGGGGGCTCTTCTGACGGAGTATCGGCACGAGGAACGGTGCTTGGGCCCGCTCCAATGACCAAGGCAGCTCTGCGTGCCTTTGCTTCGCGCCTCGACCGCTTCCTTTCCTCCCGGGCTGTCGCGATGGACATCTTCGACGCTTCTTTCATTAAGGCGTCGTCATCCTCGTTCAGAGATGCCTCCAGAGCCTTTAAGGCATCTCTCATCGGCTCTTCAAGACGGACCTCCCGCGGTAGCCCTGAAGAAGCAGGAACATCTGCAGCTGGCGGAATATCCGCGTCATTTGGCGGGAACGGCATTGAGGTTCCTGCGATAAAAAGGGAGAGGTTAGATCGAACATAACACAAGGAAAATGAAAACTTGATGAATTGAAACTTACTAAGGCCTAAAGACGCTCTAAGACGTTCCTCCTCTTGGAAGGTCTTGAGGGAAGCGGCAATGGCTTCTTCAGTTGTGATGCCTGTTGGAAGAAAAGAAGGAAAAATGTTAATCAAAGGCAACAATAAATATATGACGCAATGGAAAATGCGACTAGTGATTACCTGATGCCGCAAGCTTAGCCAGCCATGCATCACGCCTCGCCAACCGCTCCGAAGCTTCGAGGGCGGCCTCCAAATCTGTGTCATCCGGCATGACTAATCCCTCGTTAGTCCCGTATTCACTCAGGCCCTCAGCATAGGGAGCGTGGGGTTCCTGACCAAACGCGACGTCAGCGGCAAAGAGCGACTTCTTTTTTTTCTTCTGCCCACCAACCCTGGGTGCACCCGGGATCGACTTACGCTTGGCAGCCACCTTGGGGTGGCGGGTCCCGATGTTCGCACCCACGCCAGACTCCGGCGAGGCTACAACCACTGTCTCCACTGGAGCACAGGGCGCTGGAGGTGCATCCGCAATATCGGGGAGCGACAATCCGTGCGGAGGACTTTGCGCACGCGGTGGACCGGCTCTAGCATCTTTTAGAGGGGCAACTACTGGGGTCCTTGGCACTAAAGGAGCATTGCGGTCGCTACCTGGAGGCGCACCCTTACGGTCGACCAGCAATCGCCTTTCCTCCTTTATAACGGCTCCCGTCGAATGACTGTACCATTATGTATATACCCTGAGGATTCATGGGGCGCAAGCCGGCTCACTGATAAAGAAGTGGGAGCCCGTGTTTAGACGCATGAAATGATGCAGCGCGCTCTCCATCCCTTCTTCGGTCGCAGCAGGTTCCATTAAGAAAGCCTCCAGCGGTACCCCTTGATTGTAGCTCAGCTGTTGGGCGAAACGATGTGGGTTATATCTCATGAAAATCGCCGCCCCGTTCTGCCTAAACACCAAGAAGCCCGGTCTGATAGAATATAAGTGGAGGGTCTCCTGGGCCATCATAACTGAAGCTCCATCCTTGAAGATGTCTTGCAGTGGCCGCACTGCAGTGGTAGATGCCTTTCCAATGGTCAACACTTTGTCGACGAAAGACACACTGTCTCCAACGGTGTGGGGGCGAAGGAGCAAACCCCTGGCATTTCATGGCGAGGGACTCACAGTTGATGCGCCAATCAACTGTATGATGCGAGGGAAGATGCACCTGTCGTAAAACGACGGCCTTTTGTGCATGCCGAAGACACCCGATGTATGTAGATCGAGCCACGATATGAAATAGTGCATCGGGAAGATCACATGCAGCACCCCGGGCTCATTAGCATCAGCCGCTCGACTGTGGCCGTGGTACAAATATGCCAAGCCGGCTATCCCAACGGCTACCTTTACCCCGATGGTCATCCGGTGAGCCGGGTAAAAGACAGAAGGCCGCATATGGCGAGAATGCATTGGGAGCGCAAACCAACTCAGCCATAGCCCAAGAAATCCTAAGAAGAAGGCCTCCTCGTCCATCCCAGGAGCCGCAACTTCCGCAAAGGACATAGCCGGAGAGTTAGGAAGGAAAAACCCCTTTTGGTCTATTTCCTTCGCCGGTAGGTTATCCAAACCTAAACCGAAAGGGTCTTCGAGGGTGGCGAACTTGGCAGCTTCTGCCGAAAGAGCGCTTGGGTGAAGGAACCGGGCAATGAAATCCTCAAAACTAACTCCGCGGCTCCCACGCTCAATGAAAAGGGCATCGTAGATGTTCAACACCTTGATCAGACTTGGGAATTGGTGTTGAACAGCATTCTCCGGCGTGAGGCTCCTTACCGCCGGCTTGGCACCGAAGACATACTCGTCTGTCGGAAGCAACTCCTCATAGTGCTCCCCTATAACCGGTAAACCGGAGACTTTTGTGAACTCTTCCAGAGAAATTGACACTTCCTGATCCATTGCAAGGAAAGTGTGAGTGGGGATGTTCCGCTGCTCCAGGAAGGCCTTGAACCACCAGGTGGGAAGCGTGGGATACTGGAAGAGGGAGACGTAGACCGCGGTATACAACCCTAGCCTTATCAACTGCGACTTCTTCGTCGATAGGATATACCGAGCCCATGGCAGGTAGCCGATCGGGTGGCGGGGGATCAGACCTATGTTGTATGATTGCCCCCAAGGTTTCGCCGCCTTGACAGATACGGCGTCCCAGGATATCCAAAACCATAGGACGCTGAACCGGGATTGCATCTATGGCCGGATGAAGAAAGCCCTTCGAGGTCTAATCGACCATCTCCACGGCGTACTGCACCGGGGGTGGGCTGGCGTAATGAATCACCGTGATGGGTTCTGACGGTACTGCGCACGTGAAGCTCCGTCGACCCATAATGATTTGATTATACCACGACCCCCAAAGGTGGAGACTCTTATATTCCGGCTCGTGGTCCTTAATCATGGCTAAGACTTCGCGGTCCAAGGGCGCTTCAGGGAACCCTTCCTCCGAGCGAGCAAACGGGAATGAGGTGTCGAGAGACATGATCGCTGCAAGTGAACAGAAATTAGCCGTTAGTGTTGTAATTCCAACGCCTGGCGTTTAAATTTTTCCCCCACTAATTAATTAATTAAATTAAAAATTAATTAAATTAAAATTAATTAATTACACCACGCAGCAGTGCAGTGGGTGGGAGATCGAAGGGGGACCCACAAAATCTGGATGACAATACGTCAGTTAATAAGACAACCTCATCATTGGATGAGATTGTCAGTTGGTCCCCATGAAAATATTCCCATTAATAATAAAAAAAATCCCTAGAGACAAGGAGAAAATCTCCTCTTTCAGAGCAAAGCTCTGTCACAGAGTGACACTTGCTAAACTCTGGTCTCAGGGGAGTAAGATTCCTTAAAAGAGCTTAGCTCTGTGATGATGATGAGAAAATCTATTAAAATTTTTTGAAGACGCTTAGGAGTTCTTCACTTTTAGATCAAAAAGATCTATTTTTGGATCCATGAGCAAAGCTCTGCTCATGGGTTAAAATCCCTGAACAAGATCTCTGTAGATCCATTGATTCATGAGAGCAAAGCTCTGTTGGAGAAACCCCAAAGGGGATTTCTTTAGATCAGAAGATCTATGAGAGCAAAGCTCTGTTGGTTAATTAAAATTAATTTATCTAAGATTAATTTTACCTAAAATTTTCCTAGCTTTGGGAAATGAGAGCAAAACTCTGAAGTTCTTAAGTGAGAGCAAAGCTCTGGAAATCAAAATCTAGAAAAATTGTGAAGTTTTCTAAAGGGCCAGAGGTCCTATTTATAAGGCGCTTGCGCCCCTTCCGCTCACCCGTTGATCCAACGGCCAAGATCTTGCCACCGCTGCACTCACGTGCGCGCCACGTGAGCGCAACGGTGGGGGGGCATTTGTTTCCCCCAATAAGAGCAAAACTCTGTTTGAATTTCAAAATTCAAAATTCGAAGCAACGCTTCAGATTCTTTGCGCTGCGCGCAACGCGCCACGTGTCAAAAGCATATCAGCGCAGCGCCCAAGGCAGCGCGCCCAATCAGAGCAAAGCTCTATTTAAAACAAAATTAAAGCAAGCAACGCTTCAGCTGCGCAAGCACTGCGCTGCGCGACACGTGTCAGCGCAGATGCGCTAGCGCAGTTGATCTGCGCTTTGCGCTGCGCGACACGTGTCAGCGCAGATGCGCTAGCGCTTTGCGCTGCGCGACACGTGTCAGCGCAGATGTGCTAGCGCAGTTGCGCTGCACGACACGTGTCAGCGCAGTTGCACAGGCACAGTTCCGCTGCGCTTTGCGCTGCTTGACACGTATCACGCGCTAGGGCATTTGCGCCAAACAGAATTAAAATTTTTAAGAAATCTTTCTGTTCTTGTTAAAACAAGAAAATTTTCTTCTGTAAAACAAGAGCCCTTGGATCAAAGATCCAACGGTCCCCAAATCACTCAGAGAAAGATCTCTTTAACAAATTTAACAAATTTATGGGCACTATATAAAGGCCCCTAGACCCCAAATCAAAGGCATCAACATTTGTGAGAAATCAAGAACTAAAAACAGAGAGAACTCTGAAGAAATCTCAAGAAGAAAAAGGTAAAAAAACCCTTTAAGATAGAAGATTTTCTTCTAATAGGTCATTGATCTAAGAACAAGATCAATGATCTTCAATAAAAAAAGATATAAAAATAGTGCTTTGCACTTATGAACCATTGGTTCTCTGGGGTCAAGAAAAAACAAGAGAAACTTGTTTTCTTTGATCCAAATTAGATCAAGAAAACAAACAGTGCTTTGCACTCTTTTTATGAACCATTGGTTCTGGAATCTAAAAGATTCTCAAGTTAATAGTGCCTTGCACTTGTAAAACTGCACTGTTGCACTCTTGGATTGGCGCAAGCCACCAGAGAGCGCCACGTGTCAGCATCTGAACCACTTGCGCTATGCGCTTTAAGATAGAGCTTTGCTCTCTGAAATAGGTGCAACTCACCAAAGCGCGCCACGTGTCAGCAACGCAAGCGTAGCGCACTAGTGCAACGCACTGCGCTTGCATGACACGTGTCATCACCACAAGCACTTGCGCTCATTGAGTAGCGCAAAGCACCTGACAAATGCAATACATTTCTTTTACTAAAGGGCTAGGCCCAAATCAGAAAGGCCTAGTAGGCCAAATTAAATTGCAATCCAATAAAAAGGGCAGAGCCCAAACAAAATTGATGCTCTGCATCATTTATAAATGGGCAGAGCCCAAACAAAATTGATGCTCTGCATCCTTCATGGGCAGAGCCCAAACAAAAATAAAAAGTAATGCAATGCATTATTTAAATCAGGGCAAAGCCCTAGCACAGGTCTAATAGACCAAAAACAAATAAAAGCGTTGAACTTTTTTTCAACTGGACTTAGCTCAATCATGGCCGTAAGTCCTCAAATTAAATTGACTGAGCACAGCTGCTCTCCTAAATCAATTTACATCCGGTTCGAGGGTACATCTCCGAACTCCTTTGACTCCTATCGTTGTAATCCTTCAACGACGTCAGAGAGGTGACGGGTCCCGAAAACCACACATCAACACGGACCGTGGGGTCCTTAAACTCATGGACTTAAGCGTCCTTAAACCAAAAGACGGATTGTGGGATCCTTAAACCCGCGGACTTATGCGTCCTTAAACTAAAACACGGACAGTGGGGTCCTTAAATCCACGGATTCAAGCGTCCTTAAACTAAATATGGACCACCATGTCCCTAAACTGGAATATGGACCACCATGTCCCTAAACTGGAATATGGACCGCAACGTCCTTAAACTACATATTGACCGCAACATCATTAAACTAAACAATAGAACTCCCAAATGCTCTTTTATAGGATCTAAACGATCCCGTTAAGTCGATCTTAGTCTCAAATCGGACTAACGTATCCTTAACGAACGTTTAAGTTGATCTTAGCCTCAAATATGGCTAACGTATCCTTAAACTAAAACACCAAAACCAAATCTAAGTAAATACGGATTTGGACTAATCCACGTCCTACGGGCGACGGCATAACTTAGTCTCCGTATACAATCCACGGGCAACCACAAACAAAATAAACACACATAACACGAAGTGAAATTCTGGAGAAGGAGAAAGTTGTTACCGCGATGCGGTAGAGTAATTAACTGCAGGGGCTTGTGCCTGCAGGGAAGAGCGTCCCCACAATCAAAACCCCCTCAAGCGAGGGGGAATCTGACGAAGTCTGCTACATCGGCCGCATCCGTCTAAACCTCCGATACACGGTGCCATAAATCAACTTGGCATCTTCGGAGAGGTGGACGGATAAAACCAAATAGCATCTGCCCCGAATCTCAGGCAAGACGTCCTCGCGTCTCGGCCGCCGTTCGGAGGGGAACAGGGTTAGATGTGAAATCGAAACATTGTGGTATTTAAGTGAAAAATACGATAAATTGAAAAGGCTATCATTTCATGTGATGAAACTTGTTCAAATTATTTGTTAAATGTTTAATAGTCAACATAAACATGTTTAAGCACGAATGTATTGGTGAGAAGTGAAATTTTATAGAAAACCGAATCGGAAATCGGATTTGTTCCGATTCCGTCGGGTTTTGTAATTTCGTATTTTAGAGAAATAGAAAGAAAGATAGAATGGGACTTACGGGTTTCGATTAAGTAAAGGAGTGAGGGGGGGACTAAAGGGGTTGTCGAGGCGTTGCTTCGTCGCCAGTTGTTCCTAAAAACGTCGCCGGAATTTCCACCGGAATTTCGTCGGAGCTTCGCCGCGAACTTGTTTTTAAAGTACACAACTGTTGAGAAGATTTTTAGAGAGTGGGCTCAGGGTTTTGGGATGAGAGGGTAGAGGGTAGGGGGTGTATTTATAGGTAGGCTAGTGGTAGGGTAGGTGAAGGGTTTTTAATTAAAAAAAATTGTAAAAAGTGTGAAAAATCATTAAAAATTGTAGTAAATGGGGTATATTTAATTTTCGGGAACCGATCCAATTAAATGGTGTGTGTAGGGGAGTTGGGCAACTGAAAAGTCACAACTTTTCAGTTGCCGACTCGGCCGTTCGGCCGAGTCCGGTCGGTCCGCCGGCCGACTCGTCCGATCCCGGCCGAGTCAAGGAGCCAGAGGGTGGGGGGTCTTATGGGGTAAGCACTGGTATTTTTAGATTTTCAAGTGTAGTTCAAGTTTTGGGAGTTATGGTGTTTGGACTGTTGGGCTTCCAAAGGATTTAAAACAAATATAATATAAAAATAATGTGGGGCAGGGGATTTGAACTTTGGTGGCTTGGTTCAGCAGTGCAAGGTGTTACCAATGAGCTACAAGCTCCTTCTTGTAATTATTGTGGGAAAATAAATACTTAAAGTTGTAACAGCAACATTAAATATCCAAAGTATACTTCAAATTTAAATCAACTCTTTGTACTTTAAAAATGGATTTATTTAATTATTTAAGTCTTGTGCTCAGATAATAAATACCCCTTTATGAATTTTTGAAAAAAATATTTTGAAAAATTTGTATAGGAAATTTGGGGTTGTTACATTCTACCCTCCTTATAAAAATTTCGTTCTCGAAATTTGTAAAAGGAAAGTGTAACAGATTCAAGGAAAGTTTGGTGATAGTGTGTGAAGAATAACAAAGTGATACAAGGGTGTGAAAAATGTTGAAGAGAATTACTAGGGTTATCCTGACCAACCGTATCAGCTTCTACGGCCGCCAAATTGTAAGGCTGGCGTCTCGGCACGTTCCTCCTAGCTGGAGGCATATTCCCCTGTACCCGAGGCATGTTTCTCTGTGCCTGCTGGAATTGGCGATTTGGCTGAGCAGGGAATCTACGTGGAGGTGGTGCTGGGAGTGCAGGACGAGTTGCAGGAGCCTGAATAGCTGGCTGCTGCGGGTAGTTGACGGTTGTGTGTGCTGGGTTGCGCCTATAAGGACAGTTTCCAATTCCGTGATTGGACGCGCCACAAACCAAGCATAGGCCTTTTGCGCGCCTACAGTCCTTCCACAATTGTCCTTCCCTCTTGCAATAAAAGAAAAAATCAGGTCTTGGCCGATTCTTGGCTTCTTTCAGTCTTCTGAGTTCGACAGCCGGCCTTGAAGAGGCCCCTCCTGCCATTTGAGTGGCAGGGCGTTTCACTCCTGCAGATTGAGGTCTGCCCCTTGCCTTTATCACCGCTTCATAACGGCGGGCAGCTTCTAGAGCATCCTCGTGAGTCGGAAATTTCCCTATGGCTTGTGCAACCTGGATTTCCGTGTCCAAACCTTGTTGAAATCGACGGGCTCTGATCTCGTCCGTCGGTATCAAGTGTGCCGCGAATCGGCTTAGCATGGTGAATTCAGCGTATTACTCATCTACTGATTTGTCCCACATCGATCCTTGTTGTAGATGAATGAACTGCTACTCCATGGCAAACCTGGCAGTCACAGGGAAGTACTTCGCGTCGAACTTATCGCGAAAAGTCTTCCATTCAATAGGCTGTACAAGACGGCTTTCTTCCGCTTTCCACCAGTTCCGTGCATTGTCCGTGAGTTGCAGCTTTGCAACTCGGACCCAAGCTATTTCTGGCACTTGTGCTGCCGCCAGATCATCCTCGATACTTTGAGCCCATTCCTCAGCTTCCAGTGGGCTCCCCTTTCCTGAAAACTGTTTGGGATGTAAAGCTCTGAATTGCTTCACCCCAGGTGCTTCAGCTTCGGGACGGTTCAAGAGCTGCTGCTGTCCCTCTAGGAGGCTGCGGATTGCCTCAAGCAGAACCGTTTGCTCGTTGAGTGGAGCAGGAACGGCAGGTGTGAGTGGTAGTGGTGGAGGTGTGTTGTTGACATTGGTGCTGGCGTTGTTTGGTGAATCCATAACCTTGAAAAAATTTGGGTTAGGACAGATTCAAAGTATATGATTCAAAGAATAAGAAATGATGGGATTCAAGGAACATGATTGTAAAGAATGTTTTAGTTGCTGGTTCTTGTGTTATATTGCTTAGGTTGTTCACGCAGAACAGAACTGCATGATAGGGTTTCATACAGCTCTGACCTGCATGGGCCACCAACAAAACCTGTCACGTCCCGCTTCCCAGTGTACGGAGAAGGGGACGCGACGGGGTCCGCTACGTATTTACTCAGAAGCAAATACGCTAAGCGTAACTAAGCAATATAAAAGAAAATACACAAGAGACAAGATATAATAAAAACAGCAACTTTTATTTATTAACATTCTTTTGTACAATGCATGAAAAGGAAATACAACTGAAATAAAAAGATGCCTAAACAGTGGCATAACAGGAAATGAAAGTACTGAATGAAAAAGTGTACAATGAAACTAGAGCTCTGGTTCTTCAGCAAATTGGTCCAAGTCTTTTGTAGATGGCTCGATCTCCGCCGGGTCCAAACTACCTGACGACATTCAAAGAAGAAAGAAATAGAATGTCGTCAGCGAACAGGTCGCTCGGTAAGTCCTAAAGACAAGGGAGAAATAGACAGAGAGTAAGAGAGAGAGAGAGAGAGTAACTTTTAATGTTGTATTATAATATTGTAATGTTGTATTAACGCTGTTCTTTGTAGCCTGGTACAGAAGATGCCAGTGTATACGAGGGGAGTCCCACTTACACCGGGGACCTTGGTAACCTGTAGTACAAGGCTCCGTCGATAATACCATGGAACAACGGTATGGATGTAATTACGTCTTAAGTGACCACCTCGTGCCACTTTTAACATATTCTGTACCAGTCTACCCCTTATACCCCGCAGTGTTTTGATTGTATTGTTTGTGTTGTAAATTGTATTGATTGTATAATTGATTGACTGACCGAAACCATGATATCGGTAAACGGATATAACTGTAGAGTTATGTAAATGGAATAGCTGAGAATCATGTACAAGGAAAATATCCATGGTTCGGTTCAGTCAAGTTGTAAAAATTGATAATTGGATTCATGTGTTCATATTGAATTGGAATCTTGTAGATTATAAATTGACTTGAATCATATTCAAGTCAGATTAATCAGACTCAAGCCCGAGTCAGACAATCAGAAATGTGAATCGAAGTCTTATAATTATTAGGGTCCTTATGGTAATTTATAAAACTTGAGGGGGTTTTATGTAAAAACACTCTTATATACTTTTCAAAATACACCTCAAGTATTTATTACTCGTCTTTAGAGTTGTAATGAGGGTGGATTTTATATTGTAACATTTCTAGTGAAAATATCCTTGTTTTTATAAATAAAGGTATTTATCTGTAAAATTGATTTATTTGAAGTTCATGGTATTTTAATGTAAAATTTATTCTTGTGATTTTTAGAATAAGGTGGAATATTTATATTATAATAAAATAGATATTTAAATGATAAATATACATATATTTATACAAAAATAATTTTAATAAATATTTTATATTCCAAAAATCTCATTTTCTTAAGATGTCGTATTTTAAACCTTTCGAGACCGAATGCTCCTTGCGGAGGTCTGAATCTCGCACTACTAAGCCCGAGAATGTGCGATAATCCGCACCATCCCGAACGAGTTCCCTAAAAATGGGTTGTAGCGGCGCTTTGCAAAGATTGTAAAATACTAATCCTTTAGAAAACAGTTTTATAAAGTAAAATGTATTTATTTGTAAAAATGTCAATTTTCCGTATTTTAGATTCTAGGGTTTCCTAAGTCAACTAGCCTATTTCTAAATGGTCTAAACGACAAGTCGTTAGATGCCTCAAATCGCCTCTTCACCGCCAATTGTGGCCAGGTAAGTACAAGTGAGGAAAGGAGGGATCCCCTTACGAATTACCGTGAGACGGGCCTTTTAAAATTACCTTTCTCACTTGCCTAGCCTAGACACCACAAAGTCAGGATTAGATAAACGACCGATGTCCACAACTTATCGTATTATTCCTAGTAAAAGGTATTTATTTGAAAGTGTATCAAAGCTAAAACTTTTAGGAATGATTTTATTAAGAATATGGTATTTAAATGAAAGTATTGTTTTATCGCATTCTAAGTTTTGATGATATTGTTTAGGGTTGTATTTGCGTGTGTGTGGAGGTAGGTCATTACCTCGTGCTCTACTTTAAAGGCATAGCAAAGTTAAGAGGGTTAAATGTGAAATCGAAATATTGTGGTATTTAAGTGAAAAATACGATAAATTGAAAATGCTATAATTTCATGTGATGAAAATTGTTCAAATTATTTGTTAAATGTTTAAAAGTCAACATAAACATGTTTAAGCATGAATGTATTGGTGAGAAGTGAAATTTTATAGAAAATTGAATCGGAAATCGGATTTGTTCCAATTCCGTCGGGTTTTGTAATTTCGTATTTTAGAGAAATAGAAAGAAAGATAGAATGGGACTTACGGATTTCGATTAAGCAAAAGAGTGAGGGGGCACTGAAGGGGTTATCGAGGCGTTGCTTCGTCGCCGGTTGTTCCTAAAAACGTCGGCGGAATTTTCGCCGGAATTTCGTCGGAGCTTCGCCGCGAACTTGTTTTCAAAGTACACAACTCATGAGAAGATTTTTAGAGAGTGGGCTCGGGGTTTTGGGATGAGAGGGTAGAGGGTAGGGGGTGTATTTATAGGGTAGGCTAAGGGTAGGGTAGGTGAAGGGTTTTTAATTAAAAAAAATTGTAAAAAGTGTGAAAAATCATTAAAAATTGGAGTAAATGGGGTATATTTAACTCTCGGGAACCGATCCAATTAAATGGTGTGTGTAGGGGAGTTAGGCTACTGAAAAGTCACAACTTTTCAGTTGCCGACTCGGCCGGTCCGCCGGCCGACTCGGTCGATCCCGGCCGAGTCAAGGTGCCAGAGGGTAGGGGGTCTGGTGGGGTAAGTACTGTTATTTTTAGATTTTCAAGTGTAGTTCAAGTTTTGGGAGTTATGTTATTTGGACTGTTGGGCTTCCAAAGGATTTAAAACAAATATAGTATAAAATTAATGTGGTGTAGGGGATTTAAACTCTGGTGGCTTGGTTTAGCAGTGCAAGGTGTTACCAATGAGCTATAAGCTCCTTCTTGTAATTATTGTGGGAAAATAAATATTTAAAGTGGTAACAGCAACATTAAATACCCCAAGTTTACTTCAAATTTAAATCAACTCTTTGTACTTTAAAAATGAAGTTATTTAATTACTTAAGTTTTGTGCTCAGGTAATAAATACCACTTTATGAATTTTTGAAAAAAATATTTTGAAAAATTTGTATAGGAAATTTGGGGATGTTACACTTCTTTTTAATTGCGGTGCAGTAAAATTGTTTACTTTCTTCTACCATTCATTCTTTTATGTGGATAATTGATATTGGTGCAACCGATCATATGGTTGTTGATTCTAAGATACTATCATCAATTAAATCTCCTTCCCTGTCTTTTAATACAACCATTTTACCAGATGGAAGCATAACCTCCATATCATGTGTTGGTTCCACTAAACTTTCTTCTGAAATCTCTCTTGATAATGTTTTGTATGTTCCTTAATTCAAATATAATATATTTTTTTCACAAACTTACTCATACTTTGAATTTTTCTACCATATTTTATCCTGATTATTTTTTTTAGGGCTTTTCGACGAAGAAGATGATTGGCATATGACATGAACACAATGGTTTGTATCATTTTTTGACTGTAAATCATTCAACTTCTCTTCTTTCTACGACAAATTCTTCTGTTATATGGCACAATCGAATGAGACATTTTTCTTCAGAGAGATTAAAAATATTGAAAGATACAATAACTTTTTCTTCCAATGATGGCACCAATAAATGTGAGGTTTATCAGTTAGCAAAACAAACCCGTCTTCCTTTTTCTTTAAGTTCTAGTTTTCCTCATGCACCTTTGAGTTGATTCAATGTGACATTTCTACACCTACATTTTCTGATGCTCCTTTTTTCTTCCCTCATGTTGACGATTTTTCCCATTGCACTTGGTTTTTTCTTATGAAATTCAAATCTGAAACGTATTATTTTCTATGTTATTTCATAACTCATGTTCGGACTCAATTTAATAAAAACATAAAAGTGTACGTAGTGATAATGGTACATAATATTTTTCAAGAAATACTCAAAACCTTTTTAAAGAATTTGGCATTATCCATCAGCATTCTTGTATAGTTACGTCCCAACAAAATGGTGTTGCTGAAAGAAAGTATCGCCATCTTCTCAATATTACTTGTATTTTACGTTTTCAATCTGGTGTTTTTACTCAATTTTGAAATGATTGTGTTTTAACCGGTGGACATTTAATAAATCGAACCTAGCTCTACTTCTCTTCTTAAGGATAAAATACCTTATGAAACTTTTTTTAATAAAAAAACACAGTATAATCATTTAAGGGTTTTTGGATCACTCTGTTATGCATCCACTAGTCATTTACAACATGATAAATTTGCTCCACGAGTAAGGCGTTGTATTTTTGTTGGATATCCATATGGTCAAAAGTCTTACAAACTTTATGATTTACAAACTTACTCTTATTTTACAAATCCTAATGTTTTTCAAGAAGATAATTTTCCCTTTCAATCATCTTCTAAATCTAAAACCCTGTCTAAAAATATCATAGTTACTTCTTTATCTATTTCTGATTGTGTACCTGATCCAAATATAACAATTGAAACATCTGATCAAGAAATGATACCAAATGAACTTGTGTCCAATCAATCAACACATACATCAGAACTCCATCGCTCATTTCGTACTAGGAAACCACCTGCCCACTTATATGACTATTGTTATCATGACTCCATGCAATCACCGGCTTTGTCATCAGGTATTAAATATCCTCTTTCTCATTATATTTCATATGATAAATTTAATACTTCTCATCGTTCTTTTCTTACATCGATTTCTTTCCATTTGGAGCCAACATCTTTTTCAACAGCTGTCAAAAATCCACATTAAAAAAATGCTATGGCATTAGCAATCAAAGCGCTTGAGGAGAACCATACTTAGGCTCTTATCTTGCTTGATTTAGGCAAAAAGTTCATAGTTTGCAAGGGGTTTTGTATTTACTTTTTCCTTTTGCCTTGGTTTATTTATGTAATAAAGTCTATTACTACTGCATTTTTTGTTAATGAAGTCATGGGAGGGGCTGTATTTATCTCTGCTTTTACTCACAAAAAAAAAATCTCATTTATAAAAAACTGTTTTTTTTTCAAGGGGATTAGTTTCCATTTTTTGAGTGATAATATAATTTAAGTTGGCAGGTTGCAGGTGGGCAGCTACAATCTCTCTCAAATATTCCAACCTACACATTAAACTATAATTTACAATTTTTTTCCTAATGACCACCAATTGTCACTTTCTATGATCCTTCTATTTAGTCTAAATTGAGGCCACACGTAGAGGCATGAACCTTGAAGTTTCAAAGGATGCTAGCTATAGCTGGATTCGGAGTCCGTGCTCTGAGAGGGGAAATAACACCAAACCTATTGCATCAAACGAGATCCATCCAAAATCGAATCCAACGGTCGAGATTAGTTTATTCTACGTGCAAAGCACGTATGATCTATGGCTAAGATTACACGGACTCTTTTCCTGCTGTAGCTAGCTACTCACCTGCTCTATTTGTCAAAACACTCAAATCAAATATGAGTGCTGAGCTCTCTCATCTCATATCACATGCTATCCGCTTGCATGGTGCCAACTCACATGGGGACCATTGAAGATGCATAGTCTCGTGCCCATGTTAATCTTATTGTATAACACCTATGCAATAACATAATGACATTTTAACACTTTAAACATAAACGCACCCCCTCACCCTCCCCCTCACGCCCACCACACCTTCAAAAGTTAGCTAATTACGAAAATACCCCCACTTTCAGCTAATTACAAAAAACCCTCCCAGAAGTTTTAAATTCCATAAGAAAAAAACCCATGAAGGGTTTCCATCTAACAATTTTATTTTTTTTATTTCTAAATCCTAAAAAAACTTAATCACAAAAAATTTAATTAACTAATCCTAAATTCAATTAACAAATTTTAACCCCTATCTAACCCTAACCCTAATGGCCTATCTCTCTCTCTCCTCGACTTTGCCGCCGCCCCGACCTCTTCCCTCCCCCTCCATCACCGCCTCATCCTCTCCTTCTTGATCAACATCTTCGTCACCACCACGACCATCATATTCTTCATTATCCCTTACCCCACGATCACCACCACCACTATCAGCATCATCATCATCTTCTTCTTCTCCAGTCTCCCCCCCATCCCTCACCCGATCACCACCACCATTGGCATCTTCTTCTTCTTCTCCAACCTCCATCATCCATCATCGACCTCCCCCATTTTCCCTGACCTTTGCTTGACCTTCTCCTCGTGCTCCTCCTTCCCCATCCTAAACCTAACCCTAAATTTTAACTAAATCATAAACCTAGTCTCTATGCCGCCGATCTCATCTCACTGCCACCATCATCGCTCTCTTACCGCCGCCTTCGGTTTCCCCCCTCGACCTCGCTGCTCCTCCCAAACCACATCCTTCACCTCCCTTTGCTTCCTCTTTTGTTGTCCCATTCCCTTCCTCATCCTTGCCACCATTTCGGCCTTCCCCCTTGACCCCCGCCACTCCTCCATGGCCTTTCTTCTTCTCCTCCTCGTCATCCCCCTTCCATCCGCTTACTGCTCGCCGGCAACTCACATACCTAATATTTTATTTTTTTTATTGATTTTAAATAATTTAATTATAAATTAAACTATTTTTAAATAAAAAATAAACAAAAACCGTTAAAATTTAACAGAGTTTGCAGAATATTTGGAGAATGTTTTTTTTTATGGATGGGGCTTTTTTTGAAACTTAAAAGAATGAGGGGCTCTTTAGTAATTAGCTAAAAGTGGAAAGCTCATTTGCAATTAGCTAACTTTGAGCTGGGTTTCTGTTAAAAAAACCTTCTTTTTATATTTGGGATATATATATTTCTCCTTTATAAGAAACGTAGGTTACTTCTCCATTTTCATCGGCAATGTGACCATGTGAGTGGGTATATTTTCGATATCTATTAGATTTATTACAATAGAAATTAAAATTGAACGTCATCTTTCCTTTTTGGCCAATGATAATGATGCGTCACATTTTTGTTTCCTCCTAGCGAGTCTCACATGCACGATATTAAAAAAGTTATGGGTATAAAAAAACGAAATTGGCTAAAATCAGGACATAATAATCTAGAGCAACGTTCTAAACGTGGAGCCCGTCCCATAAAATTTTATTGGTAAAAAATAGAAAAATTACAACAGTTATATTAAACTAAAAATAAAGAAACAGCATAGCGACGGAACCAAAACAAAACACAAGATATACACCCAATTATTGGACCCTCTACAAACAGCAAAAGAAAGAAGAAGAAAAAAGAAGACGAGTTACGGAATATAGCAGAAAACATCCAGATGATGTTTGAGAAGTGGGTTTTTGCTTTTTTCAGCTAAGTGATGATAGGCTTCGTAGTTTCAAGCTCTAAGAACATGCATATGTATCTGCTTAGTCGATTATATCCGTAAATAATATAAAAAAAACAAAACAGCAGTATCAAAGCCAGGAATTTTATTTTGTTAAGCATAAGATATATGTATGATAGAAAAGGGCATCATGAGATATTAAGAGAATGGTCTATTTTGTTCTTGCTAAAAAACCGATTTTTAAGATAACATATAAGAGATGTCAAAAATCATTATGAGAAATTGAAAATAAAGAGGCAAACACAAAGAGCTTGGTACCAAGAAAAGGCATCAAACAAGAATATAGGTGCATTAGTGGCTTAATCTTATCAAATTCAAAAGAAAAAGGCTTATATGTTGGTTGTTGCTGTACGCTGGTGAAGACATATGTTAACTATTTTGTATTGAATTTTTACCAAGAATTGGTTGATTACATGGGATGCATGACAATGAATGGGAAGAATCGAAGTGCTTGTCACCAATTGTCATTTTCCTTCATTGAGTAAAAAAAGGGAACCGGGCATGTATGGATTCTGCAGGTCCAAACTGCAGCGGCTTCTCACATGAGCTTGTGGGACCCACTGGCTATTTCGCAGTTAGGTTGCTGGACCTCACCGGTCCATGTGAGAGCCAACAGCAGTTTTATGACTGCATGTTCCCTGCTGGGCCCGTTCGTAAAAAATGGGTTGGACTTTTACAAGAGTCACAATTTTCTCTCGATCATAAGAAATTTTCTTGTTGATTGACACTAATGCTGGTAGCTAATTAACTTCTTTTTGTTCTTTGTATTTATATAAGAAGTTCAAGTATTTTGGACTTATAATCTTTTGTTCGTCAGATAATTATTGGAAAATAAGAAAAATAAAAACAAAAACAAAAACATTAGTTATCCAAGAGGGATTTGCGTTGAGGGTGACTCTTAATAAATTGACAAGTAAATTGTCCTCTAGTAGGGGTAAAATCGTAATCAAATTGGTAGACGGGGGCCCTAGAATTCTCCAAACTAAGTAAAAGATAAAGTATAAAGCACTAGTAAAATATTTATCACACCAACTCTAGAAGAAGAAAGGATAAGTTAGGCCATGAAAAAAGAAAATTCAATAAAAAATTAATATAAAAAATAGACCGTAACATTATTCAAGCGCTGGTCTAACTTAAGATCTCTTGTTCAATGATGACATTTACAGTTTAATTTAACGCACAACCAGAAAAGTATAATTATATCGAATCATAAGAAAAAAGCGATACCTGCAACACGACATCCATAATGCTATTTACAATTTGCATTTTTATTTAAAAATCCAATCCACTCTTAAAATGAACAGGATTTACTAGCATAAAGACTACCTGGCTAAAATTATTTGCCTCGTTCATTTCACCGTCAGTATTTATACGCTTAATTACCACGTATTATTTTTCAGGATTATTTTCCTTTTACTGCACTCAATTTTTTTACTTATATTTCACCTCTATTCAGAAAATTCTATCCACCACTCTCGTAATCAAGCACCAGTATAAATAATACATGTGACACGGACAAAATTAAATCGATTCATTGCATTTTGCAGACAATTTGATTGTCCTTCCAATCTCAACCATCGGAAGTTAACGTTGGGAAAGGTAACGAAATAAAGAAGAAAAAAATTGTCAGATGAAGAGGGTTGGCGAGAGGCGGCTACCCGTGGTTGCCGGTAAAAACAGCCAATTCAAGGCATTGAATGCGCGAGACAACCGGCATGAGGCACGTGCTGATGAATGGACCCGCACGTTCCCTCCATTGGCCACGTCTTTTGAGGCCCTATAATTCTTCCATTCTTAATTTTCTTTTTTCTTTTATAATTTGTTAAATATCAAGTGGGGGATTTATATTTTAATTGAGATTGGCATGCTGTTTGAGGGTTCAGCGTAACACTAAAACTTTTATTTAAAACTCCTAGCCAACAACACGAGCTTATGGAGGGAAAATCCGATCCCCACGCGCTAATGAAGTTGTTTTCATCTTTTTCACCGAGTATAGATTTCACTCCAATTTTAAATGATCATGCTTTAACACAAACCCTCACTCCGGTTATCGATTAAATATCTCAATATCATTCTGTTGATCTACACAATATAAACCAGTTGCAAAGTTAAATTAGATTAACTCCTGCAACATCTTTTTATATACTTGCATATATACATTCCTCATATAAATCAAGCACAAGAATAAACCTCACATCAGAACAAAACTTAATTCATTATGTATTTATGTTTAAAGTACCCCTAGAATCTCCATGGTTTATTCCAGGCATATTATGTGATCAAATAATAATATCTTGGAGCCTATGGTGTCCCACTCTCTCTAGCAACATCTCACTACAGCGGCAATAAATTTTTCATTTGAATTTTGGAAGTTAAAAAAACCAATATTTTCAAAATCCATGCATGAATTTGGACTTGAAATCAAATCACACCCCCAAAAGCAGGATACTCTCGAAACTTTAGCAAAGCATAAGCAGTAACTATAGCGCTTCTTGATTTGTATAGATCTTTAACTAATTTGCTCAAAGCAAGTAATTCTCATTTATAAGTAGAAGGGAGAACTAAGAAGAAACATCAATGCTTGATTAGTAATTGATTAAAATGAAAACACTTCGATTAATTAAGGATGACAGTGTGGTCCTAAGAATAAGACAACAAGGGAGCAAGTGGGCTCACCAAAGTTAAAATATTTTAGAACAGTTTCCTTGAATGATTGGGCGGCTCAACCGCTAGTCAATTCGACGCCGTGTTATATTGGGTCACATACTAATTTTTAAATGTTTTTTTGAAACTTATTTTTAATGAATTTGGAAGAGTTGTTGGAAAATCAAAATAAACAAATTATAATATGATTTTAGTGGTAAATGAAGATGAGGTCCACCGCGCTCAAGAGGTGGGTCCCTACTAAACTTGATTCACTCATCTTCCCGCAGTTTTCTTCCTTGCATGCATGGCTACTTATTGGGTTGTGCTCGACTGTATCCCTATATAACCATTCATATTATCTTTTTGGTATCACGATAATTTATTACGTATTTTATTTTCATTTGATATATAACATATAAGACAGCCGCGTGTGATTCTTATTATGTCAACTGAATTTTCTTTTGTTTGATATTAAAACTTAATTAAAATAGATTATAATTTTTTCCCATACTTCTAATACCAAAGAAAAATGCTTAACTTATGGGTCTTGGAATGCTAATACAATCTATCCAAGAGACAAAATACCGAACAAGTGGGCCCATAGTATTTGTCTCTTAAGTAGATTATGGCAGAATTTTCAACCGGTAGGTAAAGTATTACTCACTTTTTCTTTTTTCCTTTGGGACAGCAAATAAAGCCAGTTAAATCAACTAGCTATATGCTTTTAACTAGCAAATTACTGACATGCTATAAGTATCTGAAGTATCCTACAATGTAATCTTAATGCAAAGAATTTTATGCCTAATTATCCTCATTTTTCAAACTCTGATTATTATTAGGCCATGTAGCGACTGAAAGCCAGCAACGTTCTTAAAACAAAAGGTTCATTAAATACGGTGAAAACGATATAAACGATAAGAGCTTAAGAAGCTTCAAGATATATCATTTTTATGTTGTCTTCTTTACTAAAACAAATACAAAGGTCCTTGCTATTTCAAAGCCTTATGCTATTCAATCCAACGGCCGAAAACAAGGCCGGGATTGTGAAGCAGCATGAAAAGAGTAGAGAAAAAGGAGCCTAATCACAAAATCCAAAGTGTAATGTAATTATCTTCACAAAATTAGACATCCTAAGATCAAAGTGGTATTGGGACAAATTAAATAAAGCGAGAAAAAGGAGACAAATATATTAGAGAATAAAGCATGGAGCTAATGACTCAGTCATGGATCCTAGGCATGTGACCAGTTGGCATCAGCAAAACAAAGCCTCGTGGCCGAAAGAGAGAGACGCCTCAAGCCAACACACAAAATAAATGTCTGACAAAAATCACAAAATTTATAATTATTATCATACAAAGAAATTCAAAGCCTTTAACCTTAATCCAATAATATCTATACATCATGACAGCTGTGTGCAAACCCTCCGCCCCCCCCTCCCCCACCCACTCACGCACCCACCTTATAAATACCCTTCTCCTCCAAAACCCCAAAGCATTCCTCCACCTCTCCCGATCTCTTTATCACTATCTCTTCTCTTCTGAAATTTAGCCGGAAAACTCCGGCAGCAGATGAAAATACGCAGCGGCGACCCCTTAAGGGGTCGCCTATGGCCGGTCTTGGTTGCGGCATTTGCTGTTACTATCGCGTATAACAATGTAGCAGTGGTTGAAGCCGCAGACTCTGAACCTTACATTTATGCGTCCCCGCCGCCTCCATATGTCTACAAGTCGCCTCCGCCTCCATCGCCATCACCGCCGCCGCCGTATGTTTACAAATCTCCTCCGCCGCCTGAGAAATCTCCACCACCACCGTATGTGTACAAGTCTCCACCTCCTCCTTCTCCTTCACCACCACCGCCTTATTATGAGTACAAATCACCACCACCACCGTCTCCCTCGCCTCCACCGCCATATGTTTACAAGTCTCCGCCACCTCCATCACCATCTCCGCCTCCGCCTTATGAGTACAAGTCCCCACCACCCCCTAAAAAGTCTCCACCTCCGCCATATGTATATAAATCTCCTCCCCCTCCTTCTCCATCCCCACCACCACCATACGTCTACAAGTCGCCGCCACCGCCTTCACCATCCCCACCACCACCTTATGAGTACAAATCTCCACCACCACCTAAGAAGTCGCCACCTCCTCCTTATGTCTACAAGTCACCTCCACCTCCATCGCCACCACCACCGCCGCCGTATGTCTACAAGTCTCCACCACCACCATCTCCGTCCCCACCACCGCCTTACGAGTACAAGTCTCCTCCACCCCCTAGGAAGTCTCCTCCACCACCGTACTACTACAAGTCCCCGCCCCCTCCTTCACCATCTCCGCCTCCTCCGTACTATTATCACTCTCCTCCACCACCCCTAAAATCTCCACCTCCTCCGTATCATTACCAGTCTCCCCCACCACCTGTAAAATCACCTCCTCCTCCTCCGTATTATTATCAATCTCCTCCACCACCTGTAAAATCCCCACCACCTCCGTACTATTACCAGTCTCCCCCACCATCCGTAAAATCACCACCTCCTCCGTACTACTACCAGTCTCCACCACCGCCCGTAAAGTCCCCACCTCCTCCGTACTACTACCAGTCTCCTCCACCGCCCGTAAAGTCCCCACCTCCTCCGTACTACTACCAGTCTCCACCACCGCCCGTAAAGGCCCCACCTCCTCCGTACTACTATCAGTCTCCTCCGCCACCCGTAAAATCACCACCACCACCCGTAAAATCACCACCTCCGTACTACTACCAGTCTCCTCCACCGCCCGTAAAGTCCCCACCTCCTCCGTACTACTACCAGTCTCCTCCGCCACCCGTAAAATCTCCACCACCACCATACTACTATGTCTCTCCACCTCCTCCCGTAAAATCTTCACCACCTCCATATTACTATACGTCTCCACCACCACCGGTGAAGTCTCCACCACCTCCATATTACTATACGTCTCCACCACCACCGGTGAAGTCTCCACCACCTCCTTATTATTACCGATCCCCGCCGCCTCCGGCAAGATATCCACCAATCTCTCCCATCTACAAGTCACCCCCACCTGCTCCTCACTACTCTCCACCTATAGTAGAAGTGACTGGAAAAGTTTACTGCTACAGGTGCTACAATTGGGAACATCCATCAAAATCAAACCATAAGAAGCTCTTCAAAGGTTAGATTCTTGGACATGCAACACCCTACATAATTTTGTTTAAGGTTCTATTTTATATATTTTATTTCACCATAGAAATACATCACCGATTATGTTAAATTTTCTATCACCATATTAGCATCACATATACTTCACATGTTCGCCTCATTTTGACTAGCTATATATATATATGTATGTGGTGAGAAAGCCAAGTGGTCTTTGTCTTTGTACCTTTTGTTCCATATTATCCTCTCTATATATCAATTTACTTTATTTAATTTATGAAAGGTTGAATTGTGTTTTGTGATAATATAATGATGTCACGCTTATATATAATAGCTGACATAGATTAATATTCATGGCATTGAAGGTAGTCGTTAGGAACTATCAAAGTCATGTTGGCATAAATTAGATAGTAGCTAGCTCTCATAACTAATCCTCGTTTTATTTATAGTTATTTTTTTTGGAATCTCATTTTCTTTATAGTTGTCGTAAATGAATGTCATAAAGCTAAAAAGCAACAGTTTAAAGCACAACTAGACTATTTGAACTACAGAGCATCTTGACACTAACCACAATCAATAGCTAATATATATATCCTCCACAATATAAAAAGTTGTGGTTGTGGGCACATGCATTGCTATTGTTTTATTCAAAAATAAAAATAAAAATTAATAATGATCCCCACTAGCTACCACATTATATATTTTTTAAATTATATTTATTTTTAAACCCTTTGGGGATCCAACTTGCGACCTTCACATTGGAGAAAGAATTGGTATCAACCGAGCACCTAAATCATTATATCACTTGTTTAATTTGTTGTTTAACAATTAAAGTACTTTGTTGATTCAGGGGCCATAGTGAAGGTGACATGCACTGCTGGTGACAAATATTATGTTGCATACGGTGAGACTAAAATCCATGGCAAATACAGTGTAGAGATCAAGGGATATCCCTATTGGAAATATGGGGCTAAGGGATGCAAGGTTGAACTCCATGCTGCTCCAAAGGGATCAACGTGCAATGTCAAGACCAAGCTCCACAAGGATGTTCCACTCAAAGTCTACTCAACCTCTCATTATGAGATTGTGCTCAAGTCCAAATCATTGGCCTTTGCACCTGAAAAGCCATACAAGGAGTGCCATCACCCTCACAAGTCACCACCTCCTCATGCACCTTACTATTACAAGTCACCGCCTCCGCCAGTAAAATCACCACCGCCGACTTATTATTATAAGTCTCCACCTCCACCAGCAAAGTCTCCACCTCCGACATATTATTATAAATCTCCTCCGCCACCGTCATCGCCTCCTCCCCCGGTATACTACTATAAGTCTCCTCCTCCACCAGTGAAATCACCGCCTCCTCCTTATTACTACAATTCTCCACCACCACCACCACCATCTCCTCCGCCGTCTTATTATTATAAGTCTCCTCCACCACCATCACCGTCTCCCCCACCTCCGTATTACTATAAGTCACCGCCTCCACCTCCACCGTCTCCTCCACCTCCATATTACTACAAGTCTCCTCCACCGCCTGTAAAATCACCACCACCTCCATATTACTATAAGTCCCCGCCGCCTCCTTCACCATCTCCACCTCCTCCATACTACTACAAGTCACCGCCACCTCCTGCGTCATCCCCTCCACCACCATATTATTACAAGTCCCCACCACCTCCATCACCGTCTCCACCACCACCATACTACTACAAGTCACCGCCACCTCCAGTAAAGTCCCCTCCACCTCCATATTACTACAAGTCTCCACCACCTCCGTCTCCATCACCTCCCCCACCATACTACTACCACTCTCCGCCTCCTCCTGTGAAGTCACCCCCTCCTCCATACTACTACAAGTCACCACCACCTCCATCTTCTCCACCACCATATTATTACCAGTCTCCACCTCCGCCAGTAAAATCCCCACCACCTCCCTACTACTACCAGTCTCCTCCACCGCCGGTGAAATCCCCATCTCCTCCATACTACTACCAGTCTCCACCACCACCAGTGAAATCCCCACCACCTCATTATCATTACCAATCTCCTCCACCACCGGTGAAGTCACCTCCACCGCCTTATCACTACAGTTCTCCACCACCACCATCTTCATCTCCTCCTCCTCTCTACATCTACAAATCTCCGCCTCCACCATCTCCATCGCCGCCTCCACCTTACATATACAAATCACCACCTCCTCTCTCTCCGTCGCCTCCTCCTCCCTACGTATACAAATCACCACCACCGCCATCGTCGTCACCTCCTCCTCCCTACGCATACAAATCACCACCCCCACCATCCCCGACTCCACCTCCCCCCTATGTCTACAAGTCACCGCCTCCTCCGTCACCATTGCCTCCACCTCCCTACCACTACCAGTCTCCACCCCCACCATCTCCATCCCCACCACCTCCCTATCACTACAAATCCCCACCCCCGCCATCTCCGTCCCCTCCACCACCCTACCATTACAAATCACCCCCTCCGCCATGGTCGTCACCTCCTCCTCCCTATGTCTACAAATCTCCACCCCCACCATCCCCGACTCCACCTCCCCCGTATGTCTACAAGTCACCGCCTCCTCCATCACCATCGCCTCCACCTCCCTACCACTACAAGTCTCCACCCCCACCATCTCCATCCCCACCACCTCCCTATCACTACAAATCCCCACCCCCGCCATCTCCGTCCCCTCCACCACCCTACCATTACAAATCACCCCCTCCGCCATCGTCGTCACCTCCTCCTCCCTATGTCTACAAATCTCCACCCCCACCATCCCCGACTCCACCTCCCCCGTATGTCTACAAGTCACCGCCTCCTCCATCACCATCGCCTCCACCTCCCTACCACTACAAGTCTCCACCCCCACCATCTCCATCCCCACCCCCTCCCTATCACTACAAATCCCCACCCCCGCCATCTCCGTCCCCTCCACCACCCTACCATTACAAATCACCCCCGCCACCATCACCATCGCCTCCTCCTCCCTATCACTACAAGTCTCCTCCCCCTCCATCTCCGTCTCCTCCTCCTCCATACCATTACAAATCCCCTCCCCCTCCATCGCCATTGCCACCTCCGGTCTACATTTACTCCTCCCCACCACCACCTCTCCATTACTAAGCATAAACCCTTCAAGGGTCTCTTCTCCTCATCAATCAACTAGTAAGTCCATCTTAAACACCATCAATTTATTCTCACACACTAGCATTTCATGATTTGAAAATTTCAAATTATCTTATGTTGTGGATAAATTTTGGTTTGCAGGTTTTAGTGTTAGAAGAATAAAGGAGGTCTGGAGAAGAGGGAGGTTCTTGTCTCAAGCTTTTCATCATCATCTCATTAGTGTGCAAATTTCTTGGAATAATGATCACATGAAGAATGCAATAGAGAGCTCTTCTACCCTTGATGTCACAAGCACTTCAAGGGCCTTCATGGTGGCTGCAAACTTACATCTCATAGTTTTGATTAGCTTTAGAATGAGTGGGGAGCTTGTGCATGGACCTCTTAACTGAGACTTGGATGCAAGAAATGTTTAGTGTTGGGTGGCGATTGTTTCCTTCTTCTTTTTTGGTATTGTTTAGTGTGAATTATTGTATTTGTTTTAAGTATAATTCTATGTATTTTGTAAGCCTACTTTGTTTTCATGGATATTAATTAATTTGCAATCATCTGAAGGCTTTTCATCATTAATTTGTGTTTTCTTTTTCATGATGGAGTGATCCGAGGATCTACAAATTTCGATTCATATATTAATTAGTGAATACTAAAAGAATAGAGAGAGAGAGGAGATTGATAGGAAGAAGAAGAAACCCTAGAGTTACTTCTCTCTTCTATTGGTTCTTCTCTTTATATTTTATTATTTATTTTTTCTCTTTTACAATCAATCTAATAATATACAATCGTACAAAAGATATGCTGTTACAATTAATCCGAATAAATTTTCATTCGAAATATCTGATTATATTCGCAGATCACAGATGGCAGACGTCTAACCAAAAGGACATACGTCTGCTTGGTAATCGCTATAGCGGTGTCTTCACACTACTACAAATATGGGTTGCCCCTATGGATTTATCCGTAGGGGCAACCCACTGCCCCTACGAATATATGCGTAGGGACGAAAAATACCCCGTAGGTGCAAAGGCCGCATGTGCAAGTTGAGGTCCTGAACTTGCCCCTACGGGCAAATTCGTGCCCTACGGATATATCTGTAGGTGTTGTTGCCCCTACGGATTACGCCGTAGGGGCAATCAAATCATATATTTTTTATGTTTTTTTGAATATATTGTATGTACCTACGGATATAACCGTAGGTCCTTGTTATATCCCTACGGATATATCTGTAGGTAATATGCCGTAGGGGCAAAATATCAGGAAACCTGATATTTTGCCCCTACGGATAACACCGTAGGGGATAGACAGTGGCCCCTACGGATATGTCCGTAGGGGCACTTTCAACACCCTGCACTGAGATCACAGGGGGAAAATATCAGGTTTCCTGATAGTTTGCCCCTACGGATATGCCCGTAGGGGCAACATATATACCTACGGCTTAATCCGTAGGTACATATTGTCTGTATTTTTTTTAAAAAAATGGGCTGCTAGATTTTTTCCCGCCATGTGCACAATACTATATACATCAATCAAATCATATATTGCAGTATTCATAATCACATCTCACGCATATATATAATATACAAAAGAAACCCAAAAACTGAATATGATATAAATACAAACCAATATCAATATCGTTTCAAAATGTAGTACAATGTGATATAAATAAATACATGTTTCAAAAAATAAGAACCAAAAAGCTACCCTAGTTCGGTCCAGCTCCACCTCTGAATAATGTTAGAATAACGCGCGCCTGCTTCTCGGTCAATAAACTCTGCAATGCGTCGCGAGCGGGAGTCTGAGCGGCATGTGGAGCTGGCGATGTGGTCTGCGCAGCCGCCGTCGAGGTAGTCGCTTGCGGAGCCGCGGCTGCGGGAGTCTGAGTGGGCGGTGGAGCTACAGGAGCTGTCTGCGGAACCGCAGTCGATGTAGTGGCTTGCGGAGCTGCAGCCGAAGGAGATGCATGTGGAGGCTCGGCCGATCTACCCTGTCGCGTCTGGACATAACGTGTGTAAGAAGCGTGTAAGAACTGTGTATTATTCGAATTCGTATCATTATTAAGTTATTTCGAAACCCTGTTTGGATATCTAGTTTGGAAAAGCGTTGTTTATTTTAATTACATATGTATGTATGATTAATCAAACTTAAAACCAAATAAGCTCAAGCTACGCACTAATTATGGATATGTTGATATGTATATAATATGAAATGATATTTTACTATAAAGTAGTATACATACCAGCATCTCCTTCAACTCCTGAACGGTGGCCCTCAAGCTATCCAGTTCCTGATGGACATGCCGGTCACTGGAGACGGAGGAAGTAACCGCAGGGTGGAGTCCAACCTCATATGGGCCCTGCTAGGGCCCAATCCCCGGCCTCTCTCCCAACCTCCGTGGTGCCCTCCGTGTGCGGCGTCCAGAACTGGGGTCAGCAGCCTCGGATCGTTCTGTCCGGTAAAATCGATCCCCGAGGCCTGGGCCTGCTCAACCACCCGCTCCTACACCCATATTAAGCAGTAAAGTATAAGTATAAAATTTAAACTTGAACCTTCCAAAACTAAAATTTCAAATTTGGGTAGAAAAAATATTAACACTTACGCAGTACTCCTGGGTAGCGACGTCGGGATATCGAAGCTCGCCCGTGGCGGGATCTGTCGAGGTGCCGTGGACGGCAAGATATGCGGACAGCACGCTCGGTGTACCACCTGACGCCACGGTCCGAGATGTCTGCAATATTAGAAAGTAACTCTTAATATTAGAAATATTAGAGAATAACTCTTAATATTGCAGAATATTAGAGAATAACTCTTAATTTACCGATAACTCCATGGCTCGAGTAATGTTCCTCGAGCCACCTGTGTAAGTGGGGCGACCCCTCTTCGCCGACTTCCTGTTCTCCGTATTCTGAGCGGCCTGTTTCTGCACAACGCATTAACATTTAGTTTTCTAATTAAGAAACACAAAGAAATAAATTATATCATAAATAATGAATTAAATTTAAAATACATACCTGTTTGCGTTCGGAGTCGAAATAAGCGCACAATAGAGGCCATGTCTCTACGTCGACTCTCGCAAACGCCGGAGTAGATAGGAGGGCCGCTCTCTCTGCCTCGGGGGTCGCTATCCACAGGGAGTAGCAGTCGGCCTTCAGCTCATTCCTGTTGTATCGGACCTTGGCCTGCATGTTCTTCATCAGGCCATTGTACAGAGCATGAAGGTCGAGCACCCTCCCCGGGTGATCAGGGTCGGCTACAGGCTGAAAATCGTAATCCAACTGAAAATACAAAAAAAAATATTGTTATTAGATTGCAAGTGTTAATAATAAATATATTGGATAGATCAAATGAAAATATATATTAATACATACCCGAGCCTGATCACAGAAGAGGGCGAATGAGCGCTGGTGCTGCTCGCCCCACTCAACGTGAAGTGGATAGTTCTTCACGATCCGGCTCTCGTCCCCTAAATACCGGCCGAACCTCTCGGCATGAGGACCGGTATAGCGATAGTCAAGGGTAAAAAATAGGGGGAATGCTGCCTCCCCCCTAGCTCTATCAGGCCTCAGCCTATGGGACTGATTCGGGCCTCGAGTCCCCCTCTGGGGATGGAGAGGCCCTGCGTCTGCACGAAATATCAAGACAATCAATAATAAGACAAAGTTGTATTAAGAAATCAAGGTTAAACAAAAATTCAAGTGTGATATATACCTCCGGTGACTAGCGCACGAGCCTGGGCCCGAGCAGCAGCACGAGCGGGACGATAGTTCCTCCGGTGAGGAACAACCGGGGTCCCGGACCCGGACGCATCCCCTCCAACTATAAAATAAACATCGACGCTAAATTTCCATGAAGTTCATATTTATTCTATAGAGCATATGTAAAATGAATAAATATTTTAAATTTATTCATACTAACCTGCAGACGATGCGGAGGGTATGGAAGAGGCAGGAGTGGCCCCTGTGGAAGGTGTGGACGCACCACCTATAATTAGACAATTAAAAATAGATTATATAAGTAATTGCAAAAAGAATGTGTAGATCAATAATATAACGTTCTAAATCAATATGCATGCACTATAGGATATATAAACATACCTGCAGGTGCGGTGGTGTCACCACCTACAGCTAGACAATAATAAAAATTGCTAAGTAAGAGCAAAAGGAATGTGTGTATTTATGATATAGCATTCTAAATCAATATACATACACTATATGATATATAAACATACCTGGAGGAGCGGGGGTGGCCTCTGTCCCAGATGTGGACGCATCACCAACAACTAGACAATCAAACATTGACAATATAAGTAATTTTGACATAAACATGCATGAATATCTGTAATATTACATTCAAAATGGATATGCGTGCAGTATACCTGGAGGTGTGGCCAAATCAACACGGAAGGAGGCATCCGAAGGGGTCTCCGATCTGGGTGCAAGACCGGCCCTCTGAAGCTCCCTACGGAGCTCTCCGGGCGGCAGAACCGCTCTGCCTCTGCCGCGGCTGGAGCTCCTGCCGCCCCTCGCTGCTCCCGACATCGTCATCAAATCTAGATAAACGGTTCGTGGACGCATTAGACAATCATTAAAAGTATTGACTATATATGATCTAGAGCGTAAAATGTGAAGTAATAATATAACATTACTGATAACCTTTTTCGTTTCGTGGGCGCATCATACATATCTACTTGGATTTCATCGTCGATGTCATTTCTAACCCACGTAACTTCATGATCGGTCGAAGACAACCCGTCCTTCGAAACAGACGGTCGGAGCACTTTAAGCCTTCTCTCTTCTTCGTCCTCATCGCTGTCCTCGTATTCTGGGACATCGTAGACATCTCTAGGTTTCCATCGGCATACAACACTCCACCCTGGATGCTTCAAACACTGTGAGTAGTATACTTGGAACGCTTGGTTCGGAAAGATAAACGGATCGTCCTGACCGTAAAATCGAAGTGTGTTCACACTGGTCAATCCATATTCATCTTTCCAAGTCCCAAGACTGCTTCTCCACCTGTCCGTATCGGTTCGCGGATCGTACCAAGTACACTGGAATATATAAAAGGGTTCTGATCGTCCGGGATAGTGGATGCCTAGTATACAATTTAAGTACCCATAGTAAATCACACCGTCCGATCCTACCGCCGCAATCCCACTATTCTGAGTGGTTCTAGATATTTCTATGTCCTTAACTTCGAATTTGTATCCAAGGACACCAAATCCTTTGTAATATGCAACCTCCATACTAGGAAATTGAGCTAAACATCTTGAATCACTCTCAAATGATGCAGACAAGTTCGGATCGTGGATCTAACAAAACAAATTTTACGATAAATACATAACGATACAAGTTTAGATTAAAACTGATAGCAATAAAATGTAATTCGAATAACTTACAAGCTCTGTGACCCAATCACAAAAATTATCCTGATGGTATTTTTCCAAACGTTCTTCGTTCCAATCAGGATGCCCCTCACGTACCTCGTTAAAATGAGTTCTGTTTTCGACAAATAATTGTGACATTAATATTATGTCATTTCATACACACACAAACACAGATATAACAATTAATCCAAAAGAACTTACTCTCTAATTTGTTCAAGACATGCGCAATTAAGCAAGATAAACCGGTATATCTTGTTGATAAACATAGTGTCTACCCTCTTATACTCGGCTTTACCATATGGCCCGTCTTGAATTCTTCGTGGTCGGTTAAGCCTTGTCTCAATGTTCTCGTCCAGATAGCGGGAACAAAATGTGGTTGCTTCATCAAGAAGATAACCTTGCATGATAGAACCCTCTGGTCGATTTTTATTGCGTATATACTTCTTAAGAGTGTAAAGGTACCTAATGAGAATATGTTGAATAAATAAACACGGGCATACATGACAACAATAAATTTATAAATTGCGCGAAACGAAAAATTACACGTACCTCTCGACGGGATACATCCATCGATATTGTACCGGTCCGGCTAACTTCGCCTCAGTTGCAAGATGAACCGTCAAGTGTATTATGATATCGAAGAATGACGGTGGGAAAATACGCTCATACTTGCAAAGTATCAACGCAATAGAATTTTCTAGTTTATCCAGCGTCGCAACCTCCAGTGTTTTAGCACACAACTCCCTGAAAAAACAACATAGGTCGTTGATTACTAGACCAACCGAGTCGGGGAGAGAAGTCCTGAGGGCTAATGGAAGAAGGTGCTCCACCATAACATGGTGATCATGACTTTTCAGCCCATCGATCTTGCCCTTCACAATTTTTATTTTCTTGCTGAATGATCCTGAGAAACCTGTGGGGACTTTCAAATCATGCAACACCTGCAGGAATCTTTTCTTCTCCGGTTGTGACATATGATAAGCGGCATTGGGAAGTACAAACTTGCCCGGTTTACCTGCTACCGGTTTAGGGTGCAGTTCACTTCTTATTCCCCACTCTTGTAGATCCATCCGGGCATTCATGTTGTCTTTCGATTTCCCTTCTTTACACAGAAGCAAGTTAAGTATGTGCTCTGATACTCCCTTCTCTATATGCATGACGTCCAGACAATTACGCACTGAATTTGTAGACCAGTACGGAAGCTCGAAAAAAATGCTTAACTTGTTCCAATATTGTGGTTTGACCTGTTTCGTCGGATCCATCCCGAAGGTCACTTTATTGTAACTATCCCATTTAGCAGTCACGTCCTCTCCGGACAATGGGGATGGAGGCCCAAGAAGCTCCTGATGACCATCAAAGTGAACCGTGTCTAACCTATAGGGGTGGTCTGGAGGCAGAAAACGTCGATGGCCGCAATAACAAACCTCCTGCTAAAATTCAAAAATTTTGATGTTGTGTGTTCATGGCAATGAGGACATGCTTTGTGACCATGTACGGACCAACCTGATAGCATTCCATACGCAGGAAAGTCATTAATTGTCCACATTAAAGCCGCACGCAGTATGAAGGTTGTATTTGTGTTTGAATCATATGTCTCTACACCATCAATAAACAAAGTTTTCAGCTCCTCGATCAGAGGTCGGAGATAGACGTCGATATTGTTCCC
Source organism: Agapanthus africanus (assembly GCA_030015575.1). Classification (NCBI taxonomy): domain Eukaryota; kingdom Viridiplantae; phylum Streptophyta; class Magnoliopsida; order Asparagales; family Amaryllidaceae; genus Agapanthus; species Agapanthus africanus. Next base: position 93,155,279 of record JASDDO010000024.1, on the reverse strand, counting down.
CGGTGAGTTTGGTCCGTTGATAAGAAGAGGCATCATAAAGTATGATTGGTCCATAGCCAACCAAGGCGACAGATTATAAATTATCATTACAACGGGCCATGTACTGTGACTTCCAGCCATATAGTTGAATGGGCAGAAGCCATCGGTAGCCAGTCCGAGCCGGACATTGCGAGGATCGCTACTGAATATTGCGTGCCTCCTATCGAAATCCTTCCATGCCGGTGAATCTCTTGGATGGCTCATTTTTCCATTTTCGCTTGGAGGAGCACGGTGATGCCAAATCATTGCCTCGGCTGTTTTCTTGCACATGAATAGCCTCTGTAGCCTCTGTGTTATGGGAAAGTATCGTGCTATCTTCACAGGTATATCAGGTTTCTTATCAGAATCTTTCGGCTTATACCTGGCCTCTCCGCATGTTGGACACTCTTTCAAATCTGAATTCTCTTTCCGGTACAACACGCAATTTTTAGGACATGCTTGAATCTTCTCGCACTTTAGACCCAAATCAGACATCATCTTCTGGGCTTCGTACCAGCTTTCGGGCACATTATTTCCCGGAGGCATAGAATCTTTCAAGAACGAAAGAAGCATTGTGAATGACTTGTTGCTCCATCCATTTAGGCACTTAATCTGGAAAAGTTGGACAAACCATGAGAGGGTGGAATACTTCGCATTCTCATAAATTGGTTTCCTAGCATCATTCATGAAATTTTCATATTTATCCGCACGCGGTCCCTGACCGGAAGGAATGTCATCTTCGGTACGAATAGATTCACCTAGGGCAGCCTCTACCATATCCTCCATTTCTTCTGATGGAAATAAATTTCCGTCTCCTGCCGTATTACCGAATTCTTCTTCTTCTCCTGCCGCATTATCGTGTTCTCCTTCTTCTTCTACCGCAGTACTGCATTCTTCTCCTTCCCCGTGATATTTCCAAGTTGAATAAAATCTAGTAAACCCATGTTTTACAATATGAAGCTCTGCCAATTCTACCTTCTGCCAGTACTTATTGCCACATCTATCGCACGGACAGAGAATCTTCTCTATTATGATCTTATTATATGCGCATGCAAATTCAAGGAAAGCAGCAACTCCTGAGACAAACTTAGGTTGCATACGTTGTTTCCAATCCACATACATCCAGTCCTTAACTCTGACGTACTCATGGGCCATGTTAGACTGAATAACATATAAATTGTAAGTTATGCTGACTATATTGAGAAATATAAGAACGGGATAGTTACTGACAAAGGAGAAAATCCGTGTATATGCTTTGTGTGTGCGTTTGTCGTTGAAAAGAATAAATTATCGCACGTATGTTAACCGATAGACGGGGACTAAGTGGCGCTTTTAGTTTCATATATGAGTATCGATGGGAATATGAAGGTTTCATATTATCATATATTGGTTTTAACCCGAACATCTCGAATCGCTCTCTAGTTATGCGTTTGTATGTGTGTGTTCCGGCTGTCGGGGGTAGGATTCTATCCCATTAAGAATGTATAGAGCGAACGCCCATCACTTGTGCTTTCAACCGTTTCGAGTAAATTTCGGCAGCACCTCCCCGCTGTTCTCCGAGTACACTGTAATAGAATAGATAATCATTTTAAAGCTGTGAAACAACGTTGAAATGAACATCTAATCTATCTTTGTACACGGAGAACCAGCGGAAAGGTACCGACGAAATATCTCGAAACGGATGAAAACACAAGTGAATGAAGGCGTTTGCTTTATACATTCTTAACTTGTCCACACGGGACAAATCTATGGGTTACCATACGATTGAATTTTCTCGTCGCGTAGACTATACGACGGTTGTTAGTATCGAGCTATACTGTCCGATATTTAACAACTTTCGTATAGTTCTAGGTCACGACGAGCATCGCACGTATGTTAACCGATAGACGGGGACTAAGTGGCGCTTTTAGTTTTATATATGAGTTTCGATGGGGATATGAAGGTTTCATATTATCATCGAGTATCATATATTGGATTTAACCCGAACATCTCGAATCGCTCTCTAATTATGCGTTTGTTGTGTATTCTTGTTGTATGTATGTGTTCCGGCTGTGGGGGGTAGGCTTCTATCCCATTAAGAATGTATAGAGCGAACGCCCATGCCCCTTTTACCAATCAAGAGAATACTACTAATAACTTATTGATAACATAAACAATATAATAATATTTTAGTATGTCAGGTTAAAATAATTGTATTAGCAAATACATTTTAGATAGTTATATAGACTACAAATTTCCAGAGAGAAAAAGTGGATGGGCAAGGAGAACAGAAGTTCCACTGTATTCACTTTTTGGATGGAACGATTTTGGTAGGCGGAAATCTATCATATACCAAAAAAGTTCTAACTGAAACCATCTGTTCCCCTCCGAAAGACGGCGCGCAAGGCTGCGATGTCTTGGCGCTGAGATTCGGGGCAGATGCTAATTGATGCTATCCGTTCACCTCTCCGAAGATGCCAAGTTGGTTTATGGCACCATGTATCGAAGGTTTGAGCGGATGCGACCGATGTAGCAGACTTCGTCAGATTCCCCCTCGTTGAGGGGTTTTTGATTATGGGGACGCTCTTCCCTGCAGGCGCAAGCCCCTGCAGTTAATTACGCTACCGCATTGCGGTAACAACTTTCTCCTTCTCCAGATGGTCACTTCGTGTCGTGGGTTTTGTTTTATGTTTTACTGCCCGTGGATCGTCTACGGAGACTGAGTTATGTCGTCGCCCGTAGGGCATAGACTAGTCCAAATCCGCATTATCTTAAATTTGGGTTTGGGGGTTTGGTTTGAGGATACGTCAGCAATGCTTGGGGCTAAGATCAACTCAAACGTTTGTTAAGGATGCGTTAGTCTAGCTTTGTGACTAAGATCAACTTAACGGGATCGTTTAGATCCTACAAAAGAGTGTTTGGACTCTAATGTTCCAGTTTAGGGACGTGGCGGTCCATTGTATGTGTGGCCGTCGGGACCCCTCACCTCTCTGACGACGTTGAAGGATTACAACGACGGATGTCAGAGGGGTTCAGAGATATACCCTCGAGCCAGAGTTAATTAGGGGGATTCGTAGTCCAGTCTGCTTGAAGGTTTAAGGACGCGTTAGCCATCTTTGAGGCTAAGGTCAACTTAAACAGGACCGTTTAGATCCGACAAAAGAGCATATAGGGGGGGGGGCTCTATTGTTCTAGTTTAAGGACATTGCGGTCTGTGGGTAGTTTAAGGACATTGCGGTCCATGGGTAGTTTAAGGACGTTGCGGTCAATGGGTAGTTTAAAGACATCTCGGTCAATGGGTAGTTTAAAGACATCTCGGTCAATGCGTAGTTTAAAGACATTGCGGTCCATGGGTAGTTTAAAGACATCTCGGTCAATGGGTGGTTTAAGGACATTGCGGTCCAGGTTAAGGACGTCATAGTCCATGGGTTTAAGGACTCCACAGTCCGGTATGTGCTCTGGATGCTTCACACGGGTTCACTGCCGTGCTAGGCGAGGACCAGGCTCCGCTCTGGATGCTTCACACGGGTTCACTGCCGTGCTCTGCGAGGACCAGGATCCGCTCTGGACGTTTCCCGCGGGGTCAAAGAGTGACGTTATCCACGTTCCACGTAACCAGGAATTTTTGTATCATGCATGGGTTTAAGGACCCCACAGTCCATGTCATGAATGGTCTTGGGGACCCGTCACCTCTTTGAAGACATTGAGGGATTACAATGCCAAATATCAAAGGAGTGAAGAGATGTACCCTAGAACCGGGGTGGATTAGATAGTCCGTGGCCCAATTTGGGTCAAGACTGTTCGATTATGTCATGAGCCCATCGGCTCAGTTAATCACAAATTGAGGACTTATGGCCAGCTTGGGCTAAGTCCAGTCAGGTCTGGAATATTGACTCTTTGTTGTTCCATTGAGGGAGAATGTTTGCCTCTATCCCTTTAGCCAATTGGGCCAAAGCCTGGTGTTAAATATTTCAGAGCAATCAGTGTTGAACACTGGGGATAAGATTGATGAGTTAGTGTCCAACACTAAGAGATAATTGGTGTTAAACACCAGTACTAAGGCTTTCTCAAATTAGTGTTAAACACTAAAACAGATCAGTGTTGAACACTGCCGATAAGGCTTTTTAACCAGCATTGAATGCCAAGGCCCGACAGTGTTTTAACACTGGGCTTGAGAGTTTTAATTTTAGTGTTAAACACTAAGGTAAGAAGGATCACGTGGCAGCACGTGAGAGCGCCCTCCCTTCAGTTGTTCTGCTGAAATTATCACTTCTGTCAAAGCATCACGTGCCATCACGCGACGGGCATTCAAATGCTTGTATATCAGAGTTTCTGCCAAGGTCACGTGGGTCACGTGGGGTGCTGCCTCAAAGGGGCTTTCTGTAGGGGTTTTGGGGGGTCACGTGGTGGCACGTGACCCTACCTCTATGTTTTTTTTTTTTAGAGGATCTGTTACTCCCTTTTTTCAGGAATTAAATTCCTCGAACTTTAAATTTCAGAGGAATTAAATTCCTATTTCCTTTTGAAGACTTATAGAGTTGAACTCTGAATTTTCTGTAGGAATTAAATTCCTCGTTTATATGGAGAACTGAAGAGGGTTCAACCCTTAATAAAAGCTTTCAAGGAATTATACTTCCCATTTTAAAGAATTATAATTAAGGGAATTAAATTCCTGTTATTTCCACAGAACCACATTCTTAATTAGGGTTCAACCCTGTTTCTTTTGTTTTAAAGGAATTAAATTCCCATGATACGGGGTCGAACCCTAATTTTATTTTTTTAAAGGAATTGAATTCCTATAGTTCTGTGAGAATTAAATTCTCATGCTTGCGTTCCCTCTCTATGTTTTGGATCTGCATGGCAGGATCTCAACCCATTGAGAATTAAATTCTCAACCTAAAGGGGAGATGTGCACTTTGCAGATCCTCTATCATAGAGAGAAGAAATGTGCTCTTCTGTTTTATGTATCAGAGTTAAACTCTGTTGGGAATTAAATTCCCCCTCTTTCAAAAGGCCTTCCCTTTCTTACCTAGGGTTTTCGCAGAAGATCGAAGTCTTTTCCAAGTATCAAAGCTTTTCTCCCTTTTTTTTTCTTTCTCTGCGCGTGTGTCCCTATTTTTGTGTCTCTTGGCTCCTATTTATAGGAGAAGCGGCTGAATCAATCAGTTTTTGACGAATCTTCATGGAGATATTTGATTTGCATTCATTGTTCATTCTGGACCTTTGGATTATTAGGTGAATTTTATTCACCGTTGGATTTCAAACCCCGAGATTCTCCCTTTTTATTTTGGTTAGATTTAAGGGGGAAATCTTTCCAAACCCGAGATTTTCCATAAATAAATGACCTCTGAATCTTTAATTTGATTGGATGCATATAGTTGCGTTCCTTTGGCAATATTCGCATTTCTCTCAGAATTTAATTCTGTTGACAAAAAGGGCTTTGAAAGCCGGTCACGTGTGACCACGTGATCCATGGTCACGTGTGAGCACGTGACCCCCTTTGGAATGAGCCTTTTGCGCTGTGTCTTCTGATTGCTGCTTAAACGTCACGTGCTACCACGTGACCCCTGGTCACGTGTGAGCACGTGACCCTTGCTTGAACTCTCTTTCCTTGGTTCGTCTGGAGAACGAGTCTGCTGTCTTGAACGTCACGTGCCAACACGTAACCCTGGTCACGTGGAAGCACGTGACTTCTTCTGAAGCCTTTTTCTTGACTTGATCAGAGAAATTGTGTGTCTTTGACGCTTGCATTTAAATGTCACGTGTCGCCACGTGACCCTGGTCACGTGGGAGCACGTGACTCTTTCTGAAGCCCATTTTCTTCAGCGTAGTCAGTAAGCTGAACTCGACTTGATGATGCTTTTAAGGTGTCACGTGCCAACACGTGACCGCTAGTCACGTGTAAGCACGTGACTCTCCTCTGAAGCTTTTCCCAGAAGCTTTCCTGATTTTAAATCAGGAAACAAATGCCCCCACAGCGTTGTTCTCACGTGTCTGCACGTGAGTGCAACGCTGTCACCTCTTGTGACCGTTGGATTCCTCTAGGGATCTGGGGAGACGAAATATTTTCATTGTCTTCTATAAATACTGCCGTCTCTTCACAGGGGCCTTCACTTTGCTCCTTCTTCTTCCTCTGAGAATTTCTTCCTTGAGAATTTAATTCTCGCTTTCAGAGCTCAGTTCTCTGTCTTGAACATTTCCCAGAGTTTAACTCTGTTCGCAAAGACCTTTTTTCTCAGGTAATGGTGTTGAACGGCCAAAGCGCCTTCGTCTTTAAAAGCACTTTTTGGATTTCAAATCTGTATTAAGGGTTTCGCAAAGAACCCATTTTTCTTCAAATTTTATTTTCTTAAGAACAGGGAACCTTCGAACTGTAGATCTCTTAGAGTTTAGGCGATCTTCGGGGAGATGATGACAGCGTTTCAACTCCCTGGACTTTAAGTCCATCAAAATTATTCCTGGGAATTTAATTCCCTTTTTCCTAATAAAGAATTTGATTCCTATGAAGAACTCAATCTCTTCACACAGAGGCTCCTTGGGGTCTCCTGGCCCAAGGCTGTTCTTCTGGCCATTGATGAAATGGCGGTTTTTGTAATGATTTTCGTGACTTTTATTTCAGGTATCATGGACGCCCATCTGTATCGTCTTGACGAAATCATTTCGTACGGGAATATTCGTGCACTGGGCCGCAGTCAGAACCAGGAATTCACTGATGCTCAGTGTGCCGAGATCATGGGCCGCTTCGACGAGTACAATCACAGGCTACTCCCCCGTCGCTCTTCTCTTCTGAGGCTGATCGTGCTGGCGATCCGGGAGGCACTTCCTCTCTTTTGTGCCGGCATACCGCTCGGGGACTTGGACATTGCCGAGGATAAGGTGCATTCGGTGTACCTTATGGGCTTGATCTCAAAGAGAAGGCGGGATGATCTCATTGATTTCCTTCATCAGATTTTTCAGCAATCAGCTATACTGGGCGCCTACCGGAGGGAAGAGGACATCCGCGGGGACCCCGATGCCTGTGACCGTGAGAGAAAGCATACTCGGGAGGTTCGGAATGCTTGGAAGATCTTAAATAAAGTCAATTCCGAATTTCTCAACCCGTGCCCCGTGTCTGAAGCCTTACCATTGTAAAAGTTTTTCTTTTATTTTGTATCGTCTTCTTGAAGTCTGGATGATAAGCTTTGTTATGTCTCTGTGTGTTTGCATACTTTTTTCTCTGAAATCTTATTATTCTGTCACTTTTGTCGTTTGTGCTTTAATATGCAGGGTATCACTCCATATTCTTTCCTTTAAATGCACATTAGGTTTGGGTCTCACGTGTTCTACACGTGAGATCTTCTGATGGGATTGTTGACAAAATTTCCCATGCCGCATTTTTAGCGAGCATTATCAGATGCATAAAAGGAGCCTTGGAAATAGTTCTTTCTCCTTGATTTTCGATGCCTTTCCTTTTTGGGTCCTGGAAACATCTTTCGCATGCAAGATTTTCCGCGCATAGCACTTAATGCACTTCTTTATATTCTTGAGGCCATAGCCTATTTTCTCTTCACAGAGAAATTCATTCCCATATCGACGTGATTTAATTTGAGGAGTATCTGAGCGCTATGGCCTGCAACCGCCCACACGCTCGTCGACAGCCATGGGAAGTGCCCATCGAGGAGATGATCCCCCGCTTTGCCGCTCGGTTGGTGGATCCCCTCCTTACCGACAACGAATGCGACTCAGCCATGCATGAACTCTCGATCCGTAGGGGGTCTCCTCTCCCGATGGGTTCTCTCTGGCTCTGGATGATTCTCGCGGCTGTGCTTGCCGACATCCCTCCTCACCCAGCAGAGATGACCCTGGCGATGCTTGATGCGGCGGAAGAGAAGCTCGAGGGCTTTCATGAAGCTTGCCTGATTACTCAGGCTTTGAAGGATTGCTCAATTCATATGCTGGGCCAAATCAAGGCCCGGCGAGCTATTATGTCTGCTTTCGCGGACGAACACGGCGCCAATCGGTGGGGAGCGACTCCTCGTGAGAACCGTCGTTTCGATGTGCTGGAGAGAGCAGAGAGAGAGATGGAGAATTTTGTCTTTTGCTTCGTTAACCCCTGTGCCGTTGATCCCACGTTTGGTGACCTTTTTCGTTAGCGCAGAGCATTCTTAAATTAGTCTCTCCTTTTTTACGCTTTATGCAGAACTTTGATGTAGGCTTGGTCCTAGTATGTATAAACTTTGGATTCTTCTCATGATAATTTTCTTTAATTGCAAATGCTATCACCACTTTCCTGCACATCAGACCCTTTTTGGGCATTATGAATGTTCATGCAATTGCAAACGCTATTATTATTTTTTGAATACTCATATGATTGCGAACGCATGCTTGAAATATGTCGGAAATCTTTCTTGTTGCCTTTCGCGTCAGGTGATATGAGCGCGTTTTAGATCGACTATTCCCGTCGGCTGAAAGCCCATTTATACGGTTTTGTAAATGTCGTGTTTGCAAGGCCGCGGTCACGAGAGCGAGCTTACGTGATCACGTAGCGAACATATCGTTATGCGAGACAAAGGCTCGGCCGTAAATTTTCGGAGAGGGAGCTAGCTTCCAAGTCGCTGAGCGAGCTTCGCGCTACCCTTGTCACCAAGGTCAACAAAGCATATGGACTTTGGCGGGCGTTTCAGGAGTCCATCAAGGAGGTGGTGGCTTTTGATAAAGCTGCTACGTTTCCTCGGGAGGGGGTTGAGGCTCACAAGGCCACTGAAAAAGAGCTTGAAGCCCGGCTTGTTTTATATCAGGCCCAGCAAGCTCAGGCGGAGGCTCGTCTTCTGGAGATCCTGCGTCATGAAGTCGTGGCTCAGCAACAGAACGATGAGCTGGTGAAATTATTGCACCGCCCGCCGGCTTAAGGACTGTATCTTTTCTCCCTTTTTTTTGTACATACTCATGGATAAGAGTATCTTCCTTTTTGTTTCTTTCATGAATTGTATTTTGTATCCATTTTGGTTTATGAATAAAAGGTACAATTTTTCTTCTCAATGACGTGTCCCCTTTTTGTTGAATGCATTCTGTGGATATTCTATCTTGATTTCCTTGCAGGACAGGGATGGCTCAGGATTCAGGTTTAAGATATGCTTCCTAAGACTTCTGCATTTTACGAGCCACGAGGGTCTCATAAAGAGTCTTCTCTCCCAGCCGTGAGGACTTGTGAGTGCCGGATGCGGTTACCCTTGTCCGTGTTCTACAGAGTCAGGGGTTTCTCCAGATATTGTAGTTTAAAGACGTCGCGGTCAAGGTTAAGGACCTCATAGTCCGTGGATTTAAGGACTCCACAGTCCGATATTAGTTTTAAGACATCACGGTCAAGGTTAAGGACCTCATAGTCCGTGGATTTAGGGACTCCACAGTCCGATGTTTGGTTACAGGGACCCGTCACCTCTTTGAAGACGTTGAGGAATTACAACGCCGGGCATCAAAGGAGTGAAGAGATGTACCCTTAAACCGAGGCAAAAATCTGTGAGGAATAGGGATGGTTGGTTGTTAGTTTTAAGACATCGCGGTCGAGGTTAAGGACGTCATAGTCCGTGGATTTTAGGGACTCCACAGTCCGGTGTTTGCTCTGGATGCTTCACACGGGTTCACTGCCGTGCTTGGCGAGGACCAGGCTCCGCTCTGGGCGTTTTCCGTGGGGTCAAAGAGTGACGTTATCCACGTTCCACGTAACCAGGAATTTTGCACTAGATGCTTCACACGGGTTCACTACCGTGTTAGGCGAGGACTAGGCTCCGCTCTGGATGCTTCACATGGGTTCACTGCCATGCTCTGCGAGGACCAGGATCCGCTCTGGACGTTTTCCACGGGGTCAAAGAGTGACGTTATCCGCTTTCCACGTAACCAGGAAGTTTGCACTAGATGCTTCACACGGGTTCACTGCCGTGTTAGGCGAGGACTAGGCTCCGCTCTGGATGCTTCACATGGGTTCACTGCCATGCTCTGCGAGGACCAGGATCCGCTCTGGACGTTTTCCACGGGGTCAAAGAGTGACGTTATCCGCTTTCCACGTAACCAGGAAGTTTGCACTAGATGCTTCACACGGGTTCACTGCCGTGTTAGGCGAGGACTAGGCTCCGCTCTGGATGCTTCACATGGGTTCACTGCCATGCTCTGCGAGGACCAGGATCCGCTCTGGACGTTTTCCACGGGGTCAAAGAGTGACGTTATCCGCTTTCCACGTAACCAGGAAGTTTGCACTAGATGCTTCACACGGGTTCACTGCCGTGTTAGGCGAGGACTAGGCTCCGCTCTGGATGCTTCACATGGGTTCACTGCCATGCTCTGCGAGGACCAGGATCCGCTCTGGACGTTTTCCACGGGGTCAAAGAGTGACGTTATCCGCTTTCCACGTAACCAGGAAGTTTGCACTAGATGCTTCACACGGGTTCACTGCCGTGTTAGGCGAGGACTAGGCTCCGCTCTGGATGCTTCACATGGGTTCACTGCCATGCTCTGCGAGGACCAGGATCCGCTCTGGACGTTTTCCACGGGGTCAAAGAGTGACATTGTCCGCTTTCCACGTAACCAGGAAGTTTGCTGATTGTATCCGCATTTCACGGGATGGGGGTTGACTCTTGGTGATATGTGTCACCGAGTCATGGAACTTGGGGTTGCCGCTGTTCCGTTTCGCTTGATGTTGTGTCGTCGAGACAATGAAGCTAGGAATTTGGCCTTCGCTTCATTTGCTGGTATCGCGTCTGCTGTATCGAGACGAATGCCACGGTGATGAACACTAAGTTATCTGTGAACCGCTGAGATTTTGCAAGTTGTCCCATCATTTCGGCCATTTTGTCATGCATGTGTGGCTTGCTAGCTTCTTGCGGCAAGCTCGGGTTTCTTGGATACGGGTTTCGGCATCAGCATCGCTACAGCTGGAATGTTGCCAGGAGCGGATCATCATTTGCCTCTGTCGTCGTTTGAACAAAGGTGGCTTAGCAAACAGGGTTAAGGGTCCTGTCAACCAAGGCTTTTGACCTCATGAGCCGTAAGGGTCTCACAAAGGTGTTTCTCCCTACAAGTCGTGAGGATCTTGCAGGTGTGTTTTCTCCTTAAGAATCGTGGGGATTCTTAAGTGCATGTTCTCTTGTAAGTCGTAAGGATCTTACAAAGAGTATTTTCCCCTTATAAGTCGAGAGGACTTGCGAGGGTTGTTCACCACGTAGATATATCCCTAGTCACGGGTGGGACTTTGTTAGGGAAATGTCTATTCGTGCCCGTGGATTGTATACAAGGGTCAGTATGAGCCGCTTGTAGGGCAATATCGAAGGTTGTGGGAGTTGCTTAAGAACAGGTTAAGGTTTCTGTAACTTAAGACTTTCAAATCTTATGAGCCGTGAGGGTCCCATAAGAGAATTCTCCTTACGAGTCGTGAGGCTCTCGCAAGTGTAATTTCTCCTTAGGAATCGTGGGGATCCCTAAGTGTGTTTCTCCCTTATGAGTCGTAAGGATCTCACGCGGGTGGTTTCTCCTTACAAGGTCGAGAGGACCCTGTAAGTGTCTTTTAACGAGGCTGCGCCCTTTCGGGTTTTCACAAACACTCGCCGGTAGCCCTGCTGTTTTTACTCACGGAGCCCTTTCGGGTTTTCATCCGTGTCCATTTTGCTTTATGGACGTACCCTTTTTTTTTTTTTTTTATTATTATCTATCTATCTTGCCAGCCTAAGGATGCTGCAGCAGTAGTTTAGGGACGTTTCGGTCCGTCGTTAGTTTAAGGACGTTTCGGTCCATCGTTAGTTTAAAGACGTTTCGGTCCGTCGTTAGTTTAAGGACATTTCGGTCCATCGTTAGTTTAAGGACATTTCGGTCCGTCGTTAGTTTAAGGACATTTCGGTCCATCGTTAGTTTAAGGACATTTCGGTCCATTGATAGTTTAAGGACGTTTCGGTCCGTTCATAGTTTAAAGACGTTTCGGTCTCTTGTTAGTTTAAGGACGTTTCGGTCCCTCGTTAGTTTAAGGACGTTTCGGTCCGTCGTTATGGGAAGGCCAGCTACTGCTTGTAAAGTCTGAGCCTAGGAAGATAGCGGGCGGACATAGTCGTCGTCATCTATCGTTGACCCAGGCTGTGGCTCACTAAGCATAGTATCTCTTCAAGAAGCGGCCATTTATTGGCCTGAAAGGCCTCTCACCGTGCATGTCCACGAGTAGATAGGCTCCACCCTGGTAAACCTGGTCTATGATGTATGGGCCTTCATAGTTTGGCTCGAATTTTCCCCGCTTGGCACGATTGGGGATCATAGGTCTTTTGACTACCAGCACGAGTTCGCCTTGGCGGAACGCCCTTGGCCTGGTCAATCTTTCGTACGAGCGCGTCATCTTTGCTTTGTAGGCTTCTAGATGTTGTTGCGCTATAAGTCGGGTTTCGTCGAGGGCATCAAGCTCCTCAAGTCGAAGGTGGGCATTTTCCTCGTCGGTCAGTTCGTGGTGGACTGCCACTCGTAGAGAGGGTAACTCTATCTCGAGGGGGAGTACTGCTTCCGTCCCAAATACCAACGCGTATGGCGTTGTATTTGTGGCCGTCTTGAATGTAGTTCGATAAGCCCAAAGGGCTTCTTGCAGCCTCTCGTGCCAGTCTCTCTTATTCCGGGAGACGGTCTTTTTTATGATCTTCGTCAAGGTCTTATTGAAGGCCTCGGCCAGACCGTTGGCTCGCGGGTTGTAAACTGAAGAATACCTCCAGTCTATATTGTGCTGCTGCGCGAAGCGGCTAATCTTATGGCTCCTGTAGGCTGGCCCGTTATCGGAGATAATCCGTCGTGGGGTTCCAAACCGATAGATGACGTGCGTTTTGAAGAAATGGAGGATATTCTCCGTCTTCACTTCCCTCAGTGGTACTGCTTCTGCCCATTTGGAGAAGTAATCAGTTGTCGCCAGGATAAAACGGTGTCCCCGAGATGATGCTGGTTCAATGGGGCTGACTATGTCAGTCCCCCACATCTCGAATGGCCAGCTGGCCACCGTTGGGTGTAGCGGATTTGGATGTTGATGGATGAAATCTCCATGAATCTGGCACGAGTGGCATTGCTTCGCATACTCGAGGCAGTCCTGGATCATTGTGGGCCAGTAGTAGCCCATTCGTTTAATCTTTAACTTCATCTTTGGGCCTGCTTGGTGAGAACCGCAAAGTCCGTCATGAACTTCTTGAACGACTTTTTCTGCTTCGTCAGGTCCTAAGCATCTCAGCCATAGAGAATCGAGCGATCTCTTGTACAGGGTATTGTTGACAAAAGCGAAAGATAGAGCTCGTTTCATGAGCTGATGTCTTGAAGACGCTTCTTCGGGCATTCGGCGGGACTTAAAGTAGTCTATGAAGACTTCCCTCCAGTCTTCAGCCTTCTCATGGTCCTTTATTTGTAAGGTCATCTGCTCAGTCGCTCCCTTTTCTTTGCATGATTCCGGAGATATTTCTGCCGGGGCGAGCACTCGACGGCTTTGTACCACGATTCTGACGTCATCGAGGTTCTCGTCAGCCAGTTCTTTAGCGAGTTTGGCCAGCGCGTCTGCTTTGCTATTTTCTGCGCGTGGTATGTTCTCCAAAGTGTAGGAAGGAATTTGGGACAATAGTTGTTGCACCCTTTCGCCGTACTTCACCAGCTCCGGTTTGCACGTTTGGTAGTCGCCATTCACTTGACTAACGACCCGCTGAGAATCCCCGTATATGAGGAGGTCTTCAATTCCCATGTCAATGGCAAGCTCGAGACCTGCTATCAGGGCCTCGTATTCAGCTTCATTGTTTGTCCTCGGCTCTGTTAAGGAGAAGGCGAAGCGCATTATCCCTCCTTGTGGAGTCGCAAAGATGAGGCCTATCCCTGACTTGATCATTGGGATACCTTGCTTTTGTTTCTTTATAGAGGACGCTCCATCGAAATAAAGTTCCCATCGGGCGCTTCCACCGCTAATCGCATCAAATGCATGCTCGTCCGGCAAGTCACAATTCAAAGGAGAATCGGCCGGTATCGGGTGCTCAGCGAGGAAATCGGCAATGGCCTGGCCTTTCACTGCCTTGAGAGGTTGATATGTTATCGAGAACTCCATCAAGAGCAGGGCCCATTTAGCGAGTCGTCCCGTCAATATGGCTCTTGACATCAAGTATTTAAGAGGATCCACTTTCGAGATGAGGCAGACTTCGTGTGCCAACGCATAGTGCCTGAGTTTTGTTATCGCGAAGATTAACGCCAAGCAATGTTTTTCAATGGGAGAGTAATTGCTTTCTGCCCCCAGTAGAACTCGACTTAAGTAGTAGAGTGCTCTCTCTTTCCCCTGATCGTTCTCTTGCGCCCATAATGCGCCCAAGGAACCTTCGAGGGCGGTTGTATAAAGAATGAGGGGTTTTCCCTTGACCGGCGCGGCCAATACCGGCGGGTTCTGCAAGTACTGCTTGATCTCGTCTAGTGCACCTTGGCATTTTTGATCCCAGACGAAAGGGGTTCCCTTCTTCATCAGGTGACTATAGGGGCGGCATTTGCCTGAAAGATTTGCGATAAATCGCCGGATGTATGCGAGCTTCCCTTGGAGAGACCGCAACTGTTTGAGGGTTCTTGGCGGGGGCATTTCCATGATCGCTTTAATCTTTGACGGATCTATCTCAATACCTCGGTGTCGGATGACGAATCCCAAGAATTTTCCCGAGGAGACTCCAAACGCGCATTTGAGGGGATTCATCTTCAAATTATATTGCCGAAGGCGTTGAAATACAGTCTCTAGGTGCTTTAAGTGATCTTCATATGACATGCTCTTTACTACGAGGTCGTCGATATAGCACTCGACGATGTCATGTATGAGGTCATCGAAGATCTTTGTCATGGCCCTTTGATAGGTAGCGCCGGCGTTCTTTAGACCGAAGGGCATAACCCTATAGCAGAATACACCCAAAGGGGTCCGGAAAGCGGTGTGCTTCTGGTCTTCGGGATGCATTTTTATCTGATTGTATCCTGAAGAACCATCCATAAAGGAGAAGATCTCGTGAGTAGACGTGTTATCTATCATTAGCTCGGTTACCGGCACCGGGAAATCATCCTTTGGACAGGCTTTGTTGAGATCCCTGAAATCCACGCATATACGCACCGTCCCATTCTTCTTCATCACCGGGACGATATTGGCGATCCAATCGGGATATTGTACTTCTTGGATAAATCCGGAATCGATTAGTTTTTTGACTTCGGCGTTGATGCTCATCTCCAACTCGAGTCGCATCCTCCTTGGCGCTTGCTTGACTGGCTTGATGTCCGGGGATATTGCTAATTTATGCACGGCAACTTCCGGATCTAATCCTGGCATCTCAGAGTAGTTCCACGCGAAGCAGTCTTTATGTCGTAGAAGCACGTTCTTTAACGCGGCCACCCTTTCTTCAGAGAGTAGCTCGCTGACAAATGTTGGTCGCGGGTCCTCTGCCGATCCCAACTCAATCTTCCTGAGGTTATCTGCAGTAGTATGTATACCGTCTTCCAGTTCTTTGGGGGCAGGCGGGAATTCTGAGATAACCTCCTCCTCGCTGTTTTCGAAGCACCGGGGAGGGTTGTCTATCGTAATCGTATAACAGGTGCGAATCCACTCCCGGGGCCGAGGCGGATCCGGCTCCGCTCTTGCGGCCTTGGGCTCGTGCTTTCGTGGCGGCGTTACCCTCCAGCTGTTGGATAAAGCGAATCTGCCCCGTCGGTACTGGTCCTCGACCCAGTTCTTGAAGGTGAAGCAGTCTTCGGTAGGATGTCCTGCGGCTCGGTGATAAGAGCAATAGCCCGAGCGAGAGGCCTTATTAGCTTGCTCAGGGTGTTTAGACTCCGGAAGCGCGATCATCTGATGTTTTAGGGCGAGCTTGAGTAACCTTTCCGTCTTGTCTCGGGGGAAGGAGTACGCTCGACTCATCTTTTCTATGAAGGGCGAATCCGAGCTGTGCAGTACTCGACCTCGTAACCCTCTAATCCTGCGTCGTTGTTGTCGGCTCTTCTTCCCGCTTTTCGACTTATTTCCGTCTCCGCATTGGGTCTTTCGTATGATGGGTTGACAAGGATGAACGTCTTTGTCTTTTGCAATCTGTTGAAATAGACGTTGCGTCCTGGCCTTCTCATAGATGGACGTTTCGCGGCTACGGTCTTCCCGAGCTTTCTGACCCACTTTCCTGATAGGCTTGCCCATTCGTTCTTCAAACGACGGACTTGGCGCTTCAATCGCGGGGTCTAGTTTTGATGAGGGATCGGCATCTCCTGACAGTGTGTCCTCTTCTTCATCAAAGGTAGATATAGCGTAGCTGCTGTGGGCCCGCTCCCGTTTTCCGGTTCTCGCGTATCCAAGCCCAAGTGTTTCCATTTTCCCGTTGGGCAATTTGCGTTGGGTTCCAGGGACATCCCAAATCCTGTTGTAGAACCGAGTCTGTCGAACAGTTTGTTTTAAGGGTACTCCTTGGCGCTTCAATAGCTTCTTTAATCCGTTCGTATAGTATCTAGGCAGACGGATGGGTTGGAGTCTGTCGCATGTAGCATCTGCGCCATGCCAAATCTCTTTCTCTATTTTCGACTCTGAGGATCGGTAGAATAGGATCATCTTCTCACCCTTTCGCCTGGGGGGGACGCAAAACGTTTGCAGCTCTTGCACGCTGTGAGCTTGAAGCGTGTCGAGGTCCTTGTAGTGTTCTCGCGGTACCATGGTGATTTGCAGGTTATGGTCATCGCCCGGAGGTGCTTGCATTGAAAGCCGATTGGAGAATACGGCGTTGACCTCATCTTCCGAATCACTTCCGAAGACCAGTATGCGGGTGGGCGTCCTCCGGTTGTTGCGTTGAGATGGCCCCGTATAAACTATCTCTTCTTCTTCTTCGGTATCGCTTCCGAAAACAGGGATGGTGGCGGCGGCCTTGTTCTCCGAGTCGTGACACCTTTCTGTATCTTCAAAGTCTGGCAAGAAGTATTTCGCATCCTCGTATTTGCGGACTTCGTTCACGGAAAATGGGTTCAGCTCACCCGTTACAGTATACTCGAAACCATCTTTAAAGTACTTCATACACTGATGTTGTGTAGAAGGGACGATGTTGTACTCGTGTAACCAAGGACGGCCGAGCAAGGCGTTGTAACAGGTCTTGGCGTCAATGACATGGAATTTGATGTCTGTGACGAGAAGCCCGAAGCGTAACGTTAATATCACGGACCCGAGAGTCCGTGACGATTGTGAATCGAAACCGGAGATAGTGATTTTGTCACGAGCGAGATGTTGCACACTCATGCAGATTTCCTTCAACACCCGAACATTAAGGAGATTGACAGAGGATCCATTATCCACCAAGATCTTGCCTATCTTGATATCATGGCAGTATCCGGAGACATACAGGGGACGGTTATGGTCGCACGTCCCGAGAAGGAGGTCTTCATCACCGAAAGTGACGTCGGCCGTATGCACTTCTTCCAGTTCGTCCTTCATCTTTTCGGTGGCGAGAAAGGCTTGGAATTGCTCAGGTTCTTGTAGTGCCTTAATTAGTGAGTCCCGTGCTTCTTTTGATAATAGGAGGGCGTCGAGAATGCTAAGCTGGGAAGGTAGCTTCCTTAGATGCGCGAGGATGTTATAGTCCACTTTACTCCTCCTAGGAGGGTCTTTGGCAGCCAATTCTTTCGCGACTTGGTCATCCAAAGTGATATCTTCAGTGACCTTTTCCTCTCCCTTATCTTTTCTGTTCGTAGGTCCGAGATTCTTTTCTGGGAGCGTACGATTGCGCAGCTGAGTGTTTCCGCAGGCTTCTGATTCCTCATCTTTTCTTAGCGCGGATTCTTCAAAGAGAGGGCCCAGAGTCACTTCTTCGTCAGAGTCGCTCCCAAAGGTGAGGACTTGCGACCCCTCGGTATGAGCCATATAACAGTTGCCAGTAATTCTGTTAGGCCCGTCGACAGTGCTTCTTTGCTCCCGACGGCTCTTGCGTTTCATGCGTTTGAAATGTTGCCGACGAGCAACATATCCTTGCCACCATATCTTAAAGGCGTCGCACTCCTCTGTGGGGTGTGAGACTTTCCGATGGTATGCGCAGTAATCGGGGTGCTTCTCCGCCCCATTGTGTGTGTCTCCTTCCGAGGGGGGTAGCCTCATTCCCATTGACATGGCTTTGGCGAACCTTTTCCTCGTCTTGAATATCTTCTTGTCCATCTCGGATGCCTTTCGCTCTGGCAGGGGTAGTCCAACTCCTTCGTTCGGCCGCCCGCATTGGGTTCCTCCTGATGCCGCCATCTCACGCTCCTGATCTGCTTTACTTTTTAGACGAATCTCGTCTAGAAAGGCATTGATCATATCAGTTGTCAGCCTCGCACGCTCTGGTTCGGGTTCCGCCTCTGGCTTCTTGGTGTCAGGAGCTTTCTTGCCATCGGTAAGCGAGTGGGAGATTACGTTACAACTTGCCACGTACTCTTCGGATTCATCCGATGAGCTCTCTTCATCATCTTCGTCTTGAAAGGTGTGGTTGAGGAACTCTCGCAGTGTGACAGGAGTTCGTGCCTTTTGATTGTATTCTTCCAGTGCGTCGATTTGCTTCTGCAAGTTCGTGCGCTCGTCTCCAAGCTTCGCGGGCTTCTTGGATTTCTTCTTCTTTTTCTTCGAAGCTTTTGACGGCCGGGTATGAGTATTTGGGCCCTTATCAGCAGTCTTCGTAGTCGTGCGGGGCTTCACTGCTCCTTCGATAATTCGAGGTTCAAGAGGGTCCTTCCATTCGATTGCAGGGCACGCATGAAGGTCTCTCAGCATCCTTTTGGTCTTCGTTGATAGCACGACCTCCCATGGAACTTTTTCGATAAAGGAGCAGGTTGCCCCCGGTGTGTCTGCCTTTTTAGGAGTATGTGGTTGTGGCGGGTTCACCTTCCACTTTTCGGACAGTACAAACTTCCCCTGGAGGTATTGATCTTCGATCCATCCTTTGAAGACGAAGCAATCTTCAATCGGATGGCTTACCGTCTGATGGTAAGGGCAATAATTGGGGTTATTCACCTCGGTGGGTTGCGGCGGTCGCCTTGGATTCGGGAGGTTAATAAGTCTGTTGCGTATTGCCAGCTCAAATAACCGTCTCGTCTTGTCTCGTGGGAACGAGTAGGGACGCTTCATCTTTTCATTATAATATCGGCGTCTTTCTTCCAATTGATCTGCCGATTTCGGGGCGTCAGGTTGCTGTTGGGCATTCGCGATAAAGGTGGCTCTTCCTTTACCCTTATCATTCTGAGGTTCCAACTTCGGGGGAGGTGGCCTATGACCCATCTGGTCCATCTGAGCCAACTTGTCAATTAGAGCCTGGAATGTGGTTGGCTTAAAGAACATCATAAACTGGGAGATAGTTGCGTGGGGGTCTAGGGTTCCCACGAACATACCCACTGCGGGTGCTTCCTCAATGCGTTGCTCGCATCTCGACCACAAATTCCGCCAGCGTATAGCGTACTGGACCCAGGTTTCGCCTGGCTTTACCCTGGCGTTAATCAAAGCAGTAATTGGAGTGCGCTCGCTGGCACTTGCGAACCGTTGAGTGAACAACAACTCCATTTCAGCGAACGTTTTGATGGAATCGTTCGGAAGTTCTGAATACCATTCGAATGCTGTTTCTGATAAGCTGCCAACGAACTGACGGAGTAACAGTTTATCGTCACCGCCGGTGTTACCGCAGAGGGCCCGGAACTGGGCGACGTGTTGATGAGGATTGCCGGTCCCCTTATACACATGGAATTTCGGTATCGTATAGCCTTGCGGGTATTTGATTTGATCGTACCAGCTTGGATATGGCCGCCCCGTTTTCACGACTTGGCCAGCTGCCTCAGTTGCATGATGGACCCGGATTTGCTGGGCTATATAGTCAGCCAAGTCAGCCTTAGAGATCGTATCTTCCTTGGCTGTTGAGAGGGCTGGTGGTGGATTTGACGTCTCTCCTCGGTCATCTTCAAGAACAATCGGAGGATCTTCGGCGGGTAAGTCCTGCTGGATCATCATTCCTATCACATCTTGAAAGAGAAGGCCCATCCGTTGTATGTTGGCCGCTTGTTCAGCAGCCTCTTTGTCCCTTTTCTCCAGTGTCCGGCGAAGGAATTCAGCGTCGGTTTCTTCCTCCCGGCGTGCGTCTGAGGATGCTTCTGGGTTTTCCTTTGGCCCGGTGAGCGCGGCCATAGCATTCATCATTTCTTGGAGCTTTTGTTGCTGCTCCTGGGATTTCGTTATGGATCGGGTTAGTGGTCGGTGGCCTGTAGAAGTGCGGCTCTCCTCCTTTCCAGAGGCCATGTATACGGTGTGGACCATCATGCCCCCAGACTTAGGGTGTCCGGGCTTGTTGCTTTTAGCCGTCGTTGCACGTTGAGGGATCTTCTCGGGCTCCCTCCTTTTATGAGCCATGGAGGTTGAGGGGGCCGTCGAGGTGGGCGTCCAAACAGCCTTTTGGGTTTTCGCCTGGTGACCAGCTTTCGGTTGGATCTTCAGCTTCTTATGCTGGCGGGAGAAGTTTGGATCGATGATTGAGTCCCGGGCCCGCCGCCAAACCTTATAGATTTTGGAAGACAGCCGTTGAGGAGATCGGGGCTGTTCTGATTCTATTTCCACAACCTTTTCTGATGGGGGAGGAGACCTCTTCAGAACTGCGGTAGGGGAATTCCTTCGCACCTTATTTAACATTTCGAAGCTGTTCCCAGTTGGAACAGCAGCATTAACTTCTACCGCCGGGGCTGGTGGAGTCAATCCAGAGGGGGAGTTGCCCCCAGCCTTCCTTATTCGGCGCCAATGACGACGTCGAGCGCGTCGAGCAGACGGTGTAGAGTCAGATATAAGAATGGTTTCATCTTGCCCCCTGTGTGGGTGGGGGGTCGTTGTTGGTGTTAGCCTGTCAAAGACCGATGTCCTTTGTACAGCGGGAGCGGGAGTCGAAGCTGTTAATCTCGTGAAGATCGATTTCTTGACTGGGGAAACCGCCTTGGCGATTTCGGAGGCAGGAGCGGCCTCCTTCTTAGAAGCAATCTTCTCTGGGATTGTAGGCCTCATGATGAGTTCGCAAGATTTCTGGCCCAATCTAGAGAAGACCGAGGCGTTAACGTTAGGCGACTCGTTAAGAGGAACCGCGGCAGGGGTAAGACGATCAAAGACCGACTTCCTGAGAGTTTCCTTTGTCAGCACTGGCGCCACGAAGCTTGATGAGGGGAGCATAGTCCCAAAGAACAATCCGGTAGTGGCCTGAGTCACCTGGTCTGCCGGCATTGTGAACAACGAAGCAGCTTGGGGTCCATAGGCTATACCTCCTGGCGGGGTAGAGCGTTGGTCGCAATTGCAGTTTGAGCAGTTGGAGGATTTCGCGGAGGTAGCAGCCATCGATCCTTTGTTTTCTGCAATAGGCAAGGCGCCAATTCTTAGTATCTTGAAACCCATGGGCAACTGTTAGCGAACCGCGATTGGTTCGCGAATCACGACACAAGAAGTGTGGAGTGGAAAGAGGAAAAGGTCCCACCGGGCGTGCCAGAATCTGTTCCCCTCCGAAGGACGGCGCGCAAGGCTGCGATGTCTTGGCGCTGAGATTCGGGGCAGATGCTAATTGATGCTATCCGTTCACCTCTCCGAAGATGCCAAGTTGGTTTATGGCACCATGTATCGAAGGTTTGAGCGGATGCGACCGATGTAGCAGACTTCGTCAGATTCCCCCTCGTTGAGGGGTTTTTGATTATGGGGACGCTCTTCCGTGCAGGCGCAAGCCCCTGCAGTTAATTACGCTACCGCATTGCGGTAACAACTTTCTCCTTCTCCAGATGGTCACTTCGTGTCGTGGGTTTTGTTTTATGTTTTACTGCCCGTGGATCGTCTACGGAGACTGAGTTATGTCGTCGCCCGTAGGGCATGGACTAGTCTAAATCCGCATTATCTTAAATTTGGGTTTGGGGGTTTGGTTTGAGGATACGTCAGCCATGCTTGGGGCTAAGATCAACTCAAACGTTTGTTAAGGATGCGTTAGTCTAGCTTTGTGACTAAGATCAACTTAACGGGATCGTTTAGATCCTACAAAAGAGTGTTTGGACTCTAATGTTCCAGTTTAGGGACGTGGCGGTCCATTGTATGTGTGGCCGTCGGGACCCCTCACCTCTCTGACGACGTTGAAGGATTACAACGACGGATGTCAGAGGGGTTCAGAGATGTACCCTCGAGCCAGAGTTAATTAGGGGGATTCGTAGTCCAGTCTGCTTGAAGGTTTAAGGACGCGTTAGCCATCTTTGAGGCTAAGGTCAACTTAAACAGGACCGTTTAGATCCGACAAAAGAGCATATAGGGGGGGGGGCTCTATTGTTCTAGTTTAAGGACATTGCGGTCTGTGGGTAGTTTAAGGACATTGCGGTCCATGGGTAGTTTAAGGACGTTGCGGTCAATGGGTAGTTTAAAGACATCTCGGTCAATGGGTAGTTTAAAGACATCTCGGTCAATGGGTAGTTTAAAGACATCTCGGTCAATGGGTAGTTTAAAGACATTGCGGTCCATGGGTAGTTTAAAGACATCTCGGTCAATGGGTGGTTTAAGGACATTGCGGTCCAGGTTAAGGACGTCATAGTCCATGGGTTTAAGGACTCCACAGTCCGGTATGTGCTCTGGATGCTTCACACGGGTTCACTGCCGTGCTAGGCGAGGACCAGGCTCCGCTCTGGATGCTTCACACGGGTTCACTGCCGTGCTCTGCGAGGACCAGGATCCGCTCTGGACGTTTCCCGCGGGGTCAAAGAGTGACGTTATCCACGTTCCACGTAACCAGGAATTTTTGTATCATGCATGGGTTTAAGGACCCCACAGTCCATGTCATGAATGGTCTTGGGGACCCGTCACCTCTTTGAAGACATTGAGGGATTACAATGCCAAATATCAAAGGAGTGAAGAGATGTACCCTAGAACCGGGGTGGATTAGATAGTCCGTGGCCCAATTTGGGTCAAGACTGTTCGATTATGTCATGAGCCCATCGGCTCAGTTAATCACAAATTGAGGACTTATGGCCAGCTTGGGCTAAGTCCAGTCAGGTCTGGAATATTGACTCTTTGTTGTTCCATTGAGGGAGAATGTTTGCCTCTATCCCTTTAGCCAATTGGGCCAAAGCCTGGTGTTAAATATTTCAGAGCAATCAGTGTTGAACACTGGGGATAAGATTGATGAGTTAGTGTCCAACACTAAGAGATAATTGGTGTTAAACACCAGTACTAAGGCTTTCTCAAATTAGTGTTAAACACTAAAACAGATCAGTGTTGAACACTGCCGATAAGGCTTTTTAACCAGCATTGAATGCCAAGGCCCGACAGTGTTTTAACACTGGGCTTGAGAGTTTTAATTTTAGTGTTAAACACTAAGGTAAGAAGGATCACGTGGCAGCACGTGAGAGCGCCCTCCCTTCAGTTGTTCTGCTGAAATTATCACTTCTGTCAAAGCATCACGTGCCATCACGCGACGGGCATTCAAATGCTTGTATATCAGAGTTTCTGCCAAGGTCACGTGGGTCACGTGGGGTGCTGCCTCAAAGGGGCTTTCTGTAGGGGTTTTGGGGGGTCACGTGGTGGCACGTGACCCTACCTCTATGTTTTTTTTTTTTTAGAGGATCTGTTACTCCCTTTTTTCAGGAATTAAATTCCTCGAACTTTAAATTTCAGAGGAATTAAATTCCTATTTCCTTTTGAAGACTTATAGAGTTGAACTCTGAATTTTCTGTAGGAATTAAATTCCTCGTTTATATGGAGAACTGAAGAGGGTTCAACCCTTAATAAAAGCTTTCAAGGAATTATACTTCCCATTTTAAAGAATTATAATTAAGGGAATTAAATTCCTGTTATTTCCACAGAACCACATTCTTAATTAGGGTTCAACCCTGTTTCTTTTGTTTTAAAGGAATTAAATTCCCATGATACGGGGTCGAACCCTAATTTTATTTTTTTAAAGGAATTGAATTCCTATAGTTCTGTAAGAATTAAATTCTCATGCTTGCGTTCCCTCTCTATGTTTTGGATCTGCATGGCAGGATCTCAACCCATTGAGAATTAAATTCTCAACCTAAAGGGGAGATGTGCACTTTGCAGATCCTCTATCATAGAGAGAAGAAATGTGCTCTTCTGTTTTATGTATCAGAGTTAAACTCTGTTGGGAATTAAATTCCCCCTCTTTCAAAAGGCCTTCCCTTTCTTACCTAGGGTTTTCGCAGAAGATCGAAGTCTTTTCCAAGTATCAAAGCTTTTCTCCCTTTTTTTTTCTTTCTCTGCGCGTGTGTCCCTATTTTTGTGTCTCTTGGCTCCTATTTATAGGAGAAGCGGCTGAATCAATCAGTTTTTGACGAATCTTCATGGAGATATTTGATTTGCATTCATTGTTCATTCTGGACCTTTGGATTATTAGGTGAATTTTATTCACCGTTGGATTTCAAACCCCGAGATTCTCCCTTTTTATTTTGGTTAGATTTAAGGGGGAAATCTTTCCAAACCCGAGATTTTCCATAAATAAATGACCTCTGAATCTTTAATTTGATTGGATGCATATAGTTGCGTTCCTTTGGCAATATTCGCATTTCTCTCAGAATTTAATTCTGTTGACAAAAAGGGCTTTGAAAGCCGGTCACGTGTGACCACGTGATCCATGGTCACGTGTGAGCACGTGACCCCCTTTGGAATGAGCCTTTTGCGCTGTGTCTTCTGATTGCTGCTTAAACGTCACGTGCTACCACGTGACCCCTGGTCACGTGTGAGCACGTGACCCTTGCTTGAACTCTCTTTCCTTGGTTCGTCTGGAGAACGAGTCTGCTGTCTTGAACGTCACGTGCCAACACGTAACCCTGGTCACGTGGAAGCACATGACTTCTTCTGAAGCCTTTTTCTTGACTTGATCAGAGAAATTGTGTGTCTTTGACGCTTGCATTTAAATGTCACGTGTCGCCACGTGACCCTGGTCACGTGGGAGCACGTGACTCTTTCTGAAGCCCATTTTCTTCAGCGTAGTCAGTAAGCTGAACTCGACTTGATGATGCTTTTAAGGTGTCACGTGCCAACACGTGACCGCTAGTCACGTGTAAGCACGTGACTCTCCTCTGAAGCTTTTCCCAGAAGCTTTCCTGATTTTAAATCAGGAAACACCATCAACTTCCAATATTAGATTCATTCATAACTAACAATAAAAGGTTCTACTTCTCATTTTATTTGACTGACACCAAATAAACCTATCCCATTAAAGATATACTTCAAAGTTCCAAACACCAATTCCAATTGACTAACCCCCTTACTTAATTTGGATCAACAACATAAGCTTATTGAATATTATCAATCACTAAAGTAATATTAAGGAGTATGATAAAGTTCAATGTCAAGACCATGCATAAATTCTCGGAAGAAATATTCAAAAAAAATGATATCATGATCACTCAAGTAATATCTAATTTTCCCACAATAATTGAAAGGCATAGAGTTGAAGGGGATTATGAAGAAAGAATGGACCCAGTCACCACCCATCAAGCAGCTTTCTCCCTACACCAATTTACTTTCTATTTTATGAAAGACATCCTAGTGTTGTCAAATATCTTACGACATGCAAATCAATCTTACGATTCAATACAAGATACAGGAAAATTAATAAGTATCTTATGAATGTATTTGTTGGATGATTGGATCAAGTAGTTTTAGGATACAATTTCTGCATCTTACAATATAATATAATGGAATCACAAATATTCAACCCAACTAATAAATGTGTTTCAAATATATTTAGAAAGATTTTTTAGTCACATTTTGGTTGCCAGTTTTAAGATGAGAAAACAGAATATACGTTTGAATTTCCTATGTTGGCGGGACACATAAGATCACTAAATTCATCGATCCATCCATGTATTTTGTTGTCATCAATCCACCTAACCCTAACCCCAACCTAACCCTAGCCCCAGCCCCACCCAGCCCCAGCCCCCAGCCCCAGCCCAGCCCAGCCCCAGCCCCAGCCCCAGCCCCAGCCCCCAGCCCCCAGCCCCAGCCCAGCCCCCAGCCCCAGCCCAGCCCAGCCCCAACCTAACCCTAACCCCAGCGCGGTCAGCTAAACCCCAACACCAACCCTAAGGCAAACCCTAACCCCAGCCCCAGCCCCAGCAGCAGCGAACCCCAACCCTAACCCTAACCCCAACCCCAACCCCGACCCCGACCGCGACCCCTGCCGAACCTCGATCAACTCGCGCGCGCGCAACCCCCTGACCCCAGACCCAGCACGTATGTTAATCAAAAAATTCTTTAATTTACCTCAAGATTTACTCACCTGACCGGCGGTGGCGACGACCCGAACGGCGTTGGCGACGACCTGAACGGCGGTGGCGACGAGGACGACGGTGGCGACGAGGAGGACGACGGTAGCGATGAGGAGTTGTTTTCGCGCGCGATCGAGATCGAGAGAGAAAGAAATTATGAGTGTAGGCGATCGATCTGTGCTTTAGTAATTTGATATTTAGTTGCCCCTACGGATATACCCGTAGGTCCTTTGTTTGCGGCTCCGTAGGGGCAAACACCAAATTAAGAATTAATATTTTTATTCTTGGACGTCTGGGCCCGTAGGGGCAACCTTTTAGCCCTACAGATTAATCCGTAGGGCCAAGTTAAATCTGCCCCTATGGATTCCAATATCTGTAGGGGCAACCCCCTATTTTACTAGTGTCATACCCAGACACCTGTCCTTTTCGTGCTTAGGTGTCGGTCTCGTATCCAGACGTCAAGGCTCTGGTCTCGGGTTGAGACTCCAAGCTTCTTCAGACGTCTGACTTGTACAGCTGCAAACGTCTGTCGTGTGGTCAGACATCTGGGCTTTGATCTTGGGTTGAGACTTCAAGTTTTTCCTAGACGTTTGACCTGAAAGGGTCAGACGTCTGTCGTTTGAATCTGATGATTGTTTTGATTCGTTATTATGCCCCTCAAGCAGAACGGTGGCTGGACGACGTTGAGTCTGATCCGCAGTTCGACAAAGCGTTGTCTTGATAATGGCTTGGTGAGAGGATCAGCACGTTAATCACGCGTGAAGATGTAACGCACAATGAGTTGGTTGTCAGCGACGCGTTCGCGGACAAAATGAAAGTCAATTTCAACGTGTTTAGTGCGAATGTGGAAAACAGGATTAGCAACAAGATAGGTAGCGCCAATATTATCACACCACAACACAAAAAGGAAATGATTGAACCCAAACTCGTGAAGTAATGATTGAAGCCAAATGAGCTCATTTGCAAGTGCCTTGTATTTAGCCTCTGTGCTTGATCGGGCGACCGTTGCTTGTTTCTTGGAGCTCCATAAAATGAGATTGCACTGCAAAAAAATCATGTAGCCACCAGTGGAACGACAATCCGCGGTAACCACAGCCCAGTCAGCATCACTGAATGTATGCAGATGACGTGGCGAATCTCGGTAGAGAGTGCATGCCATGAAGATAGCAAAGTATGCGCTTAATCAGTGACCAATGGTGCTCATTAAGAGTGTGCATATGCTAACATGCTTGATTGACTGCGAAGGAAATATCAGGACGAGTGATGGTGACATATTGAAGAGCGCCAACAATGCTGCGATACATAGATGGATCAGCGAGGGGAGTGGAAAGCAGAGCATCGGTAGAGGTGAAGGTGGCTATGGGCGTTGACATTGGGCGCTCAGCAGTCATTTTGGAGCGCTTAAAAATATCCACAATATATTGAGATTGAGATAGGAGGCAGCTGTCGGGGTGAGGACAAAGTTCGACACCAAGGAAATAGTGAGCGGTACCAAGGTCACGAACAAAGAATTCCCGATGAAGAGAAGCAATGAGGTTAGTAATGCCCCCTTGATCCGAACCAGTAATTAGAATATCGTCGACATAAATCCGTGAGTGCCGATTCCAACGGAAGAAGAATGAAGTATCCATTTTGGTATCAAGGAAGACGAGTTGAAGAAGTCGGGTACTCAGGTGTTTGAACCAAGGACGAAGAGCCCGACGAAGGCCGTAAAGAGAGCGATGCAGTCGACAAACATGTTTGGGAAATTGAGAGTGGGTGAAGCTAGGGAGTTGGTCTATATAAACCACCTCCTCAAGATGACCATGTAAAAATGCATTCAATATATCCAGTTGTCGCACCGGCCAACCCGAGCTAATCGCAATTGCAAGAAGCAAGCGAACCGCGATTATCTTGATAATGGGACTGAAAGTGTCGAAGTAGTCGATGCTGGGCTATTGCCGAAACCCCTTATCCACAAGCAGTGCTTTGTGATGCTCAATCGAGCCGTCAGCACAACGTTTGAGCTTGAACACTCATTTTCACCCGACGACAATGAAGTGATGTTGGCGAGGGACTAGCGTCTATGTGCCATTGCGAAGTAGAGCATAAAATTCAGAGGATATAGAGGCACGCTAAGACGGGTTCTTGGATGCCTGTGTGAACCAGGTAGGCTCGACCGAAGCAGTGGTAAGAATCGATGTAGGTAATGCGTGACTGCTTATAAACGCGTGAGGTGGCAGAGAATTAACGATTGGGTCAGTGAAGGCATAGATGTCGGTAAGGGAACGCATGCGAAGAGCTGGAGACTCATGAGAAGTGCTCGACGAGGTGGTGAAAGGGGAGTCCGTGAGGGGGGAGGATTGCGCTAAATGCTTTGGGCCAGGGTCAGCAGTAGGCGGCGATCGAACAACACTACTGTAAGCGGGACTGCGGGTCGATGTTGGGGAGTTCGTGGGAGAGGAAGTAACCGCATATAAGTGGCTGGGTTGGGCGAGTTCTGGTGGCTGGCGTGGAGAAGACCCAAGTATGCCAGCCACACGAGAGGGGACGGTGGCGGGCACTAAAGGTAATACTAGACTCAGAGCCAAGGATACCCGCTCCTGATAAGGGCGCACTGTTCGGATGCAAGTCTCTGGTATAATTTGAACCTGAAAAGGGAAAGCAATCTTCATCAAAAATAACATGCCTAGACATATACATGCAGCCAGATTGTATGTGGAGACAACGGTAACCAAGGTGTTGAGCACTATAACCCATGAACACACAACGATCGGATCGGTTAGCAAGTTTATATTGGGCGTAGGGACGAAGCCAAGGATAGCACGGACATCCAAATATGCGTAGGAAGGTGTAGTTTAGGCGGTGACCAAATAATTTGTAGAGAGGGGTATCGTTATGAATGACTGGTGTAACGAGACGATTAATTAGAAAGACGGCAGTTTGCACGTCCTCATCCCAGTAAAGAGAAGGGATGAAGGCATGAGTAAGAAGAGCATGAGCTGTTTCTATAATATGACGGTGTTTGCGTTCCGCTCTAAGTTTTGTTCAGGAGTGTAGGACAGGAAACATGATGAAGGATACCCTCAGTGGCTAGATGACGATGAAGGGATTGATATTCACCATCCCAATCAGTGTCGTTGGAACCGACAAAAGATATCAAATAAATCAGACTTATTACGCATCAGAAATAACCAGGTAAATTTGCTATAGTCATCAACAAAAGTAACATAATAACGGAAACCATAGTGAGATAAAATAGGAGCAGGGCCCCAAATATTAGAATAAATTAAATCTAAAGGTACCAAAGACACAGTTGATGACAATTCAAAAGAGAGTTTGTGGCTTTTAATTTTCATGCAACTAGAACAGACTGACTCTCTACGACTCTTAACAGTTAGTAAATAAAAACTAGATAGAATCCTGACTATAATTTTTAAAGCTGGATGACCTAAGCGAGCGTGCCATGAGGAAGTAGAGGTACATTCACCAATAAAATCGGAGGGATACGAGACATTTGGAAGTGGCAATTGGTACATTCCATTATTGAGGTGGCCTTGAAGTAGAACTGTTCCCGACTTCGGATCCTTCACAAAACAATCAAACGGGTGAAACTAAAAAATAACATTGTTATATTTAGTAAATTTATGAACAGATAAGAGATTTTTCATTATTGAAGAAATATAAAGAACATTAAACATTTAAAGTGATCGAGAAGACGATGGAATTGCTGTGTGGCCATAGTTAAGAATACGCAAATCTGTACCATTATCTACACATATTGTATCTGTACCTTTGTAAAAGGCTGCCGCGAGGAGTTGAGTATAATCTGGCATGATATGATATGTTGCCCCTGAGTCAGGATACCATTCAGAAGACGCAATGCTTGGACTGCTCGAGGGATATGTTGGAGGTATATGTGACAGCATGGCGTAAGGTGCAGGTCCTTGATAATGCCTATCTGATCTTACATTCTTAGACCGCATGGCATGAAATTGTGAATGTCACGCCCCGCTTCCCAGTGTACGGCGAAGGGGACGAGGCTGGCCGCTACGTATTTACTCAGAAGTAACACGCTAACCGTATCTAAGCAATATGAGTAAAATGCACAAGAGACAATGACAATGGATATAATTGAATATCAACTTTATTTATTAACATTCTTTTTACAATACATCTGAAAAGTAAATACATGGAATGGAAAGCAATACCTAAACAGTAGCATAAAAGAAATAGAAAATACAGAATGTAAATGTGTACAAGGAATCTAAAGCTCTGGGTCGAAAGCTAGCTGGTCCAAATCCTCGCTGGTGGGCTAGATCTCCTGAAGGTCCAAATCACCTGACGACATTCCAAAGAAGAAGAAAGAGAATGTCGTCAGCGAACAAATCGTTCGGTAAGTCCAAAGATGAGGGAGAAATAGAATAGACAGAGAGAAAGTGTAACTTTTAAAGTTGTATTATATTGTTGACGCTGTTATTTGTAGCTTGGTACAGAAGATGCCAGTGTATACGTGTAGCACCCGGGCCCAATAATACTATTTATATTACTAGTTGAGGGTTGTCTACTGCTCATTCCAATTTTCCCGATTTTCTGGTGTTTGTTGCTAAATTTTAACCGGTTAAGTCATTTTGGCACATACCAAATTTTAACTCCTAAAATGAAATTTAAAATGTCCATGTTGGCCTACTCGTCGCCACTAGTAGCGTGGTAGCGTCCGCGTGTCGAGATTCCGTTCCGTTTGGCTAAACGGGCAAGTTTGGGCGACTACGCGCGCGTGCAAGTGTCCGACTTGGGGGCATGCATTTTAATGATTAAACACCTCTTTTCAAAATTTGGAACCCGCTTAAAATCCTATAATTTGAATTTGGAACATTTGGGCGCAACCCGGGCGCGATTTGGAAATGTTTCATTTCGCGCCAAAAAGGGCCCGTTTCAATTTAATATCTAAACTATAATTATACGAATCTAAGATTTCCTTAGCATTAAATCCTTCATAAATCCTACGTAAATCCTTCTCAATATTTTTCCCCCAGCCAATCACGAGCTCCCATTGAGCTCGTGGGCCCCGCCTTCCTTTCCCCATCTCTCTCTCTCTCTCTTCCCTCAATCTTTCTCTCAATCTCTTTCTCTCTCCAATCTCTCTCTCTCTCTCTTCATATATTTAACCCCATGCAGCAGCCGCCTCCCCGAACCCATCTTCACCACGAGCAATCGCCTCAAACCCTAACCCTAGCCCTCGCAACCTCACCGCCGACCTCCTCACGACCTCCCGTCACCGCCCTCGCCACCACGAGACTCACCGCACCTTCCTTCCCTCGTTCTCCCGCCGATCTCCGCACCTGCACCCAACCCGACCTCGCCTCCAACCCTCGCAGACCTCGCCGTCGACGCGACCTTCCGTCGCCGACGACCCCCACGACTCCCTCTCACCCTCCTCGTCGCGACCTCGTCATCACCTCCCTTCCTCTCCTCGCCGGACCACCAACCCGAGCCCTCCATCCATCGCCTACCCCCGCTGTTCACCGGAGAACGCGCCGGCGACCTCGCCGTCGTCACCAGGGCCACCTCCTTCTCCCCCTCGACCACCAGAGTCGACTACCACCCTTGTACTCGCCGCAGCACCCTCACCCGCGCACCCCGAAGCCTTCAGCCCTTGCTGCAGCCGCCGCCGTTGCCTCGCCGGCGTTCCAGCGCCGTCGAGCTCGCCGGGGTCACCTGGTCTATCTCTCTGTAAGTTCCCTCTTCCTTCCTTTGTGCAGTATAAACCCCCCCGCTGATCGCATTGAATCTTGTGTCTGTTTCTAACTTGTTGTCGCGTTTTGCCGGAATCCGACCGTGCCGTCTTGGCGAACCCGACGCTCCAGCGAAGCCCCCTGGTCCGTGTGATCCCGTTGTTCTCTGTTGGGACTCGATCCGTGGCCCGTGCTATCATATCGGGTTTTCTGCCGACATCGCATCCGTGTTCCAGTTTGCAGACCGTCGAGGCAAGTATCTGAATACTTGCTTGAACATGCTTGCGTGCGAGATCTAGTCTTGCCACGCAATTGAACTCATACTATTTAATACCACAACTTAATGATGGCATTTGATATCGTATTATTGCAGTTATCTTTATAACGGAATCGTTACAACAGTTCCTCGTAATTAATCAACCCCCACCAATCCATATTTCAACCAAACAAAACAATTGAATCATATCTGCTTAAACTGTTAAATCATTCACGAAACAATTATTATACTTAATGTAAATTCCTGTAGCGTCATTACTTCAGAATTGTGGATATTGATTTACCTTGTGGCTATTGCACCCTAAAGATGATTGAACCTGTTAACAAGAGAATACAAAATATCATTGTGTTTACATGGATTGTTATTGTTGTTTACTGTTTCCTGCTGCTGTTCATTATTGTTTGTATACCGGTTGTGAGCACTTACCCGATTGCACGACATATTGGCCTGACCCTGCCACACCTGACATATACATACATACCGACTCATCCTGTCGTACCATGACATTACCTGTTTCATGATTTCATGCCTAATGCCGACAAACCTAACCATTCCTGCTGTCGATCCAGACAGACCTACTTTTACTTGATTTTGTGTTGGCATTAGTCCTTGACTACTGAATACCTGACCTGACATACATAGTTTGGGGGTATGGGGAAATCAAAGGTGAAACCGACTTGTAACTCAACAGTTCGATACATTGTTCTGATCAGTCTTACGGGCTTGGCCAGCTCCGGAGTGTTGATGCTGACATCACTCGTCCATCCTACTACCTTTTACTGCTTAGCGGCACGTCTCGGATTCAGTCCCGAGGGTCATGACCGTGGTCCCGGGCACGCACGGGATACTATTGAGTTACATCGACGATTCATCAATTGGTTTCAAAGACTATAGAGTAGAAAACCTGATAGGACAGTTTGGATACCATTGCACATTACCCTGCTTGATATCACTGCTTTATTCATGTTCATACTTGCATTGCTTATTACCTTGTTTATACTATACTTGATATCATGACGCGCTGACGTCTGGGTTTTGCATGGCCCAGATTCCGTACCATTGTCGACGACCGAGCAAGAGTGCTTCAGCCAGCAGGCTGAACAGTGAGTCTTTAGGATTTAGTTTATTTATTTCTTTTCATTTCCAGATGTGAGCCCGCATTATGGGACGTACTGTTTATTCATGGTATTGGATCATTAGCTTCCGCACTTATTGTTTATTGATTCTTGTTATTATGGATTTGGACATGTATTAGATTAGTTTTTATCTTGTTCTTGATATCCTTACAACCGTAATGTGACTGTGGATGGATACTTCCTACCCACAGGTAGCATGGTTGGCTATGTCACGTGCCCAATCTTGTGTACTCTGGGAAGCGGGGCGTGATATGGTTTTATGGTATCAGAGCCATAAGTTAATTGGGTTGATTCTTTGTAGTTGGGTATTGCACCCGATACACGAATCAGGATACCCGTGATTAGGAAACATGTCCTGCCACTTTGACCGTTTTACCATCCTTGAATCATTCTTCCGGATCATGTCGACATGCAAACTTACTTTGCATTGTTAACTCGAAAACCTAACTTCTTGTTATCTCTAGGACTTAGGCGACTTGGGTGGAGTTAAGTAATTGCGGCTATGATACCGCGGCATAGCTACAATGCAGCACTCTATTTAAGTATCTTGGAGTTCTAGCCTTGATCCACATTCAGAATCTATCATCATGCTAATGTTGGGTGTTTTGAGTTCAGGATTATGACAGGTAAGAAGTTGAAGACGTACCGGAGGCGTGTGAACGAAGCCGCCATGCTTGGAGAGATAAGAGGAATACTGGAAATCAAAGAAACAGACCGAGCTGATCCAGCAGCACGCGGACTTGTTTCAGGAAGGTTTGCAGATCGTTCAGCAGTCTGTAAACGAAGTTGGAACTAGACCAGTCGACCGAGTAAGGACCGTAGCAGATTTCAGACGGTTGGGCCCGACCACTTTCACTGGTCTGGAGGAGCTGTTGCCAGCCGAGCAGTGGCTAGTAACACGGAGAATTTGCTGTTTGCGACACAGATCCCAGAAGACAAGAGTGTTGATGTGGTGCGCATTCAGCTGGTGGATTACGCCCGAGAGTGATGGCTTGTGGAGGAGACCCGCTTGCCCAGGCCGATCAGTTGGGCGGATTTCTCTAAAAGTTTCCTAGAGAACCTCTTCCCGCGGACCGCACGGGAGGAAATGGAAGAGAAGTTCATCGGACTAAGGCAGAATGGAGCAGCCGTGAACGTGCATGCAGCAGAGTGGACGAGACTCAGTAGTCTCGCTGGACCTTTCGCGGCCAACGATGTAGACAGCAGTTGCGGTAAGAAGCAGTTCTGTTGGGCCAGTCGAGTTTAGGGCCAGGCCGACAATCAATATTCTTGCGGCTATGGTAGTGGATAGTAATGAAGACCCGACTGTTGTCCGCGACTTTATGGATGTGTTTGAAGATATTTCGGGCTTACCGCCGAAGCGAGATGTGGAGGTTGTGTTTGACCTTATTCCTGGCACAGCGCCAGTATCAAAATCTTATTATCCGATGGCACTGGTGGAATTGGAAGAAGTTAAGAAACAAGTAGGTGAATTACTCGAGAAGGGATGGATTCGAAGCAGCAACTCACCTTGGGGAGCTCCAGTTCTTTAGTAAAGAAGAAGGATGGCACGAGATGGATGTGCATTGGCCTTCGAGACGTTGAAGCAGAAGTTGATAACCGCCCCGATCCTGACCGTACCGGATAATTCAGAAGGACTGGTGATTCATAGCGACGCATCTGGAAAGGGATTGGGATGTGTTTTAGTGCAGAATGGGAAAGTCGTCGCTTACGCATCGAGACAACTGAAGACTCATGAGAAGAACTATCCGACTCATGACTTAGAGCTTGCAGCCGTGATCTTCGCCCTGAAGATTTGGAGACACTACCTTCTGGGCGAGAGAGTTGAAGTCTTTACGGATCACAAGAGTTTGAATTATGTGTTCACTCAGAAGGAGTTGAACATGAGGCAACGCAGATGGTTGGAGCTGATGGCCGACTATGACCTTGATCTTAAGTACCACCCGGGAAAAGTTAACGTCGTGCCAGATGCGCTAAGTCGGTTACCAGCAATTCAGTTATTGACTGCACAGAGAGAGATCATTGAGGAGTTTCGGAGATTTGACTTGGAGGTTGTGCTACCGCGTGCTACAGGACAGTTTATGCAGTTGCAAGTACAATCGTCCTTAGTTGAGAAGATTAAAGCCGCACAATCGCAGGATCCTAGACTACAAAAGTTTCGAGAGCAGGTGGAAGCCGGACTACGAACCGATTTACTGATCCATGAAGATGGTTCGTTGAGATATGGTAGCCGTGTGTGTGTGCCAAAAGGAGATGTGCGTGAAGAGCTTATGAAGGAGGCACACAGTTCAGTTTACTCTGTACATCCAGGAGGGACAAAGATGTACCGAGATATTCGACAGCACTTCTGGTGGGAAGGTATGAAACGGGAAATTGCTCGCTTCGTGGCTAAGTGCTTGGTGTGTCAGCAAGTCAAGGCTGAACACCAAAGGGTTGCTGGTTTGTTGCAACCACTTCCGATCCCTCAGTAGAAGTGGGAACATATAACCATGGATTTCGTGACGGCTTTACCGCGGAGTCCAAAGGGCAACAATGCTGTATGGGTGATTGTCGATCGGTTGACCAAAGCAGCTCACTTTATTCCTTTTCGGGTTGGTCAATCGACAGAGACTTTGGCAGAGCGGTACATGCAGGAGATTGTCAGATTGCATGGAGTACCGGTAAGCATCGTGTCCGATCGGGACACTCGGTTCTTGTCGCACTTTTGGAGGAGTTTACAAGAAAGTGTGGGGACTCGATTGAAGTTTAGCACAGCTTATCATCCTCAGACTGATGGACAATCAGAGAGAACGATCCAGACCCTTGAAGATATGTTGAGGGCTTGCATGTTGGACTTCAAAGGTTCTTGGGAAGATCATCTACACCTGGTGGAGTTTTCGTACAACAATAGCTTCCAAGCAACAATTCAGATGGCTCCGTTTGAAGCGTTGTATGGTCGTAAGTGCCGTTCGCCGGTTTGTTGGGATGATGTTGGTGAACGAAGGTTACTAGGACCAGATTTGGTGGTACAGACAGTCGAGAAGGTGAATACAATCAGGAAGCATATGAAGGCAGCTCAAGACATACAGAAGAGTTGGGCCGACACGTCAAGAAGACCTCTGGAGTTCGCTGTGGGTGATTTGGTATTCCTGAAGATATCACCGACTAGAGGAGTGATTCGCTTTGGAAGTCGGGGAAAGCTTAGCCCCCGATTCGTTGGACCCTTCGAGATATTGGAGCGTGTTGGAGAGGTATCGTACCGGTTGGCGTTACCACAGTCTTTAGCAGGAGTTCACGATGTGTTTCATGTGTCTCAACTACGGAGGTATGTTCGTGATGAGACTCATGTCTTGGATCATTCAGAGTTGACCGTACGGGAGGACCTGACTTTTGAGGAGCGACCAGTTGAAATCAAGGATCGAAGAGAAAAGGTTCTTAAGAACAAGGTTATCCCTCTTGTGCTAGTTTCTTGGGGTAACCGATCGCATGGAGAATCCACTTGGGAGCGAGAAGACGAGATCCGGCAGAAATTCCCTCACCTTTTCCAGTAGTTAGCTATCTTGTATTCTTGGAATTTCGAGGACGAAATTCTTTTGTAGTTGGGTATGATGTAGCACCCGAGCCCAATAATACTATTTATATTACTAGTTGAGGGTTGTCTACTGCTCATTCCAATTTTCCCGATTTACTGGTGTTTGTTGCTAAATTTTAACCGGTTAAGTCATTTTGGCACATAACAAATTTTAACTCCTAAAATGAAATTTAAAATGTCCATGTTGGCCTACTCGTCGCCACTAGTCGCGTGGTAGCGTCCGCGTGTCGAGATTCCGTTCCGTTTGGCTAAACGGGCAAGTTTGGGCGACTACGCGCGCGTGCAAGTGTCCGACTTGGGGGCATGCATTTTAATTATTAAACACCTCTTTTCAAAATTTGGAACCCGCTTAAAATCCTATAATTTGAATTTGGAACATTAGGGCGCAACCCGGACGCGATTTGGAAATGTTTCATTTCGCGCCAAAAAGGGCCCGTTTCAATTTAATATCTAAACTATAATTATACGAATCTAAGATTTCCTTAGCATTAAATCCTTCACAAATCCTACGTAAATCCTTCTCAATATTTTCCCCCCAGCCAATTACGAGCTCCCATTGAGCTCGTGGGCCCCGCCTTCCTTTCCCCATCTCTCTCTCTCTCTTCCCTCAATCTTTCTCTCAATCTCTTTCTCTCTCCAATCTCTCTCTCTCTCTTCTTATATTTAACCCCATGCAGCAGCCGCCTTCCCGAACCCATCTTCACCACGAGCAATCGCCTCAAACCCTAACCCTAGCCCTCGCAACCTCACTGCCGACCTCCTCACGACCTCCCGTCGCCGCCCTCGCCACCACGAGACTCACCGCACCTTCCTTCCCTCGTTCTCCCGCCGATCCCCGCACCTGCACCCAACCCGACCTCGCCTCCAACCCTCGCAGACCTCGCCGTCGACGCGACCTTCCGTCGCCGACGACCCCCACGACTCCCTCTCACCCTCCTCGTCGCGACCTCGTCATCACCTCCCTTCCTCTCCTAGCCGGACCACCAACCCGAGCCCTCCATCCATCGTCTACCCCCGCTGTTCACCGGAGAACGCGCCGGCGACCTCGCCGTCGTCACCAGGGCCACCTCCTTCTCCCCCTCGACCACCAGAGTCGACTACCACCCTTGTACTCGCCGCAGCACCCTCTCCCGCGCACCCCGAAGCCTTCAGCCCTTGCTGCAGCCGCCGCCGTAGCCTCGCCGGCGTTCCAGCGCCGTCGAGCTCGCCGGGGTCACCTGGTCTATCTCTCTGTAAGTTCCCTCTTCCTTCCTTTGTGCAGTATAAACCCCCCCCGCTGATCGCATTGAATCTTGTGTCTGTTTCTAACTTGTTGTCGCGTTTTGCCGGAATCCGACCGTGCCGTCTTGGCGGACCCGACGCTCCAGCGAAGCCCCCTGGTCCGTGTGATCCCGTTGTTCTCTGTTGGGACTCGATCCGTGGCCCGTGCTATCATATCGGGTTTTCTGCCGACATCGCATCCGTATTCCAGTTTGCAGACCGTCGAGGCAAGTATCTGAATACTTGCTTGAACATGCTTGCGTGCGAGATCTAGTCTTGCCACGCAATTGAACTCATACTATTTAATACCACAACTTAATGATGGCATTTGATATCGTATTATTGCAGTTATCTTTATAACGGAATCGTTACAACAGTTCCTCGTAATTAATCAACCCCCACCAATCCATATTTCAACCAAACAAAACAATTGAATCATATCTGCTTAAACTGTTAAATCATTCACGAAACAATTATTATACTTAATGTAAATTCCTGTAGCGTCATTACTTCAGAATTGTGGATATTGATTTACCTTGTGGCTATTGCACCCTAAAGATGATTGAACCTGTTAACAAGAGAATACAAAATATCATTGTGTTTACATGGATTGTTATTGTTGTTTACTGTTTCCTGCTGCTGTTCATTATTGTTTGTATACCGGTTGTGAGCACTTACCCGATTGCACGACATATTGGCCTGACCCTGCCACACCTGACATATACATACATACCGACTCATCCTGTCGTACCATGACATTACCTGTTTCATGATTTCATGCCTAATGCCGACAAACCTAACCATTCCTGCTGTCGATCCAGACAGACCTACTTTTACTTGATTTTGTATTGGCATTAGTCCTTGACTACTGAATACCTGACCTGACATACATAGTTTGGGGGTATGGGGAAATCAAAGGTGAAACCGACTTGTAACTCAACAGTTCGATACATTGTTCTGATCAGTCTTACGGGCTTGGCCAGCTCCGGAGTGTTGATGCTGACATCACTCGTCCATCCTACTACCTTTTACTGCTTAGCGGCACGTCTCGGATTCAGTCCCGAGGGTCATGACCGTGGTCCCGGGCACGCACGGGATACTATTGAGTTACATCGACGATTCATCAATTGGTTTCAAAGACTATAGAGTAGAAAACCTGATAGGACAGTTTGGATACCATTGCACATTACCCTGCTTGATATCACTGCTTTATTCATGTTCATACTTGCATTGCTTATTACCTTGTTTATACTATACTTGATATCATGACGCGCTGACGTCTGGGTTTTGCATGGCCCAGATTCCGTACCATTGTCGACGACCGAGCAGGAGTGCTTCAGCCAGCAGGATGAACAGTGAGTCCTTAGGATTTAGTTTATTTATTTCTTTTCATTTCCAGATGTAAGCCCGCATTATGAGACGTA
The DNA here is from genome assembly GCA_030015575.1 of Agapanthus africanus. Taxonomy (NCBI): domain Eukaryota; kingdom Viridiplantae; phylum Streptophyta; class Magnoliopsida; order Asparagales; family Amaryllidaceae; genus Agapanthus; species Agapanthus africanus. The sequence goes on along the minus strand of JASDDO010000024.1, from coordinate 93,115,659 downwards.
CTGTTTATTCATGGTATTGGATCATTAGCTTCCGCACTTATTGTTTATTGATTCTTGTTATTATGGATTCGGACATGTATTAGATTAGTTTTTATCTTGTTCTTGATATCCTTACAACCGTAATGTGACTGTGGATGGATGCTTCCTACCCACAGGTAGCATGGTTGGCTATGTCACGTGCCCAATCTTGTGTACTCTGGGAAGCGGGGCGTGACAATACGAGAGGAGTCTCACTAGACCAGAGACTACGGTATTGTTCCCCTCCGAAAGACGGCGCGACAGACGTCTTGCCTAAGATTCGGGGCAGATGCTAATGGGTGCTATCCGTTTACCTCTCCGAAGATGCCAAGTTGATTTATAGCACCGCGTATCGAAGGTTTAAACGGATGCGTCCGATGTAGCAGACTTCGTCAGATTCCCCCTCGCTTGAGGTGTTTTTGATTGTGAGGACGCTCTTCCCTGCAGGCACAAGCCCCTGCAGTTAATTACGCTACCGCATTACGGTAACAACTTTCTCCTTCTCCATGTGGCCACTTCGTGTCGTGTGTGTTTATTTTGTGTTTGGTTGCCCATGGATTGTATACGGAGACTGAGTTATGTCGTCGCCCGTAGGGCGTGGATTAGTCCAAATCCGTATTATCTTAGATTTGGGTTTGGGGGTTTGGGTTTAAGGATACGTTAGTCTCGTTTGAGAATAAGATCTACTTAAACGTTTGTTAAGGATACGTCAGCCTAGTTTTTAAACTAAGATCAACTTAACGGGATCGTTTAGATCCGACAAGAGAGCAATTAAGGGAGCCCTGTTGTTTAGTTTAGTGACATTGCGGTCGATAGGTAGTTTAAGGACATTGCGGTCCAGTGTTAGTTTTAAGACATTGCGGTCGAGGTTAAGGACGTCGTAGTCCGTGGATTTAAGGACTCCACAGTCCAATATTAGTTTTAAGACATCACGGTCGAGGTTAAGGACGTCATAGTCCGTTGTTAGTTTTAAGACATTCCGGTCAAGGTTAAGGACGTCATAGTCCGAGGGTTTAAGGACCCCACAGTCCATCGTTAGTTTTAAGACATCCCGGTCAAGGTTAATGACCTCATAGTCCATGAGTTTAAGGACCCCACAGTCCGTCGTTAGTTTTAAGACAACCTAGTCAAGGTTAAGGACCTCATAGTCCATGAGTTTTAGGACCGCACAGTCCGTATCAATACGTGGTCATCGGGACCCGTCACCTCTTTGAAGACGTTGAGGAATTACAACGCCAAGTATCAAAGGAGTGAAGAGATGTACCCTTAAACCGAGGTAGATCAAATAATCTTTGGCCCAATTTGGGACCAAGACCAATTAATTATGTTATGAGCCCATTAGCCCAGTTAAGTTTGAATTGAGGACTTATGGCCAGCTTGGGCTAAGTCCAATCATGTTTAGAATATTGGCTTTCTGTTGGTCCATTGAAGGAGAGGCTTTGCCTCTAGAAACTTAGCCAATTGGGCTAAAACTAGTATTGAACACTAGAGACCAACAGTGTTGAACACTGGGAATAAGATTAACAAGTTAGTGTTAAACACTAAAAGATAATCAGTGTTGAACACTGGGAACAGAGTTTTCAAATTAGTGTTAAACACTAAGACAAATCAGTGTTAAACACTGGGAACAAAGATTTCAAATTAGTGTTAAACACTAAGGAAATCAGTGTTAATCACTGGGAGCAGAATTTTCCAAATTAGTGTTTGAACACTAAGGAAATCAGTGTTAAACACTGGAAATGGAGTTTTCAAACTAGTGTTAAACACTATGGAACTCAGTGTTAAACACTGGGAACAGATCATCAGTTTGATGCTATATATTGTAAGAGAAGAGATCACGTGGGGGCACGTGATGGCATCCAAAAGGTGGGGCCAGATCCCCTTCATTTTGTTCTACAGATAAGTGTTTAACACTTTTAATTCTGAAGGCCATCACGTGTGGGCACGTGATGGGGGCTCACGCTTTGATCTGTTAGAATGTTCATTAGGGGTCACGTGGTGACACGTGAGGGCGCCCCAGAGCTTCTTTTCTTTTGCTTTTTCTTTACGCGCTTTGGGGGTCACGTGGAGCACGTGAGGCGTTGCCTCAAAGTTCTTCTTTATGGATCTTTACAGGGGTCACGTGGTAACACGTGATCCTGTTTCTTTGCCTGTTTGAAGATGTGTTATCTTTTTAAGAATTAAATTCTTCATAGGGTTAAACCCTAGCAATAAACTTTAGAGGAATTAAATTCCTGTTTTCTTCTGAAGAATTATATTCTTAGATAGGGTTAAACCCTAATTTCTTTTCTGTGGGAATTAAATTCCTCATGTATGTAAAGAATTGAATTCTGGCATGGGGTGAAACCCTAATTTCTTCTTTCTTTTTTTTAGGGGAATTAAATTCTTGTGATTTTGAGAGAATTAAGTTCTTAATTAGGGTTAAACCCTGGTTCTGTCTATTTTAAAGGAATTAAATTCCCATAACATAGGGTTGAACCCTAATTTTATCTCAAAGGAATTGAATTCCTATAGTTCTGTGAGAATTAAATTCTCAAACTTCCATTCCCCTTCTATGCTTTGGATCTGCATGGCAGGATCTCAACTCAATGAGAATTAAATTCTCAATTCATGGGGAGATGTGCACTTTGCAGATCCTCTGCTAGAGAAAGAACTAAGCTCTTCTTTTTGTATAAGAGTTAAACTCTTTGAGAATTAAATTCTCCTTTTTAACCCTCTCCCTTCTTACCTAAGGTTTTCTTTTGCAGAGGATCAAATTCTTCCCAAAATCTCAAGGCTCTATTTCTCTCTCTCCGTATGTCTCTGTATGTGTTCCCGTTCTATTCTTCTTGGCTCCTATTTATAGGAGAAGGAAGAAAATCAATCAGTTTTTGAGAATCTTTCATTAAAAGATTTGATTTGTTTATTGAGAGATTTGATTTACATTCATCATTCATCTGGACCTTTGGATTATTAGGTGAATTTTATTCACCATTGGATTTTAAATCCAAAGATATCCCTTTGTTATTTCAGTTAGATTTTAAGGGGAAATCTTTCCAAGTTCAAGATTTTTCCATAAATAGGTGATATTTTAATCACCTTTAGATCTTTAATCCAACGGTTCCAAATAATCATTCTCTTTTGGAAAGATTTGAATGCTTTCAGAATTTAATTCTGTTAAATAAAGAGGCTTTGAAAGCCGGTCACGTGTGGCCACGCGACCCCTGGTCACGTGTGGCCACGCGACCCCTGGTCACGTGTGGCCACGCGACCCCTTGAACGGGCCTTTCTTCTCCTTTTGCGCTCTGTTCTCTGGCCGCTGCTCAGCCGTCATGTGCCAACACGTGACCCCTGGTCACGTGTGAGCACGTGACCTTTTCTGGAGCCTTTTCTTTGATTTAAACAGGGAGTGAATCTGCCTTTTGCCGCTGCTTTTAAATGTCACGTGTCACCACGTGACCGCTGGTCACGTGTTAGCACGTGATGCCTCCTCTATAAGTTTTCCTGATTTTAAATCAGGAAACAAATGCCCTCACAGCGTTGTTCTCACGTGTCTGCACGTGAGTGCAACGCTGTCATTTTTTATGACCGTTGGATTTCTCTAGGGATTTGGGAAGATGAAGCGTCTCCATCACATCCTATAAATATAGGGGTCATTTCAGAAACGCCTCCACTCTTGCTTATCTTCCTCCTTGCAAACTTTTTCTGAGAATTTAATTCTCTTCTTCCAGAGCTTAGTTCTCTGCCTTGAAACATTTTCAGAGTTTAACTCTGTTCAAAAGACTCTTTTCTTCAGGTAATGCTCTTGAATGAACGATGAACTTTCACATTCCTCTGGATTTTAGATCCAAAGCAAGGGTTTTTACCCTTTTTAACAGGAACCCATTCTTTCTTTAAGCTTTTCAATCAAAATATGAAACCATTTAATCTTCAACAGTAGATCTTTTAGGGCTTGTATGATCTTTAGGGAGATGATGATGGCGGTTCAAATCCATGGAATTTAATTCCATCCCAAAAATGTTTCTGGGAATTTAATTCCCTTTTCTCAATAAGGAATTTAATTCCTATGAAGAACTCAGTTTCTTCGCATGGAGGCTTCTTAGGGTCTCTTTGCCCTAGGTTGTCCTTCTGTAATTAATGAAGCAGAAGCTTTGTAACAATTCTCATGACCTTTATTTCAGGTATTATGGATGCCTATATGTATGGTCTTGACGAAATCATTTCTTATGGGAATATTCGTGCACTGGGCCGCAGTCAGAACCAGGAGTTCACCAATGCTCAGTGCGCTGAGATCATGAGCCGCTTCGACGAGTACAACCATCGGCTACTCTCTCGTCGCTCTTCTCTTCTGAGACTCATCGTGCTGGCGATCTGGGAGGCACTCCCTCTCTTTTGCATCGGCGTACCGCTCGGGGCATTGGACACTGCTGAGGATAAGGTACATTCGGTGTACCTGATGAGCTTGATCTCAAAGAGGAGGCGAGATCACCTCATTGATCTCTTACACCAGGCTTTTCAGCAGTCAGCCATACTTGCCGCCTATCGGAGGGTGGAGGACATTCGTGAGGACCCCGACGCTTGCGACCGCGAGAGGAAGCATACCAGGATGGTTCGAAATGCCTGGAAGATCTTGGACAAAGTTACATTCGAGTTTCTCAATCCCTGTCCCGCGTATGAGGTCTTACCGTTGTAAACGTTTTCTTTTTATTTTGTACGAACCTTTTTAAAACCTGAATGATAAATCTTATTATGTCTTTCTGTGTTTGCATACCCCTTTTTTTGTGGGATTTTTTCATACATCCATCATTCATTTTTTTATTGTTGCTGCCGATGTGTTCAGCTTACGGGGCATTATTTCATTTTCTAGCACACACCAAGCATGTTGCTCACGTGTTCCATACGGGAGGGGCCTTTTATGGGGCTATTCAATTTTCCATGCCATGTTTCTGTGCATGGCATGAGAAAAAGGAGCCTTGGAAATAGTTCCCTTTTTTTGATTTCCAACGCTTTCCCCTTTTTGGGCCTTGGAAATAGTTCCATCATGCCATGTTCTTCGCGCGTAGCATTTAATGCTCCCCTTTATAGTCTTGAGGCCAGAGTCTGCTTCCTCTTCACAGAGAATTTCATTCCTATTTTGACGTGATTTAATTTGGGGAAGCAACTGAGTGTTATGGCCTGCAACCGTCCACACGCTCGTCGACAGCCCTGGGAGGTGCCTATCGAGGAGATGATCCCGCGCTTTGCCGCATGATTGGTGGATCCTCTCCTTACCGATGACGAATGTGACTCGGCGGTGTATGAACTCTCGATCCGTAGGGGGTCCCCCCTCCCGATGGGGTCTCTCTGGCTCCGGATGATTCTCGCGGCCGTGCTTGCCGACATCCCTCCTCACCCGGCGGAGATGACCCTGGCGATGCTTGACGCGGCTGAAGAAAAGCTCGAGGGCTTTCACGAAGCGTGCCTGATTACTCAGGCTTTGAAGGATTGCTCAGTTCACTTGTTAAGCCAAATAAGGGCCCGGCGAGCTATTATGTCTGCTTTCGCGGACGAACATGGCATCAATAGATGGGGAGCGACTCCTCGCGAGAACCGTCGCTTTGATGTGTTGGAGAAAGCAGAGAGAGAGAGATGGAGAATTTTGTTCTTTGTTTTTCTAACCCTTGTGCTACTGATCCCGTGTTTGGTGACCTTTTCCCGCTAGCGTAGTATATTTAAATTAGTCTTTTTCGCATGCTTTATGTTGAACTTCCATGTGTGCTGAGTATTCGTATGTATGTTTTTGCTTGCATAAAAGAACTTTGTGTTCTTCCCATGAGAACTTTCTTTAATTGCGAACATTATCACTATGTTGCATGCACATCAGGGCTTTGGGTATTATTTCTTTTCGGATATTTATATAGTTGCGAATGCATGCTTGATAGGATGTACATCGAGAACTTTTTGTTGCTTCCCATACCAGGTGATGTGAGTGCGTTTTAGATCGACTATTGCTGTCGACCGGAGGCTCGTTTATACGGTCTTGAGCGTGCATGCCCTGTTTCCAAGGTTGCGGTCGCGAAAGCGAACTTACATGCCTTGATAGAGCGACGCGTGGCGAACATATTGTTGTGCGAGAAAAGGGCTCAGCTGTAAATTTTCGGAGAGGGAGCTGGCTTCTAAGGCGCTGAACGAGCTTCAAGCCAATCTTACTGCCAAGGCCAACAAAGCATACGAACTTTGGCGGGTGCTTCAAGAGTCTATCAGGGAGGTGGTGACTCTTGATAAAGCTGCCACGTTCACTCGCGAGAGGGTCGAGGCTCACAAGGCCACCGAGAAAGAGCTTGAAAGCCGGCTTGCTTCGTATCAGGCCCAGCAGGCTAAGGCGGAGGCTTGTCTCTTGGCGATCCTGAATAATGAAGCCGTGACCCAGCAAAAGTAGGATGAGCTAGCGAAATTACTAAATCGCCCGCCAGCTTGAAAAGCTTGTATCTTTTCCTTTCTCTTTGTACATACTCCTGAACGAGAGTATTTTCTTTTTGCTCTTTCATGAATAGTACCTTGTATCCATTTTAGTTATGAACATATTTTTTTTCTTCTCAATGGTGTGTCCCCTTTCTATTGAATGTGTTCTGCGGACAATTTATCTTGGCCTACTTGCAGGACAGCGATGGCTTAGGATTCAGGGTTAAGATCTGCCTCCTAAGACTTTTGATCTTTGTGAGCCGTGAGGGTCTCATAAAGAGTTTTTCTCCCTACAGGTCGAGAGGATCCCATAGGTGTAAGTTCTTCTTAAGAATCGTGAGGATTCTTAAACGGGTTTTCCCTTGGGAGTCGTAAGGATTTCACAAGAGAGTTTTCTTCCTTGCAGGTCGTGAGGACCCACAAGTGCTGAGTGAGGCCGCCCTTATCTGTATTTCACGGGGTCAAGGGTCGCTTTGGGATGTTCTCCAGGGTATCGTAGTTTAAAGACATCGCGGTCAAGGTTAAGGACCTCATAGTCCGTGGATTTAGGGACTCCACAGTCCGATGTTAGTTTTAAGACATCGCGGTCAAGGTTAAGGACCTCATAGTCCGTGGATTTAAGGACTCCACAGTCCGATGTTAGTTTTAAGACATCACGGTCAAGGTTAAGGACCTCATAGTCCGTGGATTTAAGGACTCCACAGTCCGATATTAGTTTTAAGACATCACGGTCAAGGTTAAGGACCTCATAGTCCGTGGATTTAAGGACTCCACAGTCCAATGTTAGTTTTAAGACATCCCGGTCAAGGTTAAGGACCTCATAGTCCGTGGATTTAAGGACTCCACAGTCCAATGTTAGTTTTAAGACATCACGGTCAAGGTTAAGGACCTCATAGTCCGTGGATTTAAGGACTCCACAGTCCGATGTTAGTTTTAAGACATCCCGGTCAAGGTTAAGGACCTCATAGTCCGTGGATTTAAGGACTCCACAGTCCGATGTTAGTTTTAAGACATCCCGGTCAAGGTTAAGGACCTCATAGTCCGTGGGTTTAAGGACTCCATAGTCCGATGTGTGGTTGCAGGGACCCGTCACCTCTTTGAAGACGTTGAGGAATTACAACGCCAGGTATCAAAGGAGTGAAGAGATGTACCCTTAAACCAAGGTAGAATCAGTACAGAATCAGGGTGGTTGATCGTTAGTTTTAAGACATTACGGTCGAGGTTAAGGACATCATAGTCCGTGGATTTTAAGGACTCCACAGTCTGATGTTTGCTCTGGATGCTTCACACGGGTTCACTGCCGTACTTGGCGAGGACCAGGCTCCGCTCTGGGCGTTTCCGCGGGGTCAAAGAGTGACGTTATCCGCGTTCCACGTAACCAGGAATTTGCACTAGATGCTTCACACGGGTTCACTGCCGTGTTCGGCGAGGACTAGGCTCCGCTCTGGATGCTTCACACGGGTTCACTGCCGTGCTCTGCGAGGACCAGGATCCGCTCTGGATGTTTTCCACGGGGTCAAAGAGTGACATTATCCGCGTTCCACGTGACCAGGAATTTTGCACTAGATGCCTCACACGGGTTCACTGCCGTGTTCGGCGAGGACTAGGCTCCGCTCTGGATGCTTCACACGGGTTCACTGTCGTGCTTGGCGAGGACCAGGCTCCGCTCTGGGCGTTTTCCACGGGCTCAAAGAGTGACGTTATCCGCGTTCTACGTAACCAGGAATTTTCACTAGATGCTTCACACGGGTTCACTGCCGTGTTCAGCGAGGACTAGGCTCCTATCTGGATGCTTCACACGGGTTCACTGCCGTGCTCTGCGAGGACCAGGATCCGCTCTGGACGTTTTCCACGGGGTCAAAGAGTGACATTATCCGCGTTCCACGTGACCAGGAATTTTGCACTAGATGCTTCACACGGGTTCACTGCCGTGTTCGGTGAGGACTAGGCTCCGCTCTGGATGCTTCACACGGGTTCACTGCCGTGCTCTGCGAGGACCAGGATCCGCTCTGGACGTTTTCCACGGGGTCAAAGAGTGACATCATCCGCGTTCCACGTGACCAGGAATTTTGCACTAGATGCTTCACACGGGTTCACTGCCGTGTTCGGCGAGGACTAGGCTCCACTCTGGATGCTTCACACGGGTTCACTGCCGTGCTCTGCGAGGACCAGGATCCGCTCTGGACGTTTTCCACGGGGTCAAAGAGTGACATTATCCGCGTTCTACGTGACCAGGAATTTTGCGCTAGATGCTTCACACGGGTTTACTGCCGTGCTCGGCGAGGACTAGGCTCCGCTCTAGACGTTTTCCATGGGGTCAAAGAGTGATATTATCCGTGTTCCACGTGACCAGGAATTTTGCTGATTGTATCCGCATTTCACGGAATGGAGGTTTAACTCTTGGTGATATGTATATCGCCGAGCCATGGAACTGGGGGTTGCCGCTGTTCCGTTTCTCTTGATGTTGTGTCCGAGTGTTGAGACGATCTCCAGATCATTTGCGGCCCGTCGAGATTTGGCTTCTTCTTATGATGAAACCTGGGGGAGGAGTACGGTCACTTCTTTTGTTTACGCCCCTGGATTGTATACAGGGAGTGATGTAACATCACCTGTAGGGCATAAATTTCATTTTTATTTTATTTCTTTTTCCGCGATGCTCTATCATTTCAGCTTTTATATCGCGAAGGTCGCGATTGCCCCATCATTTCGGCTATTTTTCGCGGTGCCCAATCATTTCGGCTATTTATTTTATTTTTACTTGCTGCTTTTTATTGCGAGTTGCCCAATCATTTCGGCTATTTCTCATGCATACATTTTTACTTGCTGCTTTTTATTGCAAGTTGCCCAATCATTTCGGCTATTTCGTATGCATGTGTGGCTCGCTAGCCTTTTCGCTGCAAGCTTGCATTTTAGATACTGATTTCGGCATCAGCACCGCTACAACTGGGATATTGCCAGGAGCGAATCATCATTTGCCTTTGTTGATTTTGAACAAAGGTGGCTTAGTAAATAGGGTTAAGGGTCCTGTCGACTAAGGCTTTGACTTCATGAGCCGTAAGGGTATCACAAAGGTATTTCTCCCTACAAGTTATGAGGATCTTGTAGGTGTATTTTCTCCTTAGGAATCGTGAGGATTCCTAAGTGCATGTCCTCTTGCAAATCGTAAGGATCTTACAAAAGGGTCTTCTCCTCATAAGTCGAGAGGACTTACAAGGGTTGCTCACCATATGGACATATCCCTAGTCACGGGTGGGACTTTGCTGGGGAAATGTTTATTCGCGCCCGTGGATTGTATACAAGGGTCAGTATTGAGCCACTTGTAGGGCAATATCGAAGGTTGTGGGGGTTGCTTAAGCACAGGTTTAGGTCTCTGTGACTTAAGACTTTCAAATCTTATGAGCCGTGAGGGTCCCATAAGAGAGTTCTCCTTACGAGTCGTGAGGATCTCGCAGGTGTATTTTCTCCTAAGGAATCGTGGGGATCCCTAAGTGTGTCGCTCCCTTGTGAGTCGTAAGGATCCCACGCGGGTGGTTTCTCCTTACAAGGTCGAGAGGATCCTGTAAGTGTCTTTTAACGAGGTTGCGCTCTTTCGGGTTTTCACAAACACTCGCCGGCAGTCCTGCTGATTTTACTCACGGAGCCCTTTCGGGTTTTCATCCGTGCCCATTTTGCTTATGGACATACCATTTTTTTTAATTCTTTTTCTCCCCCTTTTTTTTAACAAGGTCGCGCCCTTTCGGGTTTTCACGAACACTCGCTGGTAGCCCTGCTGTTTTTACTCACGGAGCCCTTTCGGGTTTTCATCTGTGCCCATTTTACTTATGGACATACCATCTTTTATTTATTATTATTTTTATTTATATATATTTTTATCAGCTTTGAGATACTGCAATCCACCGTAGTTTATCGACATCTCGGTCAACAGCTAGTTTTAGGACATAGTGGTCCATTGTTAGTTTAAGGACGTTTCGGTCCGTTATTAGTTTAAGGACATTTCGGTCCGTTATTAGTTTAAGAATGTTTCGGTCCGTAATTAGTTTAAGGACGTTTCGATCCGCCGTTAGTTTAAGGACGTTTCGGTCCGCCGTTAAGGATGCTGGTTACTACCTAGAGTTCGGGCATAAGAAGATAGCGAGCGGACATAGTCGTCGTCATCTATCATTGACCTAGACCTTGACCCGTTAAGCGTAGTATTTCTTCAGGAAGTGACCGTTCACTGGCCTGAAAGGCCTTTCACCGTGCATATCCATGAGTAGATACGCTCCACCCTGGTAGACCTTGTCTATGATGTACGGGCCTTCATAGTTTGGCTCGAATTTTCCCCGCTTGGCGCGATTGGGGATCATAGGTCTTTTGACAATTAGCACAAGTTTGCCTTGGCGGAACGTCCTCGGCCTGGTCAATCTTTCGTATGAGCGCGTCATCTTTGCTTTGTAAGCCTCCAGGTTTTGTTGCGCTATGAGCCGGGTTTCATCAAGGGCATCAAGCTCCTCAAGCCGAAGGTGAGCATTTTCTTCGTCCGTCAGTCCGTAGTGGACCGCCACTAGTAGAGAGGGTAACTCTATCTCGAGGGGGAGTACTGCTTCTGTACCAAACACCAACACGTATGGCGTTGTGTTTGTGGCCGTCTTGAACGTAGTTCGATACGCCCAAAGAGCCTCTTGCAGTCTCTCGTGCCAAACCTTCTTATTTCGGGACACCGTCTTTTTCATGATCTTCGTTAGGGTCTTGTTGAAGGCCTCGGCTAGACCGTTAGCTCGCGGATTATAAACCGAGGAATACCTCCAGTCTATATTATGCTGTTGCGCAAAGCGGCTGATCTTGTGACTCCTGTAGGCAGGCCCGTTATCGGAGATGATTCGTCGAGGAGTCCCAAACCGGTAAATAACGTGCGTCTTGAAAAAGTGGAGGATATTCCCCGTCTTCACTTCCCTCAGCGGTACTGCCTCTGCCCATTTGGAGAAGTAGTCAGTCGTCGCCAGGATGAAATGATGTCCTCTGGACGATGCTGGTTCGATGGGGCAGATCACGTTAGTCCCCCACATTTCGAACGGCCAGCTAGCCACCGTTGGATGTAATGGATTTGGGTGCCGATGGATAAAGTCCCAATGGATTTGGCATGAGTGGCATTGCTTCGCATACTCGAGGCAGTCTTGGATCATTGTGGGCCAGTAATAACCCATTCGTTTAATCTTCAACTTCATCTTCGGGACCGCTTGGTAAGAACCACAGATCCCATCATGAACTTCCTGAGCGACTCTTTCTGCTTTGTCAGGTCCTAAGCATCTCAGCCATAAAGAATCAAACGACCTCTTGTACAAAGTATCATTGACGAAGGCGAAAGACAGAGCTCGTTTCATAAGCTGATGTCTTGAGGACGCATCTTCGGGCGTTCGATGGTATTTGAAGTAGTCTATAAAGACTTCCCTCCAATCTTCAGCCCTTTCCCGGTCGGTTATTTGCAGGGTCGTCCGTTCAGTTGCTCCCTTTTCTTCGGATGATTCCGGTGGTATTCTGCTGGGGCAAACACCCGACGGCTTTGTACCACGATTCTGACGTCATCGAGGTTCTCGTCAGCCAATTCTTTAGCGAGCTTGGCCAATGCGTCCGCTTTGCTGTTTTCCGCGCGCGGTATGCTTTCCAAAGCGTAGAGCGGGATTTGAGTCAGCAGTTGTTGTACACTCTCTCCATACTTCGTCAGCTCTGGCTTGCATGTCTGGTAGTCGCCGTTTACTTGACTGACGACCAGCTGAGAGTCTCCATAGATGAGGAGGTTCTCAATCCCCATGTCGATGGCGATCTCGAGACCTGCTATCAGAGCTTCGTATTCGGCTTCATTGTTCGTCCTTGGTTCTGTTAAGGAGAAAGCAAAGCGCATTATCCCTCCTTGTGGAGTTACGAAGATGAGACCCACCCCTGATTTGATTATAGGGGTGTTTTGTTTGCGTTTCTTCACGGAAGATGCTCCGTCGAAATAAAGCTCCCATCGGGTATCACCGCCGTCGATCGCGTCAAATGCATGTTCGTCTGGCAGACGCAATTCAGAGGAGAATTAGCAGGTATCGAATGCTCAGCGAGGGAGTCGGCGATGGCCTGGCCTTTCACTGCCTTGAGAGGTCGATAAGTTATCGAGAACTCCATTAAGAGCAGTGCCCATTTAGCGAGTTGCCTTGTCAATATGGCTTTTGACATCAAATATTTGAGAGGGTCCACTTTCGATATGAGAGGGACTTCATGCGCCAACGCATAGTGCCTGAGCTTCGTTATCGCGAGATTAACGCCAGGCAGTGTTTTTCGATGGGAGAGTAATTTCTTTCTGCCCCCAGGAGAACTCGACTCAAGTAATAGAGAGCTCTCTCCTTCCTTTGGTCATTCTCTTATGCCCATAATGCGCCCAAGGAATCTTCGAGGGCTGTTGTATAAAGAATAAGGGGCTTTCCCTTGACCGAAGCAGCCAGCACTGGCGGGTTTTGCAGATACTGCTTGATTTCGTCCAGTGCGCCTTGGCATTTCTGATCCCAGACGAACGGGGTTCTCTTCTTCATCAGGTGACTGTAGGGGCGGCATTTGCCTGAAAGATTGACTATAAATCGCCGGATGTACGCGAGCTTCGCCTGGAGAGACCGCAATTGTTTGAGAGTCCTTGGCGGTGGCATTTCCATGATCGTCTTGATCTTTGACGGATCTATTTCGATACCTCGGTGTCGGATGATGAATCCTAGGAATTTTCCTGAGGAAACTCCGAACGCGCATTTGAGACGGACTCGGCGCTTTGATTGCGGGATCTAGTTTTGATGAGGGGTTGGCATTTCCTGACAGGGTGTCCTCTTCTTCATCGAAATTATATATGGCGTAACTACCGTGGACCCGTTCCTGTTTCCCGGCTCACATGTATCCAAGCCCAAGTGTTTCCATTCTCCCATTGGGCAATTTGCGCTGAGTCCCAGGGACATCCCAAATCCTTTTATAGAATCGAGCTTGTCGAATAGTCTGTTTTAAGGGTATCCCTTGGCGCTTCAATAGCCTTTTCAATCCGTTTGTGTAATATCTGGGCAAATGGATGGGTTGAAGCTTGTCAAGTGTAGAATCCGCGCCATGCCAGATTTCTTTCTCCACTCTTGCTTCCGTGGACCGATAGAATAGGATCGCCTTTTCGCCTTGTCGCCTGGGAGGGACGTAAAATGTTTGCAGGTCTTTCACATTGTAAGCTTCAAGTGCGTCAAGGTCTTTGTAGTGCTCTCGCGGAATCATGGTGATTTGCAAACTCTGATCATCACCAGGGAATTCTTGTATTGGCGGCCGACTGGAGAACACAGCATTAACCTCATCTTCCGAATCGCTTCCGAAGATCAATATGGGAGCGGACGGTCCCGGGTTGCTGCGTCGAGACGGCTCAGCGTAAACTATCTCTTCTTCTTCTTCGGTATCACTCCCGAAAACAGGAATGGTGGCGGCGACTTTGTTCTCCGGTTTGCGACACCTCTCTGTATCCTCAAAATCTGGCAAAAAGTACTTTGCATCTTCGTATTTGCGGACTTCGTTCACGGAGAATGGGTTTAGCTCACCTGTTACGGTATACTCGAGACCATCCTTGAAATACTTCATACACTGATGTTGTGTAGAAGGGATGATGTTGTGCTCGTGTAACCAAGGACGACCGAGCAAGGCGTTGTAGCAGGTCTTGGCGTCAATGACGTGAAACTTAATGTCTGTGACGAGTAGTCCGAAGCGTAATGTTAGTATTACAGATCTGAGAGTCCGTGATGACTGGGAGTCGAAACCGGAGATGGTAATTTTTTCCCGAGCGAGGTGCTGCACGCTCATACAGATTTCCTTCAACACCCGAATATTAAGGAGATTGACGGAGGATCCATTATCGACCAGGATTTTGCCTATCTTGATATCGTGGCAATATCCGGAGACGTATAGGGGGCGGTTGTGGTCGCACGTCCCAAGCAGCAGGTCTTCGTCACCGAAACTGATATCGGCCGTGTGCCCTTCTTCCAGTTCATCCTTCATCCTTTCTTCGGCGAGGAAGGCTTGGAATTGTTCGGGCTCTTGTAGCGCCTTGATTAATGAATCTCTCGCTTCCTTTGATAATAGGAGGGCGTCGAGAATGCTGAGCTGCGAGGGTAGCTTCCTCAGATGCGCTAGGATGTTGTAATCCACCTTACTTTTCCTGGGAGGGTCTTTGGCAGTCAACTCTTTCATGACTTGGTCATCTAAGGTGATATCCTCAGTGACCTTCTCCTTTCCCTTATCTTTTCTATTCGCGGGTCCGAGATTCTTTTCCGGGAGCGTGCGATTGCGCAGTTGAATGTTTTCGCAGGCCTCTGGTTCTTCCTCTTTCCCTAAAACGGATTCTTTAAAGATAGGGCCCAGAGCCATTTCTTCATCAGAGTCGCTCCCAAAGGTGAGAACCTGTGACCCTCCGGCGTTAACCATGTAACAGTTGCCGGCAGTCCTTTTGCGCCCTTCGGTCGTATTTTTTTGTTCCCGACGAGTCTTGCGTTTCATGCGCTTAAAATGTTGGGGGTGAGCAACATATCCTTTCCACCACATCTTAAAAGCGTCGCACTCCTCAGTAGGGTGCGAAATCTTCCGATGATATGCGCAATAATTAGGGTGCCTCTCCGCCCCATCGAACGTGTTTTCTTCCGAGGGTGGTAGCTTCATTCCCATCGACATGGCTTTGGCAAACCTTTTCCTCGTCTTCAATATGTTTTTATCCACATCGGGTGTCTTTTGATCTGGCGGGAGTGCTTTGACTTTTTCGTTTAGTCGCTTGCGTTTGGCTCCTTCCGATGCAGCCATCTCACGCTCCTGATCGGCTTTACTTTTCAAACGAATCTCGTCTAGAAAGACGTCGATCATTTCGTCTGTTGGCCATACAAGTTCTGGCTCAGGCCGTGCCCCCAGTTTCTCAGTGCCAGGAATTTTCTCATCGTCCGTAGACGAGTGGGAAATGACATGACAACTCGCCACATATCCCTCGGATTCATCCTATGAGCTTTCTCCATCATCTTCCTCCTGAAAGACGTGGTTGAGGAACTCTTGCAGTGTGACGGGAGTCCGCGCCTTTTGATTGTACTCCTCCAGCGCGTCAATCTGTTTCTGCAAATCCGTGCGCTTGTCTCCAGACTTCACGGGCTTCTTAGATTTCTTCTTCTTTTTATTCGAAGATTTTGATGGTTGGGTGTGAGTACTTGGGCCATCACCACCGCTCTTTGTAGTTGGACGCGGCTTCAGCATCCCTTCGATGATTTGAGGTTCAAGCGGGTTCTTCCATTTGACTGCTGGGCACGCATGAATATCACTCAGCGTCCTTTTGGTTTTAGCTGATAGCACGACCTCCCATGGAGCTTCTTCAATAAAGGAACAAGTTGCCCCTGGTGCGTCTGTCTTCTTAGGAGTATGCGGCTATGGCGGGTTCACCTTCCACTTTTCGGACAACGCAAACTTTCCCTGGAGGTATTGATCCTCAATCCATCCTTTGAAGATGAAGCAATCCTCAATCAGATGGCTTACCGTTTGATGGTAAGGGCAATAATTGGGGTTATTCACCTCAGTGGGTTTTGGCGGTCGCCTTGGGTTCGGCAAGTTGATAAGCTTGTTGCGTACGGCCAGCTCGAATAACCGTTTTGTCTTATCCCGTGGGAACGAGTAGGGGCGCTTCATCTTCTCATTATAATATCGGCGTCTTTCTTCCAGTTGATCCGCCAGCTTTGGGGCACTGGGTTGCTGCTGAGCATTCGCGACGAAGGTTGCCTTCCCTTTACCCTTGTCACTCCGAGGCTTCGGCTTCGGGGGAGACGGTCTGTGACCCATCTGGTCCATCTGGGCCAACTTGTCGATTAAAGCCTGGAACGTGGTTGGCTTAAAGAACATCATGAACTGGGAGATAGTTGCATGAGGGTCTAGGGTTCCCACGAACATGCCCACCGCGGGCGCTTCCTCAATGCGTTGTTCGCATTTCGACCATAAATTTCGCCAGCGTATAGCATACTGGACCCACGTTTCGCCTGGTTTCATCCTGGCATTAATCAATGCCGTTATCGGAGTGCGTTCGCTGGTGCTCGCGAATCGCTGAGTGAATAGCAACTCCATTTCAGCGAATGTCTTGACGGAATCGTTCGGGAGTTCTGAATACCATTCGAACGCTGTTTCTGACAAGCTGCCGACGAACTGGCAAAGTAAGAGCTTATCGTCGCCGCCGGTGTTGCCGCAAAGCGCCCTAAACTGGGCAACATGCTGGTGGGGATTGCCCATCCCCTTATAGACATGAAATTTCGGTATTGTATAGCCCGGCGGGTACTTGATCTGATCATACCAGCTCGGATATGGTCGCCCTGTTCTGAAAACTTGACCGGCTGCCTCAGTCGCTTGGTGAACTCGTATTTGTTGGGCTATGTATTCGTCCAGGTCAGCTTTGGAGATTGTCTCTTCCTTGGCTGTTGACAGAGCGGGCGGAGGATTTGACGTTTCTCCCCTGTCGTCTTCAAGAACGATTGGAGGGTCTTCGGCCGGAGGGTCTTGTTGGATCATCATCCCCACCATGTCTTGGAACAGGAGGCCTATACGCTTTATGTTGGCTGCTTGTTTAGCAGCCTTTTTATCCTTCTTCTCCAATATCCGACGAAGGAACTCGGCGTCAGTTTCTTGCTCCTGGCGTTCATCCGAAGACGTTTCAGGGTTTTCTTTTGGCCCCGTAAGTGCGGCCATTGCGATCATCATTTCCCGGAGCTTCTGCTGTTGCTCCTGAGCTTTGGTCACCGACCGTGTAAGCGGTCTATGCCCTGTAGACGCACGGCTATCTTCCTTCCCCGATGCCATGTATACAGTATGGACCATCATGCCCCCAGACTTAGGGCGTCTGGGCTCAGCGCCTTTAACTCTCGTCGCAGGTCCGGGGATGTTCTCCGGCCTCCTCTTTTTATGAGCAGTGGAAGTTGAGGGGGCCATTGAGGTGGGTACCCAGACAGCTTTTCGTGGCTTAGCGTGATGACTGACTTCCTGTTGGATTTTCAGCTTCTTGTGCTGGCGGGAGAAATTTGGATCGATCACCAAGTCTCGGGTCTGCCGCCAGACTTTATAGATTTTGGAAGACAGCCGTTGAGGAGATTGGGGCTGTTCTGGCTATATTTCCGCGGCCTTTTTCAGCGTAGGGGGAGACCTCTTTAGCGCCACGGTAGGAGAATTCCTACGCACCTTATTCAACATCTCAAAGCTATTCTTAGTTGGAACGGCAGCATTAACTTCTGTCGTCGGGGCTGGAGGAGTTAGCCCAGAAGGGGAGTTGCCTCCGGCCTTCCTCACTCGGCGCCAGTAGCGACGTCGAGCGTGTCGTGCTGATGGAATCGGCTCGGTGAGGGCGATAGCCTCGTCTTGCCCCCTGTGTAGGTGGGGGATCGCTGCTGGTGTCAGCCTGTTAAAGACCGATGTCCTTTAGGTAGCAGAAGCGGGAGCTGGAACAGTCAATCTTGTAAAGACCGACTTTTCGGCAGGAGAAGCAGCCTTGACGACTTCAGGAGCAGGACTGGTTATTTTCTTAGGAGCAACCTTCTCTGGGATTGTAGGCCCCATTGCGGATCCACAGGAGTTCTGGCCCAGTCTGGAGAAGACCGAGACGCTGGTGTTGGGCGACTCGTTGAGAGGGGCCGCGGTAGGTGTAAGCCGATCAAAGACCGACTTCTTGGGAGCTCCCGGTTTCAGCACAGGAGCGGTGAAGCTCGTTGGCGGGAGCATGGTCCCGAAAAACAACCCGGTGGTGGCTTGAGTGACCTGTTCCACGGGCATTGTGAACAGCGAAGCAGCATGGGGTCCATAGGCTATACCTCCTGGCGAGGCGGAGCGCCGGTTGCAGTTGCAGTTGGAGCATTTCGCACAAGTGGAAGCCATTGATTCTTTGCTTTCTGCAATAAGAAAAACGCCAAATCTTAGTACCTTGAAACCCAAGGGCAACCATTAGCGAGCCGTGTTTGGTTCGCGAACACGACACACGAAGTGTGGAGTGGAAAGAGGAAAAGGTCCCACCGGGCGTGCCAGAATCTGTTCCCCTCCGAAAGACGGCGCGGCGGACGTCTTGCCTGAGATTCAGGGCAGATGCTAATGGGTGCTATCCGTCTACCTCTCCGAAGATGCCAAGTTGATTTATGGCACCGCGTATCGAAGGTTTAAACGGATGCGTCCGATGTAGCAGACTTCGTCAGATTCCCCCTCGCTTGAGGGGTTTTTGATTGTGGGGACGCTCTTCCCTGCAGGCGCAAGCCCCTGCAGTTAATTACGCTACCGCATTGCGGTAACAACTTTCTCCTTCTCCATGTGGCCACTTCGTGTCGTGTGTGTTTATTTTGTGTTTGGTTGCCCGTGGATTGTATACGGAGACTGAGTTATGTCGTCGCCCGTAGGGCGTGGACTAGTCCAAATCCGTATTATCTTAGATTTGGGTTTGGGGGTTTGGGTTTAAGGATACGTTAGTCTCGTTTGAGACTAAGATCTACTTAAACGTTTGTTAAGGATACGTCAGCCTAGTTTTTAGACTAAGATCAACTTAACGGGATCGTTTAGATCCGACAAGAGAGCAATTAAGGGAGCCCTGTTGTTTAGTTTAGTGACATTGCGGTCGATAGGTAGTTTAAGGACATTGCGGTCCAGTGTTAGTTTTAAGACATTGCGGTCGAGGTTAAGGACGTCGTAGTCCGTGGATTTAAGGACTCCACAGTCCAATGTTAGTTTTAAGACATCACGGTCGAGGTTAAGGACGTCATAGTCCGTTGTTAGTTTTAAGACATTCCGGTCAAGGTTAAGGACGTCATAGTCCGAGGGTTTAAGGACTCCACAGTCCATCGTTAGTTTTAAGACATCCCGGTCAAGGTTAAGGACCTCATAGTCCATGAGTTTAAAGACCCCACAGTCCGTCGTTAGTTTTAAGACATCCCAGTCAAGGTTAAGGACCTCATAGTCTATGAGTTTAAGGACCCCAAAGTCCGTATCAATGCGTGGTCATCGGGACCCGTCACCTCTTTGAAGACGTTGAGGAATTACAACGCTAAGTATCAAAGGAGTGAAGAGATGTACCCTTAAACCGAGGTAGATCAAATAATCTTTGGCCCAATTTGCGACCAAGACCAATTAATTATGTTATGAGCCCATTAGCCCAGTTAAGTTTGAATTGAGGACTTATGGCCAGCTTGGGCTAAGTCCAATCATGTTTAGAATATTGGCTTTCTGTTGGTCTATTGAAGGAGAGGCTTTGCCTCTAGAAACTTAGTCAATTGGGCTAAAGCTAGTGTTGAACACTACAGACCAACAGTGTTGAACACTGGGAATAAGATTAACAAGTTAGTGTTAAACACTAAAAGACAATCAGTGTTGAACACTGGAAACAGAATTTTCAAATTAGTGTTAAACACTAAGACAAATCAGTGTCAAAAACTGGGAACAAAGATTTCAAATTAGTGTTAAACACTAAGGAAATCAGTGTTAATCACTGGGAGCAGAATTTTCCAAATTAGTGTTTGAACACTAAGGAAATCAGTGTTAAACACTGGAAATGGAGTTTTCAAACTAGTGTTAAACACTATGGAAATCAGTGTTAAACACTGAGAACAGATCATCAGTTTGATGCTATATATTGTAAGAGAAGAGATCACGTGGGGGCACGTGATGGCATCCAAAAGGTGGGGCCAGATCCCCTTCATTTTGTTTTACAGATAAGTGTTTAACACTTTTAATTCTGAAGGCCATCACGTGTGGGCACGTGATGGGGGCTCACGCTTTGATCTGTTAGAATGTTCATTAGGGGTCACGTGGTGACACGTGAGGGCGCCCCAGAGCTTCTTTTCTTTTGCTTTTTCTTTGCGCGCTTTGGGGGTCACGTGGAGCACGTGAGGCGTTGCCTCAAAGTTCTTCTCTATGGATCTTTACAGGGGTCACGTGGTAACACGTGATCCTGTTTCTTTTGCCTGTTTGAAGATGTGTTTATCTTTTTAAGAATTAAATTCTTCATAGGGTTAAACCCTAGCAATAAACTTTAGAGGAATTAAATTCCTGTTTTCTTCTGAAGAATTATATTTTTAGATAGGGTTAAACCCTAATTTCTTTTCTGTGGAAATTAAATTCCTCATGTATGTAAAGAATTGAATTCTGGCATGGGGTGAAACCCTAATTTCTTCTTCTTTTTTTAGGGGAATTAAATTCCTGTGATTTTGAGAGAATTAAGTTCTTAGTTAGGGTTAAACCCTGGTTCTGTCTATTTTAAAGGAATTAAATTCCCATAACATAGGGTTGAACCTTAATTTTATCTCAAAGGAATTGAATTCCTATAGTTCTGTGAGAATTAAATTCTCAAACTTCCATTCCCCTTCTATGCTTTGGATCTGCATGGCAGGATCTCAACCCAATGAGAATTAAATTCTCAATTCATGGGGAGATGTGCACTTTGCAGATCCTCTGCTAGAGAAAGAACTAAGCTCTTCTTTTTGTATAAGAGTTAAACTCTTTGAGAATTAAATTCTCCTTTTTAACCCTCTCCCTTCTTACCTAAGGTTTTCTTTTGCAGAGGATCAAATTCTTCCTAAAATCCCAAGGCTCTATTTCTCTCTCTCCGTATGTCTCTGTATGTGTTCCCGTTCTATTCTTCTTGGCTCATATTTATAGGAGAAGGAAGAAAATCAATCAGTTTTAGTGAATCTTTCATTAAAAGATTTGATTTGTTTATTGAGAGATTTGATTTACATTCATCATTCATCTGGACCTTTGGATTATTAGGTGAATTTTATTCACCATTGGATTTCAAATCCAAAGATATCCCTTTGTTATTTCAGTTAGATTTTAAGAGGAAATCTTTCCAAATTCAAGATTTTTCCATAAATAGGTGACATTTTAATCACCTTTAGATCTTTAATCCAACGGTTCCAAATAATCATTCTCTTTTGGAAAGATTTGAATGCTTTCAGAATTTAATTCTGTTAAATAAAGAGGCTTTGAAAGCCGGTCACGTGTGGCCATGTGACCCCTGGTCACGTGTAGGCACGTGACCCCTGGAACGGGCCTTTCTTCTCCTATTGCGCTCTGTTCTCTGGCTGCTGCTCAGCCGTCATTTGCCAACACGTGACCCCTGGTCACGTGTGTGTACGTGACCTTTTCTGGAGCCTTTTCTTTGATTTAAATAGGGAGCGAATCTGCCTTTTGCCGCTGCTTTTAAATGTCACATATCAACACGTGACCGCTGGTCACGTGCTAGCACGTGATGCCTCCTCCATAAGTTTTCCTGATTTTAAATCAGGAAACAGGTATCAAGAGTACAAGGCTCTGTCGATAATACCCGAAACAACGACAATTGAATTCAGGTTAGGTGTCTTTATGGTTGCTGTCTCGTGCCACTTCTAACACCTTCCGTACCAATCTACCCCTTATAAACCCCGCGATATCTTGTTTGTATTGTAAATTGAATTGTATAGATGGATGACTTGCCGAAACCATGATATCAGTAAATTGATATAACTGGAGAATCATGTAGATGGATGTATATCCATGGTTCGGTTCAGTCAATATAGATTGATTAGATTGAACAGATTGAATATATAGATTCATGGATTCATGTTGAATTGTAATTTGTACTTGAATCATATTCAACTCAGATTTGATTATATTGAGACTCAGTCTGAGTCAGATAATTAGAAAAGAGATTGAATCCTGAATTATGGTGCTATCGGTAACCGCTGCACATGGACAACGGGATTTGTATCTTTTTCAAAGACGATTACCGTGTTGATAATACCGTTTGTTAAGTTGTCTACCTTAAATAGGCAAGCACCCATATCTCCGGCTCCTTAAGGCTCAAGAGACTAGTCCCGCTTAAACCTATGTTTACTAGGGTCCTTATTGTAATTTAGTATAACTTGAGGGTGTTTTATGCAAAATAATTTTGTATGATTTTCAAAATACACCTCAAGTATTTTATGATCGTATTTAGAGTTTTCATGGATGTATATTTTATCAATGTGACATTTCTAGTGAATAAAATCTAATTTCATAATATATGGTATTTATTTGTAATATTGGAATTGTATGGTATTTTCTTGTAAATGGAATGTTTTTCTTGAATTTTGGAAATGTGGAATATTATAAATATTAAAAATAGATATTTTGATATTAATTACACATATATTTATATATAAGTTTTATTTATAATAGAAATCACATTTTCTAAAGAAAATTGTATTTTAAATCTTTCGAGACCGTATGCTCCTTGCGGAGTTCTGCATCTCCCAATACTAAACCCGATGATGTACGATAATCCGCACTATCCCGAACGGTTTCCCCGAAATGGGTTGTAGCGGAACATTGCAAAGATTTGTTAAAAATATATATCTTGTAGAAAAAGGTTTCTATAAGTCGGAGGTAATTATGTGTAAAATCGTATTTTTCCCAAAACTATGTTCCCAAATTCCATCGTGCTATATTACATATGAGTGTTGTGAGGAGGTAGGTCATTACCTCGTGAGTTTTCTAAAGCTAGCATGGTTAAAATACGTCGATATGAAATATAAAGGTATTTTACTGTAAAAGTGGAATAAAACTTTCTACGATTATTATTTTAATGTCAAACTTGTTCTATTATCTTGGTTAATGAGTATTAAACCAGATAGCAAAAGTTGTAGGTTTGTTATAAAGTAAATGTTGTATTTTTTGAAAGAAAAGAGAATCGGAAGCCGGATAACTCCGCTTCCGACACGTTTTAAAGATTAAGAATTTGAGAATAGCAAAAGAGAGAGAGAGAAGGGGGTCTTACGGGTTTAGGGTCAAGAGAAGAGGAAGAGGAAGATTGGGGAAACACCGGTGCGTCATTTCGTTGCCGGAAACTCCTCGGATTGTTGTCGGAAGTTCGTCGGAGCTTCGCCCTTTGCTAACTCCACTTGCACACAAAAAGTCTTGGGAATTTTCTTGAGAGTTTGGGCAGAGATTTGGGAGTGAGGAGGGTGATTTGAGGTGTGGTATTTATAGGAAAAATTAGAGTTTAGGATAATGAAAGGGTGTATTAAAATTTTGTATTAAAAATGGATTAAATGGGAGTTTTAATTTGCTCTGTAAATGTGCAGGGAATTTAAATAATACAGGGGTTATGGGGTAGGCCAAAGGTTTCAGAGGATGCAAGAAAAATTGGGTTTCTACTGAGTAGGACCGGCGGCGCCGGCCGAGTCGCCGGCCCGAGTCAAGCGAGTTTGGCCGCGTCTTCACGCCACGTGTCCCCGACGTTTGGTCTACAGCAGTGGACTCGTTTGTTTTATGTGTGACTCTGGGTTTTACGGGTTATGCATGTGTAGACTCTTGGGCTTCTAAAAAGATTAAAAAAAATCAAAATAAAAAGATAATGTGGCTGATGGGATTTGAACTCTGGTGTTTTGGTTCAGTAGTGCAAGGTCTTACCAATGAGCTACAAGCTCCTTCTTGCTGTTCAAAAGCAAAAAAAACTTATAACTTGTGCTCAGGCTCAAGTACCCCTTTCTGTATATTTGAAAAAAATTTGTACAGAAAATTTAGGGTTGTTACATTCTAACTTCCATATAAAAATTTTATTCTCGAAATTCGTAAAAGAAAAGTGTAACGGATTCAAGAAAAGTTTGGTGATAAGACTATTGGTAGTGTATGAAAAATATGTAAAGGAATGAAAGAATGCGAGAGGTTTGAAAAGAGTTGAGAAAATTACCAGGGTTACCTTGGTCTACGGCCTCTGCTTTTTCGGCCGCTAAAAGGAAAGCCTAACGCCGTGGTACATTCCTCCTAACTGGAGGCACATTCCTCTGTCTTTGGGGCATGTTTCTCTGCCGTCGAGGCATGTTCCTCAGAGTCTGATGGAATTGACGAGTAGGCTGTGCAGGTGGTGGAACAGGGAGTGCAATGTGAGGTGCAGGAGCCTGGATAGCTGGCCGCTGCGGGTAGTTGGTGGGTGTGTGAGTTGGGTTGCTTTTATAAGGACAATTTCCAATTCCGTAATTGGATGCGCCACAAACTAGACACAGAACTTTTGCGCGCCTACAGTCCTTCCACAAGTGTCCATTCCTCTTACAATAGAAGCAAATACCTGGACTCGGCTGGTTATTGATTTCTTCCGATCTCCTGGGTTCAATAGTTGGTCTTGAAGAGGCTCCTCCTGCCATCTAATTGACAGGGCGCTTCACTCCGGCAGATTGAGGTCTGCCCTTCTTCTTCACCACTGCCTCATATCTTCGGGCAGCTTTCAAAGCCATATCATGGGTTGGGAAATCCCCTGTAGCTAATGCATCTTGGATTTCCGGGTCCAACCCTTGCTGAAATCTTCTAGCTCTGATCTCAGTAGTCGGTATGAGATGGGCCGCAAACCTACTGAGCATGGTAAACTCAGCATCATACTCATCTACAGATTTGGTCCATTTTGAACCTTGTTGCAGATGGATGAACTGATGCTCCATATCAAAGCGGGCAGTCTCAGGGAAGTACTTTGCATCGAACATGTCACGGAAAGTCTTCCATTCGATAGGTTGGTCAAGACGGCTTTCTTCCGCCTTCCACCAAACCCGTGCATTGTCAGTGAGCTGCATCTTTGCAACTCGTACCCAAGCGACCTCTGGAACTTGTGCGGCTGCCAGGTCATCTTCAATACTTTGACCCATTCCTCCACTTCCAGAGGGCTCTCTTTTCCCGAAAAGTTCTTAGGGTGCAGTGCCCGGAATTGCTTCACTCCTGGTGCTTCCGTTTCTGGACGGTTCAAGAGAATAGCAGTTTGCTGCTGCTGTCCTTCCAGGAGGCTGCAGATCGCCTCAAGAAATATCGTCTGCTCATTGACCGGAACAACGATGGCAGGTGTGAGCGGTAATGGTGTGGGAATGTTGTTGACATTCGTGCTGGTATTGTTTGGGGAATCTATGACCTTGAAAGAAAATTTTGGTTTAGGATAGATTCAAAGTATATAAAATGATAAGATTCGAGAAGTATGAATTGTAAAGAATGTTTTTAATTGCTGGTTCTTGTGTTATATTGCTTAGGTTATCCACACAGAACTGAACTGCATGGTAGGGTTCCATACAACTCTGACCTGCATGGGCCGCCAATAAAACCTGTCACGCCCCGCTTCCCAGTGTACGGCGAAGGGGACGCGACTGGCCGCTACGTATTTACTCAGAAGTAAACACGCTAAGCGTATCTAAGCAATATAAGTAAAATGCACAAGAGACAATGACAATGGATATAATTGAACATCAACTTTATTTATTAACATTTTTTTTACAATACATCTGAAAAGTAAATACATGGAATGAAAAGCATTGCCTAAACAGTGGTATAACAGAAATGGAAAATACAGAATGTAAATGTGTACAAGGAATCTAATGCTCTGGGTCGAAAGCTAGCTGGTCTAAATCCTCGCTGGTGGGCTAGATCTCCTAAAAGTCCGAATCACCTAACGACATTCCAAAGAAGAAGAAAGAGAATGTCGTCAGCGAACAAATCGCTCGGTAAGTCCCAAATATAAGGGAGAAATAGAATAGACAGAGAGAGAGTGTAGCTTTTAAAGTTGTATTATATTGTTAATGCTGTTGTTTGTACCTTGGTACAGAAGATGCCAGTGTATACGAGAGGAGTCTCACTAGACCAGAGACCACGGTATCAAGAGTACAAGGCTCCGTCGATAATACCCGGAACAACGGTAATTGAATTCAGGTTAGGTGTCTTTATGGTTGTTGTCTCGTGCCACTTTTAACACTTTCCGTACCAATCTACCCCTTATAAACCCCGCGATGTCTTGTTTGTATTGTTTGTATTGTATTGTCTTGTAAATTGAATTGTATAGATGGATGAATTGCCGAAACCGTGATATCAGTAAATGGATGTAACTGGAGAATCATGTAGATGGATGTATATCTATAGTTCGGTTCAGTCAATATAGATTGATTAGATTGAACAGATTGAATATATATATTCATGGATTCATGTTGAATTGTAATTTGTACTTGAATCATATTCAAGTCAGATTTGATTATATTGAGACTCAGTCTGAGTCAGACAATTAGAAAAGAAATTGAATCCTGAATTATGGTGCTATCGGTAACCGCTGCACATGGACGACAGGATTTATGTCTTTTTCAAAGACGATTACCGTGTTGATAACACCGTTTGTTAAGTTTTCTACCTTAAATAGGCAAGCACCCATATCTCCGGCTCTCCGAGGCTCAAGAGACTGGTCCCGCTTAAACCTATGTTTATTTGGGTCCTTATTGTAATTTAGTATAACTTGAGGGGGTTTTTGCAAAATAATTTTGTATAATTTTCAAAATATACCTCAAGTATTTTATTATCGTCTTTAGAGTTTTCATGAATGTATATTTTATCAATATGATATTTTTAGTGAATAAAACCTAATTTCATAATATATGGTACTTATTTGTAATATTGGAATTGTATGGTATTTTCTTGTAAATGGAATGTTTTTCTTGAATTTTGGAAATGTGGAATATTATAAATATTAAAAATAGATATTTTGATATTAATTACATATATATATATATATATATATATATTTATTAAAAATATAAGTTTTATTTATAATAGAAATCACATTTTCTAAAGAAAATTGTATTTTAAATCTTTCGAGACCGTATGCTCCTTGCGGAGGTCTGCATCTCGCACTAATAAGCCCGAGAATGTACGATAATCCACACCATCCCGAACGGCTTCCCCGAAATGGGTTGTAGCGGCACATTGCAATGATTTGTTAAAAATACAAATCTTGTAGAAAAAGGTTTTTATAAGTCGGAGGTAATTATGTGTAAAATCGTATTTTCCCCAAAACTATGTTCCAAAATTCCATCGTGCTATATTACATATGAGTGTTGTGAGGAGGTAGGTTATTACCTCGTGAGTTTTCTAAAGCTAGTATGGTTAAAATATGTCGATATAAAATATAAAGGTATTTTACTGTAAAAGTGAATAAAACTTGCTACGATTATTATTTTAATGTCAAACTTGTTCTATTATCTTAGTTAATGAGTATTAAACCAAATAACAAAAGTTGTTGGTTTGTTATTAAGAAAATGTTGTATTTTCTGAAAGAAAAGTGAATCGGAAGGTGGATAACTCCGCTTCCGACACGTTTTAAGGATTAAAAATTTGAGAATAGCAAAAGTGAGAGAGAAGGGGGACTTACGGGTTTAGGGTCAAGAGAAGAGGAAGAGGAAGATTGGGGAAACACCAGTGCGTCGTTTCGTTGCCGGAAACTCCTCGGATTGTCGTCGGAAGTTCGTCGGAGTTTCGCCCTTTGCTAACTCCACTTGCACACAAAAAGTCTTGGGAATTTTCTTGAGAGTTTGGGCAGAGATTTGGGAGTGAGGAGGGTGATTTGAGATATGGTATTTATAGAAAAAATTAGGGTTTAGGGTAATGAAAGGGTGTATTAAAATTTTGTATTAAAAATGGATTAAATGGGAGTTTTAATTTGCTCTGTAAATGTGCAGGGAACTTAAATAATACAGGGGTTATGGGGTAGGCCAAAGATTTCAGAGGATGCAAGAAAAATTGGGTTTCGACTGAGTCGGACCGGCGGCGCCGGTCGAGTCGGCCGAGTCGCCGGCCCGAGTCAAGCGAGTTGGGCCGCGTCTCCACGCCACGTGTCCCCGACGTTTGGTCTACAGTAGTGGACTCTTTTGTTTTATGTGTGACTCTTGGTTTTACGGGTTGTGCACGTGTAGACTCTTGGGCATCTAAAAAGATTAAAAGAAATCAAAATAAAAAGATAATGTGGCCGATGGGATTTGAATTCTGGTGCTTTGGTTCAGTAGTGCAAGGTCTTACCAATGAGCTATAATCTCCTTCTTGCTGTTCAAAAGCAAAACAAATTTATAATTTGTGCTCAGGCTCAAGTACCCCTTTCCGTATTTTTGAAAAAAAATTATACAGAAAGTTTAGGGTTGTTACAGTGAAGAACCCCTTAGACCGCCAAAAAAAGTCTGATTGAAACGCTGTGTGCAACTATTGCCATAGTGGCCAGTTGTTATGCAAATTTGGTATCGATGAGGACCACGACCGCAACCTCGACTGCGACCCCAACCATTACGGCCACCATAACTGCCGCGCTCTGTGTTATAACCATGCTGATGGTAATCTGAAAAGGAACCTCTGCGGCCCATGGTCGTGGTGTTGACAGACGGAAAAAGAGTAGCATCGAGCACCTTATCTCGTTGCTGGCAGAGGTTCTCGTATTCAAGGAGCATTCCATGTAGATCTTCAAGGGATATATCGTCTATGCAGGTTGTGATAGCAAGAATAAAGGAGTTATAGGCTGATCCCATACCGGCCAAAACATGCATGGCAAGATCTACATCGAAAATGCTATGTCTAATGACCGCAAGATTGTCGAAAATAGTCTTGATGTTCTGAATGTACTCTGTGATGGGGGCAGATGCTCGTTTGATATTCTGAAGTTGGGTCTTTAGTTGAAGGATGCGAGTGTTAGAGTGCGATGCGAAGCCTTTGGCATGTGTCTCCCATATCGTCTGTGATGTAGTTTTACCGATCACCAATGGAATTAGTGATTCAGTCAGAGACGCTAACATCCAACTTACAATCAATTGATCCTTTTGGATCCATAAA
Organism: Agapanthus africanus; assembly: GCA_030015575.1. NCBI lineage: Eukaryota > Viridiplantae > Streptophyta > Magnoliopsida > Asparagales > Amaryllidaceae > Agapanthus > Agapanthus africanus. The sequence goes on along the minus strand of JASDDO010000024.1, from coordinate 93,086,598 downwards.
GCATATGCTGGATTGTATGATATAACCAACAGATTTTGTTCATCGGGAACAGTCATGGACGAACACCTTTCTGTGCCGTTGACGATACCCATGTACCCTTACGACTTGAGTACGGCTTCAAACTGCATCATCCAGCCGAGATAGTTGTCGCCGGTGAGTTTTATATGAAGAAGGGACATGACACTAAGTCCATGTGTTGAAGAGAATGAAGATGCATTAGGGTTAAGGATTGGTGTTGAGACGGGAAGCGGAGTTGACGAGACGGAGGACTGATCTGGATTGGTTGACATTATAGGAGAAATATAGAGAAGAAAATTATAACGGCGTTAGATTTTAGGGCTCTAATACCATAAATAAATAAATAATGGGAAGAGATTGAGAGGAAGAAGAATAAGACCTAGAGTTAATTCTCTCTTGTATTGGCTCTTCTCTTTATATTTTATTATATATCTTTTCTCTGTTACAATAAATCTAATAATATACAATCATATAAAAGATATTCTATTACAATTAATCTCAGTAAATCTTCACTCAGAATATCTGATTATATTTACAGATCACAGACGGTAGACGTCTGACCAAGAGAGACAGACGTCTGCTTGGTAACCGCTATAGCGGTGTCTTCATGCCCAGACGTCTGTCCCTTTCGTGCCTAGACGTCTGTCTCATATCTAGACGTCAAGAGTCTGGTCTTGGGTTGAGGCTCCAAGCTTCTTCAGACGTCTGATTTGTACTACCGCAGTCGTCTATTGTGCGGTCAGACGTCTGGGCTTTGATCTCGAGTTGAGACTCCAAGTTTTTCCCAGACGTCTGACCTGAAAGGGTGAGACGTCTTTCGTCTAAATCTGATGATCGTTTTGACTCGTTATTAAATACCACCTCAATTAGGTCCATAACAAACTAAACAATAATAGTTTACGATATTTTTTTCGGTCATAATCTTTTGGAATGTATTTAAAATATATTGATTGACAAATATATATATATTCTTCCCTTCCTTTGAAAAAATTTATCTCGGTCTCGTATGTTTATTAATATCTCAAATACTATTTTTTTTTTGTATATTGTCATGGGTAATGTAGGATTTCTTATTAATTATGTACTTGTAGGGAAGGCAAATCCTACATATTACATCCAGTTAATTTTCAAATACTATTTTTTGAAAAATTATCTCGGTCTCATATGTCTGGTGATAAATCAAAAAATTTCCAACGAGAGAAACCTATAATGGTTTACCATTGTACAAGTAGGCTTTCTTGAAGCACATTGATCAATCAAATCCAAAAAAAAATTAAAACTAACATCCAAAAGGGGTCTTTAGGATACATCAGTATATGCTCCAATCGGTGTTTCTTGATGACTTGTTATTAGAAATGTAAGTAAATTGGATACAGAACAAATATAAATGTTATCGTACCCGTATCCAGTAGTCCGTTCTTTCTTCTCTCTTCCCCAAACTTCTATTCTGCTTCTGGGAAGCTTTTCTCTTGTATAAAAAGAAATCGAAAGAGGCCCAGAAAGTGTCAGCTTTCCTAATGCATGGTATTATTATGACAATTTAGAAACTTAGATTTATTTTCCAAGAAATATTGTGGGGACCTCAACCAAGGGTATCCCAAGCAAAATATCATACTAAACATTAAACCAATATGGTACCCACCATGTGCATGTTTGGGCTCAAAGATGGAAATGTGGAGCTCTCTGTCGTCCCAGCTTTTGTAAAGATGCTACTGTTTCCATTATTTTTACTGTTTAGTTCTTTTCAATATATATACAAGAAAACAGGATACCAGGATACCAGCTAGTAACTTATGGAAAAACGTTAACTATTAATGTTCGAACCTTGATGTACCTCAATGTGACTATCAAATACAATATCTCCGCCATCTATCTTATTCTACAAGCAAAGAGCTCTGCGTGCATTAAATTTTCGATGATTTGGAGCATAGTAAGGGATCCATCAAGTGTATCCAATTTATGTAGTTAATTTTATGATACATGAAATCCATCTATTTTGTAAACATATGGTCTATGTGGAAAAATTGAGAATAGAAGTGGAATTGAGTTGTTACTTCGAATTGTAATTTCACTGTCCTTAAGGTTATATTTGCCCCCAGTTGAAATAGTTTGTTGATGGGTTTGTAGCAAACCACCTCTAAGATATACCAAAGTGACCCAGAAAACGGCAGTCAACAAAACTGAAGATTCTCCTTAGAACTTCCAAATTAGAGATTCGGTATTTTAGATAATATAAGTATGAGAGAAAGAGAGCACACGTTTCTGAAGGAAAATGTGATTTGCAATTGTTCCTGGCACTTATTTAAATACTCATTTAAATAGGCAAAAACGCACCTTTTCATGGTATCCTTTCAATCCAATATATTCACCAAAAGTTAACTCTTCCAAACAATATGATTGTTGGCATAAATGCACATTTTCATGGTATCCTTGCAATAAAAAATGGCAACTCTTCCAAACAATATGATGTTGGTCTAAATGCACCTTTTCATATATTAAAAAAAAACCCTCTATCTGTCTGTTTCATTTTTTCTATTTAATAAACTAACAAATTCAACAATTCCCCACTTAGTTAGTTAAATGGTAAGAAATACTAAAATACTAATAGTTCCATGCATAAGAAAATATATCTTTCAATTTGAACCTTCAATTAGTGCAAATAAATTAGGGTTTTAACTAAATCATTGGTTGTCGAACGCTTGAACCATAATTCTTTGATAAAACCGGAAATACCGCACACATGCTACTATCCAATCTCACTTAGAAGTTCACTGAAAACTTTAGCACCGTTATGGCCATATGCTTCCTTCTAGTAATTTCATGAACATGTCCAAAAATTCAGTTCCAACTTTTGATAGAAGCGACACCATTTCTAATGTTCATATAGGTGAAGTTCCTTATATCCGTCCCAGTTATTTTGAGCAATCTTGAACTTCATTAAAAGTGTAAATTCAACTTTCAAAATGTAACAATTCCCAATCACTTATCAGTAATTTGTTATTACCTATTGAACCTTTTAACCAGTGATAGTGCTGGAGACAAGGTTGGGTTTTCATTACTGGTGATTTATAAGAAAGACCTTAGACCCATTCCGGTTGTTGTACTTTTACCAAATCTCTCTAGAGTCCCTTTGTAAATGGGTTAGCCAAATTTTCACTAGATTTTACATATGTAATTATGATTATTCCATTTGTTATCAATTGTCTGATATATTCATGTCTTAAGCTTATATGTCTCGATTTTCCGTTGTAGACTTTGCTAAAAACACGAGACATAGTTGTTTGATTGTCACATCGCAAAGAAATGGCTGTCATTGGTTGTGGCCACAACTCTATATCCAATAATAAATTTCTCAGTCATTCTGCCTCTTTACCCGCTGCTGCTAATGCAACAAACTCTGATTCGGTAGTAGAATGAGTATGCATGTCAGTTTCTTTGAAGCCCAAGAAACAGCTTCCCTTCTAAGTGTAAATACCCACTCAGATGTTGACTTATTGTTACTCGCACTAGTTATCCAACTAGCATCAGTAAATCCCTCTAGCACCGCATAATTATTATTATAGAAAAATCCCAAATTTATAGTTCTTTTGAGATATCCAAGAACTCTTTCTATACCTTTCCAATGTGCAGTACCGGGATTACCTGTAAATCTAGAAAGTTTGCATACCGAAAAAGCAATATCTGATCTAGTGCAATACATGGCATACATGAAACAGCCAATAGCACCAGCAAATTCTAGTTGAGCAACTGCTCTTTCAGAATTTTCAGTCAACTTGTCTGATACATCATAAGGGTATTTGTTTCTTTGATATTCAAATGTTTAAACTTGTTTAATATTTTGTCAAGGTAATGAGATTGACACAAAACATAACCCACACCATGTTTCTTTACTTTATTACCCAAGATAGTATCTACTTATCCCAAATCTTTCATTTTAAATTAAGAAGATAGATATTTCTTAGTTTCGGTCACACCAAACACATTTTTCCTAAAAATGAGCATATCATCAACATAGAGACAAATTATAATACCATATTCACTTATGAATTTGGAGTAAATACATTTGTCAGCTCTATTATACTTAAACCCATAAGACAATATTACAGAATCAAATTTTTCGTGCCATTATTTTGGTGCCTGTTTTAATCTATATAATGACTTAATTAACTTACAAACTTTATTTTCATTGCCAGGTAGAACAAACCCTTCAGGTTGTTCCATGTAAACCTCCTCATCTAGGTCACCATTTAAAAAATCCATTTTAACGTCCATTTGATGCATAAATAAATTGTAAATTGAGGTTAATGGTAGCAGCACTCTAATGGACGTTATCCTAGCCACATGTACTAAAAGTATGTCTTAGCACCCATACTAGGTTTATACAAGCATCAAGTATGTAATTTTAAAAAATCTAGAGTTCTAAGCCATACTATGCATGAATCGAACAAGAGAATTAGGGTTTTAGTGTAAGCAAACAAGTTCTAAAAAAAGTGAAGAGGGTTTACAACCTTTGTAGATCGGTCCTTCACTTCTAAACCTCCAAGTAGTAATCCCTAGAACTCTTCTTTGACTCCACTTGAGAAAGGAACGAGCTTGCCTGTAGTCTTTGAAGTCGAATATGATCCACCTTGAAGTCTATCTAACTCAAGCTCACTCTTCACTAATCAAAATATTAGTGAAGCAAATAACCTATACTAAAGGGTTAGATTAGTGTATGTTGATGAAGTAAGGATTTTGCTCCCTTAGATATGTTTTTTTTAACTCAAGAAAAAGGCTAGAGAGAAAAATGAAGAAGAGATGGGGACGAACTTGGATGAGAGAATAAACCTTGTGGTGAAGTGATGATATGAGATTAGATAGTGATAAATATCAATGAATAATCCAAAAAGAGAAGTGATGAGTCATGGCTTCTCCAGTCTTCTAAAATCAACTAAAGAATATGACTCATTTCCTTTTCTTTTAATTCATTAGTTTAAATCATTATCTCTTCATCTCACTTCATGTGTGATTCTCATACATCCTAGTTCAATGTATCATCAACCATGATACAAAACAATTTATATGTGTGTGTGTGTGTGTGTGTGTGTGTGTGTGTGTGTGTATAAAGAAGAAAATCTTTAGTGAGCAATATTATTAGTTAATAAATATAAATATATCAAATATATAAATATATATCAATTTGTTAAAACAACACTTGATTCAATAATCCGGTTATATCATATATAACCGACTAATATCATATATATATATCACATTATTAAATCAATACTTGATTCAATAATCCGGTCATATATATATCACATTATTAAATCAATACTTGATTCAATAATCCGGTCATATCACATACAACCGGTTTATATTCAATATTAGATATTAAATCAACACTTGATTCAATAATATGGTCATATCATATATAACCGGCCAATATCAAATACATATATATAAATCAAATCATTGAATCAACACTTAGTTCAATAATCCGGTTATATTACATATAACCTAACCGATATCAAATATGTTTAGATTAGAATACGGTATCACATACTCGTATTTAATCAAGCTCTCACACATATCTTCATATGTGCCCTACTTCGTTTTGCTAGAGCTAGGAAACCTTTGTATGGGATTCTAAAGACTCGTCAATACGCCAGCAGTAGGTAATGATCACATCAGATACCCACAAGCCGTCAGCGGTACTAGCTGGACGTAACGGCTACCCAGGTATTGAACGAATAGAAGATCAACAAGCAAACTTGTCCAAACTCACGTAAAGCCTATAAGCAACACTTACCGTACAGTCCGGTCTCTTCGTCTGATATATCGCATATCGAGTTTGGGGGGTGGAATCGTCAGACCCCACTAACTTCATAAGTCATGCCGATGTGTGGCCTATAACCTTTCGAGAAACTACTGATAAAACTTACCAGTAAATCTCATCAGCCCTGGCCAGGGACTTGCTGTTATAGTCAATCGAGCATAGCGCAATATTAACTCCCAATACTGGGAGGAACGAAACCCCTCCTATCGTTCACTGCCTCCATGTGACTCGGGACTGTACCCAAAATCCACCCGTTTGCACGACTCTTTTGAGCCGTGGTAGGGAGGAAATCAAAGCACAGTAGGAACCACATAAGACACTATGATGATCTCTGGTCTACAGACTAACCTGTATAAGTGTCACCAAAGAACTGCTATCTGACGATAGGTTTGGTACTATCTAGGAGTTCTCGGCGACTCCTGTTCGGTGTACCCATTCTCTAATGAGCACCTGTGCACAATCTTTGATGTCAAACACCAATGGTTGTGGGATCAACCATCGCCCCATACAGGGTCAAGAAACGTACACACTAGTCTACTCTGGAATATCGATGCCCTGTCTCGATATCCCTCGACTAGAAACCGTTAAAGGATGTGCTTGCGGACTACACAAACCCCACTAGTTTAATCTACATCATAGTCCTGGTAGTCAAGCCTATATCCTAAGGGCTTTATGAACATGTATCAGAGAGACAGTATAATAATACAAGTGTACATGTTAAGATAAAGAGCAGCCAAATAGCATACTATCATGTCGAGCAAGAAAGTTCTCTATATGTATGTCCAAACATCCACTATATCATACAATAATGGCCTATAGGGCATACATATTCCTAACAATCTCCCACTTGCACTAAGGCCAGTTGTTGTAGTATCTCATACCCAATATCCCAAAAAGTCTCTCAAACTGCATCTGGGGGAGGGCTTTTGTGAGTGGATCCGCCGTGTTGTCATCGTATCTACTCTTCCGACCTTGATCTCCCGGCGATCAACTATTTTCCGGATCAGGTGATACCGTCTCAGAATATGTCTAGATCGTTGATGGGACCGGAGTTCCTTGGCCAAAGTCACGGCTCTATTGTTATCACAATACAAGGGTATTGGATCCTCAATGAATGGAACCACACCAAGTTCAGTAATGAACGTCTTCATCCAGACAGCCTCTTTGGTAGCATCGTTGGCAGCGATGTATTTAGCTTCCATTGTCGAGTCTGCAACGGTATCTTGCTTGGAACTCTTCCAACATACCGCCCCTCCATTGAGGGTGAAGACAAAACTAGAGATAGACTTGTTGTCGTCCTTATCACTTTGAAAGCTCAAATTGGTAAAGGACTCCACTTGGAGTTCTCCGTTACCATACACCAAGAACATTTCTTTAGTTCTTCTCAAGTACTTAAGAATGTTCTTCACAGCTGTCTAGTGCTTCTCTCTTGGGTCTGATTGATACCTACTTACTACACTAAGTGTGTAAGCTACATCCGGTTTAGTGCATAACATCGCGTACATGATAGACCCAACCGTAGAAGTATAGGGTATCATGTGCATGCGATCCCTCCCCAAATCAGTCTTGGGAGATATCTCTTTGGAGAGAATGATTCCTGAACAAGCGGGTAAATTACCACGCTTGGAATCTTCCATACTAAACCTCTTTAGTATGGTGTCTATGTACCTGGATTGAGACAATCCCAACATCCTTTTAGATCTATCTCTATAGATCTTTATCCCCAGGATGTAGGAGGCATCACCCAGATCTTTCATGGAGAACATTTGTGATAGGAAGAGTTTGACCGAGTGCGGTATAGAAACATCATTTCCTATCAAGAGCATGTCATCCACGTACAATATAAGGAAGACAACCTTACTCTCTACAACCTTTTTATATATACAAGGTTCATCTACGTTTTTTATGAATTCAAACTCTTTGACTGCTACATTAAAACAGATGTTCCAGCTCCGTGATGCCTGTTTTAATCCGTAGATTGATTTAAGCAGCTTGCACACTTTTCCGCTTCTCCCACTGCCCATAAAGCCCTCTAGCCGTGTCATGTACACGCTCTCTTTTAAATCACCGTTTAGAAAAGCGGTCTTGACGTCCATCTGCCAGATTTCATAGTCATGGTATGCATCAATGGAAAGTAGGATCCTGATGGACTTAAGCATAGCCACTGGAGAGAAGGTCTCGTCATAGTCGACACCTGGTCGTTGACGGAAACATTTTGCTACAAGTCTTTGCTTTGAAGGTCTCAACCTTTTCATCTACACCAATTTTCTTCTTAAAGATCCACTTGCTCCCAATGGATTTTACCCCTTCAAGAGCAACTTCCAAAGTCCATACTTTGTTGATGTACATGGATTCTATCTCAGATCGCATAACATCCAGCCATTTCATAGAGTCCCCACTTGTGATGGCCTGCTCGAAATAGTTAGATCATTGTCTTTCATGATGCAATCCTCGATCCCACTGTCTACGAGAAAACCGTAGTATCTCTCAGGTGGATGAGAAACCCTACTAGATCTGCGGAGTGGCCGAGGTTCGTCGGGGACTATCGGATCCTCCGGTTCTACCAAATCATCAGTTGTAGTTTGTATTTCTGGAACTTCTGCCAGTTCTATCTCATTACCACTAATTTCTTTCATAAGAAATTCCTTTTCTAAAAAGGTGGCATATGGAGAAACAAACACTTTTTGTTCCTCAGTGCGGTAGAGAATATATCCATATGAATTGTTTGGATATCCCACAAACTTGCAAAGAACCGATCGTGTTTCGAGTTTATCTGGATTCTGTTTTTTAACATAGGCCGAACAACCCCATATCTTAACTCGTTTAAGAGACGGTCTCTTCCCATACCATATCTCATATGGAGTGGTGGGCACGGATTTGGTCGGAACCCTATTCACTAGGTATGCAGCTGTCTCAAATGCATAACTCCAAAAAGAAATAGGTAACTCAGCAATACTCATCATAGAGCGCACCATATCTAATAGGGTGCGATTCCTTCGCTCCGATACTCTATTGTGCTGCGGTGTATATACATGAGTAAGCTGAGAGAGAATCCCATTCTCTTTTAAGTAATCTCAGAATTCCGTGCTCAAGTATTCACCTTCTCGATCAGATCGAATGATTTTAATAATTTTACCCGTCTGGTTCTCTACTTCGCACTTATATTTCTTGAATTTCTCAAAAGCTTCAGATTTGTGTTTCTACAAGAACACATGTCCTAATCTTGAAAGATCATCGGTGAATGTAATGAAGTATGAGGAACCATTTCTGGCATGTGTAGACATAGGACCGCATACATCACTATGTATCAGTCTGATTGATCGTTAAAAAGTGTTTTGTAAAGTAACCGCAATCAAGACGGTGTCACTAGTAGCTATCCGCGATGAGTACGGGTCGTCCGCAGGGAAACGCGAACTCTTTTTTTGCTTTAGACGAGTTGATTAAAGAAGGGTGATTGTTTGTCGTTACGGATATAGAATTTATAAAGAAAAGGCTCGTAGGGTTCATAGGACTTAGTAGTAATGGATGAATAATTAAAGACTCCTTTTATCTTTTAATAGTTTAAAACTATATCGATAGTGATGAATGTAGATTAGGGTTCTTGGAAGAAACTAGGATTTTCCCACTACTAACCCTTGTCCTTGCATTGATCTCTATTCATGTCTAGCCCTTAACAAAACAAGTATTAAACCAATCTCAAATCGTGGTCGTGACTATCAATAAATTGGTAGCGCACCCGATAAGAATGTTAACATTTATTTTGCTGAAGTTTATAAATTTTAAAATGTAGAAAAGAAGCTAAAAGATTTTCATCCATTGTTCTACCTTATCCTATGAAACCTAGCAAGCTAGGAATTACTCGCTCATGGTTAAAGATTTAGAAGAAAGGTTGAAGAAGAATGAAAACATAGTTAAGGTGCAGAAAGTAAGTGCGGAAATTAATTGCAAAAAAGAATAATAAAAACAGTACCTTTATTAACCAACTATTGCATGTACAATTCTCTTTAGAAAGTAGAATACAAGAACCCTAGTTTTCTCTAGATCTTTATCTTGTTGGAGGTAGATGAATAGATGTTGATCACACGGATACGTGGATCTCTTGGATTTCTTGATCTCTTCGGCGATTCTTTTTAATGTGCAGCTCTCGGTCCTATATATAGTCCCAGAAATTAGAAACCCTAGATTCCATATGAGATTATATGCTGTTAAGATCCAATCCAGCAAATATCAAATCCAACAGCCATCAAAGAGCCGTGGATCCGACGCGATTACCCTTGTTTGGCCGCCCTTCCGCCGCGCTATGGTGGAATTAGGATTAGGGATTTCTTCTAGTCTCCTGTGTTGCCATGTGGAGATCCTTTTGATGTCTAGATTATGAAAATAATGCTCTGAGTCTCTGCCATTGCTATATCTCTCGATTTGCTTCTAAATTTTGGCAAATTCGGTTTCGATATCCCGATTTGACTCGGATCTCTTGTTTGGATTCCAGACCTGAGCTAATATCTGTATAATATCTCAAATCACAGTGTTAGTAGCATTTGGTATTTTTGAGATATTATCCTAACCATTCAAATGATATAATATCTTAAGAATATTGATTAAAAATATTTGATATGATATGAATATTTTAATTACTAAGATTTCATTTAAATATTTTATGCATATATTTTCCCTTATTATGTTAATTATAATATAGAAACATATGATAATAATATTTTTTTCAAATAAACTCTCATATGTTCTATATTTATAATAAACCCCTTTTAGTACTTAACGATAGTAAGGAAAATGTTCATTCAAATGTACAATATTTTAGACTAATCAAATACCCCCAAACTCAATTTTGATCGTCCCGATCAAACTAGTTATTAAAGAGAAAAGGAAAAAAAAACCTAGCACACTTTCATAGGCAACACGATTGCACTTAACAATTGCAACAAGACTTTAAACCTCTATGTGTTCCTAGTAGGAGAAGTGTTGTCTCCTGAGGGGTTTTAGCGGATTACACCCACAAAATCCCATAAAAAGAAAGAAGATGAAATTTAGATACTAAGATAAGAACATATAAAAGAAAGAACTTGAAAATAAGAGTTTCAAACTACACTAGTTTTTTAGTAGCCATGAGTCCTATCTTAATAGTCATGAAAAGATATCAGAAATCACGTCACCCCTCAATAAAACACTGCCTTTAGTCTTCCTCCCTACCTTTCTTCCAAACATTTATCATATACCCCTACGTGTGTGTAAAAGACATCCCTACGCTTAGAGAATTCAATTCAAGCTATCATACTCTTGTCCATCTTCCTTAGTACTTTTTAGTCGGTAAATGTTCAGATGGAATTGCTCACACATTCTTCATGCGACCGTTAATACTTCTTGAGGTATTAACCAACCGATTACCAAATTTTCTCACTCTTTTAGGCATAATTAGCAATATCCTAGTCTTGCAACACCTAAGGCTTAGCAGTGGCTCCCAAACCAGTTGGTCTAAGGCACTAGGTGATAAGGCACACTCGCTATATTTTTTTATGCCGCCTTAAGTAATTACAAAACCAGTGTTCATTTTTCGTCACCGTTTATTTTTTTATGTGTCATTTATATTTTGTTGATTTATATTTTTTTTCTTCATACTAAGGCTTTTAGACAAGACCATTTCAAGGTATCTTCTACTATCCCAAGTTTCAAGATGTGTGCAAGTGCATATAGTAGGGTATCAACGTTCAGATATTTGGACTCAATAACAGGGACTATTTTTCAGACTTATTTCTATTCTCAGATTAGTGATTCCCTTCATCTTACTAACCCTTGGGACAATAGTTTATGACTATCTATTACTAGCTTCGTTTTAAAACATTTAATTTTTTTTGCTTTTCTTGAATCTTTTCCTATCTTCTATATGTATTTTTCACTTTCTAACTTTTATTATCAAATTTTTTTGTGCTATTATTTAGTATAATGCAAAATGATGCGTGAATAAGCACAAACCTCCCTCAAACTTATTTGCAGCAGTGTCCTCACTGATGTCATCTTTTAAGCTCAAAACTTGTAGACTTAGGAGGAAAAGTTCTTAATGATTAGTAAATGGGGACAAAAAGTCAATGACAGTGAAATCCTCCCCCAAACTTATTTTTGGCTCACAATTGTACAAAAAATTTCTTTTCTTTCAAGAGCCAAAATATTTTCTCCCCCCAAACTTGAGTGAAACAATATTAAGCATTTAAAATTATAAGAAGGGGGGGGTAAAGTTATTGGTCTATGTAAAGCTTTACAAAGACCAAAAGTCAACACCAACCATTCGAATATTTTACCGATGTAACAACATAGTTGGTAGAAGATCATAGACGTGAAGAAGTGGGGGGATAAGAGGCGTAATCAATCGGGTTTACGTCTCGGTTGGTAGAGACGAAACAGTGATGGTGAATGAAAACAAAAATGCGAATGATTAGGAATGGGTGGAATAGTCACATTCTCGTATGGGATAAGAAGAAGGGGTGGTGGTTCAACTTCTCCGACCTCAAATGGAGGCGCACGAATTTCCAATAGAGGTTGATTCATCACAACATCCAAGTCTTTAAGAAACGCGAGTTCTTCGGCGAAAATATTTTTGAAACTTTCATCGATGATGATCCCATCGGAAAGAAAAGAATCAGTGGAATAAGCAGATTCTCTAGGAAGACTGAAAGTTTCAAGGCCAATTTTTTTTGCGCCAGAATTCAACACACTTGATTTGTCATAATTTATGGAGGGAAGAGCCTCGAAAAGCTCATCTACCTTATTTTCAAAATTGTCTAAATCAAGTGGTCTTTCAATAATCATAGAACTCAAAATATCAGAGTGTGATTCATCGAAACTTGGTAGAGTTGAAAGAAGATTAGAAGAACCAAAGAAAGAGGTGATGAAATGGGTAAGCTAACTTGTGTGTCGAGCATTGTTGAACCAGATGTGGGAAATGAAAGCCGGATATCGTTTTGCATATCGGATAGGTCGGTGGTAAGAATATAATCGGTTAAATGTACAGAAAGATATTTGCTTTCAATAGAAGGGACATGATGGGTAGGAGAATCCATCTCATCCAACATAACGGGTTCATCTTCAATGATATTCTCATCACCACTCTCACTAACACCTTCAGTCAAATCAAACGAATAGGTATTTATGAATTCATCAATTATACTATGCTCAATCGATAAATCACTTGGTTCACTTGATGGAGTTGGAAAGTTTGAAATATCAAGTATAGTCGAATAAGAATCGGTTTGATTTGAAATGGTGTAAGGCTCTCTTTCATGCTCATTATTAGAAAAGTCAAACATGTTATTCTCGGGCACTTCATCACTTAGGTTATGAAGCGGTTGAATATCGAATATATTCGGTAGGGGTGCAGGATGGAAGGTGTCGAGATCAAAATAATTGGTTTTGTTTTGACTTTGATGGGGCTCTTGTTCTTTTTCACTACTCAATTCTAACTCTACTTCAAGATTAGACATGGGTTGTGAATAAGTTCTAATGAAGGATTCTCTTTGAACTGTGGAACATCCTAATTGATTTTCAGAAGCACTGTCTAGATAAGGTGAGGAAGTTGAGTATGGTTGGGAAGTGTCTAATTGTTGGCTACGGGCAAGTTCAATGTGTTTCGCAATTGACATGCGTTTATGATTTGCCGCATTAGCCTGAAGAAAATATTAAGAAGAGATGCCTTTAATTGTTGGCTACGGACGAGTTCAATGTGTTCCGCAATCGAAATACGTTTCTAATTTGTTCCATTAGCCTCAAGATAAGTGTCAACATGAGAGCGTGTGAATGTTTAATACTGTGGATAAGAATTAGAAGGGGTGAACCCAAGTTTCATAAACAGGATTATGATCAACATTGTGATATGAAGAATATTGAGATTGGTTAGTTAGTTGACGACTGGCAATTGATATTTTTTCAGCAATGGTCATGGGTGTAAAAGATGTCATATTCGCCTCAAAACGAGTATCAATATTTTCATATGGAAATGATGGTGTTTGTTATCCTAACGATTTTGGATTAGTGAAAGGATTGAAACTTTGGGTTTCAGCCTTCGCAATATGCTCAACGATGGACATGCGTTTAGGAGTTCCCTCACTCGTCTTAAACGGATTATCAACATAAGAAGATGTTGAATTTTGATGCGGTTGATAGGACCTTGAGTGAGATATCCAACTGTTCTTTTCTGCTTGCTCCATCCTATATCTTAAAGACATAGTAGAGTCAGATTTTGTACCGAAGCAATTACGAAACAAGAAATATCTGGTTCTGGATAGCAAAGCTCGGCAAGAGTTCGTCTGTTTGGATTACCAACTATAAGAAAGTGAAAAGAAAAAAGGATGAAAAGGTAATGATTTAAGCTCATTTTGGATTTTGGAAATTGTTTTGCTTTAAAAGAGGGGCTTGAGACTTGACTCAACAAATCACAAAATGTACAACTAGGGATTCCTAGGTCAAGTCACTAGACCGCTCCTAGACTTTCAAAGGACAATTTGCAGGATCAATCCTCTACTACCTCTTTATCAATCTTGTGGCTAGATAAGTGCCAGGTAAGTGGAAGGTATCCGCTATACGAATCACCGAAATAGCGGGCCTAATTAAGTAACCACTTTCCTTAGTCACGCTTGCCTTAGAAATTACAGGAAAAATGCGGATAAGCAATAGATTACCCATGACCCTCCTCTGTCTTAATTGAGCGCGAATGTCCTTAGGGGCTAGGTCTAGATATTTTTTTTTATTAATGTAGGGTGATAGTATGCATGTTTGTGATTTGTGGGACTTACGAAAAGTGATGAAATCCCCACCTAATCTGAATTTGGGTTTATTGCCCATTAATGTCTGTTTTAGATATGCAAAACAAACCAAAATCTAAAACAGGCAAAAAGATTTTTAGCGGCGATATTTGTACAGAATCCTGCAGGTAGAATCAATTTATTGGAGCTTTAGAGAAGAGAGAAAGATAGCAGGAAATTACTACATAAGTTTGGGGGCCCAATTCACCGAAAGTGCCGTGGTTCCGCCGCCAAAGGCACAATTCTGCCGCGGTTCCGCCGCAAGTTAGTGGGATCTTCTGCCGATTTTTCTTCAGGGCTCTCCTATACTCCTCTTGTCCAAGTTGAAATCTCTGAATCTCTATTTTCTTGCTCCAGTTACTCCAGATCCCCTTGCAAAACTCGCACAACACTCGTTAAAAGCGCAAGATGCAGATGTTCCTCTCCGAAAGACGGCGCACAAGACTGCGAAGTCCTGACGCTGAAATTCGGGGCAGATGCTATTTAATTTTATCTGTCCACCTCTCCGAAGATGCCAAATTGATTTATGGCACCGTGTATCGGAGGTTTAGACGGATGCGGCCGATGTAGCAGACTTCGTCAGATTCCCCCTCGCTTGAGGGGTTTTTGATTGTGGGGACGCTTTTCCCTGCAGGCGCAAGCCCCTGCAGTTAATTACGCTACCGCATCGCGGCAACAACTTTCTCCTTCTCCAGAATTTCACTTCGTGTCGTGTGTGTTTGTTTTGTTTGTGGTTTCCCGTGGATTGTATACGGAGACTAAGCGATGCCATCGCCCGTAGGACGTGGATTAGTCCAAATTCGTATTTACTTAGATTTGGGTTTGGTGTTTTGGTTTAAGGATACGGTAGCCGTATTTAGGCTAAGATCGACTTAAACGTTTGTGAAGGATACGTTAGTCCAATTTGAGACTAAGATCAACTTAACGGGATCGTTTAGATCCGACAAAAGAGCATTTGGGCTCTATTGTTCCAGTTTAGGGACGTAGTGGTCCATATTCCAGTTTAGGGACATGGTGGTCCATATTCCAGTTTAGGGACGTGGTGGTCCATAGGTAGTTTAAGGACACTTAAGTCCGTGGGTTTAAGGACCCCACAGTCCGTGTTTTAGTTTAAGGACGCTTAAGTCCATGAGTTTAAGGACCCCACAGTCCGTCTTTTGGTTTAAGGACGCTTAAGTCCATGAGTTTAAGGACCCCACAATCCGTGTTGATGTGTGGTTGTCGGGACCAGTCACCTCTCTGACATCGTTGAAGGATTACAACAATAGGAGTCAAAGGAGTTCGGAGATGTACACTCGAACCGGTCGTAAATTGATTTAAGAGAGCAGCTGTGCTCAGTCAATTTAATTTGAGTACTTACGGCCATGATTGGGCTAAGTCCAGTTGAAAAATATTCAACGTTTTTATTTATTTTTGGTCTATTAGACCTGTGCTAGGGTTTTGCCCATATTTAAATAATGCATTGCATTACCTTTTATTTTTGTTTGGGCTCTGCCTATAAAGGATGCAGAGCATCAATTTTACTTGGGCTCTGCCCTTTATAAATGATGCAGAGCATCAATTTTACTTGGGCTCTGCCCTTTTATAAATGATGCAGAGCATCAATTTGACTTGGGCTCTGCCCTTTTATTGCTTTGCAATTTATTTAGGCCTACTAGGTCTTTTTGATTTAGGCCTGGCCCTTTAGCAAAAGAAATGCATTGCATTTGTCAGGCGCTTTGCGCCAATCAAAGAGCGCAAGCGCTTGTGGTGATGACACGTGTCATACAAGCGCAGTGCGCTGCGCTTGCGCTGCCGACACGTGGCGTGCTGTGGTGAGTTGCGCCAGTTTCAGAGAGCAAGGCTCTATCTCAAAAGCGTATAGCGCAAATGGTTCAGATGTTGACACGTGGCGCTCTCAGGTGGCTTGCGCCAACCCAAGAGCGCAACAACGCAATTCTACAAGTGCAAGGCACTATTAATTTGAGAATCTTTTAGATTCCAGAACCAATAGTTCATAACAGAAGTGCAAAGCATTGTTTGTTTTCTTGATCTAATTTAGATCAAAGAAAACAAGTTCCTCTTGTTTTTCTTATCTCAGGGAACCAATGGTTCATAAGTGCAAAGCACTATTTTTATTTTTTATTAAAGATCATTGATTTTGTTCTTAGATCAATGACCTATTAGAAGAAATTCTTCTATCTAAAAGGTCTTTTACCTTTTTTCTTCTTGAAATTTCTTCAGAGTTCTCTCTGTTTGAAATTTTTGATTTCTCACCAAATGTTGATTCTTCTTCTCTTTTTTTATATTTTAGAAAAAAGGATCATTGGTCGTTGGGTCCCATCACCTCTCCGACGACACTGAGAGATTACAGTGCCATATATCGAATGTGTGGAGGGATGTACCCTTTGAACCATGCCTCACTTATTAGGGGGGAGGAACAGGCTGGAGCTTAAACTTCTCGCTGCTGAAAAAGGCTTCTTTGCGTTCGCGCACGTGCGTTGCACGTGTTGGGCGCACGTGCGGCGCACGTGTTGGCGCTCATATTTGCACGTAGCACACATGGATCTTGTGCATATGCGCATTATGTGGGAGAGCAAGCTCCTATGGAGAACGAGTCTCCTTTTAATTGAATATTCTCATGTGGTGTGCACGTGCATTGCACGTGGTGTGAGCGTAGCGGGCACACGTGCGTTGCACGTGGCGCATATGCGCATTATGAGGAGAAGCAGAGCTTCTATATATGGAGAACATGCTCCTTTTAATATTATTAAACGTTCTCATGTGGTGCGCACGTGTGTTGCACGTGGTGCCGCATGGCGGGCACACGTGCGTTGCACATGGCGCACATGCGCATTATGAGGAGAAGCAGAGCTTCTATATATGGAGAACAAGCTCCTTTTAATATTATTAAATATTCTCATGTGGCGCGCACGTGCGTTGCACGTGGTGCCGCATGGCGGGCACACGTGCGTTGCACGTAGCGCACATGGCGCTTGCGCATATGCACATTATGTGGAGGAGCATGCTCCTATCTTGGAGAACTAAGCTCTTTTGGAGAACTAAGCTCCTTTGAGTATTGAATCCTTTGAGAATTTTACTCTACCCTTTCTAAGAGGTATCCCCTCTTATTTATATGGGAGTGGTAGAGAAACCATCTCTCCTTTTCCCGATGTGGGACTAAAAAATGCATTTCCCATGTAGTAGAGCATTACTTTAGATTACACGTGTATAACACATTTGCTCATAACTTTTGATCTCGGATGAATTATGAGGCCAATAATATATCAAATCGAAGGTCTTTTCGAGATGCTTTCAATATCATCAGAATTTAGCCATTTCTCGTTCCGGAGTTTGTCAAAATATAGCTCGGAAAATACTGGTTCGCATCTTCTTTCTTAGATCACATGTGCATTGACTTTTGCTCATAACTTTTGATCCCGGATGAATTATGAGTCCCATAATATATCAAATCGAAGGTCTTTTCAAGATACTTTCAATACAATCAGAATTTAGCTGTTTCTCATTCCGGAGTTTGTCAAAATACAGCTCGGAAAATACTGGTTCGCATATTTTTCCTTAGATCACATGTGCATAGACATTTGCTCATAACTTTTGTTCCCGGATGAATTATGAGGCCCATAATATATCAAATCGAAGGTTTTTTTGAGATGCTTTAAATACCGTCATAATTTAACAGTTCCTCATTGGGTAGTTTATCAAAATACAGGCTGGAAGATACTGGTTCGCATTTTATTAAGCGTATCGCTGCCATTTGATACCCTGGACTCTTTTGCGCAGAAATTTTTGGCGGGAACAAATGCCCCCACTACTTTGCCCACGTAAGTATATATGTGGGTGAAGTAGTGCAGAGTAATACATAGTGTATGACCAGTTTCGGGTTGGTATACAACTTTCAGAATCTTGATCTGCAAAGATAACGAGCGGACACGAGCGTCGTCATTTATCATTGACTCAAATCTCGACTCTTAAAAGATATAGTTCCAAACTCTCAATTTCATGAGCCGCACCCTTCTATTTCTTTATGTTTTACTCTGGTGTGAAGTAGTTTATATGCTCATGAGTAACCTCTCCATTTCAGTGGCATGTAGCTTTAGTAAGTGTGGCTCATAGATGGTCCATCTTAACCTCTTTGTAAGGCAGTAATGGCTTAGAAGACAGGGGTAGGATCTGCCACCTAAGACTTTTCAACTTTATGAGCCGTGAGAGTCTCATAAAGACTTTTCTCCCTACGGATCGAGAGGATCTCGTAGGTGTATTTTCTTCTTAGGAATCGTGAGGATTCCTAAGCGCGTTTTCTCTTATAAGTCGTAAGGATCTTTTAAGAGAATTTTTTCCTCTTACGAGTCGAGAGGACCCGTAAGCGGTTGTTTCCCTTCTTGTCGAAATTCGACTTTGGAGAGTGAGAACCGTGAATAGTATGCAAGAGACCGTTTTAGACCGACTTGCAGGGTCCCAATGTTCAGGAAACAAGTTTTTAATCCCTGCTGCCTGAGGCTTCATCTTGCAAGTTGAGACGAATCGGGAATTTCCCGCGGAGACGTTGATTTCTCTGCGAGCCGACGTGAGTCAGGAGGCTCTCATCAAGGTCGCTAGTTTCCCTGAGTTGAGGTATTTGCCAAGGATATTTGTTTCCCTGGTGTTGAAACGGATCGAGAATTTCCCACGGAGACACTGGTTTCTCTGCGAGTCGATGCGAATCAGGAGGCTCTCATCAAGGACGTTTGATTCCCTGAATTGAGGTATTTTCCAAGGATATTTGTTTCCATGGTGTTGAAACGGATCGAGAATTTCCCACGGAGACACTGGTTTCTCTGCGAGTCGACGCGAATCAGGAGGCTCTCATCAAGGACGTTTGTTTCCCTGAATTGAGGTATTTGCCAAGGATATTTGTTTCCCAGGTGTTGAAACGGATCGAGGATTTCCCACGGAGACACTGGTTTCTCTGCGAGTCGACGCGAATCTGGAGACTCTCATCAAGGACGCTTGTTTCCCTGAATTGAGGTATTTACCAAGGATATTTGTTTCCCTGGTGTTGAAACGGATCGAGAATTTCCCACGGAGACACTGGTTTCTCTGCGAGTCAACGCGAATCAGGAGGCTCTCATCAAGGACATTTGTTTTCCTGAATTGAGGTATTTGCCAAGGATATTTGTTTTTCTGGTGTTGAAACGGATCGAGAATTTCCTACGGAGACACTGGTTTCTCTGCGAGTCGACGCAAATCAGGAGGCTCTCATCAAGGACACTTGTTTCCCTGAATTGAGGTATTTCCCAAGGATATTTGTTTCCCTGGTGTTGAAACGGATCGAGAATTTCCCACGGAGACACTGGTTTCTCTGCGAGTCGACGCGAATCAGGAGGCTCCCATCAAGGACGCTTGTTTCCCTGAATTGAGGTATTTGCCAAGGATATTTATTTCCCTGGTGTTGAAACGGATCGAGAATTTCCCACGGAGAAACTGGTTTCTCTGCGAGTCGACGCGAATCAGGAGGCTCTCATCAAGGACGTTTGTTTCCCTGAATTGAGGTATTTGCCAAGGATATTTGTTTCCCTGGTGTTGAAACGGATCGAGAATTTCCCATGGAGACACTGGTTTCTCTGCGAGTCGACGCGAATCAGGAGGCTCTCATCAAGGACGTTTGTTTCCTTGAATTGAGGTATTTGCCAAGGATATTTGTTTCCCTGGTGTTGAAACGGATCGAGAATTTCCCACGGAGACACTGGTTTCTCTGCGAGTCGACGCGAATCAGGAAGCTCTCATCAAGGACGTTTGTTTCCCTGAATTGAGGTATTTTCCAAGGATATTTGTTTCCCTGGTATTGAAACGGATCGAGAATTTCCCACGGAGACACTGGTTTCTCTGCGAGTCGACGCGAATCAGGAGGCTCTCATCAAGGACGTTTGTTTCCCTAAATTGAGGTATTTGCCAAGGATATTTTTTTCCCTGGTATTGAAACGGATCGAGAATTTCCCACGGAGACACTGGTTTCTCTGCGAGTTGACGCGAATCAGGATTTTCTTCGTCAAGGACGCTTGTTTCCTCGAGTTAAAGGATTTGCCGAAGACACTGGTTTCTTCGGGGTTGGGATGAACCGTCGAGATTTGGCTTTGTTTTCTGGCGGAGCCTGTTGGGAAAGTATGGTTCCCTCTTTGTTTGCGTCCTTGGATTGTATACAGGGATCGATGTGATCTCAACTGTAGGGCTAAAGTTTTATCATTTTTTTAATTTCCGCGATGCTCTATCGTTTAAGATTTTATATCGCAAAGGTCGCGATTGCCCAATCATTTCGGCTATTTTTCGCGGTGCCCAATCATTTCGGCTATTTTTTTTATTTTCACTCGCTGCTTTTTATTGCGAGTTGTCCAATCATTGCGGCTATTTTGTACGCATACGTTTTTACTTGCTGCTTTTTATTGCAAGTTGGCCTATCATTTCGGCCATTTCGTATGCATGTGCGGCCAACCGGCTTTTCACCGTAAACCTGAAATTAGACACCGATTTCGGCATCAGCACCACTGCAACTGGGATATTGCCAGGAGCGAATCATCATTTGCCTCTGTCGATGTCGAACAAAGGTGGCTTAGCGAACAGGGTTAAGGTCCTGTCAACTAATGCTTTTAACTTCATGAGCCGTAAGGGTCTCACGAAGGTATTTCTCCATACAAGTCGTGAGGATCGTGTAGGTGTATTTTCTCCTTAGGAATCGTGAGGATTCCTAAGTGTATGTTCCTTTGTAAGTCGTAAGGATCCTACAAGAGGGTTTTCTCCTTGTAAGTCGAGAAGACTTATAAGGGTTGTTCATCATGCGCACATATCCACAATCACGGATGAAACTTGGTTAGGGAAATGTTTATTCGCGCCCGTGGATTGTATACAAGGGTCAGTATTGAGCCACTTGTAGGGCAATATCGAAGGTTGTGGGGGTTGCTTAAGCACAGGTTTAGGTCTCTATAACTTAAGACTTTCAAATCTTATGAGCCGTGAGGGTCCCATAAGAGAGTTCTCCTTACGAGTCGTGAGGATCTCGCAAGTGTATTTTCTCCTTAGGAATCATGGGGATCCCTAAGTGTGCTGCTCCCTTGTGAGTCGTAAGGATCTCACGCGGGTGGTTTCTCCTTACAAGGTCGAGGGGACCCTGTAAGTGTCTTTTAACGAGGTTGCGCCCTTTCGGGTTTTCACAAACACTCGCCGGTAGTCCTGCTGTTTTTACTCACGGAGCCCTTTCGGGTTTTCATCCATGCCCATTTTGCTTATGGACATACCGTTTTTTTTATTCTTTTTATTTTTATATATTTTTTTTACGAGGTCGCGCCCTTTCGGGTTTTCACGAACACTCGCCGGTAGCCCTGCTGTTTTTACTCACGGAGCCCTTTCAGGTTTTCATCCGTGCCCTTTTTTTTGCTTCTGGACATACCGTTTTTATATATATTTTTATTATATATATTTTTTATTCTTCTCGTCAGCCTAAACATGCTGCGGTAGTAGTTTAAGGACGTTTCGGTCCTTCATTAGTTTAAGGACGTTTCGGTCCGGCATTAGTTTAGGGACGTTTCGGTCCGGCATTAGTTTAGGGACGTTTCGGTCCGTCATTGAGAAGGCTGGCTACCGCTTATAAAGTTTGAGGTTAGGAAGATAGCGAGCGGACATAGTCGTCGTCATCTATCATTGACCTAGGCGGTAACCTTCTAAGCATAGTATTTCTTTAGGAAGCGACCATTTATTGGCCTGAAAGGCCTTTCACCGAGCATATCCATAAGTAGATAGGCTCCACCTTGGTAGACCTTGTCTATGATGTACGGGTCTTCATAGTTTGGCTCAAACTTTCCCCGCTTGGCGCGATTAGGGATCATAGGCCTTTTGACCACTAGCACGAGTTCGTCTTGGCGGAATGTCCTTGACCGGGTCATTCTTTTATATGAGCGCGTCATCTTTGCTTTATAGGCCTTCAGATTTTGTTGCGCTATGAGCCGGGTCTCATCAAGGGCATCGAGCTCCTCAAGCCGAAGGTGAGCATTTTCTTCATCTGCTAGCTCGTAGTGGACTGCCACTCGTAGAGGGTAACTCTATCTCTAGGGGGAGTACTTCTTCTGTACCGAATACCAGCGCATATGGCGTTGTGTTTGTGGCTGTCTTGAACGTAGTTCGATACGCCCAAAGAGGTTCTTGCAGTGTTTCATGCCAGTCCTTCTTATTTCGGGACACTGTCTTCTTCATAATCTTTGTTAAGGTCTTATTGAAGGCCTCAGCTAGACCGTTAGCTCGCGGATTATAAACCGAGGAATATCTCCAGTCTATATTGTGCTGTTGCGCGAAGCGACTGATCTTGTGGCTTCTGTAAGCTGGCCCGTTATCGGAGTTGATCCGTCGTTGAGTTCCAAACCGATATAGGACGTGCGTCTTGAAGAAATGGAGGATATTCTCCGTCTTAACTTCCTTCAGCGGTACTGCCTCTGCCCATTTGGAGAAGTAGTCAGTCGTCGTCAGGATGAAACGATGTCCCCTGGACGATGCTGGTTCGATAGGGCCGACTATATCAGTTCCCCACATTTCGAATGGCCAGCCAGCCACTGTCGGGTGTAGCGGATTTGGATGCTGATGGATGAAGTCCCCATGAATTTGGCATGAGTGGCATTGCTTCGCATATTCGAGGCAGTCCTGAATTATCGTGGGCCAGTAGTAGCCCATCCGTTTGATCTTCAACTTCATCTTTAGGCCCGCTTGGTGATAATCGCAGAGTCCGTTATGAACTTCCTGGACGACTCTTTTCGCTTCGTCAGGTCCCAGGCATCTCAACTACAAAGAATCGAACGACCTCTTGTACAGAGTATCATTGACGAAGGCGAAAGACAGAGCTCGTTTCATAAGCTGATGTCTTGAGGACGCATCTTCGGGCGTTTGGCGGTATTTGAAGTAGTCTATAAAGACTTCTCTCCAATCCTCGGTATTTTCCCGATCTTTTATTTATAGGGTCGTCTGCTCAGTCGCTCTCTTCTCTTCGGGTGATTCCGGAGATATTTCTGCTGGGGCAAGCACCCGACGGCTTTGTACCACGATTTTTACGTCATCGAGGTTCTCATCTGCCAGTTCCTTGGCGAGCTTGGCCAATGCGTCCGCTTTGCTGTTTTCCGCGCGCGGTATGTTTTCCAAAGTATAGGAAGGGATTTGGGTCAACAGTTGCTGCACCTTTTCGCTGTATTTCACCAACTCGGGTTTGCATGTTTGGTAGTCGCCGTTTACTTGACTAACGACCAGTTGGGAATCTCCATATATGAGGAGGTTTTCAATTCCCATGTCGATGGCGATCTCGAGGCCTGCTATCAGAGCTTCATATTCGGCTTCATTGTTTGTCCTTGGCTCTGTTAGGGAGAAGGCAAAATGCATTATCCCACCTTGTGGAGTTACAAAGATGAGTCCTACCCCCGATTTGATTATAGGGGTGCTTTGTTTGCGCTTCTTCACGGAAGATGCTCCATCGAAATAAAGCTCCCATCGGGTATCACCACCGTCGATCGCATCAAACGCATGTTCATCTAGAAGATCGCAATTTAGAGGAGAATCGACGGGTATCGGATGCTCAGCGAGGAAGTCGGCGATGGCCTGGCCTTTCACTGCCTTGAGAGGTTGATACGTTATCGAGAACTTCATCAAGAGCAGGGTCCATTTAGAGAGTCGTCCCGTCAATATGGCCTTCGACATCAAATATTTATGGAGGTCTACCTTCGAAATGAGACGGATTTCATATGCCAACGCATAGTGTCTGAGCTTTGTTACTGCAAAGATCAACGCCAGGCAGTGTTTTTCAATGGGGGAGTAATTGCTTTCTGCCCCCAGTAGAACTCGGCTTAAGTAATAGAGAGCTCTCTCCTTCCCTTGATCGTTCTTTTGTGCCCATAACGCGCCTAAAGAACTTTCGAGGGCGATTGTGTAAAGAATGAGGGGCTTTCCCTTGACCGGAGCAGCCAACACTAGCGGGTTCTGCAGGTATTGCTTGATTTTGTCCAGTGCGTCTTGGCATTTGCGATCCCAAACGAACGGGGTTCCCTTCTTCATCTGGTGGCTGTAAGGACGACACTTGCCTGAAAGGTTAGCTATAAACCGCTGTATATACGCGAGCTTCCCCTGGAGAGACCGCAGCTGTTTGAGAGTCCTTGGCGGAGGCATTTCCATGATCGCCTTGATCTTTGACGGATCTATTTCGATACCTCAGTGTCGGACGATGAATCCCAGGAATTTTCCTGAGGAAACTCCGAATGCACACTTGAGCGGGTTCATCTTCAAGTTGTATTGCCGAAGGTGTTGAAATACGGTCTTCAAATGCTCGAGATGTTCCTCGTATGATTTGCTTTTCACCATGAGGTCGTCAATATAACATTCGATGATTTCGTGTATAAGATCATCGAAGATCTTCGTCATGGCCCTCTGATAAGTAGCACCGGCGTTCTTCAAACCGAAGGGCATCACTTTATAACAGAATATTCCCAAAGGAGTCCGAAAAGCGGTGTGCTTTTGGTCTTCGGGATGCATCTTGATCTGATTATACCCTGACGAGCCGTCCATGAAGGAGAAAACCTCATGAGTGGACGTATTTTCTATCATTAGTTCGGTGACTGGCACTGGGAAATCGTCTTTCGGGCAAGCTTTATTGAGATCCCGGAAGTCCACGCATATGCACACTGTCCCATTTTTCTTCATCACCGGGACGATGTTGGCGATCCATTCAGGGTATTGAACTTCCTGGATGAAGCCAGAGTCGATCAGCTTCTTGACCTCGGCATTGATACTCATCTCAAGCTCGAGCCGTATTCTTCTCGGCGCCTGTTTGACCGGCTTGACGTCTGGAGATATCGCCAATCTGTGCACAGCAATTTCTGGATCTAGTCCCGGCATTTCGGAATAGTTCCACGCGAAGCAATCTCTATGCTGTAGAAGCACGTCCTTTAACGCAGCCACCCTTTCTTCAGATAGCAGCTTGCTGATGAATGTCGGTTGCGGGTCATTCGCCGTTCCCAACTCAATTTTCTTAAGGTTATCTCCGGTGGTATGGATTCCATCTTCCAGCTCTTTTGGCGCTGGTGGGAATTCTGAGATTACCTCTTCGTTGCTGTTTTCGAAGCACCAGGGAAGGTCATCCATGTTCTCGGGCTCTTCTTTTGATATCGTTATCACGTGACAAGTACGAATTCTCTTCCAATCCCAATATGGAACCGGTTCTTCTTCCGTGGCCTTGGGTTCGTGCTTTTATGGTGGCGCTACCCTCCAGTTGTCGGACAGAGCGAACTTGCCAAGCTGATACCGATCTTCGACCCAATTCTTGAAGGTGAAGCAGTCTTCGAGAGGATGCCCTACCACTCGGTGATAAAAGCAATAGTCTGGGTGTGAGACTTCGTCTGCTTGTTCGTGGTGTTTAGACTCCGGCAGTGTAAGCATATGATGTTTTAGAGCGAGGTCAAGTATTTTCTTCATCTTGTCCCGAGGAAAAGAGTATGCCCGACCCATTTTTCTCATGAGGGATATACCGGAACCGCTCGGTTCCCGCTTGGGTAGCCTTTTAGCCCCGCTTCGTTGCTGTTGAGCGCCTTTTTCGCGTTTCGACTTGTTTCTGCCTCTGCGTCGAGCCTTCTTTATAACGGGTTGAAAAGGTGCGGCATCTTCATCTTTCACGGCCTGTTGAAGGAGGTGTTGCGTTTTGGCTTTCTCGTAGATGACTATTTCGCGGGTATGGTCATCTCGGACTTTTTGACCAGCTTCCCTTATAAATTTGTCCATTTGTTCTTCGAACGACGGACTGGGCTCTTTTTTGTCTGGAACTTTTACTGGTTCCGGATTAGCATCTTCCCATTAAGCATCTACTTCTTCATCAAAGCCATACACGACGTAGCATCCGTGGAGTAGCTCTCGTTTCTTTGACCGAATGTATCCAAGCCCGATTGTTTCCATTCTCCCATTAGGCAACTTGCGTTGAGTTCCGGGAACGTTCCAGACTTTGTCATGGAACTTGGCTTTTCGAACGGTCTGCTTGAAGGATATCCCCAGGCGTTTTAGTAGCCTCTTCAAGCCCTCTGTATAATATCTGGGGAGACGGATGGGCCGAAGCTTGTCAAGCGTAGGGTCCGAGCCATGCCAGATTTCTTTCTCCACTCTGGTTTCTTCAGAGCGGTAGAATAAAATTGCTTTTTCGCCTTCTCGCTTAGGAGGGACATAGAACGTCCGCAGCTCTTCTACACTGTAGATATCGAGTGCATCAAGTTCTTTACGGTGTTTAAGCGGCATCATGGCGACTTGTAGGCTTTGCCCTTCGTCAGCGGACATTTGTATTGAAGGTCGAGCAGAGAATACAGCATGGACCTCATCTTCCGAGTCGCTACCAAAGATCAACGTAGGAGCGGACGGTCCTGGCTTGTTGTGTCGAGACGGCCCAGAGTAAACTATCTCTTCTTCTTCTTCGGTATCACTCCCGAAAACAGGAATGGTGGCAGCGGCTTTGTTCTCCGGCTTGTGACACCTCTCCGTGTCTTCGAAATCCGGTAAGAAGTATTTAGCATCTTCATATTTGCGGACCTCGTTCACGGAGAACGGGTTCAGTTCTCCCGCCACGGTATATTCGAGACCATCCTTAGCATACTTCATACACTGATGTTGTGTAGAAGGGATGATGTTTTACTCGTGTAACCACGGTCAGCCGAGCAGAGCGTTGTAGCATGTCTTGGCGTCTATGACGTGGAACTTAATATCCGTGACGAGTAGCCCGAAGCGTAGCGTCAGTATCACAGACCTAAGAGTTCTTGATGACTGGGAGTCGAACCCGGAGATAGTGATCTTGTCTCGAGCAAGGTGTTGGACGCCCATGCAGATTTCTTTTAACACCCGCACATTGAGGAGGTTAACGGAGGATCCATTGTCGATCAGGATTTTGCCTATCTTTATATTGTGGCAGTATCCTGAGACATAGAGGGGGCAATTGTGTTCGCACATCCCAAGGAGAAGGTCTTCATCACTAAAAGCGACATCGGCCGTATGCACTTCCTCCAATTTATCCTTCATCTTTTCCTCGGCCAGGAAAGCTTGGAATTGCTTCGGATCATGTAGTGCCTTGATTAACGAATCTCTCGCCTCCTTTGATAGCAAAAGGGCGTCAAGAATGCTGAGCTGCGAGGGTAGTTTCCTCAGATGCGCTAAAACGTTGTAAACCACCTTATTTCTCTTCGGCGGGTCCTTGGCACTTAGCTCCTCCACAACTTGGTCATCTAAGACGATATCTTCAGAGGCCTTTTCTTTCCCCTTATCTTTTCTATTCGAGGGTCCGAGATTCTTTTCAGGCAGCGTCCGATTACGCAGCCGTATATTTTCGCAAACCTTTGGCACTTCTTCTTTTCCCGAAGTGGACTCTTTAAAGAGAGGGGCAAGTTCCAGCTCCTCATCAGAATCGCTCCCGAATGTAGGCACTTGAGGCCCGCCGGTGCTAACCATGCGACAATCGCCGGTAGTTCTTTTAAGCCCTTCGGTCGTATCTTTTTGCTCCCGACGAGTTTTGCGCTTTTCCCACTTAAAGCTTTGTCGATGAGCAACGTATCCTTACCACCATCTATCGAAAGCTTTGCACTCTTGAGTGGGGTGCGAAACCTTCTGATGATATAAGCAATAGGAGGGGTGCATTTCTATTTCACCAGTAATTTTTCCTTTGGAGGATGGTAGCTTCATGCCCATTGATATGGCCTTAGCAAACCTTTTCCTCATCTTGAATTGGCTTTTGTCGGTAGTGGAGGTATTTTGCTCCAGTGGGATCGTCTCAGCTCTTTCATCAAGTCGCTAGCGCTTGGCCCTTTCAAATACAGCCGTCTTGCGTTCTCGATCAGCTTTACTTTTCAATCGAGCTTCGTTAAGGAATGCGTCAATTACTTCATCTGATGGCCCCAGAATTTTTGATTCAGGGTCTGCCCCCAGCGTTTCAGTACAAGGAGTCTCCTCATCGTCCATGAACGAATGAGAAATCACATGACAGCTCGCTACATATTTTTCAGATTCATCAGATGAACTTTCTCCTTCATCTTCCTCTTGAAAGACATGATTGAAGAACTCTTGGAATGTAATGGGAGTCCGTGCCTTCTGGTTGTATTCCTCCAGCGCGTCAATTTGTTTTTGCAAGTCCGTGCGCTTGTCGCCAGGCTTCACGGGCTTCTTAGATTTTTTCTTCTTCTTTTTCGAAGATTTTGACGGCTGGTTGCGAGTACTTGGGCCACCATCATCGGTCTTTGGAGTTGTACGTGGCTTCAACATCCCCTCAATGACCTGCGGTTCCAACGGGTTCTTCCACCTAATCGCTGGACATGTCTGAAGATCGTTTAGCATCCTCTTTGTCTTGGCTGATAATACAACCTCCCAAGGAGCTTCTTCTACGACGGAGCATGTTGCCCCCGGCGTATTCATCCCCTTAGATATGTGGGGCTGCGGGGGATTCACTTTCCATTTGTCAGATAACGCGAACTTGCCCTGTCGGTACTGTTCTTCAAGCCAATTTTTGAAGACGTAGCAATCTTCGATCGGATGACCCAGTACTCGATGATAAGGACAGTAGTTGGGCTCATTGACATCATTTGGTTGCGACGGACGTTTTGGATCCGACAGATTTATGAGTCGGTTGCGCAACGCCAGCTCGAATAACCTTCTCGTTTTATCTCGGGGAAATGAGTAAGAACGTCCTAGCCTTTCCTCAAGGGCTACGTACGGACGCATATTATTTTGACGAACAACCGGCTTCGAGTTGCTCGGTTGTTGTTGAGCATTAGCGACAACGATCGCTTTTCCTTTCCCCTTGTCATTTAGGGAGTCCATCTTTGGAAGAGGGGGTTTATGGCCCATTTGATCCATTTGCGCTAGCTTGTCAATCAAGGCCTGGAAGGTAGTCGGCTTGAAAAACATCATAAATTGCGAGATGGTTGCTTGCGGATCAAGGGTTCCCACAAACATACCCACCGCGGGAGCTTCTTCAATGCGCTGCTCACACTTCGACCATAAGTTCCGCCACCGTATAGCATATTGGACCCATGTCTCGCCTGGCTTTACCCTGGCGTTAATCAGTGCCGTCATCGGGGTGCGTTCACTGGTGCTTGCAAAACGCTGGGTAAACAACAGCTCCATTTCCACGAAGGTTTTGATAGAGTCGTTCGGGAGCTCAGAGTACCATTCGAACGCTGTATCTGATAAACTTCCAACGAACTGGCGAAGCAACAGCTTGTCATCACCGCCGGTGTTTCCGCAGAGCGCCCTGAACTGAGCAACATGCTGGTGAGGATTGCCCGTCCCCTTGTAGACATGGAACTTGGGAATTGTGTAGCCCGACGGGTACTTGATTTGATCGTACAAACTTGTATATGGCCGCCTCGTTTTTACGACCTGGCCAGTTGCTTCAGTCGCATGATGAACCCGTATTTGCTGGGCTATGTACTCGTCCAAATCGGCTTTGGAGATTTTCTCCTCTTTAGCTGTTGACAGAGCTGGCGGAGGATTCGACGTCTCTCCCCTATCGTCTTCAAGGATGATCGGGGGATCTTCGGCCGGAGGATCTTGTTGGATCATCATCCTCACCATGTCTTGGAACAGGAGGTCCATACGCTTTATGTTGGCTGCTTGTTCAGCAGCCTCTTTATCCTTCTTCTCCAATATTCGACGAAGGAATTCGGCATAGGTTTCTTCCTCTTGGCGTTCATCCGAGGACGTTTCAGGGTTTTCTTTTGGCCCAGTAAGTGCGGCCATAGCGTTCATCATCTCTTGGAGCTTCTGCTACTGCTCCTGGGCTTTGGTCACTGATCGCGTAAGTGGTCGATGACCCGTAGATATGTGACTGTCCTCTTTACCAGACGCCACGTAGACGGTATGAACTATCATGCCCCCAGACTTAGGGCGTTTGGGTTCACCACCTTTGATATTCATCGTCGGCGTAGGGACTTTTTCTGGCCTTCTTCTCTTATGGGTCGTAGAAGTTGAGGGGGCCGTTGCTTTGGGCACCCAAGCGGTCATTATCTTTCGTTGCTTGACCGGAGGATTTTCTTCTTCCCGACCTTTCGACTTCTTCTGTTGGTGAGAGAACTTAGGATCAATCACAGATTCTCGGACTCGTCGCCATGTCTTGTAGATCTTGGAGGACAGCGATCGAGGAGACTGCTTTGGCTTTTCTGCTCCCACGGCAGTCTCTACTGGTGGAGGAGATCTTTTGAGCACCGCAGTCGGCGAGTTTCTGCGTACTCTATTAAGTAGCTCGAAGCTGTTCCTGATTGGAACAGCAGCATTAACTTCCACCGTTGGAGCTGGCGGAGTCATCCCAGAAGGGGAGTTGCCCCCAGTCTTCCTTATCCGACGCCAGTGGCGTCGTCGGGCGCGACGAGTTGCCGGTATTGGCTCAGAGACAGAAAGAGCCTTTTCTTGTCCCCGGTTCAAGTGTGGAGCTGTCGCCAGCGTCAGCCTGTTAAAGACTGACATCTTTTGAGCAGCAGGAGCAGGAGTGGGATTTAGGACGGTCAGTCTTGTAAAGACTGATCTCTTAGCCGGAGAAGCCGCCTTGACGACCTCAGGAATAGGTTTGGCTACTCTTTTTGGAATAACCTTTTCTGGGACTGCATGCTTCATTGCTGGCTCGCAGGAGTTTTGGCCTAGTCTGGAGAAGACCGAGGCACTGGTGTTGGGCGACCCGTTGGGAGGGGCTGCAGTAACTGAAAGTCGATTGAAGACCGACTTCTTAGGAGCTTCTTGTACGGGCACGGGGGTGTTGAAGCTTGTTGGCGGAAGCATAGTTCCGAAAAACAGCCCTGTGGTGGCTTGAGTAATCTGCTCCACGGGCATGGTGAACAAAGAGGCCGCTTGGGGCCCGTAGGTTATGCCCCCAGTTGAGGCCGGACGCGAGCTGCAGCTGCAGTTAGAGCACTTCGAACAGGTAGAGGCCATCGATGCTTGATTTCTTTTCTGCGTCAAGCAAGAGACCAAATCTTAGTAAACTTGAAATCCAAAGACAACCATTAACAAACCGCGATTCGTTCGTGAAGACGACACACGAAGTGTGGAGTGGAAAGAGGAAAAGGTCCCACCGGGCGTGCCAGTATCTATTCCCCTCCGAAAGACGGCGCACAAGATTGCGAAGTCCTGACGCTGAGATTCGGGGCAGATGCTATTTGGTTTTATCCGTCCACCTCTCCGAAGATGCCAAGTTGATTTATGGCACCGTGTATCGGAGGTTTAGACGGATGCGGCCGATGTAGCAAACTTCGTCAGATTCCCCCTCGCTTGAGGGGTTTTTGATTGTGGGGACGCTTTTCCCTGTAGGCGCAAGCCCCTGCAGTTAATTACGCTACCGCATCGCGGCAACAACTTTCTCCTTCTTCAGAATTTCACTCCGTGTCGTGTGTGTTTGTTTTGTTTGTGGTTGCCCGTGGATTGTATACGGAGACTAAGCGATGCCGTCGCCCGTAGGACGTGGATTAGTCCAAATCCGTATTTACTTAGATTTGGGTTTGGTGTTTTGGTTTAAGGATACGTTAGCCGTATTTAGGCTAAGATCGACTTAAACGTTTGTTAAGGATACGTTAGTCCAATTTGAGACTAAGATCAATTTAACGGGATCATTTAGATCCGACAAAAGAGTATTTGGGCTCTATTGTTCCAGTTTAGGGACGTAGTGGTCCATATTCCAGTTTAGGGACATGGTGGTCCATATTCCAGTTTAGAGACGTGGTGGTCCATATTCCAGTTTAGGGACGTGGTGGTCCATATTCCAGTTTAGGGATGTGGTGGTCCATAGGTAGTTTAAGGACGCTTAAATCCATGGGTTTAAGGACCCCACAGTCCGAATTTTAGTTTAAGGACGCTTAAGTCCATGAGTTTAAGGAACCCACAGTCTGTGTTTTAGTTTAAGGACGCTTAAGTCCATGAGTTTAAGGACCCCACAGTCCGTTTTTTGGTTTAAGGACGCTTAAGTCCATGAGTTTAAGGACCCCACAGTCCGTGTTGATGTGTGGTTGTCGGGACCCGTCACCTCTCTGACATCGTTGAAGGATTACAACGATAGGAGTCGAAGGATTACAACGATAGGAGTCAAAGGAGTTCGGAGATGTACCCTCGAACCGGTCGTAAATTGATTTAAGAGAGCAGCTGTGCTCAGTCAATTTAATTTGAGGACTTACGGCCATGATTGGGCTAAGTCCAGTTGAAAAATATTCAACGCTTTTATTTATTTTTGGTCTATTAGACCTGTGCTAGGGCTTTGCCCACATTTAAATAATGCATTGCATTACTTTTTAATTTTGTTTGGGCTCTGCCTATAAAGGATGCAGAGCATCAATTTTACTTGGGCTCTGCCCTTTATAAATGATGCAGAGCATCAATTTGACTTGGGCTCTGCCCATTTATAAATGATGCAGAGCATCAATTTGACTTGGGCTCTGCCCTTCTATAAATGATGCAGAGCATCAATTTGACTTGGGCTCTGCCCTTTTATTGCTTTGCAATTTATTTAGGCCTACTAGGTCTTTTTGATTTAGGCCTGGCCCTTTAGTAAAAGAAATGCATTGCATTTGTCAGGCGCTTTGCGCCAATCAAAGAGCGCAAGCGCTTGTGGTGATGACACGTGTCATGCAAGCGCAGTGCGCTGCGCTTACGCTGCCGACACGTGGCGCGCTGTGGTGAGTTGCGCCAGTTTCAGAGAGCAATGCTCTATCTCAAAAGCGCATAGCGCAAATGGTTCAGATGTTGACACGTGGCGCTCTCAGGTGGCTTGCGCCAACTCAAGAGCGCAACAACGCAATTCTACAAGTGCAAGGCACTATTAATTTGAGAATCTTTTAGATTCCAGAACCAATGGTTCATAACAGAAGTGCAAAGCACTGTTTGTTTTCTTGATCTAATTTAGATCAAAGAAAACAAGTTCCTCTTGTTTTTCTTATCTCAGGGAACCAATGGTTCATAAGTGCAAAGTACTATTTTTATTTTTGTTTTTTTATTAAAGATCATTGATCTTGTTCTTAGATCAATGACCTATTAGAAGAAATTCTTCTATCTAAAAGGTCTTTTACCTTTTTTCTTCTTGAAATTTCTTCAGAGTTCTCTCTGTTTGAAATTTTTGATTTCTCACCAAATGTTGATACTTCTTCTCTTTTTTTATATTTTAGAAAGAAGGATCATTGGTCGTTGGGACCCATCACCTCTCTGACGACACTGAGAGATTACAGTGCCATATATCGAAGGTGTGGAGGGATGTACCCTTTGAACCATGCCTCACTCATTAGGGGGGAAGAACAGGCTGGAGCTTAAGCTTCTCGCTGCTGAAAAAGGCTTCTTTGCGTTCGCGCACGTGCGTCGCACGTGTTGGGCGCACGTGCGTCGCACGTGTTGGGCGCTCATATTTGCACGTAGCGCACATGGATCTTGTGCATATGCGCATTATGGGGGGGGAGCAAGCTCCTATGGAGAACGAGTCTCCTTTTAATTGAATATTCTCATGTGGTGCGCACGTGCGTTGCACGTGGTGCGCGCGTGGTGGGCACACGTGCGTTGTACGTGGCGGGCACATGTGCGTTGCACGTGGCGCGCATGCGCATTATGAGGAGAAGCAGAGCTTCTATATATGGAGAACATGCTCCTTTTAATATTATTAAATATTCTCATATGGTGCGCACGTGCGTTGCACGTGGCGCCGCATGGCGGGCACACGTGCGTTGCACGTGGCGCACATGCGCTTTATGAGGAGAAGTAGAGCTTCTATATATGGAGAACAGGCTCCTTTTAATATTATTAAATATTCTCATGTGGCGCGCACGTGCGTTGCACGTGGTGCCGCATGGCGGGCATACGTGCGTTGCACGTATCGCACATGGCTCTTGCGCATATGCGCATTTTCGGGAGGAGCATGCTCCTATCTTGGAGAACTAAGCTCCTTTGAGTATTGAATCCTTTGAGGATTTTACTCTACCCTTTCTAAGACGTATCCCCTCTTATTTATATGGGAGTGGTAGGGAAACCATCTCTCCTTTTCCCGATGTGAGACTAAGAAATGCATTCCCCATATAGTAGTGCATTACTTTAGATTACACGTGCATAACACATTTGCTCATAACTTTTGATCTCGGGTGAATTATGAGGCCTATAATATATCAAATCGAAGGTCTTTTCGAGATGCTTTCATTATCATCAGAATTTAGCCATTTCTCGTTCCGGAGTTTGTCAAAATACAGCTCGGAAAATACTGGCTCGCATCTTCTTCCTTAGATCACATGTGCATAGACATTTGCTCATAACTTTTGATCCCGGATGAATTATGAGGCCCATAATATATCAAATCGAAGGACTTTTCAGGATGCTTTCAATACCATCAGAATTTAGCTGTTTCTCATTCCGGAGTTTGTCAAAATACAGCTCGGAAAATACTGGTTTTCATCTTCTTCTTTAGATCACATGTGCATAGATATTTGCTCATAGCTTTTGATCCCGAATGAATTATGATGCCCATAATATATCAAATCGAAGGTTTTTTCGAGATACTTTCAATACCATCATAATTTAACAGTTTCTCATTGGGGAGTTTATCAAAATACAGGCCGGAATATACTGGTTCGCATTTTCTTAAGCGTATCGCTGCCATTTGATATCTTGGACTCTTTTGCGCAGAAATTTTTGGCGGGAACAACAGATTTTTTTATTTTATGGTTGCTGAATTTTATAAGAAATCAACCCGAATAACAGGATAAAAAGTTATGACCGTCTCCCCGGCAGCAACGCCATTTGATTGATCGTTAAAAAGTGTTTTGTAAAGTATCCGTAATACAGCCGGTGTCGCTAATAGCTAGCCGCAATGAGTACTGGTCTTCCGCACGGAAATATGAACTCTTTTCTTGCTTTAGAAGAGTTGATTAAAGAATGATGATTGTTTGTCGTTACGGATATAAAATTTATAAAGAAAAGGCTCATAGGGTTCATAGGACTTAGTAGTAATAGATGAATAATTAAAAATAACTCCTTTTATCTTGTTTAAAATTAGATCGATAGTGATGAATGTAGATTAAGGTTCTTGGAAGAAACTAGGGTTTCACCACTACTAACCATTGTCCTTGCATTGATCTCTATTCATGTCTAGCCCTTACCAAAATAAGTGTTAAATCAATCTCAAATCGTGGTCGTGACTATCAATAAATTGGTAGCGTGCCCGATAAGGATATTAACATTTATTTTGCTAAAATTTATAAACTTTAAAATATATAAAAGAAGTTAAAATATTTTATCATCTATTGTTTTACCCTATCCTATGAACCCTAGCAAGGTAGGAATTACTCGCTCATGGTTAAAAATTAGAATAAAGGTTGAAGAAGAATGAAAACATAGTTAACGTGCAGAAAGTAAGTACGAAAATTAATTGCAAAAAAGAATAATAAAAATACTACCTTTATTAATCAATTATTGCATTTACAATTCTTCTTAGAAAGTAGAATACAAGAACCCTAGTTTGCTCTAGATCTCTATCTTATTGGAGGTATATGAATAGATGATGATCACTTGGATACGTGGATCTATTGATCTCTTCGGTGATTCTTTTTAACGTGGATCTCTTGGATCAACTAACACTCCCGAAGAAGATGCATTAGAATACTATTTCTTCGCTCGGGTTGCATGGAAATCCTTGTATTCCTCTATCTCTTGCCCAGACTTATGACAGGTGTCATAAGATAGGGCGGAACCAACGTTTCCCAGTCCAGTATAATAAGCGGGTTCGGTCAATACATCCATATTATTATCTTGATTAAGGCGTGTCATGGTCGCTACCTGAAAAGAGAGAGAAGAAAATACTTTAGCGTGCGTTCTTGCAAGATTAGATTGGTTATTATCTTATCTAATCAGGATGGCTCTCACTGTTTTTATCAAATCTTCTTTCAAGCCTAAAAGGTAAGATTAGCCGGCATTAATTACACCCTACAAGTTCGCCAATCGGTCAGCCAGGCAGGTGTTGGTACTTCGAGGGAGTTTCCCCATGGTTTCGCAAGGAATTAATTAAATAATTTCATTTCCGCAGGGCCATAACCCCGTTAATACTTTTCTTAGACACCTAATGTATTAGCTAATTGTAAAGTGGAAAACTCTCCCAGGAGTAATACTTACTCGCAGTGGGTATTGGGATCCAACTATCATATAGAAGGTATGCAGTCTCATTGCAAATTTCAACACTTGAAATCTCAATATCTGTTTTTACCCCTAGCAACTTATGACCTTAACTATGGTCAACAAATCATAAGCGCTAGTCAAGTTCAACCCGTCATTTCGTAATTGAATTAAACCCACCCGCACGACCCTTAACTATGGTCAACAAGGTCGTACGGCTAACCTAATCCAATCGCATCAATATGCGGCAGATAAGCACTAATCAGCTACCGCACACTACGCCTTGATTATGGTCAACAAACGCAGCACGAATAATAAATAACACTTATCTGAAATGACGTCCGGTTTTGAAGAAAAACCTTTAACATAATGAACTTAATATCGTTGTAGAATCTAGTGATTTGAAAAGGAGTGGTTTACGCTCCGGTTTTTAAAATCGAGTAGTTTTCAAAAGAAACCTAGTGGATTGTAGCATATGCTAGTTTTGTTAAAGAGGCCATTCCCGGTGATGAGATTTAGGCTCTTTCCTCATCGAATGAGATGCTGGATATTCATAATGGAATACCGCTATGCAAATCAAAAAACTAGAGCAACCTTTTTGAAAAATTTGATTCTAAAATATCTTTAGGTTTTTTTTCTTTTCATTAATCTTATTAACGACGTCCCATCATTTATGTTTCCTAAATATCACAGAAGAAACGAAAATAAAACACACATATATGCTATCCGCATTCGCCACTGGGACCCGGGTCTTCATTGTAAGGTTACTTAACTTACGGCAGGGTGGGGTCAGGACTAGCGCGGATGAAAAACATATTTAGTGTCTACTAGTATATCATATATATAAGTAGCATTCATCTTACGCAGTTATATGATCACAGCATATCACAGAATCAGCAGAAGCAGATATATAAAATATAGGATATAATAGGAAGTCCGTGTTTTAGATTAAGCCAGTAATGAAAAACACGGATTCCACGGTCGTGATGAATAGCCAAGCCAACATCCCTAGACCCATATGAGAGTTGTAAGAAACCCTGCCAATTCAAGAGTTAGGCGACCGGTCTCGACTCCTGGAGATTGCCTCCTACTGGACTCTAGAACCCGGTTACTTGTGCTCCCCGCCTTGGGTTTATCCTAATGCGGAAAAGTAAATAATATACATCAAATGGAGACAACAACCTCAACCCGGAAGTATCCCAATAAAAGAATATTACATACAAATTTTTACATGAATGAAAATTGAAAAACTCTCATCTCACGCAAAACCCTTCGGCTATTCAATCACGACGATCCAATATAACATATCAATAAGCAACACAATAACATCATATGTCATCAATGTAAGTAAATATGCGTATCTTTAATGTCGTTGACGTATAGCAATGAGATCGGGGATACTGCCACATATTACACTTACGGTTACAGAAAAAAATGAAAACTACAATAATTAAAATCCGCATCATTCTTAGACATCATAAACCCGGAATATCACATATTCCGGATTTCATACCTAACCCTATAAACCTTGCATTTAAGTCTCGAATTTGAAAACACTTTTAAAAGATAAATCGGGCAATTCAACAAGACTCCCGATAAAATGATCCAATGCTCATCGGAAACTTTAGTAGATGGCCGCACCCCCGATACCGTCAACGAAGTGCACTTGGACGGAACACCGTGGTCGTGAGCACCCGAGTGGATGGTTTTGGCCATGGGGTTCTCCTATAGTCACTTGGTCGGGGCTATGGGGAGTGGCTGTCTAATAATGTCTCCCGGCGAGTGTTCGCGTACAATACGAGATTGCGATGGAGTTTTGATCCGAATCGAAACTCCTTGGCAATCCACCAAATGAGACTAAACCGCAAGATTACAAATTGTTAACTAGTTTTCATAGAACTAATCAATGTGTATTCCAAAAATTGTATCACATATCCAAACTATCTAGACGATGTTAAACATTTCGATTGATGTTTCAAACAATACCAATTCACAGAGAGCTCAACAACTTGAGCCTCGACAAAAATACCTAGAAAGCCAGAAATTTCACAATGAAGCAGTAGAAGAAATACGAGTCCACAACTCCTCATGTTGGCGGCGGAACCGCGGCCAAAATATGGTTTAGGCGGTGGTTCCGCGGCCACATCAAGGAGTTAGGCACTCGTACTTCTTGGGGCTCCATACAATTACCTGCATGATTTTCTGAGAATTTTTAATCTGTAAAATTTCAACGTTTGACAAATTGGACAGAAACTATGAAAAATCGGGTTTTGAAATTTCGATCGAACACTTTAACGTCGTTTAGACTTCGCTTAAGTCTCTACCTTGGCTCTGATACCATGAAAGTATGTCTTAGCACCCTTACTAGGTTTATACAAGTATCAAGTATGCAATTTAAAAAAATCTAGAGGTCTAAGTCATACTATGCAAGAATCAAACTAAAGAATTAGGGTTTTAGTGTAAGCAAACAAGTTCTAAACTAAGTGAAGAGGGTTTACAACCTTTGTAGACTGGTCCTTCACTTCTAAATCTCCAAGTAGTAGTCCCTAGAACTCTTCTTTGACTACACTTGAGAAAGGAACGGGCTTTCTTGTAGTTTTCGAAGACGAAAATGATCTACCTTGAATTCTTTCTAACTCAAGCTCACTCTTCACTAATCAAAATATTAGTGAAGCAAACAACCTATACTAAAGGGATATGATAGTGTAGGTTGATGAAGTAGGAATTTTGCCCACTTAGAAATGTTTTCTCTCTTCTTTTCTTTTTTTAACTCAAGAAAATAGTTAGAGAGAAAAATGAAGAAGAGATGAGGATGAACTTGGATGAGAGAATGAACCTTGTGGTGAAGTGATGAGATGAGATTAGATAGTGATAAATATCAATGAATAATCCAAAAAGAGAAGTGATGAGTCATGGCTTCTCAAGACTTCTACAAGCAACTAAAGAATATGACTCATTTCCTTTTCTTTTAAATCATTAATTTAAATCATTATCTCTTCATCTCACTTCATGTGTGATTCTCATACATCCTAGTTCTATGTATCATCAACCATGATACAAAACAATATATATATATATATATATATATATATATATATATATATATATCACACATAATTATATGTAAAGAAAAGAAAATCTTTAGTGATCAATAATATTAGTTAATATATATAAATATATCAAATATTTAAATATATATCAAATTATTAAAACAACACTTGATTCAATAATCCGGTTATATCATATATAACCGACTAATATCATATATATATGTATATCACATTATTAAATCAACACTTGATTCAATAATCTGGTCATATCACATACACCATGCTTATATTCAAAATTAGATATTAAATCAACACTTGATTCAATAATCCGATCATATCATATATAACCGGCCAATATCGAATACATATACATAAATCAAATCATTGAATCAACACTTGATTCAATAATCCGGTCATATCATATATAACCAGCCAATATCAAATATCAAATACATATACATAAATCAAATCATTCAAGCTCCCACACATATCTCCATATGTGCCCTACTTCGTTTCTTTTGAGCTAGGAAACCTCTGTGTGGGATTCTAAAGACTCGTCAATACGCCAGCAGTAGGTAATAATAACATCAGATACCCACAAGCCGTCAGCGGTACTAGCAGGACATAACGGCTACCCAGGTATTGAACGAATAGAAGATCAACAAGCAAACTTGTCAAAACTCCCGTAAAGCCTGTAAACAACACTCACCATACAGTCCAGTCTCTTCGTTTGATATGTCGCATATCGAGTCTGGGGGATGGAATCGTCAGACTCCACTAATTAGATAAGTCATGTCGATGTGTGGCCTATAACCTTTCGAGAAACTACTGATAACACTTACCAGTAAATCTCATCAGCCATGGCCAGAGACTTGCCGTTATAGCCAATCGAGCATAGCGCAATATCAACTCCCAATACCGGGAGAGACGAAACCCCTCCTATTGCTCACTGCCTCCATGTGATTCGGGACTGTACCCAAAATCCACCTGGTTGCACGACACCTTTGAGCTATGGTAGGGATGAAATCAAAGCACAGTGGGAATCACACAAGACACTATGACGATCTCGGGTTTACAGACTAACCTGTATAAGTGTCACCAAAGAACTGCTATCTGACGATAGGTATGGTACCATCTAAGAGTTCTCAGCGAGTCCTGTTCGGTGTACCCATTCTCTAATGAGCACCTGTGCACAATCTTTGATGTAAAACACCAATGGTTGTGGGATCAACCATCGCCCCGTATAAGGTCAAGAAACGTACACACTAGTATACTCTGAAATATCGATGCCCTGTCTTGATATCCCCCCGATTAGGAATTCTTAAAGATGTTCTTGCAGACTACATAAGCCCCTCTAGAATGATCTACATCATAGTACTGGTAGTCAACCCTACATCCTAAGGGCTTTATCAACATGTATTAGAGAGATAGTATAATAATACAAGTGTACATGTTAAGACAAAGAGTAACCAAATAGTATACTATCATGTCCAGCAAGAAAGTTTTCTATATATATGTCCAAGCATCTACTATATCATACAATAATGGCCTCTAGGGCATACATATTCCTAACATGTACGTATATGTCAAAATAATCAATCACATTTTTCTTTCTAAATCCTTTAGCCACTAATTTGGCCTTGAAAGTTTGAATGGATCCATCCGTGCTATACTTTCTCCTGAATACCCACTTACACCCAATGAGTTTTGATACTGGAGGCAAGTCTTTCAACACCCAAGTGTTATTTGATAAAATAGAGTCCATTTCATCGTTTATTGCCTCCTTCCAGAAAACAACATCTCTTGATGTCAGTGCTTCATCAAATGATTTTGGATCTTCTTTACTATTTAGTAAAATTGGTATCTTTTTGTGTACAACATCTTTACTTCCTTCAACAAGAAAGACTATTACTTGTGAAGAAACAAAATCTGGAGCCAAATTCTTCTCTCTTCTAGCCAAGTTCCTTTTATTGTTAGAAGAAGAACCAGAATTAGTGTTATTTTCTTGTGTTTGAACAGGCTCTGCGGCAATTTTGGAATCATTTACAAATTTATTTTCGATAAATTCTACATCTCTTGATTTCACAATCACATTTGAATCCATATATGCTTTGGAATTTTCTGCATAGCCTATGAAAAC
Organism: Agapanthus africanus; assembly: GCA_030015575.1. NCBI lineage: Eukaryota > Viridiplantae > Streptophyta > Magnoliopsida > Asparagales > Amaryllidaceae > Agapanthus > Agapanthus africanus. Next base: position 93,044,637 of record JASDDO010000024.1, on the reverse strand, counting down.
ACTATTTAGAGCCTTTGATCCTAACTTTATTCTTTTAAAATCTGGAATTCTACAAAATGTGATATGATTAGTCTAAAATATTGCACATTTTCCCTATTATTATTAACTGCTAAAATGTGTTTATTATAAATATAGAACATATGTGGGTTTATTTGTAAAATATTATCATCATATGTTTCTTCATTTTAATTAATATAATTAGGGAAAATATATGCATATAATATTTAAATGAAATATTAATAATTAAAATATGCAAATCATGCAAGATATTCCTAATCAATATTCTTAAAATATAATATCATATAAATGGTTGGAATAATATCTCAAAAATATAAAATTCTCTTGCACTTTGATTTGAGATATTATGCAGGTATTAGCTCATGTCTAAAATTCAAGTAAGAGTTCCAAATCAAATCGGGATATCGAAACCGAATCTGCTAAATTTTAGAAGCAAATAGAGGAATCAAGCAACGACAGAGATTTATAGCAATATTTTCAGAATCTATACATCAAAAGGATCTCCAAATATCGACACAAAAAACCGGAAGAAATCTCAAAACCTAATTCCATTAGGATGCGGCTGAACCGCGGCCAAACGTGGTATAACACGGGGGTTCCGTGTCTCTTTGGTAGCCGTTGGATGTGGGATTTTGTGGATCTAATCTTAACAACATCTACTATAATATGGAATCTAGGATTTCTGGTTTTAGGGACTATATAAAGGACCGAGAGCTGTGCATTCAAAAATTATCCAAGAAATCACATAACCATCTATTCATCTACTTCCATAAAGAGAGAGATCTAGAGCAAATTAGGGTTATTGTATTATACTTTCTAAGAAGGAAATTGTAATGCAATAGTTGATTAATAAATGTAGTTTTTATTTTAATTCTTTTTGCATTTATTTTCCGCATTTATTTTTTATGCACTTATTTTTACGTATTACTTTTTACGCATTACTTTTCTGCATCTTAATTATGACTTCATTCTTCTTCAACCTTTCTTCTAAATCACCACTAACTATGAGCGAGTAATTCTTTGCTTGTTAGGTTTGTAGGATAAGGTAGAATAATGGATGAAAAATCTTTTAACTTCTTTTTAACATTTTAAAGTTTATAAAATTTAGCAAAATAAATATTAACCTTCTTATCAGGCGTGCTATCAATTTATTGATAATCACGACCACAATTTATGATTGGTTAAACACTTGTTTTGTTAAGGGCTTGACATGAATATAGATCAATGAACGGACAAGTGTCGGTAGTGAGAAACCCTAATTCCCTCCAAGAACCCTAATCCACATTCATCGTTATCTCTCTAATTTTAAACTATTAAAAGTTAAAAAGAGTCATTTTTAACATTCATCCATTAACTACTAAGTCCTATGAACCCTACAAGACTTTTTATTATAAATTTTATATCCATCTTAAAATAGAATGACAACAAACCATTCTCTCTTTTATCAATTCGTATAAAACAAGAAAAGAGTTCACATTTCCCTGTGAACGACCTGTACTCATCACGGCTAGCTACTCACCGTTTTGATTGCGGTTATTTACAAAACACTTTTCGCACGATTAATCATCAGACAACCCCAAAATCAGAAATAATTCAGATTTGGTTTTCTTCCTTTTCATAGTTCATATGGAAAGACTTGTTCCAAGGGGGCACTCCATTATGCACATTACATGCTGTAAGACAAATTTATTGGCACTCTTGCATTTAGAATCATGGCATTTAACATGTCAACCAGTGTCCTGTTTTTCCTTTCTGCCAATTCGTTTTGCTGTAGGGTGTATGGTACACTCGAATGATGTATAATGTCATTTTCTTCACAATATGAAGAAAATTCAATGGAAAAATATTCTCCACCTCTATCACTCCTAAGGATCTTTATTTTCTTTCCTTTTTGATTTTCAACTTCAAATTTATAACATTTGAACATATCAAAAGCTTGATCCTTAGACTTCATAAGATAAACATAAGTAAAACGAGATTGATCCTCTATAAAAATAATAAAATATCCATTTCCTCGCCTTGTAAGCATGCCATTTAATTCATATACATCAGAATGTAAAAGTTCTAACAATTTCGAATTTCTTTTAACCGAGGAAAAAGATTTTCTACTTATTTTCGCTTGAATGCAAATTTCACATTTTCTATTTTACTCGTTTCTGCCAGAAATCAAAGCATGTTTAAACATAAATTTTAAAGTGCGAAAGTTAATATGTGCTAATCTACCGTACCATAAAGAAAAATAAGGATCAACAATATAAGTAGAAATATCAACTTTATTGATACTAAGTTTGAACATTCTATCGCAAGAGTATCCTTTCCCAAAAAACACCCTATTTTTTAGCAAAATTAAGTTGTCTGACTCAAGTACACATTTAATCCTTTTCTTACACAACAAATTTGCAGACACAAGATTCTTACTTGATTTCCAGAATTTGAAAACATTGGTTAGTACCAGTTTTTTTCCAAAAGTAAAGTGAAGCTCGACACTGCCGTTGCCGAGAACCTTAGCCTTGTTATATGTAACACCCTAGCACGATCGTACGTTATTTAATTATATTAAATAAATATGTTGGGCATTTATATTATTATTGTTATTGTGTTATGATTGATGTTTGGATAGTTATTATGATAATCGTATTGTTTTACCTTACGTTGATTCCTAGTTCGAATTGATATAATATTGGTACCCGACCCGCATGCATGTTAACCTATGATATTTTGTTAGTATTTAAGTTTTATTTCTAACCGTATATATCTTATTCATATAATATATGTTAAAATATCATAAGATAAGAAAATTGTATTATATTAATAGAATATATTTATGGTTATCTAGTTTGTTAAATAAAGGATAATTAGTATCTAATATTTTGTTTGCCAATCTATTAAAATCTGTCCATACAATATATTATCAAATATTAGTTTTGTAACAAAAAATATTATGGTTATCTAAGTAGTTAAATATATGATAATTAATTGCAAGCTTGTTTACTAGTATAATAATTTCTTATTTTAATATTCATATAGTATATTTAAATATTGGATATATTAGTATGTTCTTTTGACAAAATATATATTTTGATTTGATAATTTTAAAAGAGATATAATTTATTGTGGTAGTTTTAAATAAAAAATATGCTTGAATATGGTTAATCCTTTGAGAATCTTTAGATGATCCTTAAAATAATATTTTGGGGTGTGTTATGAGAAGTTTTTATTTGAGATTTGCATTAATATATATATATATATATATATATATATATATGTATATATTATTATCTCTCTCTCTCTCTTTCAAAAAAATTTTTTATTTTCTCTTTCAAAAACAAATTTTATTTTCTCTCTCTAATCTCTCTCTCTCATCTTCATCTCTCCTCTAATATAAACCTAAGCCGATCCTCTTCACCCACGTTTTCATCTCCTCCAAATCTATCACTCTCGACTGCCGCAATGATCGATCTCAACTCTAGACGAGATTGATCATCATTAAATCGCACCCATCCTCTTCGTCTTCATCATTTTCGAGGCAAGTATCTAATACTTGTTCATATATGCAAGCTATGACAACAATTACGGTCGTTGTAATATTATTTATCTATAATGGTTAAAATTAGTATATGTTTAAGAGAATAATAATTCTTAATTAATAATTTTATTTTGATAGGTATTGATTGTTGCAAAATATAATTTAAAAATATTATAGTTTACATATGAAACGTCGTCGCTAAGCGGATACGATAAATCTGGAATTTACTGTACACCTTACATTATAAAATTCATTATAAAACATATAAAAGTCATTAGCACATGTTCTTTAGTTTTTTACGAAATTAACTCAGAATACTGTAACCTTGTGAAAGATTTACTTACAAAATAAATTGTTTAAATAACGTAAAATGCAAATGAAAGTACCTCTGAACTGCTGTCCAAGGAAATTCCAGCTGCAAACTTTCAATTTTGAACCTTCATAACTTTTTTAGGAACGACCGGAGATGTTTTAACTTGTAAAATTAAAAACCTTGTTGAATTAACTTTGTTTTAGTATATGACACGTCATTTTTAGAGGACATTTGAAAATTTTAAACTATTTTAAAAATTAGGGTGACGCTGATTTTCTAAACGAAACTTTCTTGTGCATGGTTAATCAACACCACTTTTATTGTTATTAATCAGATTGAATATGTTATCCTTATTAATGCTATTATCTTGACCTTGTACATAATATGATTACGTTATCCCTGACATGCTTGTATTCCGATTTATGACATATATCATTGCTATCCTGTTATATTTTACTGTACTGTTATCGTTATTATGCTGGTACATACTTACCATGTAATGTTTACCAATACCAACAATCCTGATATTGACTTGATTGACCTGACTTGTTGTCCTGATGGACGTAACATGTACATGCATGTTCCTGAGTTAGCATTATATAGGTATTATTTCTATACTTGATATGAACATGAAAATCTGGGGAAACGGGGGAAATCAAGAATGAAACCCAATTTGTAACTCAACAGTTATTGATTACTAGAGACCGATCAGTCGATACGAGATTCGGGATCCGGAATGGTGATACTGACATCATTCATTTATACATGATATTGTTTTACTGCTTAGCGTCACGTCTCGGATTCAGCCCCGAGAATCATGACCGTGGTCCCGGGCACGCACCGGATACTATTGAGTTACATCGAGAATTATATTGATTGGTTTCAAATACCTTTAGGATAGATAACATAGCGACATGAACCCTTAGGATACACATGATATGGTTTATACTGATATCTTGCTTGTTGTATCACATGTACCGCTATTTATCACGCCACACTTCCTAGTAGGCGGAAACAACGACGTGGCAAACCCACAACGTATTTACTATGAAAATACGTTAAGCGTAATTAAGAAATATAATAATGTGCAAGAATAACAAGAGTAATAAAATAAAACAACAATTTTATTTACATTCAACTTTACATACAACTGTCTGGAAATAAAAGATACAATAATGATGCAAATACCTAAACAATGGCATACTATAAGTAAGCGCAGGAAAGAAGAAGCTAGTAATCTAGCTGAGTAGCAAACTGGTCCAAGTCTTCCTGTCTCGGCTCTACGTCCTCAGAGTCCGATCCTCCTGATGAACATTCCAAAGAAAGAAAATAGAGAGGAATGTTGTCAGCAAACTAGAGCTCGGTAAGTCCCAAAAGAAGCAAGATAAGATAGTATATAATATGAAAAGAAACCAAATGAACAGTGGACAGGTAAAGTTGTATATGATTATTCACAGGTATAAGATAGTTATTCTAACATGATTATTTGTAGTTTGAGAAAGAAGGTATTCATGTATACGAGAGGAGTCCATCTTACCCCGTGGACTATGGTAGCATGTAGTATAAGGCCCCCGTCATAACCCACGGGAAAACGACACGTGAATTCATGTAGGTGTCTTTTAAAGTGCCCTCTCGTGCCACGATATACATTCCGTACCAATATACCCTTTTATCTCCACGTATGGTATTGTATAGATTAAGATTACAGATCTCAGCCGAATCCATGGATATAAATATACAGTTTTATGTTCAAAATGCAATCATGTGTTCAGATATTCATGTCAAGTTTATGTCAAGTTATAACCATGGTTCGGTCAAGTCGAGTCAAGTATACAAATTTGAGTTTGATATTTGAATTCGAGTGTTTGGGTTCATGATCAAGTATTCAAGTTCGTGTTTGATATTGGATTCTGGTTTGAGTTTTGATTCAGATTGAAGTCAGAATATTAAGAAAGGAATTAATTCTTGAAACTCTTAAGTTCGGGAGTAATCGACAACTGCTGCACATGAACGGCAGGATTTATGTTTTTTCCTAAATCAATTGCCATAGATAACTCCGTTAAGTTGTCTACCCTGAATAGACAAGTACTCACTTTCTCCGTCTCCCCAAGGCTCAAGAGAAATGATACCGCTTAAGCCTATATTAGTCTATAGTACTTAAATATTGTTTGCATATCTCGAAAGTGTTTTATGAAAAATACTTTAATATAGTTTTAAAAATAACTCTTGAGGGTGATTTATAATATTTAGGGTTTTCATGAACATGTATTTTAATTGTTAGGGTGTTTTAGTGATAAAAAACTAACTTTTAAAAGTTTATGATATTTTAATAAAAATTTACTCTTTTGGAACTTGATGATATTTTATTAAAATTTTACTCTTTTATTTTAAAAATATAGTTTCATAATATATTTTTATTGAAAATACGAATTCATAGTTTTATATAATTTTCTAAAATTTAGTTTTGTTTAGAAAAATTGTATTTCTTAAAACCCGTAATTTTATTTCTTTTCGAGACTCCCGAACCTAAGAATTCAAGAGTTAAATCGGTACAAGTATCTGACTCAGTCTAAGTCCAACATCAATCCTGAATCCAAAATCAAACACGAATACTTGATCATGAACATGAATACTCGAATCCAAATATCAATTTCAAACATGTATACTTGACTTGACTTGACCGAACCATGGTTATAACTTGACTTGAACTTGACATGATTACTTGAATACATGAATACATCCTGAACATGAATACCTAAATATTTTGTATCCATGGTTTCGGCCAAGACTTGTAAACATAATCTATACAATACATTATGCGGGTACAAAGGGGTAGATTGGTACGGAACATATATCGTGGCATGAGAGGCCACTTAAAAGACAACTATATGAATTCTCGTGCCGTTGTCCTGTAAGTTATGATGGAGTCTTGTACTATATATTACCATAGTCCACGGGGTAAGATGGACTTCTCTCGTATACATAAATACCTTATTTACCAAACGACAAACAACCACGTTATAATAACTATCATATAGCAGTAATCAGTCATATACATTTTACCGTTCATTTCACTTAATATACTATCTTCTCTTTCTTCTTTTGGGACTTATCGAGCGTTAGTTCGCTGACGACATTCTTTCTGTTTCTTTCTTTGGAATGTTCGTCAGGAGGATCGAACTTTGAGGAGACAGAGCAAAGCCAGGAGGACTTGGACCAGCTTACAGCCCAGCCGGACTACTAGTTCTTCTTGCACTTATTTTCTGTATGCTATTGTTTAGGTATTTGCTTTATATCATTGTATCTTTTCATTTCAAACAGCTGTATGTAAAGTTGAATATAAATAAAGTTACTGTTTATTTTATTACTTTTGTCATTCTTGTTCATTTTATATATTACTTAATTACGCTTAACGTATTTATTTCTTAGTAAATACGTTGGGCTTGCCACGTCACAGTTTCCGTGTATTAGGAAGCGGGGCATGACACCAACCCTAGGCCAAACATACACAATCAAGTCTCCAATTAGGTCACAACTACATGTCACGTTGTAGTGCGCCCAATGGAATTCTCGACTTAGCTCGCGGCTATATGTCACTTATAGCGCGTCTAAGTGAGGGGGTTGTGTTTGTTTGGTCTAGATTCATTTTAAGATATTTGGCGAAAAGAAGCACAATGGATATTTCCATCCCTCATACTAACCTTCCTTGTCCCTAACAAGTATGTAAATTATTCACACATTAAAAGAAAAATAAAACAAGAAAGAAGAGAAGAAAGAATGGAAAAATATAGTTTTACAAAGTTAACAAGCTAACTACTTGGACTCTCATCTAAGCAAGGGACTCCATTGAGTATCATGACTTGAAAAGACAATAAAAGAATGGAAAAATACGGTTTTAAAAAGTTAACAAGCTAAATACGGATTAGAAAAGGAAAAAAAAGGACAATAAAAGAAAACCAACAACTACTTTAATAAACAAGTAATAAAAGTTACATTAGAAATTAAAATTACAATGCAAGAAATTAAAAGTACAAGATATAACAAAAGAAACCCTCATCTTAATTATCTTTCACTCAAAATCTCTTACTACAGTTTCATGGAGAATAAATGAAGAAAAAGAAACTACACTAAACCACACTAAATCTAAGTAAAAAAAGGCATTCTTGGTTTGGCTCAAATATGGAGTATTTATAGGCAGAGGAGTGAAGCCCTAGGACCATATTCTGAGCACATATACAATTCCAAAACTATCCCTAAAATACGGTCGCGAGACGCCACGTGGCGGCCACGGTTTCGCAGCCTAACCTCCCTTTGTCCGCGGTTCTGCCGCCGTATTTGGGAGACAGTATGTTGTTTTTCTTATGCCTCCTCGTGTTGTTTTGTTCTTCTGTTTGATAGGTCCCAAATTGAAAAATGGTTCCAAAATATTTTCAGATTTTCAACAGTCCAAAATGGATACTCTTTTAATATTTTTGACCTTGATTTCCCTCGAGCTCCGCACACCCCTTGATCTTTGTGCCGCCTTTCTTGTACTCTATGCTTGTCCGAGACACGAATAACCGCTGTTATTCGTCTTGTCTCTTGAACTGGTAAGCGGCACTTGACGGGTGTGAATGACCGGAACCTAGATTTTATCTGTTTTGGCAGATGTTCTGGATTTTGGCATAACTGTAGAGATTTTGCATGATTTGTGTTATTTTGGACTGGGAACCTGTAACATATAATCATATAGCAAATACGGATAAAAAACACCTACTTATATACACACTGTTTCCCCCAATCAGAGCAAATCTCTGCTTTGAATTTCAAAATTCAAAATTGAAGCAACGCTTCAGATTCCGTGCGCTGCGCGCCGCGTGTCAAAAGCAGACACGCCAGCGCCAGGAGCGCTGCGCCCTAGGCAGCGCACCCCAATCAGAGCAAAGTTTTGTTTCAAAATTCAAAATTTTAAAAGTTGAAGCAACGCTTCAGATCCAGTGCTCTGCGCTGCGCGCCACGTGTCAAACATAGGTGCGCTAGCGCCAAGTGCGCCAGCGCTGGAATTAAAAGAATTCCCCACCGTTAGATCAAAAGATCTAATAATAATAAATTATTAATTAATCAGAATTAAAATCTGTTATGGAAAGATTTTTCAATCTTATTAAAACAAGAAGATTATCTTCTGTAAAACAGAAGCTTTAGGATCAAAGATCCAACGGTGGGAAATATTCCCAAATCAATCAAAGAAATATCTCTTTAACTAATTTAACAAATCAATTGGCCCTATATAAAGGCCCCAAGACTTCAAGTCTCATATAGAAAAACCCTCTGCAAACTTTGAGAAAAACTCAAAGAGAAAGAAAGGCAAACCTTTGAAGAAAGAAGATCATTTCTTCATCTTTAAAGGTAAAACAATTAATTCTTGAACAATAGAGATGAAATCATCTCGTAAAAAGAAGAAATATCTTCTAAAAAGATCTTAGATCTACAAAAAAGACCAAGGACTTTGATTAAACATAAAGGATTAAAAGATCTAATCCTTAAAATATAAAAAAGAAGTATTTTACTTCATTCACAGATCTTTTGATCTATAAAGGCAGAGTCTTTTAATAAAAAAACAAGAACTTTGGTTCTTGGATCTTGAGGCAAGGCCTCCTTTGAAGAACATAAACTTGTTCTTTGATCTTAAATTTGATCTGATGCGCTTTGCGCTACGGGAAAGTGCTTTGCACTCATGAACTGTGCCTTTGCGCTCCTTGGACCGACGCTCAGCGCCAAAACATGCCACGTGTCAACCACAGACACAGTTTACGCTTTGCGCTCCTGAAAACAGCGCACTGCGCTCTTAGGTTGACGCTCAGCGCCAATCGCGCCACGTGTAACTCACTGGCGCACCCATAAACTGGCGCAACGCGCTCATAAAAGCGTAGTGCGCTAACAAACTAGCGCTTAGCGCTAAGCGACATGTGTCACCCTCATGTGCGCTAGCGCAATGCGCTCTTTAATTGGCGCAAAGCGCCTGATGCACCACGTGGTGCGCTGTCAGAACATACTTTGTTCTGATAAATGCTATGCATTTAATTACAGACAAAATGTCAGAGCCCAATACTTGGCATTATTAAAAAGGCAGAGCCCAAATAAAGGCCTAACAGGCAGAACAAAAATAAAATGTTAAACATTTTTAACTGGACTTAGCCCAATTCTGGCCATAAGTCCTCAATTTAAATTGAACTGAGCTTATCTACTCTTCCAATCAATTTACACCCGGTTCGAGGGTACATCTTTTTACTCCTCTGATATCTGTCGTTGTAATCCCTCAACGTCGTCAGAGAGGTAACGGGTCCCGACAACTACACATTACTACGGACTGTGGGGTTCTTAAACTCATGGACTATGATATCCTTAATCTCGACCGTGATGTCTTAAAACTAACACCGGACTGTGAGGTCCTTAAACTCACGGACTATGATGTCCTTAACCTCGACCGCGATGTCTTAAAACTAACAATGGATCGTAATGTCCTTAAACTAATTATCGACCGCAATGTCATTAAACTAAACAATAGAGCCTAATTACTCTCTTGTCGGATCTAAACGATCCCGTTAAGTTGATCTTAGTCTAGAATTAGACTAACGTGTCCTTAACAAACGTTTATGTTGATCTTAGTCTCAAATGAGGCTAACGTATCCTTAAACCCAAACACCCCAAACCTAAATCTAAGAATGATACGGATTTGTACTAGTCCACGCCCTACGGGTGACAACATAACTTAGTCTCCGTATACAATCCACGGGCAACCAAACACAATCAAAACCCCCTCAAACGAGGGGGAATCTGACGAAGTCTGCTATATCGGCCGCATACGTTTAAACCTTCGATACATGGTGCCATAAGTCAACTTGGCATCTTCGGAGAGGTGGACGGATAGCACCAATTAGCATCTGCCCCGAATTTCAGGAAAGACGGACCTGCACGGTCGCGTCTCGTTATTCGGCAGGGAACAGATTCTGGCACGCCCGGTGGGACCTTTTCCTCTTTCCACTCCACACTTCGTGTGTCGTGTTCGCGAACGAATCACGGTTTGTTAATGGTTGCCCTTGGGTTTCGAGGTACTAAGATTTGGTGTTTGGCTTGGTGCAGAGAGCAAAGGATCAATGGCGTTCACCTGCACAAATTGTTCCGCATGCAGCTGCAACTCACGTCTTACCTCAACTGGGGGCATAACCTACGGGCCCTAAGCGACTTCCCTGTTTACGATGCCCGTAGAACATGTCACTCAAGCCACCACAGGGTTTTTTTTGGGACCATGCTCCCGCCAACGAGCTTCACCGCTCCTGTGCTGACACCGGAAGCTCCCAAGAAGTCGGTCTTTGATCGGCTTACACCTACTGCGGCCCCTTTCAACGGGTCGTCCAGCTCCAGCTCCTCGGTCTTCTCCAGATTGGGCCAAAGTTCAGATGGGTCCACAAAGAAGCCTGCAATCCCAGAGAAGGTTATTCCGAAGAGAGTAACCAACCCTGCTCCCGAAGTCGTCAAGGCGGCTTCTCCTGCTAAGGGGTTGGTCTTTACAAGACCGACCATCCCAACTCCCACTCCCGCTCCTACTACTCAAAGGACATCAGTCTTTAACAGGCTGACACCAGCAACAACCCCTCACCTGAACAGGGGACAAGACAAAGCCATCCCCATCACCGAACCAGCTCCATCATCTCGACACGCTCAACGTCGCCACTGGCACCAAGTAAGGAAGGCCGGTGGCAACTCCCATTCTGGGCTAACTCCACCAGCTCCAACGGTGGAAATTAATGCTGCTGTTCCAACCGGGAACAGTTTTGAACTGCTGAATAAGGTGCGTAGGAATTCTCCTACCGCCGTGCTAAAAAGATCTCCTCCTCCGGTGGAGAATGTTGCGGAAGCCAAGCCAGAACAGTCCCCTCAGCGGCTGTCCTCCAAGATCTACAAAGTCTGGCGGCAAGTCCGAAACTCAGTAGTTGATCAAGATTACCCTCGCCGACAAAAAAAGGGCGAAGGTTCAACAAGAAGAAAGCCATCCTGCCAAGCCACGAAAAGCTATCTGGGTGCCCACCGCGACGGCCCCCTCAACTTCGACCGCTCATAAGAAGAGAAGGACGGAGAAGATCCCCGTGCCTGCGACAAATGTCAAAGGCACTGAGCCCAAACGCCCTAAGTCTGGGGGCATGGTGGTGCATACTATTTACATGGCATCCGGGAAGGAGGATAGCCGCGCTTCTACGGGCCACCGACCACTCACCCGATCCATCACAAGAGCTCAGGAACAGCAACATCAGAAGCTTCAGGAGATGCTGACCGCCATGGCCGCACTCACCGGGCCAAAAGAAAGCCCGGAGGCGTCATCAGAACAACGTCACAAACACGAGACTGATGCTGAATTCCTTCGGAGAATGCTCGAAAAGAAGGACAAGGAGGCCGCGGAACAAGCGTCCAATATAAAGCAAATGGCTCTTCTGTTCCAAAACATGATGGGTATGATGATCCAGCAGGACCCTCCAGCTGAAGATCCTCCGATTATCCTCGAAGACGACAGAGGAGAAACATCAAATCCACCTCCGGCTCTTTCAATAGCCAAAGAGGAAACTATCTCCAAGGCCGCCCTGGATGATTATATTGCTCAACAAATACGAGTTCACCAGGCAAATGAAGCGGCTGGCCAGGTCGTGAAGACTGGGCGACCGTATCTAGGCTGGTATGATCAGATAAAATACCCGCCGGGCTATACGATCCCAAAATTCCACGTGTACAAGGGAACGGGCAATCCCCACCAGCACGTCGCCCAGTTCAGAGCCTTGTGCGGCAACACCGGGGCAATGATAAGCTTTTGCTCCGCCAATTCATCGGCAGCTTATTAGAAACATCGTTTGAGTGGTACTCCGAACTTCCAAACGACTCCGTTAAAACTTTCGCAGAAATGGAGTTATTGTTCACCCAGCGATTCGCGAGCGCAAGTGAACGCACCCCGATAACAGCATTGATCAATGTGAGAGTAAAGCCATGCGAAACTTGGGTTCAATATGCAATCCGATGGTGAAATCTGTGGTCGAAGTGCGAACAACGCATCGAAAATGCACCAGCGGTGGGCATGTTCATAGGCACCTTAGACCCTTATGCAACTATTTCACAGTTCATGATGTTCTTCAAACCGACCACGTTCCAGGATTTAATCGATAAGTTGGCCCAGATGGATCAGATGGGTCATAGACCATCTCCCCCGAAGCCGGAACCACGGAATGAAAAGGGTAAAGGGAAGGCGATCTTCGTTGCAAACACCCAACAGCATCCCAGTGCCCTAAAGCTAGAGGATCAACTAGAGGAGAGACGACGCTATTACAATGAGAAAATGAAGCGTCCTTACTCATTCCCACGGGACAAAACGAAGAGGCTGTTCGAGCTGGCTATGCGCAACAGGCTTATCAATTTGCCGAATCCAAGGCGACCACCGTAACCCAACGAAGTGAATAATCCCAAGTATTGCCCTTACCACCAAACGGTAAGTCACCCGATCGAGGATTGCTTCGTCTTTAAGGGTTGGGTCGAGGATCAGTACCTACAAGGAAGGTTTGCGCTGTCTGAGAAGTGGAAAGTAAACCCACCACAACCGCACACTCCTAAGAAGACGGACATACCGGGGGCAACGTGCTCTTTTGTTGAAGAAGCTCCTTAGGAGGTCGTGCTTTCAGCCAAAACCAAAAGGATGCTGAATGATCTTCAGACATGCCCGGCGATCAGGTGGAAGAACCCGCTGGAACCCCAGATCATCGAAGGGATGCTGAAGCCGCGCCCAACTCCAAAGATTGGTGGTGATAGCCAAAGCGTTCATGCTCAGCCGTTGAAGTCTTCGAAAAAGAAGAAGAAATCCAAAATGCCAGTGAAGCCTGGCGACAAGCGCACGGACCTGCAGAAACAGATCGACGGGCGGGAAGAGTATAATCAGAAGGCGCAGACTCCAATCACGCTCCAAGAGTTCCTCAGCCACGTTCTTGAGGATGAAGATGATGGAGAAGGCTCGTCGAATGGATTTGAGGGTTACGTAGCAAGCTGCCATATGATCTCTCATTCATCACTAGACAATGAAGAAGCTCCCTGCACAGAGAGACTGGAGGCAGGTCCCGAGCCAGAACTTCTATGGCCGTCAGACGAAATGATCGACGCCTTCCTGAATGAGATTCATCTGAAAAGTAAAGCCAATCGGGAGGTTGAGATGGCCATATTTGAAAGAGCCAAACGCCGACGACTAGACGAAAGAGTCGAGACACTCCCGCCGAATCAAGGAACATCCGTTGCGGATAAAAACAAGTGCAAGACGAGGAAAAGGTTTGCTAAAGCCATATCAATGGGAATGAAGCTACCACCCTCCGAAGGAAACACTCCCGGTGAAGCAGAGATGCATCCTAGCTACTTCCTATATCATCGAAAAATTTCGCACGCTACCGAAGAGTGCAACGCTTTTAAAAGATGGTGGCAGGGATATGTTGCTCACCGGCAACATTTTAAGCGGATGAAACGCAAAACTCGTCGGGAGCAAAGAAGTGCGACTGAGGAGCATAAAAGAAATACCGGTAACTGTCGCATGGTCAACACCGGGGGATCGCAGATTCTAACTTTCGGAGGCGACTCTGACGAAGAGATGGTTCTTGGCCCTCTCTTTAAAGAATCCACATTGGGGAAGGGGGAAGAACCGAAGGCCTGTGAAAACATTCAGCTGCGCAATCGCACGCTTCCAGAAAAGAATCTCGGACCCACGAGTAGAAAAGATAAGGGAAAAGAAAACTTCTTTGAGGATATTGCACTGGATGACCAAGTCATGTAAGAGCTGACCGCCAAGGACCCGCCAAAGAAAAGTAAGGTGGACTACAACGTTCTGGTGCACTTAAGGAAGTTACCCTCGCAGCTCAGCATTCTCGACGCCCTTTTACTATCCAAAGAAGCGAGAGATTCATTGATCAAGGCGCTACAAGAGCCAGAGCAATTCCAAGCTTTTCTCGCCGAAGAAAAGATGAAGGACGAGCTGGAGGAAGTACACACAGCCGATATCACCTTCGGCGACGAAGACCTCCTTCTTGGGATGTGCGAGCACAACCGTCCTCTCTATGTCTCAGGATACTGCCACGATATAAAGATATGCAAAATCTTGGTCGACAATGGGTCTTCCGTCAATCTCCTCAACGTGCGAGTGTTGAAGGAAATCTGCATGAGCGTCCAGCATCTCGCTCGTGATAAAATCACCATCTCTGGTTTTGACTCCCAGTCATCACGGACTCTCGGGTCTGTGATATTGACATTACGATTCGGGCTACTTGTCACGGACATTAAATTTCATGTCATTGATGCCAAGACATGCTATAACGCTTTGCTCGGCCGGCCTTGGTTACACGAGTACAACATCATCACTTCTATACGACATCAGTGTATGAAATACTTTAAGGATGGTCTCGAGTATACCGTAACAGGAGAGTTGAACCCGTTCTCCGTAAACGAAGTCCGGAAATACGAAGATGCAAGATACTTCTTGCCAGATTTCGAAGACACAGAGAGATGTCGCAAGCCGGAGAACAAAGCTATCACCACCATTCCTGTCTTCGGGAGTGATACTGAGGAAGAGGAAGAGATAGTTTATCTAGGCCCTCCCCAGTACAACAAGCCAACACCGTCCGCTCCCTTGTTGATCTTTGGCAGTGACTCAGAAGATGAGGTCCATGCTATATTCTCCGCTCGGTCTTCAATACAAACATTCGCTGATGAAGAGCAAAGTTTGCAAGTTGCCATGGTTCCGTCCAAACATCATAAAGAACTAGACGTGCTTGACACCTACAGTGTGGAAGAGCTGCAGACGTTCTATGTCTCTCCCAGGCGAGAAGGCGAAAAGGCAATCCTATTCTACCGCTCCGGGGAAACCAAAGTGGAGAAAGAAATCTGGCACGGCGCGGATTCTATACTTGACAGGCTCCAGCCCATCCGTCTGCCTAGATATTACACAGAAGGCTTGAAAAGGCTATTGAAGCGCCAAGGGATACCCTTCAAACAGACTGCTCGAAAAGCTAAGTTTTATGACAGCATCTGGAATGTTCCCGGAACTCAGCGCAAGTTGCCTAACGGGAGAATGGAAACGATCGGGCTTGGATATGTTCGGTCCGAGAAACGGGAGCTACTCCGCGACTGCTATGTCGTACATGACTTTGATGAAGAAGGAGATGCTCTATGGGAGAGTGCTAACCCTGAACCAGAAGTGCCCCCGACGTGAAAATGCCCAGTCCGTCATTCGAAGAACAAATGGACAAGCTTATAAGGTAAGCTGGTCAAAAAGTTCGAGACGACCATAATCGCGAAATGGCCATCTACGAGAAAGCCAGGACTCAGCGCCTTCTTCAACAGGCTGCGAAAGATGAAAATTCCCCTCCCTGTCAACCTGTTGTACAAAAGGCTCAACGCAGGGGCAGAAACAAGTCAAAGAGCGTAAAAGGCGTCCGACAGCGACAAAGCGGGACCAAGAAGTCACGCGATCGGGAATCGAGCGGTCCGGATTTGTCCCTTATGAAGAAGATGAGTCGAGCATACTCTTTTCCTCAAGAAAAGACAAAGAAGATACTTGACTTCGCTATAAAACATCAAATGATTACACTTCCAGAGTCTAAACACCCCGAGCAAGCTAACGAGGTCTCTCATTCAGACTATTACTCTTATCACCGAGCAATAGGACACCCTCTCGAAGACTGCTTCATCTTCAAGAACTGGGTCGAAGACCAATATCAGCTCGGCAAGTTCGCTCTATCCAACAGTTGGAGGATAACACCACCGCAAAAGAATGAACCCAAAGACACAAGAGTAGAACCAGATCCATATCGTCTTAGAAGCGAGCTCGTACTTTTCATATGATAACGATATCAAAAGAAGAACCCGAGAATATGGGTGACCTCCCATGGTGCTTCGAAAACAATGATGACGAGCTGATCTCAGAATTTCCACCTGCGCCAAAAGAGCTGGAGGATAGAATACATACCACTGCGGATAACCTCAAGAAAATTGATTTGGGGACGGCGAACGACCCACGACCGACATTCGTTAGTGAGCTGTTATCTGAAGAAAGGGTGACTGCGCTAAAAGACGTGCTTATGAAGCATAGAGATTGCTTCGCATGGAACTATTCCGAGATGCCAGGATTAGATCCAGAGATTGCTATCCATAAACTGGCAATATCCCCAGACGTCAAGCCAATCAAACAAGCACCGAGAAGAATGCGGCTCGAGCTTGAAATGAGCATCAATTCCTAGGTCAAGAAGCTAATCGACTCCGGCTTCATCCAAGAAATTCAGTATCCTGACTGGATCGCCAACATCGTCCCGGTGATGAAGAAAAATGGGACAGTGCGCATCTGCGTAGACTTTCGGGATCTCAACAAAGCCTGCCCGAAAGACGACTTCCCAGTACCAGTCACTGAGCTGATGATAGATAACACGTCCACTCACGAAGTTTTTTCTTTCATGGACGGCTCATCAGGATATAATCAGATAAAGATGTATCCTGAGGACCAGAAGCACACTGCTTTCCGGACCCCTTTGGGTATATTTTGCTACAAGGTGATGCCTTTCGTTCTGAAGAATGCCGGTGCCACCTATCAGAGGGCCATGACGAAGATCTTCGATGAACTTATACATGAAATCGTCGAATGCTATATCGACGACCTCGTGGTTAAAAGCAAATCATACGAGGAACATCTCGAGCATCTGAAGATCGTATTTCAACGCCTTCGGCAATACAACTTGAAGATGAACCCTCTCAAATGCGCATTTGGAGTTTCCTCGGGCAAATTCCTAGGATTCATCGTCCGACACCGAGGTATCGAGATAGATCCGTCAAAGATCAAGGCGATAATGGAAATGCCTCCGCCAAGGACTCTCAAACAATTGCGGTCTCTCCAAGGGAAGCTCGCGTATATCCGGCGATTTATAGCCAATCTCTCTGGCAAGTGCCGTCCTTATAGTCACCTGATGAAGAAGGGAACCCCATTCGTCTGGGATCACAAATGCCAAGGCGCGCTGGACGAAATCAAGCAGTATCTGCAAAATCCGCCGGTGCTAGCCGCTCCGGTCAAGGGAAAGCCTCTCATTCTTTATACAACAGCCCTCGAAGGTTCTTTAGGCGCATTATGGGCACAAGAGAATGACCAAGGGAAGGAGAGAGCCCTCTACTATTTGAGTCGAGTTCTACCGGGGGCAGAAAGCAATTACTCTCCCATCGAAAAACACTGCCTGGCATTGATCTTCGCAATAACGAAGCTCAGGCACTATGCGTTGGCGCATGAAGTCCGTCTCATATCGAAGGTGGATCCTCTCAAATATTTGATGTCAAGGGCCATACTGACGGGGTGACTCTCTAAATGGTTCCTGCTCTTGATGGAGTTCTCAATAACCTATCAGCCTCTTAAGGCAGTGAAAGGCCAGGCCATCGCCCACTTCCTCGCCGAACATCCGATACCTGCCGATTCTCCTTTGAATTGCGAACTGCCAGACGAACATGCGTTTGATGCGATCGACGGTGGTGATACCCGATGGGAACTTTATTTTGATGGAGCGTCTTCCATGAAGAAGCACAAACAAAGCACCCCTATAATCAAATCGTAGGCCTCATCTTCGTGACCCCACAAGGAGGGATAATGTGCTTCGCCTTCTCATCGACAGAGCCGAGGACGAACAATGAAGCCGAATACGGAGCTTTGATAGCAGGTCTCGAGATCGCCATCGACATGGGAATTGAAAACCTCCTCATATACGGAGACTCCCAGCTGGTCGTCAGTCAAGTAAATGGCGACTACCAAACATGCAAACCAGAATTGGTGAAGTACGGCGAGAGAGTACAGCAGCTGCTGACCCAAATACCTTCCTACATCTTGGAAAGCATACCGCGTGCGGAAAATAGCAAAGCAGATGCACTAGCTAAGCTCGCTAAAGAACTGGCCGACGAAAACCTCGATGATGTGAGGATCGTTGTGCAAAGCCGTCGGGTTCTTGCACCGGCGGAAATATCTCCGGAGTCGTCCGAAGAAAAAGGAGCGACTAAGCAAATGGTTATGCAAATAAGAGACCAGGAAAAGGGTAAGGATTGGAGAGAAATCTTTATAGACTACTTCAAATCCCGTCGAACGCCTGAAGATGCGTCCTCAAAACATCAGCTCATGAAGCGAGCCCTATCTTTCGCTTTCGTCAATGATACTCTGTACAAGAGGTCATTTGATTCTCTATGGTTGAGATACCTGGGACCTTAAGAGGCGAAGAAAGTCATTCAAGAAACTCACGACGGACTCTGTGGTTCTCACCAAGCCGGGCTGAAGATGAAGTTGAAGATTAAACGGATGGGCTACTACTGGCTCACGATGATTCAGGACTGCCTCGAATATGCGAAGCAATGCCACTCATGCCAGATTCATGGGGACTTTATCCATCAGCATCCAAATCCACTACATCCAACGGTGGCTAGCTGGCCGTTCGAAATGTGGGGAACTGGCATAATCGGCCACATCGAACCGGCATCGTCCAGAGGACATCGTTTCATTTTGGCGACAACCGATTACTTCTCCAAATGGGCAGAAGCAGTACCGCTGAGGGAAGTGAAGACGGAGAATATCCTCCACTTCTTCAAGACGCACGTTATTTATCGGTTTGGAACTCCGAGACGGATCATATCCGATAACGGGCTAGCCTACAGTAGCCACAAGATCAGCCACTTCACACAACAGCACAACATAGACTGGAGATACTCTTCAGTTTATAATCCCCGAGCCAACGGTCTAGCTGAAGCTTTTAACAAAACTTTGACAAAGATCGTGAAGAAGACGGTGTCCCGAAATAAGAAGGACTGGCATGAGAGACTGCAAGAAGCTCTCTGGGCCTATCGAACTACGTTCAAGATGGCCACGAACACAACGCCGTACGTGTTGGTATTCGATACAGAAGCAGTACTCCCCCTCGAGATAGAGTTACCCTTTCTACGAGTGGCAGTCCATTATGAGCTAACGGACGAAGAGAATGCTCACCTTCGGTTTGAGGAGCTCGATGCCCTCGATGAATCCCGTCTCCTGGCGCAACAAAATCTGGAGGCTTATAAAGCAAAGATGGCACGCTCATATGAAAGATTGACCAGGCCGAGGACATTCCGCCAAGGTGAACTCGTGCTAGTGGTCAAAAGACATATGATCCCCAATCGCGCCAAGCGGGGAAAATTCGAGCCGAACTATGAAGGCCCGTACATCATAGACAAGGTCTACCAGGGTGGAGCCTATCTACTCATGGACATGCATGGTGAAAGACCTTTCAGGCCAATAAATGGTCGCTTCCTGAAGAAACACTACGCTTGACGAGTCATGGCCTATGTCAATGATAGATGACAACGACTATGTCCACTCGCTATCTTCCTAAGCCCAACTCTATCAGTAGTAACCGACTTCCTTTACCACGGACCGAAACGTTCTTAAAACTAACAACGGACCGAAACGTCCTTAAACTAACAGCGGACCACTATGTCCTAAAACTAGCTGTTGACCGAGATGTTGATAAACTACGGTGGATTGCAGCATCCCAAAGCTGATACTAAAATAAAAAAAAGAATAAAAAAAAATAAAAATAAAAACGGTATGTCCATAAGCAAAATGGGCACGGATGAAAACCCGAAAGGGCTCCGTGAGTAAAAACAGCAGGGCTACCGGCGGGTCTTGTGAAAACCCGAAAGGGTGCAACCTGATTGGAATAAAAAGAGAGAGAATAAAAAAAAAAGAAAACGGTATGTCCATAAGCAAAATGGGCACGGATGAAAACCCGAAAGGGCTCTGTGAGTAAAAACAGCAGGGCTACCGGCGAGTGTTTGTAAAAACCCAAAAGGACGCAACCTCGTTAAAAGACACTTACAGGGTCCTCTCGACCTTGTGAGGAGAAACCACCTGCGTGAGATCCTTACGACTCACAAGGGAGCAATACACTTAGGAATCCTCACGATTCCTAAGGAGAAATTACACTTGCGAGATCCTCACGACTCGTAAGGAGAATCCTCTTATGAGACCCTCACGACTCATAAGATTTGAAAGTCTTAAGCTACAGAGACCCGAACCTGTTCTTAAGCAACCCCCACAACCTCTAATACTGCCCTACAAGCGGTGCAACACTGACCCTTATATACAATCGACGGACGCGAATAAACATTCCCCTAACCAAGTCCCACCCGTGACTAGGGACATGTTCGCATGGTGAACAACCCTTGTGAGTCCTCTCGACTTATGAGGGGAAAACACTCTTGTAAGATCCTTACGACTTATAAGAGAACATACACTTAGGAGTCCCCACGATTCCTAAGGAGAAAACACACATACGAGATCCTCACGACTCGCGGGGAGAAATACCTTTGTGAGACCCTTACGGCTCATGAAGTCAAAAGCCTTAGTCGACAGGACCCTAACCCTGTTTGCTAAGCCACCTTTGTTCGATATCGGCAGAGGAAAATGATGATTCACTCCTGGCAATATCCCAGTTGTAGCGGTGCTGATGATGAAATCAGTGTCTGATTCCAAGCTTGCAGCGAAAAGCCAGCAAGCCACACATGCATATGAAATAGCCGAAATGATGGGGCAACTTGCGACAAGATCAGCAAGTAAAAATGTATGCATGCGAAATAGCCGAAATGATTGGGCAACTCGCAATAAAAAGCAGCGAGTAAAAATAAAACAAATAGCCGAAATGATTGGGCACCGCGAAAAATAGCCGAAACGATGGGGCAATCGCGACCTTCGCGATATAAAAGATGAAATGATAGAGCATCGCGTAAAGAAATAAAATAAAAATAAAAATGAAATTTATGCCCTGCAGGTGATATTACATCAATCCCTGTATACAATCCAGGGGCGCAAATAAAGAAGGAATCACACTCCTCCTCCCCAGGTTTCATCAGAAGAAGCCAAATCTCGATGGGTCATAGATAGGCCGGAGATCATCTCAACATTCGTCTCACTACAACAGACACAACATCAAGCAAAGCGGAACAGCGGCAACTCCCAGTTTCACGACTCGGCGGCGTACAAATGACCGAGAGTCAAATCCCAACTCCGTGAAATACAGATATAATCAACAAATTCCTGGTCACGTGGAACGCGTATAACGTCACTTCTGACCCCGTGGAAAACGTCCAGAGCGGATCCTGGTCCTCGCAGAGCACGACAGTGAACCCGTGTAAAGCATCCAGAGCGGAGCCTGGTCCTCGCCGAACACGGTAGTGAACCCGTGAGAAGCATCCAGAGCAAAATTCCTGGTTACGTGGAACGCGGATAACGTCACTTCTGACCCTATGGAAAATGTCCAGAGCAGATCCTGGTCCTCGCAGAGCACGACAGTGAACCCGTGTGAAGCATCCAGAGCGGAGCCTAGTCCTCGCCGAACACGGCAGTGAACCCGTGGGAAGCATCTAGAGAAATATTCCTGGTTACGTGGAACACGGATAATGTCACTTCTGACCCCGTGGAAAATGTCCAGAGCGGATCCTGGTCCTCTCAGAGCATGGCAGTGAACCCGTGTGAAGCATCCAGAGTGGAGCCTGGTCCTCGCCGAACACGGCAGTGAACCCGTGGGAAGCATCCAGAGCATAATTCCGGGTCACGTGGAACGCGGATAACGTCACTTCTGACCCCGTGGAAAATGTCCAGAGCGGATCCTGGTCCTCGCAGAGCACGGCAGTGAACCCGTGTGAAGCATCCAGAGCGGATCCTGGTCCTCGCAGAGCACGGCAGTGAACCCGTGTGAAGCATCCAGAGCGGAGCCTAGTCCTTGCCGAACACGGCAGTGAACCTGTGGGAAGCATTTAGAGAAAAAATCCTGGTTACGTGGAATGCGGATAACGTCACTTCTGACCCCGTGGAAAATGTCCATAGCGGATCCTGGTCCTCGCAGAGCATGGCAGTGAACCTGTGTGAAGCATCCAGAGCGGAGCCTGGTCCTCGCCGAACACGGCAGTGAACCCGTGGGAAGCATCTAGAGCAGAATTCCGGGTCACGTGGAACGCGGATAACGTCACTTCTGACCCCGTGGAAAATGTCCAGAGCGGATCCTGGTCCTCGCAGAGCACGGCAGTGAACCCGTGTGAAGCATCCAGAGCGGAGCCTGGTCCTCGCCAAACACGGCAGTGAACCCGTGGGAAGCATCCAGAGCAAACATCGGACTGTGGAGTCCTTAAATCCATGGACTATGATGTCCTTAACCTTGACCGTGATGTCTTAAAACTAACATTGGACTGTGAGGTCCTTAAACTCATGGACTATGATGTCCTTAACCTCGACCGTGATGTCTTAAAACTAACAACGGACTGTGGAGTCCTTAAATCCACGGACTATGATGTCCTTAACCTCAACCGTGATGTCTTAAAACTAACAACGGACTGTGGAGTCCTTAAATCCATGGACTATGATGTCCTTAACCTCGAACGCGATGTCTTTAAACTACGGTATTCTGGAAAATGTTTAGAGTGGAGCCTGGTCCTCTGAAGGAGTAGCAGCGGGAGTAACGGCGCTTGAACCTGCTCCCGCAGCCAAAGCAGCGCTACGCACCCTTGCTGCGCGCCTCAGGCGCTTCCTTTCCTCCCGGGCCATCACGGCAAACCTTTTGGAAGCCTCCTTCAGCAAGGCGTCGTCGTCCGCATTCAGGGTTACCTCCAGAACCGTCAAGGCTTCCATCATTGGTTTTTTAAGCAGGGCCTCTTGCGGCAATGCCGAAGAGGCCGGGACTTTGGTATCTGGCCCGGGGAGAATTTCCACATCATCTTGCGGGATAGGCCTTGTGGTCCCTGCGATAAGACAAAGAGAGGGTCGGATTACTCATATGAAATGGAAGCAGAAACATAGCGAACCGAAATGTATCAAGGCCTTAGGATGCTCTAAGTCATTCCTCCTCATAGAAAGTCTTGAAAGAAGCAGCGAGAGCTTCTTCGGTAGAAATGCCTATTAAAGAAGGAAAAGCGTTAGTCAGAAAAAATGTTAGAGGTATGATGCAATGACGAAAAATACAACTTATGATTACCTTATTGCGCGAGTTTAGCCAACCACTCGTCGCGCCTTGCCAATCGCTCGGAAGCTGCGATGGCGGCCGCCAGATCAGTGTCATCTGGCGGCATAAATAGGCCGTCGTTGGTCCCATACTCACTCAAGCCCTCGCTATAAAAAGCATGAGGTTCCTGACCAAATACAACGTCAGCAAAGAGGATCGACTTCTTCTTCCTCTTCCGCGCGCGAACTCAAGTCGCAGCCAAAATCAGCTTACGCTTCGCGGGCACTTCGGGACGGCGGGTCGCGATATCCAAGCCCACGCCGGATTCGGGTGAAACCACGTTTACCGTCTCCACGGGAGCACGGGGCGCTAATGGCACTTCCACAGGATCACGGGGCAATCCACGTGTGGGGCTTAGCACACGTGGAGGCTCAACTACAGCATCTCCTCTTAGTGGAGGAGGGACAGGGGTCCTTCGCTTTAAGGGGACGTTGCTATCACTGGAGGGGGGCACACTCTTACGATCAACCAGCAGCCGCTTCTCTTACCTGATGACATCGCCCATCGCGTGTTGATACCAGGCCCCGTATACGTTGAGGGCCCTTGGAATGCAACTCGGCTCGCTAATGAAGAAGTGGGAGCCCATATTTAACCGCATAAAGTGATGCAGTGCACTTCGTATTCCCTCTCTGGTGGCCGCAGGCTCTTCCAAAAACGCCTCCAGTGGGACCCCCTGGTTATAACTTAGCTGCTGGGCAAAACGATGGGGGTTGTATCTCATAAAAAGTGCCGCATCATTTTGCCTGAATACGAGGAAGCCCGGCCTAATGGAGTATAGATGTAGAATCTCTCGAGCTTTCAACACGGAGGCCCCGTCCTTGAAATTGTTGCGCAACGCCAGCACAGTCTTGGAAGTTTCCTGGCCGATTGTCAGGACCTTGTCCGTGAAAGATATACCCGCTCCGACCGTGCGCGGACGAAGAAGCAACCCCCTAGCCTCCCGGTGAGGCGGATTCACGATAGAAGCATCGATCAGCCGCATAATTCTTGGGAATCTGTACTTCTCATAAAACGAGGGTCTTTAATGAATACGAAACACCCCGAGCACGTGCATTTCCATCCACGAAGTAAAGTAGTGCATCGAGAAATTGGCAGCTTGCACCCCCGGTTCAGTAGTGTCCGCCGCCACGCTAAGACCATGGTACAGATGGGCCAACCCGGCAATCCCAATGGCCAATTGTATGCTAGCCACCTTTCGATGTGTTGGGTAGAAGACGAACGGTCTCATATAGCGAGGGTGCATGGGGGGCGCGAACCAGCACAACTATAGCCCCAAAAACCCGAGAAAGAAAGTCTCATCGTCGATACCCGGAGCAGCGATTTCCGACAAAGGGATGATTGCAGAATCGAGTAGATAAAAGCCTTTTTGATCATCTTCCAGTACCGGTTGACGATCTAAGCCAAAGCCGAAGGGATCGTCAAGCTTGGAAATTTTTTTGTCCCGTTGCGATAGAATCTCTGGTCGAAGAAAACGGTCAATGAAGTCTGCAAAACTAACTCCCCGGACTCCGGATTCCAAGAAAAGACACTCGTACATATTCAGCACCTTTATCAGACTCGGAAACTGGTGCTGAATAGCATTCTCTGGCGTTAGGTCCATCACCAACGGGTTGGTGGCAAAAACGTATTCATCCGGAGGAAGCAGCTCCTCATAGTTCTCCCCCCTCATCGGCAGACCGGAGATCTCAGCAAATTCTTCTAGAGAGATGGAAACTTCTCTGTCCATAAGAAGAAAGGTATGGGTGGGGATGTTCCATTGCTCCACGAACGCCTTAATCCACCATGTCAGAGGAGCAGAGTACTGGAACAACGAGGCATAAACCGCAGGGTATAGACCGATCTTCAGCAGGTGCACCTTCTTCGCTGACAAAATGTACCTGGCCCACTGCAGATACCCGGCCGAATGTCGAGGGGTCAACCCGATGTTGTAGGGTTGTGCCCAAGGGCGCGACTCGCCCTGGCATATTCGCCGCCCCAAAATATCCAAAGCTGCCGGTAGCTGCATGGTATGGCAGCAATCGAAGGTTGAAGAAGACCCTCCGAAATCCAATTAACGACCTCTACGACATAGTTCACCGGGGGTACATCTGCATATGAGATCGATGAGATCGGTTCCGATGGCGTCGCACAAGAGAAGCTTCGGAGACCTTTGATTATTTGGTCGTACCACCTACCCCACAGGTGAAGGTTTTTGTACTCCGGGTCATAGTCCTTAATAAGAGTAAGAACCTCCCGGTCTACTGGTGCTTCAGGGAATCCTCCCTCTGAGCGGAAAAACGGGAAAGAGAGATCAGAAGACATGTCTCCTGCAAGAAAGAACGAAATTCAATTATCAGTGTCATAATTTAATTTTAAAAATCCCGACGCTCGATACTTAAATCTGTACCACACTGCAATGTATTGGAGAGGGGACCAAAGGGGGACCCAAAAAATCCAGATGACAATGCATCAATTAATAAGACAGCCTCATCATTGGATGAGACTGCCAATTAATGAGGAAATCCTCAAAGAATATTCTTATTGAATGAGAAATCCCCCGGGAGAAGAAGAAAATCTCCCTTTCAGAGCAAAGCTCTATAACAGTGTGAACTCTGGTCACGAGGGAATAAAATTCCTTAAAGAGCCTAGCTCTGTAATGATGATGGAAAATCCGTCAAAGGTTAATGAAAATTAATTCTTGAGAATTAAAATTTTGGGATCTTAAAGATCCATGAAAAAAATCTTAAGAGTTCTTCATCGAAAGATCAAAAGATCTATATATTGTCAAAAGAGCAGAGCTCTGACTCATGGGCTAAGAAACCCTAAGAAAGATCTGTTTAGATCTATGGGTTCATGAGAGCAAGGCTCTGTTTATGAAACCCTAAAGGGGTTTTTCTTTAGATCAAAAGATCTATGAATAGTAAGGCTCTGTTAATGGGTAAAAGCCCAAATTTATTAGAATTAATTTAATTTAATTTTACCTGAATTTAGTGGAGTTTTAACTCTTGGAAGTTCTTGAACAAAAGAGCAAGGCTCTGAATAAAATTCTTAAGAAGAAAATGAAGATAATATGAGGACCAAAAGGTCCTATTTATAGGCGCTGAACCGCCTCCTTAACTTCTGAGTTGATCCAAAGGCTCAGATGTTGCCACCGCTGTACTCACGTGTGCGCCACGTGAGCGCAACAGTGGGGGGGGGGGGCATTTGTTTCCCCCAATCAGAGCAAAGCTCTGCTTTGAATTTCAAAATTCAAAATTGAAGCAACGCTTCAGATCCCGTGCGCTGCGCGCCACGTATCAAAAGCAGACACGCCAGCGCTAGGAGCGCTGCGCCCTAGGCAGCGCACCCCAATTTGAGCAAAGCTCTGTTTCAAAATTCAAAATTTTAAAAGTTGAAGCAACGCTTCAGATCCAGCGCTCTGCGCTGCGCGCCACGTGTCAAACACAGACACGCTAGCGCACTTGCGCTGCGCTCTGCGCTGCGCGCCATGTGTCAAATATAGGTGCGCTCGTGCCAAGTGCGCCAGCGCTGGAATTAAAAGAATTTCCCACCGTTAGATCAAAAGATCTAATAATAATAAATTATTAATTAATCAGAATAAAAATTCTGTTATGGAAAGATTTTCCAATCTTATTAAAACAAGAAGATTATCTTCTGCAAAACAGAAGACTTAGGATCAAAGATCCAACGGTGGGAAATATTCCCAAATCAATCAGAGAAAGATTTCTTCAACTAATTTAACAAATCAATTGGCCCTATATAAAGGCCCCAAGACTTCAAGTCTTATATAGAAAAACCCGCTGCAAATTTTGAGAAAAACTCAAAGAGAAAGAAAGGCAAGCTTTTGAAGAAAGAAGATCATTTCTTCATCTTTAAAGGTAAAACAATTTATTCTTGAACAACAGATATGAAATCATCTCGTAAAAAGAAGAAATATCTTCTAAAAAGAACTTAGATCTATAAAAAAGACCAAGGTCTTTGATTAAACATAAAGGATTAAAAGATATAATCCTTAAAATATAAAAAAGAAGTATTTTACTTCATTCACAGATCTTTTGATCTATAAAGGCAGAGCCTTTTAATAAAAAACAAGAACTTTGGTTCTTGGATCTTGAGGCAAGGCCTCCTTTGAAGAACATAAAATTATTCTTTGATCTTAAATTTGATCTGATGCACTTTGCGCTACTGGAAAGTGATTTGGACTCATGAACTGCGCCTTTGCGCTCCTTGGACCGGCGCTCAGTGCCAAAACATGCCACGTGTCAACCACAGACATAGCTTGCGCTTTGCGCTCCTGAAAACAGCGCACTACGCTCTTGGGTTGGCGCTCAGCGCCAAGCGCGCCACGTGTCACTCACTGGCGCGCCCATAAATTGGCGTAGTGCGCTTATAAAAGCGCAGTGCGCTAACAAACTAGCGCTTAGCACTAAGCGACACGTGTCACCCTCATGTGCGCTAGCGCAATGCGCTCTTTAATTTGCGCAAAGCGCCTGATGCGCCACGTGGTGCGCTGTCAGAACATACTTTGTTCTGATAAATGCTATGCATTTAATTACAGACAAAATGTCAGAGCCCAATACTTGGCATTATTAAAAAGGCAGAGCCCAAATAAAGGCCTAACAGGCAGAACAAAAATAAAATGTTAAACATTTTTAACTGAACATAGCCCAATTCTGCCCATACGTCCTCAATTTAAATTGAACTGAGCTTATCTGCTCTTCCAATCAATTTACACCCGGTTCGAGGGTACATCTCTTTACTCCTCTGATATCTGTCGTTGTAATCCCTCAACGTCGTCAGAGAGGTAACGGGTCCCGACAACTACACATTACTACGGACTGTGGGGTCCTTAAACTCATGAACTATGATATCCTTAACCTCGACCGTGATGTTTTAAAACTAACACCGGACTGTGAGGTCCTTAAACTCACGGACTATGATGTCCTTAACCTCGGCTGTGATGTCTTAAAACTAACAATGGACCGTAATGTCCTTAAACTAATTATCAACCGCAATGTCATTAAACTAAACAATAGAGACCAATTGCTCTCTTGTCGGATCTAAACGATCCCGTTAAGTTGATCTTAGTCTAGAATTAGACTAACGTGTCCTTAACAAACGTTTAAGTTAATCTTAGTCTCAAAGGAGGCTAACGTATCCTTAAACCCAAACCCCCAAAACCCAAATCTAAGAAAGATACGGATTTGGACAAGTCCACCCCTACGGGCGACAACATAACTTAGTCTCCGTATACAATCCACGGGCAACCAAACACAAAACAAACACCCACAACACGAAGTGACCATCTGGAGAAGGAGAAAGTTGTTACCGCGATGCGGTAGCGTAATTAATTGCAGGGGCTTGCGCCTACAGGGAAGAGCGTCCCCACAATCAAAAACCCCTCAAACGAGGGGGAATCTGACGAAGTCTGCTATATCGGTCGCATCCGTTTAAACCTTCGATTCATGGTTCCATAAGTCAACTTGGCATCTTGGGAGAGGTGGACGGATAGCACTAATTAGAATCTGCCCCGAATTTCAGGAAAAACGGACCTGCGCGGTCGCGTCTCGTTATTCGGCGGGGAACACACACGAGCATAAGAATGGGCGGTATTAAATGGAATATTCTGGTGTGAAAAAATACCCCCAACTTTATCTTTTGCTCATCCCGAATAAAACCATTTATTTTCAAAAAGTCCTAAACTCACTTTCGTAGGCATCACGGTTGTACTTAGCGTGTGCAATAAGACATTAAACCTCTAGATGTCCTTAGTAGTAGGAGTGTTGTCTCTTGAAGGTTTTCAGTGGATACTACCCATAAAATCCCGTTAATCTAGTTATATAAGTTAACCTTGATTCTAATCCTATTGTTAAGCATCTAAGTTATAAATTCTATCATCCTAAGTTAGAAATACCCATCCCTTTTCACGCCTCCTATTCTTTTAACCTAAGATCCTATACGTTTTGACAGTTTAGAATGATCTCAGTTTATCTTGAGTTTTCCTTCTAAAGCGCGGTCTCCAATCCAGAATTTTTATTATCTTTACGGAAAAAATAAGACTTATTCTTTATCCATACATCTCATCCAAATATCGATCGTATACCCCTACGTGTATGTGAATTTCACCTCTACACTCAAGAATTCAATTCAAGTTATAGTACCCTTGACCTAATAGTTAATACTACTTCTTTAAATTAATGATGGACGGATTGGCTCATACACCTTTCATGCAACTATTACTGCTTCTTGAGACACCAATCAACCGATTACTGAATGTGTGAGCATATTAAAGCGTAAATAGCAGTTTCCGGGTCTTGTAATTTATTTCTTTTATTTCCTTTTCTTTTCAAGGCCGGATATATTTTTCAATGATATTCGTTTGGTGGTTAGCTTTAAATACCTTTTTCCTTTCGTACTAGAGTTTTAGGTAAGGGTATTTCTAGGTATTCTCTACCATCTTAAATTTCATGGTGTGTGTAAGTGCGATTTGTAGGGTATATACTTTCTGAATTTGGACTCAAGAATGGAAACTATTTTTCAGACTTATCCTTCAATAAAACTTTCAATACTTTCCTTTCATATCGACTTAACTTAAAAACTGAACTCAAGATTACTTACTTCTGAAAAAAACTGAAAGGACGTATATTTACCAAGGTTAAACTGAAGGAGGGTTATTTTTAGGGTTTTCAAATCCTAAGCCTAGGATTTAGTTATTTCTAACCCATCAAACTAAATTTTCGGAATAAAAATCTAAGTTATCCTACTAGCTAACTTGACGACAAGCCTTTTATATTTTTGAAATTTTTTTTAGTTTTGATTTTTTTTTAAATAAGTATGCAAATGCAAAATATATACATGAATGCAAAAATAGAAGGCTTACTGAATATACCCCCAAACTTAAACTTGACAGCGCCTTCACCGTCATGCTATATCAAGATGGTCAAAATTGTTGAGGGGTCAAAATCTGTCGGTGCTCTCCTATTTTTTATATAAAAGAAAAGGCAAACAAAAAATATATATACACAAAAAGGCCCTCTCCAAACTTAAGTGAAGTAGTGTTTCCACTGTTTAAGCAGTGAAGTTCAAAATTAAGGGGAAGAGAACAATTTCAATCTATACAAGGCCTTACATATGCCAAAAGTCAATACCAACCATTCAAAATTTTTATCGTGATAATGCAGTGGTTGGAGAAAGAATGCGTAAAGGAAATAAATGAAGAATACACGAGACAGTACGTGGATGGAAGCGGGATACGGTCTCGGTAGAGGAGACGAAAGGCAGAGGGGAGAAAGAACTGGAATACGCACTTGATGGTGGAAATGGATGGAATAAATCAGTACAGTTTGTAATGATCGAAGTGTAAAAATGGATTGTACTAATCTATCAACGCGTTGAGAAATGGGGTCAAATCTCTCAAGATTTGCAAAAAAAACCATGGGCCGACCAAACTTGGTGAACCAGACGTAGGAGAGGAAGTTGATACGGCGTCTTGCGAAGTGGAAATGATGGAAAGGAAAGAGGGAAGTGATCGAGGAATGGTATCAGTTAATGTGCAGGAGAATGGTCACAGTCAATGGAAGGGACATGATGAATTAGAAAATTCAACTCATCTAGTAAACTTGGTTTATCCTCAATGATATCCTCAAAATTCAGCTCATCCATGCATTCATCATCATCAACAATATCCAGACGATTATGGGGTTCAGGAAAAACAGTTAATGGTTCTGAATGATGCCCACACAGAAGTGAAAGGACATAATGAATTGGTGAGAAAAACTCATCCAAAATTGTGGGTACATCGTCCAAATTATTCCCAGTGTCAATATCCTTAATCAAGTGAAAGTTAAATTTCTCAGACACCTTATCAAAAACATGGTTTTCGATCAGTTGTGGTTCTAGAGTGGAGGTGTAGAGATAAAAGGGAGTGGGATTGGTTTCACTTGAAATGGACCCTTCACAATCGGGTAATCAAACACTATATAGTCGCACAACTCATCAAACGTTCTATTTTTAATTGGTGAATCATTTGGTGTACTCGTTAGATAGTTGAAACTGGAACTGAAGAATTCAATTGGGAATGTGCATGTCTGATTTGGAAGGGTGAACTGCTCACTTTTACTACTTAAATTCTCAAATTGTCCTATCGTCACATCATACAGTGGAAAATGCCGAGCTGGTTGGAAAATAGCTGCTAGTTCGTTAGATTGTATGAGGGCGGCTATAGATGTATTCAAATCCTCTATCTGTCGGCACAACGTTACCCGAAATTCTTCTAATGACTGTTCAAAACTAGACATGGGCTGTGAAGGGGTTTCAGTAAAATATTCAAATTCGTGTGGATACGTGAAACGTCCAAATGGCTGTTCAGAAGAAATGTCTAGAGAAGGTGTAAAAGTCGGGTAGGATTGATAGGAATTGCAAGGATGCGTAGAATGTGCATGACTAGGATTAGCACTTTGATAAGACGGTGATTGGAATTGCCGTCCTAAAGAATTTGAAGTGGTGAAAGGAGTGAAAGATCGGCTACGGGATTGTTCAATTTTGTTTGCAATGGACATGGGTTTTGGAGTCGCAACATGACTCTCAGAAGGGGTATCAAAATGAGAATGTGGGAGAAGTTGAAATGGTTGATACGAAATGGATTGCAGAGTCCAATTGTTGGTCCTATACGCATCTATGCGATCTCTCAAAGAAATTTTGGGTATGGATGGATCATTTGAAGTTCGACCAAAGTAAAAACCGTATGAAGAAATTTATGGTTGTGGGTACCAAAGTTCAACAAGAGTTGGTCGTTTTGGGGTATCCATGATGGAAAGAGTGAAAAGTAAGGAGGGTAGAACGTGGCCGAATATATTTTTTTATACTTTTTATTTTATTTTATTTTATTTTATTTTTTTGGATTTTTTGAAATTGTTTGTTTTAGTTTTTGAAAAATACGGAATTATGAGACTAAACTTTACACAAGCACAATCACAATATGCACAAATAATACCTAGAGCTAGAGTCTTCAAAGTCTAACTAGACCGCTCCTATATTTCCAAGCGACAAGTTGCAGGATAACCCTCAAATCGCCTCTTCACTGCCAATTGTGGCCAGATAGGCAAAAATGAGATAAGGAGGATTCCGCCCATGAATCACCGTGAGACAGGCCTTTTAAAATTACCTCCCCACTTGTTTAGCTTAGGCATAACAAATTCAAGTTTAGATAAACGACCGATTCTCCACAACCTTCACTTGTCCTAAATGAGCATGACAAGTTCTTATAGGTTTGATCTAGATATTTTTTATTAATTCAAGGTAATGCGTATGCTTTTTGTGATTTATGGGGTCTTAAGAAGGGTGATGAAATCCCCACCCAATTTTAATTGGTGTTATAGCCCCTTAATATCCGTATTGTTATATGCAAAGTAATAAACAAACAAAATCTAAAGCAACAAAAAAATTTATTTGGCAGCGGCGCAGTTTATGCAAAGAAACCTACAAAAAACTTAGTTAAGTGGAGTTTAGAGGGGAAATTTAGAACAGAGAAGAAGCCTGAAAAATTTTGGGGGCACGAAGATCAAGTTTGGCCGCGGAACCACCGCCTTTACCACCTCTTGGCCACGGATCCACGGTGGTTTTGATGAATTGGAGCTCCAAACTTGTTCTGTACACTCCCCTTGTTTTGTTCTTCTGTATTAAAGTGTTTCTTGATTTTATAACTGTATTTGCACCAGATTTGCCTGCACACTCGCACAAAAAATATCAAAAATAACA
Organism: Agapanthus africanus; assembly: GCA_030015575.1. Taxonomy (NCBI): domain Eukaryota; kingdom Viridiplantae; phylum Streptophyta; class Magnoliopsida; order Asparagales; family Amaryllidaceae; genus Agapanthus; species Agapanthus africanus. Next base: position 93,010,961 of record JASDDO010000024.1, on the reverse strand, counting down.
AGATTGTTTTATTTATTTATTTATTTATTTTATATACAAAAATTAACCCGAATAACAAGAAAGAAATATGTTACCGTCTTCCCGGCAACGACGTCATTTGATTGTCTGCATTTTTATATGCTACGCTAACGTTCTATATGTTCTACTTACCACAATCAAAACGGTGTCTCTTTGTAGCTAGCCGGTTGAGTACGGGTCGTCCACTGGAAGATGGTGTGTTTTCCGTTCTTATTTAGATGAGTTAATTAAAAAATGCATATGTATGTTCAATTCTATTCTAAGTGTTTGTATTTTATGTTCAAGTAAACTTGATAGAGTTAGGGTTGGTTAGTAAAGTTAGGATTAATCTTGTGCTTGTCTTTTGCTATTCTTGAAATGATGTTAGAATAATCGGAAGTAGCGGGGATTAGGAGGAAATAGAAATGGGATTTGCAAGTTTAAGATAGTTTTCCAATGCTAAATCCATTCCTAATGCCCCTTGTCCGTCCGCTACATGCTCTTATTTCCAATCCAAGGCCAAACATACACAACCAAGTCTTCAATTAGGTCACATCTACATGTCATGTTGTAGTGCGCCCAAAGGAATTCTCGACTTAGGTCACGGCTATATGTCACATATAGAGCGTCTAAATGAGGAGGTTATGTTTGTTTGGTCTAGATTCATTTTAAGATATTTGACGAAGAAGCACAATAGATTTTTCCATCTCTCACACTAACCTTCCTTAGCCCTAACAAGTGTGTAAATTATTCACACATTAAAAGAAAAATAAAACAAGAAAGAAGAGAATAACGAATGGAAAAATACGGTTTTACAAATTTAACAAGCTAGCTACTTGGACCTTCATCTAAGTAAGGGACTCCATTGAGTATCATGGCTTGAACAATATGGATTAGAAAAGAAGAAGAAAAAGACAATAAAAGAAAACCAACAACTACTTTAACAAACAAGTAATAAAAATTATACTTTGAATTAAAATTACAATGCAAGAAATTAAAAGTACAAGATATAACAAAAGAAACCCTCATTTTTGTTAATTTCTACTTAAAAGCTCTCACTACAATTTCTTGGAGAATAGATGATGATGAAGAAGAAACTACGCTAAACTACACTAAATCTAAATAAAGAAAAAGCATTCTTATTTTGGTTCAAAACTGGAGTATTTATAGGCAGAGGAGTGAAACCTAGAGCCATATTCTGAGCCCATATACAATACCAAAACTACCCCTGAAAAATGGTCGCGAGACGCCACGTGGCGGCCGCTGTTCCGCCACCCAACCCCTCTTTTGACTACGGTTCCGCCGCCATATTTGGGAGATAGTGTATCGTTTTTCTTGTGCCTCCTCATGTTGCCTTGTTATTCTTTTTGGCATGCCCCAAATTGCAAAATGGTTCTAAAATATCTTCAGATTTTCAACAATCTAAAATGGCTACTCTTAAAATCTTTTTGATCTTGATCTTTGTCGAGCTCCGCACACCCCATGATCTTTGTGATGCCTTTCTCGTGCTCTGTGTTTGTCCGAGACACGAATGACTGTTGTTATTCGTCTTGTCTCTTGAACCGTTAAGCGGCACTTGACGGGTGTGGATGACCGGAACCTAGATTTTATTTGTTATTGGCAGATGTTCTGGATTTTGGCATAACTATAGAGATTTTGCGTGATTTGCGTTATTTTGGACTGGGAACCTGTAATCTGTAATCATGTAGCAAACACGGATCAAAATCACCTACCTATATACACATAAGCAGAAGAATGAGGGAGTATTAAATGCAATATTATGGTATGAACATTAGCGGAATGATATTAACGTTGCAAGAGGAGCAGATAACTGATTGCTGGAGACTTGAGTTAGAATTAATCTTACCAAATTCTTCGGGGAGTTAAAGCGACTATAAGTATAGTCATCGTTGATAGAGCGCATCAAGGCTGATCGAGTGTAGTATACTCTATTGAAGATGTTGTGAAGATCTACCTAAACTTATCAGAGTAGCGCAGTGAAAGCATGGTAGACCCATGACCCACAAGGCTTAAGGCAGATTTTCTATTCAAGGAACTGGGTCCTTATGGTATGGGAACCACATGTGTGTGCCAAATTAGGAAATTTGTGAAGAAATTATGAAGGGGCGCTTATTTTTGCATGCTTTTTACAATCGGTAAGCGTTAACAGAGAAGCATATACAGAAGATTAGGAGTCTGTGTGGTACTTGCTTACCAAAAATTGATGGCTTGGCACGGTTTGATTTTTCTTGTTACCGTACTCGTTTGTTTCCTTTCCATTCTATTAGCATGGTTTAGAGCGATATAGCGTATCATGATCAGTTTAGTATACATTGGTGCATGCATATCTCTATGATAAATCGTTTGACTTGTTTGGACATCCTGACATCTGTATTTTGGTTTATGCATGACATCTGAATTATGGTCAAAGAGGACATCTGAATTATGATCGAATAAGACATCTGTATTATAGTCAAAGAGGACATCTGAATTATGGTCGAGTAAGACATCTGTATTATGGTCAAAGAGAACATCTGAATTATGGTCAAAGAGGACATCTAAATTATGATTGAGTAAGGCATCTGTATTATGGTAAAAAAGGACATCTGAATTATGGTCAAAGAAAACATTTGAATTATGGTCGAGTAAGACATCCGTATTATGGTTAAAGAGGAAATCTGAATTATGCTCAAAGAGAACATCTGAATTATGGTCGAGTAAGACATCTGTATTATGGTCAAAGAGTACATCTGAATTATGGTCAAAGAGAACAGCTGAATTATGTTCGAGTAAGACGTTTTTATTATGGTCAAAAAGGATTTTTGAATTATGGTCGAGTGGACATATGAATTATGGTCAAAAGGGGACATCTAAATTATGGTTGACCAGGCTGATTCTTAAGAACAAGATCTTCCCGATGAGAATTAAATTCTCAACTTGTGGGAGACTTGTCTTGTGGATCTCAGATTCAGAGAAAGAACTAAGTTCTTTGAGAAGGGTTAAACCCTTAGATATGGTATGTTAGGTAAAGAAGATATTTTGATCTCTTCTTTTTTCCTTACCTAGGGTTGTTAGGAGGGTGATCTTCTTCTTTGAGAGAATTAAATTCTTTGTTGTTTTGAGAGCTTTCTGTATTTTTACATAAGTTTATTGGGGGTCTCCTCTCCTTTTTTCCACCTCCCCCTGTTCTTTTCCTTGATTAATCTCTTTGCTCGCCACTTAAGAATTTTATTCTTATTTATGATAGGCGCTCCTATGCTTTGCACATTGGCGCCTACGTGATGAGCACATGTGGTGCCACCATAGGATTAATCCTACAAGATTGGCGCTGGTGCCCTTGTAAGGGGCACGTGAGGCACTGCTTCAACAAAATTTTAACAGAGTTTAGCTCTTTTATTATGTTTAAATATTAGGGGAACAGGAGCTTCTGTGGTTTGCACATTGGCGCCCATGTGAACTTCACGTGCGGCGCTACCTAAGGTGATAGTTACATGCTTTACATGTGGGTGCATGTATTTAACACATGGAGCTTTCCCTTTATTTTTATAAGGGAATAGCAAGCTCCGAGCCAAAAAATTTTGGCGGGAACAAATGTCCCCCACTACTTTGCCCATGTAAGCTTATACGTGGGTTAACTAGTGCAAAATAATGCATTACCATAGAATTGATGGCTTAGGGGACAAGTTTAGGATCCCTGTCGCCTAAGACTTTTTCATCTTCATGAGCCGTAAGGGTCTCAAGCAGGTTTTTCTCCCTATGAGTCGTGGGGATCTCATAGGTGCATATTCTCCCTCGAAATCTTGAGGATTCCTAAGTGTCTTTCATTTCAGTGAATCGTAAGGAGCTCACACATGTATTTTCTTCTTACGAGTTGTGGGGACCCGCGAGTGGCTTCTTCACTTCATTGGCATGTAACTCTCACGAATGTGGCCCGTGGATAGTATACAAGAGTCAGTTTGGATCTTCTTGTAGGGCAGCGATGGCTTAGGAAACAGGTTTAGATCTGTCGCCTAAGCCTTTTCAACTTTATAAGCCGTGAGGGTTTCATAAAGATGTTTATCCCTATGAGTCGGGAGGATCTCGTAAGTGTATTTTCTCCTTAGGAGTCGTGAGGGCTCCTAAGTGTGTTTTCTCTTGAGATTCGTAAGGATCTCATAAGAGAATTTTCTCCTTACGAGTCGAGAAGACTCGCAAGTGGTTTTTCCTCCTCATCGGTATGCGACTTTGAAGAATGTGGCCCATGGATAGTATATAAGAGTCAGTTTGGACCAACTTGTAGGGCTACAGTGCTTAGGAAACAGGTTGATATCCCCGCCGCCTAAGGCTTTTCAACTTTATGAGCCGTGATGGTTTCATAAACATGTTTTTCCCTACGAGTCGAGATGAGTCGAGAGCATCTCGCAGGTGTATCCTAACGTGAAATATAGATAACCCCTATTCTTTACGATAGGGGTCTATTAGGTCTGTGGTACTGGGGTTTTAGTCCGTAGTACCGTCGCATTGACTGATGTATTCCTCGATATGCAGTCTTTAAGCTGCTGTTCGAGTAGCCCCGCGACTGTCGTGTCTTTGATCCTTTCGGGGGATGGACAAGACGTCTTCAAGTAATCTCCTTAGGTCATATTTCCGTCGGAAGAGCAAATATTAGGAATTTTTTATGACGCTTTTTACTTGAGGTTAGGCTCAATTTGGAGCCCCGATGAGTCATAACCACTCCGCTCTGGTTTGGGATGATCTCCGATAGTTTTTTGTGCTTTATATGAGTTGCCGTCGAGACCCGAAGCTGTGAATATGCCGTCACTTCATTTTTGTTTTGACGATGTCGTGTCGTTTCTTTGCTGAAGTAGGGTAGATATCTGTAGGACCTCTATGCTGTATGTATTGCAATTGAAGTCCAGAACTAAGAATATGCCATCACCCCACGACTGTCGTGTCGCTGATCTTTTTGGAGGCTGGAAAAGACGTCTTCAAGTAATCTTCTTAGGTTCTATTACCTTAAGAAGAGCAAGCGTTATGAATTTTCCATGTCGCTTTTTACTTGAGGTTATGCTCAATTTGGAGCCCCAATAATTCATAACCGCACCCTTCTGGGGTGGGATGATCTCCAATGGTATTTCGGGTTTTATATGAGTTTCCTTCAAGACCCGAAGCTAGAAATATGCTGTCACTTTGTTTTTTGCTTTGACAATGTCGCTCCGATTCTTTGCTGAAGTAGGGTAGACATCTTTAGGACCTCTATGCTGTATGTATTGCAGTTGAAGTCCGGAGCTAGGAATATGCCATCGCCCCATGACTGTCGTGTCTCTGATCCCTTCTGAGGCTGGACAAAACGTCTTCAAGTAATCTCCTTAGGTTATATTACCGTTATAAGATTAAGCGTTAGGAATTTGCCATGACGCTTTTTACTTAAGGTTTGGCTCAATTTGGTGCCCCAATGAGTCATAACCGCACCCTTCTGGGGTGTGATGATCTCCAATAGTCTTTCAGGTTTTATATGAGTTGCCTTCAAGACCCGAAGCTAGGAATATGATGTCACTTCGTTTTTTGCTTTGACGATGTCGCGCCGATTCTTTGCTGAAGTAGGGTAGACATCTGTAGGACCTCTATGTTGTATGTATTGCAATTGAAGTTCGGAGTTAGGAATATACCATTACTCCAATTTCATTTGATAGTTGCGTCTGCATCCTGCTGAAATGAGGAGGAATGTCGAGATAGTCTCTGGGTTGTATATGAACCGTCAATACTTGGAGCTAGGATTTTGCCGTGACTCCATTTTTGCTTTGACCCTTGGGACTTTTGTTGACGTTGCATCTGCATCTTGCTGGCATGAGAAGCACGATGAGATGGAGTTAGGATTTTGCCGTCACACCTTTTTGATTTGGCTCCTTAGAGCATTTGTTGACGTCGCATTTGCACCGAGAAGGAACGTCGATCTGGATTTGGGATTTTGTCATTACTCCTTTTATGTTTGACCCTTGGGTCTTTGATGACATTGCGTCTACATCCTGCTGGCATGAGAAGCACGTTGAGCTGGAGTTAGGATTTTGTCGTCACACTTTTTTGATTTGGCTCCTTGGAGCCTTTGTTGATTTTGCGTCTGCATCCTGCTGGCATGAGAAGCATGTCAAGCTGGAGTTAGGGTTTTTACATCACTCCTTTTTTTGTTTTGGCCCTTGGGTCTTTGATGACGTTGCGTCTACACCCTGCTGGAATGAGAATGAATGTCGAGATAGTCTCTGGGTTGTATATGAACCGTTAAGACCTGGCTCTCCCTTTGGCGGAGCTTGGTGGAAAAATATTGTTTCCATTTCATTTGTGCCCATGGATCGTATACAAGAGTCAATATGGATATACTTGCAGGGCAGAGGAAATTTTATTTTATTTTATTTTTTATTGCCGCGATGCTATATCTTTTCAGTTTTTCATATTGCGAAAGTCGCGAGTTGCCCAATCATTTCGGCTATATATTTTTATATTTTTACTCGCTGATTTTTATTGCGAGTTGCCCCATCATTTCGGTTATTTCATATGCATTTTTTTGCTACTCGCTGTTGTTTTTATTGCGAGTTTGGAATATGATACTAGTCTTGGCATCAGCATCATTACGACTGGGATATTGCCAGGAGCGAATCATCATTTGCCGTGAAAGGACTTGGAGTTTGACACCTGTTTAGGCATCAGCATCGCTGCAACTGGAATATTGCCATGAGCGAATCATCATTTTCCTTAAGAGGGCTTGAAGTTTGATACCTTTTTAGGCATCGACATCGCTAGGACTGGAATTTTGCCAGGAGCGACTCATCATTTGCCTTTGTTGATTTGAACAAAGATGGCTTAGCAAATAGGGTTAGGATCCTGTCGACTAAGGTTTTTTGACTTTATGAGCCGTAAGGGTCTCATAAAGGTATTTCTCCCTATGAGTCGTGAGGATCTCGTAAGTGTATTTTCTCATTAGGAATTGTAGGGATTCCTAAGTATGTTGCTCCTTTGTGAGTCGTACAGATTTCACGTAGGTTTTTTTTCACCTCACAAGGTCGAGAGGGCTTTGAAAGTGCACATGAATTTTTTATTTTATGAGTTTTCCTTTTTCGGGTTTTCAAAAACTTGCAGGCAATCCTGTTGTTTTTACTCACGGCGCCTTTTCGGGTTTTCATTCGTGCCCATTTTGCTTGTGGACATACCGTTTTTCTTTATTTTCTTTTACTCTCTCTCTATCTCTCTCTTTTAAACGAGATTGCGCCCTTTTGGGTTTTCACAAACTCGCCGACAGTCCTGCTGTTTTTATTCACGGTGCCCTTTCGGGTTTTCATCCGTGCCTATTTTACTTGTGGACATACCGTTTTTTTTCGAACGATGGAACTCTCGAAAGTAGTTTCACTGCAGGTGACCCATCTGTTTGCCGATGGGACTTGGGGGTGGCTTCATTGCTGGAGTAGCTGTGTAGCCGACAGGACTTGAGTTGCAACCATCGCCGTTGAGATTTCGATTGCAATATAGATCTTAAGGGAGGATATCACAGTATTTAGGGTGAGACGCTATGTTTGAGGCAACACACTAGTTTAGGGACGTTTCGGTCCATTATCACCAAGTTTGAGGCGAATTTCTAGTTTAAGGACTTTTCGGTCCAACATTCCCATCTTGGGGACGAACGTTAATTTAAGGACATTTTGGTCCATTATCGCAATGTTTCAGATGGATTGTTAGTTTAGGGACTTCTCGGTCCACTATTGCCATGTTTGGGGCGACGCGCCGTGTTTGAGGCGACGCACTAGCTTAGGGACTTTTCAGTCGATTATCGCCATGTTTGAGATGACGCACTAGTTTAAGGATGTTTCGGTCCATTATTTCCATGTTTGAGGCGACGCGTCGTGTTTAAGGCGACCTACTAGTTTAGGGACGTTTCGGTCCATCATTCCCATGTTTGGAACAAAATGCTAGTTTAGGGACATCTCGTTCCAACATCGCCGTGTTTCCGGCGACACACTAGTTTAGAGACTTCTCGGTCCAGTTGGACTGTCCCTCCGGGCGTGCCAAAATCTGTTCACCGCCGAAAAACGGACTGAGACGTTGGGACGTCTGGCCTGAATTCTGAGGCAGATGCTATTTGGATTTATCCATCCACCTCTCCGAAGTTGCCAAGTTGATTTATGTCACCATATATCGGAGGTTTGGATGGATGTGGACGTTGTAGTGTGACTTCATCAGACCCCCCTCGTTTGTAAGGGGTTTTTGATTGCGGGGACGCTCTTTCCTGCAGGCGCAAGCCCTTGCACTTAATTACATTACCGGATCGTGATAACCACTTTCTCCTGCTCCGGAAGTTCACTTCGTGTCATGTATGTTTTTGTTTGTTTTGGTTTTGATTGCCCGTGGATTATATACGGAGACTAATTTATGTCGTCGCCAGTAAGGCGTGGATTAGTCCAAATCCGTATATCTTTAGATATGGGTTTGGCTTGATTTAAGGATCATTAATCTAGTTTGAGATTAAGATGGACTCAAAACATATGAGCTTTCAGGCTCAATTATTTTAGTTTAAGGATATCGCAGTCCATTATCACCATGTTTGAGGCACGGTGTTAGTTTAAGTACGTTTCGGTCATTTATCGTCGTATTTGGGGGCGGATATTAGTTTAAGGACATTTCGGTCCATAATCGCCATGTTCGAGGCGAATTTTTAGTTTAAGGACATCTCGGTCCGGTATCGCCAAGCTGGAGGCAGATAATTTCTACTTTAAGGAATTCTCAGTCCAATGCCGCCATATTTGAGGTGGGGTTTTAGTTTAAGGACATCTAGGTCCATTATCGCCATGTTTGAGGCGAATTTTTAGTTTAAGGACATCTTGGTCCGTTATCGCCATGCTGGAGGCAAATAATTTCTAGTTTAAGGACTTCTCGGTCCAATGTCGCCATATTTGAGGCGAGGTTCTGATAAAGGGCCTTTGGCATTTTTGAGAGACTATTCGTAGCATCGGACGGAAAAGGTTTCCCTTTTGACGCTTTCATTGCTTGCTTTCTTCGTGAATATGTTCTATCCAAGAAAGCTCCAAAATTTACGAAGGTTGAGGACCCCTTCGGGTTCAGCTTGGAGAAATTGCCGGCCAAAGAAGAAGACCTACCGCAGTTTTACATTCCAATTTCATCTGCCGTGACCTTTGAGGCAATCGCTGCTCCTACATTAGACGAAGAAACTTTATTTATCGGCTTCATCAGTCTTTGGCTTAGCTGGTTTGCCATGCCGATGCATCGCCATTTTATGTGAGCCTCCGTCTTCTATCCTGCCCATCGCATAGCCGAAGTAGCGCGATTGGCTGTTGGCGTTGCAGAACTATCACACCTATATCACGGTTTAAGTATTTCTGCCAATACTTCAAACCCGGGTGCGGACACCGTGAATTTCTCCTTCCACTACTTCACGTCATGGATTGGTTTGCACGTCTGATGGTCGCCATTTACTTGGCTAACTGTGACAATTCGAAATATTTTAGAAAATTAATTAATTAATTTATTTAATTAAAAATGTTAAATTAAATTTTATTGTAATTAAAGACCTTTTAATATGTAGTAGGTTAAATTAGTAAAGAATTAGTTTGTTTATATAATAATAAGTATTATGAGGGATTTTGTGAAAAGTTTAATTATTTGTGGAATTTGGAAATTTTGTGAGGGTTTACGTGTAAAATGGTTAGGGCATGGTTAATGTTAAGTTAAACTCTTGGAATATCATAACATAATGATACACCTCCTCCTTGCTTGAACCTTTCATGCTACACCTCCTACTTGCATGGATACACCACACTTCTTATTGATGACACCTTCTTCTATACTTCATCACTCCCCTATTCTTATCCTTTCTTTTGCTTCAGTTGAGAGATCAAATTGAAAACAAATTGGCAAAACTAGAAAATAAAGAAAAACTTAGATCACACCAAAGAAATAAAAGAAGATAAAGAAATTAAGTGCTAACGATCACTACCACCCCCCTCAAGCTAGGATCTCGTGTGCTTGTGCATCTTTGAAGGAGACTTTCAGTGATCATTCAATAGGTATAAGTTTTAACCTTGCAAGTTTACGTTCAGTACTGTTTTAATTGTGATATCGGAAATATCGTATTTTGATAAATTTTGGCTCTGTTTTGAATCTGTTATAGCCTAGATAATATTTAACAAAATCAAACAGTGCCTTCATCTTGTAATTTGGACCTAGAATAACCACTAGGAAAACGAACCCTTTTCCTCGGATTTTGGCCGGCGACATTCATTGAATGTCCGAGCTCGCCGGTTTTGTGTGGGAGTTGGGTGTTCAAATTTTTAGGGTAGCTCTCTGTATATGTGTTAGGGTGTCTGGTATTGCTAGTTTATGATATATTTTCAGTATATAAAATCTGGAAGCAAATATCTGTTTTGGGGTTAAAACTTCTAAATACGATACGGGTAGTTTGTGTCGCGATTCTGCGTTTTCTGTTATGAACAGCGAAGGGTTAAACCAGATTAGATAAGTCTTAGAAAGTTCACAATAGTCATACGTAGCTTGTGTAGTATGTAAATATTGTAGTTTCACGTTTTTCGCCGTATCGGTTTTTAACCGTTTCTTATACGAAGTTAAATTCGATGTTAGGTTCGATCGCGGAGAATTCGGAGACCGCAAGAAAAGGAAAAGGATTGATGACATCCGAGTGACTTCGACGTATTCCGGTGAGTAGATTAACATCTACCGGGGGATTTTGTATGGATGGCGTAATACGCCCGTAGATTTAAGTGTAGTTATAATTGCTTCTTTGTGTATAAAAGTTGAATTTAGCAATTACACCATATGCATTCATATATATAAATTGTCATGTTTAACCATTGCTAGAGCACTGCACAAATTATCGACGAGTCATGTTGCACGCGCACATATCTACATGTTACACTACACCTCGTCGATATTGACATATCACATATACACTTAGTACTTATTATGTCACATGCGATTCATTTCATACCTTAAACATCAATAATGGTAGTTAAATTGCAACAATGTTATTATGAACATATATCATGCTTCATTTCAAGTATTATTAATTATGACAAAAGATGCATTGGATTATGCGGATTTCTGGCTTTGAGTTTTATGTGCTATATAGTATATTCAGTGATTCTTCATGATTGATGTGACATGTCCACCATGATATATTGTTTTAATGATTTGGTTTTATTCCGAACAGAGTGGGGGAGATATACGGTTGCGTATGTTTACGTTATCCGGACTGAGTAGGGGAGCTATACAGTCGGATTCATGGTGGACCCGGTCGAGACCGAGGGGCATGATGGCCACATTTGAGGCGGGGAGCCTAACGAGAATACTTGATACCGGAGATAGTTATGAAACTTGGAGGATATCTAGACGATACCGACCGGTGTTACTGATTGACAGGATCGTTCGGGGAACGATGCCTGATGAAAATAGAAGATTTGTGTCGATGTTGGACAAGGGAAAATGAATCTTATTGGAAATAATTGATGAGATTTCAGTTTTGATTTATACATTTAGTAGCACATATTTATGCTTCCACATGTTATCATATATTATACTCATCTTTGTTATTGTTAGCTCTAATTCGTCATACTTACATTATCAGCTGTTAGATGTTAGTTTTATTCACTAAGTTGCCAACTCACCCCCGTTGTGCCATAGTTCCTTGCAGGAGACGCGTGGACACGTAGCAGCAGCGCGGATCCACTTGTCAGCTTTTATCTCTTATTTTGCTTGGTGGGTTACCTGCGTAGTAACCTCCTATTTTGGTATATGTATATTGGATCTAGAAATTCTCCATCAGACCCTGTATATTGACTTAGAAGGAAATATGTTTGTATATGTTTAAATTCGACTGAGTGAGATCGTTTAGTTGTGTTAACTTATGCTTCCTTTATTTATGTATGAAATTCTTCGCTTTAAGCGTCGTATTATTATTGTGTATTGGTTTCTGCCGTTTGACGTTGTTTTGCTCCCAACTAGGGACACAACTTAATTAAATACTGTATAACTGCTTTTATTATTAATTGAAAAGGGGAGATACTGCCAAAAATTTTAATACTTAAAATCCGTGGTTCTCACTTACAAACTAAAATTTTCTAAATTCCGTAAAACGGGTTTTTGATCTTGGTTTTGGCTTACTCAGATTGTGTCGATATCTTTAGATGTCATGCAATCTAAGTGCCGGTCACATCTAAATTTTGGGTCATGACACTAACGACCAGCTGAGAGTCTCCATATATGAGGAGGTTTTTGATTCCCATACCGACAGCGATCTCAAGACCCGCTATCAAAGCTTCATATTCAGCCTCGTTATTTGTTCTTGGTTCCGTTAAGGAAAGAGCAAAACGCATTATCCCTCTTTTTGGGGTCACGAAGATAAGGCCCACATCGGCTTTGATTATAGGGGTGTTATGCATCCGCTTCTTTATGGAAGATGCTCCATCGATGTAGAGTTTCCATTGGACATTATTTCCTTCCTTCTTCCCTTCGATTGTGTCGAACGCGTGTTCGTCTGGCAATTCACAATTTAAGGGAGAATCGGCTGGTATTGGATGCTCAGCGAGAAAGTCGGCGATGTCCCGATCTTTCACTGCCTTGAGGGGCGATACGTTATTGAGAACTCCATCAAGAGGAGGGCTTATTTGGTAAGCCTTCCTATTAGTTTGTCCCTTGACATCAGATATTTGAGAGGATCCACCTTTGATATGAGATGGACCTCATGTGCCAAGGCGTGGTGCCTGAGCTTCGTTATCGTGAAGATCAGTGCCAGACAATGCTTTTCGATGGGGGAGTAGTTGTTTTCTGCCCCCAGGAGAACTCGACTCAAATTGTAGATAGCTCTCTCCTTTCTCTGATCGTTCTCCTGTGCCCATAGCGCTCCTAGAGAACCTTCATGGGCCATTGTGTACAGGGTAAGGGGCTTTCCCTTAACTGAAGCGGTCAGTACTGGCGGGTTTTGCAAGTATTGCTTGATTTCTTCTAGTGCACTTTGACATTTACGATCCTAAACGAACGGGGCCCCCTTCTTCATTAAATGGCTGTAGGGGCGGCATTTGCCGGAGAGGTTGGCTATGAACCGCCGGATATACGCGAGCTTTCCTTGGAGAGACCGCAGTTGTTTGAGAGTTCTTAGCGTGGGCATTTCCATAATCGCCTTGATCTTTGATGTCTCTATTTTGATGCCTCGGTGTCGTATGATGAATTCTAGGAATTTGCCCGAGGGGACTCCAAACAAGCATTTCAGAGGATTCATCTTTAGATTGTATTTCCGAAGACGCTGGAACACTATGTTCAGATGTTCCCAGTGCTCCTCAAACGATTTGCTTTTCACCACAAGGTCGTCAATATAGCATTCGACAATCTCATGTATGAGGTCATCGAAGATCTTCATCTTGGCCCTCTGGTAGGTAGCACCTATATTCTTCAAACCGAAGGGCATCACCTTATAGCAGAATATGCCTAGCGGAGTCCGGATGCATTTTTATTTTATTGTAGCCTGAAGATCCATCCATGAAGGAGGAACCTCATGAATGGACGTGTTATCGATCATCATCTCGGTAACAGGTACTGGGATGTCATCATTCGGACAAGCTTTGTTAAGGTCCTGAAAGTCCACGCAGACGCGCACTGTCCCATTTTTCTTCATCACTGGAATAATGTTGGCAATCCAGTCGGGATACTGAACTTCTTGGATGAAGCCAGAGTCAATTAGTTTCTTGACTTTGCCATTGATACTCATCTCGAGTTCGAGCCGCATTTTTCTTGGCGCTTGTTTGACTGGCTTAATGTCTGGCAATATAGCCAATTTATGTACCGCTATCTCTGGATCTAGTCCCGACATCTCAGAATAGTTCCATGCAAAGCAGTCTTTATATTGAATGAGTACGTCCTTTAGTGTAGCCACCATTTTTTAGACAATGGCTCACTGACGAACGTGGGTCTCGGCTCATTTTCCTTGCCCAAGTCGATTTTTCTCAGGTTGTCTGCCGTAGTATGTATCCCATCTTCCAGTTTTTGCTGGTGGAAACTCTGAGATCTCCTCCTCCCCGTCCTCATTTACGAAGCACTTGAAGAAGTCATCCATATTCTTCTGCTCTCCCTCCTTTAAGAGTGTTATCATGTGGCAAGTACGAGTTCGACTCCATTCTTGGTGTTGAGTTGGTCCTACCTTCGCGATATAGGTTCTCTTTGGCTCATGCTTTTGTGGTGGGGTTACCCTCCAGCTGTCGGATAAAGCGAACCTGCCTTGTTGATACTGATCTTCAACCCAATCTTTGAAGGTGGAGCCATCCTCCAGGGGATGTCCTATTGCTCGATGGTAGGAGCAATAATCCAGGTGATGGACCTCATTTATCTGTTCAAGGTACCGAGGCTCCGGGAGCGTCATCATTTGATGCTTGATGACAAATTTGAATATATTTCTTATCTTTTCTTGGGGGTGTAGGGTGTTTTTCGTCACCCCATTGAGATGGGAATACACGTGCGCTTGTCAGGCGCATTACAGATTCCCCTTGCCTTAGGTAGGCTGGGGTTTATGGATTGTGGGGATCCGAATCTCCGGCAGCCGCGGACTAAGCTGCCGTTAATTACCCCTCGCTTTTGGAGCGAGGGATCCTCCAATTGATGGGTCAAACAGGCCTTGCGAACTCAATGTGCAGTGTTGTGTTTTGAAGGGGTTTTGGATATATTGGGGGCCCCGCAGAGTTTTTACGGGGGTCCCACTACCCGGATAACGGGCTAGGGGTCGAGAGGCCGAGCAGCCCCCTTGCGGGGTGCAGGGCAGTACCCTATTAGAATTTTTTTTCTAACAGCGGAGGTATTTTTAGTGTAGAGAGCATGTAAAATGAGGGGAAAATGGCGTCCAAAGAACGCGTGAGCTCCAACGCCTCACGTGCCTACCACGCTGGCGCTGGGCGTGGACGCTAGCGCTTGAGCGCTCGGGTTAGCGCTAGGCGCTTGGGTGCTGGCGCTAGCGCTTTGGGCGGTAGCACCTCCGTGCCCGGCACGTAGACGCTGGGCACTCGCGCTTTGGGCGCCAGTGCCTCACGTGCCTGGCACATGGATGCTCAGGCGCTAGAGCTTTGGGCGCTAGCGCCTCATGTACCCGGCACGTGGGCGCTTGGGCGCTGGCGCCTCACGTTCCCGGCACATGGGGGCTTGGGCGCTAGCACCTCACGTTCCCGGCACGTGGGCGCTTGAGCGCTGGCGCTAGCTTTTTACCCCCGGAAATAGGAGTTAAACTCCAAAAGAAGATTTTGAGTGGAGTCAAACTCCAAAAGATTTGGATTAGGAGTTAAACTCTTTTGAGGATTTGGGTCTTGGAGTTGAACTCCCTAAAAATATTCAGAGGTTCTTCTCTCTTAAGCTTTGGATCTTCTCTTGAGCCTTAGATCTTTTCCAAAGTGGGATTTTCGGAGATGGGTCCCCTTCTTCCTCCTCTTTGTTGGCCGGATCTTGGAGAACAAGAGGTGTGTGATTTTAAAAGTCTCCCCCTTTTGAGATCTAATGGATGATCTGAGCTCCCCTTTGTGGGTTTTGTGGTGAAAAACTCTTTAGTTTTGGAAAAAAGAGTAAAACTCTTGATTTAATTCAACAAAAAGAAGAAGGTCTAGAATCTTGAGGAAGGAGAAGGAGGCACAGACCTTAATTTTTTTTGAGAGAAAAAGATTCTGAGATATTTTCATCATCTTTGCCTTTATAGGCTACACACTTTACATATAGCCCCTTGGGCTTTACAAAATGGCACTTTGCCCATCCCATACCTCATGTGCTCATTTCTTTTGCACATGAGCTATGGGTTTTACAAAAATTTGGCTTTATGTCCATTTTTCTTACATTTATTCATAAAAAAATACACCAAAATTATTTATTACAAAATTTTATTTTGGCATTGGGGATGCCGGCGGCTTCATGTTCGGGCTCGACCCGGGCATTGGCCCACTTGACTTGGGATTGACTTTGATTTTGACTTGATCAACTGGTGATTAAATTTTGACCCCAACAAATTGCCCCCAATCAATAAATGCACACCACATATGTGGGTTGTGTGGATGAAATTGATGGAGCTTCTTTCACGTGGAGGTCGACTTGATCTGGTTCCCGTTTTAACGACGTGGAGGTCGATGCTGCCCTTTTTGCGACTTGGACGGTCGGTGCTGCCCTTTTTGCGACTTGGACGGTCGATACTGCCCTTTTTCCAATTTGGACGGTCGGTGCTGCCCTTTTAGCGTCGTGGACGGTCGGTGCTGCCTTTTTAGCGACTTGGATGGTCGGTTCTACCCTTTTTGCGACTTGGACGGTCGATGGTGCCCTTTTTGCGGCGTGGACGGTCGGTTCTGCCCTTGTAGAGACTTGGACGGTCGATGCTGCCATTTTAGCGACTTGGAAGGCCGGTGCTGCCCTTTTTGCGACGTGGACGGTCAATGCTTCCCTTTTTGTGACGTGGACGGTCGGTTTTGCCCTTTTAGCGACTTGGACGGTCGATACTGCCATTT
The DNA here is from genome assembly GCA_030015575.1 of Agapanthus africanus. Classification (NCBI taxonomy): domain Eukaryota; kingdom Viridiplantae; phylum Streptophyta; class Magnoliopsida; order Asparagales; family Amaryllidaceae; genus Agapanthus; species Agapanthus africanus. Next base: position 92,994,453 of record JASDDO010000024.1, on the reverse strand, counting down.
TAGCGACTTGGACGGTCAGTGCTGCCTTTTTAACAACTTGGACGGTCGATGCTGCACTTTTTGCGACGTGGACGGTCGGTGATGGATTTGACTTGCTCCGCTTCTTGCAGTGTCAGGGATGAAGTTGACTTGTTTCCGAGGTGGAGCTTGATTCTGCCAGGGAGGTCATTGGTTGTTTTGCTGATTTGATGTGATTTGGGTTGACATCAGCACCGCTACACTGGAATAAGGTATCAGCAACGAATCATCATTCATCATGAGAGGATTTGGGGACTTTGGTTTTGGTTTGACATCAGCACCGCTGCACTGGAATATGGTACCAGGAGCGAATCATCATTTGCTGTGAGGGGATTTCCCTCGGTCCCAGTTTAACGACTTAGGGTTCATCTGTTCCCAGTTTAAAGACTTAGGGGGTCTATTGGATTGGAGTTTGGAATTTTGGGGTTAGGGTAGGCATCAGCGTTGCTAACACTGAAGCATATGTGCCAGGAGCAATTCATCATTTGCCTTTTCCTGTTGGGGAGCGATGGCTTAGGAGACATGTTTAGGTCCCTATCACCTAAGGCTCTTCAATTTTATAAGCCGTAAGGGTCCTATAAAAGCATTTTCTTCCTATGAGTCGAAAGGATCTCGTAGGTGTACTTTCTCCTTAGGAGTCGTGAGGACTCCCAAGTGTGTTTTTCTTTTGTGAGTCGTAAGGATCCCGCAAAGGTATTTTCTTACGAGTCAAGAGGATCTCGTAAGTTTGTTCTCCTCATGTATCGTGAGGACACATGAGCGGGTCTTCCCAAATGGAGCATAGTTCCAGGAGAGAAGACCGGCCGCATGACTGGTGGTTGCTGTGGGGCATGGATGTGAGAATTATTTGAGCCCATGGATTGTATACGGTAGTCGATTTGGGGACCACCCGTATGGCTGGGAGAATTTTAGGAAATTGGATTTTGGTTGGCGTCTGCATCGCTGCACTGAAATATGGTACCACGAGTGACTCATCATTCACTATTGGGACATCTAGGGATTTGAAATTTTGGTTGCTGTATGCATCTCTGCACTGGAATATGGTACCAGGAGCGACTCATCTTTTGCCGTTTGAGAATTTAGGGTTTGAGTTTTGGGTCAGCATTAGCACCGCTAACACTGAAGCGTAATACCAGGAGCGACTCATCATTTTCCATTTCCCATTGGGAAGCGATGGCGTAGGAGACAGGTTTAGATCTCTATCACCTAAGGCTTTTCAATTTTATGAGCCGTAAAGGTCTCATAAAAGTATTTTCTCCCTACAAGTCGAGAGAATCTCTCAGGTGCTTGTTCTCCTTAGGAATCGTGAGGATTCCTAAGTGTGTTTCTCCTTTGTGAGTTGTAAGGATCTCACGCATAGATTTTCTCCTCACAAGGTCGAGAGGACTTTGCGAGTGTATTTTATCTCTTTTCACGAGTTTGCGCCCTTTCGGGTTTTCACAAACTCGTCGGCAGTCCTGCTGTTTTTACTCACGGAGCCTTTTCGGGTTTTCATCCGTGCCCGTTTTGCTTGTGAACATACCATTTTTTAGGCCGGTAGGACTTTAAATGTAGTCTCGCCGGTAGGACTTTGGGAGAGATAGGGGTCGTTTATGCCCTGGATTGTATACGGTTTTGCAGGATGTATGATCCAGACCATAGGGCCGGTGTACTCAATTCGCCTGTGACTTGGAGCATTCAGGCGTAGATTTCTTGAGATATCGGCCATTGATGGGTGGCATGGTCCTTTCTCCCTCGGCACTTATTAGTTGGTAGGATCCTCCGTCGAACACTTTCTCGATGACGTATGGTCCTTCCCAGTTTGGCTCAAATTTTCCCTTATCATGTCGATTGGGGATGATCGGTATTTTTAGGACCAACACCAATTCACCTTTCTTGAAAGCGTGGAGACGCGTCATCTTGTCATAGGCCCGTGACATTTGGGCTCGGTATAGCTCCAGATTTTGCTGCACCGCGAGGCTCTTTTCTTCGAGGGCGTCGAGCTCTTCAAGCCGAAGGAGCACGTTTTCCTTCTCCGTCAACTCGTGTTGAACGACCATTCTTAAGCTTGGAACTTCGACTTCGAAAGGGAGGACCTCCTCCACTCCGAAGAGCAATGAGTATGGAATGGACTGAGTTGGAGTACGGTGCGTGGTATGATATGCCCACAACGCCTCGTAAAGTTTGAGATTCCGGTCTCTCTTATTGGCTAAAGCATTTTTCCTCAGGAGATTGCATAGAGTCTTATTGAAGGGTTCGGCTAGCTCATTGGCTCTTGAATTATAGATGGAGGAATATCTCCAGTCTATCTTGTGCTGAGTAGCGAACCTTGAGGCTTTGAAGCTCTTGAAAGAAGGCCCGTTGTCAGAAATGATTCTTCTTGGTGTACCGAAGCGGTATAGAATATTATGCCGGAAGAACGTCAGAATATCTTCTGTCTTGACTTCTTTTAGCGGGATAGCTTCATCCCATCTGGAGAAGTAGTCTGTTACAACCAGTATGAACCGGTGGTGTTTGGGTGATGGAGGATCAATTGGACCAACTATGTTGGTGCCCCAAACTTCGAAGGGCTACGACGCCACCGTAGGATGCAACAGATTGGGATGCTTGTGAATGAAATCACCATGGATTTGGCAGATATAGAATTTCTTTGCATGCTCTTCGCAATCCCTTATCATGGTGGGCAAGTAATATCCAAGCCGTTTGATCTGAAGCCGCATTTTGGGGCCGGACTGGTGAGCCCCGCAGACACCTGAGTGAACTTCTTTCATAACTTTTTGGGCTTCGGCCGATGACAGGCACTTGAGCCAGAGTTGGTCATATGATCTGCCGTATAGAGTATTATTTACAAACACATATCGGAGAGCTCTCTTCTTCAACTGAATCCTCGTAGATTTTTCTTCGGGCAGCTTGTCGTATCGGAGGTACTATATGAAGAGTTCCCTCCAATCGGTCTCGTCTTGAATGATCGAAGATTCTTTGGCAGGATTGTTCTCTTGTTCTACGCTTTCTTCTTCACGTAAAGAGACTGGAGGCAGAATTTGATGGCTTCTGACTGTGATTAGAATTTCGTTTATGTCAGGATCGGCTAGCTCCTTAGCTAGTCGAGCGAGTATGTCGGCTTTTTCATTCAACGCTCTAGGGACTCTCATTAGTTCAATGTGAGTGAACCGTTTCATGAGTTCCACCACTCGGCTTCTATATCTAGCTAACTCGGGTTTGTATATCTTATAGTCGTCGCTTACTTGGTTTACGACAAGCTGGGAATCACTGTAAACTCGTACCCGAAGGATTTCCATTTCTATGGCGAGCTCCAAACCAGCTATCAGAGCTTCATACTCAGCCTTATTGTTTGTGCAAGGCTCGGAGAGAGCAAAAGAACGTCGTAGGGTTCCAATCGATGGCGTGATGAAAACCAATCCTATCCCTGCTTTTATCTGCGGGATGCTTGATTTGCCGGAGCTCCTCATTGATTAGGCTCCATCGAAGCAGAGCTCCCAACATGGCTCATCTTCATTGAGGTGCAGCACTTGTTCGTCGGGTAACTCGCAATTGAGCGGTGACCCCTCTGAGACGGGATGAGCAGCAAGGATGTCTGCAAAAGCTTACCCTTTTACTGCTTTCTGAGGAGTATAAACTATGTAAAACTCAAGTAGCATGACAACCCATCTTGACATTCTACCGACTAGGCTTGCTTTGGTCATTAAGTGTTTGAGCGGGTCGACCTTAGAGATCAGCATAACCCGATGAGCGAGCAAATAGTGCCTCAGCTTCTTCACAGCGAACATCAGAGCCATGCATTGCTTTTCGATTGGGGAATAGTTGTGTTCCGCCCCGACTAAAGTTCGACTGAGGTAGGAGAGGGCATTCTCTTTTCCTTCCTCTTTGTTCTGGGCAAGGAGTGCACCGAGAGACTCATCTAGCGCGGCAGTATAGAGAATCAATGGTTTATTTAGAATAGGGGCAACAATCATTGGAGGGTGCAACAGGTACTGTTTGATGCTTTTGAACGCTTCTTGACATTCGGCATCCCAGACAAAAGGAGCTCCTTTCTTCATGAGCTTTGAAAAGGGCCTACATCTCCCCGATAAATTTGAGATAAACCTTCGTATATAAGCAAACTTGCCTTGAAAAGATCTTAGCTGCGTCAGACTCTTTGGAGGGGACATCTCTATGATGGCCTTTATCTTTGATGGGTCAACTTCGATCCCTCGATGTCGGACTATGAAGCCTAGGAATTTTCCCGATGACACGCCCAAAGCGAACTTTAGAGTATTCATCTTTAGATCGTATTCCCTTGGTCTGGTGAGAACGGTCCTAAGATCTTGGATGTGGTCGGCCATGGCTTTGGTCTTGATGACCAGATCATCAATATAGCATTCGACGACTTTATGGATTAGGTCATCAAAGATATTGGTCATTGCCCTTTGATATGTAGCACGTTCATTTTTCAGTCCGAACGGCATCACTTTGTAGCAGTATATTCCGATCGGGGTTCGAAATACTGTGTGCTTATCATCCTCAGGCGACATCTTGATCTGATTATATCTAGACGAGCCATCCATAAAGGTGAACAGCTCGTAATTTGAGGTGTCATCGACCATCATTTCCATAACCGGTAGCGGGAAGTCGTCTTTAGGACATGCCTTGTTGAGGTCCCTGAAATCGACACAAACTCGGATCTGCCCATTTTTCTTCTTCACTGGGATTATGCATGCGATCCAGTCCGCATATTTCTCTTCCCTGATGAAGCCAGCATCGATGAGTTTCTTGGTTTCCTCGATGACTTTTTCTTCCAATTCCTTTCTCATTCTTCGAGGAGCTTGTTTGACTGGCTTAGCATCAGGAGATATAGCCATCTTATGCATGACCACTTCAGGGGAAAGGCCAGGCATTTCTTTGTACGTCCACGCGAAGCAGTCGATGATCTCATGCAGCAGGGAGTTATCTGCTCTTTCATTTCCTCTGACAAGAGTGAGCTGATTTAGGTCGGCCTTGGATTATCGGGCGTTTGTAAGTCAATCTTGGTTAGCTCGTCAAGGGTTGCTTGTCCACCATCTTCGAGCTCTTGAGGAACTTCTTATGGGCCGGCTAGCCCGTCGTGATCATTTGACCTTTCGCTGTCTTCACCAACATGGATCATGTAGCATGCTTTGGAATTAGGCTGGATGAAACCTATACCCCGTCTATCTGAAATTCTTCCATCGATGAGTGCTCGGGCCTGAGGCGGATGCCATAGCCCTTCATAAAACTTTGCTTTGGACTCCGATTGATATAACCGGCATCCACACCTTTTGAAATATTCCCGCATCTCGGGCTCATAGTATCTGTGATTGAGGACGACTCTTATGCCTCTCTCATAGGGAAGGCACGCGATAGACAAATCGTCCAGGTGCACAACAGGATTCGACCCATAAAACAGGATACCCTTCTGTCCATTTTTCCTTCCGGGAACGTAGAAAGTTTTCAGCTGGTCCACGGTAGAGACTGACAATGCATCGAGCTCTTTGCACATCTGCTCCGGCACCCTTGTGACAAGTAGGGACCCTTCTGTAATTTCGAAGGTCTCTCGTAGTTTCGCTTGTTGCATGGGGGTCCAATCTGCACAGCTGTTGCAAGGCAAGTCCTCTTCCTCCGACTCTTCAGTGTCGCCGCCAAGATGAGGGCGGACTTTGCTGCTAGATGGGCTTTCAGTATCAGATTCATCCGTATCGCTACCGAAACGAGGGCGAGTTTTACGGAAGGATGGACTTCTAGTGTCGAACTCATCAGTGTCACTACCGAAACGCTGGGACATTTTGGGGTTTTTTCTTTCGAAGGTGACAGCCAGCTCAGATTTGCTTTTAGGTTTTGGGTCCGCTCTGTCCTCAGTCATTTGTGGCTTAGTATTTTGGTGGTTCATAAAGTACCGAGAATCCTCATATCAGAATTCATGCACACCGAACGGCTGGATGTCTCCATCAATGCTTCTTTCTTCACTATTTTTAGTATACTTCATGCACTGATGGAGAGTTGACGGAATGATGCCATAATCGTGGAGCCACAGCCGTCCAATTTATAAGACGTGTCAGCGTCGATCATGTATATCTTAGCTTTGGTCTGCAGATCCCCAAATTTGATTGGCAGAGCTATGGATCCCAGAACTTACTGGCAATTTTGATTGAAGCCTTGAATGACAATCCTTTCCCTTGACAGGGTTGACAAACTCTTCAGAGTTCGCAAGTTCATGATGTTCACTGAGGTCCCAGGATCAATCAATATGCGATTAATTCGGTCTCCGTCGCTGTACCCTGTCACGTAAAGCGGCCGATTATGCTCAGCCGTTCCCAGTAGCAAGTCTTCGTCCTTAAACGTGACTGCGGCTGCATACAGAGCATACTGGGCTTCTTTCACATTAATTTCCGCAAAGCAAGCCTGATACCGCTCAGGGTTTTGTAGAGCATGGATGGGAACATCTCTGAGTTCCTTAGATAGGACCAAGGCATCGTAGATGCTCAGGAGAGACGAAAGCTTCCGGAGATGAGCCAAGACATTATAGTCCACTGAGGAAGGACTCAAATTTTCATGAGCCGTCTCTCCGCCAACTTCTTCATTAGTGACTTTTTTTTCCTTCCCTTTTTGGGCGTTGCCCTGACTTGGCAGTAGAGCCCTGCCGCATCTGAGCTGGATTTGGTTGGCCTTTGTGGCGAGCTCCTCGTCCTCTTTGGGAAAAAAGAGCTCCTCCTCAGAGTCGCTGCCCAGATGGATGGCGTAGCAGGTCACTATAGGGATCTCTTCATTGGAGTTTTCTTCTAGCTCCTCCAAAATCTCAGCTGCTTCTACAGGGAAGATCTCTTTCAATTGAATTAGAGTTCTTTCCATATGTTCATAGTCTATGAGAGAATCAATATATTTTTGAATGGTCGATCTCCCTGCAGACTCTTTTTCGCGTCGAGCTGCACTTTTCTTCTTTTTGAGCTTTTTGGAATTTGAGCCTGATGGAGCCGAATTGGCAGCTAGAATGGTAGGCTTCTTCCGCCCTTCCCATTCCGTTCTGGGCTCTTTCCGAAGTAGTTTTAGCATCTTCTTCGTCTTATTGGATATGTGCGTACTCCACGGAGACTGCGGTGAGTCAGTTTCATTTCTCGAGGCAGCTGGTTCAGCTGTCTGCTCCTAGATGGCTTCAGCTTCAGTCTGTATGAAGTTGGTGGTTGCAACTTGATTGTTCACCAACACACTCTTGGACAGCTCGATATCTCCATTCTTGTACCGCTTCTCGACCCGGTCTTTGAAAATATAGCAATCCTCAATAGCATGGCTCACTACTCTGTGGTATGGGTAATACAGGGGATTGTCGGTCATTTTTGCTTCGTGGGGTCTCTTCGACTCCGGCAATTGTAGACCATTGTTCAAGGCATCTTTGAATATCTTGCAGACCTTGTCCCTTCTGAAAGAGTAAACCTTGTTCTTTTTTTCCTCTAGGGAAGACCCTTCTCCTCCCAGCACTGGCTTTCGAGACCGGTTGGTTTTGGATTCGCTCGCCTTTCGCTTGTCTTCATTGTCGGACGTATTGAAGACATTGGTATTGCTGGAATTCCTGCTTCTACGGTTGTCGTCCCTCTTGCTCTTCCAAGTTTTGTCTCTCTGAGAGTCCGGAGTAGGCTCTTGCTTCGATCGTTCCAGCATTTGGACTTTCTTGGTCAACTCCTGAAATGTCTTAAGGCCTGCTGTACACAAGAATGGGACCATCCAATAGCTGAGGTTCCCAATGAGGAGGCTGACAGACTGGTCCTGCTCTAGCGGCGGTTCGCACTTGACAGTGAGGTTGCTCCACCGGGCAATAAAGTCCGTGTTGCTTTCATTCTTCCCCAGCTTGGTCCTCACAAGGTCAGCAATGGAGATTTTGTCACTAACACTCGTGAATCATTGCCGAAACAGAGACTCCATTTAGGCAAAGGTAGTGATGGACCCGTCTGGTATGCTCGCATACTAGTCAAAGGTGACACCGGTCAGGCTGTTGACGAATTGACGAAGAAGAAGTGCGTCGTTGCCCCCTGTATTTCCGCATGACGCTTTAAAGTGGGCGACGTGCTGATTCGCGTTTCCCGTCCCATCAAATTTTCCGAACTTAGGAATGACGTAGCCGCTGGGGAATTCACTCAGATCGTACTGTGCAGGATACGGTGGCGGGCATCTGTTTCCTGGGAAGCCACCGTGAGTCGATTGATGAGGAGCTTAGAGAAGATACCCGATCGAGCAGTTGTCGAGAGCACCGCTGGAGCTTTCTCGAGACGCCTCGTTGCTTTGTTCGTGTTGATGGCCTTGCCCCCAGCTGGAGCAATAGAGAGTCGTTCGGAAACGGACTTGCGCTTGGGCTGAGGTGCCCTCGCGACCATGACATTTAGCCTTTCCCCTTTGATGCTGGTTTATCCATCACTGGGGCTTGAAGAGAGAAGGGAAGGCGTTAGCTGGCACGAACAGAATAGAGCCAAATGGTAGCGGTGGCTCCTCCCACTGTCACCCGAGACTGGCCGGAAGGACCGTCCTGGTGTCCATCTTCAACGTGTAGGAGATGGGAGCCGTGCTGAGAGCCGAGTTCATCTTTGAAGACATTGTTGAAAATTATTTGCATGAAAGCCTGCATGAAAGAGCATTATTTTAGTATAAATGTCGATATGTATGTTAATTGAGTCCACATGAATGTTTAAACTGAAATAGGGGAGGAAAGATAGGTCCCACCGGGCGTGCCAGAATCTGTAGGGTGTTTTTCGTTACCCCGATGAGATGGGAATACGCGCGCGCTTGTTAGGCGCATTACAGATTTCCCTTGCCTAGGGTAGGCTGGGGTTTATTGATTGTGGGGATCCGAATCTCCGGCAGCCACGGACTAAGCTGTCGTTAATTGCCCCTCGCTTTTGGAGTGAGAGAACCTCCGATTGACAGGTCAAACAGGCCATGAGAACTCAATGTGCAGTGTTGTGTTAGAAATTTTTTTCTAATGGGAGAGGTATTTTTAGTGTGGAGTGCATGTAAAATGAGGGGAAAATGGCATCCAAAGGACGCGTGAGTGCCAGCACCTCACGTGCCTAGAACACAGGCGCTGGGCGCTAGCGCCAGCGCTTGAGCGTTTGGACGCTGGCGCTAGCGCGAGCGCTTTGGGCGCTAGCACCTCACATGCCCGGCACGTGGGCACTTGGGCGCTGGGTGCTCGCGCTTTGAGCTCTAGCGCCTCACGTGCCCGGCACATGGGCACTTGGGCGCTGGGTGCTCGCGCTTTGAGCTCTAGCGCCTCACGTGCCCGGCACATGGACGCTCGGGCGCTAGCGCCTCACGTGCCCGGAATGTGGGTGCTTGGGCGCTGGCGCCTCACGTGCCCTGCAGGTGGGCGCTAGCAAAAAGAATGGGTTTTTACCTCCGGAAATAGGAGTTAAACTCCAAAAGAGGATTTTGAGTGGAGTTAAACTCCAAAAGATCTGGATTAGGAGTTAAACTCTTTTGAGGATTTGGGTCTTAGAGTTGAACTCACTAAAAATCATTACAGGTTCTTCTCTCTTAAGCCTTGGATCTTTTCCAAAGTGAGATTTCGGAAATGGGTCTCCTTCTTCCTCCTCTTTCTTGGCCGGATCTTGGAGAACAAGAGGTATGAGATTTTAAAAATCTCTCCTTTTTAAGATTTAATGGAAGATCTGAGCCCCCCTTTGTGGGTTTTGTGGTGAAAAACTATTTAGTTTTGGAAAAAGAAGAGTAAAACTCTTGATTTAATTCAACAAAAAGAAGAAGCTCTAGAACCTTGAGGAAGGAGAATGAGGCACAGACCTTAATTTTTTTTGAGAGAGAAAAAGATCCTGAGATATTTTCATCATCTTTGCCTTTATAGGCTACACACTTTACATATAACCCCTTGGGCTTTACAAAATGGCACTTTGCCTATCCCATGCCTCATGTGCTCATTTCTTTTGCACATGAGCCATGGGTTTTACAAAAATTTTGCTTTACGCCCATATTTCTTACATTTATTCATAAAAAAAATACACCAAAATTATTTATTACAAAATTTTATTTTGGCATGGGGGAGGCCGGCGGCTTCATGTTCGGGCTCGACACGGGCATTGGCCCACTTGACTTGGGGTTGACTTTGATTTTGACTTGGTCAACCAAGGTGTAAATTTTGACCCCAACAGGGGGAAAGAGTATTCCCATCCCATCTTCTTTATAAAATAAGAATTCCAGCTGACTTTTACTCGATCGCGTGGCTTCTTGGGTCTGCTTCGCTGTTTTCAAACTTCATTCTCATTCTACACCATGTTTTTGCTTCTGTGTCGGGCCTTTTCCTTATCGTGAGAACCTACATCGGGCTGAGAGCGAAGGGCATCGCAATTTTCCATTTTCTTAGACTACTGAATGAGACGCTGAGTCTTGGCCTTTTCGTAAATGGCCATTTCGCGGCTGTGGTCATCCCGACGTCCCAAATCTTGTTGTAGAACTGGGCTTGTCGAGTGGTTTGTTTGAAGGGCATGCCTTGGCATCTTAACAGCCTTTTCAATCTCTCTGTGTAATATCTGGGCAAATGGATTGGTTGAAGCCTGTCAAGCGCAAAATCGGTGCCACGCCAGACTTCTTTCTCTACTTTAGTTTCCGTAGATTGGTAGAAGAGGATCGCCTTTTCACCTCTTCGCTTGGGAGGGACGTAGAAAGTCCGCAGCTCCTGTACGCGGTAAGTATCAAGCGCATCAAGTTCTTTGCAATGTTATGGTGGAACTATGGTGATTTTTAAAGTCTGATCAGCTCCAGTAAAGGTTTGTGCTGACGAGCGAGTGGAGAACACGACGTTGGCCCCCTTCTCAGAGTCACCGCCAAAGACCAAAACAGGATTAAATGGTCCGGGCCCGTTGCACTGGGGTTGTGCCGAGTAGACCATTTCTTCATCTTCCTCGGTGTCACTCCTAAAGACTGGGATGGTGGAGACGGCTTTTTGTTTATTCTCCGGCTTATGACATCTTTCCGTGTCTTTGAAGTCCGGTAGGAAGTACTTTGCGTCTTCATATTTTCGAATTTCATTTACGGAGAATGGATTTAGCTCCCCCGTAACGGTTTACTCGAGGCTATCTTTGAAATACTTCATATACTGGTGTTGTGTAGAAAAGATGACATTGTATTCGTGTAACCAAGGCCAGCCGAGCAGGGCGTTGTAGCAAGTCTTGGTGTCAATGACATGAAATTTGATGTCAGTGACGAGAAGACCAAAGCGTAATGTCAATATTATGGACCCAAGCATCCGTGATGACTGTGAGTCAAACCAAGATATGGTAATTTTGTCCCGTGCCGGTGCTTAACATTCATGCAGATCTCCTTCAGCACCTTCATGTTGAGAAGGTTGACGGAGGAACCGTTGTCGACCAAGATCTTCCCTATCTTGTTGTCGTGGCAGTACCCAGTGACATATAGAGGACGATTGTGCTCGCACGTTCCGAGGAGGAGATATTCATCTACGAATGTAATGTCAGGTGTATGAACCTCTGCCAGCTCGCCCTTCATCTTTTCTTCTACAAGGAAAGGTTGGAACTGATCGGGCTCCTGTAATGCCTTGATCAGAGAATCTCTTCCTTCTTTGGATAGGAGGAGAGCATCCGGTATGCTCAGTTGTGAGGGTATCTTCCTTAAATGTGCCAGGACGTTGTAATCCACCTTGTTTTTCTTAGGCGGGTCCTTGGCTGCGAGCTCTTTGACGACTTTATCATCGAGGGCAATTTCTTCAGGGAATTTTTCCTTCTGCTTGTCTCTTAGTTCTTCTCCTCTTCTTCTTTTCTGGAGGTGGATTCTTTGAAGAGAGGGCCGGGGGTTATTTTTTCCTCATAATCGTTCCCTAATGTGAGACTTGGGATTTTCCTTTTGTCGAACCGGTATCAACCATATGACAGTTTCCCGCCATTCCTTCACGCTCATCTGTCGCGCTTCTTTTCTGCCGACGAGCTTTGCGCGTCATCCGCTTGAAATGTTGTCGGTTAGCAACGTATCCTTACCACCACTTCTTGAAGGCATTGCACTCTTCGGTAGGGTAGGTGACCCTTCGATGATATAGGCAATAGTTCGGATGTGAAACCTCTCCATTGAGGCATGTGGCCCCGGGAGTATTTCCATTGAGAGGTGGCAGCTTCATTCCCATTGACAGGACTTTGGCGAACCGTTTCTCCGTCTTAAAACTGCTTTTGTTTGTCGCAGGTGTGCTTCGGTCTGATTGGAGACTTTATGACTCCTCCTCGCTGTGTCTTCTTCATCCTGACGCCGATGATTAGCCTTTTCGTTTATGGTCGTTCCATGTTCTCGGTCAGCTCTGCTCTTTTGAAAAGCTTCGTTTAGCAGCCTGTCAATTGGGTCTTCTGGCAACTCTAGGGATTTTGGCACCGATCCTGCCCTCAGTTCCTCTGCGTTGCTTTCCGACACCGAGGGGATTTCTTCGTTATTTAACGACGAATGAGAAACCATGTGGAAACTTGCTACATAATCTTCGGTTTCTCCCGACGAGCCATTTCCTTCATCATCGTCACTATCTCCGTTTTCAAGTATATGGTTTAGAAACTCTTCGAGGGTGACCAGTGTCCGCACCTTCTGGTTGTACTCCTCCAGCGCGTCGATATACTTTTGCAGGTCCGTGCGCTTGTCGTCAGGCTGCACGGGCTTCTTCGTCTTCTTATTTCCTTTCGAAGACTTTGAAGGCTTGACCTGGGTATTTTGTGCATCGTTATCAGTTTTTAGTATGGGACGTGGTTTCAGCATCCCCTCAATGATCTCGGGCTCCAGCGGGCTTTTCCACCTGATCGCCGGACATGCTTGAAGATCCTTCAGCATTCTTTTGGTTTTAGCTGAAAGGACAACTTCCCACGGAGCTTCTTCCACAAACGAACATGATGCTCTCGGCGTATCCACCTTTTTAGGAGCGTGCCTCTGTGTCGGGTTCACCCTCCAGTTCTAATAAAGCGCAAATTTCCCCAGTTGATACTGGTCCTCAATCCAATTTTAGAAGAAATAGAAATCCTCAATGGGGTGGCTCACCATTCGGTGATAGGAGAAGTAATTGGGATTGTTGACGTCACCGGGCTACGGTGGACGTTTTGGGCTTGGCAAAGTGATGAGTTTGTTGTGCACTGCCACATCGAACAGTCTCCTCGTTTTATTATGGGAAAACGAGTAAGCACGTCCTAGCTTCTTTTTCAGGGATTGGCGCGGGCGTGCGTTGTTTTGGAAAGCAACCGGTTTCGGGTCACTCGGTTGCTGTTGAGTGTTGGCAACGGAGGTCTCTTTCCCTTTACCCTTTGCATTACGAGGGTCCATTTTTGAAGAGGAAGGTCCGTAGCCCATCTGGACCGTTTGGGCCAACTTGTCGATCAGAGCCTGGAAGGTGGCCGGCTTAAAGAACGTCATGAATTGGGACACAGTCGCCTGAGGATCCAAAGTCCCTATGAACATGCCCACGACAGGAGCTTCTTCGATGCGTTGCTCGCATTTTGACCGTAGGTTCCGCCACCGGATTGCGTATTGAACCCAGGTCTCTCCTGGCTTCACCCTGTCATTGATTAATGTCGTGATCGAGGTGCGCTCTCTTGCGCTAGCGAACCGCTACGTGAACAGCAATTCCATTTCCGTGAATGTTTTGACGGAGTCATTTGGGAGCTCCGAGTACCATTCAAACGCTGTTTCTAACAGGCTCCCAGCGAACTGGCGAAGCAACAATTTATCGTCGCCTCCAGTATTGCCTCATAGAGCTCTGAACTGATCGACGTGCTGATGAGGATTGCATGTCCACTTATACATGTGGAACTTGGGGATCCTATATCCTGGCGGCTATTTGATTTGGTCATACCAGCCCGGATTCGGTCGCCCAGTTCTGACAACTTGGTCAGCCGCTTCACTTGCGTGATGAGCTCGTATTTGTTGAGCTATGTAATCATCAAGGGCAGCTTTGGAGATCGTTTCCTCCCTGACTGTTGATAAAGATGGAAGAGGGTTTGATATTTCCCCTCTGTCGTCCTGATTGATCGATTTTCCGTTGTGTCAGTATTTAGAAAACGATGTATAGAATCACAACCAAAAATATTTGACCGCAATCAATAACGGTGTCGGATTGTAGCGCGTTAGCGAGTGCGGATCGTCCACAGGGATTGTGCGATTCGTTCGTATTTTGTTTTGTTTGAATCGAAAATTTAATAGAAAAGAAAACATGATTCAATATTTTTATCGATGAGTTTCAAGTATCCCTATTCTAATCAAGAATCAAGAAAATGATAAACATCGAGAATCAAGTATCGATAGAATTCCAATCAATTTAGGTTTCAAGATTTGAAGTAAAGCTCGTAGGAATCGAGTAAATTGTAGATGTGAAGAAGATTCAAGAATATGATTTCTTATCCATTAACAAGTTGATGCTAAATCGATGTAGATTAATCGAGGATCAAGGATTAGGGTTCCTCATCCTATCCTTTGTCCTTTCGATGAATCGCATTCACTAGATAGCTTCTTGAAAGTCGGATGATCGATCGTTGATCTCTAGATTGTGCGAAAGGAATCAAGAACACATTCATATCAATCTAGATCATCGATCATTCGAATTTCAAGAATTTACAATTGTTATAAGATTTAAGAAAATGTTTAAAGATTCGTCAACATCATCATTCTATAATTGTTTCGATTCCTCCACGAGCGGAGTTTTATTCATGCATCATCACAAAGAATATATTAAAGAATCGAAATATAAGCATAATGCTCGAATTGAAAATAAGCAAGTTTAAAGAATCTTCACCTTTATTACATCAACAAGTAGTTACAACTCTCAAGAATTACAAGAGGTAGGAACTTCGCTCGTCGAATCTAGCATCGCTCGGCTCCTTGAGTCTTGGATCGCTTGGATCTCGTGCTCCGTTGAAGTCCGGTTCCGCTTCTAAAGGATCTTGAAGACTTGCTTGGCTTGCACTCAAAGGATCTTGAATTCTTGATCTTGATTGGGATTAGGGTTAGGGTTTTGAGGTGGTAGGAATTGGTTGAAGAACTAGAATGGAGGAGATTAGAGATTGACCAACCAAGGATTCAATAACCAAGGATTTAACAACTAATGAACAACCTTGAACAAGTGAGCCTAGGGGTCTATTTATAGGTTTCCAAAACCCTAGCTCTGGGAATTTGAATTTTGAATTTCCCTTCAAAAGTTAGTTAGAGGAAGAGGCTTCTAGAAGTAATTAGTTAGGGGATTAGCTTCTACCCTAAGCTAGGAGGTTAGGGGGAAGGTTCTAGGTCCTTAATGGAGTTTAGGTGAAGCATGTTGAGGAAGCTTGGGGTGTTTAGTTAGGAACCCAATGGCTTGCTGATCTGGCAGAATGTTCTGGAGTAATCTGGAGATTGCAGTAGCTTGATGAAGTGTAGGAGCTGTAACAAGAGTTCTGCAGCTGAAATTGCATGATGACGTGTCAGAGCTGCGGCGGATCCGCGGCACGTGCCTCCTTATGTCGCGGATCCGCGGTCACGTGAGGGGCTCAATGTGCCAAATTTCTTCAGATGCTTTGGGCTGCTTTTGGGATAGCTATCTGATATGTTGAATTGTGTAATTCCCTCTATATTAATACCAGATTCCAAATCCATGAGTTGGCGTCTTTTTAACAGTCTTCGTTTTGTAAATTTGACCGATCTCTTGGAAATTCCCTCACAGACTTCGAAACACAAGTTGCGATATATAGGAATGATGCCATGCTATGAAATACAGTCAATTTCCCTTATAGTGCCGGTTTTAAAGTCTAACACATGCAATCTGATATTTAACGACTGTTTTGCTAATATGTGCTATATGAATGCCGAACACTTCTAGATGAGTGCAAATGATAGGGAAATTGCCGGTTTAAAGATGCAGTATTTTCGACTGATCACGTCCTCG
Source organism: Agapanthus africanus (assembly GCA_030015575.1). Lineage (NCBI taxonomy): Eukaryota > Viridiplantae > Streptophyta > Magnoliopsida > Asparagales > Amaryllidaceae > Agapanthus > Agapanthus africanus. The sequence goes on along the minus strand of JASDDO010000024.1, from coordinate 92,978,561 downwards.
ATGACTATCGGCGGGTCTTCAGCTGGAGGTTCTGGATGGATCATCATTCCAACCATATCGTGGAACAAAAGTGCCATCTGTTTTATATTAGCAACCTGTTCCGTGGTCTCCTTTTCTTTTCTTTCTAGCACCCTTCGCAAGAACTCTGTATCGGTTTCTTTCTTTTAGCGCTGTTCAGCTGCTGACCTCGGACTTTTTTTTCTGTCCGGTGAGTGCTAACATTTTGATCAGCATCTCCTGGAGCTTTTGTTGTTGCTCCTGAGCCTTTGTTAACGATCGAGTTTGCGGTCGATGACCCATGGAAGCACGACTTTCCTCTTTCCCGGAAGCCATGTAAAACGTGTGCACGATCATGCCCCCAGACTTGGGGCGTTTGGATCCATCACCATTGGGATTTGCCGCCGGTGGTCGGAGATTCTCCGGCCTTCTCTTTTTGTGGGAGGTCAGAGTCGAAGGAGCCATTGTAGTAGGCGCCTGTATGAAAGAAATCCCTCGCTGTATGCTGGAGGGATTATTTTCCTTTTGTCGAACCTTCATTTTCTCCGGTTGACGAGAGTAGTTCTTGTTGATCACAGAATCTTAGAATTTCCGCCAGACTCTGTGGATTTAATAGGACGGCCGATGAGGGGGCTGCTCCGGCTTTGCCTGCTTCATATTTTTAGCAGGAAGTGGAGATTTCTTCAACACTGTGGTTGGGGAGTTCTTCCGCACTCTCTTTAGCGGTTCAAAGCTGTTCCCGGTTGGAACTGCAGTGTCAACATCCACCATTGGAGCTGGTGGAGTAAGTCCAGAGGGGGAGTTTCCTCCAGCTCTTCTCACCCGGCGCCAGTGGCGACGTCGAGCGTATCTTGCAGACGGGACTACCTCAGTTGTGGAATTGGCTCTGTCATGCCCCCGACTTTGATTAGGGGTTACTGTTGGTGTCATCCTGTCGAAGACTGACGTCCGTTGAGAGTGAACGACCAATCTTTCGAAGGCCGATTTTCTGGTAGGGGGAGCACCTTTAACGACTTCACCCGCAATAGGAGTTAGAAGGACTACCCATTTTGGGATACCCCATTCGGGTATTGCGAGCCTCTTTGCGGGCCCACTTGAGTTACGACTCAGCCTGTTGAAGATTGAGGTGGCAGACTTGGACACGCGTTGAGAAGGGCCGTGGTGGTTGCATGTCGATCGAAGACCGGCTTCTTTGGAGCTTCCTGTGGTGGCACTGGGGCGGTGAAACTCGCTGGCGGAAGCATGGTCCCGAAGAACAATCTAGTGGTGGCTTGAGTTACCTGCCACACCGGCATTGAAAAGATGGAGGCCGCATTAGGCCCATATGTCACTCCTCCAGTTGGGGCGGAGCGGGAGTTGCTGTTGCAGTTTATGCAGCAGGAAGCCATTGATGTTCACTTCTTCTTTTTGCATAGGAACAAGACACCGAATATTAGTACCTCGAATCCAAGGGCAACCATAGTGAACCGCGATTTTGTTCACGAAACATGACACATGAAGTGTGCAGTGTAAAGAGAAAAAGGTCCCACCGGGCGTGCCGGAATCTGTTTACCGCCGAAAACAGAGACGAAACGGGATGGATCTTCTATCCTGAATTTGGGGGCAGATGCTATTTGGATTTATCCGTCCACCTCTCCGAAGATGTCAAGTTTATTTATGGCACCATATATCGGAGGTTTTGACGGATGCGGCCGTTGTAGCAGACTTCGTCAGATCCCCCCTCGTTTACAAGGTTTTTTTTGATTGTAGGGACGCTCTTCCCTGCAGGCGCAAGCCCCTGCAGTTAATTACGTTATCGCATAGCGATAACCAATTTCTTCTGTTTCGGAAGTTCACCTCGTTTCGTGTGTGTTTTATTTGTTTTGGTTTAGGTTTCCCATGGATTGTATACGGAGACTAATTTATGTTGTCCCCCGTAGGGTGTGGATTAGTACAAATCCGTATATCTTAGATTTGGGTTTGTTTTATTTAAGGATCGTTAATCTGGTCTGAGATTAAGATCGACTTAAATATATGTGAGCAGGTGGGGCTCAGTTAGTCTTTAGTTAAGGATACGTTAGTCCAATTTGATGTTAAAATCTACTTAACAAGGTTTTAGGATCATTTTTATTTCAGATCCAACAAGAGAGCATTTGGGCTCTGTTGTTTTAGTTTAGGGACATTTCGGTCCATTATCGCCATTTTGGGGGCGAAGTTCTACTTTGAGGACATCTCGGTCTGTTGATCACCATTTTGGAGGTGATATTTTAGTTTAAGGACGTCTCGTTTCATTGATCACCATTTTGGAGGTGTGGGTTTTAGTTTAAAGACGTCCTGGTCTGTTGATCACCATTTTGGAGGTGAGATTTTAGTTTAAGGACATCTCGGTCCGTTGATCACCATTTTGGAGGTGAGATTTTAGTTTAAGGACGTCTCGGTCCGCTGTCCATTTTGCACGCACGTGTATTTGTTATGTGACGGGATGAACGACGATGATTTGGGATGCACCCAGTTTGGGATGCGGTTTGATTTGAGGTGTGTACGTCAATTTGGAAGTGCGCCAAAGAATTGTTGGTTGTCGGGACCCGCCACCTCTCTGTAGACATTGAGGTATTACAACGACATATATCAGAGGTGTGGATAGATGTACCCTTGAACCAATTCCTATATTGGGGGAAAAAGGAGTTAGTGGTAAACTCGGAAATCATTAGTCATATTTTGAGACTAAGATTTTCTCGAGAGGATGTGGGATGAGTATCGTTTTGGATATCATCTGTTGGAAGATCAATAGTCGTATTTGGGACTAAGGTCAGCTTGGGAAGTCAAGAGCACATGGGCTCGGATGGTCCGAATCAAAGAGGTTCTATCCTCGAGGGGACCTAGCCAATTTGGGCTTGGTCCATTCAGTTTTTGTTGAAAAGTGCCAAGCACTTGTTTGGGATCTGTTTAATCAGTCCCCTTTTTGTACAAAGAGTGCCGAGACTTATGTAAGTTCTGACGCTCACATATAATCATGTAATCTTTTAATCATGGGGATTGCCCAATAAGTGTTAAAAACTTTACCCATTTTTGTCTTTGTATGAAGTGCTAGGCACTCTTTATGGTGCCCACGTAAGAAGCATATGAGGCGCTGGGCGCTGGGTACTCTCCTTTTTTTATGGCGCCCACGTGAGGGACATGTGTTGCGCTGGGCGCTGCCCAATGAGTGCTAAGCACTCTTCTCTTCTGTGGCACCTACGTGAGGAACATGTGTGGCGCTGGGCACTCTCCTTTTTTTATGGCACCCACGTGAGGCGATGGGCACTGCCCAATGAGTGCCAAGCACTCTTCTCTTCTGTGGTGTCTACGTGAGTAACACGTGGGGCGCTGGGCGCCGCTCATTGAGTGCAAAGTTCTCTTTCTTCTGTGGCGCCCACGTGAGAGGCACGTAAGGCGCTGGGCGCTGACCGCCGCTCATTGAGTGCTAAGCACTCCCTTTTTTTGTGGTGCCCACGTGAGGGGCACGTGAGGCGCTGGGCTCTCACCGCTGCTCATTGAGTGCTAAGCATTCCCTTTTTTGTGGCACCCACGTGAGGGCCACGTGAGGTGCTGAGCGCTAGCTTTTTCCTTATATGCTTTGTTTTGATGAATTCGATTTCATAATTCTTTTCTGAGTCTTTGAACTTCAAGAACAAGTTATTCCCGATGAGAATTAAATTCTCAACTTGTAGGAGACTTGTCTTGTGGATCTCAGATCCGGAGAAACAACTAAGTTCTTTTTAAAGGGTTAAATCCTTCAATAGGTAAATGCGATACTTTGATCTCTCTTCTTTTTATTTACCTAGGGTTTTTTTCTTAGAAGGGAGATCTTCTTCTTTCTTCCTTTTTGAAGCTTTCTTTTTTATTTTTAGAAGCTTATGGAGGGGTTCCTCCTCTTTAGAGTAGAAGTCTTGGGTCTTTTATATACTAGAGGCAAGTTTGTTGATTAGTTGAAGAAATCTCTCATTAGGAGATCCTAATTGATTTGGGGATTTTACCCACCATTGGATTTTTGATCCAAGGGCTTCTGTTTTACAGAACAAGATTGGGAAAATATTTTCCCTTGCACAGAATTTATTCTGTAAAACGGTGAATTTTTTTAATCACCGTTGGATTTTTAATCCAGCGGCTCTCTGTTTTACATAGGGCAATCCTTCTTGTTTAGAAAGATTGAGGGAATATATCGTGAAAATAGAATTTTATTCTATAATTTAATTTGGGGAATGTTTTCTCCTGACTGAATTTAATTCTGTATTTCTGATGATTTATCATCTCCGTTGGATACTTGATCCAACGGCTCTGTTTAAAAGAGAGTAGAATTTAATTATACCTGGGCGTCGGCGCTCACGTGTTGTGCACGTGGGCGCTACTTAAGGTTTTAATTCCTTTATGTGCTTTGCACATCAGCGCCCACGTGAGGAGTACGTGCGGCGCCAATATAAGAGTTTTTTACTTTGGCGCTGGCGCCCTCGTGAAAGTCACGTGAGGCGCTGCCTCTTAAATTTTGAACAGAGCTTTTCTCTTATTATTGGGGGAAACAGTGTGCTTCTGTGGCAGGTTCACCCTCCAGTTCTCAGAAAGAGAGAACTTCCCCTGTTGATACTGATCCTCGACTCAGTTCTTGAAGACGTAGCAATTCTCAATTGGGTGGCTCACCATTCTGTGATAGGAGAAATAGTTGGGAGGGCTATCCGTTTTGGGGTAGCCCCTTCAGATGTCATGAGCCTTTTTGCTGGCCCGTTTGAGTTCTTGCTCAGTCTGTTGAAGACCGAGACGTCCGAGCTTTGGCTCAGCCTGTCGAAGACTGAGACATCGGATTTGGACGCCCGTTGAGAGGGGCCGTTGTTCTTGCAAGTCGATCGAAGACCGACCTCTTGGGAGCTTCTTCCTGCGGTGCTGGGGCGCTGAAACTCGTTGGTAGGATCATGGTCCCGAAGAACAATCCGATAGTGTCTTGAGTTACTTGCCCTACCGGCATTGAAAAACTGGAGGCCGCGTTGGGCCTGTAAATCACTCCTCCAGTTGGGGCGGAGCGGGAGTTGCTGTTGCAAGTTGTGCTGTTGGAAGCCATTGATTTTTCTTCTTCTGCACAGGAACAAGACACCAAATCTTAGTACCTCGAATCCAAGGGCAACCATAACGAACCGCGATTTTGTTCGCGAAATACGACACACGAAGTGTGGAGTGAAAAGAGGAAAAGATCCCACCGGGCGTGCCAGAATCTGTTCACCGCCGGAAGACGGACCGAGACGTGGGGATGTCTGGCCTGAATTCTGGGGGCAGATGCTATTTGAATTTATCTATCCGCCTCTCCGTAGATGCCATGTTGATTTATGGCACCATATATCGGAGGTTTGGACGGATGCGGCCGTTGTAGCGTGACTTCATCAGATTCCACCTCGTTTGTAAGGGGTTTTTGATTGCGGGGACGCTCTTCCTTGCAGGCGCAAACCCCTGCAGTTAATTACTTTACCGCATCGCGATAACCACTTTCTCCTGCTCCGGAAGTTCACTTCGTGTCGTGTGTGTTTTTGTTTGTTTTGGTTTTAGTTGCCCATGGATTGTATACGGAGACTAATTTATGTCGTCGCCCGTAAGGCTTGGATTAGTCCAAATCCGTATACTTTTAGATTTAGGTTTGGGATGATTTAAGGATCGTTAATCTGGTTTGATATTAAGATCGACTCAAAACGTATGAGCGTTCGGGCTCAATTATTTTAGTTTAAGGACATCGCGGTCCATTATCGCCATGTTTGAGGCTAGGTGTTAGTTTAAGGACGTTTCGGTCCTTTATCACCGTATTTGGGGGCGAATATTAGTTTAAGGACATTTCGGTCCATTATCCATCTTACGCGCACGTGTATTTGTTATGTGACGAAGTGAACAATGGTGATATGGAATGTGTCCAATTTGGGACACGATCCGATTTGAGACGTGCACGTAAATTTAGAAGTGCATCAACGAAAGAAGTTGTTGGTCGTCAGGACCCGCCACCTCTCTGAAGACGTTGAGTAATTACAACGACATGTATCAGAGGTGTGAAGAGATGTACCCTTAAACCAAATCTCATATTTGAGGAAAAAGGGTTGTTGTGGACTTAAGAATTTTTTGTTATATTTGAGACCTTGGAAATCAAGAGCATATGTGCTCGATTGATTTAAAAACAAAGAGGTTTGACCTCAGGAAACTTAGTCAATTTTGGGCTGAGATTGAGTTTCCATAATTACCCAACAGTGCTGAGCACTGGGATATACAGTGCTCACATGTGAAACACGTGGGGTGCTGGATTAGTGCTAAGCACTAGAGTCCTGTGGTACTCACGTGTGAAATACGTGAGGTGTTCAGATATGAGCATTTTTAGTCATTTTTGACAAATCATGGAGTGCTGAGCACTCTGCGTGATACTCACGTGGGAAGCACGTGAGTGTTGGGCTTTATTTATTCGTTTCCCACTTTTTACAGAAGTGCTAAGCACTTGGATAGAGCTCATGTGCATTTCACGTGACTGCTTTCTTTTGGGGCAGCTGCCTAATTGACAAAGAAGTTTTTCTTTGCTCTTTAGGCACCCACATGAGAAACACGTGAGGTAGTTTTGGCTGTTCTTTTTTTTTTTTAAGCGCTTCTCGTGGGAAACACGTGAGGCTTCAAAATAGTGCTAAGCACTAATCGAGTCACCAAGTTGTTCTTGTGTTTTGTTAAAGATATTGATCTCTGTTAATGACTTTTTTTTAGTCATTGATGATTATCAAGATTTTAGTTTTGAAGATCTTAGACCATCATTATCGTTTGTATTGAAGAACTGAGTTCTTTTTCACTTTTCTAAGAACCAAGTTCTTTATGTAGGGTTAAGCCCAAATATTTGGAGGAATTAAATTCCTATATGTTCCTGTTCTTTCTTTTTAACTTATAGTTATTTTCCCCTAAATTTGAATCTGCAGAACAGAATCTTCCCGATGAGAATTAAATTCTCAACTTGTGGGGAGATATGCTTCTTCAAATCTCAATCATAGAAAGAATTGAGTTCTTATATGAAGGGTTAAACCCTTAGAGAGGCAAAGGAGAGATAATATGATCTCTGTGTTTCTTTACCTAGGGTTTCAACGAGGTAAGTCTTCTGTGAGAATTAAATTCTCTTTTCTATCAATGGTTCACTGTATTCTATAAAAGCTTGTGGGAAGTTCTCTCTGTATATTCTCTCTCTTTTTTCTCCGTCTCCCCCCCTTCTTTCTTCTCTATCTATTTATAGGAGAAGAGAAAAGATCAACTTGTTAGAAAATCTATGATTGAGAGATCACGATTGATTTCATAATCAATCCAAAATGATCTCTTAGATCACTTGGTGAATTTTATTCACCATTGAATTTTATTCACCATTGAATTTTTAATCCAAAGGCTCTCTGTTTAACAGAGAAGTTTTCTTGTTTATTTAACAAGATTAGGAAATATTTTTCCTAAAATGGAATTTTTTTCTATCAGATGATCGGTGGGTGATTTTATAATCACCGCTGGATTCTTGATCCAAAGGTCCTCTGTTTAACAGAGAAAATCTTTCTACTTTGAGAAAGATCAAGGAAATATTTCCCACATAGAATTTTATTCTATCAGATGTTTCATTTGGTGATATTTTATCACAATTTGATTTTAAATCCATGATTATCTGTTATAGAAAAATCTTTCCATATTAAAAAGATCAGGGAAAATATTTCCCAAATAGAATTTAATTCTATCACACAGAATCAGATGTGAGTATTTTAAGATTAGGGTGCTCACATGCTTTGCATGTGAGCGCTGGCAAAGAATGTGGCAGGAGGACTCACGTGTTTAACGTGCGACTCTTAGCGTGGGTTTTGGCCAGTTTATTTTCAGCGCTCATATGGTTTGCATATGAGCGCTCACGTGTTTAACACGTGAGGCATGTTTGGCCTTTAGTTTATTTTATTTAGCGCCGATATACTTTACATATAGGCGCTCACATATTTAACTCGTGAGGCTTATTTAGTCCATTAGGTATTTTGATTGCAGCGCCTATATGCTTTGCATATAGGCTCTCACGTGTTTATCACGTGAGGCTTATTTAGTCCATTAGGTGTTTTGATTGCAGCACCTATATGTTTTGCATATAGGCGCTCACGTGTTTAACACGTGAGGATTATTTAGCCCTTGAGTCGTTTTAACTGCAGCGCCTATATGTTTTACATATAGGCGCTCACGTGTGTAACATGCGAGACTTGAGTAGTGGGGAATTTTCTCCCCTTTTCTCTCTTTTTATGAGGGAACATGGGCATCTGTATTCTGGTTAAAGTGTATCTATATGTATCTGACTTCTGACATCATTACTTTGTACTTGAACATGGATCAGTTGGGGTATCCATGTTATGACATCGATGTATCAGACTTATGACATTATTCCATCTGCATGTATCTGATTTATAACGTCTTTCATCTGTATTGATTAAGATATGATAACGAGATATATATGTACACTCGGGTGATATTCACAATAGACAAGGCTTCATCGTAGTCATGGGACACCTTTCAAGGATGTTCACTCTACTTACCTGATTCTTGATTTTTTTTGTCGTCCCAGATAGGAGCGCTCTGCTCATACTGCTTCCAGCTAGTCATGAGATAACATGAGGATACGAGTACGTCTATCAGTCAATTCCTTCAATACATGTTTTTTTTACGTAATTTGACTCCTAGACTGATACCCGATATAACTTGACTTCAAGATTGACCTTCAGTTTGACTCTATCTTGACTTGATTATTGATATTCCGCTTGACACCGCTTTCTGTTATGCACCGTTACCATCTGTACGATTACCTTTCGGTATTCTTATTCACCTACGTCACGTTTTTCACATTATTTTACGTACATGTTTTCCCAGACTTGGTTCTGTGAATCCAAATTTCCTTATTCTTATCTTTTCCTTATTATTGTTAGTTTTTGTCTACCGTGAGCATGCGATTGTTTGTTCTTGTTCTTTTCCTTATTTTGTTCATTTCGTTCTTCGTGAATTTCGAGGAAGAAATTCTTTTTGTAGTTGGGTATAATGTAACACCCTAGCACGATCGTACGTTATTTAATTATATTAAATAAATATATTGGATATTTATATTATTATTGTTATTGGGTTATGATTGATATTTGGATGGTTATTATGATAATCGTACTATTTTATCTCTCCTTGATTCCTAGTTCGAATTGATATAATAGTTGTACCCAACCCGCATGCATGTTAACCTATGACATTTTGTTAGTATTTAAGTTTTATTGCTAACCGCATATATCTTATTCATATAATATATGTTAAAATATCATAAGATAAGAAAATGATATTATATTAATAGAATATATTTATGGTTATCCAGTTTGTTAAATAAAGGATAATTAGTATATAATATTTTGTTTGCTAATTTATTAGCATCTGTTTTAATATCCATACAATATATTATCAAATATTAGTTTTGTAACAAAAAATATTATGGTTATCTAAGTAGTTAAATATATAATAATTAGTTTTAAGTTTGTTTACTAGTTTAATAATATATTATTTTAATGTTCATATAGTATATTTAAATATTAGATATATTAGTATGTTGTTTTAACAAAAGATATATTTTTGTTTGATAATTTTAAAAGAGATATATTTTATTGTGGTGTTTTTAAATAAAAGATACGCTTAGATATGATTAATCCTTTGAGAATTTTTAGGTGGTCCTTAAACAAATATTTTAGGGGTGTGTTGTGAGAAGTTTTTATTTATGATTTACATTGATATATATATATATATATATATAATCCATTATCTATCTTTCTCTCTCTCTTTCAAAAACAAATTTTATTCTCTCTAATCACTCACTCTCTCACTCATCTTCCTCTCTCCTCTAATATACACCTAAGCCGCCCCCCTTCACCCACATTTTCATCTCCTCCAAACCTTTCACCTTCGACCGCCACAACGATCAACTTCAACTCTAGACGAGATTGATCACCATCAAATCGCAGCCGTCTTCCTCTTCTTCTTCGTCTCCGAGGCAAGTATCTAATACTTGTTCGTGCATGCTAGCCATAACGACAATTACGGCCGTCATAATATTATTCATCTATAACGGCTAAAATTAGTATATACTTTAAGAGAATAATAATGCTTAATTAATAATTTTATTTTGATAGGTATTGATTGTTGCAAAATATAGTTTGAAAATATTATAGTTTACACATTAAACGCCGTCGCTAAGTGGATACCATAAATCTGGAATTTACTGTACACCTTACCTTATAAAATTAATTAAAAATTATAGAAAAATCATCAGCACATTTTCTTTAGTTCGTTACGAAACTAACTCAGAATACTGTATCCTTGTGAAAGATTTACTTACAAAATAATTTTTTTAGATAACGTAAAATGCAAATGAAAGTACATCTGAAATACTGTCTAGGGAAATTCCAGCAGTAAACTTTCAATTTCGAACGTTCATAATTTTTTGTATGAACAATCTGAGATACTTTAACTTATAAAAATAAAAACCTTATTGAATTATCTTTATTTTGGTATATGACACGTCCCTTTTGGAGGATGTTTGTTATTTTTAAATTATTTTAAAAATCAGGGTGATGCTGAATTTCTGAACGGAGCTTTCTTATGTATGGTTAATCAACACCACTTTTATTGTTATTAATCGGATTGAATATACTATCCTTGTTAATGCTGTTATCTTGATCTTGTACATGATATGATTACGTTATTCCTGACATGCTTGTATACCGATTTATGACATATTTCACTGTTATCCTGTTTTTTTTACTGTACTATTATCGTTATCATGCCGGTACATACTTGTCATATAATGTTTATCAATACCAACAATCCTGATATTGACTTGATTGACCTGACCTGTTGTCCTGATGGATGTAACATGTACATCCATGTTCCTGAGTTGGTATTAAGTAGATATTATTTATATACTTGACATGAATATGAAAACCTGGGGAAAAAGGAGAAATCAAGAATGAAATCCGATTTGTTACTCAACAGTTATTGATTGCTAGAGACTGATCAGTCGATACGAGCTCCGGGCTCCGGAATGGTGATACTGACATCATTCATCTATACATGATATTGTTTTACTGCCTAGCGGCACGTCTTGAATTCAGCCCCAAGAATCATGACCGTGGTCCCAGGCACGCACCGGATACTATTAAGTTATATTGAGAATTCTATTGATTGGTTTCAAATACCTTTAAGATAGATAACATGGCGACATGAACTCTTAGGATACACATGATATGGTTGATACTGATATCTTACTTTTTGCATCACATGTACTGCTATTGCTTATCGTTTATACTCATGGCATCTGGTTCTTGCACATGGTATATTCTATCTCACACTGGTTATATTATTATAATATTTATGACGCACTGACGTCTGGGTTTTGCATGACCCAGATACTTGACATTAGTAAAGGAGGATTGTGATTATTTCGACAGGATTGCCGATAAGTAAGAAGCATCCTACTGATCTAGTTCTTATTGATAGTTTATGTATTCTTTTATTTTCTTGAATTTTTATTGTTTCCGCTATTGTTTCCTGTTATTATTTCTTATGGATATTGGACATATGATAGATATATTTATTATTATTATGTTCTTGATTACTGATTGACAACCGTAATGTGACTATAGAAGGATATTTCCTTACCGTAGGTGGCATGATTGGTTTTTTTATGTTCCCGTATTAGAGTATATTGGGAAGCAGGACGTGACAACATAGTTTCCCATCAGCACTTCCTGTTTCCCCGCAACATCTTCATAGTTCTTGAATTGAGATTTATTGTTGCAGAAATGGACAGTTGCACCGGAATCGTACCACTAGTCATAAGACTTGGTTGCAGCAATTGTATTGACTTCAGATATCATGTCGATGTGCAAATCAGATACCATAGCCATGATAAAAGATTCGTCATTTTGAACCATGTTTGCAGTACCGACGTTCTCCCTCTTCTGTTTCTTCATGTTCCTGTAATCACATTTGAAGTTTCCTGGCTTCCCATTGGAATAACAATTTTTATTCTTGCTATTATGTTTGCTAGAGTTATGGTTGTACTCAGAGTGTTTCTTCTTTTGTCTACCCCGAATTTTTGGGATTGATTATTCTCACCTTAGAAACATATTGATCATTTTGTTTTTTTGCAGATTTCGAGTTACCCTTTCAATTCGAAAATGTTTTTGAATATATTCCAAAGTGAAATCCTCAGTAGTGTGCAAAAGCTTCTTTCTATAATTATTCCAATTAGAAGGTAGTTTGGCTATTATAGCCCCCACTTTCAATTTTTCAGAAATGTAAACTTTCGGATCTTTAAGTTTAGAAACTAGCACTTGTAGGTCATGGACTTGATCCATAACGGAAATATGATCAACCATAGAGAATTTAAAATACTGCATAATAAAAAACTTGTATGTGCCTTACTTTTCTGTATTGTATTTGAATTTCAAGGTCTCTCTTATCTCTCTTAGAGTTTTGATCGGAGTGAAGAGATCATACAATCGATCCGACAAAGTATTGAAGATGTGACCCCTGCACAGCAACTCGTCTTCCACGCGCTTCTTACAGAGTGCCTTCAAATCGTCGGACTCTCTCTCTCTCTGTAGGTTCTGAAATCTCTGTTAAAATAGAATTCAGAACATATACAACCTTCAACGCAGTGTGCAGGAACAACATTTTGTCCTTCCAACGAGAAAAATTTGTCCTATCGAACTGGTTCAGTTTCACGAAGTCTTGGCTCATAATCTTGAACGCTGTCTCTGATCCCATTCCCATTGTGAATATCACCTTAATATTGTTGGAAAATTGAGAATAGAAGTGGAATTGAGTTGTTACTTCGAATCGTGATATCACTGTCCTTAAGGTGATAATTTTCCCCCACTCGAAAGAGTTTGCTGATGGTTTTGAAGCAAATCACCTCTACAATATATCAAAACAACCCAGAAATCGGCAGTCAACAAACTGAAAATTCTCCTTAGAACTTCAAAATTAGAGATTGGGTATTTTAGATAATACAGGTATGAGGGGGGAGAGAGCACAGGTTTCTGAAGGAAAATGTGATTTGCAATTGTTCCCGACACTCATTTAAATAGGCATAAATGGACATTTTCATGGCATCATTTCAATCCAATATATTCACCAAAAGGTAACTCTTCCAAACAATATGGTTGTTAGCATAAATACACTTTTTCATGGTATCCTTTCAATCTAAAAAGGAAACTCTTCCAAACAATATGACCGTTGGTATAAATGCACCTTTTCATGGATTAAAAGAATTCCCTCTGTCTGTCTCTCTCATTTTTTTCTATTTAAAAAACTAACAAATTCAACAATCCATAATCTAAAATACTTCGATTGATCCTAAATTTTATAAGAATAAATCTTTTTATATGTAGAACAAGATGGATGGAGCTGATCATCTAGCCGATGACCCGATTGAGCCATTTCTATGTGCTAGCTGACAGTCAAGGATAGAGCTAGGAATCAATAAGAGCGGGGGCGGGTATGAATCAAATTATCAAAGGAACAAAGTATTAGCTGTGTGTGTACTACATTATTAAGCTTTATATTTTGTAATAATTTTATGTATATTGGCTAAATTTTTAAATATATCTTAGTAATATTATTATTCTTTAATACTTTTGTCATAAATGGCAAACATTTTTAATGAAATTTTATATATTCAAAACTTCTAAACTTGTAGTAACATTGGGAAAAAGAAATTTTCCAAAGATATTTTAAAGTCATAATTATGAATATATTGGTTATAAAAAATGACATAATATTGTCCGGAAGAGACTTCCTTATGTGAAATGTCATTCAAATACATAAAAACACTAATTTATTGGTTTGTCTAAAGATATAGTATCATTCGTTTCAATATCGTAAATTAGATTTGATTAACAAACTTAGGATACGGATAAGAATGGATGGTTATCCTAATGAATATAAACAAAAATCCCCATAGAATATATTTTATGGTTTTGAAATGAATATGAAAGAGAAGCAGCAGTTCAAATTGGGTCCTTTAAATTAGGGATATGCATATAAATTTAGCTATTTTATTGGATAATTAATTTGCATGAGTGTGGGGGCAGGTATTTGCGGAGCATGGGGGCGACCGTCTCCACACGTCCTCTTACCTCCGTCCATGCTGACGGTTTTATATCGGCTGCTAACAGATATCTTGTTTACTCTATATCAGCTATCACTTCCAAAACTTACTATATTTCTTTATTTTATCCCAAACAGTATTCATATTTAAAAGTTTCATAACAAAATTCTTTAAGTTGTCCTAAAATCTCCCTCATATTAGTTTTTCTCATCATCTTATAAGATCGCTCTGCTTTTCGAGTTTACATCTGTTAAATGATTGGTCCCTCAATGGTCATCTTCTTCCTCTATATTTGGAGCTGGAGGTGGAGCTGGAATTTCTTCTCAATTTCAAATTAGGATTTTTCTTTAATAAAACAATATGGCTTTCCTCTTCGCTCGTTTATGGTGCGTTGATGTAGAGAAGATTATATCAATCTTAACAGCTCCAAAGAAAAATGATTCGATGTCTCAAAATTCTGTTTAAGAGATGATACTCCATGGCGTGAAGTCGAAGAGAGAGAATAAGAAAGAGTCTTGTGTTTTTTAAGAAGAGAAAAGTAACAAACGCACTTCTAACTCGAGTCCCTAGTTAAAACAAACTAACCCAATTTAAATTCTGACATGATATATATGTAGAGTAGCTTTTTTATTTTTGTAAACAAATAAATTAATCATAGAGATGAAATTTTCAAGATAGTATTTTATAATATGAAAGTCTCAGAGGGTGAGAAATAAGAAGAGCCCCTACCTTTTAATTCCTTCTCTTTTCCTCACTTTAATTAATTAATGCTAAATGGTGTATTAGAAGAAAGTGTTGGGAGATGACCGATCCACGGAACAGTGCTACGGCAAATCAATCACGTAATCACACCACGCAATAATCACGAAAGACAAATAATAAAATACGAGAACAAAACAGAATCACAAACACAAACCAGAGACGGATTTGTTAACTAGGTTCACCCACCGTATAGCTAATCCCCAGCAGAGTGGAATCTACAAAGTCTATTATAATCTTGAATCAAGTACACCCACGAGCAACCCCAAAAGATTTCTCTCAAATGTCTCTAGATCTAAGCCATCGCCCTCTCAACACAATAGTCTCTCCTTTCTTTTTTAATTAGGCAGTACATAGATCATATGAGAGGTCCTTATTTATAGGCAAACTCTAATCCTACTCAAAACAAGAGATAAATCCGAATTACCAAAATTCTGTTCACAGCAGTTTTATCATCGACAGACATCTGAACCATACTTGGTTAGACATCTGCCTAAACTCAGTATTTCTTCAACTCTTTAGGAAGACGTCTGGTCATTCTTGTTCAGACTTCTGCCTGAGCTCTGGATCGGGCTTCGTTCTTATGTAGACATCTTCTTTGCTGGCCTTCAGACGTCTGCCTTTGCTCTGATATTCTGACATGGCTCTCGAGTATGTACAAACGTCTGCCTCTCCTTCATCAGACGTCTGCGCTTGAAGTTTCTCCATAATTTAACAATTTCTCACTTGGAGATATTTCAGCCTTGAATCCAAAACTCTAGTAGACTTCACATGACTCCACTCTACTCTCTCCTCATTAGATTTTCATGGAGAGGTTCACCAACATGAAACCGAGATCTAGCTTATCTCTGTCTACAACCTTGGTGAACATATCCGCCTTATTCTTTTCTCCCGTGATCTTCTGTAGTGTCAACTCGTCATCTTCCATCGCTATGCGTATGAAGTGATACCGCACCTTGATGTACTTCATCCGAGAGTGATATGCCGTGTTCTTGGCCAAATGTATCACACTATGGCTGTTTCTCAACAAGGTATTGACGTCTTGTTTCTTCCCCAATTTTTCAATTAGTACTTGCAACCATATCATTTCCTTGCTAGATTTTGTGATGGCCATGTACTCACCATCCGTAATTGACAATGCCACAACAATTTTGCAACTGAAAAACCCAACTCACCATTGTTCCCCCAACCGTGAATAAATACCCCATTTTGCTCTTCCCACTATCTCGATCACCCTAGTAGTCCGCATCATTGTAATCTTGCACCTTTAGGGAGTCACCCCCAAAATATAAACAATGACTGAAAGTTCTTTAAAGATATCTTACTATCCACTTCATCGCAGTCCAATGCTCCTTTTCTGGGTTTTGCATATACCTGCTTACAACTCCCACTGCATGTGTAATATCAGGTCTCGTACTCACCATCGCATACATCAAACTTCCCACCGCAAATGCATAAGGTATTCTTGTCATCTCATCTTTCTACTCTTGAGTTTTCGGGCACAACCTCTTACTGAGTTTGAAGTGTTTCATTAAGGCCGTGCTCACCGGTTTTTATTTGTCCATATTGAACCGCTTCAAAACCTTCTCGATATAGTCCCTTTGCGATAACCACAGCATTCGCTTCTTCCTATCTCTCACGATCTTTGTTCAGTTGATAAAACTGCATATTTAATATGACATTTTTCCTACTATTATTATATAATAAAAGATGTTTATTATAATATATGATACATATGAGGGTTTATCTGTAAAAATACTATTTTCATGTGTTTATATATTATAAATAACATTTTGTAGGAAAAAGTAAGCATATAATATCCATGTAACATTTGGCCCATTTAAATATGCTTACCTTATTAAATACCTTTGACCAATTCTTAATGGTTAAGTTAATATCTCAATATAACAAACTCTACTAAATATTATTTGTTGAGATATTGTGCAGAATTTGCAGGGCTAAAATCAAGAAAATCAAAGTTGGCAAATCAAATCTACCAAAGATATTCAAGAAACTAATTCTGGTAGAAATATAGAAAAGATTTTCAAAGTCTAGATACTCAAAAGATTACCAAGTGTTACAGATATGAAGCTACAAAAATTAGAGGCCATGATCTCACCAAAAGGGGGTGGATCCGCGGCCAAACCTATCCAATGGCTGCGGTTCCGCCGCGGATTTGAAGAGTTGAGATATGGGATTGTGATGGTTAGGATTCCAACAACTAGTTTCCATATTAGGAAACTAGGGTTCTAGCTCTGTGACTATAAATAAGGACCGAGAGCCTCTTGGAAAAATTATCAAGCCGAAGAGATCACGAAGCTCCCGACGCTCACGCATCCAGGCTGATCATCGACTGTTCGACTACCTCCCTAGAAAAGATCGAGAAGCAAATCAAGTTTTGTAATCATTTTCTATGGATTAAAAGTGTAGCTTGAAGGAGTTGATTAATAAAGGTAGTTTTTTTTATTTAATTATTTTTTTTACATTATGTTCTCCCTCTCTTTCTTTTCATCTTCTTCTCCCAACATGCGCGAGTAATTCTCCGCTTGTTAGGGTTCGTAGGATTAGGGTAGGTTAATGGGTGATGAAAATAATTAAACCCTTTTTAAGTCCTATAAAGTTTAGGAACTTTATCAAAATAATCATTAACATCCTAATCGGGCGCGCTAGCAATTCCTTGCTAGTTCCGACCGCGATTAGAGATTAGATTAATGATTGTTTTGGTAAAGGCTAGATATGAACGGAGTTCCGTGTCGAGATAAGGGTTAAGAGTGGGATTCCTTTTCCCTCCAGAAACCCTAATCTACACGCATCACCATCGTTCTAGTTCTAAATCTATTAATGGATAAAAAGGGTAACTTTTAATTAATCTTCCATAACTACTAAATCCTAACGAACCCTACAAGCCCTATTATTATATTATTTAAATCTCTAAAATAATCTAGATCTATATTTTACATTCTTGTTTAAACTAGATCTAGAAACTTTTCACAAAATTCTTTCTTCCTCCTCTCTTTTTCAACACATCTAAAGTAAAAGTAAAAGGTTCAACGTTTCCCTGAGGACGACCCGTACTCACCTCGGTCTAGCTACACGCGACACCGTTCTGATTGCGGTTATTCTACAAACACTCTTTCGAACCAATCAAATGGCGCCGTTGCCGGGGATGGCGTAGAACTTTCCTTTTCGTAATTTCGGGTTAATCATAAATTTAAAAAAATCATAAAAATCTTAAAAAATCATAAAAATATAAAAAATATATATTTTGTTATTTTTGGAAAGGGTACTTTGTTGTGTGAAATCTTGCAGGAACAAACTCGGATATGGAAATCTACAGGAAGAGAAACAGAAAACCAAATATCAAAACAGAAGGGAAATTCAAAATCAGAGCAGCAGAATTTTTCCCGAGACCCGAGCCCTCCATTGCACCGCCCTTCCGCCGCTCTAACCCACTTTAGACCGCAGATCCGCCGCGGTCTTGGAGTTTCAGACCGTCAGAAATAATCTTGGGAATCGTGCCTGCTTGTTGACCGCGAAAACGCGGCATTAGGGCTCTTAGACCGCGGAAACTCGGCGGGACAGTGACATCATCTCGTGGAATTTCCTCTGTAAGATCCTCTGTTCTTTCTCTGGAGATCTAGATATATCTTTTCTGAAAAATTCCTGCAAAAATTTTGTGCACTTTAAAAATATATTCTCTTCCAAATAACAATCTTGTGCAGGATTTTTGGGCCCCGCTTGAAATGAAAATTGGTTGCAAGTAATCTTTTTGTTGCATATCTTTTCTCGAATATCTTTTTGCAACAATTTTTTCCAAATAAAGATTCTTGTGATATGCTTAAAATAATAACTGATTGCAGGTAATATTTTTTTTGTTGCATATCTTTTATCAAAAATCTTTTTGCAACAATTTCCAAAAAAAAAAAAGAAAAGGGATAAATCTTTTATAGAAAACTTGCAATCTTTTGCCGCAAATAAATCCTTACACCATCCAACCTTCCTTCTTGTCACATTTCTTCTTCTAACATGGGTACCCCACATAAAAAATCATTAGCCGAACTTTGGTATCCCGAACCTAATTTTGCATCATATGTCAATGTGTTCGGTCAATTTAAAAACGATCCCTC
This sequence comes from Agapanthus africanus, assembly GCA_030015575.1. Taxonomy (NCBI): domain Eukaryota; kingdom Viridiplantae; phylum Streptophyta; class Magnoliopsida; order Asparagales; family Amaryllidaceae; genus Agapanthus; species Agapanthus africanus. The sequence goes on along the minus strand of JASDDO010000024.1, from coordinate 92,959,517 downwards.
CATGCCTAAAAAATCTTTGAAAGATCACATAGAAGAGTCTAGGAGAAACAGTTTGACTTTTCAACCCACTTTGTGTCAACCAAGTCAACCTTCACCACTTCCATATGTCGACACCACTTTTTCAAGTCCTTCTGTCACTCCAAGGCCGATGTCCATTGCTGAGCATATTGCTCAAGCTCGCAGTCGATCTTTCACCCCTCTCCACTCATCTAGTTCTAGGGATCCGCACGATTATTCACCTTTTTATCCATATGTTGACCCTACCCCTATCCAACCACCCACTTCCTACCAGTCATACCCAACCTTCCCACCTTCACTAGACACTGTTTCGATACAGCCATTAGGGAGTTTCACATATCCAACCAATTTTGAATCTTTTACTGAAACCCCCTCACCACCTAAGTCTAGTTTGGAAGAGGCGTTGGAGGCGTATATCGCAGCAACAAACAAAATGGTTAGGAATGTGGAAGCGTCCGTGGCCACCCTTATGCAACCTAGTGAACTGGTAGCTAGTGTCCCGCTAGCTCCGAAATTTTCAATGTATGAGGCGGCAAGTGGACAGAGTGAGACTGAGAGAGGATTTTCAAATCAAACCTACCCTTATCCAATTGAAGCCCACAACTCCTGTTTTCCATCGATTGCCCTAAATAGTTCACCTGTTGAAAATAAAGATGAGTTGAGCGAATTTGTAGTGTTTGATTTGCCAGATTGTGAGGAACCCCTTTTGAGTGAAACCGCACCTAATCCTTTCGATCTTTACACCTCCACTTTAGAACCTAAATCGATAGATATCCATGCTTTTGATGAGGTGTCTAAAGAAATTGATTTTCACTTGATTGAGGATATAGACGCCGGGAATATTTCGGATGATGAACCTGTCGATTTGTTTGAAATTTTATGTTCAAATCATCATCCCGAGTTATTAAATGTTTCTCCCGAATCTCATATGCGTCTAGATTTTGATGATAATGGCATGGATGAGTTGAATATTGAGGATAGTATTGAGGAGAGTCTTGAGGATAATATTGAGGTTGAATCATTTTTGTTTGATGTGTCTGATTTTCCAATTCATCCTCCTGAACCTTTGACTGTTATATCACCCTCCCTCCTTCCCATCGTTCCGACCCCGCTTGATGACTGTGAGCTTGAAACCTTTTCCTTTGAATCTGATACAATTCTCACAGACGATGACACCTACGAGTGTTTCACTTTTTCGGACGATGTTGATGACTCACCGCCCGAGTTTGAGTCCTTTACATTTTCAGATGAGCCATCAGACTCGGTTGATTATAGTAGTTTCGAACCATTAATAGAATCTTTCAAGTTTGAAACAGTTTACTACGGTGAGAAAGATACTATCCCTAATTCACTCCCTTTCGTCTTTCCTATCGTTCCGACCGGACAAATGACCGTTACGCTTTCATCTCCTATACCAAGTTCGGCGTACCTAAGTTTTCTTGCGAATCTTGAGGGATTTGACCCCATTTCCCGACGAGTTGGTAGGTTAGCGCAATCGCTTTTAACACATCGGTCATCACAAATTGCGCTAATTTATTCACTCAATTTACACCCTCAAGATCGCACTCCACTTCCTTCTTCTTTCCGTCTTTCTTCTCCCCCACCGAGACCATATTCTACCATTCTTCTTTCCACACGGTCTCGCGTGCTTTTCATATCTTTTCTTTCCATCCCATTCTTGCACCAACTCTACCATTACCATGATAAGATTTTTGAATGGTTGGTGCTAATTTTTGGCTTGTGCAAGGCCAGGCTTAAGTTTGGGGGAATCTTTGTATATATGTATATATTTTTTGTTTTCTTTTTCTATAAAAAAAAAGAACAAAAAAATTTCAAAACATTAAAAAAAAATGTAAATAAATAAACGGGGGAGTGCCGACATTTTGACCCTCTTGGTTCAGCATGACAGTGAGGACACTGTCAAGTTTAAGTTTGGGGGTATGCTCGGTACGTCTTCTTCCTTCGCATTCATTTGTACATATTTTTGCATTTGCATATTTATTTGAAAAAACCCATAAAAATTGAAAATTTTCAAAAATTATAAAAATTATTGTATTCAATTTTGGCTAATTGACTAGAGTTTGACAAATAGGTCAACTGGCTAGGAACAACTAGATCTTAGACTTAGTAAATTAAAAACCCTAAAAATAACCTTCCTTAGAGTTTAACGGTAGAAAGTATATGCCTTGTAGGTTATTTAGAAATAGGCAAATTTTGGGTTCAGTTCTTGGGCTAAGTCGAAACGAAGGAAAAGTATTAAAACTTTTATTAGAGTATAAGTTTGAAAAATAGTTCCTAGCTTAAACCTAGATTCTGAAAATGTATACCCTACAAAATGCACAAACACGCACCTTGAAACTTGGATTAGTAGAAGAGACCTTGAAATACTCTTGTCTAACGTCCTTAGCACAATGAAAAAGAAAAAAGTGGATAAAGAAAAAATGGACACTGGTTTTTGTGATTACTTAAGGCTGTAAAAATAGAAAAATATTTAGCGAGGGTGCTTCATCACCTAGTGCCTTAGACCAACTGGTTTGGGAGCCACTGCTAAAAGCCTTGGGTGTTGCAAAACTAGGAAGTACGCCTTAAAGTGCTAACGCATCTTGTAATCGGTTGTTGGTACCTCAAGAAGTATTAACAGTCGTATGAAGGATGTGAAAGCGAAATTTCACAAGTGCTTTGGACAACGGACAAGGGTATGATTGCTTGATTTGAATTTCCAAGTGTAGGGGTGACTTATACACACACGCAGGGGTATGTAATTGGAATTTAGATGAGAGAGAGGAATGAAGAATAGAACTTGTATCTTTAGTAGAGTTGATAAAAATTCCTAAGTGGAGATGGAACTCTAGAAGGAAAACTTAAGAAATGCCGAAAGCTAGGTAATTCTACAGGATATATATAATCTTAAGTTAAATAATGAGGAAGTGTGAAGAATACGGGTGGATAATTTGCGGGTCGACGATAATAGATTTCCTTGTTAGAAAACCTAATTAGAGAACAAAAGTTGAAAAGCCAAATTGATAGGATTTTGTGGGTGTAATCCGCTGAAAACCCTCAGGAGACAACACTCCTCCTATTAGGGACACCTAGAGGTTTAACGGCTTGTTGCATGAGCTCAGTGCAATCGCGTTTCCCTGCGAAAGTGCGGTTAGGTTTTTTGTAGAGAATAAAACAATAAGTTTGCTCGAGGGCGAGCAAAAGATAAGTTTGGGGGTATTTGTTCATAACATAATATTGCATTTTGTATTCCCCATTCTTATGCATTTTACAATGAAAACAGGTGCTTTTGACCCATGTCTGCTACATGTTACAGGTTACAGGTTCTTGGAACGAAAACAGTGAAAAAGACAAAAGACGACACAAAAAGAGACTTTTGACCAACAAATAGGAAGATCTTAGTCAAGCCTAAAAACGAAGAACGGTTCACCATCAACAAGGCGACGCAAGGTCCAGATTGTCATGGCAAACGGTTAAAAGATCGGTACAAGTGTTCACTGAAGTTCTGGAATCACTGCAGAAGCCCAACTGATCAAAAGAATAAAGAAACAAGAAGCCCAGAAAAGACAAACCAAGCCCAAGAAAAAGAAAATGATGATCCCATCATTGGGCCGCGGAACCGCGGCCCAAGCGCGCCCATGCCGCGGTTCCGCGGCTAGAAGAAGCCCATATGCAAAATATTTTTTACCAAAATACAGTGGCTGCGTTGACTGGTCTTTATAGGGCTATTTTTGTAATTGTAGACATGCGGATCAAAATGTAACCTAGGGTTTCCTATTCTCTATAAATAGGAACTCTAATCATTGTAATTTCTGATGCCTCCCTTGAATGAATAAAATTTAGAAATCTTTTGGAGAGCATCGGTGTTTATTCTCCATTCAGAAATTCAGATCTGACAAACCTGCATGGAAGATTGGAGGGATGCATCTGTAAGTAATTTTATTTCTTGTTCTAGTTTAGATTTTAATTCCTTGCCTTAGATGTTAGCTTTGGGAAAGACTTTTGAGAGATGAGATCTCTCATCCCTTTCTTACTCATCACATAGAATCTATAGGACTCCATGCATACATGCACATACCGCTCCCTACGGCACCCTATCCCTCGAGGTAGCGGTGATACCGTAGTATAAAGGCCCGGGTGTGATGTTTTCCATGGAGGTTAGGGTAAGGATCTCTAGAAGAAGGACAAGAACCTAGAGGAAGGAACACCTTCCCGAATGGATCCAATCCCCTTTATTGATAATTACCATAACTCCTCTTAGATCTTAATTTGGGTATAGAAAGCGTTGAGATTTATTTATATTTCCAAACCATTCCTAAACCTAACGCTAGCAAGATTTAGATCTAGATAATTTTAGTATAGATAATTTAGGTTTTTAGATTTAATAACAACTCCGAACACCCTTCGGAATTAACTCGTAAGAACGAATCGGAGATTCACAACATCCCTGTGGACCGACCCGTACTCACCGGCTAGCTTCAACCGACGCCGTTCTTGATTGCGGTTACAAATATTTTTGATCTATCTTTTAGAAAGCGCAAGCACGCTGAATCATTCCAATCAAATGGCGCCGTTGCCGGGGAAACGTGCGTAATTTTTTATTTTTACTATTTGTGTTGAATTCTTAGACGAGTCATATCATTATTAAAACAAAACTGCAAATTGTATATTTAACGATTATTGTGTGAATTTTTGCGAGGAAATCTGGAGTCACGGACTTGAGGAAACATGAGATCTAGGGTTCACACTTCTCTGGTAAGATTCTAACTCCCTTCTCTCTCCTCTAAAATCCAATACAATCTATTTTCTGCAAGATTCTTTGCAAAATATCGCCGCTTAAAAATCTTTTTGCAAAGTTTTGTTTTTCGGTTTGTTTTTGCATATTTTAATACGGATCTTTAAGGGGCAAGGACCAAATCAAGATTAGGTGGGGATTTCATCACCCTTCCTAAGCCCCACAAATCACAAACCAAGCATATAGATCAACCCTTCATTAATTTAAAAAATATCTAGACCAGACTCTAAGGACTGTCGCGCTCAATAAGGACAGAGGAAGGTCGTGGGTAATCTATCGTTTATCCGCATTATTTTTGTAGTGCCTAGGCAAGTGTGTCGAAGGCTAGTGGTTTTTAATTAGGCCCACGACGTGGTTCCTTCCCACTTACCTGGCACTTACCTGGCTACAAGGGTAGTACGAAGGCGGTAGAGGATTTATCCTGCGGCTTGTCCTTTGGAAGTCTAGGAGCGGTCTAGAGACTGGACCTAGGTAACCATAGTTCTAGGGTTGTGCATTTTTGTGATTTGTCTAAATCCGTCCTTTTTTTTAAAACAAACCAATTAATTTCTCTCCTTTTTACCCCTTCCCCCTTCTTCTCTTCTTATAATGGGTGACCTAAACAGAAGAACACTTGCCGAGTTTTGCTGTCCACAACCAGATATCTCTTGTTTTCGAAATCCCTTCGGTATACCGTCCGGCTCTTCCATGTCCTTAAGAGATCATATAGAACAAGCAGGAAGAAACAGTTGGCCACCTCAGTCTAGGTCTTATCAACCGTATCCTAATCCTACACCTGTTTCAGTTCATACCCAGAGTGAGGAAGCCCCTAGACGAATGTCCATTGCTGAGCACATAGCTAGGTCTAGAGGCCAAAGTTTCAACCCGGACCAATATCAACCATCACCACCACTGTCCGGAGAAGAGTTTGATATGCGGTTTGTATATAGCCAACCAACCAACCCATATCAATATTCTTCTTATCATAATATTGATCCTACTCCTATCCAAGTTCAGCAACCATTCTGTTCCTATCAATCCAATCCGACTTTTCCACCTACTCTAGACAGTTCTTCTAATCAGTCATTTGGGAGTTTTAATTATCCACAGGAATTTCAATCTTATACTGAAACCCCTTATCAACCCAAGACTAGTCTGGAGCAGACATTAGAAAAATATATGGAACTGACGAATCAAATTATGAAGGATTTGCGTAGTAAGACAGAACTGTACACCCTTCCTAATCAAACCTCCTCATTCCAAACCGAACTCCACAACTCCAGTTTCATAGATTCATCAAGTACAATGTCTGATAAGTTGTGTGACTTTGTAGTGTTTGATTTACCCAACTGTGAAGGGTCCCTTTCAAGTGAAACCATACCCAACCCTTGTGATCTCTACACCTCCACTCTTGAAACCAAACTGATTGAAAACCATACTTTTGATGAGGAGTTTGAGAATTTTAACCTTCACTTGAATGAGGTGATTGACATTGGGGATATATCGATTGATGAACCTGAAATTTTGGATGATTTTGTCCCACCAATTCATCAAATCCTTTCACTTCCTTGTGGTCATCATCTTGAGCCTTTAATTCTTCCCGAATCCCAAATATGTCTTGAAGTTGATGATAAAGGTATACCCGAAGATCAGATCAAAATACAGCCTCCATCATCCACATCTGGTTCAGCAACACTCGACACACCAATTTGTTTACCCATTTCACCTTCTACTTTCTCCGGTTCTTCTTCTGTTCCTATAGTTTCAGTGAGTTTTGATAAATCACAATCCGTTGATTCAAGTTCAATAATACCAGAAATTCAACTTGATTTGGATATTTTTGAAAAAGAGGTAGATAAGTTTTTCGAGTCCTCTACCTCAATAATTTTTGAATCAAGTAGGATAAATTCTGGCACAAAACTCCTTGACAGCAAAATGTTCAATCACACCATTGATAAAAGTTTTGAAGAACTTTTTGCTGACGAACTTGAATTTTTAAACAATACGGATTTTGTGATTGATCAATCTCCACTTTTAGAGGTTGAACCGTCACCATTCCTTCTTCCTAATCATTCACATTCCTCCTCATTCTTTCTTTTCTCTAAATTCAAACCCTTTCCGGACCACCTCTTATCCCTTCCCCACTTTTTCTTGACTCGATACAACGCATTCTTCCACCAACCTATACGATATACTGATAAAATCTTTGAATGGTTGGTGTTGACTTTTGGTCTTTGTAAAGTCTTACTTTGACCAAATGACTCACCCCCTCTTAAAATGATTCGTATTGTCTAACTCATGTTTGAGGGGGGATATATTTTTGGCTCTTGATCATAACTTTTGTCCTCAAATTTGTGAGCCAAAAATAAGTTTCAGGAAGGATTTTCACTTTCATATATTCTTGCCCCCATTAATAATTTCCTTCCAAGTCTACAGGTTTTTGAGCTTAACAGATGACATCAGTGAGGACACTGCTGTAAACAGGTTTGGGGGAGGTTTGTGCTTATTTACACATCAATTTGCATCATATTTTGCATAAGCACAACATTTTCAAAATTTTTAAAAAAAAAATTCTTTTATAACAAAAGAGTAGAAAGTGAAAAATTACATCCAAAAGATAGGAATAGTTTAAGAAAACCAAGAAAATTAGAAGTTTTCTTAAACGAACTAGTAATAAGTAGTTATGAGCTGTTGTCCCAAGGGTTAGTAAGATGAAGGAAGTCACTAATCTGAGGATAAAAATAAGTCTGAAAAATAGTTTCTATTCTGGAAGCCGAACATTTGAATGTTGATACCCTACTATATGCACTTACACACGTCTTGAAACTCGGGATAGTAGAGGATACCTTGAAATGCTCTTGTCTAAAAGCCAAAGTATGAAGAAAAAAAAATGAAGAAAATATAAAAATGGTGAAAAGAAAAAAAATGAACACTGGTTTTGTTATCGCCAAGGCAGCAATAAAAAAATATAGCGAGGGTGCCTCTTCACCTAGTGCCCTAAGGCCAACTGGTCTGGGAGTCACTGCTAAGCCTTAGGTGGTGCAAGACGAGGAAAATATTATCACCTAATCAGCAAGCACTTAAGTAATCGGTCTGTTAGTACCTCAAGAAGTATTAACGGTTGCATGAAAATGTGTGAGCAAATCTTAATATTCATTAAATTAAAAAGTACCAAGGCAGATGGACAAGAGTATGATAGCTTGAATTGAATTCTCCGAGTGTAGGGATGTTCTTTACACACACGTGGGGTTATATGATCAATGTTTGGATGAAAGGTAGGAATGAAGAATAAAGACGATGTTTTATTGAGGGATAATGTGATTTCTAACATTTTTTTCATGACTATTAAGATAGGGCTCATGACAACTGAAAAGCTAGTATAGTTGGAAACTCTTCTTTTCAAGGCCTTTCTTTTATGGTTCTTATCTTTATATGTAAATTTCACCATCTTTCTTTTGTTATTGGATTTTGTGGGTGTAATCCGCTGAAAACCCTCAAGAGACAACACTCCTCCTACTAGGGACACCTAGAGGTTTAACGGCTTGTTGCACGTGCTCAGTGCAATCGTGTTGCCTACGAAAGTGTGCTTAGCTTTCTCCTTTCTTTTTCTCCTTCTCTTGAATAAACTAGTTTGCTCGGGACGATCAAAGATAAGTTTGGGGGTATTTGTTCAGTTGATAAAACTGCACATTTAATATGACATTTTTCCTACTATTATTATATAATAAAAGATGTTTATTATAATATATGATACATATGAGGGTTTATCTGTAAAAATACTATTTTCATGTGTTTATATATTATAAATAACATTTTATAGGAAAAAGTAAGCATATAATATCCATGTAACATTTGGCCCATTTAAATATGCTTACCTTATTAAATACCTTTGACCAATTCTTAATGGTTAAGTTAATATCTCAATATAACAAACTCTACTAAATATTATTTGTTGAGATATTGTGCAGAATTTGCAGGGCTAAAATCAAGAAAATCAAAGTTGGAAAATCAAATCTACCAAAGATATTCAAGAAACTAATTCTGGTAGAAATGTAGAAAAGATTTTCAAAGTCTAGATACTCAAAAGATTACCAAGTGTTACAGATATGAAGCTACAAAAATTAGAGGCCATGATCTCACCAAAAGGGGGTGGATCCGCGGCCAAACCTATCCAATGGCCGCGGTTCCGCCGCGGATTTGAAGAGTTGAGATATGGGATTGTGATGGTTAGGATCCTAACAACTAGTTTTCATATTAGGAAACTAGGGTTCTAGCTCTGTGACTATAAATAAGGACCGAGAGCCTCTTGGAAAAATTATCAAGCCGAAGAGATCACGAAGCTCCCGACGCTCACGCATCCAGGCTGATCATCGACTGTTCGACTACCTCCCTAGGAAAGATCGAGAAGCAAATCAAGTTTTGTAATCATTTTCTATGGATTAAAAGTGTAGCTTGAAGGAGTTGATTAATAAAGGTAGTTTTTTTTATTTAATTGTTTTTTTTACATTATGTTCTCCCTCTCTTTCTTTACATCTTCTTCTCCCAACATGCGCGAGTAATTCTCCGCTTGTTAGGGTTCGCAGGATTAGGGTAGGTTAATGGGTGATGAAAATAATTAAACCCTTTTTAAGTCCTATAAAGTTTAGGAACTTTATCAAAATAATCATTAACATCCTAATCGGGCGCGCTAGCAATTCCTTGCTAGTTCCGACCGCGATTAGAGATTAGATTAATGATTGTTTTGGTAAAGGCTAGATATGAACGAAGTTCCGTGTCGAGATAAGGGTTAAGAGTGGGATTCCTTTTCCCTCCAGAAACCCTAATCTACACGCATCACCGTCGTTCTAGTTCTAAATCTATTAATGGATAAAAAGGGTAACTTTTAATTAATCTTCCATAACTACTAAATCCTAACGAACCCTACAAGCCCTATTATTATATTATTTAAATCTCTAAAATAATCTAGATCTATATTTTACATTCTTGTTTAAAGTAGATCTAGAAACTTTTCACAAAATTCTTTCTTCCTCCTCTCTTTTTCAACACATCTAAAGTAAAAGTAAAAGGTTCAACGTTTCCCTGAGGACGACCCGTACTCACCTCGGTCTAGCTACGCGCGACACCGTTCTGATTGCGGTTATTCTACAAACACTCTTTCGAACCAATCAATCTTCATACCCAGAATTTGCTAGGCTACTCACAAATATTTCATGGAGAATTTTTCAGCTATCATCTTCTTCAGACTTTGAATTTTCTCAAAATTTGGACCTTCTACCAACATGTCATCCACGTAAAGTGACAAAATAATGCAGTCTCCATCTTTGAAAGTCTGAACGTACATATAGTGATTTGATTCACATCGTACAAATTCTGTCTCTAACATAAACTGAACGAACTTAATACACCGCTGCCTTGGAACTTGCCTGAGAGCATACGAGCTCTTTCGTACTCTACACACCATACTTTTTTTCCTTCACCTCGTATCCCAGTGGCTGCATCATATAGATCTTCTCCTCCAAATCTCCATGAAGGAACGTCATTTTCACATCCAGCTGCCCTAAAGTGCAAATCCTCCACCGTCACGATACTGAGAATCACCCGAATTGATGTCACTTTCACCACTGGGAAAAAAATCTCTTGATAGTCAATACCTTACTGTTGTGCGTATCCCTTCATTGACAAGCGAGCTTTATACTATTTCACACCATTAGCCCCACCTTTTATCCTGTACACCCACCTAGGGCTCATTCAGGGGAGCGACGCCTGCCGTTCCCCCAAGCGTTGAGTGGCTACGACTGCTCAACGCTTCACCACTCCCAGTTCGGGGGGATCGACGATCTTTCCCAATGCTCAATGAGCTATGGGGAAGATGGTGCCCCCCCTTAAAAAAATTGTTGTTTTAGTTGTAAAGGGGAAGTTGGTGGTGCTCTTTAAAAAATTTAAATGGTAGGCCCTCTTTACTTTATTTTTTTAAAAATATATTTACCAAACATTGGTTTCACACCACTTAACCAAACACATCCCAAAATATGGTTTGGTTACAAAACCTTGATTTCATAACCATGGTTTTAAAACCATAGTTTCACACTGCTCACTTGAACTGGCCCCTGTTCAGTAACTTTTTTCAACCCTTGGGAAGCTTCATTAGATTTCATGTACGGTTCTTCTTCAAAGAATCCATCTCCTCATTCATAAATTGCTCCCACTGGTTGCTAGCACCGTCGCTTGTTACTTCTATAAGGGATTCGGGATCTCCCGAATCTGTGTACAAAATGAAGTCGGCAACAAGTCTATCAGGTATCCTCATATCTCGTGTAGATCTCCTTAGAACTGGTCGTTTTGATTGCTGAACTTGGTCACCAACCTGTTCTTGAAACAGATCGTATACTGCAGTCTTCTACAAATTCTGATCTCCACATGTGGGTACCTGATCGCTCTCTTGAGTTCCATTTAACTCGACGAACTCATGTACCGCACCATCCTTAGCATACTTCTCTTCTTTGTACAAGTGTTGCTCATCAAAAATGACATTCTGGCTTCGTATTATTTTCTTGCTTATGTAATCCCACAGCCGATATCCGAACTCATCTCCACCATACCTGATGAAAGCACACTTCCTAGACTTGGCGTCAAGCTTACTCCTTTCCGTCTTATCAATCAAAGAATATGCAATACAACCAAATATTTTTAGGTGCGAGTAATTAACCGGTTTACCTGACCAAATTTCTTCTGGAATGCCTCCGTCATGCGCACTTGCCGGACATCAGTTGATCAGATACACAGCAGCATCGATCACTGCTGGCCATATGAATTTTGGCACATCCGCATCCAATTTCATGCTCCGTGCTCGCTCTAGAATCATCATGTTCATCCTTTCAGCGATTTCATTCTGTTGCAGCGTCCCCGGTACCATCTTCAACCAACGAATACTCTTTTGTGAGCAAAATGCTTCGAACTCTTGCATGCAATATTTCCCGTCATTATCGGAAATAAGGCATATAACCTCCAGTCCCGTTTGGTTCTCCATCTGCGCAATCCAGTGTTTGAAAATACCAAACACAACGGACTTCTTCTTCATCACATACATCTATATCTTCCGGCTTGCATCATCGATGAACGTCACGAAGTACCGATTTCCTCCAAAAGATTCCATTGAGTCGGGCCTCATACGTTCGTATGCACCATCTCCAGTTTCTTGGTCTTTTTAGCTACACCTCTAATATGAAATTTGTGCACGCTTTGCTTTCCATAAACACAGCTCTCACAAAGTCCCAACTCCACCTTTTTTAGCCCTGAAAGAAGCCCCCTACTCTGAAGAATTTTCATGTTCTTCTCGCTTAGGTTCCCCAATCATTTGTACCACAAAGAATTCTCCGAATCTATCTCTGAACCCGTCGTTAATGCAATCGAAGCTCCACTGCTCCTACTGAGGGAATACAATGAACCACTCAACTTGCCTCTTGTAACCACCACCGATATTTTGGAAATATTCCGCTGAGAGTTCCGAAAACCGTCATGTAACCTTCGTTATCTAGTTGACTTGTGAAAATTAAGTTTTTCTTCAGATCAGGAATATGCCTCGCTTTCTGCAATTTTAGTTGACCTCCTTCTGACGGTTGCAAAATAATCGTCTCTTTTCTAACGATCTTATACGGCTGACCGTTTCTTACCGTTGCATGTCTAAGATCTTCTTGAACATAATCTCTAAAGTGATGCCGGCCTGAAGTGCAATAAAAGGATGCCGTCGAATCTAAGAACCATTTATCCGCATTTGTACTGTCATTCACCGATAGACAAAGCCCATGTTCCCCTTGTTCTTGTGTAAACACCACATTGGATTCCTTTTCATTTGCCTTCCCATCTAAATCGTTTTTCAAGAGTCTACATTCGTTTTTTCTGTGACACTTCTTTCCGCAGTTCTAACAGCCTCCTTGGATCTTCCCTTTCGATTTTCCCCGGCTCTTTAACTTGCCCATATTCTATTTCCCCCTTTCCATTGTTCTGCCGCTATTCTCCACTGAAAGTACAGAAGTTCCCAAACTCCCACTTACCGCCCGTAACATTTCAGAAAATATAAAATATTATTTTCGGAATTTAATATTAAAATAATATATTTCACGAAAACTGCTGATTTGCGAAATTGTGGTTTTCGAAAAAAGGGTATAAATATATACCAATAATTATGAAATAAATGGAGATTAAAATGATTTATTCATTTAAAAATAATTTTTAAAGGATTTGGCATTTTTAAAATTTATTATATGTCTTTAGAGATAAAGAAGGACGCGAGCTTTGGATAAAAACCCGATTAGTGCACTGCTAATCGCGATTAGGCCAAATCCGTGTTTCTACAGTTTTCCATGGTTAGTGCACCATGACATGTTACATGTTATTTCATTAGTGTTGTTTTATTGGGTTTATGTGTTTATTGGTTAAAAGAAAAAGAAAAGGGAAAAAGGTTTCATGATGATTATAGAGAGAGAGTGGGAAAAAGAAAAGGGAAAAAGGTTTCATGATGATTATAGAGAGAGAGTGGGAAAATGAGTGAATGGGGGTGAGAATAAGAGAGGAAAGAGAGAGAGGGGCAGCCACACCTTTCACTTTCCCCCATTACTTTCTTTCTTCATCTTCCTCCAACCTCATCTTTCTCCACCTCCAACCCATGAAATCATCTAAAAAGCTTCATCAAAACCCTAAACCCCTTTCATTAAAGTTGATCTCCTCTTCACCCTCTACACTTTGGACTTATCAATGTTGGATTTTGAGGACTTGGGAGAGCTAGGGTTTTGCTTGGCTACATCTATGAGGTATAATTCATTTCCTTTAGGGTAGTTCTAGTTTCTTGCATTCTAGTTTAGTTTAGAGGTTGATTTTGTGTGGAATTGTGATCTTAGAAAATCCTAAAGAAGGGTTTGAGTAATTATGATGAATTGATGATGGGTAGAGGCTGTTAACTAGACTTTGGTGGTGTTTTTACTGACCTAGAACAGAAAATAGAACCCAAACACGAACTTAGAACTTCCGACATTAGTAAATTTGACGATTTGTGAGGGTATTTGGAAATCTGGAGTGACCCGAGACAACTATTGAATAAGTTCCCATGACCATGAGACGTCCAGGCAAACATGGACCACCCCCTGAAATCTGAGCCCCTACTTTCTGGCCGCAGATTTATTCATATGGGCCGCAATTTTCGGCCATGTCGGGAGGAAATGCGTTGAATTTTGGTTGGTGAGTCCCTTAGGTGATACCTAGAGCAACCCTATATGCAAAATTGGCTAGTTTGACCTGAGTCAAAATCTGGGAGCACTTTGGTGTGTTTTTGGTTATGTTTTCCGTATTTTGGAATTCTTGGTTTTAGTATTTGATGTTGTATTTGGTTGTTGGATGTTTGTACATCAACGACAGGGGTTGCTTGATTGTTTTTGCACGCGTAGGCTATAGGTTCAAACTTTTGAGCGCACCGTGTGCCGTATCGGTTTTCCGGATTCGATTTTAATAGCGATTGGGATTGTGTATTATTGTAGGTACCTTCGCGTGGATTCCTAGGTGACGGAGCATGGTGTCATCGACTTCGGCAAGCAAGTATCAAGGTGAGTGGATCTATATCCACGGGGGAAGTCGGGTGGATATCGTATATCACCCCCGCACACTTTGATGGAAACCGATTTATATATAGATTATGGTTAATGAAATCTTTAATAGAAAACTATAGATAGAGTAAAAAGGTAGTTAGAGAACCATATTTGAAACTAAAGGATAGATAGGAGCGATATGATACGACTAGTATGTGATGACGGGACTTGAGAATGATATTTGATGATATTGCCGTTTAGGGTACTATAGGACCAGATAGTCGACGTGGATGTGTCATCCGAACCATACCTATTTCCTAACTGAAGAATCGTATGTATCTCTTAAACAGATATCTTGAGGGACGTTACGGATTTTTAAATGATATCTTTTTCTTAAAAACACCGTAGCCTCTACTTTCAAAACTACGATTCACATATTTCAAAAATTGTTTGTATGGTTCGGGTGTGTATGTTAGATTATATACTTATGCTTATAGTAAAGGTAGAATGTATACGTAAACTTGAGTTTATGTGAGATATAATTATGATGAAAATAGAATACGATTTGACATGAGATATGATGATATGTTGGTATACGGATGCGGGTCGATTGAGATGATTGTTACCTTGCCGGTCCCCTGATACGAGATTGTTATGGATGTGACCTGGGACATAGGTATATATATATATATATATATATATATATATATATAACGTCTTGAATCATGTGTGATATGTCGTACGAGACGTTAGGTCCATACCCTTCAATGTCGCATAGGTTGATAGGATCCATGATAGCTTAATGCCGCCGTACGTGATGAGTTTGACTTGAGGTTTGATCCATACCTTGACTAGAGGATGCCGTACGAGGTATTATACCATACGTGATATTGTGTGGCTAGGTGCCGATTGATAGATTCACCGACTCGGTCATGTTAGATACGTATACCCGTCAGCATTTGCATATGATTTACCTTATGCCGCATTCATGTTATTCTCATTGCGTCGCATATACGTGTGCCAGTACACTTACACCATTATCGAGGATGTGTATGTTACACATACACATAATTGCCGGCTCACACACTTCATCATCGATAATTGCCAAGTCACTACACAGTAGAACTTCTGCATCTGGATATGACTCCTTGCATGGTATACTTGCATACATACATATTGTACACCCATACTTTCATACATACATATTGTACACCCATACTTGCGTACATACATATGGTACACCCATAGTTGTGTACATACATATCGTACACCCATAGTTACGTACATACATATCGTACACCCATACTTGCGTACATACATATTGTACACCCATACTTGCATACATACACATATGCACCCCTATACGATATTGCATTCGATTTTGGAGATTTGGGAACCGCATGACATATTTTAAAACTGGATTCGTTTAAAAGAGCGGTTTTCCCTCGATATGTGCATATTACTGTTCCCTGTTGCATGATATACGGATATGCTTACATTTCTGTTATATGTCGCATACATCATGCTTTACGCTTTTACGTATTGAGATATGCTGTTTTCATGAGATTTCTGGATTTGAGAACCGTGGCTATTTCAAAAAGAAAGTATGTATTGTTTTAAAAACCTGGTTTCTCTTGATATGATATTTCAGTGCGTGCACCATGCGTTTTCTCGATTCTGAGACGTGTGATATGTGAAACCCGATTCGAGGTGGCGGATGATCCGTTTACGGGTTCATGGTGGACCCGGTATGGTACCCCGGGGCGAGAGAGAGATTTCGTATGGATGACGATGGGCCTGGCAGAGGGACTACTACCTACTGGTGATAGTATTTAGGCTCGGTGGATATCCGGAGGATACCGATCGGAGTCGAGAGATAATATGGGCCGATCCATACTGACGGAGCCCGTGGGCCGATCCGGACTGACGGAGCCCGAGATATGAGGATTTACGTGTCGAAACTGGACACGGGTTTCATGATGTTTTCAAGTGTCGATGTTGGACACTCAGGTTCTATGATCTCGATGTGTCGCGAGGGACACACATTGATTATATCCTCATACTTTCATGCTTATGCTTTTATGATATTTACATGCATGATGTTGTTATGTCATTGGTTGACACGTGGACGAGATTCACATGCATACATACATTGATCATATTGTTGGGTGATATCCACATGCTTATAGGCATTGATTACCTTGTTGGCACATATACATATACGGTCACCCTAGATATCATAGTATTATCTTTATGATATAGTTGACCTAGAAGTCGTTGTTTATTCGATTTCTACTTGTTGATGTTTTTCTACCCACGAGTTGGAAACTCACCCCCGTTGTGCCACAGTTCTTGCTGGTTGACCGCATGGATCAGTAGCGGCTTCACTGGCACACAGTTGCATTTGGGTGTTCTGCTTTGGAAGGTGGGACATTGTATCATACCCACTATTGTATTTATATTTCATTTTGTATCTAGTCAACTTCATCAGTCAAAATTAGTAATTGTATAAGTAATGAGACTTAATGAGTTTGGGGTTGCGAGACTTAGAGCGAGGGGTTTTCCACTACTTGTGATTTTGATGTCTTGCTTATTTCTTTATCTTTTGTAGTGAATTCGCCGTTGGGCGTCGTATACTTATATTTACTGTCTTGCGTGGTTGTGATCCGCCTGTTGGCGAAGTGCTAGCTCCCGCTTGGGGATGCCATTATTCTTGTTATGTATTTGTGGTTTTGGATCAAAATATACAAAAGAGATGCTGCCCAATTTATTTTTAAAAGACGAAACATGTTTTCAAACTAGTAAATTTCACTTGCATTTTCATGTTCCTTTTATATGCATTAACAAAACTTGATTTCATTATACTTTTATTTCAAAACTTCACCTCCTTTATTTTCTTAAAAATGTTTAGATTTCCGGGTTTCAGCTTACTTGAATTACGTACGCCTTTAGACGTTGCGTGATTTAAGTGCTGGTCACGAGCTAATATTTCGGGTCGTGACAAAGTTGGTATCAGAGCGCTAGGTTTAACCTTGGTTCGAATCTATGTTTGATTATGCGGGTCTAGGGCGGGTATGTATTTTGGAACCTAGGCTTGACCTTACGGAACTTAGACTTGAACATGGCGTATTAGACCCGAACTTTTGTTACATAGGCTGACCCTGATTGATGGAGTAGGTAGCTTGGGTAAAGTGACGTACCGTACGTATGTTCCGCGGCATATTTGCGATACGATACTCCGCTTAAGAAACCTTAGGATGTATATATTTTGAGAAACTTGATTCTATTCGTTTCCGTGATCATACTCTCGTTGATGCTGTTCCTTCCTATGATCATGTATCCGTTCTGGATCTGTCGTTTCCTATCATGCCTTGGATCTGTTTTCTTTGATACTCGATTGAGGTTCCTGTTTGTTATATGTATGCCCTAGAGGCCATTACTGTACATTGGATGTATATTGTAGTGGATGCTGGGACATATATAGGTAGGACTTTCTTGCTCGACATGATAGTACGCTATCTGGTTGCTCTTTATCTTAGCATGTATACTTTCTGTCTCTCTGATTACATGTTGATAAAGCCCTTTGGATGTGCAACCGACTTCCAGGACTATGATGAAGATCATACTAGTGGAGCCTGGGTAGTCAATGAGTACATCCTTCATTGTTCCTAGTCGTGGGAATATCGAGACGGGGCATCGATATTCCAGAGTAGACTAGCGTATATCTTCTCGACCCATGTGATGGGCGATGGATGATCCCATATCCATTGGTGTTTGACATCGGAGATGGTATGCGGGTGCTCAGTGGAGACTGGGTACACTGAACGGACTCGCCGAGAACTCCCAGATGGTATTATACCTTACGTCAGATGGCAGTTCTATGGTGACACTGGTACAGCTTAGTCTGTTGACCCGAGATCGTCATAGAGTCTTGTGTGTCTCCCACTGTGCTTTGATTTCCACCCTACCACGGCTCTACTGAGTTGTGCAAACAGGTGATTTTTGGGTACAGTCCCGATTCACATGGAGGCAATGAGCGATAGGAGGTGATTCGTCTCTCCCAATATTGGGGGTTGATGTTGTGCTATGCTCGACTGGCCATAACAGGAAATCCCTGGCCAGGGTTGCAGTGATATACTGGTAAGAGTTATCAGTAGTTTCATGAATGTTATGGACCTTACGTCGGCATGACTTATCAAGCTACTGGGGTCTGACGTTTACCACCCCTAGGCGAGATATGCGACATATCAGACGAACAGACCGGACTGTACGGTAAGTGTTACTGGTTGGATTCACAGGAGTATGAGCGGGCTTGCTCGTCGATCTTCTGATCGCTCAATACCCGGGTGGCCGTTACGTTTAGCAGACCGCTTGCGGCTTGTGGATGCTTGATATGATCATCATCTGCTACCGGCGTATTGACGAGTCTTTAGAGTCCTACACAGAGGTTTCCTGGCTCAAGCAAAACGAAATAGGAGCACGTATGAGATATGTGCGGGACCGAGAATAATGCGTGTATGTGATACCGTATTCTATTATCGCGATGAAAGTATCGAATGGTCATATGAGATATAACCTAGTTATCGAATCAAGGATTAATTCGATAAGCCGATACATTGGATACTAGTCGGTTATATGCGATATGACCGGATCGTTAGATCAAGTGTTGATTTAATGATTTAATGTATAATTATATATTTGATATATTACTTTGCATTAACTAGTATTGGTTCACTTTAAATGGATTTTCTCACTTGATTTGCACATTGTATATGTGATATATTTTTGTGCACTTGTTTGTATCATGTTTTATGATACATGCAAACTTGGGTTTGTGTAAATACTTAAACCATGTTTAGTGAATGGTTAGGGTTTCTTTTCTCTTATTTATTTATCTATTTATTTTTGTTAAAAGATAAGGAAAACAAAATGGTTTCTTTTGGAACTTTCTTGATGCTTCAAGCATCTTTGACCTAATGACCATTTTGTCTTCATCTCCTAACCCTAACCATTCCACTAACCCTAGTTTAGTCTCTACACCTAACCAAGGTTGGATTATGATAAGAATGAGTTGGATTTTCCTTTTTAAAATAATCCTTTTTATTCTATCATATTCTTTCTTCATCATCTTCTTCATGAGCAAGAAAGAAAAGCTTGCTTCATCAATGGCAAGTGATGAAATCATGTGAGAAATCCAATTCCAAAGTGAACCCACTTCCTATTTCTTCATCCTCTACCTCTTATCAAGTAGTATGGGGTGTTTCCTTCACAAGTTTCATGACTTGGTGAAGTGGGAGTTTGATCTTGTGATGCCTCGACGTAAATCATCTTCGGCATCGAAGCCGACGACCAAGCCCGCCTATTTTTCCGATGAAGCCGATGCTAGAGTCCGGAATCCGATTTGCACAGCAGAGGGACATCATCGCGGAGCTTAGGAAGTGGTGGATCGGATCTACAAAGGTTGTACCCCCTTTCCTTTTAAGTTAAAGTCGTTTACTTACATCGCATAGCCTATATATCTAGTTAACGATCCGTGTTAGGGTTTCTCGGCACTCATAAAATTTAAATTAGCTATGTTTGATGCCTTGTGAGACTTCATTAGTGTGCCTAGGATCCCTACAGTGGTATCAGAGCCTAGCTAGAGCCTTAGGCGATGCGTAGATGGAGTTAGAAGTCCGATCGAACCAAAACCCAAACCCAAAAATGCTCTCTGGACATTTTCTAAAATCGTGGTTTTTTGAGAATTAAAAATATTCAGAAAACTCAGTAGAAGATTCTAAGAATTATTGTATAAAACGGGACCCATGAATCGATTATAGTGCGGCGGAACCGCGGCATTAGCATGCCTAATGCGGCGGTTCCGCGGCGACTTAGTCTCTTCAGACATTTTCTTCTGCACAGTAATTCTTATAATTTGTTTCTGGTTTTTCTGGGAATTTTTAATATTTATTCAAGAGTTGAATTTTCTGGGTTGTATTGGGGACTCGGGGTTTTTGATCGGATTGTCTAATTTTGTCAGTGTGTTTTTCCGGGTAATTTTAGAATATGTTAAAAAGTTCGACCGGATATAAATACCCACTTTTTCCCCTGCCGGGAAATTTCCAATTGTTGGATTTTTCCGTAGTTTAACGACGTTCTAAGTAGTGCAAGTAACGCGATGGACCCTCTAGAAGACAACAAACCTTAACTCGATTATGTGACCGTCTTGAACTGCCCTTTGAACCTTAGGGTTTGGGGCAGTACGGCGTGCCACATGTGAGGCGTTGGCTTGACCCTTCTACGGTTGGACCGTTGGTACTGAGGTACGAACTGAATGTTTTTAGACTTATTTCATGTGTTGAGCTGTATCGGGAAATCTTGGGTGTTCGATTGTTCGATCGGAAAGTTTAACATTTTCTATTTATCCGGAATGTGATACAATAATTGGAATTCACAAATAGTTATGAGATAACTAATATGAATGTTATAAACATAGCAGTTTAGTCTCACTTGATCGGTTGCCACGGAATTTTGATGCGATTAAAAGTCCGTCGCAATCACGTAGTGTACGCGGATACTCGCTGGGTAAACTTAATAGACAGCCTCGCCCCATAGCCCCGACCAAGTGACTATAGGAGAACCCCGTCGCCGAAAGCATCCGTTCGGGTGCTCGAGGCAGCGGTGTTCCGCCTTGGTGCACTTCGTCGACGGTATCGGGGGTGCGGCCACCTACTAAAGTTTGCGACGAGCATTCGATCAGAATGTCGGGAATCTTGTTGAATTGCCCGACTTGATATTGAAAAGTGTTTTCAATAATGAGACTAAAATGCGGGGTTTATAATTGTTAGGCATGCGATGTCTAAGGAATTCATTTGATTAGGCATGCGATGTCTAAAGATGTTGCGGATTCCAACTGTTGTAGTTTTACACTTTCTTTTCTGTGACCGTAAGTGTAATATGTGATATCGCCGGTTTCGTTGCTATATGTCAACGACAATTGGGATGCGCATATTTACTTACGTTGATGACATGTGATGTTATGTGTTGCTGGATATGTTATATTGGATCGTCGTGTTTGAATAGCCGGGGGTTTTTATGTGAGATGAGTGTTTTTCATTTTTTATTCATGTAAAAACTTGTATGTAATATTCTTTTATTGGGGCACTTTCAGGTTGCGGAAGTTGTCACCGTTGATATATATTATTTACTTTTCCGCATTAGGATAGACCCAAGGAGGGGAGCACAAGTAACCGGGTTCTGGGGTCCAGTGGGAGACCAACTCGAGGAGTCGAGTCAGGGTCTCCTAACCCTAGAATTGGTAGGGTTGCTTGCCTCTCTCGTAGGGGTCTTGGGGTGTGGGATTGGCTATTCATCACGACCGTGGAATCCGTGTTTTATACTAGCTCGTATTGAAAACACGGACGTCCTAGTATATCCAATATTTCATATGATATTTTCTGCTGCGTTATCTGTGATGTGATCATGTGATGTTCTGTGATAGATATAATATATAGTATATATGATATATTATATAGACGTTACTTATGTTTTAAACCCGCGCTAGCCCTGCCCCGCTCTGCCGTTAGTTACCTAACCTAACGGTGCACGAGGGGACATCGAGGCGAATGCGGATGGCATAAGTGTACGTCATATTTATCTGTGATGTTTAGGTAATTTAAATGATGGGATATTCATTAATGAGATTAATGAAAAGAAATAAACCTAATTGATGTTGTGGAATCGAATTTCAAAATAAAACCAGGTAGCTACAGTTCTTGCTTTGCATCGCGGCGGATGGCATAAGTGTACGTCATATTTATCTGTGATGTTTAGGTAATTTAAATGATGGGATATTCATTAATGAGATTAATGAAAAGAAATAAACCTAATTGATGTTGTGGAATCGAATTTCAAAATAAAACCAGGTAGCTACAGTTCTTGCTTTGCATCGCGGTGTTCCTTGTAGAACATCCTGCACCTTATTCGATAAGGAAAGGACCGAGATCCCTTCACCGGAAGTGACTCCTTTAGCAATAACTGGCAGATGCTACAACTCTCGGTTTGTCTTTTGATTGCTTCTATAGTTTCTGCTTTCCACAGTGATATATATGATATATCCCGCACCTCATTCGACGAGGAAAGGGCCGACGATCCCTTCACCGGGAGTGACCCCTTTAGCAAAACTAGAAAAGCCTAAAAAACATTCCATTTTAAAACCATTTGATTCCGCAACGAGATCAAGTTCAAAGCGTTAAAGGTTTTCACAAAAACCATACGCAACCCTCCGTCATTTTAGGAAGTAGAGTACTTACTATTCGTGCTGTGTTTGTTGACCATAGTCAAGGCACAGTGTACGGTAGCTAAGTGATGTCTTCCTACACCGCATATGATGCGATTAGTTAGGACAGTTGCGTGACTTTGTTGACCTTAGTTAAGGGTCATGTGGGTGGGTCTAATTAATCACGAAATGACGGGTAGAACTTGACTAGTGCTTATGATTTGTTGACCATAGTTAAGGTCATAGGTGCTAGGGGTAAAAACCTTTATCGGGAGTTTCAAGCGTTGAAATTTGCAATGAGATTGCATACCTTCTATGTGATAGTTGGATCCTGATACCCACTGCGAGTAATTATTACTCCTGGGAGAATTTTGCACTTTGCAAATAGCCGATCAAGTAGGTGTCTAGAAAGGTGTCAACGGGGTTACGCCTCTGGGAAAACGAGGTTTACAGTAATTAGGTCCGTGCGTAAGCACGGGGAACCTCCCTCAAAGTACCGACACTGGCCTGGCTGAAAGATTGGCGAACTTGTAGAGTGTAATTAATCCCGGCTAGTCTTTCCTTTTAGGGTTTGAAGGAAGATTTGATAAAAACAGTGGGAGCCATCCTGATTAGATAAAATATATAACCAATCTGATCTTGCAAGAGCGCACGCTGAGTGTTTTCTTCTCTCTCTCTCCAGGTAGCGACCATATCACGCCTTAATCAAGATAATAATATGGATGTATTGACCGAACCCGCTTGTTATACTGAGCTGGGGAACGTTGGTCCCGCTCCAACTTATAACTGTTATAAGACCGAGCAGGAAATAGGGGAATACCAGAATTCCTATGCCGCTCAAACGAAGAAAGTGCATATGATGCATCTTCTTCAGGTGTGTTCGTTACACAGAACTGTTTCTCAGTATCCTCTGCATCCTGGGTATTTGATACCGGATCAGGATCCGAGATATGTAATCTGTTACATAGGGCTATAAAAAGGTAGAAAAACTGAGAACGGGTGATAAGTTTCATGAGACAGAAAACGGGGCAAGTGTTGCAGCCAAGTCTGTTGGTCACTGTCACCCTGTATTAGCAATACATTGATTCTGAACAAATGCTATTAGATACCGAACCTGATATACAAATTCTTATCAATCTCTTTATTTATTAAAGAAATGATAAAATTTTGTATTGATGGATAATGTTTTGAACATTTCCTATATCAAAAGTTGATCGGTTCAGGCACGTTATCTAAAAACATTGACGTTCTAAATAAAACTACAGTTCCTAGTATACAGAACACACACAAGAGGAAGAGTTCAGAAATGAACGAATCCTTCTTGAGGCATTGTAGACTAGGTCACATCAATGCGACCCGACTGGCTGAAGTTACATTTTAGATCCATATTTAAATCAGTTTGAATTTACATCTTGTGAAACTTGCTAGTCATGTCATAAAGATTAGATGACCATAGCCCTGTTTATTAGAAACATAAAAAGAGTTAATGAACTCTTGGGACTGATACATGATGATGTATGTAAGGTCTCCTGTCTACACATGCCAGGACTGGTTCTTTATACTTCATTATATTCTCTGATAATCTTTCAAGATTCAGTCATATGTTTCTGTTGAAACATAAGTCCGAAGCTTTTGAGGTATTCACAGAATATAAGTCAGAAGTAGAGAACCAATAACCGGGTATAAGTATTATGTCCTATGATGAGATCAGGGAGGAGAATACTTGTGCATAGAATTCCTGGACTATTCTAAAAGAAGAATGAGATTCTCTCTCAGTGTTACTCCTCTGAATGCACCACAGCACAACGGTGTATCGGGGTGGAGCAATCGCACAATATTAGATATGGTGTGCTCTATGATGAGTACTACCGAGTTTCCTATTTCCTTTTGGGAGTTATGCACTTATGAGGTTGCATACCTATTAAATAGGGTTCCAATCAAATCAGATCACTGTCTACCACTCCATATGAGATATGGTATGGGAAGAGCCTATCTCTTAAATAAGTTAAGATTTAGGATTGTCCGGCCTATGTCTAAAGCAAAATCCGAACAAGATCGAGGCAGGATCAGTTCTGTAGAACTGGAAAGGTTCCAGCTATACAAAACTGCAGTTGATGATTTGACAGAACCAAAGGATTCTATAGTTCCCGACGAACCTCAGCCTCTCCGCCGATCTAGTAGGGTTCCTCATCCGCCTGAGAGATACCTTGGTTTCTCGATGACAGTGGGAGCGAGGAATGCATCATGAGATGATGACCCATCTAGTATCGAGCAGGCCATCGAGAGTAGAGACTCTGTAAGAATGGCTGGATGCTTAGCGATCTGAGATGGAATCCATATGCACCAACAAAGTATGGACTTTGGTTGCGATATCTGAAGGGTTAAATCCCCATCAGGAGAAAGTATATCTTGAGAAGATTACTTGGTGTAGATGGAAAAGTTAAGACTTTCAAAGCTAGACTTGTTAAAAGGTTTTCGTCATCGACCAAGAGTGGAAAATGATGAAACCTTTTCCAGGGACTATGCTTAAGTCCATCCAGATTCTACTTACCAATGCTACATACCATGACTGCGATATCTGGTGGTTGGGTGTCATGACTGCTTTTCTAAATAGTGATTTAGAATAGAAAGTCTATAAGTACACAGCCAGAGGGCTTCATAAACAGTGGGAGCAGCGGAAACATGTGCAAGTTGCTTTACAGGATAAAGCAGGCATCGCGGAGTTGGAACATCTGTTTTGATGTGGTAGTCAAAGAGTTTGACTTCATCAAAATGGTAGATGAACCTTGTATGTACAAAAGGGTAGTATGGAGTATGGTAATGATCCTCGTAGAGTACGTAGATGACATGCTCTTGATAGGAAATGAGTTTCCTATGCTACGATTGGTCGATCTCCTCTTATCACATAGATTCTCCATATAGGATCAAAGCGATACCTCCTAAATCCTGAGATTTGGGTCTATGAGATGGATCTAAATGGATGTTAGGATTCTCACTAGCTATAGTGAGATGGTATCAGTTGATCCTGGGGAGAATCACTGGAAAGGTTCCAGGGTGATAAGGACGACTGAATGTCAGTCGCGGGCATTGTCTTTACCCTTAGTAGAGGGACGGTATGTTGGAAGAGTTCAAAGCTAGATACCGTGGCAAACTAGACGATAAAGGCTGGTAACATCACTATTATAGATACTACCAAAGAGGCAGTTTGGGTGTATATTGGTTCATAAGATGAACTAGGTTCCTACCATTGTAAGACAATGGAAGTGAGGCTTTGGCCCAGGAACCCTGATCCCATCAGTGACCCAGACATATTCTGAGGAAGTATCATCTGATCAAGGAGATAGTTGATCTCCGGGGTGATCGAGGTTAGGAGAGTAGACTCAGAGGACAACACGGCGGATCCACTCACGAAGGCCTTTTCCCAGAGAGAGACTCCTATGGGATGGTTGAGTATTAGATACTGCAACTACTGCTACAGATGGCCCTAGTGCAAGTGGGAGATTGTTAGTTATATGTATGCCCTAGAGGCCATTACTGTACATTGGATGTATATTGTAGTGGATGCTGGGACATATATAGGTAGGACTTTCTTGCTCGACATGATAGTACGCTATCTGGTTGCTCTTTATCTTAACATGTATACTTTCTGTCTCTCTGATTACATGTTGATAAAGCCCTTTGGATGTGTACTCGACTTCCAGGACTATGATGAAGATCATAGTAGTGGGGCCTGGGTAGTCAATGAGTACATCCTTCATTGTTCCTAGTCATGGGAATATCGAGACGGGGCATCGATATTCCAGAGTAGACTAGCGTATATCTTCTCGACCCATGTGATGGGCGATGGATGATCCCATATCCATTGGTGTTTGACATCGGAGATGGTATGCGGGTGCTCAGTGGAGACTGGGTACACTGAACGGACTCGCCGAGAACTCCCAGATGGTATTATACCTCACGTCAGATGGCAGTTCTATGGTGACACTGGTACAGCTTAGTCTGTTGACCCGAGATCGTCATAGAGTCTTGTGTGTCTCCCACTGTGCTTTGATTTCCACCCTACCACGGCTCTACTGAGTTGTGCAAACAGGTGGTTTTTGGGTACAGTCCCGATTCACATGGAGGCAATGAGCGATAGGAGGGGATTCGTCTCTCCCGATATTGGGGGTTGATGTTGTGCTATGCTCGACTGGCCATAACAGGAATTCCCTGGCCAGGGTTGCAGTGATATACTGGTAAGAGTTATCAGTAGTTTCACGAATGTTATGGACCTTACGTCGGCATGACTTATCAAGCTACTGGGGTCTGACGTTTACCACCCCTAGGCGAGATATGCGACATATCAGACGAATAGACCGAACTGTACGGTAAGTGTTACTGGTTGGATTCACAGGAGTATGAGCGGGCTTGCTCATCGATCTTCTGATCGCTCAATACCCGGGTGGCCGTTACGTTTAGCAGACCGCTTGCGGCTTGTGGATGCTTGATATGATCATCATCTGCTACCGGCGTATTGACGAGTCTTTAGAGTCCTACACAGAGGTTTCCTGGCTCAAGCAAAACGAAATAGGAGCACGTATGAGATATGTGCGGGACCGAGAATAATGCGTGTATGTGATACCGTATTCTATTATCGCGATGAAAGTATCGAATGGTCATATGAGATATAACCTAGTTATCGAATCAAGGATTGATTCGATAAGCCGATACATTGGATACTAGTCGGTTATATGCGATATGACCGGATCGTTAGATCAAGTGTTGATTTAATGATTTAATGTATAATTATATATTTGATATATTACTTTGCATTAACTAGTATTGGTTCACTTTAAATGGATTTTCTCACTTGATTTGCACATTGTATATGTGATATATTTTTGTGCACTTGTTTGTATCGTATTTGATGATACATGCAAACTTGGGTTTGTGTAAAGACTTAAACCATGTTTAGTGAATGGTTAGGGTTTCTTTTCTCTTATTTATTTATCTATTTATTTTTGTTAAAAGATAAGGAAAACAAAATGGTTTCTTTTGGAACTTTCTTGATGCTTCAAGCATCTTTGACCTAATGACCATTTTGTCTTCATCTCCTAACCCTAACCATTCCACTAACCCTAGTTTTGTCTCTACGCCTAACCAAGGTTGGATTATGATAAGAATGAGTTGGATTTTCCTTTTTAAAATAATCCTTTTTATTCTATCATATTCTTTCTTCATCTTCTTCTTCATGAGCAAGAAAGAAAAGCTTGCTTCATCAATGGCAAGTGATGAAATCATGTGAGAAATCCAATTCCAAAGTGAACCCACTTCCTATTTCTTCATCCTCTACCTCTTGCCAAGTAGTATGGGGTGTTTCCTTCATAAGTTTCATGACTTGGTGAAGTGGGAGTTTGATCTTGTGATGCCTCGACGTAGATCATCTTCGGCATCGAAGCCGACGATCAAGCCCGCCCATTTTTCCGATGAAGCCGATGCTAGAGTTCGGAATCCGATTTGCACAGCGGAGGGACATCATCGCGGAGCTTAGGAAGTGGTGGATCGGATCTACAAAGGTTGTACCCCCTTTCCTTTTAAGTTAAAGTCGTTTACTTGCATCGCATAGCCTATATATCTAGTTAACGATCCATGTTAGGGTTTCTCGGCACTCATAAAATTTAAATTAGCCATGTTTGATGCCTTGTGAGACTTCATTAGTGTGCCTAGGATCCCTACAGTTCCTGTCATCATGGTTTGAGCGCAGTTTGAGCTGCTGCTAGTGTTGCGGTCAGGGCGAGCTCGTCATGGACAAGGACCGACCATCGTGTTTTCTAGTGACACGGGAACATCTCGAGTTAATATTTATGTTGTGACCTCTCTGATGAGGCGAGTGTTTGGTTTTGCACCGGATGAGCGGGCCATTGATAGAGCTGCCAGTTGCTATAAGACTGTTGATGTACAGCCTACCTTGGAGATTGTGATGTCGCCTACCGTGCAGACAGATGACCCAGCTGTTGCTGAGATTGATATGATGTCGCTACCAGAGCTTACGTGCCAAGATCGCTGGAGCTTTTAGGCAGAGATACGATAGGTGATAGCTATTCCATTTTGAGTTGATAGACGAAGGCGATTCGTCAGATTTGATGCGCCGACGCAGGCCCAGTTGAGTTGAAGATTTTCAGTGTGGAGAGTCTTACTCAGATCTAGAGCAGACCGATCCATAGATGACCGTTGATATATCGTCCTTCCTGGAGGATTGAGGCATTGTTTAGCATGCAGGCGAAGAGTATTCACATGTTGTATAGGCGAAGCTAAAAAGTTCGAACGAGTGTCAGAAGCCCTTTTTTTCCAAGTTTAAAGTGTTAGGAGGAACATGCAAGTGATTCTGTGGACTCTCTAGAAGAATGAAACCCTAACTCGACATGATGACCATGGAACCGCTTTTGAACCTTAGGTTTTGCGGCAGTTTAGCGGTGCCATCAGTGAGGCTTGGGTTTGCCCTTCTACGGCTGGTCCAGAGGTACTGTAGTATATACCAGATATTTTTAGACTGTGCTCAGGTGTTGAGATTTCGGGGAATTATGGAAATTTGACAAATTGATCGAAATTTTTAACGTCGTCCGGATATCATGTGATAAGAGAACAGTAAGCTGACCAGCTTCGGATAGAGGACCTCACCCAGATGCGCAGTGAGTTGATCGAGGACGGACGAGTATTGAGTATTCCTCCGATGGTTGGGACGAGTTCCCGAGGACGTGTTCGGCTAGATATCTTCTACAGAGTGATGAAGATACCGAGTTCATGATTTTGAGTCCGTGTGAGAGATTTCGGATTGACCGTGGTCGAGAACAGTTGCAGTGCGCAGATAGTATGACGTGACATCGAAGTGGACGATGATAAAGACGAATGGAACAAGAGGTTCGTGCGAGATGCTGATGAGCTATGGTTACTCCCCGTTGAGATTAAAGATCGGATATGTCTACAGAGGCGATGGGATACGACCAGTTCCCGAGAAGATGTTATGCTGAGAACGCAGATGTCCAGAAAGCGAGAAAGGATTATGAAAGAGTACAGCCTCCGTACAGTTCGGTATAGGAAAGATTGGAAGAGACCCTGAGCAGGTTCCTTCCAGGACACT
Source organism: Agapanthus africanus (assembly GCA_030015575.1). Taxonomy (NCBI): domain Eukaryota; kingdom Viridiplantae; phylum Streptophyta; class Magnoliopsida; order Asparagales; family Amaryllidaceae; genus Agapanthus; species Agapanthus africanus. The sequence continues at coordinate 92,929,776 of JASDDO010000024.1, read as the reverse complement.
GCTGCAACAAGAATTGCACCGAGGATCAGATGAGTGACGTATATTCAGAGGGCCAGAGGCCGACGCTAGAGACGTGCTGCTGTACGAGTGGTCGTGATAATTGGCCGAGAGATGACCAGAGGAGTGCCAGAGCGGGATCGTTTCCGTTAGCACACCGGACCGGGCCGACGAGCCGATGGATTGGGAGATTTGTAATCCATAGAGAAATGAGGACCTAGAGACAGAGGACGCCAGACCGTGAGCAGGAGGCAAGCGGATTTTCTTGTTCTACCAGTTTTGGGCGCACCGGCATTTTTCGACATTATAGGAGGTGTCCCTCATTGTTATTTATTGCGATTTGCGTTGTGATCCGAGTATCACGCTTATATCGCTTGGATTTGAGTTTTGATAATTGAGTTTCATGATATTATTTTCGTGCACCATGGCTGCACCTACTGGGTATTCACCTTTTGTGCATAGTTATTGCACTTGATATATGTTTTTATACACCGTTGTGATGGTTTATGATTTTTGCATGTCTATTGCACTTGATATGGATTTTGTGTCTTGGCTGCACATGTTTATGATTTCGTGGATTTCATACAGTTGCCTTGATTTTGTGCATGTGGTACGCACTCGATTTGATTTTTGCACTCGGTATAGATTATATATGCTTGCAGTGAATTGATACGTGTTTTGTGCACTCAGTTGCACACGTTCGTGATTTTGCACACCTAGGTACACTCGGCGTGGCTTTTATACGCATTTGAGTTATTAATGCGTTTTCATGCACTTGTTGCACCCGATTTGTATTTCGTGCACTGGACGCACTAGGTATTTGTATTTCGTGCACTGGATGCACCGTATTTGTATTTCGTGCTCTGGATGCACCGTATTTTTATTTCGTGCACTGAATGCACCGTTTTTGTATTTCGTGCACTTAAAGCACAAGATTTGCATTTCATGCATTTGTTGCTCTAAATTTTCATTTCGTGCAATTGTCGCACCAGATTTATGTTTTTGTGCATTTGCTGCACCAGATTCGTATTTCGTACATTTTTTGCACTAGATTTACATTTTGTGCAATTGTCGCACTAGATTTATGTTTTTGTGCATTTGCTACACCAGATTCGTATTTCGTACATTAGTTGCACTAGATTTGCAATTCATGCATTTGTTGCACTAGACGGGTATTCGCGCATTAGTTGCACTAGATTTATACTTCGTACATTGGTTGCACCTGATTTATGTCCTTGAGCATTCGTTTTACCAGATTTGTATTTTCGTGCGCGTTTGTACTTGATGTTCGTTTTCGTGCTTGCTACTGCACTAGATGTTTTATACGGACTTGACGCGCTTGGGTTAGATTTTTGCGCATATTAGGCGCTTGATATTGGATTTTGTGCGCCTCGGATGCACTTGAGCGAGATTTTACTCGTGCATGTTAGGTGCCCTTGATTTAGATTTCATTTGTGCATGACGGATGCAGTTAATTTGGATTTTCGTGCATGTTAGTTGCACTGGATTGAGATTTTCCGTATACTCTAGATGCACTAGATGATGTTGTCGTGCACACCCGTTGCACTGGACATATGCTTTTGTGCACACCCGTTACAATTAGTTTTGGGCTTTTGTGCATATTGTGGCACTTGTATTTGGAGTTGATTTCTGTGTGCACCAGACGCACGTGATTGTGGGATACGCCTTTTGAGACTGATTTTGCTTTTGAGTATCTTGTTTTCATGATGGGCACTATGTCATGTAGTATCCGAACAGAACAGATCTGAGGAAAGTACCTGAGTATTTTGCATGCATTAAAAGTTTACCGGAGGTTTTCAAAAGGGGCTATAGTCTCTCTATTACTTACGCGTCTGTGAGCGACATGAACTTTTACAAAAAGAAAATCTTTTAAGATATTTTGAAAAAAAACGACGGAACGTATATTTAGCAAAACATATATGGACATATATTATTATTTTACAAATGAGCGTCCGTCACTTATGCCGTGAGTTACGCATCACACGTCGATTCATGAAGGATTTTGTATGTATTTTATTCAAATCTTGGAGTTTTTCAAGGATGCGTACTATATACAATTACTATACACGTATTATAGTATTTGACTAGTGTATATTGGATTTCAGTAGTGGATTTCGAGATCTGTATCTCTATTGTAACTCCGAGAATATGTGTGCAAATCAGATGATTTGCGTGACACTTGACGGAGTTCGTTTTTGAGTTTTGTACTCGTTTTCATGCGCACTTGACGCGCTGTGTTATTCTGTATCTTCCGTGATTTCGGAGCCCCGTTGATTTGAGTTGATTATTGAAATGTTTTAGCATTTGGCGGTTTAAATTTAAATTCAGGGACCGAATTTATTTAAGGGGGGAAGATTGTAATATTTCAGAAAATATAAAATATTATTTTTGGAATTTAATATTAAAATAATATATTTCCCGAAAACTGCCGATTTGCGAAATTGGGATTTTCGAAAAAGGGTATAAATATATACCAATAATTGTAAAATAAACAGAAATTAAAATGATTTATTCATTTAAAAATATATTTAAAGGATTTGGCATTTTTAAAATTTATTATATGCAGTTTGGATAAAAACCCGATTACTGCACTGCTAATCGCGATTAGGCCAAATCCGTGTTTCTACAGTTTTCCATGGTTAGTGCACCATGACATGTTACATGTTATTTCATTAGTGTTGTTTTATTGGGTTTATGTGTTTATTGGTGAAAAGAAAAAGAAAAGGGAAAAAGGTGTCATGATGATTAGAGAGAGAGAGTGGGAAAATGAGTGAATGGGGGTGAGAATAAGAGAGGAAAGAGAGAGAAGGGCAGCCATACCTTTCACTTCCCCTATTATTTTCTTTCTTCATCTTCCTCCAACCTCATCTTCCTCCTCCTCCAACCCATGAAATCATCTAAAAAGCTTCATCAAAACCCTAAACCCCTTTCATTATAGTTGATATCCTCTTCACTCTCTACACTTTGGACTCATCAATGTTGGATTTTGAGGACTTGAGAGAGCTAGGGTTTTGCTTGGCTACATCTATGAGGTATAATTCATTTCCTTTAGGGTAGTTCTAGTTTCTTGCATTTTAGTTTAGTTTAGAGGTTGATTTTGTGTGGAATTGTGATCTTAGAAAATCCTAAAGAAGGGTTTGAGTAATTGTGAGGAATTGATGATGGGTAGAGGCTGTTAACTAGACTTTGGTGGTGTTTTTACCGACCTAGAACATAAAATAGAATCCAAACATGAACTTAGAACTTTCCGACATTGGTAAATTTGACGATTTGTGAGGGTATTTGAAGATCTGGAGTGACAAGAGATAACCATTGAATAAGTTCCCATGACCATGAGACGTGCAGGCAACCATGGCCACCCCCTGAAACCTGAGCCCCTACCCCTACTTTCTGGTCGCAGATTTATTCATATGGGCCGCAATTTGCGGCCATGTTGGGAGGAAATGCGTTGAATTTTGGTTGGTGAGTCTCTTAGGTGATATCCAGAGCAATCCTATATACAAAATTGGCTAGTTTGACATGAGTCAAAATCTGGGAGCACTTTGGTGTGTTTTTGGCTATGTTTTCCGTATTTTGGAATTCTTGGTTTTAGTATTTGATGTTTTATTTGGTTGTTGGATGTTTGTACATCAACGACAAGGGTTGTTTGATTGTTTTTGCACGCGTAGGCTATAGGTTCAAACCTATGAGCGCACCGTGTTCCGTATCGGTTTTCCGGATTCGATTTTAATAGCGATTGCGATTGTGTATTATTGTAGGTACCTTCGCATGGATTCTGAGGCGACGGAGCGTGGTGTCATCGACTTCGGCAAGTAAGGGTCAAGGTGAGTGGATCTATATCCACGGGGGAAGTCGGGTGGATGGCGTATAACACCCCCGCACACTTTGATGGAAACCGATTTATATATAAATTATGGTTAATGAAACTTTTAATATAAAACTATAAATAGAGTAAAAAGGTAGTTAGAGAACCATATTTGAAACTAAAAGATAGATTTGAGCGATATGATACGACTAGTATGTGATGACGGGACTTGAAGATAATATTTGATGATATTGCTGTTTAGGGTACTATAAGACCAGATAGTCGACGTGGATGTGTCATCCGAACTATACCTATTTCCAAACTAAAGAATCGTATGCATCTTTTAAACAGATATCTTGAGGGATGTTACGGATTTTCAAATAATATCTTTTCCTTAAAAACACCGTAGCCCCTACTTTCAAAGCTATGATTCACATCTTTCAAAAACTGTTTGTATGGTTCGGGTGTGTATGTTAGATTATATACTTATAATTATAGTAAATGTAGAATGTATACGTAAATTTGAATTTTTATGAGATGTAATTATGATGAAAAGAGAATACGATTTGACATGTGATATGATGATATGTTGGTATACGGATGCGAGTCGATTGAGATGATTGTTATATTGCCAGTCCCCTGATACGAGATTGTTATGGATGTGACCTGGGACATAGGTATATACATATATATATATAGAATGTCGTGAATCATGTGTGATATGTCGTACGAGACGTTAGGTCCGTACCCCTTATTGTCGCATAGGTTGATAAGATTCATGATAGCTTGATGCCGCCGTACGATAATTTTCTGTACGTGATGAGTTTGACTTGAAGTTTGATCCATACCTTGATTAGAGGATGCCGTACGAGGGATTATACCGTACGTGATGTTGTTTGGCTGGGTGCCGATTGATAGATTCACCGACTCGGTCATGTTAGATACGTATACCCGTCAGCATTTGCATATGATTTACCTTATGCTGCATTCATGTTATTCTCATTGCGTCGCATATATCTGTGCTAGTACACTTACATCATTATCGATGATGCATATGTTACGCGTACACAGAATTGCCGGCTCACACACTTCATCATCGATAATTGCCATGTCACTACACAGTAGAACTGCTGCATCTGGATATGACTCCTTGCATGGTATACTTGCATACATACATATTGTACACCCATACTTGCGTACATACATATTGTACATCCATACTTGCGTACATACATATTGTACACCCATACTTGCGTACATACACATATGCACCCCTATACGATATTGCATTCGATTTTGGAGATTTGGGAACCCCATGATATATTTTAAAACTGGACTCATTTAAAAGAGAGGTTTTCTCTCGATATGTGCATATTACTGTTCCCTGTTGCATGATATACGGATACTCTTACATTTCTGTTATATGTCGCATACATCATGCTTTACGCTTTTACGCATTGAGATATGCTGTTTTCAAGAGATTTCAGAATTTGAGAACCGTGGATATTTCAAAAATAAAGTATGTATTGTTTTAAATTGATATGATATTTCAGTGCGTCCACCATGCATTTTCTCGGTTCTGAGACGTGTGATATGTGAAACCCGATTCGAGGTGGCGGATGATCCGTTTGCGGGTTCATGGTGGACCCGGTATGGTACCCCGGGGCAAGAGAGAGATTTCGTGTGGTTGATGATGAGCCTGGCAGAGGGACTACTACCTACCGGTGATAGTATTTAGGCTCGGCGGATATCCGGAGGATACCGACAGGAGTCGAGAAATGATATGGGCCGATCCGGACTGAGGGAGCCCGAGATATGAGGATTTACGTGTCGATGCTGGATACGGGTTTCATGATGTTTTCGAGTGTCGATGCTGTACACTCAGGTTCCATGATCTCGATGTGTCGCGAAAGACACACGTTGATTATATCCTCATACTTTCATGCATATGCTTTTATAATATTTGCATGCATGATATTGTTGTGTCATTGGTTGACACGTGGACGAGATCCACATGAATACATACATTGATCATATTGTTGGGTGATATCCACATGCTTATAGGTATTGATTACCTTATTGGCACATATACAGATACGGTCACCATAGATATCATAGTATTACCTTTATGATATAGTTGACCTAGGAGTCGTTGTTTATTCGATTTCTACTTATTGATGTTTTTCTACTCATGAGTTGGCAACTCACCCCCGTTGTGCCACAATTCTTGCAGGTTGACCGCATGGATCAGTAGTGGCTTCGTTGGCACACAGTTGCATTTGGGTGTTCTGCTTTGGTAGGTGGGACATTGTATCGTACCCACTCTTATATTTATATTTCATTTTGTATCTTATCAACTCTATCATTCAAAATTAGTAATTGTATAAGTAATGAGACTTAGTGAGTTTGGGGTTGCGAGACTTAGAGCGATGGGTTTTCCACTACTTATGATTTTGATGTCTTGCTTATTTCTTTATCTTTTGTGGTGAACTTAGGCGTTGGGCGTCGTATATATACTTATATTTACTGTCTTGCGTGGTTGTGATCCGCCGGTTGGCTAAGAGCTAGCTCCCGATTGGGGATGCCATTATTCTTGTTATGTATTTGTGGTTTTGGATCAAAATATACAAAGGAGGTGCTGGCCGAATTTTTTTAAAAGACGAAACACGTTTTCAAACTAATAAATTTCACTTGCATTTTCATGTTCCTTTTATATGCATTAAGAAAACATGAATTCATTATATCTTTATTTCAAAACTTCAGCTCCTTTATTTTCTTAAAAGGGTTTAGATTTCTGGGTTTCAGCTTACTTGAATTACGTACGCCTTTAGACGTTGCGTTATTTAAGTGCTGGTTACGAGCTAATACTTCGGGTCGTGAAACTGCCTTTCTCCACATCTCATCGTTTAATATGCAACTCACCGCATTATTAAACGTGAAAGTCCCTAAGATAGAGTTGCTTACCGCCATCATGAGCTTTTACCAACTCCCTGGCAACGAAAAAAGAAATAAAAAGGCTTGAATCTCATCTTCAAACATGATTGAAGCAGATTCTAGTTGGCTCGTCACGCTGTTGAACTCGTTCAGGTGCTCTGGCACTGAACTGTTCTATGCCATCTTGTTCAAAATCTTCTTCATCAAGAATATCTTGTTTGATGTTGAAGGGTTCTCATACAATTTCGCTAATGTCGTCATTAGCATCGTGGTTGTCTTCCCTTTTGAGATATTGAAGACCACCTACGGAATCAGTGATAGACTTATCGTCGTCAGGGCTTTCAAATCCAAAAGATTCCACGCCTCATCGATTATCTTCTCGGGTTTTTCGCGTAGCAACGGAAGATACATATTCTTTTGGTATATGTCGTCCTCCATCTATATGCGCCACCATCCATAATTGCGACCATTGAATTTTTTTATCCTTATTTTATCCTCCGTCATTTTTCGTCTATGTCGCAGCAAACCCAATTTCGCTCTCGATCTGAACCAATGCCTTCAAAATTACGATTTAAATGGATGGTGAAGTGGACACAAGCGTCGTTACCATCCCTAAATTTAAATCGTAGAATTAAAAGATCCATAGGTTTCCTAATCTCACCCTGATACCCGTTGTTGGTATCAAGCATCAATCCCTAGGCTCTGATACCAGTTGTTGGGAGATAGTCGATTCACGAAACAAAGCTACGACAAACAAATCACACTACGGAATAATCATGAAGGAAAAATAATAAAGTGTGAGAACAAAATAGAATCACAAACACAAACCAGTGAGGGATTTTTTAATGAGGTTCACCCACCGTATGGTTAGCTCCTGGCAGAGCGAAATCTACAAAGTCCACTATAATCTTGAATCAAGCACACCAACGAGCAACCTTAGGAGATTTCTCTCAAATCTCTCTAGACCTAAACTGTCACCATCTTAATACAGTAGTCTATCTTTTCTTTTTAATTAGAAAGTACATAAATCATATAACAGATCCCTATTTATAGGCAAACCCTAATCCTACCCAAAATAATAGATAAAACCGAATTACTAATATTCTGTTCGCAATAATTTTATCGTTGACGGACTTCTGAACCACATTTGGTCAGACGTCTGCCTAGACTCTGTATCTCTTCAGTTCCTTGGGTAGACGTCTGAACATTCTTGTTCATACGTCTTTCTGAGCTCTGGATCGGGTTTCGTTCTTATGCAGACATCTGCTTTACTGGCCATCAGACGTCAGCCTTTGCTTTGGTGTTCTGACATGGCTCCCGTGCATGTCCTGACGTCTGTCTCTCCTCCATCAGACGTTTATGCCTGACGTCTATGCCTGATGTTTCTCCATAATTTAATAGAAAGGATTAAAGGCGCGAAAATATTTATCTTATTGATATACAATGTTATACATATATATAAACTTCATAAACATTCAAAGCCTATAATCAAGGGCTACATATTCCTGTAATCAAAGAACCCATGCCTCCAGTTCGAAGTACGTTCCAGGAAGAAAGTTGTACTAGAGATTTGAGAATCAATTATGATTCTCAAATCAACAACAAATTAGGATGGCTAGCTATATTTACAAATTGTAGCATTTTAGGATAGCTCTGGTAATCAGTAAATGGCAGTACACTTCCTAATACCCCCATTCAAGATGGAGAGTCGCGGGCTCCCATCTTGGACAAGAGAAAATGAAACCGGTCATGACCAAGTGCCTTGGTGAAAAAATCTGCTTATTGTAGACCACTAGGATGCTTGAATCAGGACATATAGGATTTTTTCATGAAGTGACAATTTATTTCAACATGTTTCGTACGTTTGTGAAATTCGGGATTGGCGGATATGTCGAGTGCCTCCTTGTTGTCACAATGTAGATTAGCAGCTTGAAGATGTAGAATGCCGAGGTCTCTCAAAAAGTAATGTAGCCATTGAAGTTCACATGTAGTTTAGGCCATAGCCATGTACTCCGCTTCGGTAGAGGAGCGAGAGACAGTCAGCTGTTTCTTAGTTTTCCACGAGATGAGAGTATTGCCAAGAAAGATGCAAAACCCAGTGATTGATCTACGCAATACATGACATCTGGCCCAATCAGAATCGTAGGGTGATTGGACTTGGGTCCGTACAGTATAACTTTAATGGCGTATGCTCTCAGTGGGAGAATTTTATACTATAGCATGTTGTTATACGACGTACACAGAGACTGTGCACATAAGGAGGTTGAGAGATAGATCCCATCTCGCTCACTATGTGAGCTCTTATTACAACCTCATGTTTTCCCAATATTTAACCTAATAAAAGAGCAAAGCACTATTTGAATTAAATGACACAGCGCCTCACGTGCTCTCCACGAGGGCACCAACACCAGACTTAAAAACTATGGTGGCGCCGCACGTGCTCCTCACGCGGGCGTCAATGTGCAAAACACCAAACAATCTATTAAATAAGAGTTAAACTCTTAAATGACGCCACACGTGCTCCTCACGCGAGCGCCAATGTGCAAAGCACAGGAATACCCATCTTTAGAATTAAAGTCTTAAATGGTGCCCACGTGTAAAACACGTGAGCGTCGGTGTCCAAATAGAATTAAATTCTATTATCTGTTAAACAGAGCCGTCGGATCAAAGATCCAACGGTGGTGATAAATCATCAAAATACAGAATTAAATTCTGTTGGGAGAAAATATTGCCTAAATCTTTCTAAAATAAGGAAGATACTTTCGATTGGATAAAAAGTCCAATGGTAGAATAAAATTCTATTCTCTCAATTTTTCTAAATAAGAAATATTGCTCTCTGTAAAACAGAAAACCCTTGAATTAAAACTCTAATGGTGATTAAAAAATCACCATCTTACAGAATAAACTCTGTATAGGGAAAATATTTCCCCAATCTCGTTAAAAACCAAAAATCATATTCTGTAAAAACCGAAGTTCTTGGATCAAAAATCCAATGGTGGATAAAATTCCTTAGATTGATTTTGAGACCAATTAAATCAATTGGAATCTCTCAATGAGAGATTTTCTCAAAACTAATTAACACTTTGCTTTACCTATATAAAAGACCTGAGACTTCAAATCTCAAAAAGGGAGATGGAAGGACGCACAGAGAGGGAGAGACATACAGAGACCACAGAAAACTTTAAAAACAACAGAGAATTCAATTCTCGAGAAAGAAGAAAACTTTCCTCCTCCTAAAAACACTAGGTAAAGAAAAAAAAGATATCAAAAACATCTCCTTTACCTAACATATCTAAGGGTTTAACCCATCTTAAAGATCTGAGATCCACAAGACAAGTTTCCCACAAGTTGAGAATTTAATTCTCATCGGGAAGATTTTGTTCTTGAGAATCAAAGATTCAGAGAAGAATAAGGTTGCACATGAAGAACATGGAGTTCGTAATACTCCAGGAACTTAGTTCCTTTAAATCAAGAACTTAGTTTTTTAAAAACTCAACCAAAAATCCTCAAATATAGTTATTTTAGCGAGCGTTAATGGTCAAAGTACCATTCATAGAGGTTTAACCTCTCTGAAAATATTAACAGAGATTTAATCTCTAAAAAGGGAAAACGACTAGCGCCTCACGTGCTTTCCACGTGGGCGCCCGTTTTAACAGCGCCCAGCGTCTCACGTGAAAGACCCGCGGGCACCTAAAACAGAAGGCTAGCGTCGCACATGCTCTGTTAGTGTATATGCCCTAGAGGCCATTACTGTATCATACTAGTTTGTATATTACTTAATGGAAGCTTGGGATATTCACCTTGTATAAACAATCTTGCTCGATATAGTAGTATGCTACTTGGTTTGTTTCTACTTCAATGTGTACTTGTGTTTATTTTACTATATCACTTATACGCATTAGTGGAGCCCTTAGGATCTTTTGCTTGATTACCAGCGTTGTGATGGCAGTCACACTAGTGGGGGCTGGGTAATCTATAAGCACATCCTTAGACAGGTCCCTAGTCGTAGGACTATCGAGACAGGGCATCGATACTCCGGAGTAGACTAGCGTATGCGCTTCTCATCCCAGTGTGGGAGATGGTCTGTCCCACAGCCATCAGTACGTCGTACTGGAGATAGTATACGGGTGCTCGTTGGGTTATGAGTACACTGGACAGGACTCGTCGGGAACTGACAGGTTGGTATTATACCTATCGTCAGTTATCAGTTCCCAGGTGACATGAGTACAGCTTAGTCCGCTGACTTGACACTGGCACTTCGCCTCGAGTGTGTTCCCACTGCATTTTGATCACTACCCTACCACGGCTCAAAGGAGTCGTGCAAACAGGTGGTGGTTGGGTGCAGTCCCGAAGCACTTGGAGGCAGTGACGGTTAGACAGGATTCGTCTCTCCCGGTATTGGGGGTTGACATCGCGCTGTGTCTAGGAGAGCCATTACACGAGTAGTCCCTGGCCAGGGCAAGCGAGATATACTGGTAGGTTTCCAGTGTTATCTCAGGGTGTTTTGGGCTTCACTCCGACACGACTTGTAATGCGCAGGTTTTAACTCTCCGATCCCTAATTGCTTATAAACAGAATACGGAAGTAAGTTAACACTAGCACCTAAATCGAGTAGAGCACGATTGATATTTTTACCCCCAATAGAAATTGAAATTGTAGGACTTCCGGGGTCCTTTCGTTTCTTAGGTAGTTGTTGTGTAAAAGCTGTGCTCACATTACTCGCAAGGAAAACTTTTTTAGGTACTTGAACTTTTCTCTTCCTAGTGCACAAGTCCTTTAGGATTTTCGCATATGACGGAACTTGTTGAATAGCATCTAGGAGAGGAATGTTTATGTTAACTTGCTTAAAAATTTCCACAATCTTCTCCATTTGTGGACTTGGTCTGTTGCCCCTTAACCTGTTTGGATAAGGTGCTTGATCAATAAGTTTTGGGTCCAACGTTTGTGGAGAAGACTGTGGGGACGGATTCGATCCCAAAATTAGAGTGGGAATCGACTTAGATAGATTCGGCGAAATGTTCGAGCCTTGGGGAAAACGGAGAATAGGCTCGGGTGAAGGTGGGAGATTAGACGAATTAGGGGAAGAAGAAAAAGCTGGGGTATCAAATGTGTCACTAACATCAAATTGCTCACCCACTCGGTTATTCAGCACTCTCCCTGATCTCAACGTAGTAATGGCATTCACATTATAATTTTGTGAATGGCCAGGATTCGGTAGGGGTTGAGATGGGAGTTTCCCTTTTTCTCTCGCACTCATTGCGGCGTTTAACTGTGCGATTTGGTTTTCTATTGATTTAATACTCTCACCATGGGAGGCGGAGTTTTTCGTTATGGTATAAATAGAAGACCTCATCTCAGCCGAAATTTGCATGGATTGTTTCATGAACATATCTAAAGTTTGTGCAAGTGAGTTGTCAGTACCGGCCACTTGTGGTGTAGAAATGTTGGCCGGATTTTGGAAATTCTGTGACTGAAAGGGCGGCTGATTCTGTGGTTGTGGTTGCTGTGGAGGAGGTCTTTGATAATTGCTTTGTTGGTTTTGATTCCAAGCAAAGTTTGGATGATTCCTCCATCCTTGATTGTACGTGGAAGAATAAGGGTCGTTTCTAGGTCGCTGCTGAAAAGCAGCATTCGCTTGAAACGATGCATTCATAGGACATTCTTCCGTTAAGTGTGAAGGATACGAACAGCAACCACAGACGGTCTTAGGAAGTGTAACCTGATTTAGGGAAACTGATGAGAATCTGCTCTCAATAGCGTCGAGTTTCTTCTGCATCGCTGCCATTTCGACTTTCACTGTGATGGAAACATCGAGCTGGTGAACACCTCCCTTAGATGAAGGTGGTCTTACGCTTTCGCACTGCAAAGTGTGTTCAGCGAGGTCTTCCAGATACTTCCAAGCTTTACCGTCGTCTTTAGACATGAAATTGCATTGACACATTGTTTCAAGCATCTGCTTTGTCGCTGGATTAATGCCCTCATATATAATCCGACATAAATCCCATCTATTGATTCCATGATGAGGACATTGGACAAGCAAATCCTTGAAACGTTCAATGCACTTCCAAAATGGTTCGTTGGGAAGCTGGGTGAACTGGTTGATATCGCTTCTAACACGGGCAGTCTTATGGTTTGGGTAAAACTTCTTAAGAAATGCTATTACGAATTCATCCCAATTAGTGATAGAGTGTGCGGCAGTATTGTAAAGCCATTTTTCTGCCAAGTCGCATAGTGTGAATGGGAGAAGACGCAAACGCATAGCATCGACAGTCAACTGTGAAGTACCCATCATTGCGCATACGTTTTCGAATTTGGTGATGAAAACGTATGCGTCTTCCGATTCAAGCCCGTGAAATTTGGGCAGCAGATTGATGTAGTGGGGTTTAATTTCGAAATTATCCCCGTTAGGTGGTGGAAGAGATAGACAAGTGGGAAGAGGACCACGGATAGGATAGCATCTCTCTTGGAGAGAGATGCACGGTGGATTCTACGCACCTACGGGTGGTGGCAGCGTAGTGTTATAATCTGATGGAGTACCGTCCATCTCGGTCGTGTGTGGTGGGGGAAAAGAAGATGAATAAGTACCGACTTCGGCGTTGATAGCAGGAACGCGGACAAGACGGGCACTAGGATCCCATGTCCAGCCAAGCATGCACTAAGCTGGTTTAGTGCAAGTAGCAGCGTGTGTGTGATTTAAAATTGGCTTGTTTTGAAAAAAAAATGGTACTCAAGACTAATCTCCCAAAGATGCACAAGCAACCCTAGAACTAAGGTCACCTAGGTCCAATCTCTATACCGCTCCTAGACTTCCAAAGGACAAGCCGCAGGATAAATTCTCTACCGCCTCTTTACTACTCTTGTAGCCAGGTAAGTGCCAGGTGAGTGGGAGGCTCCCCACTACGAAAGTAGTGGTCTTAATTAAGTAACCACTCGTCTTGGACACACTTGCCTAGGCACCACAAAAGTAATGCGGATAAGCGATAGATTACCCATGACCTTCCTCTGTCCTTAATGAGCGCGACAGTCCTTAGAGTCTGGTCTAGATATTTTTTAAATTATTGTAGGGTTGAAGCAGATGCTCGGTTTGTGATTTGTGGGGCTTAGGAAGGGTGATGAAATCCTCACCTAATCTTGATTTGGTCTTTGCCCCTTAAAGTCCGTATTAAAATATGCAAAACAAAACCGATCACAAAACTTTTGCAAAAAGATTTTTGAGCGGCGCTATTTTGCAAAGAATCCTGCAGAAAATAGATTTTATTGGATTTTAGAGGAGAGAGAAAGAGTTAAGAAAGATACCAGAGAAATGTGAAACCCTAGATCTCCTGTTTCCTCAAGTCCGTGACTCCAGATTCCCTCGCAAAATTCACACACAAATCGTTAAATATGCAATTTGCAGTTTTGTTTTAATAATGATATGAATCGTCTAAGAATTCAACACAAATAGTAAGAATAAAAAATTACGCACGTATCCCCGGCAACGGCGCCATTTGATTGTCTCGAAAGAGTGTGTTTGTAGTTTAACAGCAATCAGAACGGTGTCGCGTGTAGCTAGACCAAGGTGAGTACGTGTCGTCCTCAGGGAAACGTTGAATATTTTACTCTTACTTTAGATGTGTTGAAAAGAGAGGAGGGATAAAGAATTTTGAAGAATGGTTTCTAGATCTACGTTAATCAAGAATGCAAAAATTTAAGATCTAGATTATTTTAGGGATGTAGTTAATATAATAAGGGGCTTGTAGGGTTCGTTAGGATTTAGTAGTCATGGACGATTAATTAAAAGTTACCCTTTTTATTCTTTAATAGATTTAAAACTAGAACGTCGGTGATGCGTGTAGATTAGAGTTTCTGGAGGGAAAAGGAATCCCACTCTTAACCCTTATCTCGACACGGAACTCCGTTCATATCTAGCCTTTACCAAAACAATCATTAATCTAATCTCTAATCGCGGTCGGAACTAACAAAGAATTGTTAGCGCGCCCGTTTAGGATGTTAATGATTCTTTTGATAAAGTTCATAAACTTTATAGGACTTAAAAAGGGTTTAGGGATGTTCATCATCCATTAGCCTACCCTAATCCTACGAACCCTAACAAGCGGAGAATTACTCGCGCATGTTGGGAGAAAAAGAGATGGAGAGAAAATGCATAATTAAATTACGAAGAAATAGAATAAGAAAAAGAACTACCTTTATTAATCAACAATATTCATTACACTTTGATCCTTAGAAAATGATTACAAAGACTAGCTTGCTTCTCGATCTCTTCAAAGGAGGTAGACGAACAGTTGATGATCAGTCTGGATGCGTGAGCCGTCTTGGACTTCGTGATCGCGTCGACTTGATGGTTTTTCCAAGAGGCTCTCGGTCCTTATTTATAGTCCCAGAGCCAGAACCCTAGCTTCCTAATTTGGAAACTAGTTGTTACGGTTCTAACCAAAAAAATCCAGAATCCCAACTCTCTTAAAGTGCGGCGGAACCGCGACCGTTGGATGGGTTTGACCGCGGATCCGCGGTCTTATGGTGGGATCTTGGCCTTAAATTTCTTGTGGCTTCTTCTGGTGACACGTGGTGATCTTTTGAATCTCTGGAAACTGAAAATCTTTTCTACGTCACTGCCAGAATTGATTTCTTTAGTTTAGTTTCTTAATTAGGTAGGTTTGTTTTGCCAACTTTGATTTCCTTGATTTCAGCCCTGCAAATTCTGCACAATATCTCAACAAATAATATTTAGTAGAGTTTGTTATATTGAGATATTAACTTAACCATTAAGAATTGGTCAAAGGTATTTAATAAGGTAAGCATATTTAATTGGGGCAAATGTTACATGGATAATATATGCTTACTTTTTCCTACCAAATGTTAATTATAATATATAAACACATGAAAATAGTATTTTTTACAGATAAACCCTCATATGTATCATATATTATAATAAACACCTTTCATTATATAGAAATAGTAGGAAAAATGTCATATTAAATGTGTAGTTTTATCAACTGAATAAATACCCCCAAACTTATGTTTGATCGTCCCGAGCATACTAGTTTATTCAAGAGAAAGAGAAAGAGAAAAAGAAAGGAGAAAACTAAGCACACTTTCGTAGGCAACACGATTGCACTGAGCACGTGCAACAAGCCGTTAAACCTCTAGGTGTCCCTAGTAGGAGGAGTGTTGTCTCCTGAGGGTTTTCAGTGGATTACACCCACAAAATCCTATAATAAAAGAGAGATGGTGAAAGTTACATATAAAGATAAGAACTATAAAAGAAAGAACTTGAAAATAACAGTTTTCAACTACACTAGTTTTTCAGTTGCTATGAGCCCCATCTTAATGGTCATGAAAAAATGTTAGAAATCACATCATCCCTCAATAAAACATCGTCTTTATTCTTCATTCCTACCTTTCATCCAAACATCGATCATATACCCCTACTTGTATGAAATGGACATCCCTACACTCGGAGAATTCAATTCAAGCTATCATACTCTTGTCCATCTACCTCAGTACTTTTTAACTTGATGAATATTTAGATTTGCTCACACATTTTCATGAGACCGTCAATACTTCTTGAGGTACTAACCGACCGATTACTTATGTGCTTGCTGATTAGGTGATAGTATTTTCCTCGTCTTGCACCACCTAGGGCTTAGCAGTGACTCTCAGACTAGTTGGTCTAAGGCACTAGGTGATGAAGCACCCTCGCTATATTTTTTTATTGCTGCCTTGGCGATAACAAAACCAGTGTTCATTTTTTTTCTTCACCATTTTATATTTTATTCATTCATTTCCTTCATACTTTGGCTTTTAGACAAGAGCATTTCAAGGTATCCTCTACTATCCCGAGTTTCAAGACGTGTGTAAGTGCATATAGTAGGGTATCAACATTCAAAGTTTGGCTTCCAGAATAGAAACTATTTTTCAGACTTATTTTTATCCTCAGATTAGTGACTTCCTTCATCTTACTAACCCTTAGGACAACGGCTCATAACTACTTATTACCAGTTCGTTTAAGAAAACTTCTAATTTTCTTGGTTTTCTCAAACTATTCCTATCTTTTGGATGTAATTTTTCACTTTCTATTCTTTTAAGAATTTTTTTTGTGCTTATATATAGTATAATGCAAAGTATGTGTAAATAAGCACAAACCTCCCCCAAACCTGTTTACAGCAGTGTCCTCACTGATGTCATCCGTTAAGCTCAAAAACCTGTAGACTTGGGAGGAAATTATTAATGGGGGCAAGAATATATGCAAGTGAAATCCTCCCCCAAACTTATTTTTGGCTCACAATTTTGTAAAAATCATTTTCTTTCAAGAGCCAAAATATACCCCCCAAACTTGAGTTAAACAATGTTAATCTTTTAAAATCACACGAGGGGGGGTAAGGTTATTGGTCAATTCCAAGCTTTGCAAAGTCCGAAGGTCAACACCAACCGTTCAAAAATTTTCTCGATGAAGCACCAAGGTTGGTGGAAGAACATGTCACCTTTCGACGTGAAGAAGTGGGGAGGTGATAAGAGGTGTAATGGAAAAGGATTGCGTCTCAATTTGGAGAGACGACACAGTGATAGTAATGATGGATTACTCGCATTATCATGATTGTCCAAAAGAAGGGGTGGAGGTCCAATTTCTTCATCTTGGAGTTGATTTATCTCAACACCCGTGTCTTGTAAAAATGCGAGTTCGTCAGCGAAAAATTCCTCAAAGCTTTCATCGATACCCCGAAAAATAATGTCATCAGAAAAAATGGGGTGATCGTCAGACTCTATAAAAAGTTCCTTATCAGCGTTAGATGTTGACCCGGACAACTCGGTGGAAGAGTCCGTATCAACCAACAACATATGAAAAGAGTCAGAATTATGAGGTTGATCATATTCGCTGCTGTCGACATCCATTAATTCGACAGAACACATATGAGCATATGGTTCGGAGGGTTCACTTCCCAACTTGTAAATGTTAAGCTCAATTGACTTCTTTCCAAAGGATAGGGTCATAGAGCCGTTTCTACAATTGATTACTGCATTGGAAGTGGCCAAAAAGGGTCGACCGAGTATCACCGGGATTTGATTGCATGGGTTTGCCACAGGTTGTGTATCAATAACGATAAAGTACACAAGAAATTTGAATTCCCCGACTTTAATTAACACATCCTCTAGCTCACTCCTAGGTTGGTTGATAGATCGATCGGCCATCTGAAGAGTGCAATGCACAGGTTTTAACTCTCCGATCCCTAATTGCTCATAAACAGAATACGGAAGCAAGTTAACACTAGCACCTAAATCGAGTAGAGCACGATTGATATTTTTACCCCCAATAGAAATTGAAATTGTAGGACTTCCGGGGTCCTTTCGTTTCTTGGGTAGTTGTTGTGTAAAAGCTGTGCTCATATTACTCGCAAGGAAAACTTTTTTAGGTACTTGAACTTTTCTCTTCCTAGTGCACAAGTCCTTTAGGATTTTCGCATATGACGGAACTTGTTGAATAGCATCTAGGAGATGAATGTTTATGTTAACTTGCTTAAAAATTTCCACAATCTTCTCCATTTGTGGACTTGGTCTGTTGCCCCTTAACCTGTTTGGATAAGGTGCTTGATCAATAAGTTTTGGGTCCAACGTTTGTGGAGAAGACTGTGGGGACGGATTCGATCCCAAAATTGGAGTGGGAATCGACTTAGATAGATTCGGCGAAATATTCGAGCCTTGGGGAAAACGGAGAATAGGCTCGGGTGAAGGTGGGAGATTAGACGAATTAGGAGAAGAAGAAAAAGCTGGGGTATCAAATGTGTCACTAACATCAAATTGCTCACCCATTCGGTTATTCAGCACTCTCCCTGATCTCAACGTAGTAATGGCATTCACATTATAATTTTGTGAATGGCCAGGATTCGGTAGGGGTTGAGATGGGAGTTTCCCTTTTTCTCTCGCTCTCATTGCGGAGTTTAACTGTGCAATTTGGTTTTCTATTGATTTAATACTCTCACCATGGGAGGCGGAGTTTTTCGTTATGGTATAAATAGAAGACCTCATCTCAGCCGAAATTTGCATGGATTGTTTCATGAACATATCTAAAGTTTGTGCAAGTGAGTTGTCAGTACCGGCCACTTGTGGTGTAGAAATGTTGGCCGGATTTTGGAAATTCTGTGACTGAAAGGGGGGCTGATTCTGTGGTTGTGGTTGCTGTGGAGGAGGTCTTTGATAATTGCTTTGTTGGTTTTGATTCCAAGCAAAATTAGGATGATTCCTCTATCCTTGATTGTACGTGGAAGAATAAGGGTCGTTTCTAGGTCGCTGCTGAAAAGCAGCATTCGCTTGAAACGATGCATTCATAGGACATTCTTCCGTTAAGTGTGAAGGATCCGAACAGCAACCACAGACGGTCTAAGTTAGTGTAACCTGATTCAGGGAAACTGATGAGAACCTGCTCTCAATAGCGTTGAGTTTCTTCTGCATCGCTGCCATTTCGGCTTTCACTGTGATGGAAACATCAAGCTGGTGAACACCTCCTTTAGATGAAGGTGGTCTTACGCTTTCCCACTGCAAAGTATGTTCTGCGAGGTCTTCCAGATACTTCCAAGCTTCACCGTCGTCTTTAGACATGAAATTGCATTGACACATTGTTTCAAGCATCTGATTTGTCGCTGGATTAATGCCCTCATATATAATCCGACATAAATCCTATCTATTGATTCCATGATGAGGACATTGGACAAGCAAATCCTTGAAACGTTCAAACCACTTCCAAAATGGTTCGTTGGGAAGCTGGGTGAACTGGTTGATCTCGCTTCTAACACCGGCAGTCTTATGGTTTGGGTAAAACTTCTTAAGAAGTGCTATTACGAATTCATCCCAATTAGTGATAGAGTGTGCGGCAGTATTGTAAAGCCATTTTTCTGCCAAGCCACTGTGCAGGAAAAGACGGAGCAACCCCATCAGCGGCTCTCCTCCTAAATTCACAGGGTCTGGCGGAAAATCCAGGACTCTATGATCAGCAAAGATTACTCTCGTCGACCGAAGAATTCGAAGGCTCGGCAAGAGGAAAACCATCCCTCCACCATACAGCGAGAGACTTCATCCACACAGGTTCCTGTTACAACGGCTCCTTCAACTTCGACCTCCCACAAAAGGATGAGGCTGGAGAAATTCCCATCGCCGGCGGCAAATTCCAAAGGTGATGGACACAAACGCCTGAAGTCTGGGGGCATAATCGTACATACGGTCTATATGGCTTCCGGGAAAGATGAAAGCCGTGCTTTCGTAGATCACCGGCCGCAAATTCGGTCGCTGATAAAAGCTCAGGAGCAACAACAAAACCTCTAGGAGATGCTGACCAAAATGACAGCACTCACCAGGCAGAAAGAAAGTCCTGACCCAGCAGCTAAACAACGCCAGGAGCAGGAGACCGATACAGAGTTCCGTTCCTTCATAAAAAAAAGGAAAAAAGGGAAAACTCCCCACTATTAAGGTCTCACGTGGTAAACACGTGAGCACATATATGCAAAAGCATATACGCGCCACGGTTTAAAAACAACAACAAATGGACTAAAAGAGTCTCACGTGTTAAACACGTGAGCACCTATATGCAAAAGCATATAGGCACTGCAATCAAATAATTGGCAAGCCAAACAGGCCTCACGTGTTAAACACGTGAGAGTTGATATGTGCTGAAAATAAAGCATACGGAAACCCATGCTACGGGTAACGTGTTAAACACGTGAGTTCTTCTGCTGCACTCTTTGGTAAGATAGAATTAAATTCTATTTGGAAAATATTTTCCTTGATCTTTCTCAGACGAGAAAGATATTCTCCGTTAAACAGAGGACCTTCGATCAAAAATCCAATGGTGAATATTAAATCACCCACCGATCATCCGATAGAATAAAAATTCTCTCTTTGGAAAAGATATTTCCTAATCTTGTTAAATAAACAAGAAAACTTCTCTGTTAAACAGAGTTCCTTTGGATTAAAAATCCAATGGTGAATAAATTCACCAAGTGATCTGAGAGATCATTTTGGATTGATCATGATCTCTCAACCAGAGATTTTCATAACAAGTTGATCTTCTCTTTTATCTTATAAATAGAAAGTAAATAGAGAGAAGAGGGAGAGAAAAAGAGAACTTGACAGAAGCTTCTGCAAAAAAAAAAAAGAGTACAGCGAGATCTTGAGAGAACAAAAGAATTTAATTCTCAAAGAAGAATACTTTCCTCATTGAAACCAGAGGTAAAAAACAGAGATCACATTATCTCTCCTTTACCTATCTAAGGGTTTAACCCTTCATTTAAAAACTCTGTTATTTCCTCTGTTGAGATTTGCAGAAGCAAATCTCCATACAAGTTGAGAATTTAATTCTCATCGGAGAGATTTTTCTCTGCAGATTCAAAACATAGGGGAAAAAAATTAAGTTATAAAAAAAAGAGAAGAGAAGAAGAACGAGAACATATAGGAATTTAATTCCTCCAAAAATTAGGGTTTAACCTATATATATAAAGAACTTAGTTCTTCCATAAAAAAATAGTGATGATGATCCAAAATCTTCAAAAATAGAATCGTTAGTGCTTAGCACTATTTTGAAGCATCACGTGCACGTGAGTGCTTCAAACGAAAAATATAACAACTAAAACTGACTCATGTGTTTCCCACGTGAGTGTTAAAACACCCCAGTATAAGAAAAAGAGACAGCCACGTGCTGTGCACGAGAACTCTAGCCATATAGACAGCACCCATATTTATGGTGCCACACGTGTTTCACGCGTGAGCGCCACAAGAATCAAGTGCTTAACACTTATATAAAAAAATGGGTAAATAAAACCTTATGGGCAGCACCCATATTTATGGTGCCTCACGTGTTTCATACGTGAGCGCCACAAGAATCAAGTGCTTAGTACTTATATAAAAAAGAGGGAAATAAAACCTTATAGACAACACCCATATTTGTGGTGCCTCACGTGTTTCACACGTGAGCGCCACAAGAATCAAGTGCTTAGCACTAATATAAAAAATGGGAAATAAAACCTAATGGGCAGCGTCCATATTTGTGGTGCCTCACGGGTTTCACACGTGAGCACCAGAAGAATCTAGTGCTTAGCACTAATCTAGTGCCCATATGAAACGCACGTGAACACTGTATGTCCCAGTGCTTAGCATTGTTGGGTAATTATGGAAACTCAATCCCAGCCCAAATTAGCTAAAGTTTCCTGAGGTTAAACCCCTGTGATTTTAAATCAACCGAGCTTATATTGCTCATAGTTTCCCCAACTGACCTTAGTCTCAAAAATGATTAGTAGTCTCCCATTGATGATATCCCAAATGATACTCATCTTATATCTCCTGAGATCATTTTAGTCTCAAACATGACTAACATTTCTTAGGTCTACAACAACCCTCCTTTTTTCCCTCAAATATGGGGTTTGCTTTAAGGGTACATCTCTTCACACCTTCGATACATGTCGTTGTAATTCCTCAACCTCTTCAGAGAGGTGGAGGGTCCCGACGACCAACAATTTCTTTCGTTGATACACTTCCAAGTTGATGTGCATGACCGCCCCAAATTGGGCATATTCCATATCAACATCGTTCACACCGTCACGTAAAAAATACACGTACGCGCAAGTTGAACTTTGGACCGAAAAGTCCTTAAACTAAATATCTGTTTCAAACATGGCAACCAAATCCTGGCCCAAATTGGCTAAGCTTATTTTTGTGATATCCAAACTGATATCCAAACCGATCTTCATTCATATCTCCTAAGTTAATCTTTGAATCAAATATGACTAACGGTTCTTAGGTAAATCACCATCTTTCCCCTTAAATACGGGATTCGGTTTAAGGGTAAATCTTTTCACACTTCTGATATATGTCGTAATTCCTCAACGTCTTCAGAGAGGTGGCGGGTCCTGACGAGTAACAGCTCCTCTTAA
Source organism: Agapanthus africanus (assembly GCA_030015575.1). Lineage (NCBI taxonomy): Eukaryota > Viridiplantae > Streptophyta > Magnoliopsida > Asparagales > Amaryllidaceae > Agapanthus > Agapanthus africanus. The sequence continues at coordinate 92,907,108 of JASDDO010000024.1, read as the reverse complement.
TGCACTTCTAAATTGACGTGCATGCCTCAAATCGGATCGTGCCCCAAATTGGGCACATTCCATATCAACGTCATTCACTCTGTCTAGTAACAAATATACGTGCGCACAGGACGAATGACGGACCGAAATATCCTTAAACTAATATTCGCCCCAAATACGGCGATAACAGACCGAAATGTCCTTAAACTAACATTCGTCCCTAAAACAGGAATGTTGGACCAAAATGTCCTTAAACTAATATTCACCCCCAAATATGGCGCCAAAGGACCGAAACGTCCATAAACTAACCTTTCGCCTCAAACATGGCGATAATGGACAGCGACGTCCTTAAACTAAAATAATCGAGCCCGAACGCTCATACGTTTTAAGTCGATATTAATCTCAAATCAGATTAACGATCCTTAAATCAACCCAAACCCAAATCTAAAAATATATGTTTGGACTAATCCATGCCTTACGGGCGACGACATAAATTAGTCTCCGTATACAATTCACGGGCAACCAAAATAAAACAAAAATACACACGACACGAAGTGAACCTCCGGAGCAGGAGAAAGTGGTTATCGCGATGCGGTAATGTAATTAACAGTAAGGGCTTGCGCCTGCAGGGAAAAGCGTCCCCACAATCAAAAAACCCCTCACAAACGAGGGAGGATCTGATAAAGTCTGCTACAACGGCCGCATCCGTCCAAACCTCCGATATACGGTGTCATAAATCAACTTGGCATCTTCGGAGAGGTGGAAGGATAAAACCAAATAGCATCTGCCCCTAGGATTCAGGCCAGTCGTCCTGACGTCCCGGTCCGTCTTCCAGCGGTGAACAGATTCTGGCATGCCCGGTTAGACCTTTTCCTGTTTTCACTCCACACTTCGTGTGTCGTGTATCACGAACAAAATCGCGGTTCGCTTTGGTTGCCCTTGGATTCAAGGTACTAAGATTTGTTGTCTTGTTCCTGTGCAGAAGAAAAAAAATCAATGGCTTTTAACTGCACAACTTGTAACTGCAACTCCCGCTCCGCCCCAACTGAAGGAGTGATTTATGGACCCAACGCGGCCTCCATTATTTCAATGCCGGTGGGAAAAGTAACAGAAGCCACTACTGGATTGTTCTTCGGGACCATGCTCCCACCAAAGAGCGTCGGTGCCTCAACGCCGCAACCCAATGTTCCCAAGAAGTCGGTCTTCCATCGACTGACGACCACAACGGCTCCTCTCAACGAGCCGTCCAAAAAGGGGGTCTTAGTCTTTAATAAGCTGAGATAAAAATCAAGCGGGCCCGCAAAGAAGCCCATGATTCCCGAAGCGGCGGACCCAAAAAGGATAGCCCTTTTAATTCCTGCTGCAAATGAAGCCGTCAAAAGTGCTTCACCAGTCAGGCGATCGGTCTTCGAGAGGCTGACCGTCTCCAATCAAATCTTGCCAAGGATGTCGGTCTTTAATAGGCTGGCAACTACTGGAGCTCCTCAACAAAACCAGGGGCAAGCAACAACCGCTTCCGAAATCGAGGCGGTCCCTTCAGCATGGCACGCTCGACGTCGCCACTAGCACCGAGTAAGAAAAGCTGGGGCAACTCCCCTTCTGGACTTACCCCACCAGCTCTAATGGTGGAAGTCGATACCGCTGTTCCAACCGAGAATAGCATTGAACCGCTGAAGACGGTGCGAAAGAACTCTCCAATGACGGCGCTGAAGAGATCGCCCCCGCCCACAGAAGCTACGGTGTAGGAGAAACCGGAGCGCCCCCATCAACGGCTCTCCTCCCAAATTCACAGGGTCTGGCGAAAAGTCCAAGACTCTGTAATCAGCAAAGATTACTCTCGTCGACCAAAGAAATCGAAGGCTCGGCAAGAGAAAGACTATCCCTGCACCATACAGCGTGGGACTTCTTCCATACGGGTGCTTATTACAACGACTCCTTCAACTTCGACCTCCCACAAAAGGAGGAGGCCGGAGAAAATCCCACCGCTGGCGGCAAATTCCAAAGGCGATGGACCCAAACGCCCCAAGTCTGAGTTCATGATCGTGCATACGGTCCACATAGCTTCCAGGAAAGATGAAAGCCGTGCTTCCGTGGGTCATCGGCCGCAAACCCGATCGTTGAAAAAAGCTCAAGAGCAACAACAAAAGCTCCAGGAATTGCTGATCAAAATGTCAGCACTTACCGGGCAGAAAGAAAGCCCGGAATCAGCAACTGAACATCGTTAAGAGCAAGAGACCGATACAAAGTTCCTGCGAAGGGTGCTTGAAAGGAAGGATAAGGAGGCCGCGGAACAAGCTACTAACATAAAGCAAATAGTGCTTCTCTTCCAGGACATGGTTGGAATGATGATCCAGCCAGAACCTCCAGCCGAAGATCTACATATAATCGTTGAGGACGACATAGGGGAAACATCAAATCCTTTCCGGCGCTATCAGTGGCCAAGGAGGAAACAATCTCCAAGGCTATTCTTGATGATTAATTTGCTCAACAAATACGAGCACATCAAATTAGTGAAGCGGTTGGCCAAATCGTCAGAACTGGGCGACCGTATCCAGGTTGGTATAACCAAATCAAGTACCCGCCGAGATATACAATCCCCAAATTTCATATGTACAAGGGGACATGCAACCCCCATCAGCACGTCGCGCATTTCAGAGCTCTGTGCGGCAACACTGGAGGTGAAGAAAAACCGTTGCTTTGCCAGTTCGTTGGCAGCCTGTCAGAGACGGCCTTTGAATGGTATTCAGTGGTCCTAAATGACTCCATGAGAACATTCACAGAAATGGAACCACTGTTCACACAGCAGTTCGCCAGCGTAAGCGAGCGCACCCCGATCACGGCATTAATCAATGCCAGGGTAAAGCCGGGAGAAACCTGGGTCCAATATGCGATCCGGTGGCGGAACCTGTGGTCAAAGTGTGAACAACGGATCGAAGAATCCCCTGCCGTGGGCATGTTCATCGGTACCCTAGATCCGCAAACGACTGAGTCCAAGTTCATGACGTTCTTCAAGTCGACTAACTTCCAGGCCCTGGTTGACAAGCTGGCCCAAATGGTCCAGATGGGCCACAGGCCCTCCTCCTCAAAAATGGACCCTCGAAATGCCGAGGGTAAAGGGAAAGCGGCCATCGTTGCCAACATTCAATAGCAACCGAGTGACCCGAAACCGGTTGCTCGCCAAAATAACATGCGTCCGTGCATATCCCTGGAAGAAAGGTTAGGACACGCTTACTCATTTTCCCGTGACAAGACGAGGAGACTGTTCGAGTTGGCAGTATGCAACAAACTCATCACATTGCTATACCTACGGCGTCCACCATAACTCGGCGACGTCAACAACTCCAACTACTGCTCCTATCACAGAATGGTAAGCCACCCAATTGAAGATTGCTAAGTCTTCAAGAACTGGGTCGAGGACCAGTATCAACAAGGGAAATTCACGCTGTCTGAGAACTGGAGGGTGAACCCGCCTCAGAAGCACACTCCTGAAAAGGTGGATACGCCGGGGGTATCATGCTCGCTCTTGGAAGAAACTCCTTGGGAAGTCGTTCTTTCAGCTAAAACCAAAAGAATACAGAAAGATCTCCAGGCATGTCCGGCAGTCGGGTAGAGAATCCCACCTGAACCGGAAAAAATTGATGGGATGCTGAAACCGTGTCCCGTACCGAAAACTGTCGACAAAAGGAAAAATCCCCAAGTCAAGCCGTCAAAGTTTTCGAAGAAAAAGAAGAATACCAAGAAGCCTGTGCAACCTGCCGAATATGACGACAAACGCACAGACCTACAAAGGTATATTGACGCGCTGGAGGAGTACAACCAGAAGCCGCGGACACCAGTCACCCTCGAAGAGTTCCTTAAGCACATTCTTGAGAATGAAAAGAGTGACAACGATGAGGAAAATGACTCATTAGAAACCGAAGACTATGTAGCAAGTACATGATTTCCTATTCGTCATTAAATGTCGAAGAAGCGCCCTTGGCGTCAGAAAACAACGCAGAGGAACTGGGGGTAGGATCGCACCAAAATCCCCGGAACATCCAGAAGAAGACCCGATCGATAGGCTGTTAAACGAATCCCCTCGGAAAAGCAAAGCCGACCGAGAATGCGAAACAACCATATACGAAAAGGCTAAGCGTAAACGTCAGGGTAAAGAAGCTGCGGCGAGGATGAGTCATAAAGTACTCAACCAAACCGAAGCACACCTGCCGCAAATAAGAGCAGGATCAAGACAGAGAAGCGGTTCACCAAAGCCCTGTAAGTGGGAATGAAGCTACCACCTCTGGTAGGAAATACTTCCGGGGTCATACGCCTCGGTGGAGAGGATTTGTATCCAAACTACTGTCTATATCATCAGACGATTACCCACCCCACCGAAAAATGCAGTGCCTTCAAGAAGTGGTGGCAAGGATATGTTGCCCATCAAAAACACTTCAAGAGGATGAAGCGTGAAGCTCGTCAATTGCAAAAAAGTGCGGCAAGTGCGCGTGAGAAAACGACTAGCAACTGTCATATGGTTGATACCAGTTCGGAAGGGGATAAACCGCAGGTTCTTACCTTCGGGAGCGACTCTGAGGACGAAATGACCCTCAGCCCTCTCTTCAAAGACTCCACCTTTGAAAAATAAGATGGGGAGAAGAACTGTGGGAACATTCAGCTGCGTAACCACACGCTGCCTGAAAAGAATCTCCGACCTAAAAACAAAGGTTCGAGCCAAAGAGACAAAGGGAAAGAAAAAATCCTTGAGGAAATCACCCTCGACGGTAGAGTTGTCAAAGAACTCGCAGCAAGGGACCCGCCTAAGAAAAACAAGGTGGATTACAATGTCCTGGAACATCTGAGGAAAATGCCCTCACAATTGAGCATACTGGATGCTCTCCTCCTGTCCAAAGAGGCACGAGATTCTCTGATCAAGGCATTACAAGTGCCTGATCAGTTCCAAGCTTTTCTCGCAGAAGAGAAGATGAAGGACGAGCTGGCAGAGGTGCACACAGATGACATTACATTCAGCGATGAAGATCTCCTCCTACGAACGTGCGAGCATAATCGCCCATTATAAGTCACCGGGTACTGCCACGACATCAAGATAGGCAAAATCCTTATCGACAACGGATCCTCCGTCAACCTTCTCAACGTGAAAGTGCTAAAGGAGATCTGCATGAACGTTCAGAACTTAGCTCGAGAAAAAATTACCATCACCGGGTTCGATTCACAGTCATCACGGACGCTGGGGTCCGTAATATTGACGTTACGCTTCGAATTGCTTGTCACAGACATCATATTTCACGTCATTGACGCCAAGACTTGCTATAACGCTTTGCTCGGCTGGCCCTGGCTGCATGAGTACAATGTCATACCTTCTACACAATATCAGTGTATGAAGTATTTCAAGGATGGTTTGGAATACACCGTCACGGGCGAGCTAAACCTGTTCTTGGTAAACGAAGTCCGAAAATATGAAGATGCAAAGTACTTCATACCAGACTTCGAAGATACGAAGATGTGTCATAAGCCGGAGGATAAAAGAAATTCCGTCGCCACTATCCTGATCTTTGGAAGCGATACCGAGGAAGATGAAGAAATAGTCTACTCGGGGCAACCCAAAGGCAACAGGCCCGAACCATTTATCCCCATTCTGTTCTTTCGCAGAGACTCTAAGGACGAGGCCAACGCAGTGTTCTCAATCCGCCAGTCAGTGCAAACCTTTGCCGGAGCCGATCAGAGTTTACAAATCACAATGGCTCCGCCTCGGCATTACCAGGAACTTGATGCGCTCGATACATATAGCGTACAGGAACTACAGACTTACTACGTGCCTCCCAGGCGAAGAGGTGAAAAGGCGATCCTCTTCTACCAATCTACGGAGACCAAAGTTGAGAAAGAAGTCTGACACGGTGCCAATTTGGCACTTGATAGGCTTCAACCAATCCGTCAACCAAGATACTACGCGGAGAGATTGAAAAAGTTGTTAAGATGCCAAGGCGTACCCCTCGAACAAACTGTTCGACAAGCCCAATTCTACAAAAAACATTTAGAATATCCCTGGGACCCAGCGAAAGATGCCCAATGAGAAGATGGAGACAACCGGGCTCGGATACGTTTGGTCTAAGGAACAGGAGCGATTCTATAGATGCCGCGTCATAAACAGCCCTGGTGAAGAAGAGAACGCTCTTCCAAATAGCTGTGACGTTGAAACAGAGCGAAATCCCGCTCTAAGAACGTCAAATACATCGTTTGAAGAACAAGTTGACAAGCTAATACAAGAAGCATGTCGAAATATTCGGGACGACTACAGCCGTGAAATGGCTATTTATGAAAAGGCTAGGATGCACCACCTCAATCAACAGTCTGCCGAGAAAGAAGACCACAATGCCCTCCATCCCCAGCTAGTTGTATGTCCTCGCAAAAAGAAAAAAGCCCAAAATGGAGGCAAAAACATGACAAAGAGCGCAAACAACGTTCGCAAACAACAAGGCGGATCTACGATGCCACGCTATCAAGAAAAACGTGGTTGGAACCCGTCCTTTATCAAGAAGATGGGTCGGGAATACTCTTTCCCTCAAGATAAGACAAGAAAAATATTCAACCTTGTCATGAAACACCAAATGATGACGCTTTCGGAGTCTCGGCACTCCAAATAAATAAACGAGTTCCATCATCCGGATTATTGCTCCTATCACCGAGCAATAGGTCATTCCTTTAAATACTGCTTTATTTTCAAAGACTTGGTAGAAGACCAATATCGACAAAGCAGGTTCGCTTTATCCGACAGCTGGAGGGTAATCCCACCGCAAAATCATGAGCCAAAGAAAACCTATATCGCCAGGATAGGACCAGCCCAGCATCAAGAATGGAAGCGAACACGTACCTGCCATATGGTTACACTCTCGAAGGAGGAAGGGCACAAGGTTATGGATAACCTTTTCAAGTGCTTCGCAAATGAAGACGAGGATGAGGTGATCTCATAATTTCCACCGGCACCAAAAGAGCTGGAAGACAGGATACACACCATGGCAGACAATCTAAAGAAAATTGACTTAGGGACAGAAGACGATCCGAGGCCAGCATTTGTCAGTGAGCTGCTATCTAGAAAATGGGTAGCCATATTAAAAGATGTGCTCATGCTGTATAAAGACTGCTTCGCATGGAACTATTCCGAGATGCCGGAATTAGATCCAAAAGTAGCAGTACATAAACTGGTCATATCGCCGGACATAAAGCCATTCAAACAGGCACCAAGAAGAATGCGACTCGAACTTGAGATGAGTATCAACGCTGAAGTCAAGAAACTAATCGACTCCGGCTTCATCCAAGAAGTTCAATATCTCGACTAGATCACTAATATCATTCCGGTGATAACGAAAAAATGGGACGGTGCGCATCTTCATGGACTTTCGGGACCTCAACAAAGCTTGCCCGAAGGATGACTTTCCAGTACCCGTTACCGAGCCGATGATCGATAACACGTCTACCCACGAGGTCTTCTCCTTTATGGATGGATCGTCAGGGTACAACCAAATAAAAATGCATCCTGAAGACCAAAAGCATACTTGCCTTCCGGACTCCGCTGGGTATATTCTGCTATAAAGTGATGCCCTTTGGCCTAAAAAACGCCGGCGCTACCTACCATAAGGCCATGACAAAGATCTTTGATGACCTCATTCTTGAGGTTGTTGAATACTACATCGGCGACCTTGTGGTGAAAAGCTAATCATATGAGGAACATTGGGAACATCTAAACATAGTGTTCCAACGTCTTTGGAAATACAATCTGAAGATGAATCCCCTAAAATGCGCGTTTGGAGTATCCTTAGACAAATTCCTGGGATTATCATACGACATCGGGGTATCGAAATTGACCCTTCGAAGATTAAGGCGATTATGGGAATGCCCACGCCAAGAACTCTCAAGCAATTCCGATCCCTTCAAGGAAAGCTCGCGTATATCCGACGTTTCATAGCTAACCTCTTGGGAAAATGTCGTCCCTACAGTTATCTAATGAAGAAGGGGACCCCGTTCGTATGGAATCAAAAGTTCCTAAACGCACTTGACGAAATCAAGCGGTACTAACAAAATCCGCCGGTGCTGACCACTCCAGTTAAGGGAAAACCCCTCATCCTATATACAACAGCCCTTGAAGGTTCTCTAGGCGCGCTATGGGCACAAGAAAACATTCAGGGAAAGGAGAGAGCTTTGTACTATTTGAGTCGAGTTCTCCTGGGAGTAGAAAACAACCACTCTCCCATCGAAAAGTATTGTCTGGCATTGATCTTCACGATAACGAAGCTCAGGCATTTCGCTTTAGCGCATGAGATCCATCTCATATCAAAGGTGGATACTCTCAATTATCTGATGTCAAGAGCCAAACTAACGGGAAGGCTTACCAAATGGGCCCTCCTCCTGATGAAGTTCTTAATAACGTATCGGCTTCTCAAAACAGTGAAAGACCAGGCCATTGCCGACTTTCTCGCCGAGCACCTGATACCAGCCGACTCCCCCTTAAATTGCGAGTTGCCAGATGAACATGCATTCGACACAATCAAAGGAGAGAAGGAAGAAAATGATTCCCGATGGGAGCTCTACTTCGATGGAGCATCTTCCATGAAAAAGGCGAAAGCAAAACACCTCCATAATCAAAGCTGGGGTGAGCCTTATCTTCATGACTCCACAAGGAGGAACACTGCTGTTCCCCCAATCTGAGCAAGGCTCATTTGAATTTTGAAAATTCAAATTTTCTGAAGCAACGCTTCAAATTCCGTGCGTTGCGCAGTGCGCAAGCGGTCCACAGTGCAACACGTGTCTGCGCAGTTGCGCAAGCGCACCGCTGCGCGACACGTGTCTGCGCAGTTGCGCAAGCACTGTTGCGCAAGGGCACCGCTGCGCGACACGTGTCTGCGCAGTTGTGCAAGCACCGTTGCGCAAGGGGATTACTGCGCGACACGTGTCTGCGCAGTTGCGCAAGCACCGTTGCGCAAGCCTTCCACTGCGCGACACGTGTCTGCGCAGTTGCGCAAGCACTGTTGCGCAAGCCATCCACTGCGCGACACGTGTCATTCATTGGGGAGTTGCGCAGAAACAGAATGAAAATTTGATGAAATCTTTTCTGTTCTTTCCAAAACCAGAAGATTTTCTTCTGCCTTTGGATCAAAGATCCAATGGTGGGAAAATTCCCAAAATCATTCAGGAAAGATTTTATTAACAAATTCAACAAATTTGTAAGCACTATAAATAAGACCCCAGGCCTCATTCAAAAGGCATGAATCAATCAAGAAGAAGAATCAACTTCTGTAAAAAAAAAAAGAAGAGAAAGAACTCTTGAAGATTAATCAAGAACACAAAAAAAAGAGAGGTAAAAACTTCTTTTGAAGAAGAGAAAAATCTCTGAAGAACAGAGGATAAAAAAAATGAATAATTCAATAAAAAGAAATAAATAGTGCCTTGCACTTGATATGAACCCTTGGTTCTGTGAAATCAGGGAAAACAAGAAGAACTTGTTTTCCTTTGATCCAAATTTAGATCAAAAGTGCTATGCACTTTTGTTCTTAAATCTGGAAAATTCTTGAGTTTCTGCACAAGTGCAACTCATTATTTAAAAGGGCCTGGCCCAAATCAAATCACAAAAATAATAAAAGGGCAGAGCCCTGTTTGAAAAATTCTTGAGGGCCTGGCCCAAATCAAATCACAAAAATAATAAAGGGGCAGAGCCCTGTTTGGATTAGTCAGACAAAGCCTAAAATAAATAAAAAAAATTGGACTTAACCCAATCCTGGCTGTAAGTCCTTAAAATTAAATTGATTGAGCAAAATGGCTCTCCTAAACCAATTCACGACCGGTTCGAGGGTACATCTCCGAACTCCTTTGACATCCCTCGTTGTAATTCCTCAACGACGTCAAAGAGGTGACGGGTCCCAACGACCACTTATCTAATCGGACCGAAACGTCCCTAAACTAATGTCGGACCGAAACGTCTCTAAACTAATATCGGACCGAAACGTCCCTAAACTAATATCGGACCGAAACGTCCCTAAAACTAATATCGGACCGAAACGTCCCTAAACTAATGTCGGACCGAAACGTCCCTAAACTAATGATGGACCACCACGTCCCTAAACTGGCGATGGACCACCACGTCCCTAAACCGGCGATGGACCACTATGTCCTTAAACCGGCGATGGACCACCACGTCCTTAAACTGACGCAATAGAGCTCGAACGCTCTTTTGCCGGATCTAAACGGTCCCGTGTAAATTGATCTTGGCCCCAAATACGGTTAATGTGTCCTTAGATCTTTAAATAAACAATAAAACTCTAAATCAACTTTGGTTCAAGGGTACATCTCTGAACTCCTCTGACGCCTGTCGTTGTAATCCTTTAACGACGTCAGAGAGGCGACGAGTCCCGACGGCCAGATAATTAAATCAATCACTACGTTAAGTTGATCTTAGTCTAAAACAGGACTAATGTATCCTTAACGAATGTTTAAGTTGATCTTAGCCGCAACGCGTCTAATGCATCCTTAAACTAAAAACACCAAACCCAAATCTAAGTAAATACGGATTTGGACCAATCCACGTCCTACGGGCGACGACATTACTCAGTCTCCGTATACAATCCACGGGCAACCACAAACAAAACAAACGCACACGACACGAAGTGAAATTCTGGAGAAGGAGAAAGTTGGTACCGCAATGCGGTAGCGTAATTAACTGCAGGGGCTTGCGCCTGCAGGGAAGAGCGTTCCCATAATCAAAAACCCCTCACCCCGAGGGGGAATCTGACGAAGTCTGCTACATCGGTCGCATCCGTCTAAACCTCCGATACACGGTGCCATAAATCAACTTGGCATCTTCGGACAGGTGGACGGATAAAACCAAATAGCATCTGCCCCGAACCTCAGGCGACGGACGCGAAGTCCGGGCCGCCGTTCGGAGGGGAACAGATTCTGGCACGCCCGGTGGGACCTTTTCCTCTTTCCACTCCACACTTCGTGTGTCGTCTTCGCGAACCAATCGCGGTTTGTTAAATGGTTGTCTTCGGATTTCAAGTTGCTAAGATTTGGTCTTTTACCTGGCGCAGAATTCAAGATTCAATGGCCACCAACTGCACCAACTGCTCGAAATGCCACTGCAACGGACGTTCCACCTCACCGAGAGGTGTGACATATGGGCCCCAAGTGGTTTCCTTCCTTACTCTGCCGGTAGACCAGGTGACCCAGGCCACCACCGGCCTGTTTTTTGGGACCATGGTCCCACCTACAAGCTTCTCTATGCCGATATCCGAACCGGAAGCGAACAAGAAGTCGGTGTTCGACCGGCTCACTGCTACCACGACCCCTGTCGACGGGTCGCCCGCTACTAAACCGACAGCCTCCGTTTTCACCAGGCTAGGTCAGAACTATAAAGTGGCCGTCCCAAAGAGGGCAACGGCCGCCGCTTTGGAAGTCGTTAAAGCGGCTTCTCCCATCAGAGAGTCGGTCTTCACAAGATTGACGGTTCCCACTCCTCCCCCAGCTGGTCAAAAGGCATCAGTCTTCGATAGGCTGACATCGGCAGTTACCCCACACTCAAACAGGGGGCAACAAGAAACCGTCTCGATTTCCGAGTCAGTCCCAATGGCTCGTCGTGCGCGACGTCGCCATTGGCAACGAGTAAGGAAAGCAGGGGGCAACTCCCCCTCAGGGCTAACCCCACCAGCTCCAGTGGTGGAGGTCAACGCTGCTGTTCCAACCGGGAACAGCTTTGAATTGCTGAGGAAGGTGAGAAAGAACTCCCCAATTGCTGCATTGAAAAGGTCTCCTCCGCCCATGAAAAAAGCCCCGGAGACAAAGCGGGAACAGCCCCCTCAACGGCTATCGTCAAAAATTTATAAAGTTTGGCGGAGGGTTCAAGACTCCGTGATTGACCCAGACCACTTTCGTCACCAGAAAAAGGCAAAGGTGGAAAAGGACAAAAACCGCCCCATTAGACAGCAGGGGGCAACAAATGCTAGGATGCCCGCTTCAACGGCTCCTTCAACCTCAAAGGTCCATAAAAGGAAAAGGCCAGAGAAAGCTCCCGTGACACTGACAAAGTTTAAAAGCGATGAACCTAAACACCCCAAGTCAGGGGGAATAACAGTTCATACGGTCTATATGGCTTCCGGAAAGGAAGAAAGTCGTACTTCTACGGGTCACCGACCACTTACCCGATCAGTGACCAAGGCTCAGGAGCAGCAACAAAAGCTCCAGGAGATGATGACTACAATGGCTGCACTCACGGGGCCAAAAGAGAATCCTGAGACGTCCTTAGATGAATGTCAAGAAGAAGAGACCGACGCCGAGTTCCTCCGCCGAGTACTGGAAAAGAGAGACAAAGAGGCTGCTGAATAAGCAGCCAATATCCAGCGTATGGGCCTCCTCTTCCAGGACATGATAGGGATGATGATACAACCAGATCCCCCAACTGAAGAACCCCCGATCGTCCTTGGGGATGATAAGGGAGAAACATCAAACCCTCAGCCCGTTCTATCAACGGCTAAAGAGGATACAATCTCTAAAACTGATCTGGACGAATATATAGCCCAGCAAATAAAGGTTCATCACGCGGCCGAAGCAGCCGGCCACGTTGTAAAAACGGGGCGGCCATACCCGGGCTGGTATGACCAAATCAAATACCCGCCGGGTTACACAATTCCCAAGTTTCATGTTTACAAAGGGACCGGCAATCCCCATCAACATGTTGCCCAGTTCAGGGCGCTTTGCGGTAACACGGGCGGCGACGACAAGCTTTTGCTTCGCCAGTTCGTTGGAAGCCTATCAGATACGGCGTTTGAATGGTATTCCGAGCTCCCCAACGACTCTATTAAAACCTTTGCGGAGATGGAGCTGCTCTTTACCCAACGTTTTGCAAGTGCCAGCGAGCGTACCCCGATGACGGCACTGATTAACGCCAGGGTAAAACCCGGCGAGACATGGGTTCAATACGCTATACGGTGGCGTAATCTATGGTCTAAGTGTGAGCAGCGCATAGAAGAAGCCCCTGCGGTGGGAATGTTTGTTGGAACCCTTGATCCACAAGCAACCATCTCACAGTTTATGATGTTCTTCAAGCCGACTTCCTTCCAGGCTTTGATCGACAAATTGGCGCAGATGGACCAGATTGGCCATAAACCCCCTCTCCCGAAGCCGGACTCCCGAAACGATAAAGGAAAGGGAAAAGCGATCATCGTCGCTAATGCTCAACAACAACCGAACGACTCGAAGCCGGTTGCTCGTCCAAACAATACGCGCCCATACGTACCCCTTGAGGACAGGATGGGACGTGCTTACTCCTTCCCCCGTGATAAAGCAAGGAGGCTATTCGAGCTGGCATTGCGCAACAGGCTCATAAATCTGCCAGATCCAAAACGTCCGTCGCAACCGAGTGACGTCAACGAGCCTAATTACTGCCCTTATCATCGAGTGCTAGGACATCCAATCGAAGACTGTTACGTCTTCAAAAATTGGCTTGAGAATCAGTATCGTCAGGGCAAATTTGCGCTATCTGACAAATGGAAGGTAAATCCCCCGCAGCCTCACATCGCTAAAGGGACGAGTACGCCAGGGGCAACATGCTCCGTCATTGAAGAAGCTCCTTGGGAGGTTGTATTATCAGCCAAAACGAGGAGAATGTTAAATGATCTTCAGACCTGTCCAGCGGTCAACTGGAAGAACCCCTTAGAACCGCAGGTTATTGAGGGGATGTTGAAGCCACGTCCGACTCCGAGGACCGATGGTGGTAGTTCAAGCGCTCATAGTCAGCAGTCAAAATCTTCGAAAAAGAAGAAGAAGAAATCTAAGAAGCCCGTGAAGCCTGGCGACAAGCGCACGGACTTACAAAAGCAAATCGACGCGCTGGATGAGTACAACCAAAAGGCGCGGACTCCCATTACGCTCCAAGATTTCCTTGATCACGTCTTTCAAAAAGAAGATGAGGGAGAAACTTCATCGGATGAATCCGACGAATATGTGGCAAACTGTCATATGATCTCCCATGTGACCACGAACGATGAAGGGACTTCTGGAACTGAAACGCCGGGGGCAAATTCTGAGTCAAGGGTTCCGGAGTTATCAGTTGAAATGATTGGCGCGTTTCTTAATGAAGCTCGACTAAAAAGCAAAGCTGATCGAGAACGCGAGACGGCTATATTCGAAAGGGCCAAGCGCCAGCGACTTGAGGAAAGAGCTGAGATGATCCCGCTCGAGCAAAATGCCTCCACCGCCGACAAAAGCCAATTCAAGATAAAAAAGAAGTTTTCTAAGGCCATATCGATGGGCATGAAGCTACCGCCCTCCGAAGAAAAAGTTACTGGCGCGGTAGAAATACACCCCTCTTACTGCTTATATCATCAGAAGGTCTCGCATCCCACTCAAGAATGCAAGGCTTTCGATAGATGGTGGCAAGGATACGTCGCTAATCAACAACGCTTTAAACGGGAAAAGCGTAAGATCCGTCGGGAACAAGGAAACACGACCAGAGAGCTTGAAAGAACTGCCAGCAATTGTCACATGGTTAACACTACCAGGACACAAGTGCCTACATTTGGGAGCGACTCTGATGAGGAGCTAGAGCTTGCCCCTCTCTTTAAAGAGTCAACTTCGGGAAAAGAAGAGGAGCCGATGGTTTGCGAAAATATCCGGCTGCGGAATCGAACACTGCCTGAAAAGAACCTCGGACCCTCGAGTAGAAAAGATAAAGGGAAAGAAAAAGTCTCTGAAGACATCGTCTTAGATGACCAAGTTCTGAAAGAGCTAAACGCCGAAAACCCGCCGAAAAGAAATAAGGTGGATTACAACGTTCTGGCACATCTGAGGAAACTGCCCTATCAGCTTAGCGTCCTTGATGCCTTGTTACTATCAAAGGAGGCGAGGGACTCTTTGATTAAAGCACTACAAGATCCGGACCAGTTCCAAGCCTTCTTAGCCGAAGAAAAGATAAAAGACGAATTAGAAGAAGTGCACACAGCCGACGTTGCTTTTGGTGATGAAGACCTTCTTCTCGGGACGTGTGAACACAATCGCCCCCTTTATGTCTCAGGATACTGCCATGACATAAAGATAGGTAAAATCATGGTCGATAACGGATCGTCTGTCAATTTACTCAATGTGCGAGTGTTAAAGGAGATTTGCATGAGTGTCCAACACCTCGCCCGAGACAAGATCACTATCTCCGGTTTCGACTCTCAATCCTCAAAGACTCTTGGATCTGTGATATTGACGCTACGCTTCGGGTTGCTCGTCACAGACGTCAAATTCCATGTTATAGATGCCAAGACGTGCTACAATGCTCTGCTCGGCCGACCATGGCTACACGAGTACAATATCATCCCTTCTACACAGCATCAGTGCATGAAATATTGTAGGGATGGTCTCGAGTACACTGTGGCAGGAGAGTTAAATCCATTTTCCGTGAATGAAGTTCGCAAGTATGAAGATGCCAAATACTTCTTGCCGAGTTTCGAGGACGCGGAAAGGTGTCACAAGCCGGAGAACAAGACTAACGCCACCATCCCTGTCTTCGGCAGTGACACCGAAGAGGAGGAGGATATAATTTATTCAGGTCCAGCCCAATCCGCCAGGCCAGGACCATCTGTTCCTTCATTGATCTTCGGTAGTGATTCAGAGGATGAAGTTCATGCTGTATTCCCCGCTCGGCCTTCAATACGGGTCTCCGCTGATGAAGAGCGAAGTCTGCAGATAACCATGGTGCCGCTTGAACACTACAAAGAACTGGATGCACTCGACACCAACAGCATAGAAGAATTGCAGACGTTCTATATCCCTCCCGGACGAAAAGGCGAGAAGGCAATCCTATTCTACCGTTCTGAAGAAAACAAGGTGAAAAAAGAAATTTGGCATGGCGCGGATCCCACGCTTGACAGGCTTCAGCCTATCCGTCTTCCCAGATATTACACCGAAGGTTTGAAGAAACTTCTGAAACGCCAAAGGATGTCCTTTACACAGACCGCTAGAAAAGCCAAATTCTATGACAAGGTCTGGAACGTTCCCGGGACTCAATGCAAACTGCCTAACGGGAGAACGGAAACAAAAGGGCTCGGGTATGTTCGCTCAAAGAAACGGGAGCTAATAAACAACTGTTATGCCATGTATGACTTCGATGAAGAGGCGGACGCTCAATGGGAAGACGCTAATCCTGAATCAGCAAAAGTTCCTGATGCAAGACCTCCCAACCCATCGTCTGAAGACCAAATGAACAAACTTACAAGGGATGCCAGTCAAAAATCCCGAGATGATCACGATCGTGAAATGACAATCTATGAGAAAGCCAAGACACAGCGCCTCCTTCAACAGGCAGTGAAGGATGAAAATACCGCTCCTTGTCAACCCGCTACAAAGAAGGTTCGACGCGAAAGCGAAAACAAGTCGAAGGGCCGAAAAGGTACTCGACAACCACAAAGCAGAGCTAAGAAGCCACGCATCCGAGAGTCGAGCGTTGTTGACCTAGCCCTCATGAAGAAAATGGGTCGAGCATACTCATTTCCTCGGAACAAAACAAGGAAAATACTTGATCTTGCTCTAAAACATCAAATGCTTACTCTGCCAGAGTCTAAACACCCTGAGCAAGCAGGCGAAGTCTCCAACCCAAAGTATTGCTTTTACCATCGAGTAGTAGGGCATCCGCTTGAAGATTGCTTCACCTTTAAGAATTGGGTTGAGGACCAATATCAGCTTGGCAAATTCGCGTTGTCTGACAGTTGGAGGGTAGCGCCGCCGTAAAAGCACGAACCCGAAAACACAAGGATAAAACCAACTCCGCATTGGGATTGGCAGAAAATTCGCACCTGCCATGTGATAAAAATATTAAAAGAAGGGTCCGAGGACATGAACAACCTCCCTTGGTGCTTTGAAAGCGGCAGCGATGAGGTAATCTCAGAATTTCCCCCAGCTCCGATAGAATTGGAGGATGGAATCCATACCACTGCAGATAATCTCAAGAAAATTGAGTTGGGGAAGGCAAATGACCCGCGACCGACATTCATCAGCGAGCTGCTATCTGAAGAAAGGGTGGCTGCGTTAAAGGATGTGCTTCTACAGCACAAAGATTGCTTCGCGTGGAACTATTCCGAAATGCCGGGACTAGATCCAGAAATTACTGTACACAAATTGGCGATATCCCCGGACATCAAGCCAGTCAAACAAGCGCCGAGAAGAATGCGACTCGAGCTTGAGATGAGCATCAACGCCGAAGTCAAAAAGCTGATAGACTCTGGCTTCATCCAGGAAGTTCAATACCCTGAATGGATCGCCAACATCATCCCAGTGATGAAGAAAAATGGGACAGTGCGCATATGCGTAGACTTTCAGGATCTTAATAAAGCCTGCCCAAAAGATGATTTCCCAGTGCCAGTCACCGAACTGATGATAGACAACACATCCACTCATGAGGTTTTCTCCTTCATGGACGGCTCATCGGGGTATAATCAAATAAAAATGCATCCTGAAGATCAGAAGCACACAGCCTTCAGGACTCATCTTGGTATATTTTGTTATAAAGTGATGCCCTTCGGTTTGAAGAACGCCGGTGCTACTTATCAGAGGGCCATGACGAAGATCTTCGACGACCTTATACACGAAATCGTCGAATGCTATATCGACGATCTCGTGGTTAAGAGCAAATCATACGAAGAACACCTCGAGCATTTGAAGACCATGTTTCAACGCCTTCGGCAATACAACTTGAAGATGAATCCTCTTAAATGTGCGTTCGGGGTTTCCTCGGGCAAATTCCTGGGATTCGTTGTTCGACACCGAGGTATTGAAATAGATCCGTCAAAGATTAAAGCAATCATGGAAATGCCTCCGCCGAGAACTCTCAAACAGTTGCGATCTCTCCAAGGGAAGCTCGCATACATACGGCGATTTATAGCCAACCTTTCAGGCAAGTGCCGTCCCTATAGCCACCTGATGAAGAAGGGAACCCCATTTGTCTGGGATCACAAATGCCAAGGCGCACTGGACGAGATCAAGCAGTACCTGCAGAACCCTCCAGTATTGGCTGCTCCAGTTAAGGGAAAGCCTCTCATTCTTTACACGACCGCCCTCGAAGGTTCCTTAGGCGCATTATGGGCACAAGAGAACGATCAAGGGAAAGAAAGAGCACTCTACTACTTAAGTCGAGTCCTGCTGGGGGCAGAAAGCAACTACTCTCCCATTGAAAAACACTGCCTGGCGTTGATCTTCGCAATAACAAAGCTTAGGCACTATGCGTTGGTGCACGAGGTCCGTCTTATTTCAAAAGTGGACCCTCTTAAATATCTAATGTCAAAAGCCATATTGACAGGGCGACTCGCTAAATGGGCCCTGCTCTTGATGGAATTTTCGATAACATATCAACCTCTCAGGGCAGTAAAAGGCCAGGCCATCTCCGACTTCCTCGCTGAGCATCCCATACCTGCCGATTCTCCTTTAAATTGCGATTTGCCAGACAAACATGCGTTTGACACAATCGACAGTGGTGATACCCGTTGGGAGCTTTATTTCGATGGAGCATCTTCTATGAAAAAGCACAAACAAAGTATGCCAACGATCAAATCGAGGGTAGGACTCATCTTTGTGACTCCACAAGGAGGAATAATGCGTTTCGCCTTCTCCTTAACAGAGCCGAGAACGAATAATGAAGCTGAATATGAAGCTCTGATAGCAGGCCTCGAGATCGCCATTGATATGGGAATTGAAAGCCTCCTCATATATGGGGACTCCCAACTGGTCGTCAGTCAAGTGAACGGCGATTACCAAACATGCAAACCGGAATTGGTAAAATACGGTGAAAAAGTGCAACAACTGCTAACCCAAATTCCCTCCTATACTTTGGAGAGCATACCGCGCGCGGAAAACAGCAAAGCGGACGCACTAGCCAAACTTGCTAAAGAACTGGCTGACGAGAACCTCGATGACGTTAGAATCGTGGTACAAAGCCGTCGAGTGCTTGCCCCAACAGAAATATCTCCAGAATCATATAAAGAAAAGGGAGCAACTGAGCAGGCGAACCTACAAATAAAAGATCATGAGAAGGCCGAAGACTGGAGAGAAGTCTTCATAGATTACTTCAAGTTCCACCGAATGCCTGAAGAAGCGTCCATAAGACATCAGCTCGTGAAACGAGCTCTGTCTTTCGCCTTCGTCAACGACACTCTATACAAGAGGTCATTCGATTCTCTGTGGCTGAGATGCCTAGGACCTAACGAAGCGAGAAGGGTCGTCCAAGAAGTTCACGACGGACTCTGCGGTTCCCACCAAGCAGGCCCTAAGATGAAGTTGAAAATAAAACGGATGGGATACTACTGGCCCACGATGATGCAGGATTGCCTAGAATACGCGAGGCAATGTCATTCATTCCAAATTCATGGGGACTTTATCCATCAGCATCCCAATCCACTGCATCTAACAGTGGCTAGTTGGCCATTCGAAATGTGGGGAACTGACATAGTCGGCCCCATCGAACCCGCATCGTCAAAGGGACATCGTTTCATCTTGGCGACGACTGATTACTTCTCCAAATGGGCAGAGGCGGTACCGTTGAGGGAAGTGAAGACGGAGAACATCCTCCATTTCTTCAAAACGCATGTCATATACCGGTTTGGAACCCCGAGAAGGATCATCTCTGATAATGGGCCAGCCTACCGAAGTCATAAAATTAGTCGCTTCGTACAGCAGCACAATATAGACTGGAGATATTCCTCAGTTTATAATTCGCGAGCTAACGGTCTAGCTGAGGCCTTCAACAAGACCTTGACGAAGATCATGAAGAAAACAGTGTCACGAAATAAGAGAGATTGGCACGAAAGGTTGCAAGAGGCTCTTTGGGCGTATCGGACTACGTTCAAGACGGCCACGAACACAACGCCGTATGCGTTGGTGTTCGGCACCGAAGCAGTACTCCCTCTCGAGATAGAATTACCCTCTCTACGAGTGGCAGTCCACTACGAGCTGACTGACGAAGAAAATGCTCACCTTCGTTTTGAAGAGCTTGACGCCCTTGATGGAATCCGGCTTCTAGCACAACAAAATCTGGAAGCTTATAAAGCAAAGATGACGCGCTCATATGAAAGATTGAGCCGGCCGAGGACATTCCACCAAGGCGAACTCGTGCTAGTGGTCAAAAGGCCCATGATCCCCAATCGTGCTAAGCGGGGAAAGTTTGAGCCAAACTATGAAGGACCGTACATCATTGATAAGGTCTACCAGGGTGGGGCCTATCTACTCATGGACATGCACGGTGAAAGGCCTTTCAGGCCGATAAACGGTCGCTTCCTAAAGAAATATTACACTTAATGAGTCACAGCCTAGGTCAATGATGGATGACGACGACTATGTCCGCTCGCTATCTTCCTAAGCTAGAACTTTATAAGCAGTAGCTGGCCTTCTCCGTGATGGACCGAAATGTCCTTAAACTAGTATCAGACCGAAACGTCTTTAAACTACTACCGCAGCATCTTTAGGCTGACGAGATATATATAAAAAAAACATATAAAAATACAAAAAAAACGGTATGTCCATAAGCAAAAAGGGCACGGATGAAAACCCGAAAGGACTCCGTGAGTAAAAACAGCAGGGCTACCGGCGAGTGTTCATGAAAACCCGAAAGGGCGCGACCTCGTAAAAACAAAAAGAGAAAAAGAAAATAAAAAAAACGGTATGTCCATAAGCAAGATGGGCACGGATGAAAACCCGAAAAGGCTCCGTGAGTAAAAACAGCAGGACTACCGGCGAATGTTTGTGAAAACCCGAAAGGGCGCAACTTCGTTAAAGAACCCTTATGGAGTCCTCTCGACCCTGTAAGGAGAAACCACCCGCATGAGATCCTTACGACTTACAAGGGAACAACACACTTAGGAATCCCCACGATTCCTAAGGAGAAAATACGCTTGCGAGATCCTCACGACTCGTAAGGAGAACTCTCTTATGGGACCCTCACGGCTCATAGGATTTGAATGTCTTAAGTCACAGAGACCTAAACCTGTGCTTAAGCAAACCTCCACAAACTTCCAATGTTGCCCTACAAGTGGTCCAATATTGACCCTTGTATACAATCCACGGGCGCGAATAAACATTTCCCTAGCCAAATTTCATCCATGACTGGGAATACGTTCGCATGATAAGCAACCCTTATAAATCCCCTCGATTTATAAGGAGAAGACCTTCCTGTAGGATCCTTACGACTTACAGAAGAACAAAATACTTAGGAACCCTCACGGTCCCTAAGGAGAAAATACACCTACAAGATCCTCACGACTTGTAGGGAGAAATACCTTCACGAGACCCTTACGGCTCATGAAGCCAAAAGTCTTAGCCGACAGGACCCTAACCCTGGTCGCTAAGCCTCCTTTGTTCGACAGCGACAGAGGCAAATGATGATTCGCTCCTGGTAATATCCCAGTTGCAGCGGCGCTGATGCCAAAATCGGTGTCCAATTTCGGGTTTGCGGCGAAAAGCCAGTAGGCCGCACATGCATACGAAATAGCCGAAATGATAGGGCAACTTGCAATAAAAAGCAGCAAGTAAAATGTATGCATGCAAAATAGCCGAAATGATTGGGCAACTCGTAATAAAAAGCAACGAGTAAAAATAAAATAAATAGCCGAAATGACTGGGCACCGCGAAAAATAGCCGAAATGATTGGGCAATCGCGACCTTCGCGATATAAAAGCTGAAATGATAGAGCATCGCGGAAATAAAATAAAACAAAAAGAAGAAATGATAAAACTTCGGCCCTACAGTTAAGATCACATCGATCCCTGTATACAATCCAAGGGCGTAAACAAAGAAAGGAACCATACTTCCCCAGTGGGTTCCGTCAAATGACGAAGCCAAACCTCACTGGTTCATTTCAACCGAAGAAGCCAGTGACTTCAGCAAACTTCTCAACTCACGGATACAAACACTCCTTGACGAGAGCTTTCTGATCCGCGTCGACTCGCAGAGCCACCAGCGCCTCCGTGGGAACCCTCGACTCGTTTCAAACCCCAAGGACACAAATAATCCTTGGCGCTTGGGAAACAAATAATCCCTCGCAAAACTTCTCAACTCACGGATACAAACACTCCTTGACGAGAGCCTTCTGATCCGCGTCGACTCGCAGAGCCACCAGCGCCTCCGTGGGAACCCTCGACTCGTTTCAAACCCCAAGGACACAAATAATCCTTGGCGCTTGGGAAACAAATAATCCCTCGCAAAGCTTCTCAACTCATGGATACAAACACTCCTTGACGAGAGCCTTCTGATCCGCGTCGACTCGCAGAGCCACCAGCGCTTCCGTGGGAACCCTCGACTCGTTTCAAACCCCAAGGACACAAATAATCCTTGGCGCTCGGGAAACAAATAATCCCTAGCAAAATCCTCGACTCACGGATACAAACACTCCTTGACGAGAGCCTCCTGATCCGCGTCGACTCGCAGAGCCACCAGCGCCTCCGTGGGAACCATCGACTCGTTTCAAACCCCAAGGACACAAATAATCCTTGGCGCTTGGGAAACAAATAATCCCTCGCAAAACTTCTCAACTCACGGATACAAACACTCCGTGACGAGAGCTTCTTTGACTCACATCTCGGGCAGTAAGGATTCAAAAACTTGCTTCCTGAACAATGGGACCCTGCAAGTCAATCCTAAATGGTCTCTTGCATACTATTCACGGGTCTCACTCTCTGAAGTCGATTCTCGATAAAGAGGGAAACAACCGCTTACGAGCCCTCTCGACTCGTAAGAGGGAGAAATTCTCTTATAGGATCCTTCCGACTTATGAGAGAAAACCACACTTGGGAATCCTCACGATTCCTAAGGAGAAAATCCACCTGCGAGATCCTCTCGATCCGTAGGGAGAAAAGTCTCTATGAGACCCTCACGGCTTATAGGGTTGAAATGTCTTAGGCAGCAGATCTGAACCTGCGGCCTAAGCCATCGTTATTTCTTAAGAAGGTCGGGATACTTGTCCCAATCGTCTATCAATCATGGTTATTAAGGTGGCGTACTGATAATAAAAGAAAGGAAAGACGGAGAAATGACACAAGACATTACAAAATGTGTATCTTTTATTCATAAATATTGATTGAGTACAGGATACATTGTGCTGAAGAATAAAAAAATATATATACATATACTTTACAAAGACAAATGATACAAGGAGAATTACTGGGAAGGAAGCGTCTTGCACAGATGTAGCAATCGCTCGCATATGTCCTGCCATGCCTTCTCTTGCTCGGCTACCACCGCCAGCTCTGCCTCCACTTGGGCTCGTTGCTGCAAGACCGACGCAAGCTGCTCCCTCACGACTTGATAGGCAGCCTCCCGACTTAGGATATCGCGCTCAGCTACGTCAAGCTTCCGCTTCAAGTTTAGCCCATGGGAGATGCGCTCCAAGAGACCCTCAAAGATAGTTTTCACTTGGACAGCATTTGCCTCAACCTCAGCGCGCAGATGGGCCGTTTCGTTCGAGGTCTTTTGTCATTCCCTTATTCTTTGAGCTGCTTCTTGCTCCAAGTGGCGGGAGTGCGAGGTGCTTTGCTCGAGCCAAGTTGTGCGTTGAGTGCTCAGAGCTAAAACTTCGAGAGAAGGGCGCGTCGACTCCAGCCGGTATAGACAAGCCTCAATCTCCCTGCAGTGATTAACCCAAGTGTTGGGGTAAAAATTTACACCCCCGTTGACCGAGTCAAAGTCAACCCCAAGCCAGGTGGGCCCAAGCCCAGGTCAAGCGGGTCCATGCCCGAGTCGAGCCCGCGGCCAGCCTCTTCCATGCTAAAATATAGATCATGTAATAAATAATTTTTATGTAATTTTTTATACATGAATGTATGCAAAATGGGCATAAAGCCAATATTTTGTAAGCCCATGGCTTATGTGCAAAATATGAAATGGCACATGAGCCATGGGATGGCTAAAATGCCATTTTTGTGAAGCCCAAGGGGCTATATGCAAGCCTATAAAAGGCAACATGATGATTAAAAAATATACTTTTCATTCTCTCCACAAAAATTAGATCTGAGATCTTTTCTCCTTCCTCAAGGTTCCAAAACCTTTTTCTTTCTTTTGAATTAAATCAAGAGTTTTACTCTTCCTTTTTCAAAACAAAATAGTTTTTCACCACAAAACCCATTAAGGGAAACCCAGATCTGCCATCAGATCTCAAAAAGGAGAGATTTTGATATCTCACATCCCTTGATCTTCAAGATCCGGCCAAACAACAGGAGGAAGAAGAAGAACATCTTTCACTAAACCCCCCAAAAAGAAGAAAAACACATTCAGGAGTCCAACTCCTCTCTGATTTCTCTTCTGAGAATTTTTTTCAGGCTAAAAGCCTCTTGTGCCTTTCCGGCGCGCAGCGCAAGTGCGCAAGGCGCCAGCGTGCCGACACGTGTCGCGCGCGCTTACGCACCTGCGCGCTTGCGCAAGGCGCCCGCGTGCCGACACGTGGCGCGCGCGCTTGCGCACCTGCGCGCTTGCGCAAGTGCGCAAGGCGCCCGCGTGCCGACACGTGGCGCGCGCGCTTGCGCACCTGCGCAAGTGCGCAAGGCGCCCGCGCGCCGACACGTGGCGCCCGCACTTGCGCACCTGCGTAAGTGCGCAAGGCGCCCGCGCGCCGACACGTGGCGCGCTTGCGCAAGGCACCCGCGTGCCGACACGTGGCGCGCGCGTGCGCTGAGCGCACAGCACCTAACGCACAGCGCTCAAGACGCTGGCCCCCACGCATCCCTTGGATGCCTTTTCCCTCTCATTTTATGTACATACATATACACATACATATGTATACAAATTCACACATATACATACTCCGCCACATTCTCCCCCTCCAAAAAAATTTTCGGGCTGGGGCGCTGCCCCGAACCCCGCAAGGGGGCTGCTAGCCCCCTTGACCCCCAGCCCGCTATCCGGGTAGCGGGACCCCCGTAAAAAACTCTGCGTGGCTCCCGATATATCCAAAACCCCCTTTCAAAACACACGCACACTGCACATTGAGTTCGCATGACCAGTTTAACCCGTTAATCGGAGGTTCCCTCGCCCCAAAGGCGATGGGTAATTAACGGCAGCTTAGTCCGCGGCTGCCGGAGATTCGGATCCCCACAATCATTAAACCCCGGCCTAACCTAGGCAGGGGGAATCTGTAGTACGCCTGACAAGCGCTCGCGTATTCCCATCTCACTGGGGTGACGAAAAACACGCTACACCAAGATCCGACGACGCCTTCGTCATGAAAAGTTACGAGCGCCGCCAACATTGGATTAACATCCACAGCGAAATCTACGGCATAAGGGAGAGCATCCATGTCGAGCTCTTCGATGTACCCGCTCAGCATGCCCAAACTCATCACAGCACCCTTCGAAGACGGGCGTCTAAAGAAAGGGCCTGCCGGTAGAAGGACGCGAGACTCAAGAGGGACCGGAGTCGGAACAATAGCTGCAAAACAAAACATGGTTAAACGATGGTTCAAGAGATATTTAAGGGTTAAAAAAAGGGGGGGGGGAATTTGCTATACCAGCAGCAACGGACGGCAGAGCCGGAAGGGCCGGTAGCGCGGCAGGTCTGGCATCCCCTCCTTCGATTTGTGGCACTGCAATAAAAAAAGGAAAGGTCAGAAATCATTCAATTGCTAGAAAAAAGGGATGAACAAAGATATTGTATTGAACGTACACTCACCAGCGCCACTGGAGGGAGAAGCAAGTTCGGATGGGAAGGAGAAGTGTGGGAGCAACACTTGACATAGATGATCAAAGAGCACTCCTGAAAAGATGCAGTGGTATGGCGTTAGTTCATGAACTACACGTTTAAAAGATTAACCTGTAAGTCGCAAATCCATACCTTCCAACATTCGCGATGGCACGAGGGAAGACGGGGAAGTGACCACCGCCAAAGCAGTAGTTGACGGTGCTCCTTCAAGCAATAGAGCGTCAGCCCTGACCACACCTGCAAAGACAAGCTTGTTAGAAGAAATCGCAAGATATATAAAAAAAAGGGAAACGATAGTAACCCGAAACTTACCCGACGAACTGCCAGCCGAGACGGAGGCAATTCCTTCCTCCATTGACATTAGGCCACCACCCGTAGCCTCGTCACCCGACTCGATGGGAGCCGTTGTTGTGCTCGCAAGCCCGGGAGACGGCAAGGAACCATACGCGGGGAGGGCTATGATTGGAATATTGCCAGATTCTAGAGAAGGAGCGGCTGGCTCGTCCTCAGGAATCGTGGCCACCTCACCCGCTACTCCTTCGGGTCCTGCGGTCACGGTTGTTTCATCCATCGGCACCGTGACATCTCCAGCCTCAAGCGCCTCGATTTCTACTGCCTTCGGCTCGACAATCGTCTCATCTGCCGCCATTTCAGATGCGACATCGATGACCTTCTCGGTAGCGGATCCTTCAACTTCTGTTCCAGGCGTCGTGGCCCCGATGACGTTGCTCACCGTCGGTTCGGGTTCAGCAAGTACCGCTTCCTCCGCTCCCCTGGGTTCGACGGTCGTCTCTGCCTCCCCCTCAGTTGGACTTGACCCTGCAAGATGAGATACGTATGAGCCAATAGCTTTACAATTCGTACAACAAGGTTCTGAAAGAAGTACTACCTGAAGCAGATTTATCATTGGCGCTCCGAACCGCGCGCGCCACTTGCCGACGAGCAGTAGACAGGGCAACAGGGGGGTCTTCGGAAGGAGTACTAGCGTGAGGAATGGTGCTAGGGCCCGCTCCCGTGGCCAAAGCAGCTCTCCGCGCCTTTGCTTCACGTCTCAACCGCTTCCGCTCTTCTCGAGCCGTTGAGACGGATGCTATCAGAGCTTCCTTGAGTGAAACATCCTCATCCGTATAGAGGGATGCCTCCAGATTTTTCAGAGCATCCCTCGTCGTTGCATCAAGCCGAGGCTCTTGCGGCAGCTTCGACGGAGCCGGGGATTCGGTGACGGGCTCGGAAAGGATCCTTGCGCCGATTAATACAACCCCTGTAAAGAAACAAGAGAAGATCAGATTGACTATCATAAAGAGATAACAAAATCTCCGTATAAAAGAGAAAGGAATAAAACATACCGACGCTTGCTAGGGCACGTTTCTCCTCCTCCTCTTGGAAGGTTTTCAGGGAGGCGGCGATAACCTCTTCAGTAGAGACACCTGTTAAAAATGGAGCAAATGTTAGTTAAATGTAATAATACAAAGTGCAATGAAATAACAAATAAAGCGTCTGATGATTACCGGACTCAGCGAGTTTACTCAGCATCGCTTCGAGCCTCGCCGATCGCTCTGAAGCTACAATGGCGGCAGCCAAATTGGTGTCCGCAGGGTCCACCACAAAGCCCTCATTGCTGCCGTACTCGCATATGGCCTCGGCAGGAGAAGCCGCAGGCTTTGAGCTGAGGATCGCATCGAGGGATAGGGTGGACTTCTTCTTCTTCTGTCCGCCAGCTTTGGATCCACTCGGAACAGCTTTGCGCTTGGCAGTTTTAGCAGTCACTTTCGGACGGCGAGTCCCGATATCCGCTCCTGCGCCCGACTCCGGCGATACCACTTTAACCGTCTTTGTCGGAGCATGGGGCGCCGTTGGTGCATCCACCGTAGTAGACAGTGGCAATCCACGCGGAGGGGCCAACACGCGTGGTCGGTCAGCTTCGGCATCTTTTATCGGGAGGGTGACCTGGGTCCTTGGCTGCAAAGGAGCCTTGCGATCACCGCCAGGAGGCGCACCCCTACGGTCAACCAGTAGGCGTTTCTCCATTAAAATGATTGGGCCCATAGCGTGCGCATACCAGGCCACATATGAATTGAGCATCTTAGGCACACGGCTGGGTTCACTAATGAAGAAATAGGAACCCGTGTTAAGCCGTATAAAGTGATGCATCGCATTCTTTACCCCCGCTAGGCCAACCACGGGCGTTTCCAAGAAGGCTTCCATCGGGATCCCCTGGTTGTAGCTTGATTGCTGGGCAAATCGATGCGGATTATACCTCATAAACAAAGCCGTCTCATTCTGCCGAAACACTAGATAGCCCGGCCGAATGGAGTAGAGATGAAGGATTTCCCGAGCCTTCAGCACAGAAGCCCCGCCCTTAAACTCGTCACGTAGGGGCACCACCGACTTAGTAGTCTCCGAGCCTATGGTGATAACCTTGTCCATGAAAGAAGTCGTCGCTCCGACCAAATGTGGGCGCAGGAGGAGTCCCCTAGAATCCCGCGGGGATGCGAACACAATTGAAGCCCCGATTAACCGTATGACTCTCGGGAGTCTGTACTTCTCAAAGAATGGGGGAGTCTTGTGTGCGCCAAACACCCCTCGCACGTGCATCTCCATCCAAGAAACGAAGTAATGCATTGGGAAGTTAGCAGGCTGTGTCCCAGGATCATTGGCGTCCGCCGCTACGCTGAGTCCATGATAAAGATAAGCTAACCCAGCAATTCCTACCGACAACTGCAGACCGGCCACCATCCGATGTGCCGGGTAAAAGACAGAGGGCCGCATGAAGCGCGGGTGCATAGGGAGCGCAAAGTTGCATAACCACAAGCCCAGGAACCCAATAAAGAAAGTTTCCTCATCCATGCCGGGGACGGCGATTTCCGAGAAAGCGATAATGGCAGCATTGGGGAGATAGAAATCCCTCTGGTTGTTCTCCGATACGGGTCGGCGATCCAAACCGAAACCAAAGGGGTCGTCAAGCTGAGCGAACTTCTCACTCTGCTCTGATAAGAACTCCGGGCGGATAAAGCGAGCAATGAAATATGCGAAACTGACGCCCTTGTCTCCCGATTCCAAGTGGAGTTCCTCATAGATCTCCAACACCTTCACCAAACCTGGATGCTGATGCTGAATGACATTCTCCGGGGTTAAGTCGAATACCAGCTGCTTGGTGGCAAAGACATACTCGTCAGGAGGGAGCAACTCCTCGTAGTGTTCTCCCCTCGTTGGCAGACCTGAAATTTCGGCAAATTCCTCCAAAGAGATAGAAACTTCCTTATCCGCCATCAGGAAGGTATGGGTGGGGATATTTCACTGTTCAATGAAGGCCTTGATCCACCACGTTGGAGGAGAGGGGTACTCGAAGAGCGAGACGAAGACGGCTGAGTATAGACCAATCTTCGTTTGGTGGGTCCTCTTTGCTGATAGAATGTACCGGGCCCACTGCAAATATCCGGCGGGGGGTCGCGGGATCATTCCAATGTTATAAGCCTGTCCCCAAGGGCGTGCTTCGCCCTGACAGATTCGCCTCCCCAGAATATCTATCGCCGGCGGCGGCTGCACGAGGATGGCGCCGATTGCAGGTTGAAGGAGGTTATCAGAATTCCAATTCTTAACCTCCACGGCATACTTCACCGGGGGTTCGTCCGCATAAGGGATCGTGACTATGGGCTCAGAGGGCACGGCGGAACTAAAACTGCGACGGCCTTGGATGATCTGGCTATACCACCTTCCCCACAGATGAAGCTTTTTGCACTCAGGATCGCGGTCTTTAATAAGAGCGAATACCACCCGGTCCACTGGCGCATGGGGGAACCCTCCTTCCGAGCGAACGAAGGGAAAAGACAAGTCGTCAGACATGTTCTGTAGAAAGACAAAGAAACATACATCATTAGTGGCCTAACGCTTGGCATTTAAAAAATATATATATATCTTGCTCCACACTGTGATGCAGTAGGTAGGGGACCAAAGGGGGACCCACAAAATCCGGATGATGTGCATCATTTAATAAGACAATCCCATCATTAGATGGGACTGTCAATTCATAAAAAAATTCTCAATAGGATACACCCATTGGTGGGAGTCCCCAGAGACAAAGAGAAAATCTCCTCTTTTAGAGCAAAGCTCTGTCACAGAGTGACATTTGTCAAACTCTGGTCTTAGGGGAACAAGATTCCTTAAAAGAGCTTGGCTCTATGATAATGATGGAAATATCCATCAAAGGAAAATTAATTTTTAAAAATTAAAAATTAAAAAAAAAATTGGGATCTTACAGATCCATGAAAACTCTTAAGAGTTCTTCATTTTAGATCAAAAGATCTATGTTTTGCCAAAGAGCAAAGCTCTGTTCATGGGTTAAGAAACCCTGAAACAGATTCTTGAGAGCAAGGCTCTGTTGGTGAAACCCCAAAGGGGTTTTCCTTAGATCAAAAGATCTATGAGAGCAAGGCTCTATTAATTAAAATTAATTTAATTTAAGATTAATTTTTACCTAAAGTTTTTCTAAAAAAAGTTCTAACTTTGGAAGCAAGAGCAAAGCTCTGAAGTTCTTGAAGGCAAGAGCAAGGCTCTGAGAGTTCAAATTCTTGAAGATGGTGATTATCTGTTGAGGACCAAGAGTCCCATTTATAGGCGCCTGCGCCCCTTCAACTGACCCTGGCCACCGTTGCGCTTACGTCGTGCCACGTAAGCACAACGGTGGGGGGGCATTTGTTCCCCCAATCTGAGCAAGGCTCATTTGAATTTTGAAAATTCAAATTTTCTGAAGCAACGCTTCAAATTCCGTGCGTTGCGCAGTGCGCAAGCGGTCCACAGTGCAACACGTGTCTGCGCAGTTGCGCAAGCGCACCGCTGCGCGACACGTGTCTGCGCAGTTGCGCAAGCACTGTTGCGCAAGTGCACCGCTGCGCAACACGTGTCTGCGCAGTTGCGCAAGCACCGTTGCGCAAGCCTTCCACTGCGCGACACGTGTCATTCATTGGGGAGTTGCGCAGAAACAGAATGAAAATTTGATGAAATCTTTTCTGTTCTTTCCAAAACCAGAAGATTTTCTTCTGCCTTTGGATCAAAGATCCAATGGTGGGAAAATTCCCAAAATCATTCAGGAAAGATTTTGTTAACAAATTCAACAAATTTGTAAGCACTATAAATAAGACCCCAGGCCTCATTCAAAAGGCATGAATCAATCAAGAAGAAGAATCAACTTCTGTAAAAAAAAAAGAAGAGAAAGAACTCTTGAAGATTAATCAAGAACACAAAAAAAAGAGAGGTAAAAACTTCTTTTGAAGAAGAGAAAAATCTCTGAAGAACAGAGGATAAAAAAAATGAATAATTCAAAAAAAAGAAATAAATAGTGCCTTGCACTTGATATGAACCCTTAGTTCTGTGAAATCAGGGAAAACAAGAAGAACTTGTTTTCCTTTGATCCAAATTTAGATCAAAAGTGCTATGCACTTTTGTTCTTAAATCTGGAAAATTCTTGAGTTTCTGCACAAGTGCAACTCATTATTTAAAAGGGCCTGGCCCAAATCAAATCACAAAAATAATAAAAGGGCAGAGCCCTGTTTGAAAAATTCTTGAGGGGCCTGGCCTAAATCAAATCACAAAAATAATAAAGGGGCAGAGCCCTGTTTGGATTAGTCAGGCAAAGCCTAAAATAAATAAAAAAAATTGGACTTAACCCAATCCTGGCTGTAAGTCCTTAAAATTAAATTGATTGAGCAAAATGGCTCTCCTAAACCAATTCACGACCGGTTCGAGGGTACATCTCCGAACTCTTTTGACATTCCTCGTTGTAATTCCTCAACGACGTCAAAGAGGTGACGGGTCCCAACGACCACTTATCTAATCGGACCGAAACGTCCCTAAACTAATGTCGGACCGAAACGTCCCTAAACTAATATCGGACCGAAACGTCCCTAAACTAATATCGGACCGAAACGTCCCTAAACTAATGATGGACCACCACGTCCCTAAACTGGCGATGGACCATCACGTCCCTAAACTGG
This sequence comes from Agapanthus africanus, assembly GCA_030015575.1. Taxonomy (NCBI): domain Eukaryota; kingdom Viridiplantae; phylum Streptophyta; class Magnoliopsida; order Asparagales; family Amaryllidaceae; genus Agapanthus; species Agapanthus africanus. Next base: position 92,875,450 of record JASDDO010000024.1, on the reverse strand, counting down.
CGATGGACAACTACGTCCTTAAACTGGCGATGGACCACCACGTCCTTAAACTGACGCAATAGAGCTCGAACGCTCTTTTGCCGGATCTAAACGGTCCCGTCTAAATTGATCTTGGCCCCAAATACGGTTAATGTGTCCTTAGATCTTTAAATAAACAATAAAACTCCAAATCAACTTTGGTTCAAGGGTACATCTCTGAAATCCTCTGACGCCTGTCGTTGTAATCCCTCAACGACATCAGAGAGGCGACGAGTCCCGACGGCCAGATAATTAAATCTATCACTACGTTAAGTTGATCTTAGTCTAAAACAGGACTAATGTATCCTTAACGAATGTTTAAGTTGATCTTAGCCGCAACGCGACTAATGCATCCTTAAACTAAAAACACCAAACCCAAATCTAAGTAAATACGGATTTGGACCAATCCACGTCCTACGGGCGACGACATTACTCAGTCTCCGTATACAATCCATGGGCAACCACAAACAAAACAAACGCACACGACACGAAGTGAAATTCTGGAGAAGGAGAAAGTTGTTACCGCAATGCGGTAGCGTAATTAACTGCAGGGGCTTGCGCCTGCAGGGAAGAGCGTCCCCACAATCAAAAACCCCTCACCCCGAGGGGGAATCTGACGAAGTCTGCTACATCGGTCGAATCCGTCTAAACCTCCGATACACGGTGCCATAAATCAACTTGGCATCTTCGGAGAGGTGGACGGATAAAACCAAATAGCATCTGCCCCGAACCTCAGGCAACGGACGCGAAGTCCGGGCCGCCGTTCGGAGGGGAACAACTGCGCTACGCCCTCTCCTTAATGGAGCCAAGGACTAATAACGAAGCTGAATATGAAGTTTTGATAGCAGGTCTTGATATCGCTATCGACATGGGAATTAAATACCTCCTCATATATGGAGACTCCCAGCCGATCGTTAGCCAAGTAAACGGCGACTATCAGACATGTAAGCCGGAGCTGATAAAGTACGGACAAAGAGTGCAGCAACTGCTGACAAAAATCCCCTCCTATATCCTGGAGAGTATACCGCGGACGGAAAACAGTAAGGCGGATGCGTTGGCCAAATTAGCTAAGGAACTGATCGATGAAGACCTTGATGACGTAAAAATCATCGTGCAAAGTCGCAAGATCCTCGCGCCAACAAATATATCCTCGGAAGACTTAACAGAGCTATCTGAAGGAAAAGAAACGACCAAACACGTGGCTCTTCAAATAAAGGACAAAGGAAAGGTCAAGGAATAGGGGGAAGTATTCATAGACTACTTCAAATCTCGACGAACGCCTGAAAATGCGTCGTCTACACATCAGCTCATGAAACGAGCTATGTCCTTCTCCTTCGTCAATGATACTCTTTATAAGAGATCATTCGATAGTCTGTGGCTAAGATGCCTGGGGCCAGAAGAAGCGAAGAGAGTCGTTTAAGAAACTCACGACGGATTCTGAGGTTCTCACCAAGCTGAGCCAAAGATGAAGCTGAAGATCAAAAGAGTGGGATATTATTGGCCCACAATGATTCAGGACTACCTCGAATATGCAAAGCAGTGTTACTCGTGCCAAATTCACGGGAACTTCATACAGCAGTATCCGAACCCGCTACACCCAACAGTAGCTAGCCGGCCGTTCGAAATGTGGGAAACCAATATAATTGGCCCTATTGAACCAGCATCATCTAAAGGACATCGGTTCATACTGGCAACGAACGATTACTTTTCTAAGTGGACAGAAGCAGTACCACTAAGGGAGGTGAAGACGGAGAATATCCTCTATTTCTTCAGAACCCATGTCATCTACCGATTCGGCACTCCGCGACGAATTATCTCGGACAATGAGCCAGCCTACAGGAGCTATAAAATCAGCCGCTTCGCAAAACAACATAAGATAGATTAAAGATACTCTTCAGTCTATAATCCTCGTGCTAATGGTCTAGATGAAGCTTTCAACAAGACCTTGACGAAGATTATAAAGAAAACGGTAGCCAGGAGCAAAAGAGATTGGCATGAAAGGCTGCAAGAGGCTCTTTGGGCATACCGTACAACGTCCAAACAGCTACGAATACAACACCATACATGTTGGTATTCGGCACGGAAGCAGTGCTTCCCCTAGAAATAGAACTCCCTTCTCTATAAGTAGCAGTTTGATATGAGCTGACAGATGAAGAAAATAGGCTCGAGGAGCTCGATGCCCTCGATGAAACTCGCCTTATAGCACAGCAAAACCTGGAGGCTTATAAGGCAAGGATGACACGGTCATATGAAAGACTGACCAGGCCGTGAACATTCCACCAAGGCGAACATGTACTAGTCGTCAAAAGACCAATGATCTCCAATCGTGCAAAGTGGAGGAAATTCGAACCAAACTATGAAGGCTCGTACATCATAGACAAAGTCTACCAAGGTGGAGGCTATCTGCTTATGGATATCCATGGCGAAAGACCCTTCCAGCCAATAAATGGCCGGTTCCTCAAAAAATACTATGCTTGACGAGTCATGACTTAGGTCAATGATAAATGACGACGCTTGTGTCCGCTCGCTATCTTCCTGAGTCAAAAACTCTGAATAGTATGTAATGAAAATCGGTCGCTTCAAATATGGCGACATCAGACCGAGAGGTCCTTAAACTAGAACTTAGTCCTAAAATGGCGATAATGGACCGGAAAGTCCCTAAACTACCATGTCATCTCCAAAACGGCAATCTCCACCCTTGAGATCCATATTGCAATCGAAGCTTCAACGTCGAGGGTTTAACTCAAGTCCTATCGGCTGCACAGCTACTTCAGCAGTGATGTCACGCCGAAGTCCTGCTGACAAACAGATGGGTCATAAAAAAAACGGCAATACCGGACCGAGATGTTCTTAAACTAGAACATCACCTCAAATATGGCGACATCAGACCGAGAGGTCCTTAAACTAGAACTTCGTCCCAAAAATTATGATAATGGACCGGAATATCCCTAAACTAGCACGTCGTCTCCAAAACGGCAATCTCCACCCTTTAGATCTATATTGCAATCGAAGCCTCAACGGCAAGGGTTTCAACTTAAGTCCTATCGGCTACACAGCTATTTCAGCAGTGAAGTCACCCCCAAGTCCCGCTGACAAACAGATGGGTTATAAAAAAAGGTACGTCCACAAGAAAAATGGGCACGAATGAAAACCCGAGACGGCGCCGTGAGTAAAAACAGCAGGACTGCTAGCGAGTTTGTGAAAACCCGAAAGGTGCAATCTCATAAAAAAAAGCTACTTCCACAAGCAAAATGGGCACGGATGAAAACCCGAGAGGACATTGTAAGTAAAAACAGAAGGACTGCCAGTGAGTTTGTGAAAATCCGAAAGGGCGCAATCTCGTTTCATATACTTACGAGATCCCTACGACTCGTAAGGAGAATATCCGCCATGAGACCCTCACGGCTCATAGGGTTCAAAAGCCTTAAGCTACGGGGATCTAAACCTACTCTTAAGCCCTCATATTCCCCAACTTGCTCTACAAGTTGTCCAATATTGACCATTGTATACAATCCACGGGCATAAATAAACACTCTCTCACCAAGTTCCACCAATGACAAGAACTATCCCCATATGGTGAACGACACTTGTAAGTCCTCTCGACTTATGAGGAGAAAACACTCTTGTAAGATCGTTATGACTTGCAAGAGAAAATACCACTTAGGAGTCCTCACGACTTCTAAGGAGAACATACACCTATGAGATTCTCACGACTCGTTGGGAGAAATACCTTTCTGAGACCCTTACGGCTCATAAAGTCAAAAATCCTTTGTCGACAGGATCCTAACCCTGTTTGTTATGCCATCTTTGTTCAAATCGACAAAGGCAAATGATGATTCGCTCCTGGCAACATTCCAGTTGTAGCGATGCTGATGCTTAAACAGGTGTCAAACTCCAAGTCCTTTCACGGCAAATGATGATTCGCTCCTGGCAACATTCCAGTCGTAGCGATGCTGATGCCAAGGTTGGTATCAGATCCAAAACTCACAATAAAAACAGCAGCGAGTAGTAAGCAAAAATATGCATATAGAATAGCCGAAATGATGGGGCAACTCGTAATAAAAATCAGTGAGTAAAAATATGCATATAAAAAGCCGAAATGTTTGGACAACTCGCAATAAAAAGCAGCAAGTAAAAAATAAAAGAAAATAGCCGAAATGTTTGGGCAACTCGCAATAAAAAGAAGCGAGTAAAAAATAAAAGAAAATAGACGAAATGATTGGGCACCGTGAAAATAGCTAAAATGATTTGGAAATTGTAACTTTCGTGATATCAAAAGCTGAAAAGATAGAGTATTACGGAAAGAAATAAAAAAAAATGAAAAACGAAACCTTTTGCCCTGCAGGTGAGTCTACACCGACCCCTGTATACAATCCATGGGCACAAATGAAAGAAAGGGAACCATATTTTCCCACCAAGCTACGTCAAAGGGAGAGCCAGATCTTGATGGCAACATCTACAACATAGAAATCAGCTCGACGTTTTTCTCATTGCAGCAGGATACAGACGCAACATCATCAAAGACCCAAGAATCAAATCAAAAAAGGAGAAGTGAGGGCAAAATCCCAGCTCCAGCTCGACGTTCCTTCTCGATGCAGATGCAACGTCATCAAAGACCTAAGGGTAAAAAACGGAGTGACGGCAAAATCCTAGTTCCCGCCCGAAGTTCCTTCTCGGTGCTGACGTGACGTCAACAAAGATCCAACGAGCCAAATCAAAATAGAGCAATGGTAAACTCCTAGCTCCAAGTCTTAACGGTTCATATACAACCTATATGCTACCCCGACATACCTTCTCATTTTATCAGAGTGCAGATGTGACGTCAATAAGGCTCTAAATAGCCAAATCAGAAGAGAGAAATGGCAAAATCCTAGCTCCAAGTCTTGACGGTATGTATACATCCTAAAGGCTACCCAGACGTTCCTTCTCGGTGCAGACGTGACGTCAACAAAGCTCCAATGAGACAAATCAAAATGGAGCAATGGCAAACTCCTAGCTCCAAGTCTTGACGGTTCATATACAACCTAAAGGCTACCCCAACGTACCTTCTCATTCCATCAGAGTGTAGACGCGACGTCAACAAGGCTCCAAATAGCCAAATCAAAAAGGAGCAATGATAAAATCCTAGCACCAAGTCTTAACGGTACGTATACATCCTATAGACTACTCCGGCGTACCTTCTCATTCCATTAGGGTGCAGACGTGACGTCAACAAAACTCCAACGAGCCAAATCAAATTGGAGTAAAGGCATATTCCTAGCTGCGAACTTCAACTGCAATGCATACATCATAAAGGTCCTACAGATGTCTACCCTACTTCGGCAAAGAAATGGCACGGCATCGTCAAACAAAATGAAGCAACGGCATATTCCCAGCTTCAGGGTTTTATCGACAACTTAAATAAAACATAAGAGACTATCGGAGATCATCTCACACCGGCACGGAGTGGTTATGACTCATCGGTAGTCCAAATTGAGCCTAACCTCAAGTAAAAGGAGACATGGCAAATTCCTGACGCTTGCTCTTCTGACGGTCCATCCCCCGAAGGGATCAGAGACACGACGGTCGTGAGGCTACTCGAACAACGGCTTAAAGACCGCATATCGAGGAATACATCAGCTAACGCGACGGTACCACGGACCAAAGCCCTAATACCACAAAACCTAACGGACCTCTGTCGCAAAAAATGGAGGTTATCTATATACAACGTTAGGATAAATTTGCCTGTAAACCCCAGGGAGGTAAACTAAAGAAACTCCGAAATGAGTACATAAACTAAAGACTCCGAAATGAGTAAATAAACTACAAGCTCCGAAATGAGTACATAAACTAAAGACTCCGAAAAGAGTGAATAAACTACAAACTCCGAAATAAGTATATAAACTAGAAACTCCGGAACGAGTGAATAAACTACAAACTCCGAAATGAGTACATAAACTAGAAACTCCGAAACGTGTGAATAAACCACAAACTCCGAGATGAGTACATAAACTACTTTACGGCGCAAGTATGAAATGAAATATGTCTTTTATTCATAAATCAAAATGAATACAAGATATAAAAGAACAAAAGAAGAAAATATACAGCGACAAAAATTTCTAAGCTTGTGGGCGGTTCAATAAGCCGGCAAGTTCGTCATTCTTCCGCCGGACTTCCGCTTCAAGATCTATCAACGTCGCGAGCTGAGTCCCTGCCTGTGCCTGTTGGTTCTGATATAAAGAAAATCGACATTCAAGCTCTTTCTCGGCGGCTTTATAGGCATCGACCATCTCGCGTGTAAAAATAACGGCTTTATCACGAGCCACCACCTCCGTAATGGCCTCCTGAAGAACTCGCCAAATTTCATAAGCACGAGTAGTCTTGGCGGTGAGTTGGGCTTGAAGTTCCCCTAAAGCTTTTGAAGCCAGTTCCCTCGCCGAAAACTTTCGGTTGAGCCTTTTCTCACATGACTGGAGATTGGATGCAAATCAGTCAATCCATCCACGCAGGCTGGCCTTTACTGAGGAAATGTCGGTAGGAAGGCATATGCATTCAACCCCATGTAGAGAAGTCTCAACTTGACGGCAGTACTCGACCCAAGTACGCACTATCGCGTTGTCATGATAGGTGGCAAGAACAGACAAGAAAGCATTGGCTTCAACAGCGAATTCTTCGGCCGTAATGGAGGTACCAGCGCGAAGATCTGCAATAAGAGTCGCCGGTGAATGAATGCTTTGTTTTTCTATCCTCTCAGACACGCGTCAGGCGTAAGGGCCCGATGGCATGGAAATTTGGGATTCCAATGGGGTCAGGATTGGCAAAGCTGTAAGCATACATGTATGTTTAGTTGCCTTTCTAAATATAGAACAGGTAAAAGAACGCCAATGCTAAAGCTTCACTTACCTACGGAAGGCGGATTTGAGAGATCCCGGGTCCATCAAGAACTTCAACCTTGTCGTCAGCTTCTAGGACTGTGGTTCAAATAGACGGCGCATCAGCATCATTACAAAAATATAAAATGAAAAGGCAAAAGAATACCAACCTTGAATAGAAGAAAGGACTATGCTCTGTGGAGGTATCGCTTGCGGGGCCGCCATGTCAAGTAAATGTTGGAAAGTTTTCTTCGGAGAAATATCCATAATAGAGGACGCCAGCTCCCGCAATTCTGAGAGAAAGAAAGGTTTAGACATATGGAAGGGTCGTTAAAGAAAATAGATGTATATAAGATTACTTTCGATACTTCGTCTGCTTTGAAATGGAGGGATGGCAGCTTCGGTGATCTCCTCTACACCCTCTGGTGCGTCACTCGAGATATCCATTGAATATATCACCGATGTGGCAACTCTGTTAGAGGAACAGAGGCCATCATCGGGGGTTCCAAGGTGCGGATGGCAGCTTCGGTGATCTCCTTTACACCCTCTGGTGTGTCACTGGAGATATCCATTGAATCTATTACCGATGTGGCAACCTCTGTTGGAGGAACATAGGCTATCATCGGGGGTTCTAAGGCGCGGATGGCAGCTTCAGTGATCACCTCTACACACTCCGGTGCGTCACTGGAGATATTCATAGGATCTATAGCCGAGATAGCAGTCTCCACTGGAGAAATAGAAGCCATCACCGGAGGCTTCAAGGTGCTATCTGGGCCCAAGACTACGCCCGTTGCAGAAGGCCCTACAAAATTTTTGTAAAGATAAGATGAGGTGAAAGTAGTACCAATTAATTACCAAAAGGGACGTATATATATATGCATACCAATACGCTAGGGAGCTTGAAGTATGGAATTCTTGAGTTGCTGCTCTTTTTTGATCAATTGCGCTCGTCGGGCTTCGATCGAGAACAAATGTCTGCCCGTCTTCAGAGCGGCCTCGTCTTCAGAAAAGGTCGAGATGGGCTGTTTCAGAGCTCGTTCTTCTTCCATCGTTAGAGGACCCGTTAGTATCCTAGGTGAAAACGGATCAACGTCTTAGAAAATGACAGGGGGAAAGCCTCCCTTCTTGGGGCGCACATTCTCACTTTCATCCTGCGATAGTTTCAAGGCTTCAGCCAATTGACCGGCTTCCTCGGAAGATGTGCCAGGAAAGAGGAGGCCGTCATCTGGTTCATGCACAGATATGGGCTCGTTGTGAAGAGGCTCGGACTCAAGAAACACATCGAGTAGACCGGCGGCCGATTTCTTTCTCCTTTTAGAGCCTGAGCTAACACCAGTGGAGGGGCGCTTCCTTCCCTTTTGCGCTTTTGAGCGGCGCTGCCTAACATCACCTTTGGTATCTGCCTTTTGGGGTGACACGGCTGGTGCTTTATTAGGATTCACTGTCTCGGCTCTTGTACATACCGGCATACTAGCAGTACAGGGGGTTGATTCGGCTTGTGCGGCTTTAGGAATGAGCACTGAGCCGCTGTCCCTTAGAGGATGGCAAACGATTGGCCGTGGCCGCAACGGGGCATTGATGGCTTGAGCAGGAGCTTTACATTCAAAAAGCACGCTTCTCTCCTCTGCAATGATGGGACCAACCCGGTGGCTATACTAGCCCTTGAAGAATCCCACGGGCCTCGGAAGATAGTCAGGCTCGGGAATCATGAAGAAGGAACCAGTACCTAATCGCATGAAGTGGTGAATGACGTCGCGAGTGACCTCCAGCGAAAGAGTGGGCTTGACTAAAAAGTCTTCGAGGGGGACGCCCTGGTTGTAACCCAGTTGCTGGGCAAAATGTTGCGGATTGTACCGCATGAAGAAAACATGATTATTTAGGCGGAACACTAAGTATCCCAGCCTAATTGAATATAAGTGCATGATCTCTTTAGGATTCAAAGCCGGACCTCCACTCTTCGACAAATCGAACAACTATTGAATGGGCCTAGCCGGAGTAGAAAATACACTGTCACTGAAAACCATGCCGCCTTCATTTGAGTACGGATTGAGTAGTACGCGCAGAGCCCCTAACTTGGTCGGATCAGGAGCAGAAGCGTCGACCAGCCTCATGACACGCGGGAAAGTGTACGACTCATAGAAATCAGGTCGTCGATAGACAGCAAACGCGCCCAACACATGCATCTCGATCCACGACATGAAGTATTGGAGGGAGAAATTCACAGTGTTCGCACCCGGATTGGAAGTGTTGGCAGCCGTACTTAAATCGTGGTATAAGTGTGATAGTCATGCAACACCAATAGCCAATCGTGCTCCTTCGGCTATACGATAGGCAGGATAGAAGACGGACGCTCTCATAAAAAGGCGATGCATCGACATGGCAAACCAGCTAAGCCAGAGACCGATGAAGCCGATAAAGAAAGTTTCATCGTCCATTCCGGGGGAAGCAATCGCATCAAAGGCCACGGATGATAAAATTGGAATGTAAAACTGTGGCATGTCTTCTTCTTTGCCGGAAGTTTCTTCAAACTGAAACCGAAGGGTCCTCAACCTTTGCAAATTTCGGAGCTTTCTTGGATAAGACATCTTCACAGAGAAAGCAAGCAATGAAAGCGACAAAAGTGACACCTTGCCCTTCTGATGCCACGAATAGTTTCTCAAAAATACCAAGACTTTGATCAGACTCGGGTGCTTGTGTCGAACAGCATTTTCGGTCGTCAATTCTTCAAGCACCGCTGGCACCGTACCGAATACATACTCGTCGAGGGGTAATAATTCTTCATAGTGTTCTCCCCTGATCGGCAGCCCTGAAATTTCGCGGAACTCCTCCAGCAAAATAGATACTTCGCGGTCCCCCAGTAGAAAAGTATTCGTCGGAAGGTTCCATTAGTTTAAAAAGGCATTGACCTACCAGACATGGGGAGCATAATAGTAGAACAATGACGTATACACCGCTTGGTACAGCCCAACTTTCTGCAGCTGTGAGCGTTAGGACGAAAGAATGTACCGGGCCCAGGGAAGAAAACCCACTGGATGACGTGGGGTAAAACAAACTTTATAGATTTTCCCTCAGGGTCGAGCTTCACCCTGACATATTCGGCGCCCTAAAATATCGACGACATCATGGGTTGATTGGGGATTCCTGTCGTTGATGGCTCAAGCCAGCCCTCAGGGGTCCAATTAACCTCTTCCACCGCATAAGCAATATGCGGACGCTCCGTCAATGATATCGAGCAGATGGGTTCTGCTGGCACTTCGCACTTAAAACTATGACGGCTCCTGATAATGTGACCGTACCGGACTCCCCATAAGAGAAGGCTTTTATTATCCATATCATGTTCCCTAATCATCGCCATAACCTCCTCATCTGACGACGACTGTAGAAAAGATGCCTTTGAGCGTGTGTAAGGGAAATAGGGGAGTGATGCCATCGTACCTAATAAAAAAGAGGGGACCCATTAATAAAAGTATATATATATATGAATTTGGTTCATGGGTGCACTAACTACAAAGCCAGTAGGCCCCACGAAATCCAAACGGTGGCTCACCAATGATGAGACAAGATAGTCATTGTCACGCCCCGCTTCCCGGTGTACGGCGAAGGGGACGGGACGAGGCCGCTACGTATTTACTATGAAGTAAATACGCTAAGCGTATCTATGCAATATGAAGGTAAAAAACAAGAGACAAGATATAATAAAAACATCAATTTTATTTATTCACATTCTTCCTGTACAATGCATGGAAAGTAAATACAACTGAAATAAAGCAATGCCTAAACAATGACATAACAGAAATGAAAAGTACTGAATGGAAAGTGTACAATGACTAGAGCTCGGGATCTTCACTGAACTAGTCCAAGTCTTCAGCAGTAGGCTCGATCTCCGACGTGTCCAAATCACCTGACGACATTCAAAGAAGAAAGAAAGAGAATGTCGTCAGCGAACAGATAGCTCGGTAAGTCCCAAAGATAAGGAAGAAATATAATAGACAGAAAAGACGGTAGCTTTTTAAGTTGTGTTATATGGTTATAATGTTGTGTTAACGCTGTTGTTTGTAGTTTAGTACAGAAGATGCCAGTGTATACAAGAGGAGTCCCACTTACACCGGAGACTTTGGTAACCCGTAGTACAAGGCTCCGTCGATAATACCACGGAACAACGGCATGGATGTAATTACGTCTTAAGTGACCACCTCGTGCCACCTTTAACATATTCCGTACCAGTCTACCCCTTAAACCCCATAGTGTTATCTTGATTGTATTGTTGTATTGTATTGTATTGTATTGTAAACTGTATAGATTGTATAATTGGATAACTGACCGAAACCATGATATCAGTAAACGGATGTAAGTGGAGAATCATGTATGTAACTGTAGAATCATGGATGTAACTGTATAATCATGTAAATGGAATGTGTATCCATGGTTCAGTTCAGTCAAGTTGATAGATTGAATATCTGGAATACTGGATTCATGTTGAATTGTAATATTGTAAATTATAGATTGTAGATTGTAGATTGTACTTGAATCATATTCAAGTCAGATTATAAAGAGACTCGTCTGAGTCAGACAATTATAAAAGTAAATTGAAGTCCTGATTGTTTTGATATTATCGGTAACCGCTGCACATGAGCGGCAGGATTTGTGTCTTTTTCAAAGACGATTACCGTGCTGATAATACCGTTTGTTAATTGTCTACCTTAAATAGGCAAGCACCCACTTCTCCGGCTCTCTGAGGCTCAAGAGATTGGTCTCGCTTAAACCTATGTTTACTAGGGTCCGTAGGGTAATTTATAGAACTTGAGAGGGTTTTATGTAAAAATACTATTATATACTTTTCAAAATACTCCCCAAGTATTTAGTTATCGTCTTTAGAGTTGTAATGAATATAGATTTTATATTGTGATATTTCTAGTGAAAATATCCTAATTTCATAAATAAAGGTATTTATTTGTAATATTGTCTTGTATGGATTTCATGGTATTTTAGTGTAAAATAATTCTTATGACATTTTTAGAAAAAAAAGTGGAATATTTATATTATTACAAAATAGATATTTTAAGTATATATATACAAAAATAATTTTAATATATATTTTATATTCTAAAAATCTCATTTTCTTAAGATGTCGTATTTTAAATCTTTCGAGACCGAATGCTCCTTGCGGAGGTCTGAATCTCGCACTACTAAGACTAAGGATGTGCGATAATCCGCACCATCCCGAACGGGTTCCCCAAATGGGTTGTAGCGGCGCTTTGCAAAGATTTGTCTAAATACTAAATCTTTTAGAAAACGGCTTTATTAAGTAAATGGTATTTATTTGTAATGATGTCGTTTTCCCGTATTCTATGTTCCCAAGAGTATTGTGCTATGTTGTATATGAGTGTGTGAGGAGGTAGGTCATTACCTCATGATCTACTTAAAGGTATAGCAAGTTTTGTGATATTATATGTAGAATTGAAAAATACGGTAAAATGAAATATTACTTTATGATATGAAACTTGATCAATTTGTTTGATTAGTGATTAATAGTCAACATGAATTGGTTTAAGCATGATTGTATTAAAGAAAAGTGAAGTTTTATAAAGAAACCGAATCGGAAATCAGATTTGTTCCGATTCCGTCAGGTTTCGTAATTCCGTATTTTAGAATAAGAATAGCGAAGATAGAATTGGGACTTACGGGCTTAGGACTTAGAGGAAAGGAAGAGGAGTCGGGAGGAGGCGCCGATGCGTCGTTTCGTCGCCGGGATCTCCTAGGGTTGTCATCGGAAATTTGCCGGAGCTTCGCCTCTTTGCTCACTTTCAAAATACACTAGGGTTCTAAGAATTTTCTTGAGAGTTGGCTCAGAATTTTGGAGTGAGGGGGTAGTGTGTAGGAGTGGTATTTATAGGGTTAAGGTAGATGAAAAGCTTAAAATGAAAAATATGATAGAATGTAATAAAAATGTAATAAAAGTGGAGTAATTGTGGTTTTAAAAGAGCTCTGGAAATGGTTTGAGGATAAAATTTATCAGGTGTACAGGGGAGACCAAAAGACACATTTTTTATGTTGGGGTCGTCGCCGGAATCGGCCGAATCGGTCGCGACTCGGCCGTGACTCGGCCGGAGGCTTGAGTCAGCCGAGTTGGCCGATTTCCGGCCGAGTCAGGCAGCCTGAATCCCCCCCGACGGTTCATCTATTGTCTGGCAATGTAACATTTTTGGGTGTAGTGGGGTTTTTATGAGATATGCACGTGTAAACCCTTGGTATTCTAAAGGTTAAAAAAATCAAAAATAAAAAAATAATGTGGGGTATGGGATTTGAACACTGGTGGCTTTGGTTCAGCAGTGCAAGGTATTACCAATGAGCCACAAGCACCGTCTTGTAATTAAATTGCTAATTAATTACTTATCTTGTGCTCAGGCAATAAATACACCTTTCTTTAAATTTTGAAAAATTTGTACAGAAAGTTTTACACTAGATTTGGGGTTGTTACATTCTACCCTCCTTATAAAAATTTCGTCCTCGAAATTTGTAAAAGGAAAGCGTAACAGATTCAAGGAAAGTTTTGTGACTGAAGTGCTGATAGTGTATGAAAAATAACAATGTGATGCAAGGGTTTAAAAATATGAAAAAGGCTTACCGGTGTTACTTTGACCTACAATCTCGGTTTCTATGGCTGCTAATGTGAATGTCTGTCGCCGTGGTATATTCCTTCTAGCTGGAGGCACATTCTGTCCTTGGGGACTGTCTCTCTGCCCTCGAGGCATGTTCCTCATTGCTTGTTGGAATTGGCGAGTAGGCTATGCAGGAAATCCACGTGGAGGTGGAGTGTTGTTGAAGTTGGTGCGGGTGTTGTTTGGTGAATCCATAACCTTTGAAAGAAAGGTTTTGGTTAGGACAGATTCAAAGAATATGAAATGATGAGATTCAAGAAGTATGAATTGTAAAGGACATTTTAGTTGCTGGTTCTTGTGTTATTATATTTCTTAGGTTGTTCACTCAAAACAGAATTGCATGGCAGTGTTCCATACAACTCGAACCTGCATGGGCCACCAACAAAACGTGTCACGCCCCGCTTCCCGGTGTACGGCGAAGGGACGGGACGAGGCCGCTATGTATTTACTATGAAGTAAATACGCTAAGCGTATCTAAGCAATATAAAGGTAAAGCACAAGAGACAAGATATAATAAAAATAGCAACTTTATTTATTCACATTCTTTCTGTACAATGCATGGAAAGTAAATACAACTGAAATAAACCAATGCCTAAACAATGGCATAACAGAAATGAAAAGTACTGAATGGAAAGTGTACAATGACTAGAGCTCGGGGTCTTCACTGAACTGGTCCATGTCTTCAGCAGTAGGCTCGATCTCTGACGTGTCCAGATCACCTGATGATATTCGAAGAAGAAAGAAAGAGATTGTCGTCAGCGAATAGATCGCTCGGTAAGTCCCAAAGAATAGATCGCTCGGTAAGTCCCAAAGACAAGGGAGAAATAGAATAGACAATAAAGAAGGTAGCTTTTAAAGTTGTGTTATTTGGTTATAATTGTAAATCGATGTGCTACACCCCACGAGTTGCGGGGAGGCGGAAATATGAAAAACGATCTTGTTTTGAAACGTACATCGACTAACCGAAGATCTTTGCTAAACGATAATTATCAACAACCATAGAGTTCTAAGCTACTATGTAAAGAGATTATACCTAATGATTCTAGTCCTTCGTCTTTGTGATCTCTACGTCCTCCTCGGCCTCCTATCCGTAATAGAAGATCCACCCGAGTACCCTAATCCAAGCTACACCTCAAGACTTGAGGTAACTTTGTTTCTCTAGTTGCTAACCAAAGTAACTAAGATGATGTAGAGTTAGGTTATGGAGTGTTTAGTCTATCCCAATCCTTGGTCTCAACTCATGAGTGGTAGGATTAGGGTTTGAAGAAGGAGTGCACTTGAGGAGAGAGAAGGAGGAGATGATAATGAGAATGAAAAGCTTCTCACTTGAATATATGAAACATAATGAATTATCAAATAAATGAATATAAATGATTATTCACCATACTTCATTAATTCAATAAGAGTGATTCACTATGTGAGTCATTAATCAATAAATGATGCATTAATGACATAGTGAATCACACTAATGAGTCACAATTTGCATTTAATGAAAATGCCACCTTAACCTCCTTAGTCACCCTTCTTCTAGAAGCTTCTCGGAAAATTACGAGAACGCCCCTCGCATCCGTGAAAACACGGAAAAAATTTAGACTGTATAAATCCGATAACCTAATACTAGAATCTGGCTTAAACCAAAGCCGTCTAGTAAAAACTGTCCGAATGTCGTACGTGCATTTAAACACGTATTTGTCCGAACCCTTGTCGTAAAACCGTACAACCTCTATATTATTTCGTCTGGAGTTGGGAAAACTCTGTGTGGGACTCTAAAGACTGGACTATTACGCTGGCAATGGGTTTAACCACAGACCGCAAGCGGCACTAGCTGTACGTAACGGTCCCCAGGTAGATGTCGATAAGAAGGCCGGTTAGGATACCCATCCGAACTCCTACTGAGCCTGTGCGTGACAATATCCGTGCAGTCCGGTCTGTTCGTCTAAGAGTATCGCATGTATGGTCTAGGGAGGTGGTAAACGTCAGACCCCTAATAACCGTACAAGTCGTGTCGGTATGGCTCTATCACCATCCGAGAATCTACTGATCAATCTATCAGTAATTCTCAATCAGCCCTGGCCAGGGACTTATGGTAATGACCAACCGATCACTGTGCGATATCAACTCCCTATATCGGGAGAGACAAATCCCTAACAGTCACTCACTGCCTCCACGTGGCTCGGGACTGTGCCCAACTAAAACCTGTTTGCACGACTCCTTTGAACCGTGGTAGGGTAGTAATCAAAGCACAGTGGGAACTCACACGAGACAAATGACGACTTTAAGTCAACGGACTATCTGCACACATGTCACCTGAGAACTGCTATCTGACGTTAGGTATAAATACCATCCAGTCAGTTCTCGGCGAGTCCTGTCCGGTGTACTCACACCCAGTGAGCATCTGTATACAATCTTAGGTGCACTCCACCAATGGCTGCGGGACCAATCCATCGCCCCTCCTCAGGGTCTAGATATGTATACACCGGTCTACTTCGGAGTATCGATGCCCAGTCTCGATACTCCTACGACCAGGGACATCTAAGGATGTGCCTATTGACTATCCAGCTCCCACTAGTATGACTGCCATCATAACGCCGGAAGTCAGGCAAACACCCAATGGACTTTATCAACACGTGTATATATATATATATATATATATATATATATATATATATATATGAATACTACGCAAAATATATCATATGTCAAGATAAAGACAAACCAAATAGCATACTATCATATTAAGCAAGTCTGTTATGTACATACATATCCCAGTATCCTATACAATGAAGGCCTCTAGGGCATATATATCCAACAATCTCCCATTTGCACTAGGGCCTATTATTGGCGCAATGAGTACCCACTGTCTTCACTATATCCAGTTGCTGGAGTACCGCATGCCCAACATCTCAAACAGCCTCTCGAACTGAACTTGAGGGATGGCCTTTGTGAATGGATCTGTCGTGTTGTCTTTTGTATCCACTCTCCGTACCTCAATCTCCCGACGATCAACGATCTCCCTGATCAGGTGAAAACGCCTTAAGATATGCCTGGATTTCTGATGGGACCTGGGTTCCTTTGCCAATGCTACGGCCCCATTGTTATCACAATACAAAGGTATTGGATTGGCAATGGACGGAACCACCTGAAGTTCAGAGATGAACTTCCTCATCCAGACAGCCTCTTTTGCGGCTTCACTAGCAGCTATATACTCAGCCTCCATAGTTGAGTCTGCGACGGTATCCTGTTTGGAACTCTTCCAACATACCGCCCCTCCATTGAGGGTAAACACAAAACCCGAAATAGATTTAGAATCATCTTTGTCACTTTGGAAGCCGGATTCGGTAAAAGCCTCTACCTGGAGGTCCCCATTACCGTAAATCAAGAACATCTCTTTAGTCCTTCTCGGGTACTTGAGAATGTTCTTTACCGCTATCCAATGTTTCTCACCTGGGTCAGACTGATACCTGCTTACCACACCAAGTGCGTAAGCTACATCCGGTCTTGTACATAACATCGCATACATTATAGATCCTACCGCCGAAGCGTAGGGTAAAATGCTCATGCGATACCTCTCTTCATCAGTCTTCGGAGATATCTCTTTGGAGAGGGTGATCTCGTGACAAGCGGGCATGTTACCGTGCTTGGAATCTTCCATACAAAACCTTTTTAGTATAGTGTCAATATACCTGGACTGTGAAAGTCCTAACATTCTATTAGATCTATCACGATAGATCTTAATGACCAAAATATAGGTTGCATCACCCAAGTCTTTCATGGAGAATTTCTGTGACAAGAAGAGCTTTACTGATTGTAGCATAGGGACATCATTCCCTATCAGTAGTATGTCGTCGACGTACAAAACGAGGAAGACTACTGCTCCTTCTATAATCTTCCTATAAATACATGGCTCATCTACATTTTTGATAAAGTCGAACTCTTTGACTGTCTCATTAAAGCAGATGTTCCAACTTTGCGATGCTTGCTTTAATCCATAAATGGATTTAAGCAACCTGCACACTCTTCCGCTGCTCCCACTGTCTAAGAAACCTTCTGGTTGATCCATGTAAACACTCTATTCTAAATGTCCATTTAGAAAAGCTGTTTTTACGTCTATCTGCCATATTTCATAGTCATGGAAGGCAGCAATGGCAAGCAGGATCCGA
This sequence comes from Agapanthus africanus, assembly GCA_030015575.1. Taxonomy (NCBI): domain Eukaryota; kingdom Viridiplantae; phylum Streptophyta; class Magnoliopsida; order Asparagales; family Amaryllidaceae; genus Agapanthus; species Agapanthus africanus. Next base: position 92,857,762 of record JASDDO010000024.1, on the reverse strand, counting down.
ATGGATTTAAGCATAGCTACAGGTGAAAAGGTTTCATCATAGTCCAATCCTGGTCTTTGACGAAAACCTTTTGCAACGAGTCTAGCTTTGTAGGTTTCCACTTGTCCAAGCGCACCAATCTTCTTTTTGAAGATCCATTTGCATCCGACTGGTTTCACCCCAAGAGGAGCAACTTCTAAAGTCCATACTTTATTGGTGTACATGGATTCCATTTTGGATCTCATAGCATCCAGCCACTTCGTCGAGTCAATACTCGTGATAGCCTGCTGAAAACTAGTAGGCTCATCATCATCGATGATGCAATCCTTTCGATCCCCATCTAGAAGAAAACCATAAGATCTCTCTGGAGGATGAGAAAACCTACTAGATCTGCGGAGTGGCGTTGGTTCGTCATGTTCTATTGAAATCTGAGGTTCTTCTAAGTCCTCGGTAGCAGTTTGAGGTTCTGGAATTTCTTCCAGCTCTACTGCTCTCCCACTAATTTCTTTTGCAAGAAATTCGCTCTCTAAGAAGACCATGTGGCGAGCAACAAACACCTTTTGTTCTTCAGTGTGGTAGACCATGTACCCCCTTGAATGTTTGGGGTAACCTACAAACTTGCATAAAACCGATCGTGACTCGAGCTTGTCCGGTTTATGCTTTTTTAACATATGCCGGACACCCCCATATCTTGATATACTTGAGATATGGTCTATTCCCGCTCCACATTTCATATGGAGTGGTAGGTACAGACTTAGTTGGAACTCTATTCAATAAGTATGTTGCTGATTCTAGAGCAAATCCTCAGAAGGAAAGTGGTAACTCAGCACTACTCATCATTGAACGCACCATATCTAATAACGTGCGATTCCTCCTTTCTGATACACCATTATGCTGAGGTGTATAAGGAGGAGTAAGCTGAGAGAGAATTCCATTCTCTTTTAAGTATTCAAGGAAACTGGTACTTAAGTATTCTCCACCATGATCAGATCGAAGTGTCTTGATACTTTTACCGGTTTGTTTCTCTACTTCATTTTTATACTCTTTAAACTTCTCAAAGGTCTCTGATTTATGTTTCATTAAGAACACATGTCCATACCTAGAGAAGTCATCAGTAAAAGTGATGAAGTAGGAGTGACCGCTTCGCACATGTGTAGACATTGGACCACATACATCATTGTGTACAAGTCCCAAGAGTTCAGTAGCTCTTGCTCCGTGTCCGGAGAATGGAGATTTGGTCATTTTTTCTTTGATACATGATTGACAAGTTGCATATGATGAATATTTAAACGGATCTAGATATCCATCTTTATGTAACTTAGTCAACCTTGTTTCTTTTATATGACCAAGTCTACAATGCCATAAGAAGGCTTGATTTGAATCTGGAGCCTTTCTTTTAAGTGTGTTTTGAATATTGAAAATTCGAGGTTGATTAAGTATGTATATGCCATTTTCCAGTGTGTCATACCCAATCAGTTCTTGATTTAGGAGAATGTTCATGACATTACTTTCAAGCGCAAAATTATATCCTTTATTAGACAACAAAGATACTGATATAATATTACACAGCATACTGAGAATACAAAAACAACTGTACAACACCAAAACGTGCCCACTAGTCAACCCTAGGTGATACTCCCCTATTGCAACAGCATCTACATGCATTCCATTGCCCATCCGGAGAGTCATATCACCTGTCTCCAGTACTCTACTATTTCTCAGATCCTGCAATGAATTACAGATGTGAGAACCAGAACCGGTATCAAGTACCCATGATGTAGAGTTTACTGAAAGACAATTTTCGATTACGAACACACCTGAAGCAGAAGCAACCGCTTGCTTCGTGTCTTTTGCCTTGAAGGCCTTACAGTCCTTCTTCCAGTGCCCTTGCTTGTGACAATAATGGCATTCGTTTATATCCGCTTTCACCATTCCTGCTTTGTTCTTTCCCTGCACCTTCTTACCCCACCCTTCGTTTTGGTGGCTTTCATCTTCTTCTTCCCTTTAGCTTTCGCTTTAGATTTAGAAGAGGATGATTGGCCAACATACAGAACGGGGGTCTTCTCCTTTTTCAAGGAGGTCTCTGCTACCCTCAACATGTTGAGGAGCTTTGGAAGATCAGCTTCCATTTCGTGCATGTTGAAGCTAAGCACGAACTGAGAGATGGTGTAGGGAAGGGACTGCAAAATCAAGTCGATATACAAATCATTCTCTAGCACGCATCCCAGGTTTGCGAGTTCCTCAATGAGGCTGATCATTTTGAGGACGTGCTCTCCTACAGGCGATCCTGGAGCTAACTTCATCTGGAAGAGTTTCCTTGAGGTCTCGTACCTTGCGATACGAGAGTGCTCTCCATATAATTCCTTAACATGGAGAAAGATGGATACAATATCCATACTCTCATGCTGTTTCTGGAGTTCATTGTTCATGGACGCCAGCACGATACACTTAGCTCGCTCACAATCCAGATCCCAAGTTTTGCGAACTTCCTTGTCCACAACTGAGGAATCTGGTCCAGGGATAAGGGGAGGAACAGCGGTGGTAACATATGCTATTTTGTCATAAGTCAGTGCAATGTTGACGTTCCTTAGCCAATCTTTATAGTTCTGCCCGGTCAGTATATTTTTTTCAAGTAATAGTTTTAGTCCTGTCATGGTAGCTGCTAGAGAGAGAGAAAAGAAAACACTCAGCATATGCTTCTTGCAAGTTTAGATTGGTTATTAGTTTATCTAAACATGATGGCTCCCACTGTTCCCTCAAATCCTTCTTCAAAACCTAAAAGAATAACTAGTCAGGATTTAATCACACGTCACAATACTTAACCTTTCAGCCAGGCTGGTGTTGGTACTTCGAGGGAGGTTTTCTAATGCTTTCGCGAAGTTCCTTAATTAAATAACCTCTTTTCCCTGGAGGCGTAGCCCCTCTAACACCTTTCTGGACACCTACTTGGTTTATAGCATTGATTGTTAAGTGAGAACGTTTCCCAAGAGTAATCCTACTCATCAGTAGGATCGGGATCCAACTATCATTGCATGATGCACTAGATGGAAGCCACTCTAGTCACCATACTCTAGAAGGTATGCTAAATCTTCAAGTTTTCTTTATGTTTGAAACTCCCGATGTGATTTTTATACCCCAAGCTCTTATAGACCTTGACGTAGGCCAACAAGTCATAAGACGCAAGTCAAGTTCTACCCGTCATTGTCCTGATTAATTTAGGTACATCGTGCATGCCCTTGACGTAGGCCAACAAGGCTGTACGTCTGTCCTATACTAATGCATCTATCTATGCAACAAATAGGCAAACACACTGCTACCATACACTATGCCTTGACGTAGGCCAACAAGCATAGCATGAATATGATGTGTTGTCTATCTGAAACGACGGAGGGTTACGGCTGGTTTTTGGCAAAAAACCGTTAACGTAATGAACTTGATTTGATCGAAGGAACTAAGATAGCTTTTATTAAAAGGAGTGGTTTAAGCTCCGCATTTAAAATTTGCTTTTTCAAGAAAACCGAGTGGCTTTAGAAATTGTTCCAACGATTCAGTTCAGGTTTTATTTTTCTTTCCATTAAAAAATAATGCATCCCATCTTTAACCTATCATTACAGATAACAACGAAAATACAACGTCTTCTTATGCCATCCGCATTCGCCATGGGGTCCCGTCATCAACCGTTAGGTTACTTAACTAACGGCAGAGCGGGGGCTGGGCTAGCGCGGGTGTAAAACATAAGCGACGTCTAAATAGCTATCATATATAGATATTGTACATTCGTCAGACGCAATAATAGGCATTCCAGATCATAGATAAACTTTATTGGATATGCAAGCAATCTGCGTTTCTTTTGAGCCTGTAAGAAAAGACGGATTACACAGTTGTGATGAATAGCCATTACCCCACCCAAGACCCCTACGGATACGGCAAACTACCCGTCAAGTACCCGAAGTGAAGCGGTCTCCCTCAACGACGTGAGTAGGCCACTAAACACTTCGAAATACCCGGTAGTTTGTGCACCCCACCTTGGGTCTATCCTAGGAGCAAAAACAGTAAAAAGAAATAATACAACGGTGGCTACAACCGCAACCTGGATGTGCCCCGCAAAATAATATTACAACTTATTACAATTACATCGAATGAATTAATACAATAACCAATCACAAAACCCCGACTAATCATCACAACAGTCCAATAGAGTTCATAATCACAAACAGTTAAAACATTACAGATATGTGCAACCCCCTGCCAACCGACATACTAGCAGTTAGGGGAGGTTTACGAACACATAATACAGTTCACAGATATAATCAAACAAGCAAACATCGTATAATTTCGATCGATTAAACACATTAAATTCTACTCCAAATCTTCTCTGTAAATTTGAAACCTGAGCAGAAAATAAATAATACCAGAAAATACAAAATATCACAAAAGATGCACAGAGGAAAACTGGGCTGAATCGGCCCCAACTCGGCCGTGGATCCGCGGCGGATCGGTAGGATCGGCCGCGGTTCCACGGCTCAGTGGCTGATTCAGGAGCCCATTTTTCTTCTGTGTTCTTATATTTTCTTGCTAGTCATTCTGGAGGAACCTGAAAAATTTTAGGACCTCATTTTAAAATCGACATAAACTTTATGATATCCTTGTTTTTTCCGAATTGTTTTGCGTTCGAAATTCATACGGCTTTGCAAATGAGTTAATTATTGTTTAGTGAGGCTCTGATACTACTGTAAGTCGACGTGCTACACCCCACGAGTTGCGGGGAGGCAGAAATATGAAAAACGATCTTGTTTTGAAACGTACATCGACTAACCGAAGATCTTTGCTAAACGATAATTAACAACAACCATAGAGTTCTAAGCTACTATGTAAAGAGATTATACCTAATGATTCTAGTCCTTCGTCTTTGTGATCTCTACGTCCTCCTCGGCCTCCTATCCATAATAGAAGATCCACCCGAGTACCCTAATCCAAGCTACACCTCAAGACTTGAGGTAACTTTGTTTCTCTAGTTGCTAACCAAAGTAACTAAGATGATGTAGAGTTAGGTTATGCAGTGTTTAGTCTATCCCAATCCTTGGTCTCAACTCATGAGTGGTAGGATTAGGGTTTGAAGAAGGAGTGCACTTGAGGAGAGAGAAGGTGGAGATGATAATGAGAATGAAAAGCTTCTCACTTGAATATATGAAACATAATGAATTATCAAATAAATGAATATAAATGATTATTCACCATGCTTCATTAATTCAATAAGAGTGATTCACTATGTGAGTCATTAATCAATAAATGATGCATTAATGACATAGTGAATCACACTAATGAGTCACAATTTGCATTTAATGAAAATGCCACCTTAACCTCCTTAGTCACCCTTCTTCTAGAAGCTTCTCGGAAAATTACGAGAACGCCCCTCACATCCGTGAAAACACGAAAAAACTTTAGACTGTATAAATCCAATAACCTGATACTAAAATCTGGCTTAAACCAAAGCCGTCTAGTAAAAACTGCCCGAATGTCATACGTGCGTTTAAACACGTATTCGTCCGAACCCTTGTCGTAAAACCGTACGACCTCTATATCATTTCTCCTGGAGTTGGGAAAACTCTGTGTGGGACTCTAAAGACTCGACTACTACGCTGGCAGTGGGTTTAACCACAGACCGCAAGCAGCACTAGCTGTACGTAACGGTCCCCAGGTAGATGTCGATAAGAAGGCCGGTGAAGATACCCATCCGAACTCCTACTGAGCCTGTGCGTGACAATATCCATGCAGTCCGGTCTGTTCGTCTAAGAGTATCGCATGTATGGTCTAGGGAGGTGGTAAACGTCAGACCCCTAATAACCGTACAAGTCCTGTCGGTATGGCTCTATCACCATCCGAGAATCTACTGATCAATCTATCAGTAATTCTCAATCAGCCCTGGCCAGGGACTTATGGTAATGACCAACCGATCACTGTGCGATATCAACTCCCTATACCAGGAGAAACGAATCCCTAACAGTCACTCACTGCTTCCACGTGGCTCGGAACTGTGCCCAACTAAAACCTGTTTGCACGACTCCTTTGAACCGTGGTAGGGTAGTAATCAAAGCACAGTGGGAACTCACACGAGACAAATGACGACTTTAAGTCAACGGACTATCTGCACGCATGTCACCTGAGAACTTCTATCTGACGTTAGGTATAAATACCATCCAGTCAGTTCTCGGCGAGTCCTGTCCGGTGTACTCACACCCAGTGAGCATCTGTATACAATCTTAGGTGCACTCCACCAATGGCTGTGGGACGAATCCATCGCCCCTCCTCAGGGTCTAGATATGTATACACCAGTCTACTCCGGAGTATCGATGCCCAGTCTCGATACTCCTATGACCAGGGACATCTAAGGATGTGCCTATTGACTATCCAGCTCCCACTAGTATGCCTGCCATCATAACGCCGGAAGTCAGGCAAACACCCTATGGGCTTTATCAACACGTGTGTATATATATATATATATATATATATATATATATATATATATATATATATATACTACGCAAAATATATCATATGTCAAGATAAAGACAAACCAAATATCGTACTATCATATTAAGCAAGACTGTTATGTACATACATATCCCAGTATCCTATACAATGAAGTTCTCTAGGGCATATATATCCAACAATAATGTTTTGTTAACGTTGTTGTTTGTTGCTTGGTATAGAAGATGCCAGTGTATATAAGAGGAGTCCCACATACACCGGAGACTTTGGTAACCCGTAGTACAAGGCTCCGTCGATAATACCACGGAACAACGGCATGGATGTAATTACGTCTTAAGTGACCACCTCGTGCCACCTTTAACACATTCCGTACCAGTCTACCCCTTAAACCCCGTAGTGTTATCTTGATTGTATTGTTGTATTGTATTGTCTTATATTGTAAACTGTATAGATTGTATAATTGGATGACTGACCGAAACCATGATATCAATAAATGGATGTAACTGAAGAATCATGTATGTAACTGTAGAATCATGGATGTAACAGTATAATCATGTAAATGGAATGTATATCCATGGTTCGGTTCAGTCAAGTTGATAGATTGAATATCTAGAATAATGGATTCATGAATTCATGTTGAATTGTAATATTGTAAATTGTAGATTGTATATTGTAGATTGTACTTGAATCATATTCAAGTCAGATTATAAAGAGACTCATCTAAGTCAGACAATTAGAAAAGTAAATTGAAGTCCTGATTGTTTTGATGTTATCGGTAACCGCTGCACATGGGCGGCAGGATTTGTGTCTTTTTCAAAAACGATTACCGTGTTGATAACACCGTTTGTTAATTGTCTACCTTAAATAGGCAAGCACCCACTTCTCCGGCTCCCTGAGGCTCAAGAGATTGGTCCCGCTTAAACCTATGTTTACTAGGGTCCTTAGGGTAATTTATAGAACTTGAGGGGGTTTTATGTAAAAATACTATTATATACTTTTCAAAATACTCCCCAAGTATTTAGTTATCGTCTTTAGAGTTGTAATGAATGTAGATTTTATATTATGATATTTCTAATGAAAATATCCTAATTTCATAAATAAAGATATTTATTTGTAATATTGACTTGTATGGATTTCATGGTATTTTAGTGTAAAATGATTCTTGTGACATTTTTAGAAAAAAAGTGGAATATTTATATTATTACAAAATAGATATTTTAAGGATATATATACATATATTTATTCAAAAATAATTTTAATATATATTTTATATTCTAAAAATCTCATTTTCTTAAGATATCGTATTTTAAATCTTTCGAGACCGAATGTTCCTTGCGGAGGTCTGAATTTCACACTACTAAGCTCGAGGATGTGCTATAATCCGCACCATCCTGACCGGGTTCCCCAAATGGGTTGTAGCGGCACTTTGTAAAGATTTGTATAAATACTAAATCCTTTAGAAAACGGTTTTATTAAGTAAATGGTATTTATTTGTAATGATGTCTTTTTCCCGTATTCTATGTTCCCAAGGGTATTGTGCTATGTTGTATATGAGTGTGTGAGGAGGTAGGTCATTACCGCGTGATCTACTTAAAGGTATAGCAAGTTTTGTGATGTTATATGTAGAATTGAAACTATGTGGTATTTAAATGAAAAATACGGTAAAATGAAATAGCAATTATTTTATGATATGAAACTTGATCAATATGGTTGATTAGTGATTAATAGTCTACATGAATTGGTTTAAGCATGATTGTATTAAAGAAAAGTGAAGTTTTATAAAGAAACCGAATCGGAAATCGGATTTGTTCCGATTCCGTCGGGTTTCGTAATTCTGTATTTTAGAATAAGAATAGCGAATATAGAATTGGGACTTACGGGCTTAGGACTTAGAGGAGTTGGGAGGAGGCGCCGGTGCATCGTTTCGTCGCCGGGACTCCTAGGGTTGTCGCCGGAAATTTGCCGGAGCTTTGCCTCTTTGCTTACTTTCAAAACACATTAGGGTTTTAACAATTTTCTTAGGAGTTGGCTCAGAATTTTGGAGTGTGGGGGTAGTGTGTAGGGGTAGTATTTATAGGGTTAGGGCAGATGAAAAGCTTAAAATGAAAAATATGATAGAATGTAATAAAAATGTATTAAAAGTGGAGTAATTGTGGTTTTAAAAGAGCTCTGGAAATGGTATGAGGATAAAATTTTGCAGGTGTACAGGGGAGACCAAAAGACACATTTTTTGTGTTGGGGTCGTCGCCGGAATCGGACGACTCGGTCGCGACTCGGCCGTTACTCGGTCGAAGGCCTGAGTCGGCCGAGTCGAGGCCGAGTTGGCCGATTTCCGGCCGAGTCAGACGGCCTGAACCCCCCCCCCCCGACGGTTCATCTATCCTCTGCCAATACTACATTTTTGGGTATAGTGGGTTTTTTGTGAGATATGCACGTGTAAACCCTTGGTATTCTAAAGCTTAAAAAAAATCAAAAATAAAACAATATTAAAAATAATGTGGGGTATAGGTTTTGAACTCTGGTGTCTTGGTTCAGCTGTGCAAGGTATTACCGATGAGCCACAAGCCCTTTCTTGTAATTAAATTGCTAATTAATTGCTTATCTTGTGTTCAGACAATAAATACCCCTTTCTTTAAATTTTGAAAAATTTGCACAGAAAGTTGTACAGTAAATTTAGGGTTGTTACATTCTACCCTCCTTATAAAAATTTTGCCCTCGAAATATTTTAAAGGAAAGTGTAACTGAATCAAGGAAAGTTTGGTAACTGAAGTGCTAATAGTGTATGAAAAATAACAAGGTGATGCAAGGGTTGAAAAATATGAAAAAGGCTTACCGGTGTTACTTTGACCTCGGTGTTTTTGGACCTCTAAGAGATCCGTTTAGGGTTAGAGCAAAATTCTGGTGATGGATTTAAAATCTAGAGAAAATATGGAAAAAGGGGTTTCCCAAAGAGGTAAACGTCGTTCAAGATCCTTACTCAAAAAGGAGCTTTGCAGAGTTTAACTCTGAAAGATCTGTGGACAGAGAGCTAAGCTCTGAGAGGAGAATCAAATTCTCAAGAAAAGGCTAATGAAGAAGTTGAAGAAACGGTGATCCTCTAATAAGACAAACGCCTCATTTATAAGACGTGATGGGGAGCGGTTTATCTCCCCATTCCCCTAGGCAATCCAACGGTTGTAAGGGTGGACAGCGTTGCACTCACGTGCAAGCCACGTGAGAGCAACGCTGGGGGGCATTTGTTCCCTCGTAAAAAAGGAAAAAAAGGGGAAATTCACCACCATTAAAGTCTCACGTATTAAACACGTGAGCTCCTATATGCAAAAGCATATAGGCGCCGCGGTTTAAAAAAACAACAAATGGGCTAAAAGAGTCTCATGTGAGCACCTATATGCAAAAGCATATAAGCGCTGCAATCAAATAATTGGCAAGCCAAACAGGCCTCACGTGTTAAACACGTGAGAGTTGATATGCGCTGAAAATAACGCATACTGAAACCCATGCTAGGGTCACGTGTTAAACATGTGAGTTCTTCTGCTGCACTCTTTTGCAAGATAGAATTAAATTCTATCTGGGAAATATTTTCCTTGATCTTTCTCAAACGAGAAAGATCTTCTCTGTTAAACAGAGGACCTTCGGATCAAAGATCCAACGGTGAGTATTAAATCACTTACCGATCATCCGATAGAATAAAAAATTTGTCTTACGAAAAGATATTTCCTAATCTTGTTAAATAAACAAGAAAACTTCTCTATTAAACAGAGAGCCTTTGAATTAAAAATCCAATGGTGAATAAAATTCACCAAGTGATCTGAGAGATCATTTTGGATTGATCATGATCTCTCAATCAAAGATTTTCAAAACAAGTTGATCTTTTCTCTTATCCTATAAATAGAAGGAAAACAGTGAGAAGAGGGAGAGAAAAAGAGAAAATGACAGAAACTTCTGCAAAAAAAAAAAGAGTACAGCGAGATCTTGAGAGAACAGGAGAATTTAATTCTCAAAGAAGAAGACTATCCTCATTGAAACCAGAGGTAAAAAAATAGAGATCACATTGTCTCTCCTTTACCTATCTAAGGGTTTAACCCTTCAATTAAGAACTCGGTTCTTTCCTCAGTTGAGATACGCAGAAGAAAATCTCCCCACAAGTTGAGAATTTAATTCTCATCGGGGGGATTTTGCTCTGCAGATTCAAAATTTAGGGGAAAAGAATTAAGTTATAAAAAAAAGGTGAGAAGAAGAACGAGAACAAATAGGAATTTAATTCCTCCAAAAATTAGGGTTTAACCTAATATATATAAAGAACATAAATCTTCCATAAAAAAAACAGTGATGATGATCCAAAATACTCAAAACTAGAATTTTTAGTGCTTAACACTATTTTGAAGCCTCACGTGTTTCCCACGTGAGTGCTTCAAACGAAAAAAGAGAACAACTAAAACTGACTCACGTGTTTCCCACGTGAGTGTTAAAGCACCCCGGTATAAAAAAAAGACATCCACCTGCTGTGCACGAGAACTCTAGCCATATGGGCAGCGCCCATATTTGTGATGCTTCACGTGTTTCATACGTGAGCGCCACAATAATCAAGTGCTTAGCACTTATATAAAAGGTGGAGGGGATAAAACCTTATGGGCAGCACCCATATTTGTGGTGCCTCACGTGTTTCACACGTGAGCGCCACAAGAATCAAGTGCTTAGCACTTATGCAAAAAAGGGGAAAATAAAACCTTATGAGCAGCACCCATATTTATGGTACCTCACATGTTTCACACGTGAGCGCCACAAGAATCAAGTGCATAGCACTTATATAGAAAAAGGGAAATAAAACCTAATGGGCAGCGCCCATATTTGTGGCGCCTCATGTGTTTCACGCGTGAGCACTGTTCATACCATAATTTCGTATTATTATATTCCCCATTCTTATTCAATTTACAAAAAAACAGGTGCTTTTGACCCATGTCTGCTACATAGTTGCAGGTTACAGGTTCTCTGAACAAAACAGTGAAATTGAAGAAAAGATGATACAAAAGTGAGACTACGATCGATAAATGGTAAAATCTTGATCGTGCCAACATTTTGAGGGACAATGAAAATCAATGAACAAGTTCACAAAGTACAAAAGCAGCGCAAGGTTCAAGACTTAGACACGAAGCAAGCGGTAAAGTCCACTACATTTTCACTGTGGAAATCTGGAAGAAACTAGAAGAAATTCTGAAGAACCAAGTGAAGAAAAGCCAAATACAAAGTAGCAGACAGAACCCTAGAAAGATTGAGCCAACAAGACCACTAGATGGCCGCGGATCCGCGGCCAAACATGGGTTTTGGCCGCGGTTCCGCGGCCACGTGTCGCACATATCGATGGAAATTTCTTTGGCGGCGCGTCGGTGCGTTGACTAGTCTTTCTAGGGGTATTTTTGTAAAAGCAGATGTGCGTCGATTGTAACCCTAGGGTTTTCTGTGTTCTATAAATAGAAGCCCTAAAACTTGTTTTAGGTCATGCCTCTTCTTGTGCCTCATTTCATCTATCTAAATTCAGATCTGTAAATTTCTGTAAAGAGGGAAGAGAGCATCAAATAAAAATAAGGAGTAAGTTTTCTTTTCATTGCCCTAGTTAAATTTTATTTCCATGCCCTAGGTAATTTCTTTCTTGCCCTAGCATAGATCTTTATTATCTGCCCTAATTAGATAGTTAGACAATATTTTTCAATTCTCTAATGAGTGAGTAGTCTCCTCGCTTGTTAGGGTTAGATTTGGGGAAGGCTTGAGAGATGAAAATCTCTCACCCCTTTCTTGTCCATCACACGTTTTTATAGGACTCCATACATACATGCACACACCGCTTCCTACGGCACCCTATCCCACAAGGTAGAGGTGATACCGTAGTATAAACGACCGGTTGAGCGTGTTTTCCATGGAGGTTAGGGTAAAGATTAAGAAAGGAAGGACAAGAACCTAGAGGAAGAAACATCGTTTCTTCCCGATGGTACTAATCCACTTTATTAATAATTACCATAATCCCTCATAGATCTTAATTACGGCATAGAAAGCGGTGAGGAATATTGACTTTCCAAACCTAACCTAAACCTAACCCTAGCAAGATTCTAATCCTAGTCTAGATAAACTTAGTTTTTAGATTTAATCAATCCGACAACAATCGGAATTAACTCGTTAGAACAAATCGAGAATACACAAAATCCCTGTGGACCGACCCGTACTCACCGGCTAGCTACCAAGCGATGCCGTTCTTGATTACGGTTATAAATATTCTTTGAATCAAATCAAATGGCGACGTTGCCGGGGATGGCGTGTTATTTTCTTTTTGCAATTTCGGGTTAATATAAAATTATAAAACTCATAAAAACTGAAAAAGAAAAAAATTAAATTTATCTTGTTATTTTGTGAAGGGTATTTTCGTGTGAATTTTGCAGGATAGACGAACGAATTCAGATCTGGAAAAATACAGAGATCAAAAAAGAAAACCCTAGATCTGAACAACATAGGGAAATCAAACTAGAGGAGCAGAATTTTTTTTTCCGGGAACTGAGCCGCCGCCTCCACCGCGGAACCGCCGCCCGAGGTACCCTTCTGCCGCGGAAGCGCCGCACCCTGGTGACGTCAGCTGTCCAGTTTTCCTCTATGAGCTCCCTATCTCCTTCTCTGAACCCCCTGATATCTCCTCTGTAAATTTGCCTGCAGGATTCTTTGCGCTAAAAAATCTCTCCCCTTCCAATAATTGATCTTGTGCAGGATTCTTTGCGCCGCGCTAAAAAAAATTGTTTGCAAGTTATTGTGTTTACTGCTTTGCATATTCTAAACTGACTTTAAGGGGCTTGAAACCAATCCAGATTGGGTGGGGATTTCATCACCCTTCCCAGGACCCCAAAAATCACATAAGGCATATTGCATTGACCATAAATTAAGATTAGACTCGGCCCTAAGGACTTCGCGCTCAATAGGATAAAGGAATAGTTGTAGGTATCGACCGTTGATCCTAACCTGACTTTGTAGTGCCTAGGCTATACAGGTAGTGAAAAGTAACTTTAAAAGGCCCGTCTCACGGTGATTCGTGCGCGGATCCCTCCTTTCTCTACTTGTGCTTACCTGGCCACAATTGGCGGTGAAGAGGCGGTTTGAGGTCCTACTTCTTGCCCTTTGGAACAGTTAGGAGCTGTCTAGCTGACCTAGGTGACCCTAGATCTAGGTCTGATTGTGCATTTGTGGTTTATTGAATGTGTGTCTAAGCCTTTTATTGAATATCTTTTTGCAAAAAGCTCCATAAAAAAACACAAAAAGGAAAATTTTTTTACAGAAAAAAGACTTGCAAATTTTGTCGCTAAGAAATCCATTGCACCCCACTTACACCCATCTTCTTTTTCTTCTCCTTCTTACATCATGGGTACCCCACCTTACAAAACCCTTACCGAACTTTGGTATCCTGAACCAAACTCTGCTTCCTACGCGAATTGTTTTGGTCGAATTACGGACGACCTCTCCATGCCTAAAATTTCTTTGAAAGATCGAATAGAAGCATCTAGGAGAAACAGTTGGACTCCGCAATCCACTGTGTATCAACCGTTTCAACCTTCACCACCTTCTTACGTTGATACTCCTTTTTCGAGTCCTGTTGTAACTCCGAAACCCATGTCTATAGCTGAGCATATTGAACAATCTCGTAGCCGATCTTTCACTCCTTTCAACACATCCATTTCTTGGGATCAACAAGTCCATTCACATTTTTATCCAAATGTTGATCCTACTCCTGTCCAACCATTCAATTCCTACCAGTCCTACCCGACTTCCGCACCTTCACTAGACATTGCTTCTACACAACCATTTGGGAGTTTCACGTATCTAAATAATTTTGAATCTTTTACCGAAACCCCTTCACAACCCATGTCTAGTCTTGAACACTCGTTGGAAGCTTATATGGTAACGACAAACTAAATGATGAGGAATGTGGATGCGTCCATGGCCGCCCTTATGCAATCTAGTGACCCGGTAGCTAGTTTCTAACCAGCTCCAAAAATTCCAATGTATGATGATGCGGTTGGATAGAGTGAGAATTTGAGAGGAGAGAGTGAGCTGTGCACCCTTCCAAATCAAACCTACCCATACCCAATAGAATCTCACAACTCCGGTTTTCAATCAAGTGTCCCAAATGATTCATCAGTTGAAAATAAAACATTTAATAAGTTGTGCGACTTTGTAGTGCTTGATTTGCCAGATTGTGAAGAGTCCCTTTTGAGTGAAACCAAACCTAATCCTTTCGATCTTTACACCTCCAATCTAGAACCTGAATTGATAAATCTCCATGCTTTTGATGAGGTGTCTAAAAATTTTGATTTTCACTTGATTGAGGATATTGACGCCGGGAATATTTTAGATGATGAACCCGCTGATTTGACTGAAATTTTATCTCCAATTCATCATACCGAATCATTAAATGTTTCTCCCGAACTTCATATGCGTCTTGATTTTGATGATAATGGTATGGATGAGATAATTTTTGAGGAGAATATTGAGGAAATTATTGAGGTTGAACCAGTTTTGTTTGATGAGTCGGATTTCCCAATTCATCATGTCCCTTCCCCTGATTGTGTACACCCTCCTGAATCTTTAACTGATACCCTTCCTCACTCACTTCCCTCCGTCCTCGTTCCGACCTTGCAAGAGACCGTTACGCTTTCATCTCCAGTACCAAGTTCGACGTACCCATGTTTGCTCACGAATCTTGAGGGATTTGATCTCATTTTTCCGTGGGTTGATAGATTAGCACAATCGCTTTTTACACATCGGTCATTACAAATTATGCTAATTTATACACTCCATCCCCACCCTCAAGTTCGTATTCCCACTTTCTTTGGTTCTTCTGATCTTCCTTTAATGATACCGAGTGTTGATGAATCATAATCCGATATTTTGAGTTCGATAATTTTAGAAAAACAACTTGATTTAGAACCTTTTGAGAATGAGGTAGATGAGCTTTACGAGTCTCCTACCTCCGTAATTTTTGAACAATCAAGTTTGTTGAATTCTGGTGTGACACTTATTGAGATTGAAACGTTCAATCGGACCTTCGATGAAATTTTCGAAGATATTTTCGCCGACGAACTCGCATTATTAAACGACACGGATTTTGTGATCAATCAACCTCCACTCGAAGAAGTAGAACCACTACCATTTCTTTTTCCCTTCCGCCATTCTTCTCCTCCACTGAGACCGTATACTGCTTCTATCCCCACACGGTCTCGTGTGCTTCTCATCTCATTTCTCTACACTCCATTCTTTCACCAACCCTACCATTATAACGATGAAATTTTTGAATGGTTGGTGCTAACCTTTGTCCTGTGTAAGGCCTTATATAGTTTGAATTTTCTCCTCCCTAACTCTGAACTTTAAACGCTTAAACAGTGAAAACACTGTTTCACTTAAGTTTGGGGAGGGACCTTGTTGTATATATATATTTTTTTTCTTTTAACAATAAAAAAAACAAAAAAAATCATAAATAAATAAACAGGGGAGAGCCGACATTTTTGACCCTCTTGGTGTGGTATGACAGTGAGGACTCTGTCAAGTTTAAGTTTGGGTGTGTGCTCGGTAAGCTTTCTTCCTTCGCATTCATATGTATATTTTTGCATTTGCATACTTATTTTAAAACCCATAAAAATTTAAAATTTTAAAATTTATAAAAATTAAAACATTCAATTTTGGCTATAATTGACTTGAGTTTGACATAAATGTTAACTAGCTAGGAACAACTAGACCTTAGACTTGGTAAATTAAAAACCCTAAAAATAACCTTTCTTAAAATTTAACGGTAGAAAGTATATGTCTTTGTAGTTTACTTAGAAATAGGCAAATTTCGAGTTGACTTCTTGGGCTAAGTTAAAACAAGGAAAGAGTATTGATATTTTTATTAAATTATAAGTTTGAAAAATAATTCCCAAACTTAAGTCTAAATTCTGAAAACATATACCCTACAAATTCCACAAAAACGCACCTTGAAACTTGGAATAGTAGAGGATACCTTGAAATGCTCTTGTCTAAAGTCCTTAGTACGAAAAAAGTAATAATACAAGTGTGAATAAAGAGATAATTAAAAAAATGAACACTGGTTATTATGATTACTTAAGGCTGCATTAATAGAAAAAAAATATTTAGCAAGGGTGCTTCATCACCTAGTGCCTTAGACCAACTGGTTTGGGAGTCACTGCTAAAAGCCTTAGGTATAACAAGATTAGGAATTACGCTTTAATGTGCAAACACATCTTGTAATCGGTTGTTGGTACCTCAAGAAGTATTAACGGTCACATGAAGGATGTGTGAGCAGTTTCATCTAAAAATTCACCAATTAAGAAGTGCTTTGGACGACGGACAAGAGTATGATAGCTTGATTTAAGTTTCCAAGTGTAGGGGTGATATACACACACACGTAGGGGTATGTGATTGGGGTTTCGATAAGAGATAGAAATGAAGAATAGGACTTGTATCTTTAATGGAGATGATAAAAATTCCTAAGTTGAGATGGAACCCTAGAAGGAAAACTTAAAAGATGCTAAAAGCTAAGTAAATTTACGAGGATATATATAATCTTAAGTTAAAAGATAAGGAAGCGTGAAGAATACGGATGAATAATTTATGAGTCGAAGATAATAGAGTTCTTGTTAGAAGACCTAATTGGAGAATAAAAGTTAATAGGACAAATTGATAGGATTTTGTGAGTAGTATCCGCTGAAAACCCTCAGAAGACAACACTCCTACTACCTAGAGGTTTAACGGCTTGTTGCACGAGCTCAGTGCAATCGCGTTTCCCTACGAAAGTGAGGCTAGGTCTTTTTCGAGAATAAAAACTAGGTTTGCTCGAGGACGAGCAAAAGATAAGTTTTGGGGTATTTGTTCATACCATAATTTCGCATTATTATATTCCCCATTCTTATTCATTTTACAAATAAACAGGTGCTTTTGACCCATGTCTGCTACATAGTTGCAGGTTAAAGGTTGTCGGAACAAAATAGTGAAATTGATGAAAAGATGATACAAAAGTGAGACTACGACCGATAAATGGTAAAATCTTGATCGTGCCTATATTTTGAGGGACAATGAAAATCAATGAACAAGTTCACAAAGTACAAAGGAAGCTCGAGGTTCAAGACTTAGACACGAAGCAAGCGGTAAAGTCCACTACATTATTCACTGTGGAAATCTGGAAGAAACTAGAAGAAATTCTGAAGAACCAAGTGAAGAAAAACCAAATACAAAGTAGCAGACAGATCCCTAGAAAGATTGAGCCAACAAGACCACTAGATGGCCGCGGATCCACGGCCAAACAGGGGTTTTGGCCGCGGTTCCGCGGCCACATGTCGCACGTATCGATGGAAATTTCTTTGGCGGCGCGTCAGTGCGTTGACTAGTCTTCCTAGGGGTATTTTTGTAAAAGCAGATGTGCGTCGATTATAACCCTAGGGTTTTTTATGTTCTATCAATAGAAGCCCTAAAACTTGTTTTAGGTCATGCCTCTTCTTGTGCCTCATTTCATCTATCTAAATTCAGATCTATAAATTTCTGTAAAGAAGGAAGTGAGCATCAAATAAAAATTAGGAGTAAGTTTTCTTTTCATTTCCCTAGTTTAATTTTATTTCCATGCCCTAGGTAATTTCTTTCTTGCCCTAGCATAGATCTTTATTATCTGCCCTAGGTAATTTCTTTCTTGCCCTAGCATAGATGTTTATTATCTGCCCTAGTTAGATAGTTAGACAATGTTTTTCAATTCCCTAATGAGTGAGTAGTCTCCTCGCTTGTTAGGGTTAGATTTGGGGAAGGCTTGGGAGATGAAGATCTCTCACCCCTTTCTTCCCCATCACACGTTTTTATAGGACTCCATGCATACATGCACACACCGCTCCCTACGGCACCCTATCCCACGAGGTAGCTGTGATACCGTAGTATAAACGACCGGTTGAGCGTGTTTTCCATGGAGGTTAGGTTAAGGATTAAGAAAGGAAGGACAAGAACCTAGAGGAAGAAACATCGTTTCTTCCCGATGGTACTAATCCACTTTATTAATAATTACCATAACACCTTATAGATCTTAATTAGGGCATAGAAAGCGGTGAGGAATATTGACTTTCGAAACTTAACCTAAACCTAACCCTAGCAAGATTCTAATCCCAGTCTAGATAAACTTAGTTTTTAGATTTAATCAATCCGACAACAAACAGAATTAACTCGTTAGAACAAATCGAGAATACACAAAATCTCTGTGGACCGACCCGTACTCACCGGCTAGCTACCAAGCGACGCCGTTCTTGATTGCAGTTATAAATATTCTTTGGACCAAATCAAGCACCATTAGAATCTACTGCTTAGCACTAATCTAGTGCCCATGTGAAACGCACGTGAGCACTATATGTCCCAGTGCTTAGCACTGTTGGGTAATTATGGAAACTCAATCCTAGCCCAAATTGGCTAAAGTTTCCTGAAGTTAAACCCTAGTGATTTTAAATCAACTGAGCTCATATTGCTCATGGTTTCCCGAACCGACCTTAGTCTTAAAAATGAATAGTGGTCTCCCATTGATGATATCCCAAATGGTACTTATCTTATATCTCCTGAGATAATTTTAGTCTCAAACATGACTAATATTTCTTAGGTCAACAACAACCCCCCTTTTCCCCTCAAATATGGGATTTGGTTTAAGGGTACATCTCTTCACACCTCTGATATATGTTGTTGTAATTCCTTAACGTCTTCAGAGAGGTGGCGGGTCCCGACGACCAATAATTTCTTTCGTTGATACACTTCCAAATTGATGTGCATGGCTGCCCCAAATTGGGCATATTCCATATCAACATTGTTCACTCCGTCACGTAACAAATACACGTGCGCGCAAGTTGAACTTTGGACCGAAAAGTCCTTAAACTAAATATTCGCCTCAAACATGGCAACCCAATCCTGACTCAAATTGGCTAAGGTTATTTTTGTGATATCTAAACTGATATTCGAACCGATCATCATTCATATCTTCTAAGTTAATCTTAGTCTCAAATATGACTAACGATTCTTAGGTACATCACCATCTTTTCACTCAAATACGGGATTCGGTTTAAGGGTAAATCTTTTCACACCTCTGATATATATCGTAATTCCTCAACGTCTTCAGAGAGGTGGCGGGTCCCGACGACCAACAGCTCCTCTTAATGTACTTCCAAATTGACGTGCATGCCTCAAATCGGATCGTTCCCTAAATTGGGCACATTCCATATCAACGTCATTCACTCCGTCACGTAACAAATACACGTGCACACAGGACGAATGACGGACCAAAATGTCCTTAAACTAATATTCGCCCCAAATACGGCGATAACGGACCGAAATGTCCTTAAACTAACATTCGTCCCCAAAACGGGAATATTGGACCGAAATGTCCTTAAACTAATATTCGCCCCCAAATATGGTGACAAAGAACCGAAACGTTCTTAAACTAACATTTCGCCTCAAACATGGCGATAATGGACCGCGGCGTCCTTAAACTAAAATAATCGAGCCCGAACGCTCATACGTTTTAATTCGATCTTAATCTCAAACCAGATTAACGATCCTTAAATCAACCCAAACCCAAATCTAAAAATATACGGATTTGGACTAATCCATGCCCTACGGGCTACGACATAAATTAGTCTCCGTATACAATCCACGGGCAACCAAAATAAAACAAAAATACACACGACACGAAGTGAACCTCCGAAGCAAGAGAAAGTGGTTATCGCGATGCGGTAACGTAATTAACTGCAGGGGCTTGTGACTGCAGCGAAGAACGTCCCCACAATCAAAAAATCCCTCACAAATGAGGGTAATCTGATAAAGTCTGCTACAACGGCCGCATCCGTCTAAACCTCCGATATACGGTGCCATAAATCAACTTGGCATCTTCGAAGAGCTGGACGGATAAACCTAAATAGCATCTGCCGCCAGGATTCAGGCTAGACATCCCGACATCCCGGTCCGTCTTCCGGCGGTGAACAAGTTCTTGCGAAGGGTGCTTGAAAGAAAGGACAAGGAAGCCACAAAGCAGGCTGCTAACATAAATTTCTTGTTCCAGGACATGGTTGGAATGATGATCCAGACAGAACCCCCAGCCGAAGATCTGCCGATAATCATCGAAGATGATAGAGGGAAAATATCAAACCCTCTTCCGTCCCTATCAGTGCCCAAGGAGAAAACGATCTCCAAGGCTGTTCTTGATGATTACATCGCTCAACAAATACGAGCCCATCAAGCAAATGAAGCGGACGGCCAAACTATCAGAACTGGGTGACCGTATCCATGCTGGTATGACCAAATCAAGTACCCGCCGGGATATACAATCCCCAAGTTCCATGTGTACAAGGGGACAGGAAACCCACATCAGCACGTCGCGCAGTTCAGAGCTCTGTGCGGAAACACTGGAGGCGACGACAAACTGTTGCTTCGCTAGTTCGTTGGAAGCCTGTCGGAGACAGCCTTTGAATGGTACTCGGAGCTCCCAAATGACTCCGTAAAGACATTCACAGAGATGGAGCTGTTGTTCACACAGCGGTTTGCCAGCACAAGCGAGCGCACCCCGATCATGGCTTTAATCAATGCCAGGGTAAGGCCGGGGGAAACCTGGGTCCAATATGCGATCCGGTGGAGAAACCTGTGGTCAAAGTGTGAACAATGCATCGAAGAATCTCCCGCCGTGTGCATGTTCATCGAGACCCTAGATCCACAAACGACTGTGTCCCAGTTCATGACGTTCTTCAAACCAACTACCTTCTAGGCTCTGATAGATAAACTGGCCCAAATGGACCAGATGGGCCACGAGCCTTCCTCCTCAAGTAAGGACCCTCGAACTGCCAAAGGTAAAGGGAAAGCAGCCTTCGTCGCCAATACTCAACAACAACCGAGCGGCCCAAAACAGTCAGTTCGCCAAAACAATGCGCGTCCACGCCTATCCCTGGAAGAAAGGCTAGGACGCGCTTACTCGTTTCCCCACGATAAGACGAGGAGACTATTTGAGTTGGCAATGCATAACAAACTCATCACATTGCCAGACCCACGGCATCTACCACAACCTGGCAACGTCAACAACCTTAACTACTGCTCCTATCACAGAATGGTGAGCCACCCGATTGAGGATTGCTACGTCTTCAAGAACTGGGTCGAGGGCCAGTATCAACAAAGGAAGTTCGCGCTATCTGAGAAGTTCACGCTATCTGAGAACTGGAGGGTGAACCCACCACAGAAGCACACTCCCAAAAAAGTGGATGCACCGGGGGCATCATGCTCGCTCGTGGGATAAGCTCCATGGAAAGTCGTTCTTTCAACTAAAACCTAAAGAATGCTGAAAGATCTACAGGCATGTCCGACAGTCAGGTGGAAAAGCCCGCTTGAACCCGAAATCTTCGAAGGGATGCTGAAACCGCGTCCCGTACCGAAAGTTGTTAACAAAGGGCAAAATCCCCAAGCCAAGCCTTCAAAGTCTTCGAAGAAAAAGAAGAAGACTAAGAAGTCTGTGCAGCCTGTCGATTATGACGACAAGCGCATAAAACTAAAAAAGTACATCGACGTGTTGGAGAAGTACAACCAGAAGGCGCGGACACCGGTCACCTTCAAAGAGTTCCTCAAGCATATTCTTGAGAACGAAGATAGTGACAACGATGAGGAAAATGACTCATCAGAAGAAACCGAGGACTATGTAGCAAGTTGTCACTTGGTCTCCCATTCGTCGTTAAATGGCGAAGAAGATCCTTCAGTGTCAGAAAAAAGCGTAGAGGAACTGGGGGCAGGATCGGCGCTAAAATCCCCAGAACTGCCAGAAGACCCGATCAATAGGTTGTTAAACGAAGCCTTTCGAAAAAGCAAAGCTGACCGAGAACGCGAAACAGCCATATATGAAAAGGCTAAGCGTCAGCGTCAACGTCAGGATGAAGAAGTTATGGAAAGGATGAGTCGTAAAGTACTCCAACCAAACCGAAGCACACCTGCCACAAATAAGAGCAGGATCAAGGCAGATAAGCAGTTCGCCAAAGCCCTGTCCATGGAAATGAAGCTGCCACCTCTCGTAGGAAACACTCCCAGAATCATATGCGTCGACGGAGAGTATTCACATCCAAACTACTGCCTATATCATCGGAAGGTTACCCACACCACCGAAGAATGCATTACCTTCAAGAAATGGTGGCAAGGATATGTTGCCTATCAAAAACACTTCAAGAGGATGAAGCGTGAAGCTCGTCGACAGTAAAAGAGTGCGACAAATGTGCGTGAAAACACGACTGGCAACTATCATATGGTTGATACCAGTCCGTAAGGGGAAAAGCCCTAAGTTCTTTCTTTCGGGAGAGATTCTGAGAATGAAATAACCCTCAGCCCTCTCTTCAAGGACTCGACCTCCGAAAATGAAAAGGAGGAGAAGAACTGTGAGAATATTCAGCTGCGGAGCCACACGCTTCCTGAAAAGAATCTCGGACCAACAAATAAGGGTTCGAGCAAAAAATACTAAAGGAAAGAAAAAATCCCTGAGGAGATTGCCCTCGACGGTGGAGTTGTCAAAGAACTCGCAGTAAGGGACCCGACTAAGAAAAACAAGGTAGATTACAGTGTCCTGGCACATCTGAGGAAAACACCCTCACAACTGAGTATATTGGATGCTCACCTCCTGTCCAAAAAGGCACGATATTCTCTGATCAAGGCATTACAAGAGGCCGATCAGTTCCAAACTTTCCTCGCAGAAGAGAAGATGAAGGATGAGCTGGCGAAGGTTCAAACAGCCGACATTACATTAAGCGATGAAGACCTCATCCTTGGTACGTGTGAGCATAACCGTCCATTATACATCACTGGGTATTGCCACGACTTCAAAATAGGGAAAATCCTTGTCGACAACGGATCCTCCGTCAACCTTCTGAACGTGAAAGTGCTGAAGAAGATTTGCATGAACGTTCAGCACTTGGCCCGAGACAAAATTACTATCTCCGGGTTCGACTCACAGTCGTCACGGACGCTTGGGTCCGTAATACTGACGTTACGCTTCGGGTTGCTCGTCGCTGACATCAAATTTCACGTCATTGACGCCAAAGCTTGCTACAACGCTTTGCTCGGCAGTCCCTGGTTGCATGAGTACAACGTCATCTCTTCTACACAACATCAGTGTATAAAGTATTTCAAAGACGGCTCGGAATACACCGTCATGGGAGAGCTAAACCCGTTCTCCATAAACGAGGTTCAGAAATAGGAAGACGCAAAGTACTTCCTACCAGACTTCGATGACATGGAAAGATGTCGTAAACCGGAGGATAAACAGAAGTCCGTCGCCACCATACGAATCTTTAGGAGCGATACCGAGGAAGATGAAGAAATAGTTTACTCGGGGCAACCCCAAGACAACAAGCCCGGACCATCCACTCCCATTTTGGTCTTTGGCAGCGACTCTGAGGACGAGGCCAACGCAGTGTTCTCCATCCGCCCGTCAGTGCAAACCCTCGACGAAGCAGATCAGAGCATCCAAATCACAATGGTTCTGCCTCGGTATTACAAGGAACTTGATGCGCTCGATACATACAGCATATAAGAACTACAGACTTTCTACGTCCCTCCCAGTCGAAGAGGTGAAAAGACGATCCTCTTTTACCAATCTACGGAGACCAGAGTAGAGAAAGAAGTCTGGCACGGTTCCGATTTTGCGCTCGACAGGCTTCAACCAATCCGTCTTCTAAGATACTACACGGAGGGATTGAAAAGGCTGTTAAGATGCCAAGGTGTACCCTTCGAACAAACTGTTCGGAAAGCCTGCTTCTACAAAAAGATTTGGGATATCCCAGGGACCCAGCGAAAGATGCCCAACAGGAAGATGGAGACAACCAGGCTCGGATACGTTCGGTCCAGGAAACAGGAGCAGTTCCACAGCTGCCGCATCATAAAAAGCTTCATAGAAGAGGACAATGCTCTTCCAAATGGCCGTGACGTTGAAACAGAGCGAAATCCCGCTCTAAAAACGTTAAGTCTGTCGCTCGAAGAACAAATAGACAAGCTAATAGAGGAGGCTTGTCAAAAGAGTCGAGACAACCACAGCCGTGAAATGGCTATCTATGAAAAATCTAGAACGCAGCGCCTCAATCAGCAATCTGGGAAGAAAGAAGACTACAATGCCCTTTATCCCCAGCTCGCTATGTGTCCTCGCAAAAAGGAAAAATCCCGGAATAGAGGAAAAAGTAGGACAAAGAGCGCAAAAAACGTTCGCAAACAACAAGGCAGATCTAAGACGCCGCGCTATTAATAAAAACTTGATTGGAACCCGTCCTTTATAAATAAGATGGGTCCAAAATACTCTTTCCCTCAATGCAAGACAAGGAAAATATTCAACCTTATCATGAAGCACCAAATGATGATGCTCCCGGAGTCACGGCACCCCGAACAAATAAATGAGGTTCATCACCTGGATTATTGCTCCTATCACCGAGCAATAGGTCATCCCCTTGAGGACTGATTCACCTTCAAAGACTGGGTCAAAGATCGGTATCATCAAGGCAAGTTCGCTTTATTCGACCGCTGGAGGGTAACCCCACCGCAGAAGCATGAGCCAATGAAGACCTATACCGCGAGGATAGGACCAGCTCAACATCAAGGATGGAAGAGAACCCGTATATGCCATGTGATAACACTCTCAAAGGAGGGAGGGCACGAGACTATATGTGACCCCTTCAAGTGCTTCGCAAATAAATACGAGGACGAGGTGATCTCAGAGTTTCCACCAGCACCAAAAGAGCTGGAAGACGGGATACAAACTACGACGGACAACCTTGAGAAAATTGACTTAGGGACGGAAAACGATCTGAGGCTAACGTTCGTCAGTGAGCTGCTATCTAAAAAACAGGTAGCCACTGTTCATATCAGATTTTTGCATTTTTATACCGCCCAATTTTTATCACATTGCTTATCGGTAGGTTCTCTTGAGCCGTGTTTGCTAGTCAATTGCAGGATACATGTTCTCGGCTCTAAACGGTGAAATTCATGGAAACGCACGGCAAATTCCGGATTACTTCCAACCACAGATAAAACACGGGTCTCCTCTCTCTATCCGTATGTTGCCGCACACCAGTCTAAGGGACAAAATGGAAAATCGATATCATTTTCGTGCACAAAGCTCAATGTCAACACAAGATCTAACATATCTACGCGGAGCTCAAGAAAAATCATGGCAAAAGATCCACATCACATCACCTTTTGATCAGCAGAAATTCTGGAAAAATCGTGAAGAAATTCTGAGAAAAAACATATACCAGACTAAAGGGCACAGCAAACCAGGGAACATCACCAAAGTTGAAGACACAAGCCCCCATAGAGGCCGCGGTTCCGCGGCATAAGCAAGCTTAGGCCGCGGAACCGCGGTCATACGGCCTTGTCAGCTGATGAACTTTTGAGGGTATTTTGGACATTCCATGTTTATTCTAAATATTGTCCTAGAATTTCTGTTGCCTGCCTATAAATAGTCCAGAACTTGCCAAAGCCAAGGGGCTTATTCTTGTATTTAGATTTTAGAATACATGTTGTTATTCTTCTTCCTCTTCTCATCTCTTCTCCATTAAAAACTTGTAGTGAGCTTTTGTGAGTGAAGAATGAATAAAAGAGTTCTCTTTGTTATAATGCTTGTCTTGTTCTTTTGTCAATTATAATTGCTTGTAATTTTCATTTGCTAATCTAGTTGTTGTTATTTGTTGTTTGTTTCTTTCTTGTTCTCTTTTTCTTTATTCCTTAAACAACAATGATGCTTAAGCTTGATCCTTGCTAAGGTGAGGTCTCAAATAGCTAGCTGTAATCTTCTAACCTCTTTCTTTCTATCTTCCTCCTTTGTTTTATTTTCTTTTTCTTATAATGGGTGAGTAGTTTTCATACTTGTTAGGGTAGGATAAGGAAAGTTTGAGAGAAGGAAATCTCTCTCTCTCTTTTCTTGCCCAACATCTTAATTTGGACTCCGGTTAATTGTACCACAATCCGCTCCCTACGGCACCCTATCCTACATGATAGCGGTGATTCCTTAGCGAGACCGGTTGTGGTTGAATTAACCGGAGGTTAAGACTAAGAGCCAAGAACGGACGGACAAGAACCAAAAGGAAGAACTTATGCGTTGGAAAGCCTAGCTTATACTCGCAAGTTCCTTCCTAGTCGTGCTAATCCCCGTTGTTGCCGATTACCGTAACACCGATATTAAGAGTGGCAACGAAAGAAGTGAGCGACTCCTAACTCAAACTAACCTAATCCTAACCCTAACAAGTTCTCTTTATATATCATTTTAGCACATAGTTAATCTCAAAACAAACCTGGACATTTGGACTTAACTCGTTAAAGCACATAGAAAAAGATTCCCATCTCCCTGCGGACGACTCGTACTCAACCGGCTAGCTACAAGCGAAATCGTCTTGATTGCGGTAATTAACTTAGCACGCAAAAACTCTTCCAATCAAATGGCGCCGTTGCCGGGGAGACGGTAGTTTATTTCTTTGTATAATTTCGGGTTAATTTGTGAATATAAATCTAACCGAAAAAACAAAAAAAATATACATTGTAAAAAACCATCTTGTTATTTTTGATTAGTTTTTGTGCAAGTGTGCAGGATAAAAAGATGGTCGAGTTCAGTGCCAAAGACATCGGAAGTTAGACCCACATCTCGCGGCAACACCGCGACGGATCAAGACGAATCAAACGGTCTACTGTAAAATTCTGGAGCATATACAGTGAGCAAATCAAGATTCAGGAGCTCCAGACAAGAAGAGGACATCCAAGGCAGCCCACCCAAGAGATCCAGAGGCCCAATTCTATTATATTGCCGCGGAACCGCGGCATAAGAAAGCTTAGGCCGCGGAACCGCGGCATAAGCAAGCTTAGGCTACGGAACCGCGGCCGTTTGGTTCCTTCAGGGTGCCAAAATCCCTGTGAGTCCTTCTTCTTTCCTCCTCACTCCACTGAACTGTGTTTTCTGCAGCATTCTTTGCACAAACTCTCTTCCCCCTTCCAATAAATTGTTTTTGTGTAGGATACTTTGCGCCGCGCTAAAAAATAAAAATTGTTTGCAGTTGATTGTTACTGCTTTGCATATATTAATACGGACTTTAAGGAGCTTGAAACCAATCCAGATTGGGTGGGGATTTCATCACCCTTCCCAGGACCCCAGAAATCACAAAAAGCATATGCATTGACCATTGCTTAAATTAAAAAATACTATACTCAGCCCTAAGGACTTCGCGCATAATAGTACATGTCACGACCCGCAGGGTACGGAACGTGACTGGCACTTAAGTTTACGAAACGTCTAAAGACGTCCGTAAAATAAGTAAGCCAAAGCCCAGAAAACAAAACCAATTAAGCAAAAGAGTGAAGAAAACCCAATCAATTGAAAGCGAGTTTATCAAATAAGTCATGTAAAACCCTTTTTAAAAACAATACCAATTTTTCCGAAAATTTCGGCAGAGTCTCCTTTGTAAATACTAGCCCCCAAAATGGGTACAACAAAATATATATGAATCCAACAAAATAGGGCATCCCCAAGCGGGAGCTAGCTCTTCGCCACAAGGCGGTCACAAATCCCACGTAATGTAAAGCAACAACATGCGAAATAATCATAATGAAGCATAAGAAAAACAGCATGTCGACTCAAGTGAGCTCGACCCCAAAATACAGCATAAAAGTCTACAAATCTCACAGTCTCATCTCTAGGTCAATATACAATAATACTGGTAGAAACAGTAGATGGAGTGCACTAGATACAAAGAATATACAAGGTGGTACAAAAATAGTAACATAACCCACCTAAGAGCAAAACCTCGAGTCCAGGCAAAGGAGGCAAAAGAACAAGTGCGCCCGCCGCTACTGAACTGACGGAGCGGACCTGCAAAAGACTGTGGCACAACGGGGGTGAGTTGCCAACTCGTGAGTAATAAATAACACATACAAAGGCTATCGTATGCATGCACACAAGCATCCTAGCATCTAAAATACAGGTATGAATGGGTGCACTAGCAGGTGTGTATACAACATCAGTGTACGAATATATATGCAACATGAATATCTGAGGTCTCAATAGGTATATATAAGAAACATTTATCTCTTTTTGTTTTTGAAACTCTTTTAGAATGCCAGCATGATACTCAAGGAATCGACGAGAACCGGTGTCCAGCAACGACACCCAAAAGCTGTCTCAAATCTCATAAATGTATCTCTGGCCTCAGCCGTCCAGCTGACCCATCTCAAATATCAATATCTCATCATCTAGCGGCCACGGTCGGTATCCTCTGGATATCCGCCGTCCCAAACAGTCACCGGTAGGTAATCCGTCCCCTGCCAGGCTCAACGTCAACACCACATTCCTCTTGCCCCGGGGTACCTTACCGGGCCCACCATGTACCCGTGCCGGTTCCTCCACTCCTCGACACGGATTTCCAAAACCACAGCAAACTCATGGTGGACGACACTTACATCACTAGAAAACCGTAATTTACATATTTTAAAAATATAATAAGTTTAGAAATTTTGCGGCTTTCCCCCGAAATCCAGCAATATCATAAAATCTCAAGAAATCCTCATAAGTGCATATATCAGTGATAATGAATGCATATGGTATCAATAATCAAGTTGCGATGTGTGATTAATGGATTAAGCATGAACAATTAATATGATGAAGTACATGCACATGAATAGCAATCCTACGGTTTCATTTTAAGGAATTAAAGGCAATAGCACAAGTTTAAGTATCAATTAGTAAAAGGTTTAAATTTAAAGGTTATCTAGTGTGGTGGCATGGCAATTACCAGGGTGTGTGTGTAAGCATGAATAGTGCTCGTGCTGCATATAAAAACCCTGGCAATGGTGCAGGTGTCCTATAAAATGGTTTCGTATAGGTATGTCAATATAATGCATGGATGCAGCAAATAATCATATAAGTATTTCATCCCTAATTACTAACATCACTAAGAATCTTGTAAGTTACTAAAACTATCGGGCGGCTTGCGCCATCCAACGATAGTCCCCCGTAGATGTTACATCTACTCACCGGAATCCCTGGCTAGCTGTGTCCAATCACCGCTTTCCCCTTTCGCGCCGCGTCTGACGTCTCCGCGACCGAACCTGGAATTTACATCAATACCAAACATAAGGTTACATATCAAGAACGACGCAAAACCCCAACGAAACTACTAATGTTCGCTAGCTAGGTACAACGTGCACAAAATGCGCGGAACACACGCGAAAATCGCAAAAACTGCCAAAAAACGCCGATTTGGTCGCTCGGCAAAACTAAAACCCGACTACTCAAAACTCCGCACTCACGCATCCTAAACGTCATAGGAGATGCTAAAAATATCCCCAAGGTATCACAAATAATTCACCAAATAATTTTAATAAAAACATAGTAAGCACAAACTAGCAATTTTGGTGCAAAAATCGAAACTTAGCGATACGGTTATCACAATCCAACCACACATCAAGCAATCTACAAACACTATAATTACAACACATTAGCAAAGATTCAAAACCTATTTTCCATAAACAACCATTACTTGAATTATATAACCTAGCAATTCTTAATCCAAACTTTATATGAAAACCTTAAATTAACACTAATTTATAACTCAATTAGCAAGTTAACCTTCTAGATTAGGTTAGCAAAACAACTAGATAACAAATTAGATTTAATCAACTAAATAATGGTTTCTAAACCCTAATTCAACTCATTAATCATGCTTCACAACCCATTTCCATACATTAACCCCTTTCTTGATTTTCATAAAACAACAATTACAACCCAATTTCACACATTAAAATTAACTAAATTAGCATAATTTGAAGACCACATAAACAAGGTAACTTCTTTGATTTGGTTGTGTAGGAACTAGCAAGCAAAATAAATTTAATTAACCACATAATGGTGTGCTAACAAACCCTAGTTTAAAACAAACTACTCTTTTATAAACTAGATTAGAAATTAACTAAACTTTTAACACTAAAACCATATAATTAAAGGAATTTAGCCAAAAGAGATTAACTTGATGGAAATTATACCTCAAGATCTATGGATCAAGCATGTGATTTGCCTCTAAGGATGGCTTCCTAGCTCCAAGATTCAAGCAAGAATGGCTAAGGATAAATGATAGCATAAGGATTTTGTTTGGATTTTTGAATAAATTGTGGATTTTGATGTGTTTTCTTGAAGAAATTTGAAGAAAATGAAAAGAAAAGAGATGAAGAGGAGGAGGTGCAGGTTTCGGCCAGATATGAGGTAAGGGGGAGGGTGTGGGTGTGTGGGAAAGGTCAAGAGTCAACTCCCCAAAAGTCAATGCACCATACTTCAACAACTATATTTAAAATAAATTCCTAAACAAAACAATTCCACACATGAAAGAAAAAGCAAGGTGAGGCCAGAAATTTCTGGACTTGATCAAGGTGGGGCTGTCCTAGGGCTGAGGGAAGAGAAAGAGGGGTTTTACAAAAGAAATTTTATGCAAAAAGACCCCCTACAAGTCAAAAATTGCAAGTTTTAGCTTAAAAGTCAATAAATTCGTTTCCTATCATAAAAATTTGTTAAAAATCAAAATAAAATACTAAAAATTTATGTTACAACTAGATTTTAATTATCATAATTTTAAAGATTAAAATTAGCCCGGAAAAATTTGTATTTATCGTTAAATTAATGTATTTTCTTACCGGCTTAAAATAATATTAAAAAATTGAAAAATTAGTGAAAATTTTTAAACGACCAGAATTTCATAAGCAACTCATTAGCTACTAAAAACAAGCAATTACCTATCCATTTTAAGTATAATTAGCCCTAAACTGCAAAATAACGAGAAAGACGGTTTTCGGAAAAATACCGAATTTTCACCGATTTTCAGGAAAACACCAAAACGACTTTTCAAGACGCTACAGGACAGAGGACTAGTTACAGGCATCGGCCGTTTATCCTATCCTGACTTTGCGGTGTCTAGGCAAGTGTGTCCAAGGCAAGTGGTTACTTAATTAGGACCACTACTTACGTAGTGGGGAGCCTCCCACTTACCTGGCACTTACCTGGCCGCAATTGGCGGAGAAGAGACGGTTTGAGGTCCTATTTCTAGCCCTTTGGAACAGTTAGGAGCTGTCTAGCTGACCTAGGTGACCCTAGATTTAGGTGTGATTGTGCATATCTTGTTTGTGATTGCGTGAAGCCGTGAGTCCGTACATATTTCTGTAAAGCTCTTTCTAAAAAAAAAAAAACCAAAAACTTTTATAAAAACTTGCCCTTTGTCGCCAAAATCCCATTTTTCACCCACCTCCTATCGTATTTCTCCATTGACGTTTTCTTACCCTCATCTTCTCCGCTTTGACTATACTAAACTTGTTTAGTGTATGTCTGCTTGGACTTGGGACACTAGTGCCCGCCTAGTCCGCGTTACGTTAGTCGCTACAGACTACGCGATCGACTCAGACATCGAAACTCCGTCCACGCCTCTTTCACCCTTACCTTTGCCGGCCAACTCCGAAGTTGACCGAAATTCTGTTCATACATCCTCACCTTCACCATCACCAACCTCTTCTTCCGCGATGTCAGGATTTAATCCAAACATCTCTTTGACTTCCCCGAGATTGACTCCACCTCCTACGGATGCGAATAACCCACCACCACCGCCTGTTGTAGCGCCGCAGCGAATCGCGCTCCAGGATCGTTTCTAACCCACCCGTTCTGCACTTCCCACATGTCTTTCCCTTCCACCGGCCAATGGGGATAATTTTGAAATTAAGCCCCACTTCATTAGCATGCTTCCGAAATTTCATGGGCTTGAATCTGAAGATGCCTATATCTTCATCAACAAGTTCCAAAATGTTTGTGTCATGATGAAAACTACCCAGCTGTCGGACGATGCTATACGGCTACGGGTCATTCCGTTCACTTTATACGATCTTGCTGAAAAATGGCTGTATAGCACCGCTTCCCACTCCATAACCAGTTGGGACGAGTTTGTGAAAGCGTTTCTCAAGAAATTCTATCCGAATCATAAAACCGTAAGGATCCGTAACGAAATCAACCAATTCTCTCAGCTTCCTACTGAACCCTTCTGGAAGTGCTTTGACCGGTATAAAGACCTTCTTGTTCAGTGCCCTCACCTTGGTATCGAGAAATGGCAACTTTGCCAAACCTTATACGAGGGCCTGAACCCAGCAACCAAGCAGTTGTTGGAAACCATTTGTCAGGGCCACTTCCTATCGAAATCTGACGAGGAAGCGTGGCAATTCTTCGACGACCTTGCGGAACAAACGCTTCAATGGGAGAGCACCAGACCAACTTCTTTTTCTTCTTCCTCCACTTCTACTGGTCAGTCTAGGGTAGGAATTCACCAACTCGATGTCTCTATTGCGATGAAAGCTGAAATGGCTGCAATAACAAGAAAACTCGAAGCGATAGAGAGCAAATTTTCATCTCCTGCTCCTGCTCCTGCCCCTGTTCTTCCCCTTCGTACAATTTGTGCTTGTTGTTCCGATCCTTCTCACTTAACCGAAGAGTGTCTTTACAATCCACCATCTCAAGGACAGGATCAGGTTAATGCTGCATTTCAGCAAAGACCGAGAAATGATCCATACTCTTCCACCTACAATCCCGGTTGGAGGAACCACCCCAATTTCGCCAGGAATCAGAATCAGCAACAATTCCATGGCAACAATTTCCAGAGGCCCCCTCCTCCGCAACAACAAGCGCAACAACAAACTCAACATCAGTTTCAACAACCCTTCCAACCCCAACCTTTTCAAAATCCAACGAAAAACTTTGCACCAAACAATTCTTTTCCCCAAAACAACTTTGTTCCGTCAAACAACGATAAGGTTTCCTCGCTAGAACGAAGTCTGGAGGCGTTCGTTAAACAATCGACACAATCCACCGCCAACATCCAGTCGTCTATTCAGTCTTTGGTGCAACACACTGCTGCACACGGGCAAAGCATCAAGACCATCGAAGCCCAGATTGCACAGCTGAATGCGGCGTTAAGCGAGCGAGAAAAGTGGAAGCTACCATCTCAACCACTCCCAAATCCCGGTCACCCACATAATGTACATGTTGCTCTTGAACAACAGAACCATAATGTGAGTGCCGTGACTACATTGAGATCGGGAAGGATGCTGCACAACAACATCGGCACAACAATTGAGGATAATGACACCCCGACCGCTTCTTCTTCTTCTTCTTCTTCTTCTTCTTCTTCTTCGTCTTCTGAGCCTATTCTCCATTCGTCAAAAGGCTCTTCTCCTTCTTCTTCTTCTGCTCTGAACGGACCCACTTCTCACTCCATGAAAACACCAGCTCTGGGATCCGTTCCAGCTCCACAATCTCCTCCACAAGCATTGGACTCAACCAATTTTAAAAACGTTCCATTTCCAAACCGGTTGAGGTCCAATAAACATAATCCACAAATGGAGAAGATTCTGGAGTTTTTTAAGCAGGTTAACATCAACATTCCCCTTTTAGATGTTGTCGAACAAGTCCCGTCCTACGCGAAAATCTTAAAGGACTTGTGCATGAAAAAGAGGAAGTCTCAGGTACCTAAGAAAGTTTTCTTGGCTAATGTTGTGAGTGATGCTTTTACCCAATCTTTACCGTAAAAACGGAAGGACCCTGGCTGTCCTACGATTTCTATTACCATTGGGGATAAGAGCATCAACCGCGCACTATTAGATCTTGGTGCCAGTGTTAACCTGCTTCCGTACTCAGTATATGAGCAATTAGGTGTAGGAGAGCTGAAACCCACACACTGTACTCTCCAAAGGGCCGACTGATCAATCACCCATCCTACGGGTGAGCTAGAGGATGTGTTAATCAAGGTTGGGGACTTCATATTCCCTGTTGACTTCATTGTATTAGACACACAGCCTGTAGCTAACCCCCGGAATCAAATTCCGGTGATACTCGGCCGCCCATTCCTTGCAACCTCAAATGCTGTGATCAATTGTCGCAATGGTTCGATGAATCTATCTTTTGGAAACATGACAATTGAACTCAACATTTTTAGGTTGGGGAATCAGCCCACAAAACCTAATGCTCATATACTAGACGTTTGCTCAATCCAGGAGATCACCGCAGAAGAGTGTGAATTCGAGGAGTTTTTGTTCCATCACGATAACCTTAACGCCACTAGTGCGTTCCTCTTCGAACATGCTGCTGTTTCTGTGCCCGACAATGACTACGAGTGTTTCACTTTCTCGAACGATCTTAGCCACTCACCACCCGAGTTTGAATCCTTCGAATTTCCGGATGAGTTACCAGAACCATCTAACTCGGTCGCTTACACTCGTTTTGAACCTTTGCTGAAATCCTTTGAGTTCGAGACCTGTTCACCAATCGTGCCTTTATTCGTTTCACCTCCAACGCTCGAACTCAAGCCTTTGCCGTCTTACCTTAAGTACGCTTACTTGGATGAGAACGAGACCCTCACTGTTATCATCTCGACTTCTCTAGCTCTAGAGCAAGAGAAAACCCTTCTTGCGGTCTTGCACAGCAATAGGCAAGCTTTTGGCTGGTCCATGGCAGACATCAAGTGGATTAGTCCCCTGATCGTTGAACATCATATTCATCTGATGGATGATGCCAAACCATCCAGGGATCCACAAAGGCGACTCAATCCAGTCATGACGGAGGCTGTGAAAAAGGAAATCGTAAAGTGTCTGGATAGTGGTATCATTTACCCTATCTCTAATAGCCAGTGGGTTAGCCCCATTCACGTTGTCCCCAAGAAATCAGGCATAACGGTCACCACTAACGAGGCGAACGAATTAATCCCTACTCGCACCCAAACTGGGTGGCGAGTATGCATCGATTACAGAAAACTCAACGCCACAACGCGGAAGGACCACTTTCCGCTACCTTTCATTGACCAAATGCTTGAACGATTGGCCGGACACGAGTACTACTGCTTTCTTGATGGCTACTCCGGCTATAATCAGATTCCCATCGCCAAAAAAGACCAGGACAAGACCACATTCACTTGTCCTTTCGGCACGTTTGCATATCGTCGCATACCCTTTGGGTTATGCAATGCGCCCGCTACCTTCCAGCGGTGTATGATGGGAATCTTCTCAGACTGTTGGAGATAGTGCCCTCCGAGTCAATTATTAGGTCACAGGTACGTGATTGTAATGATTGAGGGAGGACCTATCCCGGTAGGACAGTCTTACTCGAGATGATAGTATGCTATCTGGTTTACCTCTATCATCGTGTACTGCTTTAGGTGACCTGACAGATCACTATTGCACGTTGATAGAGCCCCTAGGATTCTTGCTTGACTACCGGCAGTATGAGGGCGATCATATACGTGGGAGCTGGTAGTCTATAAGCACATCCTTAAAAGGTCCCTAGTCATGGGAGTTTCGAGACAGGGCATCGATACTCCAGAGTAGACTAGTGTATACAGTCGAGACCCCGACGAGGGGCGGTGGCCGGTCTCATAAGCCATTGGTGTCAGTTAGTTCACCTAAGATGTATACAGGTGCTCATTGGGTTATGAGTACACCGGACAGGACTCGCCGGGAACATGCTAGTTGGTCTTATACCTGACGTCAGATAGCAGTTCCCTGGTGACATGTGTACAGGTTAGTTCATCGACCTGGGGATCGTCATTTGTCTCGTGTGAGTTCCCACTGTACTTTGATTACTACCCTACCACGGCTCAAAGGAGTCGTGCAAACAGGTTTTAGTTGGGTACAGTCCCGAGCCACATGGAGGCAGTGAGCGTATCTTCAGGGGTTCGTCTCTCCCGGTATTGGGGGTGAGGTCGTGCTGTGTCTAGGAGAGCCATTACACAAAGACCTTGGCCAAGGCAAGGAGATTTACTGGTAGGTATTCCAGTAGTATCTCAGGGTGTTCTGGGCTACACTCCGACACGACTTGTACCGCTTTTGGGGGTCTGACTTTTACCAACCCCCTAGGCCCGCCATGCGATGCTCATAGACGAACGGACCGGACTGTACGGATATTGCCACTGACAGGCTCAGTTGGGTGTCGGGGTGAGCTTCCTCATCGACGTCCCTTTTAGTCAATAGCTGGTGGCCCGTCACGTATTGGCTTATACCTCTGACGTGCTAGTGGTTAAATCCACAGCCATAGTATTGACGAGTCTTTAGAGTCCACCACACTTTCAGTTACTCAAGCTTTCGGGCGAAACGCTGTAGAGGCCGTATGGAGATATGGCAGGGTCCGATCAGATACGTGCGGTATTGCACGGATCAGGATCGGACAGTTTTGTACTAGTAGCCGTATAGTTATATGGCAGCGTTCGATCAGATACGTGCGGTATTGCACGCATCAGGATCGGACGGATATTACTAGCCGGCTTTGGTTTAAGCCGGTCCTAGTATAGTACAGTGTAGATTTTGTCTCATTGCATTTGTATCCGGATGGAATACAAATGCGGGTGTGTATGCACAGTGTGGGTTTTCCTGTAATTTATTACGGGACCAGTTTTCTGGAGTTGCCAGTTTGCATTCCGTTCCGGCCGGTTTTTCTTTGTTCTTTCCCGGCCGGACTTTTCCGATGGAGGGGGTTATTTGCAGTTTTGCAAATAACAATTTGTGGGGGACTTATTTGCATAAGGGTTGATATGATAAGCATCTTTGCTTTTCATGTATTTATGAGATAAGAAAGGATTAGGATGGATTTGAGGTTGATGTTGATTTAGTGATGATTATGTGTTTGGATGTGGTCACCCTCCTCCTTTTACTACACTCACCTCCCTTCTTACTTCATATTGTTATCCTCCACCATTTCTAAGAGAGAGAGATTATGATCATGGTTGTAAAAAGAAAAAAGGAGAAGAGAGAAAAAGAAAAGAGAAGAAGAGAGTTTCATCTTCATCCTTGAGAGTGTTTCATTTCATTGATCTCATTTCATGTTAAGAAAAATGCAAGCACCATTTTTCTTGTCTTGTTTCCTCCATCATCCACAAATGGCAACCAAACCCCAAAAGAGAGACTATGATTCTACACTACACTTCCTACAGCATATCTTGAGCATGTCGAGTTGCCGGCTTCATGCGCGAGTTGCCTCGGTATTGAGGTGGGAGCCCGTAAAAGTACCCGGCTTCGTGGTGCCCTTTCCGACGAGGAGGAGAAGGACGGAGATCCCGCGAGGAGATCGGAGTGGAGTTGAAGACCGGAGGACTCGGATCGTATGGTATACTTCTCTACCCCCTCTCTAGATAGCTTAGACTAGTTTAATGGCACGATCCGGGGTTTAGTGCGCGGTGGTGCCGGTTTGCAAAGTCCGCAAAATTTTAAGTTTATCACCGTTTCCGCGTTTGGCCGTCGGGTTGACGGCCGGGGCGCCGCCGTGCACTTACAGTGGTATCAGAGCCTCGCCATTAACATAGTCTAGCTTTGTGTAATGTGTTTTACGTTTCCGATCGAACAAAATCCCGAATACTCGTATTTCAAGCACGACAGTTTTCTGTTGAAATTTTTTGGTCTCTAAATATTTTTCAGGTTGTAAAATATTGATGTACTGGAATATCTAAGAGTTCTGTAAAAATTTGACGAAGTGATTCCACAGTCGGAGCGCGGAACCGCCGCGAAACCCCACTTCGTGCGGCCCTTCCGCCGCGCACTATTCACATCACATCACCAAATTTTTCCAGAGGCCTTCTGGGCTTAAAATATGGGTTTTGGAATATTAAAATTGGGCCCAGGATTTCTGTGAGTGCTACAGTTTTTGTTTGGGGGCCCACTTGTTAATTTTTGATCGATCGGATATTTTAAACACATTTTTCACAGTATTTACATTATATCTGCGACCGTGAATGTCACTCGATCGGTAAATCCTGTCTAACTGCTATAGCCCGGTTAGACGGATTTGCGAACGTGACTTTCACGTTGATGTTCTATGTTTATGCTGTGATGTTGCGGATCGGTCGTGGGGATAGCCTGGTTGCAATGCTAGTACTGTGTTGTTGTATTATATACATTTGATATTGCGGGGCGAGCGTCCGACATGTGGACTGCCGTCACTGCCTGTTTGTATTATTCTTTTGGGGCACGACCTGGTTGCGGTCGATGTACCCGGTGTATGTATATTTTATTTTCTGTACTAGGATTACCCCGCGGTGGGGTGCACGGATAGCCGGGTTCTAGAGGGCAACAAGCCCGCATCTCATGGCATTGGGACGGAGGGGGCTTCACTCTAGGATTGGCGGGCTATTCGCCGCACTCGTAGGGGGTACAGGTTGACCCAGGAGGGGTGCCCAAGTTGCCGGATTCCGTGGAGTGCTGGGTGGTCCATTCACGGAGATGAAGGGGGCTGCCTCGCTTCAGGTTTTGGCGGGTGACTTGCCGCGCCCGTAGGGGTCTAGGATTTCATTGCACAGGCTATCCACACGACCAGGGGAACGTCGGGTTTCAGTAGTGGCTCTGTGAAACCCGGGGATCCCAGATATCTGTATTGTTCTGTGATGCTGTACATTTCTGTGATGTTGCATTTCTTTCACGCCTTGAGCGAAATATAATATATTGGTATATATATTAGTAGATGTTGTATATGTTTTACATCCGCGCTAGTCCAGTCCCCGCTCTGTCGTTAGTTAGCTAACCTAACGGGTAATGACGGGACCCAGTGGCGAATGCGGATGGCATATACGTACGTCAGTATATTTTCGTTCTTTGTGGTGTGATCAATTGATGGGACTGCGTTGATTCGGATCAATGCAAAGTTAAACAAACCTAATCTGATGTTGTTGGAACATTTTTCAAAAAGCTGTTATTGCAAGGACGTTCACTTTTGTTTTGCATCGTGGTATTCATTTGGAATATCCTGCTCCTCAGTCGACGAGGCAAGGGCCGAGATCCCTTCACCGGGAGTGACCCCTTGGACAAAAAGTTTGCATCAGGGCAATGACTTCACTATAGCCGATTACTTTTGCTTTGCATCGCGGTATTCATTTGGAATATCCTGCACCCCATTCTACGGGGAAAGAGCCGAGATCCCTTCACCGGGAGTGACCTCTTTAGTAAAGGTTTTCGTCACTATATTTTATAAAAAGCTATCCGTTCCTTCAACGATATCAAGTTCATTACGTTAAAGGTTTTCGCCAGAAACCATTCGTAGCCCTCCGTCATTTCAGTTAAATATTCGGTAGTATTCAAGCTATGTATTTTGACCTCACGCCAAGGCATAGTGATTGGTAGCTGCCGGGTATTTATCTGTTGCATAGATAGATGCGTTGGTTTGGGACAGTCGTACTACTATTTTGGCCTACGTCAAGGGTATGTACGGGTGGATTCAAATTAACCTGGATAATGACGGGTAGAACTTGACATGTGACTTATGATATTTTGACCTCACGCCAAGGTCATAAGAGCATGGGGCAGAAATCACATCGGGAGTTTCAAAAGAACTGAAACTTGCCAGATATGCGCATACCTTCTGGAGTGTGATACCGTGAGCGGATTCCGTCACGTTATCATGCGATGAGAGTTGGATCCCGATTCCCACTGATGAGTTGGTTTACTCCTCGGGTGTTCCCGACTAATTCTTCTTTCAGGTTTGGAGGAGAATTTGAGGTACAGTGGGAGGTTTCCAGATTGGATAAATTGGTAACCATTCTGATCTAGGATAGAGTGCACGCTGAGTGTTTCTTTTCTCTCTCTCTCTGGCAGCGACCATTGACCCGACCCTAAGACTATGACTCAGTGACCAAGTTGACCGAACCTTCTTTAACACTGGCTTTTGGATTATCAGAGTTGCAGACCTCATTGCCACTCCTACTTTTACCCTTTTCTCCGGGACACCCCGTATTACTACAAACGTCCACTTCCATTGGACAAAACCATCGTATGGTTAGATACGAACTCGAAGGGATTTATTCGAGGATGGTTTCTGGTTCTGGAGAAAACGGATAGGATTATTCAGTTGTCTTTTCTTTTCACCCTCTCTCAGGTTGCGAGTACTCCTTGGTTTAGGAGTAGTACACCTATTACGCAAATTGGATAGTCTTCTTCCAAACCTTAGGCTGGTGCCGACCGGTAGGGAATGAAGAAAACCAGTTAGCCTAAACGGTGTACAGAAGGTATTAAGATTAAGACAAAGCAAGGGATTAGTAAGAGGGCAAAGTAAATTGCGACTGATATTCACGACCAAACCAAGTATTTCTTCGCCAATCATAAATCACCTTTGTATTTCTCCAGGACACTCCGTATCACTACGAAGATCCCATTTTATTGGATAATCCATCGTATGGTTATATACGAACTCGAAAGGAACTTGTTCCAGTTCGGGGATGGATCCTGGTTCAGGAGAAATAGGAATAAAGTACATTCAGGTGTCTTTTATCTTCACCTTCTCTCGCGTTGCGAGTGCTCCTAGGATTAGGACAG
The DNA here is from genome assembly GCA_030015575.1 of Agapanthus africanus. Lineage (NCBI taxonomy): Eukaryota > Viridiplantae > Streptophyta > Magnoliopsida > Asparagales > Amaryllidaceae > Agapanthus > Agapanthus africanus. The sequence goes on along the minus strand of JASDDO010000024.1, from coordinate 92,816,905 downwards.
TACACCCTTTATGCTTTTTGGATAGTCTTCTTCCAAACCATAGGCTGGTGCCGAACGGTAGGGAAGGAAGAAAACCATTTGGCCTAAAGGGGTGTACAGAAGGTAATGACTAAAGACATATGAAGGGATTTGGAGAGGTGGCAAAGAATTATACGGTTATAGTTGTGATCTGGATAATGGAAGAGGCATTACTAGGAATAACAGGATACCCCATCGAAACATTTCAATGTTTCAGTTTCACTGTGTACTGTTAAAAGAAAATTGATTTCCCGATTAGATACTTACTCCAGGGTATGTATTTACCAGGTATGATTCTAACATCTGTATGGTTTTACAGATGATAAGGGGGAGTAAGTTATTGGGAATTGGGTGATCATCCTCATTATATCGGGATTCGTTGTAATTGGTGATATTTGAGGATGCCACCTGGGTTGTTTGCCGGTCGGCAAATATTTGGTTTTGAATATCCGCTGTTGTGCACCAATTTCAAATTGATATATCTGTACGTCTATTTTCATAGAGTGAGATATACCTTTTGATATTATGTCGATGACATTTACCTATATCAGTGGATGGTTAGGTAAGGAGCATTAAACAGCGGTGTAATTCTTCTTAACCATAAGTACAGTTTTCAACCTACAACACACAGTGAAAGAGTTGTTAGACTCAGCGGACTTATACAGAGTATTGTATGTTGTCCAGGGTCCATCAGGACAGAGGGGTTGGTCCTCATACTCTATTCTGTTTACTTTTGACTTCTCTAGTTCTTAGACATGTGTTTCGTAGAAACACAGGGTCTAAGTTTTGAGGATTTATAGGTATTTGAATAAAGTAGAGAACCAGGTGTTGCAAGTATCGGGATTCTTCAAAGTGATCGAAGATGTAGATACTTGTGTATGGTATTCAGTTGATAGTAATGATAAAGAGAAATTACTTCTCTTTCAGGTTACTCATAATTGGAAGCATTCCTAAGTTGAGTAACGCTGATCGGTCTCTCTTCCATTTAGCTGACATGCACTGGAGATAGCTGCATGATTTGAATCTGGTTCAATTAAATCAGTGCCTCTGGTTCTATATTGGATGTAGAACAGTTCATATCTTAACGTTGTTAAGGTACGGGGAGTTGTCCGGCTTATGATTAAAACCAGACTCTGGATAACTCAAGGCACGTTTCTGTAATGGCTGTTTGTGGGTTGACCCAGGCTATGACGAGGGTTGATTTTCTACCATCTTGACTCGCCACAGTTTTAACAAAAATGGATTTTTTCAGAAAACAGTAGTGGGAGTATGGTAGAACTGGAAGTGATTCCAGAACCGCAAACGATTACTGAAGATTTGATAAGGAACCTAAAGATTCAATCTGATTTGACATTCCATTGGCCACTCCGCAGATAAGGTGGGTAACTTCAGGCACCCGAGAGGTACTCAGGTAGCCTCAAGGACGGTGACAGGAAAGTTCTTGTTTACCCACACTTGCCATTGTTGTTGTTCCAGGCTGCGAGACCCGGCAGGAGGATGAGTATAGCGTCGTTCTGAACTAGTTTTAGAAGTGCACGTCTATATGACTCTGCCAGAGGGTTGTCGTAGTTAGTGGGAGCAGCGGAAGCATTGGTGGACATCAGGCTTATGTCTATTTATAGACTAAAGCAGATGTAGCGGAGATAGATCATCCATTTCTGATGTGACAGTCATAGGTTTGACGTCATCAGAATAGGGGATGGATCTGTTGAGAAGGTAGTAGGAAGTGATATTCCTTTACTACGATCGGTTATACTTTGGTCGTCACACAGTGGTTTCTCCACAAAGGACTTGGACATTATATCAGACATACTGGTTACTAGATCTATGGTTTTAGATCTAGATTTGGGTGGTTTCCTAATCTGGGTACTTAGACAGCATTCTAAAAGTATTTAGAATGGACGACTCCTGGCACGGTAGTGTACCTGCAGGTAATGGAGTCACCCTCTCTAAAGGTGTCTTACAGACTAAAGGGGAGAGGGATGATCATGATTGGCAGATCACTTGCTTAGGCAATTGAGTCAATCACGAGATGTCAAGTACCACACCAGATGTTGCTCTTGCACTAGATGCAATAAGTTGACATTGATCCAATCCTGGAGAAACAGTCGGAAGCAGTTTTAGAACATAAGTGGCTGTTCTAGGGATATGATAACGAAAGCCCCATTCGGGAAACAGTTATCATTCCAGGCTTCCAAGGTGACATGGACGACAAGGAGGTTGTCAGAGTTATAGTTTTCCTACTGACGAGGGGCAGTATTTAGGACAGGTGGTCCAAGGCAATACTGAGGGTGGCATGGCGCAGGATACTGATTAAGTTCAGTTGACGATACAGTCTAAGAAGTTTGGATTTGGAGTTCATTTATGAGCTACGTCCCATCAGACATCCAGACATTCTAAGGCAGGTATTGCTCATTTCGGGAGATGGCTTTCTCCGCGAACTTGAGTTATAGAGAGACCTAGAAAGAAACTTCTAGGCGGATCCACTCACTGAGGCTATTCCTCGACCGCAATAGTTTCACAAACGGGATTTGTGAGACTGACTAGTAGAGGAGTTGGGTGTTCGGTATCACACGGGCTGTGAGTATGCGACATCGCAATAATTAGCCTTGAGTGCAAGTGGGAGATTGTTGGAGATAGTGCCCTCCGAGTCAATTATTAGGTCACAGGTACGTGATTGTAATGATTGAGGGAGGACCTATCCCGGTAGGACAGTCTTACTCGAGATGATAGTATGCTATCTGGTTTACCTCTATCATCGTGTACTGCTTTAGGTGACCTGACAGATCACTATTGCACGTTGATAGAGCCCCTAGGATTCTTGCTTGACTACCGGCAGTATGAGGGCGATCATATACGTGGGAGCTGGTAGTCTATAAGCACATCCTTAAAAGGTCCCTAGTCATGGGAGTTTCGAGACAGGGCATCGATACTCCAGAGTAGACTAGTGTATACAGTCGAGACCCCGACGAGGGGCGGTGGCCGGTCTCACAAGCCATTGGTGTCAGTTAGTTCACCTAAGATGTATACAGGTGCTCATTGGGTTATGAGTACACCGGACAGGACTCGCCGGGAACATGCTAGTTGGTCTTATACCTGACGTCAGATAGCAGTTCCCTGGTGACATGTGTACAGGTTAGTTCATCGACCTGGGGATCGTCATTTGTCTCGTGTGAGTTCCCACTGTACTTTGATTACTACCCTACCACGGCTCAAAGGAGTCGTGCAAACAGGTTTTAGTTGGGTACAGTCCCGAGCCACATGGAGGCAGTGAGCGTATCTTCAGGGGTTCGTCTCTCCCGGTATTGGGGGTGAGGTCGTGCTGTGTCTAGGAGAGCCATTACACAAAGACCTTGGCCAAGGCAAGGAGATTTACTGGTAGGTATTCCAGTAGTATCTCAGGGTGTTCTGGGCTACACTCCGACACGACTTGTACCGCTTTTGGGGGTCTGACTTTTACCAACCCTCTAGGCCCGCCATGCGATGCTCATAGACGAACGGACCGGACTGTACGGATATTGTCACTGACAGGCTCAGTTGGGTGTCGGGGTGAGCTTCCTCATCGACGTCCCTTTTAGTCAATAGCTGGTGGCCCGTCACGTATTGGCTTATACCTCTGACGTGCTAGTGGTTAAATCCACAGCCATAGTATTGACGAGTCTTTAGAGTCCACCACACTTTCAGTTACTCAAGCTTTCGGGCGAAACGCTGTAGAGGCCGTATGGAGATATGGCAGGGTCCGATCAGATACGTGCGGTATTGCACGGATCAGGATCGGACAGTTTTGTACTAGTAGCCGTATAGTTATATGGCAGCGTTCGATCAGATACGTGCGGTATTGCACGCATCAGGATCGGACGGATATTACTAGCCGGCTTTGGTTTAAGCCGGTCCTAGTATAGTACAGTGTAGATTTTGTCTCATTGCATTTGTATCCGGATGGAATACAAATGCGGGTGTGTATGCACAGTGTAGGTTTTCCTGTAATTTATTACGGGACCAGTTTTCTGGAGTTACCAGTTTGCATTCCGTTCCGGCCGGTTTTTCTTTGTTCTTTCCCGGCCGGACTTTTCCGATGGAGGGGGTTATTTGCAGTTTTGCAAATAACAATTTGTAGGGGACTTATTTGCATAAGGGTTGATATGATAAGCATCTTTGCTTTTCATGTATTTATGAGATAAGAAAGGATTAGGATGGATTTGAGGTTGATGTTGATTTAGTGATGATTATGTGTTTGGATATGGTCACCCTCCTCCTTTTACTACACTCACCTCCCTTCTTACTTCATATTGTTATCCTCCACCATTTCTAAGAGAGAGAGATTATGATCATGGTTGTAAAAAGAAAAAAGGAGAAGAGAGAAAAAGAAAAGAGAAGAAGAGAGTTTCATCTTCATCCTTGAGAGTGTTTCATTTCATTGATCTCATTTCATGTTAAGAAAAATGCAAGCACCATTTTTCTTGTCTTGTTTCCTCCATCATCCACAAATGGCAACCAAACCCCAAAAGAGAGACTATGATTCTACACTACACTTCCTACAGCATATCTTGAGCATGTCGAGTTGCCGGCTTCATGCGCGAGTTGCCTCGGTATTGAGGTGGGAGCCCGTAAAAGTACCCGGCTTCGTGGTGCCCTTTCCGACGAGGAGGAGAAGGACGGAGATCCCGCGAGGAGATCGGAGTGGAGTTGAAGACCGGAGGACTCGGATCGTATGGCATACTTCTCTACCCCCTCTCTAGATAGCTTAGACTAGTTTAATGGCACGATCCGGGGTTTAGTGCGCGGTGGTGCCGGTTTGCAAAGTCCGCAAAATTTTAAGTTTATCACCGTTTCCGCGTTTGGCCGTCGGGTTGACGGCCGGGGCACCGCCGTGCACTTACACAGACATGGTGGAGAAATTCCTGGAGATCTTCATGGAAGATTTCTCCATCTTCGGAGATTCCTTTAACGAGTGTTTGCTGCATCTTGATGCTGTCCTTACCCGATGTAAGGACAAGAACCTTACTTTGAATTGGGAGAAGTGCCACTTCATGGTACACGAAGGTATTGTCTTAGGACATATCATTTCGCAAAATGGCATAGAGGTTGACAAAGCGAAGATTGAGGTCATTTCCAATCTCCCTCCTCCCAGATGCGTCAGAGACATCCGAGCCTTCCTTGGCCATGCCGGTTTCTATAGACGGTTCATCAAGAACTTTAGCAAGATTGCTAGGCCCTTGACACTTTTGCTGGCCAAGGACATGCCATTCGACTTCAACTCGAGCTGTGTGACTGCGTTCGAGTCATTAAAAATCTCACTCACTTCTGCTCCCGTTCTTTCTTCAGCTGACTGGACGCACCCATTTGAGATTATGTGCGATGCATCCGACTTTGCCATTGGTGTTGTCCTTGGACAATACATCAACAAGATGCCGCACGTAATCTATTATGCTAGCCGAACCCTGAATGACGCCCGACTTAATTATACAACAACTGAGAAGGAATTCTTAGCTGTTGTATTTGCTTTAGAAAAGTTCAGGCCCTATCTCATCGTCTCTCCAGTCATTGTCTACACAGACCATTCTGCTCTGCGCCATTTTTTTGCGAAGAAAGATGCAAAATCTTGGCTAATACGTTGGATCCTCTTGCTTCAAGAGTTTGACCTTGTCATGAAGGACAAAAGAGGATGAGAAAACGTAGTCGCCGACCATCTCTCACGACTTCCTTCTTCGCCGTTGCCTCAACTTCCGATCAACGACGTTTTTCCGGATGAACAGCTCTTGACAGTATCTCGCGAACCCTGGTTCGCAGATATTGTGAACTATTTGGCCACAGGGCTACTACCGACTGAATGGTCAAGTCAGGACAGACTTCGATTCTTTTCCCAAGTAAAACACTTTTACTGGGATGAACCCTATCTGTTCAAGTACTGTCCCGAACAGATTATTCGTCGGTGTGTCCTCGACGATGAATTCAAGAGTGTGCTGTCATTTTTCCACGATCAAGCATGTGGCGGGCATTTTAGCCCCAAAAAGAAAGCTGAGAAGATCTTGCAATGTGGTTTCTACTGGCCACAACTCTTCAAGGACGCTCATGACTATTGCAAGACTTTCTCCCGGTGCCAACACTTGGGCCGGATATCCCGGAGGAACGAGATGCCGCTCCAACCAATCTTGGTTGTGGAGATTTTCGACGTTTGGGGGATAGATTTCATGGGGCAGTTTCCCTGCTCATTCGGGAACTTGTACATCCTTCTCGCTGTTGATTACATCTCTAAGTGGGTCGAGGATGTGCCCAGCCGGACTAACGACAACAAGGTTGTCGTTAGGTTTCTTAAAGAAAATATTTTCTCCCGGTTTGGGCACCCCCGAGCGATCATTAGCGACAATGGAACTCATTTCTGCAATAAGACTTTCGAGGCCTTGATGCGGAAATATTCCATTAATCATAAGCTATCTATGCCCTACCACCCCGAAACCTGTGGGCAAGCCGAAGTTTCAAATCGGCAAATCAAGCAGATACTGGAGAAGACGGTTTCCAAGAACCGAAAGGATTGGTCGTTGAAACTCATTGATGCCCTTTGGGCATTTCGAACGGCTTATAAGACCGATCTTGGCATGTCTCCATATCGGCTTGTGTACGGAAAGGCTTGCTACCTCCATGTCGAAATAGAGCACCGCGCATTTTGGGCGATAAAAGAACTGAATCTGTCTCTCGAAGATGCGGGCAGCCATCGGAAGCTGCAGTTGAACGAATTGAGCGAGCTTAGGGATGAGGCTTACGATAACGCGGTTTTCGTTAAGAACCGAACGAAGGTGTTTCACGATAAACACCTTTTGCGCAAAACTTTCGTACCTGGTCAGCAGGTACTGCTTTACGACATCCGGCTACACTTCCATCCAGGAAAGCTCAGATCTCACTGGAAAGGGCCGTATTTTGTGCGGAATGTGTATCCGCATGGCGCTGTGGATTTGGAGAATCCAAAGGACGGTTCATTTTTCAAAGTAAATAGACACCGACTTAAACCGTACCTTAGCGCCGAACCAACAGAGGAGGTCCTGGTCTTACAGGAGCCGGTTTACCCTGTATAATCTTCCTCTTCCTACCACCAAACTTCGGTTATCCAGCCAAGAACAGTGGACACTGTTCCAAATAAGTTTGGGGGTATGTATATACCATTTTGTATTTATGTGTGGATATTCTTTTCCATTTTTACTCTTTAAAAACATAAACAAAAAAAAATAAAATAATTTTTTTTTGTATATCTAACCGACAATTTTGACCCTTCAAATGATCTCTTCATACTATGACAGTGAGGACACTATCCAGTTTAAGTTTGGGGGTACGCTCGGTACGCATTTCTAACCTTCGCATTCATATGTATATTTTGCATCTACATATTAAAATCCATAAAAATCAGAAAATTTTCTAAAAACATAAAAACTTTTCTGTCAAGTTAGCTATTGGGAGAACTCTGATTCAACATTTCGACGGTTTTGTTTGATAAGATAAGAATAACTAAATCTTATTTTTAGATTTTGAAAACCTGAAAGATAACTCTCCTTTGAAGTTAACTATAGCTGATATATGTCTTTACATCACACTACACGTGTCGTGAGTGTTGGAAATTAGATGACAAGTCTTTTATGTCTAAAAACTTTTTAATGGATAAATGATTTTCTGAGGATCAAATAGGTTTGTTCTGAAATAAGTAATAACAAGAATAGTTTAGGAAGTGAAGCGAATATGAAGGAATGTTATTGATGCCTTAATTGGAACTAATTCTAAAAAATAACCCATCTGAAACTTGATTGGAATGATTACACACCTAACCCACTAAACACGTTTTTTATCCAAAAAAATAACTGAACGGCCGGTTATATCTCCGTTCGCATTGAATCATCATAATTTTCATGCTAAAGTGTCTTTTGTTTTTGGGCCTAGGTAACTTGAGTAATTAAGTCCGCTAGGGTGTCTCTACACCTAATGCCCTAAAACCAACTGGTTTGGGTGCATTGGCCCAAAGCTCGTTAAGAAACCTTGAAAGTCCAGATTAAAACAAAGTCAAGCAAGTGTTCTCTCCGAGTTAAAATTCCTAACGGTTCTTTGTGTGAGAATAATCTTGACAATAGACAGGCTTTTATAAAGAAAATATTTCTAGCGGAGATATGAAGGTTTTATTCTATGATAAAGACTATTGCACGTTCACAGAGGTGTGTATGAAATGAAAACAAGAAAAAGGTGGAGTGAAAAATAAGACCTAGTTTCCTGTTATGGAAGATAGAAATTCTGAAGTTGAAATCTTACTGGAAAACGAAACTTGAAAAATGCTTAACTCTTTATAAAACTTATGTGATCCTTTTAAAAATTTTATCTGGGCTTTATTGTATGACATGATGACTTTATTCGACCCTTCTGGAACTTAACGACACTATTTGCACTGCACGTAAAAACATATAAAATCTAAAGTTAAATAAGAAGCGAGATGTGAAAAATAAAGGTTCGATAGTCTAGACTTAGGATAATAGAATTGTTATTTTCTGAAACAAAACTTTAGAGTTTGAATTATAGTTATTTTGCAAAACTAGCTTGACCGGATTTTGTAGGTAGTATCCGCTGAAAACCCTCAGGAGACAACACTCCTCCTACTAGGGACACCTAAAGGTTTAACGGCTTGTTGCACATGCTCAGTGCAATCGCGTTCCCTGCGAAAGTGAGGTTAGGATTTTTTTGTGAATAAATTGGCTTTGCTCGGGACGAGCAAATGATAAGTTTGGGGGTATTTGTTCATATCAGATTTTTGCATTTTTATACCGCCTAATTTTTATCACATTGCTTATTGGTAGGTACTCTTGAGCCGTGTTTACTAGTCAATTGCAGGATACATGTTCTCGGCTCTAAACGGTCAAATTCATGGAAAAGCACGACAAATTCCGGATTACTGCCAACCACAGATAAAACACGGGTCTCCGCTCTCTATCCGTATGTTGCCGCACACCAGTCTAAGGGACAAAATGGCAAATCGATGTCATTTTCATGCACAAAGCTCAATGTCAACACAAGATCCAACATATCTACGCGGAGCTCAAGAAAAATCATGGCAAAAGATCCACATCACATCACCTTTTGATCAGCAGAAATTCTGGAAAAATCGTGAAGAAATTCTGAGAAAAAATAGATACCAGACTAAAGGGCACAGCAAACCAGGGAACATCACCAAAGTTGAAGACACAAGCCCCCATAGACGTCGCGGTTCCACGGCATAAGCAAGCTTAGGCCGCGGAACCGTGGCCATACGGCCTTGTCAGCTGATGAACTTTTGAGGGTATTTTGGACATTCCATGTTTATTCTAAATGTTGCCCTAGAATTTCTGTTGCCTGTCTATAAATAGTTCAGAACTTGCCAAAGCCAAGGGTCTTATTCTTGTATTTAGATTTTAGAATACATGTTATTATTCTTCTTCCTCTTCTCATCTCTTCTCCTTTTAAAACTTGTAGTGAGCTTTTGTGAGTGAAGAATGAATAAAAGAGTTCTTTTTGTTATCATGCTTGTCTTGTTCTTTTGTTAATTATAATTGCTTGTAATTTTCATTTGCTAATCTGGTTGTTGTTATTTGTTGTTTGTTTCTTTCTTGTTCTCTTTTTCTTTATTCCTTAAACAACAATGATACTTAAGCTTGATCCTTGCTAAGGTGAGGTCTAAAATAGCTAGTTGTAATCTTCTAACCTCTTTCTTTCTATCTTCCTCCTTTGTTTTATTTTCTTTTTCTTATAATGGGTGAGTAGTTTCCATACTTGTTAGGGTAGGATAAGGAAAGTTTGAGAGAAGGAAATCTCTCTCTCTCTTTTCTTGCCCAACATCTTAATTCGGACTCCGGTTAATTGAACCACAATCCGCTCCCTATGGCACCCTATCCTACATGATAGCAGTGATTCCTTAGCGAGACCGGTTGTGGTTGAATTAACCGGAGGTTAAGGCTAAGAGCCAAGAACTGACGGACATGCACCAAAAGGAAGAACTTATGCGTTGGAAAGCCTAGCTTATACTCGCAAGTTCCTTTCTAGTCGTGCTAATCCCCGTTGTTGCCGATTACCGTAACACCGATATTAAGAGTGGCAACGAAAGAAGTGAGCGACTCCTAACTCAAACTAACCTAATCCTAACAAGCTCTCTTTATATATCATTTTAGAACATAGTTAATCTCAAAACAAACCTGGATATTTGGACTTAACTCGTTAAAGCACATAGAAAAAGATTCCCATCTCCCTGCGGACGACCCGTACTCAACCGTCTAGCTACAAGGGAAACCGTCTTGATTGCGGTAATTAACTTAGCACGCAAAAACTCTTCCAATCAGCCACGTTAAAAGACGTGCTCATGCAGTATAAAGACTGCTTCGCATGGAACTATTCCAAAATGCTGGGTCTAGATCCAAAGGTAGCAGTATATAAACTGGCCATATCTCCGGACATAAAGCCAGTCAAACAGGCGCCAAGAAGAATGCAGCTCGGACTTGAGAAGAGTATAAATGCTGCGATAAAGAAACTAATCGACTCGGGCTTCATCCAAGAAGTTCAATATCCCGACTGGATCGCTAACATCATTCCGGTAATGAAGAAAAATGGGACGGTACGCATCTGCATCGACTTTCGGGACCTCAACAAAGCTTGCCCGAAGGATGACTTTCCAGTACCTGTTACCGAGCTGATGATCGATAACAGGTCTACCCATGATGACTTATCCTTCATGGATGGATCATCAGAATACAACCAAATAAAAATGCATCCTGAAGACCAAAAACATACCGCCATCCGGACTCCGCTGGGCATATTCTGCTACAAGGTGATTCCTTTCGGTTTAAAGAACACTGGCGCTACCTACCAGACAGCCATGACGAAGATCTTTGATGACCTCATCCATGATATTGTCGAATGCTACATCGACGATCTGGTGGTGAAAAGCAAGTCTTACGAGGAACATTGGGAACATCTAAACATAGTGTTCCAACGTCTTCTGAAGTACAATCTGAAGATGAATCCTCTGGAATGCGCGTTTAGAGTTTCCTCAGGAAAATTCCTAGGATTCATCATATGGAATCAGGGTATCAAAATCGATCCCTCAAATATCAAGGCGATTACGGAAATGCCCACGCCGAGAACTCTCAAACTGTTGCGATCTCTTCAAGGAAAGCTCGCGTATATCTGGTGGTTCATAGACAACCTCTCTAGAAAATGCCGTCCCTACAGTCATCTAATGAAGAAGGTAACCCCGCTCGTCTGGGATCAAAAGTGTCAAAATGCACTAGGCAAAATCAAGCAATACCTGTAAAATCTGCCGGTATTGACCGCTCCGGTTAAGGGAAAACCGCCTATTCTATATACAACAGCCCTTGAGGGTTTTCTAAGCGCGCTATGGACATAAGAGAATGATCAGGGAAAGGATAGTTCTTTGTACTATTTGAATCGAGTTCTCCTGGAGGCAAAAAACAACTACACCCCTATTGAAAAACATTGCCTGGCACTGATCTTCACGATAACGAAGCTCAGACATTACGCCTTGGCACATGAGGTCTATCTCATATCAAAGGTGGATCCTTTCAAATATCTGATGTCAAGGGCTATATTAACAGGAAGGCTTGCCAAATGGGCCCTCTTCCTGATGGAGTTTTCGATAACGTATCGACCTCTCAAAGAAGTGAAAGACCAAGTCATCGCCGACTTTCTTGCCGAGCATTCGATACCAGCTGACTCCCCCTTAAATTGTGAGTTGTCGGATGAACATTCATTTGACACAATCGAAGGAGAGTAGGAAGAAAATGATTTCCGATGGGAACTCTACTTCGATGGAGCATCTTCCATGAAGAGGCGAAAGCAAAAACCCCCATAATCAAAGCCGGAATATGCCTTATCTTCATGACTCCGCAAGGAGGGATATTGCGCTGTGCCCTCTCCTTAACGGAGTCAAGAACTAACAACGAAGGTGACTATAAAGTTTTGATTGCAGGCCTCGAGATAGCTATCGACAATGGAATCAAAAACCTCCTCATATATGGAGACTCCCAGCTGATCGTTAGCCAAGTAAATGGTGACTATCAGACGTGCAAGCTAGAGCTATTAAAGTACGGCGAAAGGGTGCAGCAACTGCTGACCCAAACCCCCTCTTACATCCCAGATAGTATACCGCGTGCGGAAAACAGTAAGGCGGATGCGTTGGCCAAATTGGCTAAAGAATTAGCCGACAAAGACCTCGATGATGTAAAGATTATCGTGTAAAGCCGCAGGATCCTCGCGCCAACAGAAATATCTTTGGGAGAATAAACAGAGTGACCCTTCAAATAAGGGACGAAGAAAAGGTCAAAGATTGGCGGGAGATCTTCATAGACTGTTGGCTATAGTGCCCTCAAGTTAATTGTTATGATTGCAGGCACGCGATTGTGATGATTGAGGGAGGACCTATACGGGTAGAACAGTCTTACTCGAGATAATAGTATGCTATCTGGTTTGTCTCTATGATCATGTACATTCTTTATATGGTATTACAGATCACTATTACATGTTGATAGAGCCTATAGGATTCTAGCTTGACTACCAGCATTACGAAGCCGATCATATACGTGGGAGCTGGGTGGTCTATAGGCACATCCTTAAATTTCCCTAGTTGAGAGAGTAACGAGACTGGGCATCGATACTCCGGAATAGACTAGTGTATACTTTTCGAGACCCCGACGAGGGGCGGTAGTCGGTCTCACAAGTCATTTATGTCATTCAGTCACCTAAGATAGTATACATGTGCTCATTGGGTTATGAGTACACTGGACGGACTTGCCGGGAATATGCTAGTTGGTATTATACCCATTGTCAGATAGTAGTTCCCAGGTGACATGAGTACAAGTTAGTCTGTCGACCTTAGATCGTCATTTGTCTTGTGTGAGTTTCTGCTGTGATTTGATTACTATCCTACCACGGCTTAAAGAAGTTGTGCAAACAGGTTTTAGTTGGGTACAGTCCCGAGCCATATAGAGTCAGCGAGTGGATCGTCGGGGATTCGTCTCTTCCGGTATTGGGGGTAGATGTCGCGCGGTGCACGGGTGGCCATCACCAGAAATCCTTACCTAAGGTAGACGAGAATTACTGATTTAGATCTGTAGTTTCTCAATGGGTGATGGGCTTCATACCGACACGAAATATCGCGTTATCAGGGTTCTGACTTTATCCACCCCCCTAGACTCGATATGCGATACTCTTATATGAACATACTGGACTGTATGGAGATTGTCACGGACAGGCTCAGTAGGGGTTCAGATGAGTTTTCTCGTTGGCCTTCCTTTCGCTCAATACCTGGGTAGCCGTTACGTACAGCTGGCGCCGCTTACGTGCTTGTGGTTAAACCTACTGCCAGCGTATTTACGAGTCTTTAGAGTCCCACACAGAGGGTTTTCCTGGTTCTGGCGAAACAATCTAGTAGCCGTATTGGATACGTGCAGGGTTCCGATCAATTGATTGTACTATGTACCCAGACTTTTGATCGGACCGTTGATAATATTAGCCGGCTCGGGATTGAGCCGGATTATTAAATTAAGTATTGATTTAATAATTTACGTATATATATTTCGATATGTATATTCTAGTATTATGTTCTTTGTGTTATTCTATCTCTTTGGTTATTCGTACTTCGGTACAAATACATGTATGTATATATAGTAGAGTGTAATCCGTATTTGTACAAATAACATTCTAGAAGGTGGACACCTCATTTTAGATTTCTCCATTTATTTTTAATGGGAAATGAGGTGGAAAAGGAGAGAGGGGATTATGGTGAGGAACATGCTTGCATAGTGTTGCACAAATGAATTGTTAATTCATTTGTGCAAACTATTCAAGCATGGGTTGCATTTTATATTGGAAAAATGGGTTTGATAAAAAAAGGCTTCATGTTATTTTTCCTCACTTGATGAGTTTTTCTTTACCTCACCACCATGCTTCACTCTCCTCTCTAGTTTCTTGAGTTCATCCACCTTCATCCTCAACCTCCTTTCTACAATCTCATGAGTTGAGAATCACGAGAGGAGGTGAGATAAATAAACACTTTGAACACTTCACTACATCCTAGGCACTCTAGATTAGCAACCTAGAGTACCTAGTTGCTTCACTTGGTGTTTAGTGTGAAACTAGAGCCATAAGCTACATCCCTCGGGGTGGATCATCTTCGACGAAGGAAGACCGGCGGCCAAGTTCAATCGAGAACGCCTCAAGGAGCTAAGGGAGATGGTAGAAGACCGAAGGACACGGTTCATTCGGTATAACCATTTCTAACCTTGTAGTTTAGCTCCTTTTAGTTTGCTAGTATAGGAAGGTTCGTTAGCGCCAAGTTTTTTAAACGTCGTTTTTATTCCGCATCAGCCACGGTAGATGGCCATGGCGCTATCGTAACCCAACATGGTATCAGAGTCACCCCATAAACTATTACTAGCTAGTTTGCACAAGGTTAAAATGTCGATCGACCCATTTTTCCAAATCGTTTTTCCATTTTTACATGTCCGCTGCCGATTTTAAAAGTTGTTCAAAAAATCATTCAGAGCATTTTAAAAATACGTGCAGGAATTTATTGAGAACCAGAAGAAATTTGAGCACCTAAGCCAATTATTTGGCCGCGGAACCGCTGCGGAACTTACCTATTGGCGACAGTTCCGCGGGGGTTTTGTGGAGATATGGCGCCAAATTTTTTCTGACACTATAATTCATGGAAATATGATTTTGGGATGTTTGGTTTTGGCCCAGATTTGTTTGAGTGCTGGATTGCATTTGGAGCCGATATGGAAAAGTTTAGTCGATTGAAATTTTAAGTATGTGTTTATCAGTGCATGTGATAATATCTGCGACCGTGAATATCATTGAGCGGTACAACCCGACTAGTTGCTATATGTTCAACTAGACGGGTTTGCGAACATAATATTCACGTTGATGTTCTGTGTTGTACTGATATTGTGGTTGGATTGTCGTGGTGGATAGCCTATGGTGCAATGGTAGTAGTACAGTTCAGATTCATTTGTATATTCGTTATTGCGGGGCGAGCGTCCGACATGTGGAAGCCATCTCTGCCAGATTGTATATTCTTTTATTGGGGCACGACCAGGTTAAGGTCGATGTTGCCATTATATATATACTTTTCTTTTCTGTACTAGGATTACCCCACGGTGGAGTGCTCGAATAGCCGGGTTCTAGAGGGCAACAGGACCGCATCTCATGGCGATGAGACGGAGGGGGCCTTACTCTAGAATTGGTGGGCTATTCGCCTCACTCGTAGGGGGTATAGGATGACCCACGATGGAGTGCTCAAGTTACCGGATTCCGTGAAGTGCTGGGTGGCCCATTCACTTTGTTGATTGGGGTTGCCTCACTTCTGGGATTGGCGGGTAACTTGCCGCGCTCGTAGGGGTCCAGGTTTTCATTGCACGGTCTATCCACACGATCGGGAACTTCGGGTCTCATTTGAGGCTCAAATGAAACCCGAGGCTCCAAGATTATCCACCATTATGTGTTGCTTGTTGATATTCTGTGATGTTGCTTATATCATGCCTGGGACGAATGTTATATATATTTTTATATATACTAGTAGATGTTGTATTTAATTTACATCTGTGCTAGTCCAGCACCCGCTCTGCCGTTAGTTAAGTAACCTAACAGTGCATGACGGAGCCCCGTGGCAAATGCGGATGACATATACGTATATTATAGTTTCGTTCCTTTTTCTGGTGTGATATGGATTAATTGATGGCACTGCGTTTATTTTGATTAATGCAAGGAAAAACAAACCTAAATGATGTTGTTGGAACCAATTTTGAAAACTGTTATTACAAAAGATTATTTTTGCTTTGCACAGCGGTATTCGGTTCTGAATATTCAGCACCTCATTCGACGAGGTAAGAGCCGAGATCCCATCATAGGGAGTGACCTCTTGGGCAAAAGTTTGCGTCAGTGTAATAACTTCACTATAGTCGATTCTTTTGCTTTGCATCATGGTATTCAGTTAGGAATATCCTGCACCTCTTTCGATGAGGAAAGAGCCGAGATCCCTTCACAGAGAGTGACCTCTTTAGCAAAAGTTTACGCTACTATATATTTGTAAAACTGTTCAGGTTCCTTCAAAGATATCAAGTTCATTACATTAAAGGTTTTTCGCCAAAAACCAGTCGTAGCCCTCCGTCATTTCCTATGAGTAGTACTCAGTATTCGTGCTGCGTTTGTTTACCTTGTCAAAGCGTAGTGTACGGTAGCTGAGTGGTGCTTGTTTGTAGCATATGATGCGATTAACTAGGACAGTCACATTGCCTTGTTGACCTTGTCAAGGGCTTATGCGGGTGGGTCTAGGATAATCAAGATAATGATGGGTTGAACTTGACTAGCGACTTATGATTTGTTGAGCTTGTCAAGGTCATAGGTCGTTAGGGGTAAAAACCACATCGGGAGTTTCAAACATACATGAAACATGCCAGGCATGCGCATACCTTCTGGAGTGTGGTGACTTGAGTGGCTTCTATCAAGTTATCATGCGATGATAGTTGGATCCCGATTCCCACTGATGAGTAGCTGTTGCTCCTAGGATGATTTTCAGATGATCCCGACTTATTCTCCTTTTATGGTTTGAAGGAGAATTCGAGGAAACAGTGGGAGCCATCCTGATTAGATAAAGTGATTAACCAATCTAATCTAGGTTAGAGTGCACGCTGAGTGTTTCTTTTCTCTCTCTCTCTTTGGCAGCGACTATGGTCTGACCCTTAACTAAAACTCATGAACCAAATTAACCGAACCTTCTTAAAACACTTTGGCTTTTGGATTGTCATTTAGTCGCATATATCCCTGCCGCTCTTATTTTCCCTTTGCATTTTTCCAGAACACTTCGTATCAATACAAAGATCCATATTGATTGGATATTCTGTCGTATAGTTACATACGAAATCGAACAAACTTATTTCAATTCGAGGATGGATTCCGGTTCTAGAGAAATTGAATAGGATTATTCGGTTGCCTTTTCTCTTTACCTTATCTCAGGTTGCGAGGGCTCCTAGTGTTAGGAGAGTACACCTATTGCGCTTATTGTGTAGTCTTCTTCCAAACCATAGGTAGGTGCCGAAAGGTAGGGAAGGAAGAAAACCAATTAGCCTAAACATGGTGTACAGAAGGTAATAAGTAAAGATATATAAAGGGATTAGAGTGAGAGCAAAGTAAATTGTGACTACTATCGTTCACGACGAAGCTGCGTATACCCTTACCACTTCTACTTCCTCTTTGCATTTCTCCAGAATACTCCGTATCACTACGAAGATCCATATTGCTTGGATATGTCATCGTATAGTTACATACGAACTCGAAGAAACTTGTTTCAGTTCGTGGATGGTTTTCGGTTCATGAGAAATTGAATAGGATTATTAAATTGTCTATTCTCTTTACCTTGCGAGGGCTCCTAGTATTAGGAGAGTACACCTATTATGATTATTGGATAGTCTTCTTCTAAAGCTTAGGCTGGTACCGAAAGGTAGGGAAGGAAGAAAACCAATTAGCCTAAGAATGGTGTACAGAAGGTAATAAGTAAAGACATATAAAGGGATTGGAGTGAGGGCAAGGAAATATACGATTATTGTCATGAATCTGGATAGTGAAAGAGGTATTACTAGGAATACCCAGCTACCCCTTCAAAACATTTTCATGTTTCAGTTTTACTGTGCGGTATTAATTGAAAACTGTTTTCCCAATTAGATTTTGACTCCAGGGTATGTATTCATCAGACTTGATTCTCACATCTGTATGGCGTTACAGATACTGAGTGGGAGTAAGATATTAGGAATTAGATGATTAGATCCTCAATATATATCATAATTCTTTATAATTGGTGATATTTGAGGAAATCGCCTGAGTTTTGCATGACGACAAATTTTTGGATTTGAATATTCGTCGTTATGCACCAATTTCAAACTGATATATCTGTACGTTTATTTATAAAGTGAGATATAACATTTTGAAATTATGTCTATGACATTTACCTGTATCAGTTGATGGTTAGGTAAGGTGCATTTAACAGCGGTGTAATTCTTCTTAACCATAGCACAGTTTTCAACCTACGATGCATAAGGTTTGAGTTATTGAACTCAGTGGACTTGTATAAAGTATTGTATGTTGTCTGATGTACGTTAGGAAAAAGGGTTGGTAGTAGTACTATATTCTGTTTAATCATGACTTCTCTAGTTTTAGACAAGTATTTCGTTGAAATACAAGGTCCAGATTTCGAGAAGATATAGGTATAATAATAAAGTAGAGAACCATATGTTGCAAGTATCAGGATTCTTCAAGGTGATCGAAGATATAGATACTTGTGTTTGGTATTCCGTTGTAAGAAATAATTTTGAGAATTTGCTTCTCTCTCAGATTACTCATCCATGAGTACGCTCCATGATGAGTAATATTATTTGGCCTTCTTCTATTTAGTTGATATGCACTGGGAACGGCTGCATGTATTTTGAATCTGGTTCCAATTAAATTAGTGCATTTGTTTCTATATTGGATATAAAATGGATTCATATCTTAATGATGTTAAGGTATATGCAGTTGTCCGGCTTATGCTTAAAAACAGAATCCGGATAAACATTAGGCACGTTTTAGTAATGGCAGTTTGTGGGTTATCCCGGGCTTTGACGAGGGTTAACATTCTACCATCTGGAAGATCAATAATTATATTGTTCTTGACTCGCCACAGTTTTAAAAAAATGAATTCTTTTCAGAAAACATTATTGGGAGTATGGTAGAACTGGAAGTGATTCCGGAACCACAAACGGTTACTGAAAATTTAGTAGAACCAAAAGATTCAATTGGATTCGACAATCCATTAGCCACTCCGCAGATTTGGTGGGTAACCTCAGGCACCCGAGAGGTACTTCAGTCTCCTCAAATACGGTGACAGGGTGGTTTTTTGATTACCCAAACTTGCTGCTACTGTTTTTCTAGACTATGAGATCTGGAACGAGAATGAGTATAACGTCGTTCTAAATTAGCTTTAGAAGTGTACGTGTATATGACTCTGCCAGAGGGTTGTTGTAGTCAGTGGGAGTAGTGGAAGCATAGTGGGCAGGTAGCTTTTGTCTATTTATAGACTAAAGCAGGTATAGCAGAGATAGATCATCTAGTTTTGATGTGACAGTCATAGAGTTTGATTTCATCAGAATAACAGATGGACATAGTAAGAAGGTGTTTCCCCCAATCAGAGCAAAGCACCGTTCAAATTTTGAAATTTGAAATGAAGCAGCGCTTCATAAAAGCGCTCGCGCCAAGAGCGCTAGCGCTAAGAGTCAAATACTCTGAGGGAGCGCTCACGTGCAAAGCACGAGAGCGCCAGCGCCAAGAGTCAAAGACTCTGAAGCAGCGCTCACGTGCAAAGCACGAGAGCGCGAGCGCCAAGTGCGCCAGTGCTGAGAGTCAAAGACTCTGAGGCTGCGCTCACGTGCAAGGCACGAGAGCGCTCGCGCCAAGTGCGCCAGCGCTAAGAGTCAAAGACTCTGAGGCAGCGCTCACGTGCAAGGCATGAGAGCGCTAGCGCCAAGTGCGCCAACGCTGAGAGTCAAAGACTCTGAAGCAGCGCTAGAACTAAATGTTCCCCACCGTTGGATCAAAGATCCAATGAAGATGATAAATGATCAAATTACCAGAATAAAATTCTGTTAAGGGAATACTCCTTAAATCTTTCCAAACAGGAAAGATTGTGCTGTGTAAATCAGAGCGCCGTTGGATCAAAGATCCAATGGTGATTAAAAATCACCAAGATTCAGAGTAATCTCTATATGGGAAAATAATTTCCCAATCTTTTTAATAACAAGAAAGATGTCTTCTGTAAAATAGAAACCCTAGGATCAAAGATCCAATGGTGGGGAAACATCCCCAAATCAATCAGAAAAAGATTGCCTCAACTGATCTGCCTCCACTATATAAAGGCCCCAAGACTTCAAGTCTCACACAGAGGAACCCCCTAGAAATTTTGAGAAATTTCAAAGAGAAGAGCAAGCTCTCGGAAGAAGAATTTCTTCAAGGTAAATAACACAGAGAGATAAAAGTATCTCATAAAAAGAAGAAGAACTTAGTTCTTTTTTTTTCTAGATCATAGATCTATAAGACATAGGTCTTTCACAAAAGATATCATAGCAATGTTGGGGTAAAAATTTACACCCCGGTTGACCAAGTCAAAATCAAGGTCAACCCCAAGCCAGGTGGGCCCAAGCCCAGGTCAAGTGGGCTAATGCCCGGGAGCGAGCCGGAACATGAAGTGGCCGGCCTTCCCCCATGCCAAAATAATTTTTTTGTAATAAATAATTTTGTTGTATTTCTTTTATTTTATGAATAAATGTAAGAAAATGGGCATAAAGCCAAATTTTTGTAATGCCCTTGGCTTATATGCAAAAAGAAATGGCACATGAGCCATGGGATAGGAAAAATGCCATTTTGTGAACCCAAGGGGCTATGTGTAAAGTGTATAGCCTATAAAGGCAAGGATAATGAAAATATCCCAACAACTTTTTCTCTCTCCAAGAAAATCTAGATCTGAGATCTTTCTCCTTCCTCAAGGTTCTAAAACCTTCTTCTTTCTTTTCAATTAAATCAAGAGTTTTACTCTTCCTTTTATAAAATTAAATAGTTTTTCACCATAAAACCCACAAAGGGGAACTCAGATCATCCATCAGATCTCAAAAAGAATAGATTTTTAAAATCTCACACTTCTTGGTCTTCAAGATCCGGCCAACAAAGGAATAAGAAGGAGACCCATCTCCAGAAACCCCACATTGGGGAAGGACTAGGGCTCAAGGGGAAAAGCCCTTCATCAGCTTCAAAACATCTTTGGAGTTTAACTCCACTCTAATTTCTCTTTCGGGAGTTTCTGGGGCTAAAAGCCCTTTCTTCCCTCGCCGGCGCCCGAGCGCCTTGCGCTCAAGCGCCCAGCGCCCACGTGCCGACACGTGGCGTGCTAGCGTTCGAGCACCTAGCGCATAAGTTCCCATGTACCAACACGTGGAGCGCTAGCGCCTAGCGCTCAACGCTCAAGCGCTAAGCGCCCACGTGCCGACACGTGGCGCGCTAGCGCTCGAGCGCCTAGCGCTTAAGCGCCAAGCGCCCATGTGGCGACACGTGGCGCGCTCGCGCTCCAGCGCCAAGCGCTCCAGCGCTTGAGTGCCCAGCGCCCATGTGGCGACACGTGGCGCGCTCACGCTCGAGCGTCCAGCGCCCACGTGCCGACACGTGGCGCGCTAGCGCTCAAGCACCCAGCGCTCAAGCACCCAGCGCTCAAGCGCCCAGCGCCCACGTGTCGAATACGTGGTGCGATAGCGTCTAAGCGCACAGCACCTAAGCGCACAACGCTCAAGGCGCTGGCCCTACGCGTCCTTTGGGCGCTTTTTCCCTTTATATATATGTATACATGTATATATATATATATATATATATATATATATATATATATATATAGATACTCGCACACTCCATAACACCGTCCCTCTAAAAAAAATTTTAGGCCGGGGCGCTGCCCCGCACCCCGCACCCCGCAAGGGGGCTGCTAGCCCCCTTAACCCCCAGGCGTCTGAACGACTCCATAACACCCGTTAATCGGAGGTTCACTCGCTCCAAAGGCGAGGGGTAATTAACAGCAGCTTAGTCCACGGCTGCCGGAGATTCGGATCCCCACAATCATTAAACCCCGGCCTACCCTAGGCAGGGGGAATCTGTAATGCGCTTGACAAGCGCGCGCGTATACCCATCTCAATGGGGTGACGAAAAACACCCTACAGATTCTGGCACGCCCGGTGGGACCTTTCTCTCCTCCCATATCTCAGGTTAAACATTCATTCAAACTCAATCAATATATATATCGATTGCCTATACTGAAATAATGTTTTTTTTCCCGTGTAGCAATCAACTTTCAACGACGATGTCTTCTAAGACGAGTTCAGCTTCCGACGCGACCCCGATCCCGTACGTGGTCAAGGTCAATGCTCGTGTGGTTCACCCCGCAAGCCTCAGTCGACAGTGGGAGGAACCGCCCCTCCAGTTCGGTTCCTTCGTTATCTACCTTGCCGGAAGCGCTCATCTGGCAGAAATCCCGGCAAAGCAGGCGGCCAAGCCGGTCTCAAGGGGCAAGAGGCCGAATGTTGTGATCGCCAAGGCACCACAACCGAAACTTAAAACGGTGTCTGAACGACTCTCTGGCGCTCCAGCTGGGGGCAAGACTTCCGGTGCGAAGGGCAACATCAAATGTTGCGGACGAGCTCAGGCGATGACTCCAACAAGTGCACAATCGATCGTATCTCCAAAATCCTCCATTTCCCAGTCTACGACGTCTTCTCAAAGAGCCGAAGTCTGCCAGGTGCTTAAAGTAGAAAAGTTAAGGCAGAAACAGCTCATGTATCGAGCCAACAAGAGGGCCAGGACTTCGGCCAAGTGGAGTCTTGTGAGGTTCCGAAAGCAGGGTTACTCCGCGGCGACGGCTGAGTCGGCCGTAAAAATCAGCAATTCCTTTGAACCTTTGAAGTGGGTTCAGAAAAATGCCATTACCGCCAGAATCAAGAAGACAGCGGTCCGAACGTCGCTACAAAGAGACATTTCCCGGCCCCAACAGAAAATGTATGACACTGTCTCTTCAAGAGTCCATCAGGCGCTCTGTGCCGCACGAAAATAGCGGGACAAACCCAGAAAAAAAGCGCCAGCACCATTCAAGAATCTGGTCAGACCAGCCGCCTTCAATCAACTGCTCGCTACCGAAACAGGAGGGCCAAGACAGCGATCCGTGAAATCAGCCGCCAATAATAAAAAGACGGCTGGATATGTTGTCCATACGGTCTATATGGCGGGCGGGCGTCCCAGCGACAACCTTGGCAACAAAAGCAAGGATGGGGCCACCACATCCCAAGTCCAATCTAGGTTGAATGTGGTTGCCGCTTTCCAAGAACAGCCGCCTCCGCTGGATGATGAAAACCCTCTTAATGAGGACGATAGGCAGAAGGACCCTTCGGTCCAGGCAGAGTCATGCTCGGAGAGCGAGGAAGAGCCGACTTTCCGTCCCAGAACCGCGGAGCAAGAGCTGCTCCAAGAGCTTCGGAAACAGCTCAAGAGCAAAAATAAAGAGATGGCCAAGCTCTTTTTGAAGATTGACGACTTAACGAACGTTGTGATTGTAGGGTTCCTAGGCACTCTTATGAAGGTTCATAAGGCATCAAACACGCCCGAATAAAATTTTAGACGTGCCGAACAACCCAAAGCCGGGATCTTTGCTAGATTATTAGGGTTTAACATGCAAGTAAACATCTTTACTACAAGTGTGAGAGATTAAAACCTTTGTAGTCCGCTCCTTCGCTTCACAAGCTCCGAGTAGAAGACCCTTCGCCGCGATCCACGATCTCCCGGACTCAAGAGAGGCTCCACGACTCGAACGATCCATGCTAGCTTGTAGTGTCCGGCTTCTCCGATGATCTACGTCGAAGTTGCAATAGCTCAAGGTCTCTCACTCTAATGAGGTGAACACCCTAATCTAATGGGCTAGATTAGATGAGGATGATGGAGTAGTATTTATGCTTTCTTTTTATATCATAATCTCACATGAAATCATCACAAAAGGAATTTCTAGTAAGCTTTTTCAAAGCTAAAGAGAGAAGAAGATGATAGATAATGAGAGTAATCCTTTTGTGTTGAATAGTAGATAAGAATATATGATTGATCATAGAACCATGGTCAGGGATGAGAAGGTTAACCTTTGTAGAGAATAAACTAGGGCTAGGGTTTTCTTAGGTTAAATAATGAGTCATAAGATAATATCAAACATAATATCTTACACTTGACAAAAGGAAAGCTTCTAGATGGTGCAAGAAGAAGCTAACCCTAATCAAACCCTAACCTTGCTTAACCTCTACTAAACATGTTCTATTATCAACCATATCATGTCACAATAATATATATCACATATATATTATATATTTGCAACAAAAAAAAATAATACAATTAACATATATCGCATATATATCAATGTATTAATCTGGTGAGAAAATGAAATAATAAAGCGAGCCAATATTAGATAATGTAATACAATATATCATATATAATATTATACATTAAATCATCGAATCAACACTTGATCCGACAATCCGGCTATATCGAATATAACCGACTAATATCTCATGTACCGATTCATCGAATCAACACTTGATCCGATGATCCGGTTCATATCTAAATATCGCGAGAATATAATACGGTATCTCATATCGCATTATCCTCGGTCCTGCACATATCACATATATGCATCTACTCCGTTTTGCCTGAGCCAAGAAACCTCTGTGTAGGACTCTAAAGAATCGTCAATACGCCGGTAGTAGGTGATGATCATATCAAACACCCACAAGCTGCAAGCGGTCAGCTAAACGTAATAGCCACCCAGGTATTGAGCGATCAGAAGATCAACAAGCTAGCCTGTACATTCTCCTGTGAATCCAATCAGTAACACTCCCGTACAGTCCGGTCTGTTCGTCTGATATGTCGCATATCAAGTCTAGGGGTGGTATACGTCAGACCCAAGTAACCGATAAGTCGTGTCGATGTGAAGATCATAACAGGTCGAGAAACTACTGGTAACACTTACCAGTATATCTCTATATCTGCCCTGGCCAGTGACTTCCAGTTATAGCCAATCGAACACAGCACAACATCAACTCCCTAAACCGAGAGAGACGAATCCCCTCCTATCGCTCATTGCCTCCATGTGATTCGGGACTGTACCCAAAAGCCACCGTTTTGCACGCCCTCTTGGACGTGGTAAGGTGGAAATCAAAGCACAGTGGGAATCACACAAGACTCTATGACGATCTCGGGTCTACAGACTACCCTGCACCAGTGTCACCGTAGAACTGCCATCTGACGTGTGGTATATCACCATCTGGGAGTTCTCGGCGAGTCCGTCCAGTGTACCCAGTCTCCACTGAGCACCCGTACACCATCCTTGATGTCAAACACTGATGGATATGGGATCATCCATCTCCCATCATATGGGTCAAGATGCGTATACACTAGTCTACTCTGGTGTATCGATGCCATGTCTCGATATTCCCTCGACTAGGAACAATTATAGGATGTACTCATCGACTACCATGGCCCCACTAGTATGATCTCATCATAGTCCTAGCAGTCGAGTACAGATCCTAAGGGCTTTATCAACATGTGAGAGAAAGACAGTAAACCAGTAAAAGTCAACATGTTAAGATAAAGTGAAACCAAATAGCATACTATCATGACGAGCAAGAAAGTCCTCTCTGTATATATCCAAGCATCCATCATAATATACATCATATGTACAACAATGGCCTCTAGGGCATATACATAACTAACAGTGATGCAAATTACGGCTCAAATTGCTCGAGCGCCTCCCAATCAAGCACAAGTCTCTACTCATGAGCCGGATGATGACAATCCGAAGCGGCCGGTGCCTATCCCTTTGGGTCCAAGATTCGTCGAGCCGCACGAAAGCCGACCACATTCCGCTTCTGGGGACGCCTTGGCCCCAGATAACACTATCCCGTTAACACAAGATCGGATAATGGATTTGGTCACCAATAAGGTTAAAACATTGGTGGCCGAAGCTGAAGCTCAGAAAGAGATTGGAAGTAGTGGGCAGCCATATCCCGCACAGTACAATCTGATCGAGTTCCCGAGCGGCTACGTCATTCCTAAGTTCTGAAGATTTGACGGGATGGGAAATGCAAATCAACACGTCGCCCACTTTAAAGCATCGTGCGAAAATACAGGGGGCAATGATGAGCTCCTTCTTCGTCAGTTTGTCAACAGCCTGACCGGTGTCGCTTTCGACTGGTACGCGAGTATACCAGACGGGGCCGTTATTAACTTTGCCCAAATGGAGTCTCTGTTTCGGAAAAGGTTCATGAGTGTCAGTGATAAAATCTCCATTGCTGACCTTGGAGGACCAAGCCGGGGAAGAGTGAAAGCAACACCGACTTTATCGCCCGATGGCATAATCTCACGGTCAAGTGCGAACCGCCGCTGGAGCAGGACCAGTCTGTCAGCCTTCTGTTAGTGTATATGCCCTAGGGACCATTATTGTATCCTACTAGTTTGTATATTACTTAATGGAAGCTTGGGATATTCACATGTATATAACAGTCTTGCTAAACATGGTAGTATGCTACTTGGTTTTTCTATCTTAATATGTGAGTATACGTATTGATAGAGCTCTTAGGATCTTGCTTGACTACCAGCGTTGTGATGGCAGTCACATTAGTGGAGGCTAGGTAGTCTACAAGCACATCCTTATTCAGGTCCCTAGTCGTTGGATTATCGAGACAGGGCATCGATACTCCGGAGTAGACTAGTGTGTACGCTTCTCATCCCAGTTGGGGAGATGGTCTGTCCCACAGCCGTCAGTACGTCGTACTGGAGATAGTATGCAGGTGCTCGTTAGGTTACGGGTACACCGGACATGACTCACGAGGAACTGTTAGTTGGTATTATACCCATCGTCGGTTAACAGTTCCCAGGTGACATGAGTACAGCATAGTCCGCAGACTTGACACTGCTACTTCGCCTCGAGTGTGTCCCACTGTTCTTAGATTGCTATCCTACCACGGCTCAAAGGAGTCGTGCAAACAGGTAGCAGTTAGGTGCAGTCCCGAGTACTTGGAGGCAGTGGCGGTTAGACAGGATTCGTCTCTCCCGGTATTGGGGGTTGATATCGCGCTGTGTCAGAGAGCCATTACGCAAAGTCCCTGGCCAGGGAAAGCGAGATTTACTGGTAGGTTCCAGTTTTTTTCTCAGGGTGTAATGGGCTACGCTCCGACACGACTTATACCGCTATTAGGGGACTGACACTTGCCGCCCCCTAGGCCCAATATGCGATAGTCTTAGACGAACAGACCGGACTGTATGGAGATTGTCACATCAGACTCAGTAGGAGTTCGGATGGGTTTCCTCATCGGCCTTCTTATCGACATCTACCTGGGGAACGTTACGTACAGCTAGTGCCGCTTACGGTCTGTGGTTAAACCCACTGCCAGCGTAGTAGTCGAGTCTCTAGAGTCCCACACAGAGAGTTTCCCTACTCCAGGCGAAACGATATAGAGGTCGTATGGTTTTACGACAAGGGTTCGGACGCATACGTGTGTTTACGCACGTACGACATCCGGACAGTTTTTACTAGCCGGCTTTGGTTTAAGCCAGTTTCTAGTATCCGGTTATTGGATTTATACAGTCTAAAATTTTTCCGTGTTTTCACGGATAGGAGGGGCGTTCTCGTAATTACGCGAGAAGCTTCTAGAAGATGGTGACTTGAGGGTTAAGGTGGCATATGCATTAAATGAGATTAGTGACTCATTTGTGTGATTCATCCATGTCATTAATGCATTATAAATGCTTAATGACTCATGGAGATGAATCACCCATTTGTATTTATGAAGCATGGTTGTTAAATCCTTTATTTTCTTTTATGGATAAATAATAATGCTTCATATATATTATGATAGATCATTATCTCATTCCATTCTCTTGCTCACTCTCTCTCTCCTCAAGCTCTCTCTCTTCAAACCCTAATCCTCCCCTCTCATATGTTGAGACCAAGGATTAGATTAGACTACTTAATCCTTAACCATTCTCTATATCATCTAGGTTACTTAGATTAGCACTTTAAGAAACCTAGTTACCTCAAGTTAGATGTGAAGCTTGAAGTAAAGCTCTCGGGTGGATCATCTACTACATAGAGAAGGCCAGAGAGGACGTGGAGAACGAAAAGACGAAGGACACGGTTCATCAGGTATAATCACTTTTCATAGTAGTTGTTAACATCTATGATTCTTGTTAGTTATAGTTTAGCAAAGATTCTCGGTTAGTCGATATTTACGCCTAAAACAAGATCGTTTTTCATTATTCCGCCTCCCCGCAAGTCGTGGGGTGTTGTACATCGACTTACAGTGGTATCAGAGCCTCGCTAAACAATAATTAACTCATTAGCAAAGTCGTAAGAATTTCGAACGCAAAACGAACCGAAAAAGACATCGATATCACAAGTTTCTGTCGAATTTTAAACAGGTTCTAAAAATTTTTCTGGGAGCTGCAGAATAACAAGAAGAGAACTATAAAATCACTGGAGAAAAATGGGTTTCTGAATCGGCTATACAGCCTCGGAACCGCGGCCGATCCCACCGATCCGCCGCGGATCCGCGGCCGAGTTGGGGCCGATTCAACCCAATTTCCTCCAGTTATTCTTCTGTGATATTTTTGTATTTTCTGGAATGTTTATTTTCTGCTCAAGTCTCGGGTGCAGAGAGATATTTTGGGAGTAGAATCTGATATGTTTGCTCGATCGAAATTATACGATGTTTGCTAATATTATTATATCTGTGTTTGTATAATGTGTTCGTAAACCTCCCCTAACTACTAGTATGTCGGTTGGCAGGGAGTTGCACATTTCTGTAATGGTTTTTACTGTTTGTGGTTGTGAACTGTATTGGACTGTTGTGATGATTAGCCGGGGTTTAAGATGGGTTGTTATATTCATTCATTCAATGTAATTGTAATATGTTGTAATATTATTTTGCGGGGCACATCCAGGTTGCGGTTGTAGCCACCGTTGTATTATTTCATTTTACTGTTTTTTCTCCTAGGATAGACCAAAGATGGTGTGCACAAACTACGGGGTATTTTGAAGTGTTTAGTGGCCTACTCACGTTGTTGAGGGAGACCGCTTCACTTCGGGTATTTGGCGGGTAGTTTGCCGTACCCGTAGGGGTCTAGGGTGGGGTAATGGCTATTCATCACAACTGTGTAATCCGTCTTTTGTTGCAGGCTCTAAACAAACGCGGATTGCTTGCAAATCCAATAAAGTTCATATGAGATCTGGAATGCCTATTATTGCGTCTGACGAATGTACAATATCTATATATGATAGCTATTTAGACGGCACTTATGTTTTACACCCGCGCTAGCCCAGCCCCCGCTCTGCCGTTAGTTAAGTAACCTAACAGGTGATGACGGGACCCAGTGGCGAATGCGGATGGCATAAGAAGACGTTGTATTTTCGTTATTTTCTGCAATGATAGGTTAATGATGGGACGCATTATTTATAATGCAAAGAAAATAAACCAAAAAGTTGAATCGTTGGAACAATTTAAAAGAAACCACTCGGTTATTTTAAAACAGATGATATTTTTTAATTGCGGAGCTTTAACCACTCCATTTAAAAGCTATCAGGTTTCTTCGGTCATATAAAGTTCACTACGTTCACGGTTTCGCCAAAACCATTCGTAGCTCTCCGTCATTTCATTTGGGTATTCAGTAGTATTCAAGCTATGCATTTTGGCCAAAGTCAAGGCATAGTGTTTGATAGCTGCTGGGTATTCATTTGTTGCATAGATAGATGAGTTGGTTTGGGACAGTCGTATTATCATTTGACCAAAGTCAGGGGTATATACGGATGGGTTCAAATTAACAAGATAATGATGGGTAGAACTTGACATGTGACTTATGACATTTTGACCAAAGCCAAGGTCATAAGAGCATGGGGCAAAAACTAATATCGGGAATTTCTAAAGAAACTGAAATTTGCAAAGAGATGCATATCATTTGGAGTTTGATGAATGTTGGTAGGATTCCTTCAACATTATCATACGATGATATTTGGACCCCGATCCTCCTGTGAGTATATGCTACTCATCAGGAGATTCGCCACTTAACGATCAATGCTATAAACCAAGTAGGTGTCAAGAAAGGTATCAGCGGGGTTACGCCCCCAGAGAAAAGAGGTTATTTAATTAAGGAACTTCGCGAAAGCGTTGGAAAACCTCCCTCGAAGTACCGACACCAGCCTGGCTGAACGGTTAAGCAAGTATTGTACAGTGAGAATAGTCCTGGCTAATTCTTCTTTTATGGTTTGAGGAAAGATTCGAGAAACAGTGGGAGCCATCCAGTTTAGATAAATTAAAAACCACTCTAAACTTGCAAGAGCATCATGCTAAAGAGTGTTCTTCTCTCTCTCCTAATTGCAGCGACCCTGAAAATGACTGGACTTAAGTTACTTTTAGAGAAAAATATACTGACAGGGCCAAACTATAAAGATTGGATGCGGAATGTCAAAATGGCTTTGACCTATGACAAATTAGGGTACGTCCTCACCGCTAAGGCACCTGCTGTCCCTGGTCCCAAATCCAGTAATGCGGATAAGGAAATCCGCAAAACCTGGGAGTATGATTGCGCGAAGCCCAAGTGCATCGTGCTTGCCTCGATGAACAATGAACATCAGAGGAGGCACGAGGATATGGATCTTGATGCCATATTTCTCCATACAAAAGAACTTTATGGAGAGCAATCTCGTATAGCAAGATACGAGACCTCTAAGAACTTGTTTTGAGCGAGGTTGGCCATCGGATCATCGGTAAGAGAACATGTCCTAAAGATGATTGGCTACATAGAAGAGCTCGCAGACCTTGGGACGACTTTGGATAATGAGCTCTATACAGACCTTATTCTCCAGTCCCTTCCTTCCACCTACGCCCAGTTTATTCTGAACTTCAACATTCAAAGAAAAGAAGTTGAACTTCCGGAACTCCTTAACATGTTGAGGAGTGCAGAGGGCACCTTGCAGAAGGCAAGGGAAACACCCGCTATGTTTGTTAGCGGTGCTTCTTCTTCCGGGTCCAAGGCTAGGGCCAAAGGAAGGAAAAAGAAGGCCGCCACCAAATCTAGAGGAGGTGTAAGTAAGGTGGGAGGGAAAGGAAAGAAAAAGTTTGCGGTACCGGTAGTGGCCCAGGATGAGTGTTTCCATTGTCATAGGAAAGGGCACTGGAAGATAGATTGCAAGGCGTGGAACGCCAAGAACCAGGAACCGAAGCAAGCTGTGGCTTCGACTTCAGGTGTGTTTGTAATTGAGAATTGTCTGTCAATCAACTCTACTTCCTGGGTATTGGATACCGAATCAGGATCTCATATTTGCAATTCATTGCAGGCACTGAGAAACCGTAGAGTGCTGAAGGATGGTGATATGACCCTGATGGTTGCTAACGGAGCTAGCGTGGGAGCTGTGTCCGTAGGGGATTATCGCCTGGGATTGACGAGTGGACACATTTTGGTTTTACATAACTGTTTTTGTGTACCCAGCTTAACGTGTAATATCATATCTGTTTCCTTGTTATCAAATAAAGGTTATGATTTCACGTTTATAAGTGGTGTTGTTAACATCCACCTTAATCATAGTTTGATTGGGTCCGGTACACTGAAAAACGGTATATATATCTTAAACCAACTCCAAATTTTCAATGTTCAGAACACACTAAAAAGAAAGTCTCCAGATTTAAATAAAGCTTTCTTATGGGATTGTAGACTGGGTCACATCAATGAGAGAAGGTTGACTAAGTTACATAGAGAAGGATATTTGGACTCGTTCAAATATCAAACTTATGCCACTTGTCAATCTTGTCTCAAAGGAAAGATGACAAAGACTCCATTTACTGGACATGGAGTAAGAGCGAGCGAGCTCTCAGAACTCATACACAGCGATGTATGTGGTCCAATGTCTACACATGCAAGAGGTAGTTTTTCCCATTTCATTACTTTTACGGATGATTACTCAAGGTACAGATTCATTTATCTGATGAAACATAAATCCGAGGCTTTTGAGAAATTCCAAGAGTATAAGAATGAAGTAGAAAACCAAACCGGCAAAAATATCAAGACACTAAAATCTGATCGAGGTGGTGAATACTTGAGTGCCGAGTTCCTAGGTTACCTAAAAGAGAAAGGAATTCTCTCTCAGCTTACTCCTCCATACACTCCACAGCATAACGGTGTATCGGAGAGACGGAATCGAACCATATTGGATATGGTATGTTCCATGATGAGTAATGCTGAGTTACCGCGATCTTTTTGGGGTTATGCGCTAGATTCAGCGGCATATCTTCTGAACAGGGCTCCTACCAAGACTGTGCCTACCACCCCATATCAGATGTGGAGTGGGAAGAAACCCCATCTTCAGCATATGAAGATTTGAGGATGTCCAGCTTTTGTTAAAAAGCAGCATGTGGACAAGCTCGAGGCACGATCAGTAAAGTGTAAGTTTGTGGGATATCCAAAGAACTCCAAGGGATATTATTTCTATTACGCAGATGAACAAAAGATTTTTGTTTCTCGTAATGCCCATTTTCTAGAACAGCAGTTTTTAGAAAAGGAAATAAGTGGGAGCGAAATAGAACTGGAAGAAATTCCAGAACCACAAACTGCTACTGAAATTTTGGTAGAACCAGTAGTTCAAGAAGAACAGGACATTCCCGCACCCCTCCGCAGGAGTAGTAGGCCGTCTCATCTGCCTGAGAGATACTACGGTTTTCTGATAGATGGGGATAGAGAGGATTGCATCATCGATGATGATGAACCTACTAGCTTCCAGCAGGCCATCCAGAGCGGCGACTCGGTACAATGGCTAGATGCAATACAGACCGAAATGGAGTCCATGTACACCAACAAAGTATGGACTTTGGACTTTGCTCCAGATGGGGTAAAACCCATAGGATGCAAATGGATCTTCAAGAAAAAGATTGGTGTAGATGGACAGGTGGAAACCTATAAGGCTAGACTTGTTGCAAAGGGTTTTCGTCGAAGACCTGGTTTGGACTATGACGAAACTTTTTCTCCAGTGGCTATGCTCAAATCCATTCGGGTCCTTCTTTCTATTGCTGCCTTCCATGATTATGAAATCTGGCAGATGGACGTAAAGACGGCTTTTCTGATGGTAATATAGAAGAGTGCGTCTATATGGATCAGCCAGAGGGTTTCAATCAGAGTGGGAGCAGCGGGAAAGTATGCAAGTTGCTTAAATCCATTTATGGATTAAAGCAGGCATCGCGGAGTTGGAACATCTGTTTTGATGAAACGGTCAAAGAATATGACTTTATCAAAAATCCAGATGAACCATGTATATATAGTAAAGTTGTAGCAAGAACTGTCGTATTTCTCGTCTTGTACGTGGATGACATTCTATTGATAGGAAATGACATTCCTATGCTACAATCTGTCAAAGGATTCTTGTCACACAGGTTCTCCATGAAAGACCTGGGTGATGCCTCTTACATTCTAGGGATCCGGATCTATCGTGATAGATCCAAGAGGATGTTGGGACTTTCACAGTCCAGGTATATCGACACTGTACTGAAAAGATTCAGCATGGAAGATTCTAAGCGCGGTAATCTACCGGCTTGTCACGGAATCACCCTATCCAAAGAGATGTCTCCCAAGACTGATTTGGAAAGGGAACACATGTCTATTATACCCTACGCTTCTGCGGTAGGCTCTATAATGTATGCGATGTTGTGCACCAGACCAGATATAGCTTACGCACTGAGCGTGGTAAGCCGGTATCAGTCAGACCCAGGGGAGAAACACTGGATAGCAGTAAAGAACATTCTCAAGTACCTGAGGAGGACTAAGGAGATGTTCTTGGTTTACGGCAGAAAAGACCTCAGGATGGAGGCCTTTGCTGATTCCGGCTTCCAGAGTGATAAGGACGATTCCAAGTCCATGTCAGGTTATGTCTTTACCCTCAATGGAGGGGCGGTGTGCTGGAAGAGCTCCAAGCAGGACACCGTTGCTGACTCGACGATGGAAGCGGAGTATATTGCTGCTTGCGATGCCGCAAAAGAAGCGGTCTGGATGAAGAAGTTCCTAACAGAACTTTAGGTGGTTCCTACCATTGTTGATCCAATACCTCTGTATTGCGACAACAACGGAGCTATAGCTTTAGCGAAGGAACCAAGGTCCCATCAGAAGTCCAGACACATCTTAAGGCGGTATCACCTGATCAGGGAGATCATTGATCGTCGGAAGATCGAGGTTCGGAGAGTTGCTACTGAAGAGAACATTGCTGATCCATTCACGATGGCCCTACCTCAGATTCAGTTCGAGAGGCTACTCGAGATCATCGGTCTTCGATATGCCAGTACATGGCCCTAGTGCAAGTGGGAGATTGTTAGTGTATATGCCATAGGGGCCATTATTGTATCATACTAGTTTGTATATTACTTAATGGAAGCTTGGGATATTCACATGTATATAACAGTCTTGCTAAACATGGTAGTATGCTACTTGGTTTTTCTATCTTAATATGTGAGTATACGTATTGATAGAGCTCTTAGGATCATGCTTGACTACCAGCGTTGTGATGGCAGTCACACTAGTGGGGGCTGGGTAGTCTACAATCACATCCTTATTCAGGTCCCTAGTCGTTGGATTATCGAGACAGGGCATCGCTACTCCGGAGTAGACTAGTGTGTACGCTTCTCATCCCAGTTGGGAAAATGGTCTTTCCCACAGCCGTCAGTACGTCGTACTGGAGATAGTATGCAGGTGCTCGTTAGGTTACGGGTATACCGGACAGGACTCACGGGGAACTGTTAGTTGGTATTATGCCCATCGTCAGTTAACAGTTCCCAAGTAACATGAGTACAGCATAGTCTGCAGACTTGACACTGCTACTTCGCCTCGAGTGTGTCCCACTGTTCTTAGATTGCTACCCTACCACGGCTCAAAGGAGTCGTGCAAACAGGTAGCAGTTGGGTGCAGTCCCGAGCACTTGGAAGCAGTGGCGGTTAGACAGGATTCGTCTCTCCCGGTATTGGGGGTTGATATCGCGCTGTGTCAGAGAGCCATTACGTAAAGTCCCTGGCCAGGGCAAGCGAGATTTACTGGTAGGTTCCAGTTGTTTTCTCAGGGTGTAATGGGCTACGCTCCGACACGACTTATACCGCTATTAGAGGACTGACGCTTGGCGCTCCCCTAGGCCCGATATGCGATAGTCTTAGACGAACAGACCGGACTGTACGGAGATTGTCACATCAGACTCAGTAGGAGTTCAGATGGGTTTCCTCATCGGCCTTCTTATCGACATCTACCTGGGGACCGTTACGTACAGCTAGTGCCGCTTGCGGTCTGTGGTTAAACCACTGCCAGCGTAGTAGTCGAGTCTCTAGAGTCCCACACAGAGAGTTTCCCTACTCCAGGCGAAACGATATAGAGGTCGTATGGTTTTACGACAAGGGTTCGGACGCATACGTGTGTTTACGCACGTACGACATCTGGACAGTTTTTACTAGCCGGCTTTGGTTTAAGCCAGTTTCTAGTATCCGGTTATTGGATTTATACAGTCTAAATTTTTTCCGTGTTTTCACGGATAGGAGGGGCGTTCTCGTAATTACGCGAGAAGCTTCTAGAAGATGGTGACTTGAGGGTTAAGGTGGCATATGCATTAAATGAGATTAGTGACTCATTTGTGTGATTCCTCCATGTCATTAATGCATCATAAATGCTTAATGACTCATGGAGATGAATCACCCATTTGTATTTATGAAGCATGGTTGTTAAATCCTTTATTTTCTTTTATGGATAAATAATAATGCTTCATATATATTATGATATATCATTATCTCATTCCATTCTCTTGCTCACTTTCTCTCTCCTCAAGCTCTCTCTCTTCAAACCCTAATCCTCCCCTCTCATGTGTTGAGACCAAGGATTAGATTCGACTACTTAATCCTTAACCATTCTCTATATCATCTAGGTTACTTAGATTAGCACTTTAAGAAACCTAGTTACCTCAAGTTAGAGGTGAAGCTTGAAGTAAAGCTCTCGGGTGGATCATCTACTACATAGAGAAGGCCGGAGAGGACGTGGAGAACGAAAAGACGAAGGACACGGTTCATAAGGTATAACCACTTTTCATAGTAGTTGTTAACTTCTATGATTCTTGTTAGTTATAATTTAGCAAAGATTCTCGGTTAGTCGATGTTTACGCCTAAAACAAGATCGTTTTCATTATTCCGCCTCCCCGCAAGTCGTGGGGTGTTGTACATCGACTTACACCTTCTTATTGGGAACCTCAGCAATTGGATGGTCCCATTCTTGTGTACAGCAGGCCTCAAGACGTTTCAAGAGCTAACCAAGAAAGTCCAAATGCTGGAACGCTCGAAGCAAGAGTCTACCCCGGACTCTCAAAGAGACAAGACTTGGAAAAGAAAGCGGGAAGACAACCGTAGAAGCGGGAGTTCCAGCAGTACCAATGTCTTCAATGCGTCCGACAGTGAAGAAAAGCGAATGGCGGGCGAGTCCAAAACCAACCGGTCTCGAAAGCCAGTGCTGGGAGGAGAAGGGCCTTCCCTAGAGGAGAAAAAGAACAAGGTTTACTCTTTCAGAAGGGACAAGGTCTGGAAGATATTTAAAGATGCCTTGAACAATGGTCAACAATTGTCGGAGTCGAAAAGACTTCAAGAAGCAAAAATGACCAACAATCCCCTGTATTGCCCGTACCACCGAGTAGTGAGCCATGCGATCGATGATTGCTATATCTTCATAGACTGGGTTGAGAAGCAGTACAAGGCTGGGGAGATCGAGCTGTCCAAAAGTGTGTTGGTAAACAATCAAGTTGCAACCACCAACTTTATACAGACAGAAGTCGAAGCCTTCTGGGAGCAGACAGCCGAACCTGCTGTCCTGAGAAATGAAACTGACTCATCGCAACCTCCTTGGAGTAGGCACGTGTCTAACAAGATGAAGAAGATGCTAAATCTACTTCGGAAAGAGCCCAGAACGGAATGGGAAGGGCAGAAGAAACCTGCCGTACCAGCTGCCAATGCGGCTCCATCAGGCTCAAAATCCAAAATGCTCAAAAAGAAGAAAAGTGCTGCTCGGCGCGAAAAAGAGTCTGCAGGGAGATCGACCATTCAAAAATATGTCGATTCCCTCGAAGACTATGAACAAAAGGGAAGAACTTTAATTCAACTGAAAGAGTTCTTCCCTGTTGAGGCAGCGGAGATTTTAGAGGAGTTGGATGAAGACTCTAATGAAGAGATCCCAGTAGTGACCTGCTACGCCATCCATCTTGGTAGAGACTCTGAGGAGGAGCTCTGTTTTCCCGAAGAAGACGAGGAGCCCGCCACAAAGGCCAACCAAATCCAGCTTAGAAGCGGCAGGGCTCTACCGCCAAATCAGGGCAACGCCCCAAAAGGGAGGGAAAAACAAGTCACTAACGAAGAAGATGGCAGAGAACTTGCTCACGAAGAATCGAACCCTTCCCAATAGACTATAATGTCTTGGCTCACCTTCGAAAGCTTCCGTCTCTCCTTAGCATCTACGATGCCTTGGTTCTATCTCAAGAGCTTAGAGATGTTCTCATTTATGCTCTACAAAACCCTGAGCGGTATCAGGCTAGCTTTGCGGAAATTAATATGAAAGAAGCTCAGTACACTTTGCAAGCCGCCGCCGTGACGTTTAAGGACGAAGACTTGCTACTGGGAACGGCTGACCATAATCGGCCGCTTTACGTGACCGGGTACAGCGACGGAGATCGGGTTAATCGCATATTGATTGATCCGGGGTCCTCAGTGAACATCATGAACTTGCGGACTCTGAAGAGTTTGTCAATCGACGTCCAACACCTGTCAAGGGAAAGGATTGTCATTCAAGGCTTCAATCAAAACTGCCAGCAAGTTCTGGGGTCTATAGCTTTGCCAATCAAATTTGGGGATCTGCAAACTGAAGCTAAGATATACGTGATCGATGCTGACACGTCTTATAAAATTCTCTTGGGACGACCGTGGCTCCACGATTACGGCATCGTTCCGTCAACTCTCCATCAATGCATGAAGTATACTAAAAATGGCGAAGAAAGACGCATTGACGGACACATCCAGCCGTTCGGTATGCATGAAGTCCGATATGAAGATTCTCGGTACTTTGTGAACCTCCAAAGTGCTGAGCCACAGCTGACCAAAGACGGAATGGCTCCGAAACTCAAAAGCAAGTCTGCGCTGGCTGTCACTTTCAAAAGCAAAAATGCCCAAGTGCGCCTGCATTTCGGTAGCGACACTGATGAGTCCGATGCTGGAAGTCCGTCCTTCCGTAAAACTCGCCCTCGTTTCGGTAGCGATACGGACGAATCTGATGTTGAAGGCCCATCTAGCAGCAAAATCCGCCTTCATCTTGGCAGCGACACTGAAGAGTCGGAAGAAGAGGACCTGCCTTGCAATAGCTGCGTAGATTGGACCCCCATGCAACAAGCAAAACTACGGGAGACCTTCGAAATTACAGAAGGGTCCCTAGCTTTCACAAGAGTGCCGGAGCAGATGTGCAAAGAGCTCGATGCATTGTCAGTCTCCACCGTGGACCAGCTAAAAACTTTCTACGTCTCCGGGAGGTAAAGTGGACTGAAGGGCATCCTGTTTTATGGGTCAAACCCTGTTGTGCACCCGGACGATTTGTCTGTCGCGTGCCTTCCCTATGAGAGAGGTATAAGAGCCGTCCTCAATCCTAGATACTATGCACCCGAGATGCGGGAATATTTCAAAAGGTACGGATGCCGGTTATTTCAAACGGAGTCCGAAGCAAAGTTTTATGAAGGGCTATGGCATTCGCCCCAGGTCCGAGCACTCATCGATGGAAGAATTCCAGACAGACGGGGCATATGCTTCATTCAGCCTGATTCCAAAGCGTGCTACATGATCCATATTGGTGAAGCCAGCGAAAGATCAAATGATGATGACGAGATAGCCGAGCCAGAAGAAGCTCCTTAAGAGCTTGAAGATGGCGGACAAGCAACATTCGACGAGCTAGACGAGATTGACTTAGGAACGCCCGATGATCCAAGGCCGACCTACATCAGCTCACTCTTGTCAGAGGAAATGAAAGCACAGATAATCGCCCTGCTGCACGAGTTCGTCGACTGCTTCGCGTGGACGTATAAAGAAATGCCTGGCCTTTCCCCTGAAGTGGCTGTACATAAGCTGGCTATATCTCCCGATGCTAAGCCAGTCAAACAAGCTCCTCGAAGAATGAGAAGGGGACTAGAAGAAAAGGTCATCGAGGAGACCAAGAAACTCATCGATGCCGGCTTCATCAGGGAAGAGAAATATGCGGACTGGATCGCATGCATAGTCCTAGTGAAGGAAGAAAAATGGGCAGATCTGAGTTTGTGTCGATTTCAGGGATCTCAATAAGGCGTGTCCTAAAGACGAATTCCCGCTACCGGTCATGGAAATGATGGTCGATGACACCACAAATTACGAACTGTTCACCTTTATGGATGGCTCGTCTGGATATAATCAGATCAAGATGTCGCCTGAGGATGAGAAACACACAGCATTTCGAACCACGATCGAAATATATTGCTACAAGGTAATGCCGTTCGGACTGAAGAACGCAGGGGCCACATACCAAAGGGCAATGGCCAATATCTTTGATGACCTAATTCATAAAGTCGTCGAATGTTATGTTGATGATCTGGTCGTCAAGACTAAAGCCAAGGCCGATCATATCCAAGATCTAAGGACCGTTCTCACCAGACAGAGAGAGTACGATCTGAAAATGAATCCTCTAAAGTGCGCTTTTGGCGTATCATCGGGAGAATTCCTGGGCTTCATAGTCCGACATCGAGGGATTGAAGTTGACACATCCAAGATAAAGGCCATCATTGAGATGCCCCTTCGAAGAGTCTGATGCAGCTAAGATCTTTTCAAGGCAAGCTTGCTTATATACGGAGGTTTATCTCAAATTTATCGGGGAGATGTGGGCCCTTCTCAAAGCTCATGAAGAAAGGAGCTCCTTTTATTTGGGATGCCGAATGTCAAGCAGCATTTGAAAGCATCAAAAAGTACTTGTTGCACCCTCAAGTGCTGGCCTCTCCCATTCCAAATAAACCGCTTATTCTCTACACTACAGCACTAGATGAGTCACTCGGTGTGCTCCTTGCCCAGAACAACGAGGAGGGAAAAGAGAATACCCTCTACTACCTCAGTCGAACTTTAGTCGGGGCGGAACACAACTATTCCCCGATCGAAAAGCAATGCCTGGCTCTGATATTCGCTATGAAGAAGCTGAGGCACTATCTGCTCACTCATCGGGTTATGCTGATCTCTAGAGTCGACCCGCTCAAATACTTAATGACCAAAGCAAGCCTAGCCGGTAGAATGTCAAGATGGGCCGTCATGCTACTTGAGTTTGACATAGTTTATACTCCTCAGAAAGCAGTAAAAGGGAAAGCTCTTGCAGACTTCCTCGACGCTCATCCTATACCAGAAGGGTCGCCGCTAAATTGTGAGTTACCCGACGAACAAGTGCTGCACCTCGAGGAAGATGAGCCATGTTGGGAGCTCTACTTCGATGGAGCCTTATCAATAAGGACCTCCAGCAAATCAAGCATCCCAGAGATAAAAGCAGGGATAGGATTGGTGTTCATCACGCCATCAATGGGAACCCTACGGCCTTCTTTCGCTCTCACCGAGCCTCAAACAAACAATGAAGCTGAGTATGAAGCTCTGATAGCTAGTCTG
Organism: Agapanthus africanus; assembly: GCA_030015575.1. Classification (NCBI taxonomy): domain Eukaryota; kingdom Viridiplantae; phylum Streptophyta; class Magnoliopsida; order Asparagales; family Amaryllidaceae; genus Agapanthus; species Agapanthus africanus. Next base: position 92,776,532 of record JASDDO010000024.1, on the reverse strand, counting down.
GAGCTCGCCATAGAAATGGAAATCCTTCGGCTACGGGCTTACGGTGACTCTCAGCTTGTCGTCAACCAAGTAAGCGGCGATTATAAGATATACAAACCCGAATTAGCTCGGTACAGAAGCCGAGTGGTGGAACTCATGAAACGGTTCACTCACATTGAACTGCTGAGAGTCCCTAGAGTGTTGAATGGAAAGGCTGACGTACTCGCTCGCTTAGCCAAGGAGCGGGCTGATCCTGACATGGACGAAATTCTGATCACTGTCAGGAGCCGACAAATTCTACCCCCAGTCTCTCTACGAGAAGAGGAAAGCGCAGAACAGAAGAGAAGTCCTGCCGAAAAAGCTTCGATCATCCAAGACGAGCCCGATTGGAGAGAACCCTTCATAGAGTACTTCCGATACGACAAGCTGCCCGAAGAAAAATCTGCGAGGATTCAGCTGAAGAAAAGTGCTCTCCGATACGTATTTGTAAATGACACGTTATACCGCAGGTCATATGACTAACCCTGGCTCAAGTGTCTGTCATTGGCCGAAGCCCAAAAGGTCATAAAAGAAGTTCACTCGGGCGTTTGCGGTGCTCACCAATCTGGCCCCAAGATGCGACTTCAGATCAAACGTCTTAGGTATTACTGGCCCACTATGATACGGAATTGCGGAGAGCATGCAAAGAAATGTAAGATCTGCCAAATCCATGGTGATTTCATTCACAAGCATCCCAATCCATTGCATCCTACGGTGGCGTCGTGGCCCTTCGAAGTCTGGGACGCCGACATTGTTGGCCCAATTGATCCTCCGTCATCTAAAGGCCACCGGTTCATATTGGCTGTAACCGACTACTTTTCCAGATGGGCTGAAGCTATCCCGCTAAAAGAAGTCAAGACAGAAGATATTCTGGCGTTCTTCCAGCATAATATTCTATACCGCTTCGGTACACCAAGAAGAATCATATCTGACAACGGGCCTTCTTTCAAGAGCTTCAAAGTCTCAAGGTTCGCTACTCAACATAAGATAGTCTGGAAATATTCCTCCATCTATAATCCAAGAGCCAACGGGCTAGCCGAAGCCTTCAATAAGACTCTATGCAAGCTCCTGAGGAAAAATGCTTCAGTCAACAAGCGAGACTGGAATCTCAAACTTCATGAGGCGTTGTGGGCATATCGAACCACGCACCATACTCCAACTCAGTCCACTCCATACACATTGCTCTTCGGAGTGGAGGCAGTCCTCCCCCTCAAAGTCAAAGTTCCAAGCTTGAGAATGGTCGTTCAGCACGAGTTGACGGAGGAGGAAAACGTGCTCTTTCGTCTTGAAGAGCTCGACGCGCTCGAAGAAAAGAGGCTCACGGTGCAGCAAAATATGGAGCTATACCGAGCCCAAATGTCACAGGCCTATAACAAGATGACCCGTCTCCGCGCTTTCAAGAAAGGAGAATTGGTGTTGGTCCTCAAAAGACCGATTATCCCCAATCGACATGCCAAGGGAAAATTCGAGCCAAACTGGGAAGGACCATACGTTATCGAGAAAGTGTTCGACGGAGGATCCTACCAACTAATAAGTGCCGAGGGGGAAAGGCCCCTGCCACCCATCAATGGCCGATATCTTAAGAAATACTATGTGTGAATGCTCCAAGTCTCAGGCGAATTGAGCACACCAGCCCTACGGTCTGGACTATACATCCTGCAAAACCGTATACAATCCACGAGCGTAAACGACCCCTATCTTTCCCATGTCCTGCCGGTGAGACTACGTTTAAAATCTCACCAGCGACCCCCCCAAAAAAAAGGTATGTCCACAAGCAAAACGGGCACATATGAAAACCCGAAAGGGCTCCGTGAGTAAAAACAGCAGGACTGCCGGCGAGTTTGTGAAAACCCGAAAAGGCGCACACTCGTAAAAAAAAGGAAGATAAAACACACTCGCAAAGTCCTCTCGACCTTGTGAGGAGAAAAACCCTGCGTGAGATCCTTACGACTCACAAAGGAGAAACACACTTAAGAAATCCTCATGATTCCTAAGGAGAACATACACCTGCGAGATCCTCTCGACTTATAGGGAGAAAATGCTTTTATGAGACCCTTACGGCTCATAAAATTGAAAAACCTTAGGTGATAGGGACCTAAACCTGTCTCCTAAGCCATCGTTCCCCAACGGGCAACGGCAAATGATGAGTCGCTCCTGGCATTTCGCTTCAGTGTTAGCGGTGCTGATGCCGACCAAAAACCCAAATCCCAAGTCCTCCCGAGGCAAATGATGAGTTGCTCCTGGCATTATTCCAGTGCAGCAATACTGATGCCAAACAAGATCCAAATTCCAACTCCCCAAACGGCGAATGATGAGTCGCTCCTGGTACCATATTCCAGTGCAGCGATGCAGACGCCAACCAAAATCCAATTTCTCAAAATTCTCCCAGCCCTACGGTTAGTCCCCAAATTGACTACCGTATACAATCTATGGGCTCAAATAATTCTCATCATACCCATACCCCACCGTAATCACCAGTCCAGCGGCCGATCTCCGCCCTTGGACTTATGCTCCATTTTGGAAGACCCACTCATGTGTCCTTACGATACATGAGGAGAACCAACTTACGGGATCCTCACGACTCGTAAGAAAAAATCTTCGTGGGAGCCTTACGACTCACAAAGGAAAAACACACTTGGGAGTCCCTACGACTCCTAAGGAGAAAGTGCACCTACGAGATCCTTTCGAATCGTAGGGAGAAAATGCTTTTATGGGACCCTTACGGCTCATAAAAATTGAAAATTCTTAGGTGATAGGGACCTAAACCTGTCTCTTAAGACATCACTTCCCAACAGGAAATGGCAAATGATGAATTGCTCCTGGCACATGCGCTTCAGTGTTAGCAACGCTGATGCCTACCCTAACCCCAAAATTCCAAACTCCAATCCATAGACCCCTAAGTCTTTAAACTGGGAACAGATGACCTCTAAGTCGTTAAACTGGGAACAGATGACCCCTAAGTCGTTAAACTGGGAACGAGGGAAATTTCCTCATGGAAAATGACGATTCGCTTCTGGTACCATATTCCAGTGTAGCGATGCTGATGCCAAACCAAAACCAAAATCCCCAAATCCACTCATGGCGGATGTTGATTCGCTCATGGTACCATATTCCTGTGTAGCAATGCTGATGTCAACCCAAATCACATCAAATCAGAAAAACAACCAATGACCTCCCGGGCAGAATCAAACTCCGCCTCGGAAACAAGTCAACTTCATCCCTGACACCGCAAGGAGTGGAGCAAGTCCAAATCCAGTACCGACCATCCCAGTCGGTAAAAGGGCAGAACCGACCGTCCAAGTCGTAAAAAGGGCAGCACCGACCGTCCATGACGCAAAAAGGGCAGAACCGACCGTCTACGTCGCAAAAAGGGCAGCACCGACCGTCCACGTCGCAAAAAGGGCAGCATCGACTGTCTAAGTCGCTAAAAGGGCAGCACCAACCGTCCAAGTCGCAAAAAGGGCAGCACCGACCGTCCACGTCGCAAAAATGGCAGAACCGACCGTCCACGTAGAAAAAAGGGCAGCACCGACCGTCCACATCGTAAAAAGGGAAGCACCGACCGTCCAAGTCGCTAAAAGGGCAGCACCGACCGTCCACGTCACAAAAAGGGCAGAATCGACCGTCCAAGTCGCTAAAAGGGCAGAACCGACCGTCCACGTCGCTAAAATGGCAGAACTGACCGTCCAAGTCGCTAAAAGGGCGGAACCGACCATCCACGTCGCTAAACTGGCGGAACCGACCGTCCACGTCGCTAAAATGGCAGAACCAACTGTCCACGTCGTTAAAATGGCAGAACCGACTGTCTAAGTCGCAAAAAAGGGCAGCACCGACCGTCCAAGTCGCAAAAAGGGCAGCAACGACCGTCCAAATCGCAAAAAGGGTAGCATCGACCGTCCACGTCGCAAAAAGGGCAACACAGACCGTCCACGTCGCAAAAAGGGCAGAATCGACCGTCCATGTCGTAAAAAGGGCAGTGACAGCTTCTCAAAAAGTGGGAACCAAATCAAATCGCCTCCAAGTAAAAGAAGATCCATCAACTTCATGCACACGGCCCACATATGTGGTGTGCATTTATTGATGGGGGGCAATTTATTGGGGTAAAAATTTACACCCCGGTTGACCGAGTCAAAATCAAGGTCAACCCCAAGCCAGGTGGGCCCAAGCCCAGGTCAAGTGGGCCAATGCTCGGGAGCGAGCCCGAACATGAAGTGGTCGGCCTTCCCCCATGCCAAAATAAAATTTTTGTAATAAATAATTTTGTTGTATTTCTTTTATTTTATGAATAAATGTAAGAAAATGGGCATAAAGCCAAATTTTTGTAAAGCCCATGGCTTATGTGCAAAAAGAAATGGCACATGAGCCATGGGATAGGCAAAATGCCATTTTGTGAACCCAAGAGGCTATGTGTAAAGTGTATAGCCTATAAAGGCAAGGATAATGAAAATATCCCAACAACTTTTTCTCTCTCCAAGAAAATCTAGATCTGAGATCTTTCTCCTTCCTCAAGGTTCTAAAACCTTCATCTTTCTTTTCGATTAAATCAAGAGTTTTACTCTTCCTTTTATAAAACTAAATAGTTTTTCACCGTAAAACCCACAAAGGGGAACTCAGATCTTCCATCAGATCTCAAAAAGAAGAGATTTTTAAAATCTCACACTTCTTGGTCTTCATGATCCGGCCAACAAAGGAAGAAGAAGGAGACCCATCTCCAGAAACCCAACCTTGGGTTGAACTAGGGCTCAAGAGGAGAAGCCATTCATCAGCTTCAAAACACCTTAGGAGTTTAACTCCACTCTAATTTCTCTTTTGGGAGTTTTTGGGGATAAAAGCCCTTTCTTCCCTCGCCGGCGTCCAAGCGCCCGAGCACCTTGAGCTCATGCGCCAAGCGCCTACATGGCGCGCTAGCGCTCGAGTGCTCAGCGCTCAAACGCCAAGCGCCCACGTACCGACACGTGGCGCGCTAGCGCTCAAGCGCCAAGCGCCCACGTGCCGACACGTGGCACGCTAGCGCTCGAGCGCTCAGCGCTCAAGCGCCCATATGGCGCGCTAGCGCTCGAGCGCCCAGCGCCCACGTGCCGAGACGTGGCGCGCTCGTGCTCGAGCGCCCAGCGCTCAAGCGCCCAGCGCCCACGTGTCGGATACGTAGTGCGCTAGCGCCTAAGCGCACAGCACCTAAGCGCACAGCGCTCAAGGCGCTGGGCCCACGCGTCCTTTGGGCGCTTTTTCCCTTTATATATATACATGTATATATATATATATGTATACATGTATATATATATGTATACATGATACCTGTAAAAACACTGCGTGGCTCCCGATATATCCAAACCCCTTCAAAACACGACACTGCACATTGAGTTCGCATGACCAGTTTAACCCGTTAATCGGTGGTTCCCTCTCTCCAAAGGCGAGGGGTAATTAACGGCAGCTTAGTCCGCGGCAGCCGGAGATTCGGATCCCCACGATCATTAAACCCCGGCCTACCCTAGGCAGGGAGAATTTGTAATGCGCTTGATAAGCTCGTGCATATTCCCATCTCAATGGGGTGACGAAAAACACCCTACAAGCATCTCATCATAAAAAGGGGGGAGAAGAACTTAACTCTCTTCATATCACAGATCTATAAAGACAAAGTCTTTCACAAAAACATAAGAGATTGTAATATCTCCTATTAATATAAGAACCTTATTCTTAAAGACAAGAGACAAAGTCTCTTATAAATGAGAACTTAATTCTCAGAGTGCAGAACTGATCAAAGCTGCCTAAAAAGAGCCTTAGCGCTCCAATTAAAAAGAAGCGCCTTAGCGCTCCAAGACAGGCGCACAACGCCACAGAGCCTTAGCGCTCCAATTTAAAGAAGCACATCAGCGCTCCATGTCTGGTGCACAGCGCCGCAGAGACTTAGCGCTCCAATTTAAAGAAGCGCTTTAGCGCTCCAAGTCTAGCGCTCAGCGCCCAGCGCTCCATGTGATATTTTAAAGGAAGAGCCCAGCGCTCCAAGCGCTATTTTAAAAGAAGAGCCCACCGCTCCAAGGTTGGTGCTCAGCGCCAAGCGCACCATGTGCTCCTCACGTGGGCACTATTTTATAAAGAAGCGCTCTGCACTCATTGACTGGCGCTCAGCGCCAATCGCGCCACGTGCTCCTCACGTGTGCGCTATCTCACAGGAAGCACCTTAGCACTCTAAGTCTGGCGCTCAGCGCCAAGTGCGTCACGTTCTCCTCACGTGGGCGCTGAGAGAACATAAACTGTTCTTTAAATAAAGCCCAGAGCCATAATGAGTGCTCAAAACTCAATAAAAGACAAAAAAAGGTTGTCAGAACCCAAACCAATGCTCAGCATTGTTAAATAAAAAAGGTCTGAGCCTAATTAAATGTTTCAACATTTTAACTGAGTGGGCCGAGCCCAAGTTTGCCACAGACCCCTAATTCAGATTAATTGAGCCCATATGCTCAAAAATATTTTTAACTGATCTTAGTCCAAAACCTGACTATGGATCTCCCAACCAATATTGGTTCAAGGGTACATCTCTTCACACCTCTGATATGTGTCGTTGTAATTCTTCAACGCCTTCAGAGAGGTGGCGGGTCCCAACAACCAGAAACCCAATGAACCGCAACGTTCTAAAACAACTATGGACCGTAATGTCCTTAAACTAACTACGGACCGCAACGTCCCTAAACTAAACTCTGTGGACTGTGAGGTCCTTAAACGCATGGACTATGATGTCCTTAAACTTATAGACCGCAACGTCCCTAAACTAAACCCCCATAGACTATGACGTCTTTAAACTATGGACTGTGATGTCCTTAAACTCCACGGACTATGATGTTCTTAAACTTATGGACCGCAATATCCCTAAACTAAAACAACAGAGCCCACATGCTCTTTTGTTGGATCTAAATGATCTCAAAACCCAGTTGAGTAGATCTTAGTCTAAAATTAGACTAACGTATCCTTAACAAACGTTTAAGTTGATCTTAGTCTCAAACGAGATTAACCTTAAACCCAACCCAAACCCAAATCTAAGAAAATACGAATTTGGACTAATCCACGCCCTACGGGCGACAACATAAATTAGTCTCCGTATACAATCCACGGGAAATTAAAAACAGAACAAACACACATGACACGAAGTGACCATTTGGAGAAGGAGAAAGTGGTTACCACGATGCGGTAGCGTAATTAACTGCAGGGGCTTGCGCCTGCAGGGAAGAGCGTCCCCACAATAAAAAAACACCTTACAATGAGGGGGAATCTGACGAAGTCTACTACATCGGCCGCATCTATCTAAACCTCCGATACACGGTACCATAAATCAACTTGGCATCTTCGGAGAGGTGGACAGATAAAACCAAATAGCATCTGCCTCCAAATTCAGTCAAGACAACCTACGCGGTTTCGTCTCTGTTTTCGGCGATGAACAGATTCTGGCATGTCCAGTGGGACCTTTTCCTCTTTCCACTCCACACTTCGTGTGTCGTGTTTCACGAATGAATCGCGGTTTGCTATGGTTGCCCTTGTATTCGAGGTACTAAGATTTGTTGTCTTGCTCCATGCAGAAAACAGAAGATCGAAGGCTTTCAACTGCACCAAGTGCGACAATTGCAACAACTCCCACTCCGTCCTTGCTGGAGGAGTGACCTATAGGCCTCAAGCGGCCTCCGTCTTCACGATGCCAGTGGAACAGGTGATGCAAGCCACCACTAGGATGTTCTTCGGGACCATGCTCCCACCAATGAGCTTCAACGCCCCCACTGCCATCGCAAGAAGCTCCGAAGAAGTCGGTCTTTGACCGGCTTACAACTACTGTGACCCCTCTCAACGGGTCGCCCAAATCCAATGTCTCAGTCTTTAACAGACTATGCCAAACCTCCAATGGGCCCGTGAAGAAGCCCGCAATACCTGGAGGGGTTCTCCCAAAATGGATAGCCATCCCTGTTCCAACAAACGAAGTCATCGGAGAGACTTCTCCTGCTAAGGGATCGGTCTTCGCCAGACTGTCCGCTCTAACTCCCAGTTCAAGTGAGATCACCAAAGTTGCTTCCCCTGCCCAAGGGTCAATCTTCGACAGGTTGGGCGCTTCTTCTCAGCAGACGTCGGTCTTCAAGAGGCTGGCACCGGTAGCAACCCTTCACCAGAGTAGGGGGCATGATGAAGCCACCTCCATAGCTGAGCCAATACCGTCTGCAAGACATGATCGACGTCGCCACTGGCGCCGAGTGAGGAAAGCTGGGGGCAGTTCCCCCTCTGGATTGACTCCAACAGCTCCGATGGTGGAAATTGATGTTGTTGTTCTAACTGGGAACAACTTTGAACCACTTAGGAGAGTGCGCAAAAACTCTCCAATTGTTGTATTGAAAAGATCTCCTCTACCTATGGAGAACGTTACAAAGGTGAAGCCAGAGCAGCCCCCTTAGCGACTGTCCTCTAAAATTCATAAGGTCTGGCAACAGGTCTAAAACTTGGTGATCAACCAAGACTACTCCCGCCGACCGAAGAAGATGAAAGTTCGGCAAGAGAAGGACCACCCTGTCATACCAAAGAAGGTGCCGTCCACTTGGGTGCCCGCTGCAACTGCCCCCTCAACTTCGACCGCCCACAAAAGGAGAAGGTCGGAGAAAATCCCCGTGTCTGCGACGAATCTCAAGGGAACTGAACCTAAACGCCTCAAGTCTGGGGGCATGGTGGTGCACACTGTTTATATGGCATCTGGGAAAGAGGATAGCCGTATCTCCACGGGCCATCGACCACTCACCCGATCAGTGACAAAGGCTCAGGAGGAACAACAGCAAAAGCTCCAGAAGATGCTGACATCCATGGCCGCACTCACTTGGCCAAAAGCAAGCCTGGAGACATCGTCAGAGCAGCGCTAAGAACAGGAAACCGATGCTGAATTCTTCCGAAGAATGCTCGAGAGGAAAGATAAAGAGGCCGCGGAACAAGCGGCCAACATAAAACAAGTGGCGCTTTTATTCCAAGATATAGTCGGGATGATGATACAGCCGGATCCTCCAGCTGAAGACCCCCCGATTATCCTTGAAGACGACAGAGGGGATACGTCAAACCCTCTTCCTGCTTGTTCAACAGCCAAAGAGGAGACGATCTCGAAAGCCACCCTTGACGACTATATAGCTCAACAGATACGAGCTCATCAGGCGAGCGAAGCGGCTGGCCAAATCGTCAAGACTGGACGACCCTATCCGGGTTGGTATGACCAAATAAAGTATCCACCAGGATATACGATCCCTAAGTTCCACGTATACAAGGGAACAGGCAATCCCCATCAACATGTCGCTCAGTTCAGGGCTCTATGCGGCAACACTAGAAGTGACGATAAGCTACTACTTCGCCAATTCGTTAGCAGCTTGTCGGAGACAACATTCGAGTGGTATTCCGAGCTCCCGAATGACTCTGTTAAGACATTTGAAGAAATGGAGCTACTGTTTACACAAAGATTCGCAAGCGCTAGTGAGCGCACCCCGATCACCGCACTAATTAACGCCAGGGTGAAGCCAGGCGAAACATGGGTTCAGTACGCGATACGGTGGCGGAACCTATGGTCGAAGTGCGAACAGCGCATAGAAGAGGCTCCTGCAGTAGGGATGTTCGTGGGTACCCTCGATCCACAGGCGACCATATCCCAGTTCATGATGTTTTTCAAGCCGACTACCTTCCAGGCCCTGATTGACAAGCTGGCCTAAATAGATCAGATGGGCCATAGACCGTCTTCTTCAAAAATGGAGCCTCGAAACGAAAAGGGGAAAGGGAAAGCGACCTTCATCGCCAATGCTCAGCAGTAGCCCAGTGGTCCAGAATCAGTCGATCGCCAAAACGAGAGACAGTGATTCTTCAATGAGAAGCTGAAACGCTCTTATTCGTTTCCTCAGGACAAAACGAGGAGACTATTCGAACCGGCGGTGCATAACAGGCTCATCAATCTGCCAGATCCAAGACGTCCAATGCAGCTAGGCGACGCCAACAATCCTAATTACTGCCCCAACCACTGAGCAGTAAGCCATCCAATCGAAGATTGCTTCGTCTTCAAAGGCTGGATTGAGGACCAATACCAACAAGGCAAATTCGCGCTGTCTGAGAATTGGAAGGTGAGCCCGCCCCAGCCACACGCTCCTAAAAAGGTGGACGCGCCAGGGGAATCGTGCTCTTTTATAGAAGAAGCTCCATGGGAGGTCGTTCTTTCAGCCAAAACTAAAAGAATGTTGAAAGATTTCCAAGCATGTCCAGCGATTAGGTGGAAGAGCCCGCTAGAGCCCGAGATTATTAAGGGGATGCTGAAGCCGCGCCCAATGCTGAAAGTTGGTGAAGGTGGGCAAAACATTCAAGCCAAGCCTCCAAAATCTTTAAAGAAAAAGAAGAAGGCCAAGAGGCCCGTCCAACCCGAAGACAGCCGTACAGGTCTGCAGAAATACATCGATGCACTGGAAGAACCCCAATCACGTTGGATGAATTCTTTAAGCATGTTCTTGAGAATGAAGCCGATGATGCTGATGAAGGAGACAATTCTTTAGAAGAGCCCGAGGATTATGTGGCAAGCTGCCATATGATCACTCATTCATTGCTAAATGAAAAAGAAGCTCCTGATGCAGGGAAACTAGGGGCAGATCCAGAACCGGAATCAAAATCTCTGGAGCCATCGGACGAATTGATTGACAGGCTGCTGAGCGAAGCTCTTCAGAAAAGCAATTCTGATCGAGAGCGTGAAACGGCCATATATGAAAGGCCAAGTTTCAGCGTCATGTTGAAGAAGCTCCGGTATTGAGAAGCCATAGAGTACCCCAACCGGATAGAAACACTTCTGCCACCAGCAAAAGCAGGTTTAAGACAAGAAAGCTGTTCGCTAAAGCCCTATCGATGGGGATGAAGTTGCCACCATTCAAAGAAGACACTTCAGAAAATATGTTCCCCGACGAACTAGATGCACATCCAAACTACTGCTTATACCATCGGAGGATTACACACCCTACCGAGGAATGCATGGCCTTTAAAAATTGGTGGCGGGGATACGTTGCTTGTCGACAACATTTCAAGCGAATGAAGCGCAAAACTCGTCGAGAGCAAAGAAGCACGATTGATGAGCATAAAAGAACTGCCGGCAACTGTCACATGGTTGATAGCAAGGGATCGCAAGTTCTTACCTTCGGGAGCGATTCTGATGAAGAAATAGCCAGCAGCCCTCTCTTCAAGGAATCCATCTCCGAAGCAGAAGAGATGAAGACCTGCAAGAACATTCAGCTGCGCAGTCGCACGTTACTCGAAAATAATCTCGGACCCACAAACGAGGGATCGAACAAAAAAGATAAGGGGAAATTAAAAGTCCCTGAAGATATCTCCCTCAATGACCGAGTCGTCGAAGAGCTGGCAGCCCAGGACCCGCTTAAGAAAAACAAGGTGGATTACAACGTTCTGGCACACCTGAGGAAGATACCCTCGCAACTGAGCATTCTCGATGCCCTTCTGCTGTCTAAAGAAGCGAGAGATTCTCTGATCAAGGCACTACAAGAGCCTGAGAAGTTCCAAGCTTTCCTTACCGAAGAAAAGATGAAGGACGAGATGGAAGAGGTGCACACGGCTGATATCACTTTCGGCGATGAAGATCTCCTCCTCGGAACGTGCGAGCACAACCGTCCCTTGTATGTAATCGGATACTACCATGACATCAAGATAGGGAAGATCCTAGTTGACAACGGGTCTTCTGTCAACCTCCTAAATGTGAGGGTGTTAAAAGAAATCTGCATGAGCGTCCAGCACCACGCTCAGGATAAAATCACCATCTCCGGGTTCGACTCCCAGTCATCACGGACGCTCGGGTCTATGATACTGACGTTACGCTTTGGGCTGCTCGTCACTGACATCAAGTTCCACATCATTGACGCCAAGACTTGCTACAACGCTTTGCTCGGCAGGCCTTGGTTACACGAGTATAACATCATCCCTTCTACACAACATCTGTGTATGAAGTACTTCAAAGACGGGCTTGAATACGCAGTGACAGGGGAACTGAATCCATTCTCCATGAATGAAGTCCGAAAGTATGAAGATGCAAAGTATTTCTTACCGCTATCACCACTATTCCGGTCTTTGGGAGCGATACCGAGTAGGAGGAAGAGATAGTCTATTCGGGTCCGCTCCAATTTAACAAGCCCGGACCGTCTACCCCTATGTTGATCTTTGGCAGCGACTTTGAAGATGAAGTCAATGCAGTATTTTCTGTTCGGCCATCAATACAAGCCCTCACTGGCGATGAACGGAGTTTACAAATCGTCATGGTTCCCTAAAAGCATTATAAAGAGCTCGACACACTTGATACCTATAGTGTGCAAGAACTGCAGATGTTCAACGTCCCTCCCAGGCGAAAAGATGAAAAGGCGATCCTCTTCTACCGATCCGCGGAAACCAAAGTGGAAAAAGAAATCTCGCATGGTACCAATTCTCCACTTGACAGGCTCCAGCCCATCCGTCTGCCCAGATACTACACAGAAGGATTAAAAAGGTTGTTGAGGCGCCAAGGCGTACCTTTTAAACAGACCGCGCAACAGACCAATTCTACAACAGGATTTGGAACGTCCCTGGAACTCAGCGAAAATTGCCCACCGGGAAAATAGAAACGATCAGGCTTGGATATGTCCAGTCCAAGAAACAGGAGCAGTTCCATGGCTGCCATGTTATAAAGGACCTGGATGAAAAAGAGAACGCCCTTTTAAAAGACGCTGATGTTGAACCAGAACGCGGTCCTACTATAAAAATGTCGAGTCTGTCATTTGAAGAACAGATGGACAAGCTAATACGGGAAGCGAGTCAAAAGGTTCGGAACGGCTACAGTCGCGAAATGGCCATTTACGAGAAAGCCAAGACGCAACGCCTCCTTCAGCAGGCTATGGAGAATGACGATGCCCTTCGTCGCCAGCCCGTCATATGAAAGACCCGACGCGGAGGCAAAAACAAACTAAAGAACAGAAAAAAAGTTCGACGGTGGAAAAGCGGGTCCAAGAAGCCACGCGATCGAGAATTGGGCAGCAGGGATCCGTCTCTTATAAAAAAGATGGGTCGAGCATATTCTTTTCCCCAAGACAAGACAAGGAAGATGTTCGATCTTATCATGAAACATCAAATGATTACGCTCCCGGAGTCCAAACACCCCGAACAAGCAGACGAGGTCTCTCAACCGGATTATTGCTCCTATCACCGAGCGATAGGACATCCTCTCGAAAACTGCTTCACATTCAAAAACTGGGTAGAAAACCACTATCAGCAGGGCAGGTTCGCTCTATCCAGCAGTTGGAGGGTAACCCCACCACAAAAGAATGTACCGAAAGCCACGTATATGGCAAGAGTAGAACCGGATCAGCATCGGTCTTGGAAACAATCTCGTACATGCCACGTGATAACGCTGTCAGAAGAAGGAGTGCCCGAGGACATGGATGACCTCTCCTGATGCTTCGAAAATAAGGATGAAGATGAGTTGATCTTAGAATTTCCACCGGCGCCAAAAGAGCTGGAAGATAGGATACATACTACTGCAGATAACCTCAGAAAAATCGACTTGGGGACGGCAAACAACCCACGGCCAACGTTCGTCAGTGAGCTTTTGTCTGAAGAAAAGGTAGCTATGCTCAAAGACATGCTCATGCAGTATAAAGACCGTTTCACATGGAACTACTCCAAAATGCCGGGACTAGATCCAGAAATAGACCTGCACAAATTGACGATATCTTCGGACGTCAAGCCGATCCAACAAGCACCGAGAAGAACGCGGCTCTTGCTTGAAATGAGCATCAATGCCGAGTTCAAGAAGCTAATCGACTCCGGCTTCATCCAAGAAGTTCAGTACCCCGACTGGATTGCCAACATTGTCCCGGTAATGAAGAAAAATGGGACGGTGCGCATCTGCATAGACTTTCGGGACCTTAACAAAGCCTTTTCGAAAGACGATTTTCCTGTACCAGTTACCGAGTTGATGATAGACAACACGTCCACTCACGAAGTCTTCTCCTTCATGGATGGCTCGTCAGGGTACAATCAAATAAAGATGCATCCCGAGGACCAGAAGCATACCGCTCTCCGGACTCCTCTGGGCATATTCTGCGACAAAGTGATGCCTTTCGGTCTGAAGAACGCAGGTGCCACCTATCAGAGGGCCATGACGAAGATTTTCGAAGACTTCATACATGAAATCGTCGAATGATATATCGACGACCTCGTGGTTAAAAGCAAATCGTACGAGGAACATTGGGAGCATATGAAGATCGTGTTTCAACGTCTTCGGAAATACAACTTGAAGATGAACCCCCTCAAATGCGCGTTCGGAGTTTCCTCGGGCAAATTCCTAGGATTCATCATACAACATCGGGGCATCGTGATAAACCCATCAAAGATCAAGGCGATCATGGAAATGCCCCCGCTAAGAACTCTCAAGCAATTGGTATCTCTTCAAGGAAAGCTCGCATATATCCGACGGTTCATAGCCAATCTCTCCGGCAAGTGCCGCCCTTACAGTCATCTAATGAAGAAGGGGACTCCGTTCATCTGGGATCGCAAATGCCAAAGCGCACTGGACGAAATCAAGAAATACCTGCAGAATCCGCCGGTGTTGACCGCTCCGGTCAAGGCAAAACCCCTCATTCTGTACACAACAGCCCTCGAAGGTACTTTGGGCGCGTTATGGGCACAAGAGAACGACCAAGGGAAAGAGAGAGACCTTTACTATTTGAGTCAAGTTCTCCTGGGGGCTGAAAACAACTACTCCCCCATTGAAAAACACCGCCTGGCGTTAATCTTCGCGATAACGAAGTTTTGGCACTATGCATTTGTAACATTTTAGAAATCGTTATGCGAATTTGTCCGTTTTAGGGTAAATTTGTCGGTATTTTCCGTTTTAACCCGACTGTGAACGAACGACCATATAGACTTGCCAGCACATAGTTAGGCTAAAATAAAGCTAGTGCGCAAGCTTTGGGGGTATATGGGACGTTTTGGTTCAATTTGAATTTTTCCCAATTTTAATGTTATTTTAATGCGGTATTCATATTTTGGGAAATTTCCCTTTAACGGTCTTTTCTTCAATTTTTTCTTGTGTAACCAAACCCACATGTATCTAGATATTTGTGTGGAGGTTAGGTTTATTAGATTAAAGAAAAAAAGAAAAGAAAAGATGCATGCATGTGTATTATTGTGTATGTGAATGCATTTAATGGCTTTAAATGATGGTAATTGCTAGGAAACCCTCACCAAAACTCTCTCTTCCTCCCCTTGGCCGAGATTCCTTCTCCCTCTTCTGCCCTTGAGCTCTTCTCTCTCATTTTTCTTCAATCTTAACTCAAAAATTCCATATATATCATAAAATATGCACAAAGTCTTGTTTTTGCCTTCTTGGATCACTTGGAGCTAGGGAAAGCTTGAATCTTGTGAGCAAGATTGTTAGGTATAACCCCTATACTGTTAAATTAGAGTTTTTATGTTGTTTTGTTCGTTGGTTATAGCGTAGAACGTTGTTTATATCGATTAGTGCGATATCGGGTTTTTAGTGTCTTTTTAGAGACTTTATACCTGCTGTGACCTGGTGATTTTAGTGTTTGACCAAACAAAATTTTAGAGATGTACTAGTGAACCTGAGACACCACCTGAGTGACGGGGACCACCTCACCGGCCGGGGCCGGCGACCCCTAAGGCGCGATCCGACGACGCCGGCTAGGTAGAAGAGGGATGGGGTGGGTCTTCTGTGGGTAGTTGTCTGCTGTTGGCTAGAGGTGTTTGGTACTGTTTACTTTTTTAGTAAATTCAGTATGCAAAATCTGGGATCGATTATCTATAATCTTGTGTTTTAAGTCCGCGTGATACGTATTGCGACACGAGTCGTGAGCTTGTGTTGCTGCTGTACTCAGTTAGGTTTTGAGGTATCGTTGCGCACGTTAGCCTCTAGACGTACACTTGCAAGTTAGTTTAGTGTTGGTGCGTTATTTAATACGTAGTTTTAAATTATATTGATCGATTCTGAGATGTTCGCATTATTTTTTGTGTTTGTGAAATTATAGCGTCGCAAGCGGGGACTTCAGACGCTGCGAACAAGGGGAAGCAGGTGGTCGGATTTTCATAGCTGGAGACCATTTGTGAGTAGATTTAATATCTACGGGGAAATCGCCCGTATGGCGCTAAGCATCGGGGCTAGATATGATATGATATTAGCCGTATGTTTATGTGCTTATATAAAGATATTGCATAATTCACATTGCATATAGTTACTTGTGTCTTATACTGTATATATTGTACACTGCACTATTATTGACAGTCCATGTTGCACGAGCACCAATGATATGCTACACACACTGTCGATAATTGCCATGATACGCACAACACAAATGCTCATTGATATACCATGCTATTAGTTAGCGACATTGAAACAGTTATACTTGTACGATAGCTCATATGACATATAGCATACCTGTGTACCTACATGCCTATACATATGCCATACCATATTTACATGCTCGCACATATACTTTACTATTGTTACACGATCAGTTTTATAACATATGTATCGGTGGAATGGGACGCTGTATATATATGTGCTTTGGATTTGGATTTTGGGAACCGCGAGATATATTTAATGACTGGATGCATTAAATAGCGGACTTTTCCCGTGATATGCTCATATTGATGTTTTATGTTGCATATGCTATTTCATATGGATTTACGCATTTGAGATATGTTTTCATGCGATATTGGAATTTCAAGTGTCGATGTTAGGCACTTATATTCCGAGAGATATATGGATTTTGACAGACCGATACATGGAACACAAGTGTCGAGATGGGATACTTGGGTTTCGAGGAACGTATGGATATCAGAAAGACCGATACGTGGAATACAAGTGTCGAAGTAGGATACTTGGGTTTCGAGGAACGTATGGATACGAGTATTTACGTGTCGATGTTAGGCACTGGTTTTCATGATGTTTTAGAGTGTCGATGTTGGACACTCAGGTTCTATGAGACGTACAAGATTTGAGGGCCGAACTGAGAATTTTGGGATTTGGGGTGTTGTTTGAGATACACTGTGTTTTCCATGCTTATGATTTGTGCATGAGATTATTTACTATCCCGCACTCAGTATTCAGTTGATATGCATTGATTCAAGTAGATATAGTACCCTGTTGGTGTACCTTGATCATGATAGTTGCATATTCATATTGTCATACTCATGCTACCAGTTTACATGTTAGTGATTATTGTTGTTAGTGCATACTTGCGATTTCAGTATGATGTTATTTCCTATTCACGAGTTGGCAACTCACCCCCGTTGTGCCACAGTGTTTTGCAGGACTTACCCTTAGAATAGTCGCGGCAGGGTGTCTTATCATCACTATTTTTGCGGATACCGCTACGTTAGGCAGTGTGGCCTTTGCTTTTAGGTGGGTTTGCGGTTATCTGTCTGTATATTGTATATCTTTTCGTTGGATCTAGTATTCTCCATCTACCACTGTTTGTATATGTCTTAGAGACGACTTATGAGGACTCTGTGTTGTATATTTTGGGTGACTTTGGGTGCCGTGCTCGTGGGAGCCAGTTATGTTGGAAAGTTTTACCTCTTTATGCAGTTTCTTTGATATTTCTTCGCTTCGGCGTCGTATACTTGTTGTGGTGATTGTCTTCGCCGTTGGGCGTGATTTTGCTCCCGATTGGGATGCTTTATATATTATATGTGTTGTACCCGTTTTCGGGGCTAGTTTGTACAAAGGAGGTGATGCCGAAATTTTCAAGAAAGAAAACTAGAGTTAGAGATTTTACATGTGATTTTCAAAATGTTTTAAACTATGTTTTCTCCGTTGATCCAGTTTTGGGTGGTTTAGATTTCTGGGTTTTCGGCTTATTTGAGTTGTGTACGCCTGTTGACGTCACGTAGTTTAAGTGCCGGTTACGGGCCAAACTTGGGTCGTAACTAAGTTGGTATCAGAGCGTTAGGTTTTACCTTTCGGAGTATAGGATGACCTT
Organism: Agapanthus africanus; assembly: GCA_030015575.1. Taxonomy (NCBI): domain Eukaryota; kingdom Viridiplantae; phylum Streptophyta; class Magnoliopsida; order Asparagales; family Amaryllidaceae; genus Agapanthus; species Agapanthus africanus. The sequence goes on along the minus strand of JASDDO010000024.1, from coordinate 92,758,506 downwards.
GGTATGATGGAGTAGGTAGCATAAGCAGAGTGACGTAGCGTGTGTATGTTCCGCGGCATACTTATGACACGGTACTCCGCCTAAGCGACCTTAGGACTTATTGATTGATATTCTTCTGTGATGATATACATCCTTGTGATTCGATTTCCGTTTCCTTATCGAATCTTGTTTCAATTTCCAGCCCATATGCCGCCGAAGACTACGAGGGCACAGAGAGCGGCCGCGAGGGCCGAGGTCAGAGTGGTCTCGTCTGAGGCGAGGACTGACCAGGGTGGTACGCCTGTTGTACCAGAGCATATTGCTATGATTGGGGCTGGTATGCAGGATCTGTGCCAGATAGTGGGGACTTTGGTAGAGACCATCCGAGCGCAGGGGCAGGCAGTTGCTCCACCCGCAGCAGGGACTACGATGGTACCTACTATTCCGGTAGTCGCAGTTGCAGCTCCGAAGGTTATTACTGTGTCGCTGACAGATTTTATGAAGCTGAGGCCTCCGGTGTTTACGGACACAGATGTTACTGAGGATCCGCAGTCGTTCATCAACCGGATGGCCAGTATTTGTCGTTCACTCCGATGTTCCGATGAGAGATGGGTGGAGTTTGCCAGTTTTCGTCTGGAGGGTCTGGCCCAGAAGTTGTGTGAGTCGTTGGAGAGGGGCAGAGCCGCGGGTCTTGCTCCTATGACCTGGGCTGAGTTTGTGACATCGTTTCTTGCCCGTTTTCATCCACCGAGCATCAGGGATGCGCGAGCACGTAGATTTGAGTCGTTGCGCCAGACTCCGGGGATGACGGTGTCAGAGTATGATGTACTGTTTACCGAGCTGTCGGTGTATGCTCCGTACTTGGTGGCGACAGAGGAGATGAGGGTGAAGAGGTTTGTTCGAGGTCTGCTTACCCAGTTGTTCCTAGCCATCAGCATTCAGCATTGCGACATATATGCGGCAGCGGTAGATGTAGCCCTATTGGTTGAGGAGCGTCTTTCTGAGTCGTCAGTTGCTCCGGAACCGAAGAGGGTTCATACTGGTGATCCGGCAGAGAGGCGGGCGTTTAGACGTCGTGACAGATAGTGGAGGTTCGGGATGAGGTCGGCTTTTTAGCTCTTACCGTCAGGAGGGTCGGCAGTTTTTATCTGGATGTTACCGGTGCGGGAGTATGGGTCATCGGGTTCGAGATTGTGCTGATCCACGTGTGAGCGAGGCAGCTGTACCGCAAGTTACCTTACCACCTTCTCCACCTCAGAGGGCGTTGCCCCTTATGCCTGTTGTTGTTCCGCGTCAGACTCTTGTGCAGAGAGGTCGGGGTCACGGTGGTTTTGTACCGAGAGGGCGGGGTGGTAGAGGCGGAGGTCAGCCAGTTGCCGGTAGAGGGCAGGCTCGGGTGTTTTCCTTGACTCACCAGGACGCTCAGGCGTCCAATACTGTGGTTTCAGTTACCCTTTCTGTATGTTCTTATGATGCACATGTTCTTTTTGATCTGGGATCTACGCATTCGTATGTTTCTACACACTTCGTGCCGAGGTTAGGCCGAGAGTCTTGTTGGCTAGATCAGCCGTTGGTCGTGGCTACTCCTGTGGGAGAGTCGTTTGTTGCACGACACGTTTTCCGGTCGTGTGCTGTCCGTTTAGGGGACAGAGTTTTTCCCATCGACTTGATCCTTCTTGAGATGTTGGACTTCGACGTTCTGCTGGGCATGGACTGGTTAGCTACTTGCTACGCGTCCGTGGACTGCCGTGAGAAAAGACAGTTAGGTTTTGTTTTCCCGGTGCGTCTGTGTTTGTTGTGTAGGGGGACCGTGGTGCCGCCCCTTACAGTTTGATTTCTGTTCTGTGCGCTAGTCGGCTTTTGAGGAGGGGATGTCGAGGATTCTTGGATTTCATTCATGATACTGGCTCCATAGTGGAGTCGTTGGACCAGGTTTCTACCGTGCGAGAGTTTCCCGATGTCTTTCGCGATGAGTTACCTGGATTGCCGCCAGAGCGCGATATTGAGTTCTGCATTGATCTGATTTCTGGCACGGAGCCTATTTCTATACCGTCATATCTGATGGCTCCGGCGGAGCTTAGAGAGCTTAAAGATCAATTGCAAGAGTTACTTGATTTGGGACTTGTGCGTCCGAGTGTGTCGCCGTGGGGATATCCTGTTCTGTTCGTCAAGAAGAAGGACGGCAGTTTGAGGCTATGTGTGGATTATCGTCAGTTGAACCGAGTTACGGTGCGGAACAGGTATCCTTTACCCCGCATTAACGATTTATTTGATCAGCTCCAGGGTGCGAAACATTTTTCAAAGTTTGATTTACGCTCGGGATATCATCTCTGAAGACTGCTTTTCGTACGCGCTATGGGCACTATGAGTTTTTGGTGATGTCGTTCGGACTCACCAATGCGCCAGCAGCGTTCATGGATCTGATGAACCGGATTTTCAAGTCGTTCCTGGACCAGTTTATTATAGTGTTTATTGATGACATACTGGTCTACTCTAGGAGTCGTGGGAGCATGAGCAGCATTTGAGGATTACCTTGCAGATATTGAGAGAGCACCAGCTGTATGCTAAATTCTCCAAGTGCGCATTTTGGCTTGATAGATGATTGGTAGAGTTTTTGCATGCTTAGTTAATTACCGCAATCAAGACGGTTTCGCTTGTAGCTAGCCGGTTGAGTACGGGTCGTCCGCATGGAGATGGGAATCTTTTTCTATGTGCTTTAACGAGTTAAGTCCAAATGTCCAGGTTTGATTTGAGATTAACTATGTGTTAAAATGTTATATAAAGAGAGCTTGTTAAGGTTAGGATTAGGTTAGTTTGAGTTAGGAGTCGCTCACTTCTTTCGTTTCCACTCTTAATATCGGTGTTACGGTAATCGGCAACAACGGGGATTAGCACGACTAGGAAGGAACTTACGAGTATAAGCTAGGCTTTCCAACGCTTAAGTTCTTCCTTTTGGTGCTTGTCCGTCCGTTCTTGGCTCTTAGCCTTAACCTCCGGTTAATTCAACCACAACCGGTCTCACTAAGGAATCACCGCTATCATGTAGGAACCTCCTACGTAGGGAGCATATTGTGGTTCAATTAACGGGAGTCCGAATTAAGATGTTGGGCAAGAAAAGAGTGAGAGAGATTTCCTTCTCTCAAACTTTCCTTATCCTACCCTAACAAGTGAGAAAACTACTCACCCATTACAAGAAAAAGGAAAATAAAACAAAAGGAGGAAGATAGAAAGAAAGAGATTAGAAGATTATAACTAGCTATTTGAGACCTCACTTTGGCAAGGATCAAGCTTAAGCATCATTGTTGTTAAGGATAAAGAAAAAGAGAACAAGAAAGAAACAAACAACAAATAACAACAACTAGATTACCAAATGAAAAATACAAGCAATTATAATTAACAATCATAACAAGACAAGCATGATAACAAAAAGAACTCTTTTAATCATCACTTCACTCATGAAACCTCACTACAAGATTTTAATGGGGAAAAGATGAAAAGAGGAAGAAGACTACAAAATATATCCAAGAATTTTTTCACAAGAATAAGCACCTTTGGCTTGGCAATGTTTTGGGCTATTTATAGGCAGGAAACTGGAAACCTAGGGCAACAATCTGCCTCCATATAAAATTACCAAACTGCCCCTAAAATTGTTCAACTGACAAGCCAGTATGGCCGCGGTTCCGCGGCCTAAGCATGCTTATGCCGCGGTTCCGCTGCCATTATGGGGAGTTGGGCCTTCAAGTTTTGTCGTATTCCCTGGTTTGTTGTTATCTTCAGTTTGGTGTATGTGGTTTCTCAGAATCTTTTCACATTTCTTCCAGAATTTTAGTAGATCAAAAGATGATTTGATGCGGATCTTTTGTCATGATTTCCTTGAACTCCGCGTAGATATGTTGGATCTTGTGCTGATATTGAGCTTTGTGCATGAAAATGACATTGATTTGCCATTTTGTCCCTTAAACTGGTGTGCGAAAACATACGGATAGAGAGCGGAGATCCGTGTTTTATCTGTGGTTGGCAGTAATCCGGAATTTGTCGTGTTTTTCCATGAATTTCACTGTTTAGAGCTGAGAACCTGTATCCTGCAATTAACTAGCAAACACGGCTCAAGAGTACCTACTGATAAGCAATGTGATAAAAATTGGGCGGTATAAAAATGCAAAAATCTGATATGAACAAATACCCCCAAACTTATCATTTGCTCGTCCCGAGCAAAGCTAATTTATTCACAAAGAATTCCTAACTACACTTTCGCAGGGAACGTGATTGCACTGAGCATGCGCAACAAGCCGTTTAAACCTCTAGGTGTCCTTAGTAGGTGGAGTGTTTTCTCCTAAGTGTTTTCAGCGGATACTACGCACAAAATCCGGTCAAGCTAGTTTTGTAAAATAACTATGATCCAAACCCAAGGGTTTTGTTTTAGAAAATAACAATTCTATTATCCTAAGTCTAGACTATCGAACCTTTATTTTTCACACCTCGCTTCTTATTTAACTTAAGATTTTATATGTCTTTACGTGCAGTGCAAATAGTGTCGTTAAGTTCCAAAAGGATCGGTTAAAGTCATCATGTCACACAATAAAGCCCAGATAAAAATTTTAAAAGGATCACATAAGTTTTATAAAGAGTTAAGCATTTTTCAAGTTTCATTTTCCAGTAAGATTTCAACTTCAGAATTTCTATCTTCCTTAACAGGAAACTATGTCTTATTTCTCACTCCACCTTTTTCTTGTTTTCATTTCATACACACCTCTGTGAACGTGCAATAGTCTTTATCATAGAATAGAACCCTCATATCTCCGCTAGAAATATTTTTTTTATAAAAACCTGTCTTTTGTCAAGATTATTCTCACACAAAGAACCGTTAGGAATTTTAACTCGGAGAGAACACTTGCTTGACTTTGTTTTAATCTGGACTTTCTAGGCTTCTTAACGAGCTTTGGGCCAATGCACCCAAACCAGTTGGCTTTAGGGCATTAGGTGTAGAAACACCCCAGCGGACTTAATTACTTAAGTTACTTAGGTCCAAAAACAAAAGACAATTTAGCGTGAAAATCATAATGATTCAATACGAACGGAGATATAACCGGCAATTCAGTTATTTTTTTGGATAAAAGACGTGTTTAGTGGGTTAGGTGTGTAATCATTCCAATCAAGTTCCAGATGGGTTATTTTTCAGAATTAGTTCCAATTAAGGCATCAATAACATTCCTTCATATTCACTTCGCTTCATAAACTATTCTTGATATTACTTATTTCAGAACAAATCTATTTGATCCTCAGAAAATCATTTATCCATTTAAAAGTTTTTAGACATAATAGACTTGTCATCTAATTTCCAAAACTCACGACACGTGTAGTGTGATGTAAAGACGTATATCAGCTATAGTTAACTTCAAAGGAGAGTTATCTTTCAGGTTTTCAAAATCTAAAAATAAGATTTAGTTATTTTTATCTTATCAAACAAAACCGTCGAAATGTTGAATCTGAGTTCTCCCACTAGCTAACTTGACAGAAAAGTTTTTATGTTTTTAGAAAATTTTATGATTTTTATGGATTTTATGGATTTTAGTATGCAGATGCAAAATATACATATGAATGCGAAGGTTAGAAATGCGTACCGAGCGTACCCCCAAACTTAAACTGGACAGTGTCCTCACTGTCATTGCATGAAGAGATCATAGAAGGGTCAAAATTGTCGGTTAGATATACACACATTTTTTTTTGTTTTTTTTTTGTTTTTAAAGAAAAGAAGAATAGTAAAAAATGGAAAAGAATATCCACAAATATATACAAAATGGTATATACATACCCCTAACCTTATTTGGAACAGTGTCCACTGTTCTTGGCTGGATAACCGAAGTTTGGTGGTAGGCAGAGGAAGATTATGCAGGGTAAACCGGCTCCTGTAAGACCAGGAGCTCCTCTGTTGGTTCGGCGCTAAGGTATGGTTTTAGTCGGTGTCCGTTTACTTTGAAAAATGAACCGTCCTTTGGATTCTCCAAATCCACAGCGCCCTGCGGATACACATTCCGCACAAAGTATGGCTCTTTCCAGCGAGATCTGAGCTAACCTGGATGGAAATGTAGCCGGGTGTCATAAAGCAACACCTGTTGACCATGTACGAATGTTTTGCGCAACAGGTGTTTATCGTGAAACACCTTCGTTCGGTTCTTAATGACAACCGCGTTTTTGTAAGCCTCATCCCTAAGCTCGCTCATTTCGTTCAACTGCAGCTTCCGATGGCTGCCCGCATCTTCGAGAGACAGATTCAGCTCCTTTATCGCCCAAAATGCGCGATGCTCTATTTCCACAGGGATGTGGCATGCTTTTCCGTACACAAGCCGATAGGGAGACATGCCAAGATCGGTCTTATAAGCAGTTCGAAATACCCAAAGGGCATCAGTGAGTTTCAACGACCAATCCTTACGGTTCTTGGAAACCGTCTTCTCCAGTATATGCTTGATTTGCCGATTTGAAACTTCGGCTTGCCCACAGGTTTGGGGGTGGTAGGGCGTAGATATGTCACGACCCGAAAGTACGGAATGTGACTGGCACTTAGATTACGAGACGTCTAAAGGCGTAACGTAACCTAAGTCAGCCAAAGCCCAGAAAAATCTAAACCAAAAACAAAAGAGAGTGAAGGAAAACCTTTAATGAAAAAAATGGTTTTTTAAAATCATTTAAGTTGCATAGAATCCCTTTTTTTTTAAAACATCAAAAATTTCCGAAAATTTCGGCAGAGTCTCCTCTGTATTTTCTATCCCCCAAAATGGGTACAACAAGATAATAAACCTCTAATCATAAAAATGGCATCCCCAAGCGGGAGCTAGCTCTTCGCCCAAGGCGGATCACAACCACATGCAATATAATAGTAATATCAAGAAAAAGAGCATAAAAGAAATGCAAATACCAGAAAACACATGTCGGCTCAAGTGAGCTCGACCCAAAAGAAACCACAAATATACAAATCTCTCAGTCTCATCACTAGGTCGCATATACAATACAAGTGGTAGATGGAGAATACTAGATACAATGATAAAGCAAAAGAAATAAAGTATACTCGCAACCCACCAACGGGTGATGTCGCGAGTCTGAGCAAAAGAAGCTGATGATAAGATAGCCCGCCGCTACAAGACTGACGGGTCCGACCTGCAAGACACTGTGGCACAACGGGGGTGAGTTGCCAGCTCGTGAGTAAATATAACATCTACTAAGGCAATCGTAAGAATGCACGCAATACGGAACAACATGTATGTCCATATGTGATATAATAACTCTAGTATGCATGCATAGGTATGCAATATCTTTTCTAACTCTTTAAGTGTTTTAAATGTTAATGTTACTGCATTCTTAACTTTTAGAAAATGAATGTCTGCATAATAGCTAAATATCATCAAGAAATCCTCTGAAAACCCGTGTCAAGCATCGACACCAAATAGGAATCACATCTGTCTCAATATCGGGCTCCGTCAGTCCGGATCGGCCCATATCATAAATCTCACGACAACGGTCGGTATCCTCCGGATATCCACCGCGCCAGACATCACCGGTAGGTAGTCTTCTCCTGCCAGGCTCATCGTCTACAACTCGATCTTCTTGCCCCGAGGTACCATACCGGGCCCACCATGTACCCGAGACGGTTCATCCACTCCTCGAATCGGGTCTCGAAATCCAACAGAAAACATGAAAACTCATGGTGGACGACACATACATCACGAGAAAACCGCAACTTTGTTTTGAAAATGATAAATATAAGGTTTTGTTAAATTCTTGCGGTTTTCCCCAAAATCCAGAAATCGCAGAAAAACTGAAATCATCAAGAAAATCATAATGTCCACATGTTATATATATGACAAATGTCTATGATATCAATGTGTATGATGTAAATTTGGGCTAGAGTTCTATGTAAATATGATGATGATGCGAGATATGTGCATGCGATGCAGTTTCATATATCAAGTATGAATGCAGGTGATGATATTAAGATAAACGGGTTCTATCGTGCACGTGGCATGCCAATTACCAAGGCGTGTGTGTCACATGAATAGTGTGCGTGCTACATATGCCAATGGTAAGGTGTTCGTGTCCTACGAAATGATATCGCATAGGTAGAGATGAATGTCCATGCAATTTAACATACTGTTCGCTATAAGGGTATGCAGTGTACATGAATGGATAAGCTAACTAACAATATAGTCTTGTAAAAAGTAGGGTAATCCTAACTGGGGGGGCGCCTCGCGCCATCCAGACGATTCCCCCATAGATGAATATATCTACTCACCAGAAATCCCCGCTAATCTGATCCGGCCACCGCTTTGCCTTTACGCGCCGTGTCCGATGTTTCTCCGACCGATCCTAAATTTGCACAACACAAAGTATAAGATTACATAACCCTAAACGATGCAAGTCACATTATACAAATATCGACGCTCACAAATTAATCATAGCATGCACTCGGTGCGCGGAAAAACGCACGAAAATCGCAATCCTTTAACAAAAATCGTCATTTCGGGGAAATCGACAAACTACCACCCGACTAGACGAAACCCCGCGTTCACGCATTCTAATAATCCTATACGAAGCTAATAATATTGCTAACCTAACGCAAATTGACCGCATTCTATTTTCTACAAAAATCTAGTAAGCGAAGTTCTAGCCGATTTGATACGAACATTGAAATTTGTCGATTTAGTAAGCATATAATTTCACCATTAACCATTCTAATCAATTAGACAACCATCCCTAACATAATCCAACCATTATGCTACAAACCCTAATTTATAAAAATCCAAAACCTTCTCTTGATTTTTCATGAACAAGGATTTACACTAAATTAATACTTTAAACATCTAATTTAGCATAAACAAACTACCAATTTGCAACTAGTTTAGAATTTTCACCTCTCAAGCTTGAACCCTAGCTTGATCAAGTCTCCAAGAAGCCTCCTTTCATCATGTTTTTGAACAAATTTGGGTTGAAGAGAGAAGGGATTAGGGTTAGGCTTTGAATGGTTAATGAAATTTGTGAATTTTTATTGATTTTTTGCAAGAAAAGAAGCAAGGATGAAGTGAGGAAGCAAGGGGAATTTCTGCAGAATGGTCGACCAGCAGGTAAAGAAGAGGGTGTGGGGCTTTTTTGGAGAAGTTTCTAGGTCCAAAACACCCCCAAGTTATCATTTAATGCTTTCACATCAAGTTTTTCACAAAAAAACCCTCATTTTACATCATTTTCTCATTAAATTTCCAACCCAAAAACTAAAAATGTGAAAGTCATGACACAATTTTATTAACACCATATTTTAGCTTATAAAGACTCCTAATTAAGAAATTTACCTAATTAAATTTGTATTTATCCCTAATTAAATGTATTTAAAAAGGCTTAAAATAATAAAAAAATAATTAATTACGAATTTTTTTTTATTTAACTAGAAAATTATAAATGACATTTTAGTGACAAAATTATAGTAATATCTTAGTTAAATTTTGTATAATTAGGTCTACAATGAAAAATATCACTTTTGACTTTTTACGGAAAAAGCCGAAAAATTAGCCGATTACCGAAAAACTGCCTAAACGATTTTCGAAGGGTTACAAGATAGCTTATGATTAATGGAATATTTCCGCATCAAGGCCTCGAAAGTCTTATTGCAGAAATGAGTTCCATTGTCGCTAATGATCGCTCGGGGGTGCCCAAAGCGGGAGAAAATGTTTTCTTTAAGAAAGCTAACGACAACCTTGTTGTCGTTAGTCCGGCTGGGCACAGCCTCGACCCACTTAGAGACGTAATCAACAGCAAGAAGGATGTACAAGTTCCCAAAAGAGCTAGGAAACGACCCCATGAAATCTATCCCCCAAACGTCGAAAATCTCCACAACCAAGATTGGTTGGAGCGGCATCTCGTTCCTCCTGGATATCCGGCCCAAGTGTTGGCACCGGGAGCAAGTCTTGCAGTAGTCATGAGCGTCTTTAAAGAATTGTGGCCAATAGAAACCACACTGCAAGATCTTCTCAGCTGTCTTTCTGGGGCCAAAATGCCCGCCACAAGCTTGATCGTGGCAAAATGACAGCACACACTTGAATTCATCGTCAGGGACACACCGACGAATAATCTGTTCGGGATATTACTTGAACAGATAGGGTTCATCCGAGTAAAAGTGTTCTACTTGGGATAAGAATCGAAGTCTGTCCTGACTTGACCATTCAGTCGGTAGTAACCCTGTGGCCAAATAGTTCACAATATCTGCGAACCAGGGTTCGCAAGATACTGTCAAGAGCTGTTCATCCGGAAAAACGTCGTTGATCGAAATTTGAAGCGACGGCGAAGAAGGAAGTCGTGAGAGATTCGGCGACTACGTTCTCACATCCTCTTTTGTCCTTGATGACAAGGTCAAACTCTTGAAGCAAGAGGATCCAACGTATTATCCGGGATTTTGCATCTTTCTTCGCAAAAAGATGGACAGAGCAGAATGGTCTGTTTAGACAATGACTGGAGAGCCGATGAGGTAGGGCCAGAACTTTTCTAAAGAAAATACAACAGCTAAGAATTCCTTCTCAGTTGTTGTATAATTAAGTTGGGCGTCGTTCAGGGTTCGGCTAGCATAATAGATTACGTGCGGCATCCTGTTGATGTGTTGTCCAAGGAAGGCACCAATGGCAAAGTCGGATGCATCGCACATAATCTCAAATGGGTGCGTCCAGTCAGGTGAAGAAAGAACGGGAGCAGAAGTGAGTGAGCTTTTTAATCACTCGAACGCAGTCACACAGCTCGAGTTAAAGTCGAATGGCGTGTCCTTGGCCAGTAGAAGAGTCAAGGGCCTAGCAATCTTGCTAAAGTCCTTGATGAACCGTCTATAGAAACCGGCATGGCCAAGGAAGGCTCGGATGTCTCTGACGTATCTGGGAGGAGGGAGATTGGAAATGACCTCAATCTTCGCTTTGTCAACTTCTATGCCATTTTACGAAATGATATGTCCTAAGACAATACCTTCGTGCACCATGAAGTGGCACTTCTCCTAATTCAAAGTGAGGTTCTTGTCCTTACATCGGGTAAGGACAGCGTCGAGATGCAGCAAACACTCATTGAAGGAATCACCGAAGATGGAGAAATCGTCCATGAAGATCTCCAGGAATTTTTCCACCATGTTTGAGAAGATTCCCATCATACACCGCTAGAAGGTAGCAGGCGTGTAAGGTTCCTAGGCACACTAATGAGGTCTCACAAGGCATCAACCATGCCAATTTCAAAAATTTCAAGTGCCGAGAAACCCTAATACGGATCGTTGACTAGAGTTTAGACGATAACTACAACTAGTAAACTACTTTACTAAGAAGTGAACGGAAATACAACCTTTGTAGATCCGGTCCTCCACCTCCATAGCTCCGTGATGAAGTCCCCTCGCTGCGATCATCGGATCCCGGGCTCTAGCGTCGGCTTCATCGGAGAAATGGGCGGGCTAGGTCGTCGACTTCGATGCCGAAGAAGATCTACGTCGAGGCAACACAAGATCAAGCTCCAACTTCATCAAGCCATGAAAGTTGTAAAGAAAACACCCTATACTACTTGGCAAGTGGTAGAGGATGAAGAAATAGGAAGTGGGTTCACTTTAGAATTGGATTTCTCATTCTTTTTCTCAAGTTGCCATTGATGGAGGCAAGCTTTTCTTCTTGTTGATGAAGAAGAAGAAGAAGAAAGAATATGATCAGAATTTTTGATAAGAATAAAAAGAATTATTTTATCATATAGCAACCATAGTTAGGTGTAGAGAATAAACTAAGGTTAGGTTTAATGATTAGGTTAAGGCTAAGAGACAAAATGGTCAAAGCTTCAAAGCTTCATGAAGTTTCATGAAAGAAACAAAAACTAGCCACCATTTTATTCTTGCCTTAAAATGAATTAATAAAAATAAATATATTAGTAAATCCAAACCCTAACCATTAAGATAACCATGGTTTAATCATACACACTCAAGTTTACATATATCATCAAACATGATACAAACTAGTGCACAAAACTATATCATATATACAATGTGCACATCAAGTGAGAAAATCTATCTTAAGTGAACCAATACTAGTTAATGTAAAGTAATATATCAAATATATAATTATACATTAAATCATTAAATCAACACTTGATTTAACGATCCGGTCATATCGTATATGACCGACTAATATCCAATGTATCGACTTATCGAATCAATCCTCGATTCGATAACTAGGTTATATCGCATACAACCATTCGATACATTCATCACGAGAATAGAATACGGTATCACATACACGCATTATTCTCGGTCCCGCACAAATCTCATATGCGCTCCTATTTCGTTTTGCTTGAGCCAGGAAACCTTTGTGTAGGACTCTAAAGACTCGTCAATACGCCGGCAGCAGGTGATGATCATATCAAACACCCACAAGCCGCAAGCGGTCTGCTAAACGTAACGGCCACCCGGGTATTGAGCGATCAGAAGATCGACGAGCAAGCCCGCTCACACTCCTGTTAATCCAACCAGTAACACTTACCGTACAGTCCGGTCTGTTCGTCTGATATGTCGCATATCTTGCCTAGGGGTAGTAAACGTCAGACCCCAATAGCTCGATAAGTCATGTCGATATGAGGTCTATAACAGTTCGAGAAACTACTGGTAACACTTACCAGTAAATCTCAGCAACCCTGGCCAGGGATTTCCGGTTATAGCCAATCAAACACAGCGCAACATCAACTCCCTATACCGGGAGAGACGAATCCCCTCCTATCGCTCATTGCCTCCATGTGATTCGGGACTGTACCCAAAAACCACCGTTTTGCATGCCCTCTTGGACGTGGTAAGGTGGAAATCAAAGCACAGTGGGAACCACACAAGACTCTATGACGATCTCGGGTCAACAGACTACTCTGTACCAGTGTCACCAGAGAACTACCATCTGACGTAAGGTATAATACCATCTGGGAGTTCTCGGCGAGTCCGTCCAGGGTACCCAGTCTCTACTGAGCACCCGTATATCATCTCTGATGTCAAACACCAATGGATATGGGATCATCCATCGCCCATCTGTATAGGTCAAGAAGGTATACGCTTGTCTACACTGGTATATCGATGCCCCGTCTCGATACACCCACGACTAGGGACCTTGAAGGATGTACTTATGGACTACCATGTCCCCACTAGTATGATCCGCATCATAGTCCAGGTAGTCAAGTACACATCCTAAGGGCTTTACCAACATATAACAGAGAGACAAACGGTATACACGTTAAGGTAAAGAGTAACCAGATAGCATACTATCGTGTCGAGCAAGAAAGTCCTACCTATATATGTCCAAGCATCCACTACAATATACATCCTATGTACAGTAATGGCCTCTAGGGCATACACATAACTAACAATCTCCCACTTGCACTAGGGCCATCTGTAGCAGTGGTTGTAGTATCTCATACTCAACCATCCCTCAAAAGTCTCTCTCTGGGAATAGGCCTTCGTGAGTGGATCCGCCGTGTTGTCCTCTGTGTCTGCTCTCCTAACCTCGATCACCCTGGAGATCAACCATCTCCATGATCAGGCGATACTGCCTTAGAATATGTCTGGATCACTGATGGGACGGACGTTCCTTGGCATAAGCCACAACTCCATTGTCACAAAATGGGAGGAACTAAGTTCATCTCATGAACAAATATACATCCAGACTGCCTCTTTGGTAGCATCTTAAGTAGCGATGTATCCAGCTTTTATCGTCTAGTATGCCACGGTATCAAGCTTGGAACTCTTCCAACATACCGTCCCTTTACTGAGGGTAAAGACAATGCCTGTGACTGACATTCAGTCGTCTTTATCACCCTGGAACCTTTCCAGTGATTCTCCCCAGGATCATTTGATACCATCTCACTACAGCTAGTGAGTATTCTAACACCCAAATAACATCTATCTCATAGATGAAAACTCAGGATTTAGTAGGTATCACTTTGATCCTTTATGGAGAATCATTGTGATAAGCGGAGATTGACCGAGCGTAGCATAGGAAACTCCTTCCCTATCAAGAGTATGTTATCCATGTACTCTACGAGGATCATCACCATACTCCCTACTACCTTTTTGTATATACAAGGTTCATCTACCATTTTGATGATGTCAAACTCTTTGACTATCTCATCAAAACAGATGTTCCAACTCCGCGATGCCTGCTTCATCACATAAAACATCTTGCACATGTTTCTGCTGCTCCCACTATTTACGAGGCCCTCTGGCTGTGTATTTATAGACGCACTCTTCTAAAACATCATTTAGAAAAGCAGTCATGGCACCCAACCGCCAGATATCGTAGTCATGGTATGTAGCCGCGACAAGTAGGATCTGGATGGACTTTAGCATAGGCCCCAGAAAAGGTTTCATCATAATCCATACCTGGTCAATGATGCAAACCTTTAACAAGTCTAGCTTTGAAAGTCTCAACCTTTCCATCTACACCAAGTAATCTTCTCAAGATATACTTGCTCCTGATAGGGATTTAACCCTTCAGATATAGCAACTAAATTCCATACTTTGTTGGTGTATAAGGATTCCATCTCAGATCGCTAAACATCCAGCCATTCTTATAGAGTCCCTACTCTTGATGGCCAGCTCGAAACTAGTTAGGTCATCATCTCATGATGCAATCCTCGCTCCCACTGTCATAGAGAAACCGAAATAACTCTCAGGTGGGTGAGTAACCCTACTAGATCGGCGGAGAGGCTGAGGTTCGTTGGAATCTACTGAATCCTTTGGTTCTATCAAATCATCAGCTGCAGTTTGTATAGCTGGAACATTTCCAGTTCTACATAACAGACCTTGCCTCGAGCTTGTCCGGATTTTGCTTTTAGACATAGGCCGGACATCCCTAAATCTTAACTAACTTAAGATATGGGCTCTTCCCTTTCCATATCACATACGAAGTGGTAGGCAACTGATTTGATCGGAACCATATTCAATAGGTATGCAACTTCATAAGTGCATAACTCCCTAAAGGAAATAGGCAACTCAGTAGCACTCATCATAGAGCACACCATATCAAATAGGGTGTATCTGCTCCGCCCCGATATACAATCGTGCAATGGTGTATACGGAGGAGTAATGCTAAGAGAGAATCTCATTCTCCTTTAGAACAGTCCAGGATTTCCGTGCACAAGTATTCTCCTCCCTGATCTCATCAAAGGATATAATACTTATACCCTCTATTTTGGTTCTCTACTTCTATCTTATATTCTGTGAATATCTCAAAAGGTTCGGACTTGTATTTCAACAGGAACATATGTCTGAATCTAAAGAGATCATCAGAGAATGTAATGAAGTACAAAGAACCGGTCTAGGCACATGTAGACAGGGGACCTACATACATCAACATGTATCATCCCAAGAGTTCACCAACTCTTTCTCTGTTTCCAGTAAACAGAGCTACGGTCATCTAATCTTTGTGACATGACTGGCAAGTTTCACAAGATGTAAATTCAAACTGATTTAAATATACATCTAAATGTAACTTTAGGTAGTCGGGTCGCATTGATATGACCTAGTCTATAATACCTCAAGAAGGATTCGTTCATATGTGAACTCTTCCTCTTGTGTGTGTTCCGTGTACTAAGAACTGTAGTTTGATTTAGAACATCAATGCTTTTAGATAACGTGCCTGAACCGATCAACTTTTGATATAGGAAATGTTCAAAACATTATCCAACGATACAAAATTTTATCATTTTTTTACTAATAAAGAGACTGATATGATTTTGTATATCAGGTTCGGTATCTAATAACATTTGTTCAGAATCAATGTATTCAGGTAATACAGGGTGACAGTAACCAACAGACCTGGCTGCAACACTTGCACCGTTTTCTGCCTCATGAAACTTATCACCCGTTCTTAGTTCTTTACCTGTCTGTAGCCCATGTAACATATTACATATGCGGGATCCTGATCTGGTATCACATACTCAGGACGTAAAGGATACTAAGAAACAGTTCTATGTAACGAACACACCGGAAGATGATGCATCTCATGCACTTTCTTCGTTTGGGCGGCACGGGAATTCTGGTATTCCCAATTTCCTGCTCTGTCTTATAACAATTATAAGTTGGAGCGGGACCAACGTTGCCCAGCTCAGTATAACAAGCGGGTTCGGTCAATTATCCGTATTATTATCTTGATTAAGGCGTGATATGGTCGCTACCAGGAGAGAGAGAGAAGAAAAACACTCAGCGTGCGCTCTTGCAAGAATATATTGGTTATTATTTTATCTAATCAGGATTGCTCCCACTGTTTTTATCAAATCTTCCTTCAAACCCTAAAAGGAAAGACTAGCCGGGATTAATTACACGCTACAAGTTCGCCAATCTTTCAGCCAGGCCAGTGTCGGTACTTTGAGGGAGGTGCCCCGTGCTTTCGCACGGACCTAATTAATGTAAACCTCGTTTTCCCAGAGGCATAACCCCGTTGACACCTTTCTAGACACCTACTTGATCGGCTAATTGTAATGTGTAAAACTCTCCCAGGAGTAACAATTACTCGCAGTGGGTATCGGGATCCAACTATCTCATAGAAGGTATGCAATCTCATTGCAAATTTCAACACTTGAAATTCCCGATAATATTTTGCTCCTAGCAGCTATATGACCTTAACATAGTCAACAAATCATAAGTGCTAGTCAAGTTCAACCCGTCATTTCCCGATTGAATTAAACCCACCCGCACGACCCTTAACATAGTCAACAAAGTCGCACGACTACCCTAATCCAATCGCATCGTATACTTATACAGATAAGCACTAATTAGCTACCGTACACTACGCCTTAACATAGTCAACAAACATAGCACGAATACTAACTAGTACTTATCTGAAATGACGGAGGGCTACGATAGGTTTTTCTGAAAACCTATTGCGTAATGAACTTGATATCGTTGCAGAATCAAATGATTTTAAAATGGAGTGTTTTTTAGGCTTTTCTAGTTTTGCTAAAGGGGTCACTCCCGGTGAAGGGATCGTTGGCCCTTTCCTCGTCGAATGAGGTGCGGGATATATCATATATATCACTGTGCAAAGCAGAAACTATAGAAGCAATCAAAAGACAAACCGAGAGTTGTAGCATCTGCCAGTTATTGCTAAAGGAGTCACTCCCGGTGAAGGGATCTCGGTCCTTTCCTTATCGAATAAGGTGCAGGATGTTCTACAAGGAACACCGCAATGCAAAGCAAGAACTGTAGCTACCTGTTTTATTTTGAAATTCGATTCCACAACATCTTTAGGTTTCTTTTTCTTTCATTAATCATATTAATGAAGTCCTATCATTTAAGCACCTAAACATCACAGATAAATACGACGTACACTTATGCCATCCGCATTCGCCTCGATGTCCCCTCGTGCACCGTTAGGTTAGGTAACTAACGGCAGAGCGGGGCAGGGATAGCGCGGGTGTAAAACATAAGTAACGTCTATATAATATATCATATATACTATATACTGTATCTATCACAGAACATCACATGATCACATCACAGATAACGCAGCAGAAGAATCATATGAAACATTGGATATACTAGGACGTCCGTGTTTTCAATACGAGCCAGTATAAAACACGGATTCCACGGTCGCGATGAATAGCCAAACCCACACCCCTAGACCCCTACGAGAGCGGCAAGCAACCCTACCAATTCTAGAGTTAGGAGACCCGGACTCGACTCCTCGAGTTGGTCTCCAACTGGACCCTAGAACTCGGTTACTTGTGCTCCCCTCCTTGGGTCTATCCTAATGCGGAAAAGTAAATAATATACAAATGGTGACAACTTCCGCAACCTGGAAGTGCCCCAATAAAAGAATATTACATACAAGTTTTTACATGAATGAAAATGAAAAACACTCATCTCATATAAAAAAACCCCGGCTATTCAAACACGACGATCCAATATAACATATCCAGCAACACATAACATCACATGTCATCAACGTAAGTAAATATGGGCATCCTAATTGTCGTTGACATATAGCAACGAAACCGGCGATATCACATATTACACTTACGGTCGCAGAAAAGAAAGTGTAAAACTACAACAGTTGGAATCCGCAAACTCTTTAGACATTGCATGCCTAACAATTATAAACCCCGCATTTTAGTCTCATTATCGAAAACTCTTTTCAATATCAAGTCGGGCAATTCAAAAAGATTCCCGGCATCCTGATCGAATGCTCGTCGCAAACTTTAGTAGACGGCCGCACCCCCCGATACCGTCGACGAAGTGCACTAGGGCGGAACACCGCTGCCGCGAGCACCCGAACGGATGCTTTCGGTGACGGGGTTCTCCTACAGTCACTTGGTCGAGGCTATGGGGTGAGGCTGTCTATTAAGTTTATCCGGCGAGTATCCGCGTACGCTACGTGATTGCGACGGACTTTTGATCACATCAAAATTCCGTGGCAACCGATCAAGTGAGGCGAAACCGCTAGATTTATAACATTCATTCAGTTATCTCATAACTACTTGTGGATTCCAATTATTGTATCACATTCCAGATAAATAGAAAATGTTAAACTTTCCGATCGAACATTCAAACACCCAAGTTTTCCCGAAACAGCTCAACACATGAAATAGGTTTAAAAACATTCACTTCGTGCCTCAGTACCAACGGTCCAGCCGTAGAAGGGTCAAGCCAACGCCTCACATGTGGCACGCCGTACTGCCCCAAACCCTAAGGTTCAAAAGACAGTTCAAGACGGTCACATAATCGAGTTAAGGTTTGTTGTCTTCTAGAGGGACCATCGCGTTACTTGCACTACTTAGAACGTGATTAAACTACAGAAATATCCAACAAATGGAAATTTCCCGGCAGGGGAAAAAGTGGGTATTTATATCCGGCCGAACTTTTTAACATATTCTAAAATTACCCGGAAAAGCACACAGACAAAATTAGACAATCTGATCGAATAATCGAATCCCCAAAACAACCCCAGAATGCTCAACTGTTGAGTAAATGTTAAAATATCCCAGACAATACTGCACTAAGAATTGAGAATTACTGTGCAAATTAAAAAGGCTGATGTGACTACTTGGCCGCGGAACCGCCGCACTTTAGAGGAATTGGCAGCTCGAATCCCACAGTAATTCTTAAAAACTCCTGCTTATTTTTCTGCATATTTTTAATTTGGAAATATCCCAGTTTTCAAAAAATGTACAGAGAGTATTTTGAGATTAGGGTTTCGGTTCGATCGGACTTCTAACTCCGTGTACGCATCGCCTAAGGCTCTAGCTAGGCTCAGATACCACCGTAGGGTTCCTAGGCACACTAATGAGGTCTCACAAGGCATCAACCATGCCAATTTCAAAAATTTCAAGTGCCGAGAAACCCTAATACGGATCGTTGACTAGAGTTTAGACGATAACTACAACTAGTAAACTACTTTACTAAGAAGTGAACGGAAATACAACCTTTGTAGATCCGGTCCTCCACCTCCATAGCTCCGTGATGAAGTCCCCTCGCTGCGATAATCGGATCCCGGGCTCTAGCGTCGGCTTCATCGGAGAAATGGGCGGGCTAGGTCGTCGACTTCGATGCCGAAGATGATCTACGTCGTGGCAACACATGATCAAGCTCCAACTTCACCAAGCCAAGAAACTTGTGAAGAAAACACCCTATACTACTTGGCAAGTGGTAGAGGATGAAGAAATAGGAAGTGAGTTCACTTTAGAATTGGATTTCTCACTCTTTTTCTCAAGTTGCCATTGATGGAAGCAAGCTTTTCTTCTTGTTGATGAAGAAGAAGAAGAAGAAAGAATATAATGAGAATTTTTTATAAGAATAAAAATAATTATCTTATCATATAGCAACCATAGTTAGGTGTAGAGAATAAACTAAGGTTAGGTTTAATGGTTAGGTTAAGGCTAACAGACAAAATGGTCAAAACTTCAAAGCTTCATGAAGTTTCATGAAAGAAACGAAAACTAGCCACCATTTTATTTTTGCCTTAAAATGAATTAATAAAAATAAATATATTAGTAAATCCAAACCCTAACCATTAAGATAACCATGGTTTAATCAAACACACTCAAGTTTACATGTATCATCAAACATGATACAAACTAGTGCACAAAACTATATCATATATACAATGTGCACATCAAGTGAGAAAATCTATCTTAAGTGAACCAATAGTAGTTAATGTAAAGAAATATATCAAATATATAATTATACATTAAATCATTAAATCAACACTTGATTTAACGATCCGGTCATATCGTATATGACCGACTAATATCCAATGTATCGACTTATCGAATCAATCCTCGATTCGATAACTAGGTTATATCTGTAAGTGCACGGCGGCGCCCCGGCCTCCATCCCGAGGCCAAATGCGGAAGCGATGGTTAACTTTAATTTTCTTGAACCGGCACCACCGCGCACTAAAACCCGGATCTGGCCATTAACTAGTCCTAGCTAACTACTAGATGGGAAAGAGAGATATACCGAGTGATCCGTGTCCTCCGGTCTTCTCGTCGTCGTCCCGATCTCCCGCGGAGTCTCCGGTCTCCACCTCATCGCCGGAAGGGCACCAAGTCGCCTGCTTCTTTTACTGGCTCCCACCTCTATACCGGGGCAACTCGGGTACGAAGTTGGCGAGCCGACGTGCTCAAGATTTGCGGTAGAATATAGTATAGAACCATGTCTCAATTTGGGGTTGTGGAGGTTGCCATTTTTGGTGGAGGAATGAGATGTAGTTTGGAGATGGAACTTGTGGGAATTTTTGCAAAGCCAAATGAATAAAAACCCACCCAAAATATTGGACAGCCCACCCCCTTCATTGGCCGGCCATGGCTTGAATGAATGAGAATTGGGAGTGAGAGAAAAGTCAAGAGGGGAGGGAGCTATCATCCAAGAGAGAGAAAGTGTTATGATGATAAAACAATGATCACAAGTAAATCCAACACTCATACAACCATGATAATCCAACATCATCACCAAAAAGGATCATGACACTACAAGACTAGCCATGATGACTAAAGAAAGTCAAGTGATCATGACACAACAAGTCAAATGGCCAAGGGATGGTGCAACCATCATGACACAAGAATATGCAAAGACCCCCTTCCAAAATTGCTTATTTGCACAAATGCAAATAAGCCCTCCTCCACCAATCTTCGGCCAATGAACGATACAAAGGAAATTGGCCGAAACGGAAAGCAAACTGGCAACTCCAGAAAACTGGTCCCGTAATAAATTACAGGAAAACCCCGATACTGTGTATACACACCCGCATCTGTATTCCAACCGAAATACAAATGCAATGAGACAAAATCTACACTGTACTATACTAGGATCCGGCTTAAACAAAAGCCTTCTAGTAATATCCGTTCGATACTGATATGTGCAATACCGCACGTATCTGATCGAACCCTGCCATATATCCATACGGCCTGTAGTACAAACTGTCCGATCCTGATCCGTGCAATACCGCACGTATCTGATCGAACGCTGCCATATCTCTATACGGCCTCAAGTACTAATCGTCCAATCCTGATCCGTGCAATACCGCACGTATCTGATCGAACCGTGCCATATCTCCATACGGCCTCAAGTACATACCGTCCGATCCTGATCCGTGCAATACCGCACGCATCTGATCGAACCCTGCCATATCTCGATACGGCCTCTACAGCGTTTCGCCCGAAACTTGAGTAACTGTATGTGTGGTGGACTCTAAAGACTCGTCAATACCTTGGTTGTGGATTTAACCACTAGCACGTCAGAGGTATAAGCCAATACGTAACGGGCTACCAGGTATTGACCAAAAGGGACGTCGATGAGCGAACTCATCCTGACACCCTACTGAGCCTGTCAATGATAATATCCGTACAGTCCGGTCCGTTCGTCTATGAGCATCGCATGGCGGGCCTAGGGGGTTGGTAAAAGTCAGACCCCCAAAAGCGGTACAAGTCGTGTCGGAGTGTAGCCCAGAACACCCTGAGATACTACTGGAATACCTACCAGTAAATCTCCTGCCTCGGCCGAGGGCTTCGTGTAATGGCTCTCCTAGACAAAGCGCGACCTCACCCCCAATACCGGGAGAGACGAACCCCCGAAGATCCGCTCACTGCCTCCATGTGGCTCGGGACTGTACCCAACTAAAACCTGTTTGCACGTCTCCTTTGAGCGTGGTAGGGTAGTAATCAAAGTACAGTGGGAACTCACACGAGACAAATGACGATCCCCAGGTCGATGAACTAACCTGTACACATGTCACCAGGGAACTGCTATCTGACGTCAGGTATAAGACCAACTAGCATGTTTCCGGCGAGTCCTGTCCGGTGTACTCATAACCCAATGAGCACCTATATACATCTTAGGTGAACCAACTGACACCAGTGGCTTGTGAGACCCGCCACCGCCCCTCGTCGGGGTCTCGACTGTATACACTAGTCTACTCTGGAGTATCGATGCCCTGTCTCGAAACTCCCACGACTAGGGACCTTTTAAGGATGTGCTTATAGACTGCCAGCTCTTACGTATATGATCGCCCTCATACTGCTGGCAGTCAAGCAAGAATCCTAGGGGCTCTATCAACGTGCAATAGTGACATGGCAGGTCACCTAAAGTAGTACACGATGATAAAGATAAACAAGATAGCATACTATCATCTCGAGTAAGACTGTCCTCCTGGGATAGGTCCTCCCTCAATCATTGCAATCACGTGCCTGTGATCCAATAATTGACTCTGAGGGCACTTTCTCCAACAATCTCCCACTTACACTCAAGGCTAATTATTGCGATGTCGCATACTCGCAGCCCGTATGATACCGAACACCCAACTCCTCTACTAGTCAGTCTCACAAAACCCGTTTGCGAAACTATTGCGTTCGAGGAATAGCCTCAGTGAGTGGATCCGCCTTGATGTTTCTTTCTATGTCTCTCTATATCTCAAATTCGCGGAGAAAGGCATCTCTCGAAATGAGAAATACCTGTCTTAGAATGTGTCTGGATGTCTGATGGGACCTAGCTCATAAATGAACTCCAAATCCAAACTTCTTAGACTGTATCGTTAACTGAACTTAATCAGTATCCTGCGCCATGCCTCCCTCAGTATTGCCTTGGACCACCTGTCCAAAATACTGCCCCTCGTCAGAAGGAAAAACTATAACTCCGACAACCTCCCTGTCGTCCAGGTCACCTTGGAACCCTGGAATGATAACTGTCTCCTGAATGAGGCTGTCGTTATCAAATCCCTAGAACATCCACTTATGTTCTAAAACTGCTTCCGACTGTTTCTCCAGGATTGGATCAATGTTAACTTATTGCATCTAGTGCAAGAACAACATCTGGTGTGGTACTTGACATCTCATGATTGACTCAATTGCCTGAGCAAGTGATCTTTCAATCATGCACATCCCTCTCCCCTTTAGTCTGTAAGACACCTTTAGAGAGGGTGACTCCATTACCTGCAGGTACACTACCGTGCCAGGAGTCGTCCATTCTAAATACTCTTAGAATGCTGTCTAAGTACCCTTAATTGGGAAACCACCCAAATCTAGATCTAAAACCATAGATCTAGTAACCAGTATGTTTGATATAATTTCCAAGTCCCATGTGGAGAAACCACTGTGTGACGACCAAAGTATAACCGATCGTAGTATAGGAATATCACTTCCTACTCTGTCTGTGTCATCCAAATACCATGACATCACACCCTACTACCTTCTTAACAGATCCATCTCCTATTCAAACCTATGACTGTCACGTCAGAAATAGATGATCTTTCTCCGCTACATCTGCTTTAGTCTATAAATAGACATAAGCCACCTGTCCACCAATGCTTCCGTTGCTCCCACTGACTAAGACAACCCTCTGGCAGAGTCATATACACGCACACTTCTAAAGCTGGTTTAGAACGACGCTATACTCATCCTCCTGCCGGGTCTCACAGTCTGGAACAACAGCAATGGCAAGTGTGGGTAAGCAAGAACCTCCCTGTCACCGTCCTTGAGGCTACCGGAGTACCTTTTGGGTGCCTAAGGTTACCCACCTTATCTGCGGAGTGGCCAATGGAATGTCAAACCAGATTGAATCTTTAGGTTCCTATCAAATCTTCGGTAATCGTTTGTGGTTCTAGAATCACTTCCAGTTCTACCATACTCCCACTACTGTTTTCTGAAAAAATCCATTTTTAATAAAACTGTGGCGAGTCTAGAACAATATCACTATTGATCTTCCAGATGGTAGAAAGTCAACCCTCGTCATAGCCTGGGTCAACCCACAAACAGCCATTACAGAAACGTGCCTTGAGTTGTCCAGAGTTTGGTTTTAATCATAGGCCGGACAACTTCCCGTACCTTAACAACGTTATGATATGAACTGTTCTATATCCAATACAGAAACAGAGGCATTGATTTAATTGAACCAGATTCAAATCATGCAGCTGTCTGCAGTGCATGTCAACTAAATGGAAGGAGGCCGATCAGCGTTACTCAACTTAGGAATGCTTCCACTTATGAGTAACCTGAAAGAGAAGTAAGTTTTCTTAATCATTACTATCAACTGAACACCATACAAAAGTATCTACATCTTCGATCACTTTGAAGAATCCCGATACTTGCAATATCTGGTTCTCTACTTTATTCAAATACCTATAACTTCTCAAAATTCGGACCCTGTGTTTCTACGAAACACCTGTCTAAAAACTAGAGAAGTCATAAGTAAACCGAATATAGTACGAGGACCAACCCCTCTGTCCTGATGGACCCTAGACAACATACAATACTCTGTATAAGTCCCTTGAGTCTGATAACTCATTCTCTGTGTGTCGTATGTTAAAAACTGTACTTATGGTTAAAAAGAATTACACCGCTATTTAATGCTCCTTACCTAACCATCCACTGATATAGGTAAATGTCATAGACATAATATCAAAAAGGTATATCTCACTCTATAAAAATAGACGTACAGATATATCAATTTGAAATTGGTGCATAACAGCGGATATTCAAAACCAAATATTTGCCGACCGGCAAACAGCCCAGGTGATTTCCTCAAATATCACCGATTACAATGAATCCTGATATAATGAGGATGATCACCTAATTTCCACTAACCTACTCCTACTCATCATCTGTAAAATCATACATATGTGAGAATCATACCTGGTAAATACATACCCTGGAGTAAGGACTAATTGGGAAATCAGTTTTCCTTTAACAGTACACAGTGAAACTGAAACATTGAAACGTTTCGATGGGGTATCCCGGTATTCCTAGTAATGCCTCTTCCAGATTCACGACTGTAACCGTATAATTCTTTGCCACCTCTCCAAATCCCTTTATATGTCTTTAGTCATTACCTTCTGCACACCCCTTAGGCCAAATGGTTTTCTTCCTTCCCTACCATTCGGCACCAGCCTATGGTTTGGAAGAAGACTATCCAATAAGCATAATGGGTGTACTGTCCTAATCCTAGGAGCACTCGCAATGCGAGAGAAGGTGAAGATAAAAGACAACCGAATAAACCTTATTCCTATTTCTCCTGAACCAGAATCCATCCCCGAACTGGAACAAGTTCCTTTCGGGTTCGTATATAACCATACGATGGAGTATCCAATAAACTGTGGATCTTCGTAGTGATACGGAGTGTCCTGGAGAAATACAAAGGTGATTTAGGATTGGCGAAGAAATACTTAGTATGGTTGTCAATAGCAGTCGCAATTTACTTTGCCCTCTTACTAATCCCTTGCTTTGTCTTAACTTAATACCTTCTGCACACTAATTGGTTTTCTTCATTCCCCACCGTTCGGCACCAGCCTAAGGTTTGGAAGAAGACTATCCAATTTGCGTAATAGGTGTACTATCTCCTAAACCAAGGAGTATTCGCAACCTGAGAGAAGGTAAAAGGAAAAGACAACTGAATAGTCCTATCCGTTTTCTCCAGAACCGGAAACCATCCTCGAATAAATTCCTTCGAGTTCGTATCTAACCATATGATGGTTTTGTCCAATGGAAGTGGACGTTCGTAGTAACGGGGTGTCCTGGAGAAAAGGGTAAAAGTAGGAGTGGCAATGAGGTTTGCAACTCTGACAATCCAAAAGCCAATGTTTAAGAAGGTTCGGCCAATTTTGGTCACTGAGTCATAGTCTTAGGGTCGGGTCAATGGTCGCTGCCGAAGAGAGAGAAAAGAAACACTCAGCGTGCACTCTAACCTAGATCAGAATGGTTACCAATTTATCTAATCTGGAAACCTCCCACTGTACCGTCAAATTCTCCTCCAAACCTGAAAGAAGAATTAGTCGGGATCACCCGAGGAGTAAACCAACTCATCAGTGGGAATCGGGATCCAACTATCATCGCATGATAACGTGACGGAATCCGCTCACGGTGTCACACTCCAGAAGGTATGCGCATATCTGGCAAGTTTCAGTTTCTTTAGAAACTCCCGATGCGATTTCTGCCCCATGCTCTTATGACCTTGGCGTGAGGTCAAAATATCATAAGTCATATGTCAAGTTCTACCCGTCATTGTCCAGGTTAATTTGAACCCACCCGTACATACCCTTGACGTAGGCCAAAATAGTAGTACGACTGTCCCAAACCAACGCATCTATCTATGCAACAGATAAATACCCGGCAGCTACCAATCACTATGCCTTGGCATGAGGTCAAAATACATAGCTTGAATACTACCGAATAATTAACTGAAACGACGGAGGGCTACGAATGGTTTCTGGCGAAAACCTTTAAAGTAAAGAACTTGATATCGTTGAAGGAACGGATAGCTTTTAAAAATATAGTGACGAAAACCGTTGCTAAAGAGGTCACTCCCGGTGAAGGGATCTCGGCTCTTTCCCCGTAGAATGAGGTGCAGGATATTCCAACTGAATACCACGGTGCAAAGCAAAAGTAATCGGCTATAATAAAGTTATTGCCCTGACGCAAACTTTTTGTCCAAGGGGTCACTCCCGGTGAAGGGATCTTGGCCCTTGCCTCGTCGACTGAGGAGCAGGATATTCCAACCGAATACCACGATGCAAAACAAAAGATAACGTCCTTGCAATAACAGCTTTTTGAAAAGTGTTCCAACAACATCAGAATAGGTCTGTTTTTAACTTGCATTGATCCGAATCAACGCAGTCCCATCAATTGATCACACCACAAAGAACGAAAATAATATGACGTACGTATATGCCATCCGCATTCGCCACTGGGTCCCGTCATTACCCGTTAGGTTAGCTAACTAACGACAGAGCGGGGACTGGACTAGCGCGGATGCAAAACATATACAACATCTACTAATATATATACCAATATATTATATTTCGCTCAAGGCGTGATAAAATGCAACATCACAGAAATGTACAGCATCACAGAACAATACAGATATCTGGGATCCCCGGGTTTCACAGAGCCACTACTGAAACCCGACGTTCCCCTGGTCGTGTGGATAGCCTGTGCAATGAAATCCTAGACCCCTACGGGCGCGGCAAGTTACCCGCCAAAACCTGAAGCGAGGCAGCCCCCTTCAGCAACGTGAATGGACCATCCGGCACTTTACGGAATCCGGTAACTTGGGCACCCCTCCTGGGTCAACCTGTACCCCCTACGAGTGCGGCGAATAGCCCGCCAATTCTAGAGTGAAGCCCCCTCCGTCTCAATGCAAAGAGATGCGGGCCCGTTGCCCTCTAGACCCCGGCTATCCATGCACCCCACCTTGGGGTAATCCTAGTACAGAAAGTAAAATATACATTCAACGGGTACATCGACCGCAACCTGGTCGTGCCCCAAAATAATAATACAAACAGGCAGTGACGGCAGTCCACATGTCGGACGCTCGCCCCGCAATATCAAATGTACATAATACAACAGAACTGTACTAGCATTGCATCCAGGCTATCCCCACGACCGATCCGCAACATCACAGCAATACACAGAACATCAACGTGAAAGTCACGTTCGCAAATCCGTCTAACCGGGCTATAGCAGTCAGACAGGATTTACCGATCAAGTGACATTCACGGTCGCAGATATAATGTAAATACTGTACAAAATGTGTTTATAATATCCGATCGATCAAAATTATAACAAGTGGGCCCCAAGTACTACTGTAGCACATCAAGAAATTCTGAGCCCAAAATTAATATTCCAAAACCCATATTTTCAACCCAGGAGATTTCTGGAAAATTTTGGTACACTGATCAGTTCAAGTCGCGGCGGAACCGCGGCCCAAGCATGGGTTTGGCCGCGGTTCCGCAATCGTTTAGACTGTTCACAAGACCAAATTTTCCCAGAACACTTAGATTGTCTTACACATCATTCTGAAACAACCTGAAAAATTTTTGGACTTCAAAAATTTTCGACAGAAACTGATGTGAAGAATAATACGGTTTTTGGAAAATTGTTCGATCGGAAATGTAAAACACATTAGACAAAGCTAGACTATGTTAATGGCGAGGCACTGATACCACTGTAAGTGCACGGCGGCGCCCCGGCCTCCATCCCGAGGCCAAATGCGGAAGCAATGGTTAACTTTAATTTTCTTGAACCGGCACCACCGCGCACTAAAACCCGGATCTGGCCATTAACTAGTCCTAGCTAACTACTAGATGGGAAAGAGAGATATACCGAGTGATCCGTGTCCTCCGGTCTTCTCGTCGTCGTCCCGATCTCCCGCGGAGTCTCCGGTCTCCACCTCGTCGCCGGAAGGGCACCACGTCACCTGCTTCTTTTACGGGCTCCCACCTCTATACCGAGGCAACTCGGGCACGAAGTTGGCGAGCCGACGTGCCCAAGATTTGCTGTAGAATATAGTATAGAACCGTGTCTCATTTTGGGGTTGTGGAGGTTGCCATTTTTGGTGGAGGAATGAGATGTAGTTTGGAGATGGAACTTGTGGGAATTTTTGCAAAGCCAAATGAACAAAAACCCACCCAAAATATTGGACAGCCCACCCCCTTCATTGGCCGGCCATGGCTTGAATGAATTAGAATTGGGAGTGAGAGAAAAGTCAAGAGGGGAGGGAGCTATCATCCAAGAGAGAGAAAGTGTTATGATGATAAAACAATGATCACAAGTAAATCCAACACTCATACAACCATGATAATCCAACATCATCACCAAAAAGGATCATGACACTATAAGACTAGCCATGATGACTAAAGAAAGTCAAGTGATCATGACACAACAAGTCAAATGGCCAAGGGATGGTGCAACCATCATGACACAAGAATATGCAAAGACCCCCTTCCAAAATTGCTTATTTGCACAAATGCAAATAAGCCCTCCTCCACCAATCTTCGGCCAATGAACGATACAAAGGAAATTGGCCGAAACGGAAAGCAAACTGGCAACTCCAGAAAACTGGTCCCGTAATAAATTACAGGAAAACCCCGATACTGTGTATACACACCCGCATCTGTATTCCGACCGAAATACAAATGCAATGAGACAAAATCTACACTGTACTATACTAGGATCCGGCTTAAACCAAAGCCTGCTAGTAATATCCGTTCGATCCTGATCCGTGCAATACCGCACGTATCTGATCGAACCCTGCCATATATCCATACGGCCTGTAGTACAAACTGTCTGATCCTGATCCGTGCAATACCGCACGTATCTGATCGAACGCTGCCATATCTCCATACGGCCTCTAGTACTAATCGTCCGATCCTGATCCGTGCAATACCGCATGTATCTGATCGAACCGTGCCATATCTCCATACGGCCTCTAGTACATACCGTCCGATCCTGATCCGTGCAATACCGCACGCATCTGATCGAACCCTGCCATATCTCAATACGGCCTCTACCGCGTTTCGCCCGAAACTTGAGTAACTGTATGTGTGGTGGACTCTAAAGACTCGTCAATACCTTGGTTATGGATTTAACCACTAGCACGTCAGAGATATAAGCCAATACGTAACGGGCTACCAGGTATTGACCAAAAGGGACGTCGATGAGCGAACTCATCCTGACACCTTACTGAGCCTGTCAGTGACAATATTCGTACAGTCCGATCCGTTCGTCTATGAGCATCGCATGGCGAGCCTAGGGGGTTGGTAAAAGTCAGACCCCCAAAAGCGGTACAAGTCGTATCGGATTGTAGCCCAGAACACCCTGAGATACTACTGGAATACCTACCAGTAAATCTCCTGCCTCGGCCGAGGGCTTCGTGTAATGGCTCTCCTAGACACAGCGTGACCTCACACCCAATACCGGGAGAGACGAACCCCTGAAGATCCGCTCACTGCCTCCATGTGGCTCGGGACTGTACCCAACTAAAACCTGTTTGCACGTCTCCTTTGAGCGTGGTAGGGTAGTAATCAAAGTACAGTGGGAACTCACACGAGACAAATGACGATCCCCAGGTCGATGAACTAACCTGTACACATGTCACCAGGGAACTGCTATCTGACGTCAGGTATAAGACCAACTAGCATGTTCCCGGCGAGTCCTGTCCAGTGTACTCATAACCCAATGAGCACCTGTATACATCTTAGGTGAACCAACTGACACCAGTGGCTTGTGAGACCCGCCACCGCCCCTCGTCGGGATCTCGACTGTATACACTAGTCTACTCTGGAGTATCGATGCCCTGTCTCGAAACTCCCACGACTAGGGACCATTTAAGGATGTGCTTATAGACTGCCAGCTCTCACGTATATGATCGCCCTCATACTGCTGGCAGTCAAGCAAGAATCCTAGGGGCTCTATCAACGTGCAATAGTGACATGTCAGGTCACCTAAAGCAGTACACGATGATAAAGATAAACCAGATAGCATACTATCATCTCGAGTAAGACTGTCCTCCTGGGATAGGTCCTCCCTCAATCATTGCAATCACGTGCCTGTGATCCAATAATTTACTCTGAGGGCACTATCTCCAACAATATCGCATACAACCATTCGATACATTCATCACGAGAATAGAATATGGTATCACATACACGCATTATTCTCGGTCCCGCACATATCTCATATGCGCTCCTATTTCGTTTCGCTTGAGCCAGGAAACCTCTGTGTAGGACTCTAAAGACTCATCAATACGCCGGCAGCAGGTGATGATCATATCAAACACCCACAAGCCGCAAGCGGTCTGCTAAACGTAACGGCCACCCTGGTATTGAGCGATCAGAAGATCGACGAGCAAGCCCGCTCACACTCCTGTGAATCCAACCAGTAACACTTACCGTACAGTCCGGTTTGTTCGTCTGATATGTCGCATATCTTGCCTAGGGGTGGTAAACGTCAGACCCCAATAGCTCGATAAGTCGTGTCGATATGAGGTCTATAACAGTTCGAGAAACTACTGGTAACACTTACCAGTAAATCTCAGCAACCCTGGCCAGGGATTTCCGGTTATAGCCAATCAAACACAGCGCAACATCAACTCCCTATACCGGGAGAGACGAATCCCCTCCTATCGCTCATTGCCTCCATGTGATTCGGGACTGTACCCAAAAACCACCGTTTTGCACGCCCTCTTGGACGTGGTAAGGTGGAAATCAAAGCACAGTGGGAACCACACAAGACTCTATGACGATCTCGGGTCAACAGACTACTCTGTACCAGTGTCACCAGAGAACTGCCATCTGACGTAAGGTAAAATACCATCTGGGAGTTCTCGGCGAGTCCGTCCAGTGTACTCAGTCTCTATTGAGCACCCGTATATCATCTCTGATGTCAAACACCAATGGATATCGGATCATCCATCACCCATCTGTATGGGTCGAGAAGGTATACGCTAGTCTACACTGGTATATCGATGCCCCGTCTCGATACACCCACGACTAGGGACCTTGAAGGATGTACTAATGGACTACCATGTCCCCACTAGTATGATCTGCATCATAGTCCAGGTAGTCAAGTACACATCCTAAGGGCTTTACCAACATGTAACAGAGAGACAAACAGTATACACGTTAAGGTAAAGAGTAACCAGATAGCATACTATCGTGTCGAGCAAGAAAGTCCTCCCTATATATGTCCAAGCATCCACTACAATATACATCCTATGTACAGTAATGGCCTCTAGGGCATACACATAACTAACAGGGCGCATTGCATAACCCAAAGGGCATGCGACGATATGCAAACGTGCCGAAAGGACAAGTGAATGTGGTCTTGTCCTGGTCTTTTTCAGTGATGGGAATCTGATTATAGCCGGAGTAGCCATCAAGAAAGCAGTAGTACTCGTGTCCGGCCAATCGTTCAAGTATTTGGTCAAGGAAAGGTAGCGGAAAGTGGTCCTTCCGCGTTGCGGCGTTGAGTTTTCTGTAAACGATGCATACTCGCCACCCAGTTTGGGTGCGAGTAGGGATTAACTCATTCGCCTCGTTAGTGATGGCCGTTATGCCTGATTTCTTGGGGACAACGTGAATGGGGCTAACCCACTGGCTATCAAAGATAGGGTAAATGATACCACTATCCAGACACTTTACGATTTCCTTTCTCACAGCCTCCTTCATGACTGGATTGAGTCGCCTTTGTGGATCCCTGGCTAGTTTGGCATCATCCATCAGATGAATGTGATGTTCAACGATCAGGGGACTAATCCCCTTGATGTCCGCCATGGACCAGCCAAAAGCTTGCCTATTGCTGTGCAAGACCGCAAGAAGGGCTTTCTCTTGCTCTGGAGCTAAAGAAGCCGAGATGATAACAGGGAGGGTCTCGTTCTCACCCAAGTAAACGTACTTAAGGTAAGACGGCAAAGGCTTGAGTTCGAAATGATTGAAAGCAAGATTGGTGAAAAGGTCTCGAACTCAAAGGATTCCAGCAAAGGTTCAAAACGAGTGTAAGCGATCGAGTTGGATGGTTCAGGTAACTCATCCGGAAATTCGAAGGATTCAAACTCGGGTGGTGAGTGGCTAAGATTGTTCGAGAAAGTGAAACACTCGTAGTCATTGTCGGGCGCAGAAACAGCAGCAGGTTCGAAGAGGAACGCACTAGTGGCGTTACGGTTATCATGATCAAACAAAAACTCCTCGAATTCACACTCTTCTGGGGTGATCTCCTGGATTGAGCAAACGTCTAGTATATAAGCATTAGGTTCGGTGGGCTGATTCCCCAACCTAAAAATGTTGAGTTCAATTGTCATGTTTCCAAAAGATAGGTTCATCGAACCATTTCGATAATTGATCACAGCATTTGAGGTTGCAAGGAATGGGCGACCGAGTATCATCGGAATTTGATTCCGTGGGTTAGCTACAGGCTGTGTGTCTAATACAATGAAGTCAATGGGGTATATGAAGTCCCCAACCTTGATTAACACATCCTCTAGCTCACCCCTAGGATGGGTGATTGATCGGTCGGCTATTTGGAGAGTACAGTGTGTGAGTTTCAGCTCTCCTACACCTAATTGCTCATATACTGAGTACGGAAGCAGATTAACACTGGCACCAAGATCTAATAGTGCGCGGTTGATGTTCTTATCCCCAATAATAATAGAAATCGTAGGACAGCCAGGGTCCTTACGTTTTTGCGGTAAAGATTGGGTAAGAGCATCACTCACAACACTAGCCAAGAAAACTTTCTTGGGTACATGAGACTTCATCTTTTTCGTGCATAAGTCCTTTAAGATTTTTCCGTAGGACGGGACTTGTTAGATAGCATCTAAAAGGGGAATGTTGATGTTAACCGGCTTAAACAACTCCAGAATCTTCTCCATTTGTGGATTTTGTTTATTGGACCTCAACCGGTTTGGAAATGGAACGTTTTTAAAATTGGTTGAGTCCAATGCTTGTAGAGGAGATTGTGGAGTTGGAACGGATCCTAGAGCTGGTGTTTTCGTGGAGTGAGAAGTGGGTCCGTTCAGAGCAGAAGAAGAAGAAGAAGAGCCTTTTGAAGAATAGAGAATAGGCTCAGAAGACGAAGAAGAAGAAGAAGAAGCGGCCGGGGTGTCATTATCCTCAATTGTTGTGCCGATGTTGTTGTGCATCATCCTTCCCGATCTCAATGTAGTCACGGCACTCACATTTTGGTTCAGTTTTTCAAGAGCAACATGTACATTATGTGGGTGACCGGGATTTGGGAGTGGTTGAGATGGAAGCTTCCCCTTTTCTCGCTCGCTTAACGCCGCATTTAGCTGTGCAATCTGGTCTTCGATGGTCTTGATGCTTTGCCCGTGTGCAGCAGTGTGTTGCACCAAAGACTGAATAGACGACTGGATGTTGGCGGTGGATTGTGTCGATTGTTTAACGAACGCCTCCAGACTTCGTTCTAGCGAGGAAACCTTATCGTTGTTTGACGGAACAAAGTTGTTTTGCGGAAAAGAATTGTTGGGTGCAAAGTTGTTCGTCTGATTTTGAAAAGGTTGGGGTTGGAAGGGCTGCTGAAACTGATGTTGAGTTTGCTGTTGCGCTTGTTGTTGCGGAGGAGGGGGCCTCTGGAAATTGTTGCCTTGGAATTGATGCTGATTCTGATTCCAGGCGAAATTGGGGTGGTTCCTCCAACCGGGATTGTGGGTGGAAGAGTATGGAACATTTCTCGGTCTTTGCTGAAATGCAGCATTAACCTGATCCTGTCCTTGAGATGGTGGATTATAAGGACACTCTTTGGTTAAGTGAGAAGGATCGGAACAACAAGCACAAATGGTACGAAGGGGAAGAACAGTGGCAGGAGCAGGAGATCAAAATTTGCTCTCTATCGCTTCAAGTTTTCTCGTTATTGCAGCCATTTCAGCTTTCATCGCAATAGAGACATCAAGTTGGTGAATGCCTACCCTAGACTGACCAGTAGAAGTAGTGGAAGAAGAAGAAGAAGTTGGTCTGGTGCTCTCCCATTGAAGCGTTTGTTCCACAAGGTCGTCGAAGAATTGCCACGCTTCCTCGTCAGATTTCAATAGGAAGTGTCCCTGACAAATGGTTTCCAACAACTGCTTGGTTGCTGGGTTCAGGCCCTCATATAAGGTTTGGCAAAGTTGCCATTTCTCAATACCATGGTGAGGGCACTGAACAAGAAGGTCTTTATACCGGTCAAAGCACTTCCAGAAGGGTGCAGTAGGAAGCTGGGAGAATTGGTTGATTTCGTTACGGATCCTTGCAGTTTTATGATTCGGATAGAATTTCTTGAGAAACGCTTTCACAAACTCGTCCCAACTGGTTATGGAGTGGGAAGCAGTGCAATACAACCACTTTTCAGCAAGATCGCACAAAGTGAACGGAATGACCCGTAGCCATATAGCATCGTCCGACAGCTGGGTAGTTTTCATCATGGCACAAACATTTTGAAACTTGTTGATGAAGATATAGGTATCTTCAGATTCAAGCCCATGAAATTTCGGAAGCATGTTAATGAAGTGGGGCTTAATTTCAAAATTATCCCTATTGGCTGGAGGAAGGGAAAGACAGGTGGGGAGTGCAGAGCGGGTGGAATAGAAACGATCCTGGAGCGCGATTCGCTGTGGCGCTACGACAGGCGGTGGTGGTGGGTTATTCGCATCCATAGGAGGTCGAATCAATCCCGGGGGAGTTGTAGGGATGTTTAGATTAAATCCTGACATCGCGGAAGAAGAGGTTGGTGATCGTGAAGGTGAGGATGTATGAACAGAATTCCGGTCAACGTCGGAGTTGGCCGTTAAAGGTAAGGGTGAAAGAGGCGTGGACGGAGTTTCGACGTCTGAGTCAACCGCGTAGTCGGTAGCGACTAACATAACGCGGACTAGGAGGACGCTGGTGTCCCGAGTCCAAGCGGACATACACTAAACGAGTTTAGTATAGTCAAAGTGGAGAAGGTGAGGGTAAGAAAACGTCAATGGAGAAATACGATGGGTGGTGGGTGAAAAAAAAATGGGATTTTGGCGACAAAGGGCAAGTTTTTATAAAAGTTTTTGGTTTTTGTGTTTTTTTTCTTTTTCGAAAGAACTTTACAGAAATATGTATGGACTTACGGCTTCAAACAATCACAGACAAGATATGCACAATCACACCTAGATCTAGGGTCACCTAGGTCAACTAGACAGCTCCTAACTGTTCCAAAGGGCTAGAAATAGAACATCAAACCGCCTCTTCTCCGCCAATTGCGGCCAGGTAAGTGCCAGGTAAGTGGGAGGCTCCCCACTACGTAAGTAGTGGTCCTAATTAAGTAACCACTTGCCTTGGACACACTTGCCTAGACACCGCAAAGTCAGGATAGGATAAATGGCCGATGCCTGTAACTAGTCCTCTGTCCTATTGAGCGTGAAGTCTTTAGGGCTGAGTCTAGTATTTTTTAATTAAACAATGGTCAATGCATATGCTTTTTGTGATTTCTGGGGTCCTGGGAAGGGTGATGAAATCCCCACCCAATCTGGATTGGTTTCAAGCCCCTTAAAGTCCGTATTAATATATGCAAAGCAGTAACAATCAACTGCAATCAATTTTTTTTTTTAGCGCGGCGCAAAGAATCCTGCACAAAAACAATTTATTAGAATGGGGAAGAGAATTTGCGCAAAGAATGCTGCAGAAAACACAGTTCAATGGAGTTCAGAGGAGTGGGGGAGAGGGAAGGAGGACTTATAGAAAAATTGAGACCCTGAAGGCAGCAAACCGCCGCGGTTCCGCGGCCTAAGCGTGCTAATGTCGCGGTTCCGCGGCTTGAAGGTGGCCTTGGAGCTTCATTTTGCTTGTAGGTGCTGACTTGGCTGTCCTCTTCTTGTCTGGAGGTCCTGAATCTTGATTTGCTTACTGGATCTGCTCCAGAATTTTACAGTAGACCGTTGGCTCAGTCTTGATCCGTCACGGTGTAGCCGCGAGATATAGGTCTAACTTCCCACGTCTTTGGCACTGAACTCGACCGTCTTTTTATCCTGCACACTTGCACAAAACTAATCAAAAATAACAAGATGTTTTTTTTTTACAATGTAGCATTTCTAACCTTCGCATTCATATGTATATTTTGCATCTGCATACTAAAATCCATAAAATCCAAAAAAATCAGAAAATTTTCTAAAAACATCAAAACTTTTCTGTCAAGTTAGCTAGTGGGAGAACTCAGATTCAACGTTTCGACAGTTTTGTTTCATAAGATAAAAATAACTAAAACTTATTTTTAGATTTTGAAAACCTGAAAGATAACTCTCCTTTGAAGTTAACTATAGCTGATATACGTCTTTACATCACACTACACGTGTCGTGAGTTTTGAAAATTGGATGACAAGTCTATTATATCTAAAACTTTTAAATGGATAAATGATTTTCTGAGGATCAAATAGGTTTGTTCTGAAATAAGTAATATCAAGAATAGTTTATGAAGCGAAGTGAATATGAAGGAATGTTATTGATGCCTTAATTGGAACTAATTCTGAAAAATAACTCATCTGGAACTTGATTGGAATGATTACACACCTAACCCACTAAACACGTCTTTTATCCAAAAAAATAACTGAATTGCCGGTTATATCTCCGTTCGTATTGAATCATCATAATTTTCACGCTAAATTTTCTTTTGTTTTTGGACCTAGGTAACTTGAGTAATTAAGTCCGCTGGGGTGTTTCTACACCTAATGCCCTAAAGCCAACTGGTTTGGGTGCATTGGACCAAAGCTCGTTAAGAGCTTAGAAAGTCCAGATTAAAATAAAGTCAAGCAAGTGTTCTCTCCGAGTTAAAATTCCTAACGGTTCTTTTTGTGAGAATAATCTTGACAAAAGACAGTTTTTTATAAAAAAAATATTTCTAGCGGAGATATGAAGGTTCTATTCTATGATAAAGACTATTGCACGTTCACAGAGGTGTGTATGAAATGAAAATAAGAAAAAGGTGGAGTGAAAAATAAGACCTAGTTTCCTGTTAAGGAAGATAGAAATTCTGAAGTTGAAACCTTACTGGAAAACGAAACTTGAAAAATGCTTAACTCTTTATAAAACTTATGTGACCCTTTTAAAATTTTTATATGGGCTTTATTGTGTGACATGATGACTTTAACCGATCCTTCTGGAACTTAACGACACTATTTGCACTGCACGTAAAGACATATAAAATCTTAAGTTAAATAAGAAGCGATGTGTGAAAAATAAAGGTTCGATAGTCTAGACTTAGGATAATAGAATTGTTATTTTCTGAAACAAAACCCTTGGGTTTGGATCATAGTTATTTTGCAAAACTAGCTTGACCAGATTTTGTGGGTAGTATCCGCTGAAAACCCTCAGGAGACAACACTCCTCCTACTAGGGACACCTAGAGGTTTAAACGGCTTGTTGCACATGCTCAGTGCAATCGCGTTCCCTGCGAAAGTGAGGTTAGGAATTTTTTGTGAATAAATTGGCTTTGCTCGGGACGAGCAAATGATAAGTTTGGGGGTATTTGTTCATATCAGATTTTTGCATTTTTATACTGCCCAATTTTTATCACATTGCTTATCGGTAGGTACTCTTGAGCCGTGTTTGCTAGTTAATTGCAGGATACAGGTTCTCAGCTCTAAACAGTGAAATTCATGGAAAAGCACGACAAATTCCGGATTACTGCCAACCACAGATAAAACACGGGTCTCCGCTCTCTATCCGTATGTTTCCGCACACCAGTTTAAGGGACAAAATGGCAAATCAATGTCATTTTCATGCACAAAGCTCAATGTCAGCACAAGATCCAACATATCTACGCGGAGCTCAAGGAAATCATGACAAAAGATCCGCATCAAATCATCTTTTGATCTACTAAAATTCTGGAAGAAATGTGAAAAGATTCTGAGAAACCACATACACCAAACTGAAGATAACAGCAAACCAAGGAATACGACAAAACTTGAAGGCCCAACTCCCCATAATGGCAGCGGAACCGCGGCATAAGCATGCTTAGGCCGCGGAACCGCGGCCATACTGGCTTGTCAGTTGAACAATTTTTAGGGGCAGTTTGGTAATTTTATATGGAGGCAGATTGTTGCCCTAGGTTTCCAGTTTCCTGCCTATAATTAGCCCAGAACATTGCCAAGCCAAAGGTGCTTATTCTTGTGTAAAAATTCTAGGATATATTTTGTAGTCTTCTTCCTCTTTTCATCTTTTCTCCATTAAAATCTTATGGTGAGGTTTCATGAGTGAAGTGATGAATAAAAGAGTTCTTTTTATTACCATGCTTGTCTTGTTATGATTGTTAATTATAATTGCTTGTATTTTTCATTTGCTAATCTAGTTGTTGTTATTTGTTGTTTGTTTCTTTCTTGTTCTCTTTTTCTTTATCCTTAACAACAATGATGCTTAAGCTTGATCCTTGCCAAAGTGAGGTCTCAAATAGCTAGTTGTAATCTTCTAACATCTTTCTTTCTATCTTTCTCCTTTTGTTTTATTTTCCTTTTTCTTGTAATGGGTGAGTAGTTTTCTCACTTGTTAGGGTAGGATAAGGAAAGTTTGAGAGAAGGAAATCCCTCCCACTCTTTTCTTGCCCAACATCTTAATTCGGACTCCCGTTAATTGAACCACAATCTGCTCCCTACGGCACCCTATCCTACATGATAGCGGTGATTCCTTAGTGAGACCGGTTGTGGTTGAACTAACCGGAGGTTAAGGCTAAGAGCCAAGAACGGACGGACAAGCACCAAAAGGAAGAACTTAAGCGTTGGAAAGCCTAGCTTATACTCGCAAGTTCCTTCCTAGTCGTGCTAATCCCCGTTGTTGCCGATTACCGTAACACCGATATTAAGAGTGGCAACGAAAGAAGTGAAGGACTCCTAACTCAAACTAACCTAATCCTAACCCTAACAAGCTCTCTTTATATAACATTTTAACACATAGTTAATCTCAAATCAAACTTGGACATTTGGACTTAACTCGTTAAAGCACATAGAAAAAGATTCACATCTCACTGCAGACGACCCGTACTCAACCGGCTAGCTACAAGCGAAACCGTCTTGAGTGCGGTAATTAACTAAGCACGCAAAAACTCTACCAATCATCTATCAAGCCAAAATGCGCACTTGGAGAATTTAGCATACAGCTGGTGCTCTCTCAATATCTGCAAAGTAAATCTCAAGTGATGCTCATGCTCCTCACGACTCCTAGAGTAGACCAGTATGTCATCAATAAACACTATAATAAACTGGTCGAGGAACGACCTGAAAATCCGGTTCATCAGATCCATGAACACTGCTGGCGCATTGGTGAGTCCGAACGACATCACCAAAAACTCATAGTGCCCATAGCGCGTACGAAAAGTAGTCTTCGGAATGTCATCATTCCGAACCCGCAACTGATGATATCCCGAACGTAAATCAAACTTTGAAAAATGTTTCGCACCCTGGAGCTGATAAAATAAATCGTCAATGTGGGGTAAAGGATACCTGTTCCGCACCGTAACTCAGTTCAACCGACGATAATCCACACATAGCCTCAAACTGCCGTCCTTCTTCTTAACGAACAGAACAGGATCTCCCCACGGCGAAACACTGGAACGCACAAGCCTCAAACTGCCGTCCTTTTTCTTGTTCTCTTTTTCTTTATCCTTAACAACAACGATGCGGGACTCGCTTGTGTTTACCAGATGCTGATGGGTTGAGACACGAGATCCTAGAGCAGGCACATCAGTCGGCCTTTAGCGTTCATCCAGGTTCTACCAAGATGTACCGTGATCTGAGAGACTTTTACTGGTGGGAAGGGATGAAACGCGATATTTCGGACTTCGTTTCGAGATGCCTGACTTGTCAGCAAGTCAAGGCTGAGCATCAGAGACCGGCTGGAGAGTTGCAACCTTTACCCGTTCCGGGGTGGAAATGGGAGCAGATTTCCATGGACTTCATTGTGGGTCTACCCAGGACCAGTAAGGGGTATGACTCCATTTGGGTGATTGTTGACCGGTTGACGAAAGCGGCTCACTTCCTTCCAGTGAAGACCACTTTCGGTTATCCTCAGTATGCTCAGTTGTATATAGATGAGATTATGCGTTTGCACGGTGTTCCCACATGCATAGTATCCTACAGAGGTACCCAGTTTACTAGCCGTCTTTGGCAGAAGCTTCAGGAAGTTTTGGGTACACGGTTGAGTTTTAGCACCGCTTTTCATCAGCAGACTGATGGTCAGTCGGAGCGGACTATTCAGACTCTGGAGGATATGCTCCGTGCATGTGTGCTAGATTTTGGTGGCAGTTGGGATTGTCACTTGCCATTGATTGAGTTCTCCTACAATAACAGCTTTCAGGAGACTATTCAGATGGCGCCTTTTGAGGCTTTATATGGTAGGAAGTGTCGATTGCCAGTCTCTTGGACCGGGCTTAGTGAGAGTCTGGTTTTGGGACCCCAGCTAGTTCAGGAGACTACGAAGAAGATCCAGCTGATTCAGGACAGGATGAGAGCAGCCCAGTGCAGGCAGAAGTCTTATGCCGACCGTCGTCGTCACAGACTTGAGTTCGCAGTTGGGGATCATGTATTCCTGAGGATTTCTCCGATGAAGGGCGTTATGCGATTTGGGAAGAGGGGGAAGCTCAGTCCCAGATTTATAGGTCCTTTCGAGGTCCTTGAGCGAGTGGGTTCCGTTGCTTATCGTTTAGCGCTCCCGCCTAGTTTTCCGGATGTTCACCCCGTTTTCCAAGTGTCGATGCTTCGTAGATACCTTCATGATCCTTCTCACATGATTCAGCACGAGACCGTTCAGCTTGTGCACGATCTTTCGTTCACCGAGCAGCCGGTAGTTATTTTGGATCGGCAGGTGAAGAAACTTCGGTCAAAGGTCTTGCCGTATGTGAAGGTTCTTTGGCATAGCCCTACTAATGAGGAGATCACTTGGGAGGCCGAGAGCGAGATGCGGAAGAAATTCCCTAATCATTTTGAAGGTACGCGTAGCAGTTAATTTTAATTCGGGGACCGAATTTCTATAAGGGGGGAGATTGTAACGTTTTAGAAATCGTTATGCGAATTTGTCCGTTTTAGGGTAAATTTGTCGGTATTTTCCGTTTTAACCTGACTGTGAACGAACGACCATATAGACTTGCCAGCACATAGTTAGGCTAAAATAAAACTAGTGCGCAAGCTTTGGGGGTATATGGGACGTTTTGGTTCATTTTGAATTTTTCCCAATTTTAATGTTATTTTAATGCGGTATTCACATTTTGGGAAATTTCTCTTTAACGGTCTTTTCTTCAATTTTTCTTGTGTAACCAAACCCACATGTATCTAGATATTTGTGTGGAGGTTAGGTTTATTGGATTAAAGAAAAAAAGAAAAGAAAAGAAGAGATGCATGCATGTGTATTATTGTGTATGTGAATGCATTTAATGGCTTTAAATGATAGTAATTGCTAGGAAACCCTCACCAAAACTCTCTCTTCCTCCCCTTGGCCGAGATTCCTTCTCCCTCTTCTACCCTTGAGCTCTTCTCTCTCATTTTTCTTCAATCTTAACTCAAAAATTCCATATATATCATAAAATATGCACAAAGTCTTGTTTTTGCCTTCTTGGATCACTTGGAGCTAGGGAAAGCTTGAATCTTGTGAGCAAGATTGTTAGGTATAACCCCTATACTGTTAAATTAGATTTTTTATGTTGTTTTTTTCGTTGGTTGTAGCGTAGAACGCTGTTTATATCGATTAGTGCGATATCGGGTTTTTAGTGTCTTTTTAGAGACTTTATACCTGCTGTGACCTGGTGATTTTAGTGTTTGACCAAACAAAATTTTAGAGATGTACTAGTGAACCTGAGACACTACCTGAGTGACGGGGACCACCTCACCGGCCGGGGCCGGCGACCCCTAAGGCGCGATCCGACGACGCCGGCTAGGTAGAAGAGGGATGGGGTGGGTCTTCTGTGGGTAGTTGTCTGCTGTTGGCTAGAGGTGTTTGGTACTGTTTACTTTTTTAGTAAATTCGGTATGCAAAATCTGGGATCGATTATCTATAATCTTGTGTTTTGAGTCCGCGTGATACGTATTGCGACACGGGTCGTGAGCTTGTGCTGCTGCTGTACTCAGTTAGGTTTTGAGGTATCGTTGCGCACGTTAGCCTCTAGACGCATACTCGCAAGTTAGTTTAGTGTTGGTGCGTTATTTAATACGTAGTTTTACGTTATATTGATCGATTCTGAGATGTTCGCATTATTTCTTGTGTTTGTGAAATAATAGCGTCGCAAGCGGGGACTTCGGACGCTGCGAACAAGGGGAAGCAGGTGGTCGGATTTTCATAGCTGGAGACCATTTGTGAGTAGATTTAACATCTATAGGGAAATCGCCCGTATGGCGCTAAGTGTCGGGTCTAGATATGATATGATATTATCCGTATGTTTATGTGCTTATATAGAGATATTGCATAATTCACATTGCATATAGTTACTTGTTGTGGCTGATACTGTATATATTGTACACTGCACTATTATTGACAGTCCATGTTGCACGAGCACCAATGATATGCTACACACACACTGTTGGTAATTACCATGATACGCACAACACAAATGCTCATTGATATACCATGCTATTAGTTAGCGACATTGAAACAGTTATACTTGTGCGGTAGCGCATATGACATATAGCATACCTGTGTACCTACATGCCTATACATATGCCATACCATATTTACATGCTCGCACATATACTTTGCTATTGTTACATGATCAGTTTTATAACATATATATCGGTGGAATGGGACGCTGTATATATATGTGTTTTGGATTTGGATTTTGGGAACCGCGAGATATATTTAATGACTGGATGCATTAAATAGCGGACTTTTCCCGTGATATGCTCATATTGATGTTTTATGTTGCATATGCTATTTCATATGGATTTACGCATTTGAGATATGTTTTCATGCGATATGGGAATTTCAAGTGTCGATGTTTGGCACTTATATTCCGAGAGATATATGGATTTTGATAGATCGATACGTGGAACACAAGTGTCGAGATGGGATACTTGGGTTTCGAGGAACGTATGGATATCAGAAAAACCGATACGTGGAATACAAGTGTCGAAGTGGGATACTTAGGTTTCGAGGAACGTATGGATACGAGTATTTACGTGTCGATGTTAGGCACTGGTTTTCATGATGATTTAGAGTGTCGATGTTGGACACTCAGGTTCCATGAGACGTACTGGATTTGAAGGCCGATCTGAGGGCCGATCGGAGTATTTTGGGATTTGGGGTGTTGTTTGAGATACACTGTGTTTTCCATGCTTATGATTTGTGTATGAGATTATTTACTATCCCGCACTCAGTATTCAGTTGATATGCATTGATTCATGTAGATATGGTACCCTGTTGGTGTACCTTGATCATGATAGTTGCATATTCATATTATCATACTCATGCTACCAGTTTACATGTTAGTGATCATTGTTGTTAGTGCATACTTGCGATTTCAGTATGATGTTATTTCCTATTCACGAGTTGGAAACTCACCCCCGTTGTGCCACAGTGTTTTGCAGGACTTACCCTCAGAGTAGTCGCGGCAGGATGTCTCATCATCACTACTTTTGCGGATACCGCTACGTTAGGCAGTGAGGCCTTTGCTTTTAGGTGGGTTTGCGGTTATCTGTTTGTATATTGTATATATTTTTGTTGGATCTAGTATTCTCCATCTTCAACTGTTTGTATATGTCTTAGAGACGACTTGTAAGGACTCTGTGTTGTATATTTTGGGTGACTTTGGGTGTCGTGCTCGTGGGAGCCGGTTATGTTGGAAAGTTTTACCTCTTTATGCAGTTTCCTTGATATTTCTTCGCTTCGGCGTCGTATACTTGTTGTGGTGATTGTCTCC
Organism: Agapanthus africanus; assembly: GCA_030015575.1. Taxonomy (NCBI): domain Eukaryota; kingdom Viridiplantae; phylum Streptophyta; class Magnoliopsida; order Asparagales; family Amaryllidaceae; genus Agapanthus; species Agapanthus africanus. The sequence goes on along the minus strand of JASDDO010000024.1, from coordinate 92,713,899 downwards.
GCCGTTGGGCGTGATTTTGCTCCCAATTGGGATGCTTTATATATTATCTGTATTGTACCCGTTTTCGGGGCTAGTTTTTACAAAGGAGGTGCTGCCGAAATTTTCAAGAAAGAAAACTAGAGTTAGAGATTTTACTTGTGATTTTCAAAATGTTTTAAACTATGTTTTCTCCGTTGATCCAGTTTTGGGTGGTTTAGATTTATGGGTTTTCGGCTTACTTGAGTTGCGTACGCCTGTTGACGTTACGTAGTTTAAGTGCCGGTTACGGGCCAAACTTGGGTCGTGACAGCATTGGCGCATGAGGTCCATCTCATATCAAAAGTGGACCATATCAAATATTTGATGTCAAGAGCCATACGAACGGGACGGCTCGCTAAATGGGCCCTTCTCTTGATGGAGTTCTCGATAACATACCGACCTCTCAAGGCAGTGAAAGGCCAGGCCATCCTAGGCATCCTCGCTGAGCACCCGATACCTGCCGATTCACCCCTTAATTGCGAACTGCCAGACGAGCACGCGTTTGACACGATCGACAGGAGGAGAAGAGAGAATCACACCCGCAGGGAACTCTACTTCGATGGGGCCTCCTCAATGAAGAAGCGAAAGCATAGCTCCCCCATGATCAAATCTGGGTAGGCCTCATCTTCGTGACTCTATAAGGAGGGATAATGCGCTTTGCCTTTTCCTTAACAAAGCCGAGGACAAGCAATGAAGCCGAATATGAAGCTTTGATTGCAGGGCTTGAGATTGCTATCGACATGGGAATTGAAAACCTCCTCATATACGGAGACTCCCAATTGGTCATTAGCCAAGTAAACGGCGACTATCAAACTTGCAAACCATAGTTGGTGAAGTACGGCGAGAGAGTTCAACAATTGCTGACTCAAATCCCTTCCCACGCCCTAGAAAGCATACCGTGTGCGGAGAATAGAAAGGCGGATGCGTTAGCCAAGCTCGCTAAAGAACTGGCTGATGAAAACCTCGATGTCGTAAGGATCATTGTACAAAGCCGTCAAGTTCTTGCACCAGCCGAAATATCTCCAGAGTCGTCTGAAGATAAGGAAGCGACCAAGGAGACTATCCTACAAATGGAAGACCAGGAAAAGACTAAGGATTGTAGAGAAGTCTTTATAGACTACTTGAAATCTCGTCGAACACCTGAAGATGCAACCTCAAGACATCAGCTTATTAAACGAGCTCTGTCTTTCGCCTTCGCCAATGGTACTCTATATAAGAGATCGATCGACTCTTTGTGTCTAAGATGCTTGGGACCAGAAGAAGCAAGGAAAGTTGTCCAAGAAACTCACGACGGACTCTGCGGTTCTCATCAAGCCGAGCCGAAGATGAAGATGAAGATCAAAAGGATGGGCTACTATTGGCCCACGATTATTCATGACTGCCTCGAATACGCGAAGCAGTGCCACTCGTGCCAGATTCACGCGGATTTCATACACCAGCATCCAAATCCGCTACACCCAACGGTGGCAAGATGGTCGTTCGAAATGTAGGGAACTGACATAATCGGGCCCATCGAACCATCATCATTTAGAGGACATCGGTTCATATTGGCAACAACCGATTACTTCTCTAAGTGGGCAGAAGCAGTACCGCTGAGAAGTGAAGATGGAGAATATCCTCCATTTCTTCAAGACACACGTCATCTATCGGTTCGGCACTCCGCGACGGATTATCTCCGATAACGAGTCAGCCTACAGAAGTCACAGAATCAGCTGCTTCGCGCAGCAACATAATATAGATTGGAGATACTCTTCGGTCTATAATCCCCGAGCTAACAGTCTAGCTGAAGCCTTCAACAAGACCTTGATGAAGATCATAAAGAAGACGGTGTCCAAGAATAAGAAGGACTGGCACGAGAGACTGCATGAAGCTCTCTGGGCATACCGGACCACATTCAAAACGGCCATAAAAACAACGCTGTATGCATTGGTATTCGGCACAGAAGTGGTACTCCCTCTCGAGATAGAGCACCCTCTCTACGAGTGGTGGTTCACTACGAGATAACAGACGAGGAGAATACTCTTCTTCGCCTTGAGGAGCTCGATACCCTTGATGAAACTCGTCTAATGGCGCAACAAAACCTAGAAGCTTACAAAGCAAAGATGACGCGCTCATACGAAAGATTGACTAGGCCGAGAACATTCTGCCAAGGCGAACTCGTGATAATTGTCAAGAGACCTATGATCCCCAATCGTGCCAAATGAGGGAAATTCGAGCCGAACTATGAGGGCCCGTACATCATAGACAAAGTCTACTAAGGTGAGGCTTACTTGCTCATGGATATGCATGGCGAAAGACCCTTCAGGCCAATAAACGGCCGGTTCCTGAAAAAATACTACGCTTGACAAGTCACAAACCAGGTCAATGATAGATAACGACGCTTATGTCCGCTCGCTTTCTTCCTGAGTCCGAATTCTATAAGTAGTGCCCAGCGAAACCTCGCCTCCAAGGCTACGGACCGAGATGTCTTAAAACTAACGACGGACCGCAACGTCCTAAAACTAACGATGTACCGAGATGTCCTAAAACTAAAAACGGACCGAGGTGTCCTAAAACTAACAACGGACCGAAATGTCCTAAAACTAACTACAGACCGTAACGTCCTTAAACTACAACAAACCGCAGCATTCTGAGGCTGACACAAAAAAACGGTACGTCCATAAGAGAAATGGGCACGGATGAAAACCCGAAAGGGCTCCATGAGTAAAAACAGCAGGGCTACCGGCGAGTTTGTGAAAACCCGAAAGGGCGCAATCGCTTTCAAAGACACTTGCAAGGTCCTCTCGACCTTGTAAGGAGAAAATACTTGCGTGAGATCTTTACGACTCACAAGGGAGCAACACACTTAGGGATCTCCACGATTCCTAAGGAGAAGTTACACTTACGAGATCCTCACGACTCGTAAGGAGAATTCCCCTATAAGACCCTCACGGCTCATAGGATTCAAAATTCTTAAGCTACAGGGATCTAAACCTGTTCTTAAGCCGTCATACACCCCGATATGGCCCTACAAGCGGTTCAAAATTGACCCTTGTATACAATCCACGAGCACGAATAAACATTTCCCCAACAGAGTCCCATCAGCAATGAGTGATATCATCACATGGTGAATGACCCTTGTAAGTCCTCTCGACTTATAAGGAGAAAACACTCTTGTAAGATCCTTATGACTTATAAGAGAAAACGCACTTAGGAGTCCTCACGACCCCTAAGGAGAAAATGCACCTACAAGATCCTCACGACTTGTAGGGAGAAATATCTTTATGATACCCTTACGACTCATGAAGTCAAAAGCATTAGTCGACAGGAACTTAACCCGGTTTGCTAAGCCACCTTTGTTCGAACTGACAAAGGCAAATGATGATTCGCTCCTGGCCATATCCCAGTTGTAGCGATGCTGATGCCTAAATCGGTATCAAATTCCAAGTTTAAACTCGCGATAAAAATCAGCGGGCCAAAAATGCGTATGAAATAACCGAAATGATGGGGCAACTTGCAACAAAATCAGCAAGTAAAATATATGCATACAAAATAGCCGAAATGATTGGGCGACTCGCAATAAAAAGCGGCGAGTAAAAAGAAAAACTAGCCGAAATGATTTGGCACCGCGGAAAATAGCCGAAATGATTGGGCAATCATGACTTTCGTGATACAAAAAGCTGAAATGATAGAGCATCGCGGAAAGAAAACAAAACAAATACATATAAAATGAAACTTTTGCCCTACAGGCGAGTCCATTGACTCCTGTATACAATCCATGGGCATAAGCGAAAAAGGAACTACATTTCCCCACCATGCTGCGTCAAAAGGAAGTCAGATCTTGACGACCATATCTACAGCCTAAAGATCAACAACGGCGTTTCTTCTCACTCCAACCGGATGCAGACGTGACGTCAACAACCGACCTCAAGGTCGCAATGAAGCAGAGCCATGGCAAAGTCCTTAGTTCTAAATATCGACGGCCACCTCTACAGCCTAGAGACCAACAACGGCGTTCCTTCTCATGCCAGTAGAGCATGGACGCGACATCAACAATCGGAGCCTTTGCAAGGTCCACAGTTCCAAGACTCTACGGTACACAGACAACCCAGTGTCAACCCTGACCTGCCTGTCGTTAAGCAACGCTTCGACTTGGATACATGTCAACCCCTGACCTCCTTGTCGTCAAGCAACGCTTCAACATGGATACATGTCAACCCTGACCTCCCTGTAATCAAGCAACGCTTCGACACGGATACATGTCAACCCTTTTCCTCCTTGTCTTCAAGCAACGTTTCGACTCGGATACATGTCAACTCCTAACCTCCTTGTCGTAAAGCAACGCTTCGACTTGGATACATGTCAACTCCTGACCTCCTTGTCGCAAAGCAACGTTTCGACTCAGATACATGTCAACCCCTGACCTCCCTGTAGTAAAGCAACGCTTCGACACGGATACATGTCAACCCTAACCTCCTTGTCGTCAAGCAACGCTTCGACTCGGATACATGTCAACCCTTGACCTCCCTGTGGTCAAGCAACGCTTCGACACGGATACATGTCAACTCCTGACCTCCTTGTCGCTAAGAAATGCTTCGACATGGATACATGTCAACCCTGACCTCCTTTTCGTCAAGCAACACTTCGACACGGATACATGTCAACTCCTGACCTCCTTGTCGCAAAGCAACGCTTCGACACGAATACATGTCAACCCTTGACCTCCATGTCGTCAAGCAATGCTTCGACTCGAATACATGTCAACCCTGACCTCCTTGTCGTAAAGAAACGCTTCGACTCGGATACATGTCAACCCCCGACCTCCCTGTCATAAAGCAACGCTTCGACACGGATACATGTCAACTCCTGGCCTCCTTGTCCTAAAGCAACGCTTCCACTCGGATAATTTCAAACCCTGACCTCCCTGTCGTGAAGCAACGTTTTGACACGGATGCATGTCAACCACTGACCTTCCTGTCGTCAAGCAACGCTTCGACACGGATACATATCTAACCAATGATTTCCCTGTTGTAAAGCAATGATTCGACTCGGAGATAAGTCAACTCACCAATCACTTACGAGTCATCTCGACTTATAAGGGAGAAAATTCTCTTGTGAGATCCTTACGACTCTCAAGAGAAAGCACACTTAGGAATCCTCACGATTCCTAAGGAGAAAATACACCTACGAGATCCTCTCGACTCATAGGGAGAAAAATCTTTATGAGACCCTCACGGCCCATAAAGATGAAAAGTCTTAGGCAGCAGACCTGAACATGTTTCCTAAGCCATCGCTACCCTATAAGGAGGCTAAGATGAAATGTTCTTTATTATCTACCGGCCACACTTGCCAGAGTAACATACCAACAACACAGCAAAGAAAAGAAAGCGATAGTCGGAGATAAAAAAATGTGTCCTTTATTCATGAATTCAATTGAATACGAGATACATCATACAAAATAAAAAAAATGATGAAATGAATACATGTTATTCATAAATTACAATCGATACAAAGACGACTATTGAGAAGGAGGCAATTTTAATAAATCAACAAGCCGTTCGCGCACTCCTTTCAACTCATTTTCATGATCAGCCGCCATGGCCAGCTCCGCTTCGACTCGAGCCCGTTGCTGCAAACAGGATGAAAGTTTCTCATCGATTTCCCACTGAGCTGCCTCAAGACTCTGCATAACCCGCTCGATGAAGTCGAGCTTCTGCCTCAGTGCCAGCCCGTCCGAAATGCATCGCTGCAGATTATCAAAGATGGTTCTCAGTTGCGCAACATTCGCTTTGACCACAACATGCAGTCGGGCAGACTCGCTTGAAGCCTCTTCGCGTTCCTTCCTCCTCAAGGCCGCCTCTTGTTCAAAATGGCGAAGGAAAGAAGCACTTTGCTCAACCCATGCAGCCCGCTGGGAGTTCAAAACTAGAACTTCAGGAGCAAGACGCTTGAGCTCAACTTTTACAGACAGGCCTTGATCTTCCTACAGTAGTTAACCCAAGACTCGACGACGCCCTTGCTGTGGAAGTTTATGAGCATCGTCAACAAGAGATTAACCTCGACAGCAAAATCTGCAGCAGATGCGAAAGCCTCGGCGTCAGGCTCCTCGATAGATTCACTCAACATTCGCAGGCTATTCGCAGCACCCCTGGAAGATGGGCGTTTAACAAAGGGCCCTGCCGGCATCGGAATTCGAGACTCGAAGGGAGCCAGAGTCGGTGTGATTGCTGCAAAACAAATCATAGTCAGATGTTGGCTCAACAGATAAAGAAAATGCACGAGCAATGGAGTCTACTATAACGGCTGCGACAGGTGGCAAAGTTGTGAGCACCGGTGGCGCGACTGTTCTCTCGTCCCCTCCTTCAATCTGTAATGCTGCAATCAATGCAAAGAAGAGTAGAAACAACATGACTGCCCGTAAAAGAAGGAAAAAGTTGTTTGTTAAAAACTATACTCACCGACGCCAGCAGGCAGGACGAATTCGGACGGGAAGGAGAAGTGTGGGGTTTAACACCTGATATAGGTGGTCAAAAAGGACTCCTGCGAAGTTGTGACAATGTACAGTTAGTACAAGGAAGATGGTATCCACAATTTTACCAGGTAAATCGCAAAACCATACCTTCCAGCATTTGAGATGACAAGAGAGAAGGCGAAGGGACGGAGACCATCAGAGCAGCAATGGTGATGCTTCTTCGGGTGGTACAACTTCAGCGCTCACCACACCTACATTCGAAACAAACAAAATGTCATCAGAAAGGACTGAAAAGGATTGCGAAATAAAAAGTAAACAGCGACCTAAGACCTACTTGAGCGGTCAGCGGCCAAAACCGCAATGGAAGCATCTCCGGGTGTTGCGGCTTCTTCGCTCGCCTTCAGTGGAATAATTTCAGCGCCCGTGGCTTCATCCCCTGATTCTACGAGAGCCGTCGTGGCACTCGCAAGGCCAGCCGATAGCAAGGAACCGCAAGGGGAAAGAACGACGATTTGGGCAGTCCCAGACTCCCGAGAAAGAGTAGCCGCTTCGGGCTCTGTGGTTGCCGTCTTCTCACCCGCCGCCTCATCGCCAATGCTTGGCCCTGCAAGATATGGTATATCAGAATTTGCGGACTGAGTAAAAGTCAAAAGACTGGGCATTACAATACCTGGCAGTGGACTCTCAGTTGCCTCCCGAGCCGCACACATGACCTGTCTATGAGCGGTTGACATGGCAGCTGGAGCATCCTTTGGAGGAGTAGCTACAGATGGGGTGGTGCTTGAATCTGCACCCACAGCTAAGCTGACGTCATGTTCCCTCGCCGAACGCTTTCTGCGCTTCTTGTCGGCCTTGGCAGTGAGAAGTGATCTCCTCAAGACCTCGGTCAAAGAGACATCATCGTCCGAATTAGGAGCTGCCTCGGGAGCCATTACGGCGTCCGTCATCGGCTGTTCAAGTGAAGCCTCCTGCGATGCTGACAGGAGAGATGGAGTCACCATAGCCGGCTTTGGAAGCGTCGTCGTATCACCGCTCGAGATCGGCACTGCGTTTGGGATAACCTGAGTCTAGGTAGTACCTGCAATAAGATGAAAAGGAAGGGTTAAACCATGAATAAAGAAAAAGGGAATGAAGCAACAACGAGCCGAAGTATACCAAGGCCCAAGGAAGCGCGGAGTCTCTCTTCCTCTTCGAAGGTCTTGAGGGAAGCCGCGAGAGCTTCTTCGGCGGAGATACCTATTGAAGAAGAAAGCGTCAGTCAAAGCATAATTATATATAACGGCGGAAAGATACGACTGAAGTCTGCCTGACTGTGCAATTGTGATCAATGCTGCTTCATCGCGAGCTAGTTTGTAACACCTTAGGTTTTTGATTAGTGTTAATTAAGCGATAATGCGGGTTTTCTGTAAAAAGTTTACCAATTCGGTTTCCTCACATTTTATAACATTTAATTAATAATTTATTATTATTTGTTATGGCTTGCACACACTTTTCCATGATAATGTGATGGTTTATTTTTATTAATCTAGTCTAGCAACCATGACAACTTAACCTAATCCTTGCTTAACCTTAAACCCTTGATATTTTGTGGTGAGAAGATATTTCCTTGTTTTGTTTTGGATTTGGGAGGAGGTGGCAATGGTGAGTCATGAGAGCCATGCTTGCATTAATGTGAGAGTTAATACAATGGTGCACTCACCCTTATTCTCACCTCACACTCTCTCTTCATCATTTCACTCTCATTCTCTCTCACTTGATCTCATTCTCATTTCTCTTCTCTTCCCTCAACCCTCAACTGAACAATTACCTTCCCATCACTAAACCTACACAAAACTTCATAAATTCACACCCGAATTACATCCTAAACCTTGTTTTGCCTCTAGGATCCCTTGGAGCTTGGAAAGCTAGGATCTTAGAGCTTGTAGGAGTAGGTAATGATCTATTTCTGTTAAGTAAGCCTTTTTAATGTTGCGTAGCTTGTTAGTTTCAGTTTAGAATGCGTAAAGTTTTATTTCGTGCAAATATCGTATTTTTAGTGTAGTTTTGGGTCTCGGATGATCTGCTATCAAATCAGGTATTTGTTGGAAAAGTTCCTATCACAGTGGCCTTGTGTAGTGACCTAGAACCCACCATAAAAACCCGAGCCCAATCCCTTTCAAGATGGCCACAGATTTATTGGTTCTGGCCGCAATTTGCGGCCAGAGTGGGGGCTGGGGGGTTGTATTTTGGTCTGAGGGTCTCTGGGGTTGTGTTTGGTCTTGTGGTATGTGCAACTTTTACAAATTGTTTGTGTAGCAAAATCTGGGATCACTTTGCTGGTTTCTAATGTTTCGATTATGCGCGTTACGTTATCCGATACGGTTCGTGTCTTAGTGTATCTGTTGCTCTTTGGTTAGTTTCGTAGTGTCACTACGCACATTAGCCACTAGACGAACACTTGAGAGTTTGTTTGGAGTTGGTGCGTCGGTCAAACGTAGTTGGTACGTGTTATTGGTCGATTGCTAATATACACTTGTTATGTTATTTTATGATCTTAGGGACGCAGGCGGGGTCTTCGGACGCTGCGAAGAAGGGAAAGCGAGTGGTTGGCTTTATTTAGCCCAGGATCATCAGTGGGTAGATTTAACATTTACAGGGGAATCGCCCGCATGGCGTTATGCGTCTGGGCTAGATATGATATGATATTAGTCGCATGTTTATATTGCACATATAGAGTTTGCGCATAAACTTCATTGCATATTATTACTTGTTGTGCTTAGACTTTTACCCTTTAGACACTGCACTATTATTGACGGTTCATATTGCACGAGCACTGATTGTATGCCACTCACACCGTCAATAATTGCCATGACATGCACAACACTTATACATACGTGAGATTGTATTGGCTAGGGGCTTGAGACATGATCCTTATTTTTATTATGCATATGACATATAGCATACCTGTATACCTACATACTTACACGTATGCCTTACCATGCCTACATGGTACAATACCATATACCTATATGGTATTGTACCATTAAAGATAGGTATATACACATTTGAGACATTAGCCACATGTACATCTTGCATACATACTTACATGTACACCCGTATACCTTGATATAGATACACATATACCTGGAGGGTATTACATCATTACTGATAGGTAGATATACATATCTTGCTATTCTGACATGGTTACGCATACCTGGCTATAACTACATGTTCACCTTTATATGACGTTGCGTTTGGTTTCGGAGAAATTAGGAACCGCATGATATACTTAATAACTTGTTGCAGTTAAATAGCGGTTTTTCCTTTATATGCTCATATTACTGTTTCATGTTGCATATATTATATTTCATGGATTTCGCGTTGTAATATGGTTTTCATATGATGTTTTCTGGATGTTTTAATCCTGCGTATATATATCAGAGGTATGGGACGCTGATATACATATGTATATATACGTATATATATATACATATATCAGTGTTATGGTACGCTATTATATATGTACACCTACATAATATATCATCATGATGATCTATGCAAATATACTTATTCATTATATATGTGGGCCGATATATGCTCGATGTGAGGGGCCTATGTGCCCGATGTGAGGATAAAATATTTTATTCCGTACTCCGGATTTATTTGATATGCATTACTTCATATATTAGTAGTACTTGATAGAGTACCTTTCATGACTGTTGCATATATATATATTGTTGTTTATTGCTATCAGCATGCATGTGATAGATTAGCACAGTACATGCATACTTGCGATTACCTGCATATGTTATTTACTATTCACGAGTTGGCAACTCACCCCCGTTGTGCCACTGGGTTGTACAGGTTGTCCCTCAGAGCAGTCAAAGGCAGGGCTTTTCTTCCTATCGTATCATCTTTTGCAGCGGATACCGCTACGGCTGACTGTGTGCAGTTTTACTAGGTGGGTTTTGCGGTTAGCCGATGTTGCTCATTGTATATTCATTGTATCCATGTACTCTCCATTTACCATTTTCATGTATTGATTTAGAGACGAGTTGTGAGGACGATATTGTATATTCTTTGTGACTTGGAGATTTTTCATGATGTTCACTTTATATCGTCTTTTTTCTTTGCTACGGCGTCGTATATCTGTTGTGGTGGTTGTTTTCCGCTTTTGGGCGTATATTTGCTCCCGTTAGGGATGCTTTACTTATATCTTTATGTTGTACCCTTTTGGGGGGCTTGTTTTACAAAGGAGGTGCTGCCAAATTTTTAAAGGAAATAAATTTGGACTTTAAAGAATTTGATTGAGATTTCAAAAATTTTAACAATGTTATTATCACTTACTACTTTTGATGGTTTAGATTGCTGGGTTTTCGACTTATTTGAATTACGTTACGCCTGGAGACGTTACGTGGTTTAAGGTCCATCACGTGCCAAATTTCGGGTCGCGACAAATTTGGTATCAGAGCGCTAGGTTTTACCTTTCGGAGTGTAGGATAACCTTGGTATGATGGAGTAGGTAGCTTAAGCAGAGTGATATAGCGTGTGTATGTCCACGGCATACTTACGACACGGTACTCCGCCTAAGTGACCTAAGTACTAATTGCTTGAAATTCCTTCCTTTATGATACATATCCTTGTGATTCGATTTCCGTGTTAATATCGAATCCTATTTCCATTTATAGCCTTTTGCCGCCGATGACTTTGAGGGCTCAGAGAGAGGCAGCGAGAGCCGAGGTCAGAGTTGACTCGTTTGGTACGAGGACTGACCAGGACGGTACGCTCGTTGTACAGGTGCAGATTGATCCGCCTTTGATAGATCGTATTGCTAGGCTTGAGGCAGATATGCAGGACTTGCGCCAGATGATGAGGTCGTTGGTTGAGGCCAGTCGAGCGCAGCGAAAGGAGGTTGCCACCCCTGTTACCCAGTTATTCCTTGCTAGCAGCTCACAGTATTGTGTCACGTATACATCAGCAGTTGATGCAGCCCGTTTAGCTGAGGAGCGTCTTCCCGAGACTTTGGGAGTTCCGAGACCGAGGAGGGCTCGTACAGGTGTATCAGCCCAGAGACAGAGGCTTAGTCACCGCGACAGATTTCGTTTACATCGCGGGAGTAGCAGAGGCTTTGGACGAGGACAACTATTTAGCTCTTATCCCCAGGAGAGTAAGCAGTTTTCTTCGGGATGTTACCGATGCGGGAGTTTGAGTCATCGTGTTCGAGATTGCACTGAGCCACGTGAGGGCGGGACAACTGAACCACATGATACCTTACCACCTTCACCTCAGGGAGAGTCGCATGTTGCACCTGTTGTTGATCCGCGTCAGACTTATGTTCAGAGAGGTCATGGTCGTGGAGGATTTGTTCCAAGAGTACAAGATGGTAGATGAGGAGTTCAGCTAGTTGCGGGTAGAGGGCAGGCACGAGCGTTTGCTTCTACACATCAGGACGCGCGGGCGTCCAATACAGAGTTTTCAGGTAATCTTATTCGTATGTTTTCTTATTGCACTAGTTTGTTTAATTCGGGATCTATGCACTTGTTTGTTCTACGCACTTCGTGCCGAGGTTGGGCCGAGGGTCGTGTATGCTAGATCAGTTATTTTTTGTGTTTACTCTTGTTACCGATCCTTTTGTTGCGCGACACGTGTTTCGGTCATGTGCCAATCGGATAGGAGATAGAGGTTCATCCATCGATTGATCCTAGTAGAGATGTTGGACCTTGACGTTCTCCTGGGCATGGACTGGTTGGCTACGTGTTATGCGTCCGTAGACTGCCGTGAGAAGACAGTCAGGTTTTGTTTTCCCGGCAAGTCAGTTCTTGTTGTGCAGGGGGACTGTGGTGCCGCCCCTCACAGCTTGGTTTCATCCTTTTTCGCTAGTCGGCATTTGAGGAGAGGATGTCGAGAATTCTTGGCTTTGATTCGTGATACCGGAGCCACAGTGGGTTCGTTGGACCGGGTTCCTATCATGCGAGAGTTTTCCAACGTTGTTCCAGATGAACCGGCGGAGCTTAGGGAGCTTAAGCATCAGCTGCAGAGTTGCTAGATTGTGGGACTTGTGCGTCTAAGTGTTTCGCTTTGGGGAGCTCCTACTCTGTTCGTCAAGGAGAAGGACGGCAGTTTGAGGTTGTGTATTGATTTTCGTCAATTGAACCGAGTTACGGTGCAGATTGGGTATCTTTTACCTCGCTTGATGATTTCTTCGATCAGCTCCAGGATGCGAGACATTTTTCTAAGTTAGATTTAGGATAAGGTCATCATTAGTTGCGGGTTTGGAGTGATGACATTCCGAAGACTGCTTTTTTTGCGCGCTACGTGCTTTATGAGTTTTTGGTGGTGTCGTTGGACTCACCAATTGTTGGGGTCGAAAATTGCACCCCGATTGACCAAGTCAAAGTCAAGGTCAACCCCCAAGCCAAGTGAGCCCAAGCCCGGATCAAGTGGGCCCATACCCAGGTCGAGTCCGAACATAAAGCGGCCGGCCCTCCTCCATGCCCAAAATGAAATCATGTAATAAATAATTTTTATGTAATTTTGTCACGCCCCGCTTCCCGGTGTACGGCGACGTGGACGCGACGAGATCCGCTACGTATATACTTAGAAGTACATACTCTAAGCGTATCTAAGCAATCTAAAAGTAAATCACAAGAAACAAGAGATATAGAAATAACAGCAACTTTATTAATAATATTCTTTTGTACAATGCATGAAAAGTAAATACAATTGAAATGAAAAGCGATGCCTAAACAGTGGCATAACAGGAAATAAAAATACTGAATAGAACAAGGTACAATCTCTAGAGCTCGGGCTCTTCGTGAAACTGCTCCAAGTCTTCACCGGTGGGCTCGATCTCTGCTGGGTCCAAAACACCTGACGACATTCAAAGAAGAAATAGAATGTCATCAGCGAACAGGTCGCTCGGTAAGTCCCAAAGATAAGGGAGAAATAGACAGAAAGTAAGAGAGAGAGAGAGAGAGAGAGAGCGCGCTTTTAATGTTGTATTATAATATTGTAATATTGTATTAACGCTGTTGTTTGTAGCCTGGTACAGAAGATGCGAGTGTATACGAGGGGAGTCCCACTTACACCGGGGACCTTGGTAACCTGTAGTACAAGGCTCCGTCGATAATACCACGGAACAACGGCATGGATGTAATTACGTCTTAAGTGACCACCTCGTGCCACCTTTAACATATTCCGTACCAGTCTACCCCTTAAACCCCGTAGTGTTATGATTGTATTGTTATATTGTATTGTGTAAGTTGGATGACTGACCAAAACCATGATATCAGTAAACAGATTGTAACTGCATAATCAGGTAAATGGAATAACGGAATAATGGATGTATATCTATGGTTTGATTCAGTCAAGTTGTATAGATTGTTAACCGGATTCTGGGATTCATGTGTTCATATTGAGTTGGAATATTAAAGAATGTAGATTAACTTGAATCATATTCAAGTCAGAAATAATCAGACTCAAACCCGAGTCAGACCAAAAGAAATTTAAGTCGACGTTATATAATTATTAGGGTCCTTATTGTAATTTATAAAACTTGAGGGGGTTTTATGTAAAAATACTTTTGTATAGTTTTCAAGATACACCCCAAGTATTTATTATTCGTATTTATAGTTATATTGAGTGTGATTTTATTTTGTCATATTTCTAGTGAAAATATCCTAATTACATAAATAAAGGTATTAATTTGTAATATTGATTTATTTGAAATTCATGGTATTTTACTGTAACTTTTAATCTTGTAATTTTTAGGAGAATGTGGAAACTTTATCTTATAATAAAATAGGTGTTTAAATGATGAATATACATATGTTTATACAAGAATAATTTTAATAAATATTTTATTTTCCAAAAATCTCATTTTTCTTAAATGTCGTATTTTAAATCTTTCGAGAACGAATGCTCCTTGCGGAGGTCTGAATCTCGCACTACTAAGCCCGAGGGTGCACGATAAACCGTACTAACCTTAACGAGTTCCCTAAAGGTGGGTTGTAGTGGCGCTTTGCAAAGTTTTAATAAATACAAATCATTTAGAAAACGATTTTATAAAGATAAGGTATTTATTTGAAAAAGGGTGTAAATTTCCGTATTTTAGATTCTAGGGTTTCCTAAGCCAACTAACCTATTTCTAAATGGTCTAAACGATAAATCATAGAAGCCTCAAATCGCCTCTTCACCGCCAATTGCGGCCAGGTAAGTGCCAGGTGAGTGGGAGGCTCTCCACTACAAGTAGTGGTCCTAATTAAGTAACCACTCGCCTTAGTCACACTTGCCTAAACACCACAAAGTCAAGTTTAGATAAACGATCGATATCCACGACATATTGTATTTTTCCTATTAAAGATATTGGTTTAAGAATGTATTGACCTAAAACTTTTAGAAAAGGTTTTATTAAGAAAATGGTATTTTAATGTAAAATCTTGTTTTGTTGTATTCTAAATTTTCAAGGTAGCGTGTTATGATTGCATATGAGTGTGTGTGGAGGTAGGTCATTACCTCGTGATCTATTTTAAGGTATAGCAATGTTAAAGGGTTAAAAGTGATAAACTAAATATGGTGGTATTTAAGTGCAAAAATACGGTATATTGCAAAAGTTATCATTTCATGTAAGAAACTTTATCCAAATTAGTTGTTATGTGATTAGTAGTCAACATGAAAATGTTTAAGCATTATGAAATTAGTGATAAGTGAGTTTTGATAGAAAACCGAATCGGAAATCGGTTTATTTCGATTTCCGTCGGGTTTGAAAAGTCGTATTTTATGAAAGAATAGAAAGGTAGAAAAGAGAGACTTACGGGTTTGGACAACGCTAGAGAGTGGGAGGGAGGTAGAGGGTTTACCGGCGCGTCGAAACGTCGTCGAGAGCTCCTAGCACGATCACCGGAAAGTCGTCGTCGATTTCGTCAGCGCTTCGTCTTTTGGTCGTTTTCCGACGTACCAAGTTCTCTTGAGATTTTGGAAGAGTGGACTTAGGAATTTAGGATGAGAGGGTAGAGGGTAGGGGTGTTTATATAGGGTTAGGCTAGGGTTAGGGTTTTAATTAAAAAAAATAAAAAATATATAAAAACATTAAAAATCATTAAATTTTTGGAGTAAAAGGGATTTTTTGAGAAATTGATAACCGATAAAAAAATTAAAGTATGCAGGTGAGAAAACCAGGTCAACACGGAAAAATTCCGTGTTGACGACTCGGCCGTCCGGCCGAGTCCGGCCGGCGGCGCCGGCCCGAGTCGGCCGGTCCGCCGGCCGACTCGCCGAGTCGGGGTACCGTTGGGTAGGGGGTCTCCTGGGGGGATTTATGGTATATTTATTTTTTATGTTCAGTTCAAGTTTTGAGTTATGGCGGTTTGACTGTTGACTTTCCAAAAATTTAAAACAAAATAATTATAAAAATAATGTTGGGCATGGGATTTGAACTCTGGTGGCTTGGTTCAGCAGTGCAAGGTATTACCAATGAGCTACAAGCTCCTTCTTGTAATTATTGTGGTATTTAATTACTTAAACTGATAGCAGCAAGAATAAATACTCCTAGTATACATTAAATTTAAAGTAATTTCTTGTACACTAAAAATGGAGTTATTACATTCTTGTAGCTTGTAATTAAAAACAAAATAATTACCTATATTTTGTGCTCAGGCTAAAATACTCCTTTATGGATTTTTGAAAAAAAATTGTATAGAAAAGTGTATAGAAAAATTATGGTTGTTACAAATTTTTTATGCATGAATGGGCATAGAGCCAAATTTTTGTAAAGCCCATGGCTTATGTGCAAAACAAATGGCACATGAGCCATGGGATGGCCAAAATGCCATTTTTGTAAAGTCCAAAGGGCTATATGTAAAGTGTATAGCCTATAAAGGACAAGATAATGAAAATATCTCAACAACTTTTTCTTTCTCCAAAAGAATCAAGATCTGTGATCTTCTCCTTCCTCAAGGTTCTAAAAACCTTCTTCTCCTTTTGAATTAAATCAAAAGTTTTACTCATCCTTTTCCAAAACTAAATATCCGGTTTGCGGGACCCCCGTAAAAACTCTGTGGGGACCCCGATATATCCAAAAAAAACCTTTCAAAACACAACACACGCACACTGCAAAATTGAGTTCGCATGACCTGTTTGACCCATCCATCGGAGGTTCCCTCGCTCCAAAGGCGAGGGGTAATTAACAGCAGATTAGTCCGCGGCTGCCGGAGATTCGAATCCCCACAATCAATAAACCCTGGCCTACCCTAGGCAGGGAGAATCTGTAATGCGCCTGACAAGCGCGCGCGTATTCCCATCTCAATGGGATGACGAAAAACACCCTACAGATTCTAGCACGCCAGGTGGGACCTATCTTTCCTCCCATATTTCGGGTTAAACTTTCATGCGAACTCAATCAATATACATATCGATTGCCTATACTGAAATCATGCTTCTTTGTGCAGGTTAACAAATTTCAAATTGCAATCTCCGGTCGCAGCAAAAATGTCTCCAAGGACAAGCTCAGCTCTCGACATAGCTCCCGTCTCCTACACGATGAAGATAGACTCCAGGACGGTCCTTCCGGCCAGTATCGAGTGACAATAGGGGGAGCTGCCGCTACTATTTGGCTCTATTCTATTCGTGTCAGCTATCGCCATCCCAGCTCCTCAAGCCCCGGTGACAGACAAACCGGTATCGAAAGGCAAGAGGCCAAATGTGGTGGTCTCGAAGGCGCCCCAACTCAAACGCAAGTCGATGATTGAGAGGCTCTCCTTGGCCCCAACTAGGGGCAAGGCCATCAACACCAACAAAGCAACAAGGCGTCTAGAGCAAGCTCCGGCAGTGCCCCTGACAACTGCTCGATCGGATGTCTTCTCTAAGCTTCCCGCTAATCGACTTACGGTGGCTTCCCAGGAAACAGATGCCCGCCAAGCCCTTAAAATTGATAAGCTAAGGCAGAAAAGGCTCAAATACAGAGCCAACAAAAGGGCAAGGGCTCCTGCTAGGATGAACCTCATGAGGTTCGAGGAACAGGGTTACTCCGCCAAAGATGAGAGGATGGCTGAATGTGTTATCCACACCGTCTACATGGTGGGCACGCGTCCCAGTGACAACCTTCACAGCAAAAGCAAGGATGGGGCCACCACATTTCAAATCCAACCTGGTGTGAATATAGCAGTCACTTCTCAAGATCAACATCCTCCGGAGGGTGATGAAAATTCTCCCAGTGAGGCTGATAGGCAGAGAGAGCCCTCGGTTCATGAGAAGTCAGGCTCGGAAAGCGAAGATGAGCCAACTTTCCGTCCTAAGACCGCAGAGCAGCAACTTCTCCAAGAGCTCCGAAAACAGCTCAGAAGTAAAGACAAGGAGATGGCCAAGCTCTGCTCAAAGATCGACGACTTGACAAATGTCGTCTTACGGCTTACGGCCCAACTTGCCTCTCAGCCGCCCAATCAAGCGCATGGTTCTACTCATGGACCGGGAAACGGTGTCCCGAGATAGCCGATGCCTATTCCCTCAAATCCAAAGGTGGGCGGACCGCATGAAGGCCAGTCGCATCCTATCTCGGGAAATGTCTTAGCGGCCGATGAAAGCAACCAGCTAACTCAAGATCAAATCTTGGATTTTGTTGCCAACGGAGTCAAAACATTGGTAGCCGAAGCCGGAGAGCAAAAAGATGCCAGCAGTAGTGGGAGACCATATCCTGCTCGGTACGATCTTGTGGAGTTTCCCACTGGCTATGTTGTCCTCAAATTTGAAAGGTTCGATGGGACGGGAAATGCGAACCGGCACATTGCCCAATTTAAAGCATCATGCGCAAATACTGGGGGCAATGATGCGCTCCTTCTCCGTCAGTTTGTTAATAGCTTGACGGATGTTGCTTTTGATTGGTATGCAAGCATACCATTTGACTTGATCATGACGTTCGCTCAAATAGAATCCATGTTCAAGCAAAGGTTCATGAGTGTCAGCGATAAAATCACCATTACTGACCTCGTAAGGACAGAGCCAAAGAACAACGAAAGCAACATTGATTTTATAGTCCGATGGCGCAATCTCTCTGTCAAATGTGAACCGCCATTGGAGCAAGATCAATCCGTCAGTCTTCTTATAGAAAATCTAAAGGACTGGATGAAACCTTTCCTGTGCACCGCAGGCCTTAAAACATTCCAAGAGCTGACCAAAAAGGTCCAAATGTTGGAACACTCAAAGCTCGAGTCCGCTCAGGATCTTGAGTTCACAAACAGACTGAAACCTTGGAGGGACGACAACCGAAAAGGCGGAAGTTCTAACAGCACCGATTCTCTAAATAAGCAGAGAGCGGGCGGAGCAAAAACTAACTAATCTCGAGAGCCAATATTGGAGGAAAGAAGAAATAAGGTCTACTCATTCCGAAGGGACAAGGTCCACAAAATTTTTAATGATGCTCTGAAGAATGGCCTGCGACTACCAGAACCAAAAAGGCTAACTGAAGCGAACAGAACTGATCATCCCAACTTTTACCCATACCACCGAGTGCTGGGACACACTATAAAAGATTGTTGCATCTTCAAGGATTGGGTCGAGAAACAATACAAGGCGGGAGAAATATCATTGTCCCCTGGCGTGTTAACAAACAATCAAGCTGCGACCGCCAATTTCATACAAACAGAGACCGAAGTCCTTCAGGGACCTGATTCTCTCAGACATCTGCTTTTCTCTAAAAAGAGCGGACCAAGGTAAGAAGCTAAGAGCCAAGCGAGCAACATTGCCAATGAAGAAGCAATAGATGGGTACACAACCCATACGGTCTATATGATGGAGCTCAGAGGAACAAGTCCTCCTACGCCTTATAACCATGACAATGACGCGGTTGTTGCCATCCAACATCGGCCCGATCCAAATGATGAAGAGCTCGCTCGGGCCATTGAGCCAAGGGAACCCATGGTTCATGCCGAATCAAGTTCAGGCGGTAGGGATGACCCCGCTGTCATACCCGGAACTATACAACAAGCATTATTCCAATGGCTTCAAAGGCAACTTCAGGACAGGGATGAGAAGATGGCCAAGGTCCATTCTAAAGTCGACGAGCTGGCAAATGTCGTGGCGGATCTCACGACCCAAGTCGCCCTATTGCAATTACAGCAAAATCAAATTTTGGTTCGTGAGCTAGGGATTGATATCCGGAAGCAGCCGATCGATGCTCCCTCCAGCCCGAGAGTGGAACACCTTTGTGAAAAACGAACGCGATCAGCCTCCAGTCCCTCCGATACGTACACTGAACGTGGTAAGCAGACAGTAGGCGAACCAAAGACTGATCGTCCTCAGGGTCCAGCATCAGTAAAGGCATCTACTCTAATGGAGAGAAAGAAGAAAGTATACTCCTTCAGGAGGGATAAAGTCCGCGAAATATTCATGGACGCCTTGAACAACGGTCTTCAACTGCCTATTCCAAAGAGGCCACATGAGATGAACATGACCGGCAATCCCGTATACTGCCCATATCATAGAATGGTGAGTCATACCATTGAAGACTGTTGTTTTTTTTAATGATTGAGTGGAGAACCAATACAAACTCGGGAAAGCCTCACAATCGTCAGATGTACCGACAAGCCACAGAGCTACGGTCATCAACACAGCCCTGCCAAGATCAAAGTTCAAGGAGCTAGGATAAGCGAACCGCTGACCACCACGTCGTTAAACTGGGAACGAAAGACCACCAAGTCTTTAAACTGGGAATAAATGACCACCACGTCGTTAAACTGGGAACAATCGACCTCTAAGTCGTTAAACTGGGAATGTAAAAATGTGTAAATAAAACAAAAGTAATAAAAGCCGAAATGATAGGGCAACTCGCAATAAAAATCAGCGAGTAAAAAATAAAGATGAAAATAAAAAGCCGAAATGATGGGGCAACCGCGAATAAATAGCCGAAATGATAGGGCAATCGCGACCTTCGCGATAAGAAAAGCTGAAATGATAGAGCAATCGCGGTAAAAAAAAAACAACGGCGAATGATAAGTCGCTCCTGGTACCATATTCCAGTGCAGTGATGCAGACGCCAACTGATCAGTCGAAAATATTGCATTTTTAACACATCAATTTCCCTACCTTTTGCACTCATCTAAAGGTGTTCGGTATGAATGTAGCACATATTAGCAAAACATCTATAAAATACCAAATAACTTGTGTTATATATTGTAACCGGCATTTTGAGGGAAATTGAGTGTTTATTATTGCACGCATGATCTTTTGTATATCGCAACACTTGTCTCGAGATTGTGTGCAGGAAATTCCAGGAAAAGAGCCGAAACTGCTAAAAGTGCTGATAAAAATACGCCAAGTCCAAGACTTGTGATCTGGCAGTGAACAAGAAGGAATAAAATTATTCCATACATCAGAAACATACTATAAGGCCAGCACAAAGCATCACAGGGAATTTCATGCACCAAGGCCACAACATGGCCGCGGATCCGCGGCCGAAGGGGCCTATCCGCCGCGGATCCGCGGCTATATGGACACGTCATCGCAGCAAATTCCTCCACGTGACCTCTCGTAACGGCCAATGCTTCCAGAAGACTCCCAAAGTCCACGTAGCTTTATCCAGAAGGCTCGTCCTAACAACCTTACCCTAGAATATTCCTTATTCTAGAATCTTCCCTCCAACAAACTTCTTCTAGAAGACTCTCTCTAACAACCTAGCTTTGGAGGGAAGATTCAAATGAGGAGGTTATAAAATGAGATCTAGATCTAAGGTTTTGGGGGTTGTTGATTAGTTGTTAAAAATTGGAGGGAAAAATTGTAGATCCAAATCAAATCTAAATCAAATTGAGTGACACAATTTGATCCAATTCAAGATCACCGAGTACAGATTCAAAGCAAGAAGCCATCAACATTTTTGAAGCGACGCCGATCTTCAACCGAGCAAGTGATCCAAGACGATCCGCGACTCACGGAGACGATGCGAAGCTAATTCGACGATTAAGTTCTCTCCTCAATTCTTGTAGTCTTGAGCGAATTGTAACGAAATTGTTGAATAATAAAAGGTGAAATTTCTTTGTCTTGCTTTTCTTTACATTTGAGCATTATGATGAGTTCTCAATTCTTGATTGATTTCTTTGTTATGATGTTTGAGTAAAAACTCCGCTCGTGGAGGAATCGAGAAAATTGATAGATGATGATGATTATATTCTTGAACGATTCTTAAGTCCTTTGAGTTTTGTAAACTTTAGTAAATTGAATCATCGACAACGTAGTTTTGAGCGAGGTACTTTATTGAATGTTTTCGCTCTTAATTAGAGATCAACGATCGATGATTGAATTTCCTAGAGGCTAGAATTTGAATGAAAATCAACGAAAGGACAAGGGATAGATGATGAAACCCTAGTTTTCGCAAAAGATCCCTAAACCTCGTTGATTGTCATCGATCTAGCAACAAATCATCAATGGATAAGAATACGTAATCACAAGTCTTCATCCTCACTATCGATTGGATGGATTCCTACGAGCTTCATTACAAATCTTGATAGTTCATTCGATTTGGACATCTTCTTGAACTTTATTGATTCTTGATTTTAGATCTAGTTCTTTACGATTCTAAAAACTAAATTTCAAAATTCTTGAATCAATGTTCTTGCAATTTTTCTTTTATCCTTTTATTTCGACTCATCTAAAACAATAGCGAGCAAAACACACATCTCAGTGGACGATCCGTATTCATTAACGCGCTACATCGACACCGTTATTGATTGCGGTTTACAAATTTCTTTGATTGTGATCTTTATACATTTTCAAAACACGACACACAAAGAATCATTCTATAACGCCCCACGCCTCAGTACAGATGGTATTGTCCGCTCTGGCCGAAACCGCACGATTTTTTCCTTTAGAGCGAACCAGACCCGACCAGGGGCCACTTCCTAGGAGGTCACCCATCCTAAGACTTCCCTGGCCCGAGAACGCTTAACTACGGAGTTCTCAAGCTCCTGTAGTTCCGGTTCACTTAAAAGGCGCCTCTGTAATTGAGGGTGGTATCATTATATGTATAATGCAGTTCGGTCCTCTTTCGGAATGTGCTTTAAGAACCCGATCCCATTGTTCTGAAATGGCTCCCTCACTCAGATCACCAAGATGTCCGCAACAGACCGCACTGAGTGTGGACAGAGCACATCACCATGATTTCTTAAGACCGCACTGCTCTGGGGTATTACATTCCCCCCATCTAAGAACAATGGTTCGTCCTCGAACCACAGACCTACTATTGAGGACCTGCATGGGCCACCATAAATGTAACGCCCCACGCCTCAGTACAGATGGTATTGTCCGCTCTAGCCGAAACCGCACGATTTTTCCCTTTAGAGCGAACCGGACCCGACCAGGGGCCACTTCCCAAGAGGTCACCCATCCTAAGACTCCCCTGGCCCGAGAACGCTTAACTATGGAGTTCTCAAGCTCCTGTAGTTCCGGTTCACTTAAAAGGCGCCTCTGTAATTGATGGTGGTATTATTATATTTATAATGCAGTTCGGTCCTCTTTTGGAATGTGCTTTAAGGACCCGATCCCATTGTTCTGAAATGGCTCCCTCACTCAGATCACCAAGATGTCCGCAACAGACCGCACTGAGTGTGGATAGAGAAGATTACCATGATGTCTTAAGACCGCACTGCTCTGGGGTATTACACATTCATTCACCAACCAAAATCCAATTTCCCGAAATTTTTCCGGCCCTACGGTTAGTCCCCAAATTGACTACCGTATACAATCCACGGGCTCAAATAATTCTCATCACACTCATGCCCCACTGCAATCACCAGTCCAATGGCTGGTCTCCGCCCTTGGAATTATGGTCTATTGGGAAGACCCACTCATGTGTCCTCACGATGCATATGGAGAAAAACCTTCGTGGGATCCTTACGACTCACAAAGGAAAAACACACTTAGGGGTACTCACGACTCCTAAGGAGAAAATACACCTGCGGGATCCTTACGACTCGTAGGGAGAAAATGCTTTTATGGGACCCTCACGGCCCATAAAATTGAAAAGCCTTAGGTGATAGAGATCTAAAACTGTCTCCTAAGCCATCGCTTCCTAATAGGCAATGGCGAATGATGAGTCGCTCCTGGTACCATATTCCAGTGCAGCAATGCAGACGCCAGCCAAATTCCAAATCCCATCCCCCAAGGGCGAATGATGAGTCGCTCCTGGTACCATATTCCAGTGCAGCAATGCAGACGCCGGCCAAATTCTAAATCCCATCCCCCAAGGGCAAATGATGAGTCGCTCCTGGTACCATATTCCAGTGCAGCAATGCAGACGCCAACCAAATTCCAAATCCCATCCCCCAAGGGCGAATGATGAGTCGCTCCTGGTACCATATTCCAGTGCAGCGATGCAGACGCTAACAAAGTCCAGAAATTTTTCCGGCCCTATGGTCTGGATCATACATCCTGCAAAACCGTATACAATCCATGGGCGTAAAACGATCCCAATCACTCCCAAGTCCTACCGAAGAGACCACATTCAAAGTCCCACCGGCGGTGAAGATTCAAAAAAAAAGGTTTGTCCACAAGCAAAATGGGCACGGATGAAAACCCGAAAGGACTGCCGGCGAATTTGTGAAAACCCGAAAGGGCGCAAACTCGTGAAAAAGAGATAAAATGCACTCGCAAAGTCCTCTCGACTTTGTAAGGAGAAAATTCCCGCGTGAGATCCTTACGACTCACAAAGGAGCAACACACTTAGGTGTCCCCACGACTCCTAAGGAGAAAAAAACACCTACGAGATCCTTTCGACTCGTAGGGAGAAAATGCTTTTATGGGACCCTAACGGCCCATAAAATTGAAAAGCCTTAGGTGATAGGGATTTAAACCTGTCTCCTAAGCCACCAATTTCCAAATCCTCCTGAGGCAAATGATGAGTTGCTCCTGGCATTATTCCAGTGCGGCAATGCAGATGCCAAACCAAAACCAATTCCCAAATCCTCCCGGGGCAAATGATGAGTTGCTCCTGGTATTATTCCAGTGCAGCAATGCAGATGCCAACAGAAAACCAATTCCCAAATCCTTTCATGACAGACGATGATTCGCTCCCGGTACCATATTCTAGTGTAGTGTTCACACCATAATATAGTATTGTTATATTCCCCATTCTTATTCGTTTTATAAATAAACAGGTGCTTTTGACGCATGTCTGCTACATATTACAGGTTACAGGTTCTTAGACAGAAAACAGTGAAAACGATGAAAAGACGATGCAAAAGTGGATTTTGACCAACAAACAGAAGACTCTTGATCAAGCCTACATCAAAGATAAAATTCACAAAGTACAAGGCAATGCAAGGTCCAAGATTACAAAGCGAACGGTTAAAATTCCACCGCAATTATTCACTGAAGATCTGGAAGAAACATAGAAGCTATTTTAATAAAAGAACCAAATAATAAGGAAGCCCAAAGACAGAAGAACCAACAAAGGAAATTTCGAGGCCCAATACTTCCTTTTAAAGAGACAGAGACATAAAATTTTACCAAACCTTGGAGTCTACTTTGACTAGGTATTCCTAAGGATATTTTGGTAAATGTAGACGTGCGAATCAATTGTAACCTAGGGTTTCCTACCCTCTATAAATAGGAACTCTAAATCATTGTAAAGGCTATGCCTCCCTTCATTAATAAAATTTAGATTTCTTTTGGAGAGCATCGATGCCTCTTTTCATTTCAGAAATTCAGATCTGACAAGTCTTGTGTTGATGTTTGGAGAGAGCCATCTGTAAAGTAAGTAGGTAATTTCAATTCTTACCCTAGGTAATTTTTCATTCTCTGCCCTAGATTAAATTTAATTCCTTGCCCTAGTTAGATAGTTAGATCTTTAATTCAATTGCTCTAGATTAATTTAGTTTTTAAATTTAATTAATCCATTCACACCGTTTGGAATTAACTCGTAAGAGCGATTAGGAAATTCACAACATCCCTGTGGACCGATCCGTACTCATCGGCTAGCTGCAAAGCGACGCCGTTCTTGATTGCGGTAAATTATTTTTGATCGTAAAAATCCCTCTAAATCATGTAGCGATGCTGATGTCAACTCAAATCAAATAAATCAAACCAACCAATTCCAACATCGACCTCTGCGTCGACCAACGACACTCCATAACGGGGAAACGTCAAGCAGACACTCCGTCTCGGGGAAACGTCGACCAGCGACACTCCGTACAGGGGAAACATCCAACAACGACACTCCGTAACGGGGAAACGTCAAGCAGACACTCCGTCTTGGGGATACGTCAACCAGCCGACACTCTGCCGGGGAAACAACGACCAGTGACACTCCGTACTGGGGAAACTTCCAACAACGACATTCCATAACGGGAAAATGTCAAGCAGACACTCTGTATCAGGGATACGTCAAACAGCCAACACTCCGCCTCGGGGAAACGTCGACCAGCGACACTCCGTACCGGGGAAACATCCAACAACGACACTCCGTAACGGGGAAACGTCAAGCAGACACTCTGTCTCGGGGATACGTCAACCAGCCGACACTCCTCCTTGGGGAAACGTCGACCAGCGGCACTCCGTACCGGGGAAACGTCCAACAACGACACTTCGTAACGGGGAAACGTCAAGTAGACACTCCGTCTCGGGGATACGTCAACCAGCCGACACTCCGCGCCGGGGGCACGTCTACTAAATCACTCCGGGCCAGGGAAACGTCTACCATGGATACTCTGTCTCGGAGACGCGTTAAGTGTCGACCGTCCATGTCGTAAAAAGGGCAGTGCATCCTAAAAAGTAGGAACCTAAGCATGTCGCCTCCACGCAAAAAAAGATCCATCAATTTCATGCACATGACCCACATATATGGTGTGCATTTATTGATTGGGGCACTTTGTTGGGGTTGAAAATTGCACCCCGATTGACCAAGTCACAGTCAAGGTCAACCCCCAAGCCAAGTGGACCCAAGCTCGGATCAAGTGGGCCCATGCCCAGGTCGAGTCCGAACATAAAGCGGCCGGCCCTCCTCCATGCCCAAAATGAAATCATGTAATAAATAATTTTTATGTAATTTTTTATGCATGAATGGGCATAGAGCCAAATTTTTGTAAAGCCCATGGCTTATGTGCAAAAAAAAAATGCCACATGAGCCATGGGATGGCCAAAATGCTATTTTTGTAAAGTCCAAGGGGCTATATGAAAAGTATATAGCCTATAAAGGCCAAGATAATGAAAATATCTCCAAAGAAAAAATTATCTCCAAAAGAATCAAGATCTGTGATCTTCTCCTTCCTCAAGGTTCTAAAAACCCTTTTCTCTTTTTGAATTAAATCAAGAGTTTTACTCTTCCTTTTCCAAAACTAAATAGCTTTTCACCACAAAACCCACAAAGAGGAACTTGGATCTGCTATTAGATCTCAAAAAGGGGAGATCTTTAAACCACACCACCCATTTTCTCCAAGATCCAGCCAAAAGAAGAGGAAGAAGGAGACCCATCTCCTAAAACTCCCACTTTGGGAAGATCCAGAGCTCAAGGGAAAAGCCCGTTTCAGCATCTCCAAAAACATCTTAGGAGTTTAACTCCCCTCTAATTTCTCTTTCGGGAGTTTAAATCCCATTTCTGGGGCTAAAAGCCCCCCTTTTCCTCGCGGGCGCCCGAGCGCCTAGCGCCAATGTGCCGGGCACGTGGTGCGCTAGAGATCGAGCGCCCAATGCCCACGTGTCAGACACGTGGTGCGCTAGATCTTAAGCGCACAGCGTCTAAGTGCTCAACACCCAAGCGCCCAGCGCCCACGTGTCAGACACGTGGTGCGCTCGCGCTTAAGCGCCCAGCGCCTACGTGTCGGACACGTGGTTGTTCTCCGCCGAAAGACGCGACCGGGACGTTGGGACGTCAAGGCCTGAATTTCGAGGGTAGATTCTATTTAGTGCTATCCGTCCCCCTCTCCGAAGATGCCAAGTTGATTTATAGCACCATGTATCGAAGGTTTAAACGGATGCGGACGATGTAGCAGACTTCGTCAAATTCCCCCTCATTTGAGGGGTTTTTTATTGTGGGGACACTCTTCCCTGCAGGCGCAAGCCCCTGCAATTAATTACGCTGCCGCATCGCGGTAACAACTTTCTCCTTCTCCAGATGGTCACTTCACGTCGTGGGTGTTTGTTTTGGTTTTGGTTGCCCGTGGATTGTATACGGAGACTAATTTATTTCGTCGCCCGTAGGACGTGGATTAGTCCAAATCCATATTTTCTTAGATTTGGGTTTGGGGTTTGGGTTTAAGGATACGTTAGTCTCATTTTAGACTAAGATCAACTTAAACGTTTATTAAGGATACGTTAGTCTAATTTAAGACTAAGATCGACTTAACGGGATCGTTTAGATCCAACAAGAGAGCATCTGGACTCTATTGTTTAGTTTATGAACATTGCGGTCGATTGCCAGTTTAAGGACATGGAGGTCCATTACCAGTTTAAGGACATGGTGGTCCAATGTTAAGGACATCATAGTCCGTGAGTTTAAAGACATCGCAGTCAAGGTTAAGGACATCATAAACCATGTGTTCAAAGACCTCACAGTCAAGGTTAAGGACATCATAGTCCGTGAGTTTAAAGACCTCACAGTTAAGGTTAAGGACATCATAGTCCATAGGCTTAAGGACCCCACAGTCCAGTTTAAAGACGTCATAGTCTATGAAATGTGTGGTTGTCGGGACCCGTCACCTCTCTGAAGACGTTGAAGGATTACAACGACAAATATCAGAGGAGTGAAGAGATGTACCCTCGAACCAAAGCGGATTAAGTGATCTGTAGTCCAATTTGGAACTAAGATCAATTAATTAGATTATGAGCACATTGGTCAGTTAAATATGAATTGAGGACTTATGGCCAATTTGGGCTAAGTCCAATTAAGTTTGGAATGTTGGCCCTTTGTTGGCCTGTTGAAACTTTGTCTGAGTTCAACCCCTCATTATTTAGCAATGCTAAATCATAGTTTGAGGGCTCTGAGAACATTCTTATCTTTGACTGAGCATGGAACATTATAGCTCTGAATTTTACCCAATTTTGAGATTCAGTTGGAGGGGAGTCTTTTGCATCTGGAAAATTAGTCAATTTGGCTAAAAGTAGTGTTAAACACTAGAGAACAGTAGTGTTAAACACTAAAAATAAAGCTCTCAAATTAGTGTTTAAACACTAGGAAACAACAGTGTTAAACACTGGAAATAAGGCTCTTGAATTAGTGTTAAACACTAGAAAATGACAGTGTTGAACACTGGAAATAAGTCCTTTAAATTAGTGTTTAAACACTAAATAGGAATGGGTCACGTGGGGCCACGTGAGGGCGCCCAGAGGTGGGACCGGGTTCTTTTTTACTTTGATTTGTAAATAAGTGTCTAACACTTTTTTTTTATATTTTATTTTTAGCATCACGTGTTGGCACGTGATGTGGATTTATGCACAGATCATTAAAGCATTAACTAAGGGGTCACATGAGGACACGTGAGAGCGCCCAAAGCTTTGCTTTCCTTCGCTTTTTCTTTCTGTGTTTTGTAAGTCACGTGGGAGCACGTGAGGCGTTGCCTCAAAGCTTCCTGCTTCTCACTTCTGGGGATCTCTTCAGGGGTCACGTGGGGACACGTGACCTTAGTTCTTTTCATGCACAGAGATCTTTTAAGTCTCCTTATTTTATTTTGAGAATTAAATTCTCTGTAGGGTTAAACCCTAATTATGATTTTGAAGAAATTAAATTTCTATTGTGAAAGAATTAAATTCTTATATAGGGTTAAACCCTAATTTCATTTTAGGAGGAATCATGTTCCTATGAATTTGAGAGAATTAAATTCTCAATTAGGGTTAAACCCTAGTTCTGTCTATCTTGAAAGAATTAAATTCCTGTAATTTTAGGAGAATTGAATTCTCATATAGGGTTAAACCCTAGTTTCATCTTGGAGGAATTAAATTCCTGTAAATTAGGGAGAATTAAATTCTCATATAGGGTTAAACCTTAATTTTGTTTTGGGAGAATTAAATTCTCTAAACTTAATTCCCCCTCTAAGTTTTGGATCTGCATGGCAGGATCTCAACCCGATGAGAATTAAATTCTCAACCTATGGGAAGATGTGCTTCTGCAGATCTTCAACTAGAGGAAAAACTAAGTTCTTTTATGTAGAAGAGTTAAACTCTTAGATTTGAGAATTAAATTTTCTTTTTTTGAAGTTTTGATCCCCTTTCTTTTCTCACCTAGGGTTTTCTTTTCTCTTTTGAAGAAATCTTCTTTTCTCTCTTGAGAATTAAATTCTCCTCTCTTTTTTTTTTCTCTCTGTTCTTCTCTCAAAAAAAAGTAGTCCCCTCTCTTCTCTTCTTGGCTCCTATTTATAGGAGAAAGAAAAGAATCAATTTGTTTAGTGATTTTTTCACTGAAAGATTTTTAATTGATTTTGTAATCAACATGATCTTTTAGATCACTCAGTGAATTTTATTCACCATTGGATTTTTAATCCAAAAGATATTCTTTTTGTTATTTTTGGTGAATTTCAGGGAAATCTTTCCTTGTATAAAATCTTTCCATAAATTGGTGATTTTTAATCAACATTGGATTTTTAATCCAACGGTGCTCCTCTTTACAGAGCGCAATCTTTTTGTTTGGAAAGATCTAAATAAATATCAGCGTTTTTTATTTCCCTTAATTTAGAATTTAATTCTATCAGCTCAGAAGGTTTAGATGCCTATCACGTGTGAGCACGTGACCCCACGGTTTAAGCTTTTTAATTCTGTTGTTTTAAAGAACTAAGGAATCATCACGTGTCAGCACGTGACCTTTGGTCATGTGTAGACACGTGATGCCCCATTGGGATCTTTCCTTGTTGTTCTATTATGCTTTTAATTCCCTTCGGTAGATTTTTAAAGGCCCACCACGTGTTGGCACGTGATCCAATTGTTTGAGCATTTAAATAGAATTTAATTCTATCAGTTAAAAGAGTTTAGGATCCCATCACATGTTAACACGTGACCCCCCTTGATTAGCATTTTAACCAGAATTCAATTCTGCTGTTTTAAAGAACTAAGGAATCATCACGTGTTAGCACGTGACCCTTGGTCACGTGTGAGCACGTGATGCCCCATTAGGGTTTTCCCTTAATTTTTATTATATTTTTTAATCCTTTTCAGTGGGCTTAAAGGCCCATCACGTGTTGGCACATGACCATAGTTAATTATTTATTTTATTCAGTGCCTACAGGCTTTGCCTGTAAATGGTCCCGTGTGGGCACGTGATGCTCGGTCATGTGTGGGCACGTGATATCTCATAACTTTTGATCCCGGATGAATTATGAGGACCATAATATATCAAATTGAAGGGTTTTTCGAGACTCTTTCAATACCATCCGAATTTAGCTGTTTCTCATTCGGGAGTTTATCAAAATACAGCCCGAAAAATACTGGTTCGTATTTTCTTAAGCGTATCACTGCCATTTGATACCTTGGGCTCTTTTGCGCAGAAATTTTTAACGGGAACAAATGCCCCCCACTATTTTGCCCACGTAAGTATGTACGTGGGTGAAGTAGTGCAGAGTTATGCATGGCGTATGACCAGTTTCGGGTTGGTATATAACTTTCAGAATCTTGATCTGAGAATCTTGATCTGAGAAGATAACGAGCGGACACAAGCGTCGTCATTTATCATTGACTCAAATCGCAACTCTTAAAGGATATGTTCCAAACCCTCAGCCCCATGAGCCGCACCCTTCTATTTCTTTATGTCTTACTCTGGTGTGAAGGAGTTTATATGCTCATGAGTAACTTCTCCATTTCGGTGGCATGTAGCTTTGGCAAGTGTTGCCCATAAATGGTAGATAACAGTTCGTCTTGAACTCTTTATAGGGTAGCGATGGCTTAGGAAACAGGGTTAGGATCTGTTGCCTAAGACTTTCCAACGTTATGAGCCGTGAGGGTCTCATAAAGACTTTTCTCCCTACGAGTCATGAGGATCTCGTAGGTGTATTTTCCCCTTGGGGGTCATGAGGACTCCTAAGTGTGTTTTCTCTTGAGAGTCGTAAGGATCTTACAAGAGAATTTTCTCCCTTACAAGTCGAGAGGACTCATAAGTGATTGTTTCCCTCCTTGTCGATGTTCGACTTCAGAGAGTGTGGCCTTTAGATAGTCTATCTTGACCTCCTTGTAGGGCACCGATGGCTTAGGAAAAAGGGTTAGGATCTGCCACCTAAGACTTTTCAAATTTATGAGCCGTGAGGGTCTCATAAAGACTTTTCTCCCTACGAGTCGAGAGGATCTCGTAGGTTTATTTTTCTCCTTAGGAATTATGAGGATTCCTAAGTGTGCTCTTGAGAGTCGTAAGGATCTCACAAGAGAATTTTCCCTCTTACCAGTCGAGAGGACTCGTAAGTGGTTGTTTCCCTCCTTGTCGAGATTCGACTTTAGAGAGTGTGGTCCGTGAATAGTATGCAAGAGTCCGTTTTGGACCGACTTACAGGGCACCAGTGCTTAGGAAACATGTTTTTTAATCCCCGCTGCCTAAGGCTTTGCCTTACGAGTCGAGATGAATCGAGAAGTTCTCGCAAGAGTGCCCTAACGTCACAGTTAACCTCTTCTCTTTACGACAGAGGTCCGTTAGGGTTTATGGTACTAGGGTTTTGCCCGTCGTACTGTCGTGTTGGCTGATGTATTCCTCGATAGGCAATCTTGCTGTTCGAGTGGCCTTGCGACTGTCGTGTCTCTGATCCCTTCGGGGGCTGGACAAGACGTCTTCAAGCATTCTTCCTAGACAGTTTGACCGTCGGAAGAGCAAGCGTTAGGAATTTTGCCATGCCGTTTTTTACTTGATGTTAGGCTCATTTTGGAGAGCCCCGATGAGTCATAACCACTCCGCGCTGGTGTGGGATGATCTCCGATAGTCTTTCAGGTTTTATATGAGTTGCCGTCAAGACCCTGAAGCTATGAATTTGGCCTTTGCTTCATTTGCTGGCATTATCTCTGCTGTATCGAGACGAATGTCGCGGTTGTCTCTAGGTTGTTGATGAACCATCGAGGTTTGGAACTAGGGATTTTGTCGTGGCTCCGTTGTTTGATTGTCGCGTATGAATCCTGCTGGAAGAAGAACGTTGTGGTGACATCTCATCTGCTGTATCGAGACGGACGTCGAGGTGGTGACCACTTCATGTGGGATGATCTCCGGTAGTGTTTCAGGTTTTATATGAGTTACCGTTAAGACCCTGAAGCTAGGAATTTGGCCTTCGCTTCGTTTGCTGGCAATGCGTCTGCTGTATTGAGACGAATGTCGCGGTTGTCTCTAGGATGTTGATGAACCATCGATGTTTGGAACTAGGGATTTTGACGTGGCTCCATTGTTTGATTGTCGCATCTGAATCCTGCTGGAAGAAGAACGTTGTGGTGACATCTCATCTGCTGTATCGAGACGAACGTCGAGGTGGTGACCACTTGTTCAGTTGATAAAACTGCACATTTGTTATTACATTTTTCCTACAATTTCCATATTTAAAAAGGTCTTTATTATAATATATCATACATATGAGGGTTTATTTGTAAAAATATTATTTTCCATGTGTTGATATATTATAATTAGCATTGGTAGGAAAATGTATATAATATTGTTTACCTAATCCTAGTAGACTTAGTATACTAAATATTATTTAAGTTGTTGTGCAGAATTTTCAGGTCTTAAATCAAGAAAATCAAGTTGTTAAAGCTAACTTGCCTAATTAAGAAATCAAAATTAAGAAATCAATTCTGGCAGAAGAAAAGAAAAAATTTCCAAATTCTGAAGGTTCCGAGGATCTCCACATGTCACAAGGAGCCATCCCCAGAAGTTTGATAAACGGAGGAGATTATCAGGCCGCGGATCCGCGGCCTTAGCCCTTTGGTGCCGCGGATCCGCCGCGTGGAAGAAGAGATAGAAGCTGGCATTTTTCTGGTGGGATTTCAACTATTCTTCCCCAATTTAGGCATCTAACTTTCTGGCTTTGGGGCTATAAATAAAGACCGAGAGCCTCTTAGAAAAATCATCAAGTCGATGCAATCACGAAGTCCAAGACAGCTCACGCATCCAGGCTGATCATCAACTGTTCGTCTACCTCCTTGGAAGAGATCGAGAAGCAAGCTAGTCTTTGTAATCATTTTCTAAGGATCAAAGTGTAATGAATATTGTTGATTAATAAAGGTGGTTCTTTTTCTTATTCTATTTCTTCGTAGTTTAAATATGCAATTTCTTTCCATCTCTTTTTCTCCCAATATGCGCGAGTAATTCTCCGCTTGTTAGGGTTCGTAGGATTAGGGTAGGCTAATGGATGATGAACATCCCTAAACCCTTTTTATGTCCTATAAAGTTTATAAACTTTATCAAAAGAATCATTAACATCCTAATCGGGCGCGCTAACAATTCTTTGTTAGTTCCGACCGCGATTAGAGATTAGATTAATGATTGTTTTGGTAAAGGCTAGATATGAACGGAGTTCCGTGTCGAGATCAGGCTTAAGAGTGGGATTCCTTTTCCCTCCAGAAACCCTAATCTACACGCATCACCGTCGTTCTAGTTTTAAATCTATTAAAGGATAAAAAGGGTAACTTTTAATTAATCGTCCATGACTACTAAATCCTAACGAACCCTACAAGCCCCATTATTATATTAACTACATCCCTAAAATAATCTAGATCTATATTTTTGCATTCTTGCTTAACGTAGATCTAGAAACCATTCTTCAAAATTCTTTATCCCTCCTCTCTTTCTCAACACATCTAAAGTAAGAGTAAAAGATTCAATGTTTCCCTGAGGACGACCCGTACTCACCTCGGTCTAGCTACACGCGACACCGTTCTGATTGCGGTTAAACTACTACAAACACTCTCTCTCCACACCAATCAAATGGCGTCGTTGCCGGGGATACGTGCGTAAATTTTTATTCTTATTATTTGTGTTGAATTCTTAGACGATTCATATCATTATTAAAACAAAACTGCAAATTGCATATTTAACGATTTGTGCGTGAATTTTTGCAAGGAGATCTGGAGTCACAGAATCAAGGAAAACAGGAAACAGAGACATTCTTAGAGATCCAGAGGAGCACAGAAGGCTATACAAAAAATTTCGTCAAGTGATCCTTCTGCCACGCGGCGGATCCACGGCAAAAACACCCTTGTGGCGGCGGAAACGCGGCACAACAGAGGAGTTAGGGTTTCAGTCTTTTCTGGTATCTTTCTCAACTCCTTCTCTCTCCTCTAAAGTCCAATAAAATCTATTTTCTGCAGGATTCTTTGCAAAGTAGCGCCACTCAAAAATCTTTTTGCAAAAGTTTTGTGATTGGTTTTGTTTTGCATATTCTAATACGGACTTTAAGGGGCAAAGACCAAATCAAGATTAGGTGGGGATTTCATCACCCTTCCTAAGCCCCACAAATCACAAACCGAGCATCTGCATCAACCCTACAATAATTTAAAAAATATCTAGACCAGACTCAAAGGACTGTCGCGCTCATTAAGGACAGAGGAAGGTCGTGGGTAATTTATCGCTTATCCGCAATACTTTTGTAGTGCCTAGGCAAGTGTGTCCAAGGCGAGTGGTTACTTAATTAGGACCACTACTTTCGTAGTGGGGAGACTCCCACTCATCTGGCACTTACCTGGCTACAAGGGTAGTAACGAGGCGGTAGAGGATTGATCCTGCGGCTTTTCCTTTGGAAGTCTAGGAGCGGTCTAGAGACTGGACCTAGGTGACCTTAGTTCTAGGGTTGCTTGTGCATTTTAGAGTGATTTTTCTTGAGTCCCACTTTTTCAAAACAGACCAATTTTAAAATCACACACACGCTGCCACTTGCACTAAACCCGCTTTGTGCATGCTCGGCCGGACACGGGATCCTAGTGCCCGTCTTGTCCGCGTTCCTGCTATCGACGCCGAAATCGGTACTTCTTCATCTTCTTTTCCCCCACCAAACACCACGACCGAGATGGACGGCACTCCATCAGATTATAACACCACACTGCCACCGCCCGTAGGTGCGTAGAATCCACCGCGCATCTCTCTCCAAGAGAGATGTTATCCTATCCGTGGTCCTCTTCCCACTTGTCTATCTCTTCCACCAACTAACGTGGATAATTTCGAAATTAAACCGCACTACATCAATATGCTGCCTAAATTTCACGGGCTTGAATCGGAAGACGCATACGTTTTCATTACCAAATTCGAAAACATATATGCAATGATGGGTACTTCAAAATTGACTGTCGATGCTATGCGCTTGCGTCTTCTCCCATTCACACTGTGCGACTTGGCAGAAAAATGGCTTTACAATACCGCCGCACACTCTATCACTAATTGGGATGAATTCGTCATAGCATTTCTTAAGAAGTTTTACCCAAATCATAAGACTGCCCGTGTTAGAAGCGAGATCAATCAGTTCACCCAGCTTCCCAATGAACCATTTTGGAAGTGCTTTGAACGTTTCAAGGATCTGCTTATCCAATGTCCTCATCATGGAATCAATAGATGGGATTTATGTCGGATTATATATGAGGGCATTAATCCAGCGACAAAGCAGATGCTTGAAACAAATTGTCAATGCAATTTCATGTCTAAAGACGATGGTGAAGCTTGGAAATATCTGGAAGACCTTGCTGAACACAATTTGCAGTGGGAAAGCGTAAGACCACCTTCTTCTAAGGGAAGTATTCACCAGCTCGATATTTCTATCGCAGTAAAAGTCGAAATGGCAGCGATACAGAAGAAACTCGACGCTATTGAGAACAAATTCTCATCATTCTTCCTAAATCAGGTCACGCTTCCTAAGACCGTCTGTGGTTGCTATTCGGATCCTTCACACTTAACGGAAGAATGTCCTATGAATGCATCGTTTCAAGCTAATGCTGCTTTTCAGCAGCGACCTAGAAACGACCCTTATTCTTCCACGTACAATCAAGGATGGAAGAATCATCCTAACTTTGCTTGGAGTCAAAACCAACAAAGCAATTATCAAAGACCTCCTCCACAGCAACCACAACCACAGAATCAGCCCCCCTTTCAGTCACAGAATTTCCAAAATCCGGCCACCACTTCTACACCACAAGTGGTCGGTACTGACAACTCTTCACTTGCACAAACTTTGGATATGTTCATGAAACATTTCATGCAATTGTCGGCTGAGATGAAGTCTTCTATTGATACCATAACAAAAAACTCCGCCTCCAATGATGAGAGTATTAAATCAATAGAAAACCAAATTGCACAGTTAAACGCCGCAATGAGTGCGAGAGAAAAAGGGAAACTCCCATCTCAACCCCTACCAAATCCTGGTCATTCACAAAATCATAATGTGAATGCCATTACTACGTTGAGATCGAGGAGAGTGCTGAATAACCGAGTGGGTGAGCAATTTGATGTTAGTGACACCATTAATACCCTAGCTTCTTCTTCTTCTTCCCCTAATTCGTCTAGTCTCCCACCTTCATCCGATCCTATTCTCCGTTTTTCCCAAGGCTCAAACATTTCGCCAAATCTATCTAAGTCGATTCCCACTCCAATTTTGGGATCGAATCCATCCCCACAGTCTTCTCCACAAACGTTGGACCCAAAACTTATTGATCATGCTCCATTTCCAAACAGATTAAGGGCCAACAGATCTAACCCGCAAATGGAGAAGATTGTGGAAATGTTTAAGCAAGTTAGCGTGAATATTCCTCTCCTAGATGTTATTCAACAAGTCTCATCTTATGCAAGAATCCTTAAAGACTTGTGCACTAGGAAGAGAAAAACTCAAGTGCCTAAGATGGTTTTCATGACGAGTAATGTTAGCACAGCTTTTACCCAACAAATACCAAAGAAACGTAAGGACCCCGGCTGTCCTACAATCTCTATTTCTATTGGGGGTAAAAATATTAATCGTGCTTTACTCGATCTAGGCGCTAGCGTTAACTTGCTTCCTTATTCAGTATACGAGCAGTTAGGAATTGGAGAGTTAAAACCCGCCCATTGTACTCTCCAGATGGCAGACCGATCTATCACCAAACCTCGGGGCGAACTAGAGGATGTGTTAATTAAAGTCAAGGAATTCATATTTCCCGTGGACTTTATTATTTTAGATACACAGCCTGTGGCAAACCCACGCAATCAAATCCCGGTGATACTTGGTCGACCCTTCCTAGCAACTTCTAACGCTGTAATTAATTGTCGTAACGGTTCTATGAACTTATCCTTCGGGAAAATGACAATTGAGCTCAATATTTACAAGCTAGGAAGTCAGCCATCAGAACCTTCTGCTCATTTGCTAGATGTTTGTTCCATCCACGAGATAGCTTCCGAAAGCTGCATGGATGAGGAACTTTGCTTTGATGTTCTCGACAACACTAATGAGACATCGTTTGATCTTGCACCACTTCATAGTGAGGATATGTTCAATGAGTCCGACCTTGAGATTGAACCCGTTGACTCGTTGCAAAAGTCAGCAGCACTTTCCGAGTCAATATCTTATGCAAGTTTTGAACCTCTTAAGGAGTCCGAATATCATTCCGTTACCCCACCTTCTATTGTCTCTCCGCCAACTCTTGATCTCAAACCGCTATCTTCTCATCTTAAATATGCATATTTAGGAGAGAATGAGACTTTGCCAGTGATTATATCCGCTTCTCTAGCCTTAGAGCAAGAGAATGCACTTTTGGCAGTGTTGAGATCGAATCGGCAAGCATTTGGTTGGACAATGGCCGACATCAAAGGGATTAGTCCCTTAATTGTTGAACATAACATACATCTGATGGATGAAGCCAAACCAACTCGAGACCCACAAAGACGGTTAAATCCCGTTATGAAGGAGGCGGTAAAGAAAGAAATCGTCAAGTGCCTTGATAGTGGAATAATTTACCCTATATCTGATAGCCAATGGGTAAGTCCAATTCATGTGGTCCCTAAAACATCTGGCATCACGGTCATCACTAATGAGGCTAATGAGTTAATCCAAACATGCACCCAAACTGGGTGGCGCGTATGTATTGATTACAGGAAACTCAATGCCGCGACGAGAAAAGATCACTTCCCTCTACCTTTCATTGACCAGATGTTAGAACGATTAGCGGGACATGAATACTACTGTTTCTTGGACGGATACTATGGCTATAACCAGGTCCCCATCGCCGAAAAGAATCAAGATAAAACCACTTTTACTTGTCCTTTCGAAACTTTTGCTTATAGACGCATGCCTTTTGGGTTATGCAACGCTCCCGCTACATTTCAGCGGTGCATGATGGGGATATTTTCAGATATGGTGGAAAATTTTCTAGAAATTTTTATGGACGATTTCTCCATTTTTGGGGACTCCTTTGAGGACTACCTTCGTAATCTTGACGCGGTTCTTACCCGCTGTAAGGATAAGAACTTGACTTTGAATTGGGAAAAATGTCATTTTATGGTCCAAGAAGGTATTGTACTTGACATATAATTTCACGGAAAGGCATTGAGGTTGACAGAGCTAAAATAGATGTCATTCAAAACCTTCCTCGTCCCAACTGCGTCAAAGATATACGATCCTTCCTTGGCCATGCAGGATTTTATAGAAGATTTATTAAGGACTTTAGCAAAATTGCTAGACCCTTAACCCTTCTATTGGCCAAGGATACTACTTTTCACTTCGATTCGGATTGTGAGGCTGCTTTTGAATCTCTTAAAGAATCACTCACTACAGCCCCCATTCTATCATCTCCGGATTGGAACCACCCATTCGAGCTTATATGTGACGCATCAGATTTTGCTATTGGTGCTGTCTTAGGACAGCATATTGATAAGATGCCACATGTAATTTACTATGCAAGTAGGACCTTGAATGATGCACAAATAAATTACACAACTACCGAGAAAGAACTCTTGGTAGTTGTATTTGCATTAGAGAAATTCAGGCCCTACTTGATTGGCTCGCCTATTGTGGTTTACACAGATCACTCCGCCCTACGACATCTTTTATCGAAGAAGGATGCGAAGGCCAGGCTAATACGTTGGATCTTATTATTATAAGAATTTGATCTTGTCATCCGAGACAAGAGTGGATGTGAAAACGTTGTAGCCGACCATCTTTCACGCATCACTTCTTCACCAACTTTGACCGTGCCGATAAATGACTCATTTCCTGACGAACAGCTCTTAACTGTATCCTACGAACCTTGGTTCGTGGATATCGTGAACTATCTTGCAACGGGACTTATTCCTAGCGATTGGTCGAAACAAGACAAACTTCGATTTCTATCCCAAGTAAAATATTTTTACTGGGATGAACCTTATCTATTCAAGTATTGTTCCGATCAAATCATTCCCAGGTGTGTCCCTAACGATGAATTCAAGAGCGTGTTATCATTTTTTCATGATCAGGCATGCGGCGGTCATTTTGGTCCTCGCAAAACGGCGGAGAAAGTTTTGCAATGTGGCTTTTATTGGCCAACATTATTTAAAGATGCATTTGAACATTGCAAAACTTGTCCGCGATGTCAGCATTTGGGTCGGATTTCACGAAGGAATGAGATGCCACTCCAACCTATATTGGTTGTGGAAATATTCGATGTGTGGGGTATGGATTTTATGGGCCCTTTTCCCAAGTCCTTTGGGAATCTATATATCTTGTTAGCGGTTGATTATGTCTCGAAATGGGTGGAAGTTATACCGTGTCGCACTAATGACAACAAAGTTGCCATTAAGTTCCTTAAAGAAAATATCTTTTCGCGATTCGGACACCCTCGCGCTATAATTAGTGACAACGGGACACATTTCTGCAATCGGTCTTTCGAGGCCTTGATGCGGAAATATTCAATCACTCACAAGCTTTCTACGCCCTATCATCCCCAAACAAGCGGGCAGGCTGAGATCTCAAATAGGCAGATCAAACAAATATTGGAGAAGACGGTTTCGAAAAACCGTAAAGATAGGTCAACTAAATTGACGGATGCTCTTTGGGCATTCCGCACCGCTTATAAGACCGATCTTGGTATGTCTCCATACCGTCTAGTGTTTGGGAAGGCATGCCACTTTCCCGTCGAGATTGAACATAAAGCTATGTGGGATATTAAAGAGCTTAATTTTGATCTTGATCATGCAGGCAGCTATCGGAAGCTGCAATTGAATGAGCTAAGCGAACTCCGTGATGAAGCTTACGATAATGCGGTGATAGTAAAGAACAGGACTAAAGTGTTCCACGATAAAAATCTGTTTAGAAAAACCTTCACATCGGGGCAACAAGTCCTTCTTTACGATTCCCGTCTCCATCTTCATCCGGGTAAGCTTAAATCCCGTTGGAAAGGACCTTTTGTGGTGCGGTATGTACACCCGCACGGGGCAGTTGAAGTCGAAAATTTAAAAAACGGTTCAATTTTTAAAGTAAATGGGCATAGATTAAAACCGTATTTTTCTGCTGACCCCGCGGAGGAGCTCCTGTTTTTACAGGAGCCGCTTTATCAAAACTAAAATTCCTCCGCCTCACCTCCATGTTTTTGTAACATTTTCTCATTTTAAGAATGGAGGTGAGTAAAAATGGATTTGATTGAATATCTGTGTGTGTCAAAGATCAAGTTTGGGGGTAGTTTTCATTTAACTATTATTTTACCCCTTGTATCTCTCTCCTAGTATACAGGTCCTTGTTCTCAAAAGGCTACATCAGTGAGGACACTGCTGAAAACAGGTTTGGGGGGGAGGTTTGTATTCACTGAATTATCTTTGACACTGGGCATTAAAAAAAAATTTTATAACAAAAGAGTAGAGTGTGAAAAATTACATCCAAAAGATAGGAATAGTTAAAGAAAACCAAGAAAATTAGAAGTTTTCTTAAACGAACTGGTAATAAGTAGTTATGAGCTGTTGTCCCAAGGGTTAGTAAGATAAAGGAAGTCACTAATCTGAGGATAAAAATAAGTCTGAAAAATAGTTTCTATTCTGGAAGCCAAACATTTGAATGTTGATACCCTACTATATGCACTTACACATGTCTTGAAACTCGGGATAGTAGAGGATACCTTGACCTGTCTAAAAGCCAAAGTATGAAGGAAATGAAAAAAAATGAAGAAAATATAAAATGGTTAAAAGGAAAAAAAAATGAACACTGGTTTTGTTATCGCCAAGGCAACAATAAAAAAATATAGCGAGAGTGCTTCTTCACCTAGTGCCCTAAGACCAACTGGGAGTCACTGCTAAGCCTTAGGTGGTGCAAGACGAGGAAAATACCATCTCCTAATCTGCAAGCACATAAGTAATCGGTCGGTTAGTACCTCAAGAAGTATTGACGGTCGCATAAAAATGTGTGAGCAAATCTAAATATTCATCAAATTAAAAAGTACTGAGGTAGATGGACAAGAGTATGATAGCTTGAATTGAATTCTCCGAGTGTAGGGATGTCCTTTACACACACGTAGGGTTATATGATCAATGTTTGGACGAAAGGTAGGAATGAAGATTAAAGACGATGTTTTATTGAGGGATAATGTGATTTCTAACATCTTTTCATAACTATTAAGATAGGGCTCATAACAACTGAAAAGTTAGTATAGTTGGAAACTCTTATTTTCAAAGTCTTTCTTTTATGGTTCTTATCTTTATATGTAAATTTCACCATCTCTCTTTTATTATAGGATTTTGTGGGTGTAATCCGCTGAAAACCCTCAGGAGACAACACTCCTTCTACTAGGGACACCTAGAGGTTTAACGGCTTGTTGCACGTGCTCAGTGCAATCGTGTTTGCCTACGAAAGTGTGCTTAGTTTTCTCCTTTTTTTTCTCCTTCTCTTGAATAAACTAGTTTGCTCGGGACGATTAAAGATAAGTTTGGGGGTATTTGTTCAGTTGATAAAACTGCATATTTGTTATTACATTTTTCCTACAATTTCCATATTTAAAAAGGTCTTCATTATAATATATCATACATATGAGGGTTTATTTGTAAAAATACTATTTTCCATGTGTTGATATATTATAATTAGTATTTGGTAGGAAAATGTATATAATATAGTTTACCTAATCCTAGTAGACTTAGTCTACTAAATATTATTTAAGTTGTTGTGCAGAATTTTCAGGTCTTAAATCAAGGAAATCAAGTTGTTAAAGCTAACCTGCCTAATTAAGAAATCAAAATTAAGAAATCAATTCTGGCAGAAGAAAAGAAAAGATTTCCAAATTCTGAAGGTTTCGAGGATCGCCACATGTCACAAGTAGCCATCCCCAGAAGTTTGATAAACGGAGGAGATTATCAGGCCGCGGATCCGCGGCCTTAGCCCCTTGGTGCCCCGGATCCGCCGTGTGGAAGAAGAGATAGAAGCTGGCATTTTTCTGGTGGGATTTCAGCTACTATTCTCCAATTTAGGCATCTAACTTTCTGGATTTGGGGCTATAAATAAAGACCGAGAGCCTCTTGGAAAAATCATCAAGTCGACGCGATCACGAAGTCCAAGACGGCTCACGCATCCAGGCTGATCATCAACTGTTCGTCTACCTCCTTGGAAGAGATCGAGAAGCAAGCTAGTCTTTGTAATCATTTTCTAAGGATCAAAGTGTAATGAATATTGTTGATTAATAAAGGTAGTTCTTTTTCTTATTCTATTTCTTCGTAGTTTAAATATGCAATTTCTTTCCATCTCTTTTTCTCCCAACATGCGCGAGTAATTCTCCGCTTGTTAGGGTTCGTAGGATTAGGGTAGGCTAATGGATGATGAACATCCATAAACCCTATTTATGTCCTATAAAGTTTATGAACTTTATCAAAAGAATCATTAACATCCTAATCGGGCGCGCTAACAATTCTTTGTTAGTTCCGACCGCGATTAGAGATTAGATTAATGATTGTTTTGGTAAAGGCTAGATATGAACGGAGTTCCGTGTCGAGATCAGGGTTAAGAGTGGGATTCCTTTTCCCTCCAGAAACCCTAATCTATACGCATCACCGTCGTTCTAGTTTTAAATCTATTAAAGAATAAAAAGGGTAACTTTTAATTAATCGTCCATGACTACTAAATCCTAACGAACTCTACAAGCCCCCTTATTATATTAACTATATCCCTAAAATAATCTAGATCTATATTTTTGCATTCTTGCTTAACGTAGATCTAGAAACCATTCTTCAAAATTCTTTATCCCTCCTCTCTTTCTCAACACATCTAAAGTAAGAGTAAAAGATTCAACGTTTCCCTGAGGACGACCCGTACTCACCTCGGTCTAGCTACACGCGACACCGTTCTGATTGCGGTTAAACTACTACAAACACTCTCTCCCCACACCAATCACCACTCCATATGGGATGATCTCCGGTAGTCTTTCAGGTTTTATATGAGTTACCGTCAAGACCCTGAAGCTAGGAATTTGGCCTTCGCTTCGTTTGCTGGTATTGCGTCTGCTGTATCGAGACGAATGTCGCGGTTGTCTATAGGTTGTTGATGAACCATCGAGATTTGGAACTAGGGATTTTGCCGTGGCTCCGTTGTTTGATTGTCGCGTC
Source organism: Agapanthus africanus (assembly GCA_030015575.1). Taxonomy (NCBI): domain Eukaryota; kingdom Viridiplantae; phylum Streptophyta; class Magnoliopsida; order Asparagales; family Amaryllidaceae; genus Agapanthus; species Agapanthus africanus. The sequence goes on along the minus strand of JASDDO010000024.1, from coordinate 92,670,034 downwards.
TGAATCCTGCTGAAAGAAGAACGCTGTTGTGACATCTCATCTGCTGTATCGAGACGAACGTCGAGGTGGTGACCACTACATGTGGGATGATCTCCGGTAGTCTTTCAGGTTTTATATGAGTTACCGTCAAGACCCTGAAGCTAGGAATTTGGCCTTCGCTTCGTTTGCTTTGACGTGCGCAAATCCTGTTGGAGGAAGGACGCTGTAGTGACATCTCGTCTGCTGTATCGAGACGAACGTCGTGGTGGTGACCACTCTATGTGGGATGATCTCTGGTAGCCTTTCAAGTTTTATATGAGTTACCATCAAGACTCTGAAGCTATGAATTTGGCCTTCGCTTCGTTTGCTTTGTCGTTGCGTCTGCTGTATCGAGACGAACGTCGAGGTGGTGACCACTCCATGTGGGATGATCTCCGGTAGTCTTTCAGGTTTTATATGAGTTACCGTCAAGACCCTGAAGCTAGGAATTTGGCCTTCGCTTCATTTCCTGGCATTGCGTCTGCTGTAACGAGACAAATGTCACGGTTATCTCTAGGTTGCATGTGAACCGTCGAGGCTTGGAACTAGGGATTTTGCCATTGCTCCATTGTTTGATTGTCGTGTCTGAATCCTGTTGGGGGAAGAACGCTGGGGTGACATCGCGTCTGCTGTATCGAGACGAACGTCGAGGTGGCGATCACTCCATGCTGGTGTGGGATGATCTCCGGTAGTCTTTCAGGTTTTATATGAATTGCCGTCAAGACCCTGAAGCTAGGAATTTGTCCTTCGCTTCGTTTGCTGGCATTGCGTCTGCTGTAACGAGATGAATGTCATGGTTATCTCTAGGTTGCATGTGAACCGTCGAGACTTGGAACTAGGGATTTTGCCGTGGCTCCGTTGTTTGATTGTCGTGTCTGAATCCTGCTGGGGGAAGAACGCTGGGGTGACATCGCGTCTGCTGTATCGAGACGAACGTCGAGGTGGCGATCACTCCAAGCTGGTGTGGGATGATCTCCGGTAGTCTTTCAGGTTTTATATGAGTTGCCGTCAAGACCATGAAGCTAGGAATTTGTCCTTCACTTCGTTTGCTGGCATTGCGTCTGCTGTAACGAGACGAATGTCGCGGTTGCCTCTAGGTTGCGGGTGAACCGTAGAGGCTTGGAACTAAGGATTTTGCCGTTGCTCCATTGTTTGATTGTCGCGTCTGAATCCTGCTGGGGAAGAACGCTGGGGTGACATCGCATCTGCTGTAACGAGATGAATTCTGAGGTGGTGACCACTCCGCACTGGTGTGGGATGATCTTCGATAATCTTTCAGGCTTTATATGAGTTGCCGTCAAGACCCTGAAGCTAGGAATATTGCCTTTGCTTCGTTGTTTTGGCGTGTCCGAATCCTATTGGAGGAAGAACGCTGGGGTGACATCACTTCTGCTGTATCGAGACGAATGTCGAGGTGGTGACCACTCCGCGCTGGTGTGGGATGATCTCCGATAGTCTTTCAGGTTTTATTTGAGTTACCGTCAAGCCCCTGAAGCTAGGAATTTTGCCTTTGCTTCGTTGCTTTGGCGTTGCATCTGCTGTATCAAGACGAACGTCGGGGTGGTGACCACTCCGCGCTGGTGTGGGATGATCTCCGATAGTCTTTCAGGTTTTATATGAGTTACCGTCAAGACCCTGAAGCTAGGAATTTGACCTTCACTTCGTTTTGTTTTGACCCTGAGGTCTTTTGTTGACGTTGCGTCTGCATCCTGCTGGACTGCGAAGGAACGCCGTTGTTGATATTGCGTCTGCTGTAACGAGACGAATGCTGAGGTGGAGCTGGGATTTTGCCGTCACTCCGCTTTGCTGACGTTGCGTCTTTCGTTGACGTTGCATCTGTATCCTGCTGGACTGCGAAGGAACGCTGTTGTTGACATTGCGTCTGCTGTAACGAAACGAATGCTGAGACGGTCTCTAGGTTGTCTGTGAACCATCGAGACTTGGAACTATGGACTCTGTCGTGGCTCCGAGATTGATTGTCGCATCCGAATCCTGCTGGAATGAGGAGGAACGCCGTTGGTGATCTCTAAGTTGTCGATGTTGAAGTCGAGACCCTGAAGCTAGGGATCTTCCTTTGCTCCGTTTGTTGACATTGTGTCTACAATATTGCGACAAATGTCGCGGTTGTCTCTAGGTTGTCTATGAACCGTCGAGATTTGGCTTCGCTTTCTGATGGAGCCTGGTGGGGAGGTATGGTTCCCTCTTTGTTTGTGCCCCTAGATTGTATACAGGGATCGATGTGATCTCACTTGTAGGGCAAAAAGTTTCATTCTTTTATCATTTTTTTAATTCTTTCCGCGATGCTCTATCATTTCAGCTTTTTATATCGCGAAAATCGCGATTGACCAATCATTTCGGCTATTTTTCGCGGTGCCCAATCATTTCGGCTATTTGTTTTATTTACTCGCTGATTTTTATTGCGAGTTGCCCAATCATTTCGGCTGTTTTTTGTATGCATACATTTTTTCTTGCTGATTTCGTTGCAAGTTGCCTCATCATTTCGGCTATTTCATATGCATTTTTGGCTCGTTGATTTTTTTTTATCATGAGTGTGGAACTTGGAATCTGGTGCCAATCTCAGCATCAGCATCGCTGCGACTGGAATATTGCCAGGAGCGAATCATCATTTTCCGTGAAAGGACTTGGGATTTGATACCGATTTAGGCATCAGCATCGCTACAACTGGGATATTGCCAGGAGCGAATCATCATTTGCCTCTGTCGATGTTGAACAAAGGTGGCTTAGCAAACAGGGTTAGGATCCCGTCGACTAAGGCTTTTGACTTCAAGAGCCGTAAGGGACTCATAAAGAATTTTTCTCCCTACGAGTCATGAGGAACTCGTAGGTGCGTTTTCTCCTTAGGAATCGTGAGGATTCTTAAGTGTATATTCTCTTATAATTCGTAAGGATCTTACAAGAGTATTTTCTCCTTATAAGTCGAGAGGACTTACAAGTGTTGTTTACTGTATGAGCATATCCCTAGTCACGGATGGGACTTTGTTAGGGAAATGTTTATTCGTGCCCGTGGATTGTATACAAGGGTCAATACTAAACCACTTGTAGGGCACTATTGGAGGTTGTGGGGGCTGCTTAAGAACAGGTTCAGATCCCTGTAACTTAAGACTTTTGAATCTTATGAGCCGTGAGGGTCTCATAAGAGGGTTCTCCTTACGAGTCGTGAGGATCTCGCAAGTGTAGTTTCTCCTTAGGAATCGTGAGGATTCCTAAGTGTATTTCTCCCTTGTGAGTCGTAAGGATCACACGCAGGTGGTTTCTCCTTACAGGGTCGAGAGAACCTTGCAAGTGTTATTTAACAAGTTTGCGCCCTTTCGGGTTTTCACAGAACTCGCCGGTAACCCTGCTGTTTTTACTCACGGAGCCCTTTCGGGTTTTCATCCGTGCCCATCTTGCTCATGGACGTACCGTTTTTTTTTTTAATCTGCGCTCTTTCGGGTTTTCACAGAATTCGCCGGTAGCCCTGCTGTTTTTTTAGTCACGGAGCCCTTTCAGATTTTCATCCGTGCCCATTTTGCTTATGGGCATACCGTTTTTTTTTTGCACGTTGGCCTAGGGATGCCGCGGGTTTGTAGTAGTTTAAAGACATTTCGGTCATAAGTCAACGTACGATTACGCAGCTAGATTTTGCCGCAAATCTTCACATGTTTTGTGTCGGAGGTGGATTCCTTGAAGAGAGGGCTGAGGGCGATTTCTTCGTCAGAGTCGCTTCCAAAGGTGATAACTTGCAATCCCTTTGTGTCGACTAAGTGACAGTTGTCGGCGACTCTTTTGCGCTCATCTGTCGTACTTTTCTGTTCCCGACGAGCTTTGCGCTTCACTCGTTGAACGTGTTGTCGGTGGGCAACATATCCTTGCCACCAGTTTCTCTGTGTAAAGAACGTCTTCATTGTTTATCGATGAGTGAGAGATCACATGGAAACTTGCTACGTAACCTTCAGATTCATCTGACGAGTCTTCTCCATTGTCATCATCTTCGTCCTCAAGGACGTGGCTGAGAAATTCTTGGAGTGTGATTGGAGTCCGCGCATTCTGGTTGTACTCTTCCAGTGCGTCAATCTGCTTTTGCAGGTCCGTGCGCTTGTCACCAGGTGATTGAATTTTACTTTCCGGATTGTGTATGTAAAAGTATCAATTCAAATAGTCCCCGATTTCGGCGCCATTTGATCGATAAGAGTCTCTTTGTGTCGGTAATTAGAAAATTGAATAAACAATCAAAGAATTATATTTGACCGCAATCAATTACGGTGTCGATTGTAGATCGTAAGCGAGTGCGGATCGTCCACAGGGATTGTGCGATTTGTTTTTATATTTGATTTGTTTGAATTGAAAAGTTAATCGAAAAGAAAACAAAACATGATTCAAGATTTTATCAAATGTTTCAAGTGTCACAACTCTAATCTAGAATCAAGAAAATGATAAACAATCGAGAATCAGGGTTTCGATGATATTTCCAACCAAAAGTCAAGAATCTAAATGAGGCTCGTAGGAATCGATCGAATCTATAGACGTGATGTAATCTCAAGATATCGTGTTCTTGTCCTTCGAAGAATTGATACTAGATCGATGATGATCGACGAGAGTTAGGGCTTTCTCGTGAAACTAGGGTTTCATCATTTTACCCTTGTTCTTTCGTCGATATCATTCACATTCTAGCCTCTCGCAATTTCAAGAAACGATCGTAACTCCCCAATTTCGAGCGATATCAATCAAGAAAGCATCGCAACGAAATGGGTCGTCGGTTCTTGAATTTGCTAGGGTTTACAAAACTTATAGGAATCAAGAATCGTTTTCAGATATATTACATCATCATTCTATTGATCGTTTCGGCTCCTCGACGAGCGGAGTATTAGTCAAACATCACAATAAGAATTACAACTAGAAATTTAGATTGAATCATGATGCAAGAATTTAAAGAAAACAAGATAAAAGAATTTCACCTTTTATTTATATCAACAATTTGATTACAGTCGCTCAAGAACTACAAGAGGAAGAACTAAATTGTCGATTTGGCGTCGCTCGGCTCCGTGAGTCGCGGATCGTTTGGACCACTTACTCTGTTGAAGATCGGCTCGGCTCATAAAAGGCTGCAAGGCTTCTTGCTTGATGGGTACTCAGGATCTTGGCTTTTGATTGGAATTAGGGTTAGGGTTTCACACAAGCCTTGTCACTAGACTTGTGGAAGAAGAAGATGAGGTAAGAGATAGAATGGCTCTAGTTTGATACTAGATTGGGGGATTGATTCTTAGATGAATGAATTCTCTCTCTTTTACAAATGAGCCTAGGGTCTTATTTATAGACTTCCCAAACCCTAAGCCTTTGAGTTCCCTCCAAAAGTTTGTTGAAAGACTTCTGGGAAGAGTTTATTAGGCTTAGCTTAGGGTTTAAGCTAGGGTTTAAGAAGAAGTTTCTAGAATACAAGGCTTAGTTTAGTGTAGGAACAAAGGTTTGCTAATCTGGCAGAAGTCTCTGGAGTCTTCTGGAAATTGTTGTGTCTTTCTGAAGTGTGGGCCCTGAGAGAAGAGTTTTGATGCAAAGATGAAGTGGTGACGTCATCAAGTAGCCGCGAAACCGCGGCGCAAGCAGGCTCCGGCCGCGGTTCCGCGGCCATTTTGGAAGCTTGTGGCTTGGTTCTTCTGGTGTGGTCTTTGGTTGATACTTGGGCCTTTCTTTGATATGTTGATTTTTGTTTTGCCTTTTGGATTGATACCAGAACTGAAATCATTGAGTTGGCGTAATGTTTGATCGGTACCATGTACATTTTGGCTTTACTTCTGGATTTTCCTGCACAGATCTCAAAACAAGTGTTGCGCAATATAGGGATGATGCGATGCCATGAAATGCGGTCAATTTCCTTTATAGTGTCGATTTTAGAGTCTAATACATGCAATCTGATATTTTGCGACCGTTTTGCTAATATATGAAATATGAATACCGTACACTTCTAAATGAGTGCAAATGATGAGGAAATTGCCGGCTAAAATATGCAATATTTTCGACTAATCACCAGGCTTCACGGGCTTCTTGGATTTCTTCTTCTTTTTCGAAGATTTTGACGGCTGGATGTGACCACTTTGGCTATCACCACCAATCTTTGGAGTTGGGCGCGACTTCAGCATTCCCTCGATGATCTGGGGTTCTAGCGGATTTTTCCACCTGATCGCCGGGCATGTCTGGAGATCCTTCAGCATTCTTTTCGTCTTGGCTGAAAGAGCGACCTCCCATAGAGCTTCTTTTATAAAAGAGCACGATGCCCCCGGCGTGTCCACCTTTTTAGGGGCGTGAGATTGTGGTGGGTTCACTTTCCAATTTTTGGATAATGCGAACTTGCCTTGTTGGTATTGGTCTTCAATCCAGCCTTTGAAAATGAAGCAATCTTCGATCGGATGACTTACTGTTTAGTGGTAAGGGCAGTAATTAGGATTGTTGACATCGCTTGGCTGCAACGGACGTTTTGGATCCGGCAGATTGATGAGTCTGTTTCGCACTGCCAGCTCGAACAGTCTCCTCGTTTTATCCTGGAGAAACGAGTAGGGACGTCCCAGTCTCTCCTCGAGGGATGGGCGTGGATGCACGTTGTTTTGGCGAACAACCGGCTTTAAGTTGCTCGGATGTTGTTGAGCATTGGCGATGAAGGTTGCCTTCCTTTTGCCCTTTTCATTCCAAGGCCCCGTTTTTGAAGAAGAAGGCATATGGCCCATCTGATCCATTTGGGCCAGCTTGTCAATCAAGGCCTGGAAAGTCGTTGGCTTGAAGAACATCATGAATTATGAGATGTTCGCCTGAGGGTCGAGGGTCCCCACGAACATGCCTACCGCAGGAGCTTCTTTTATGCGCTGCTCACATTTTGACCATAAGTTTCGCCATCGTATTGCGTATTGCACCCACGTTTCACCTAGCTTCACCCTGGCGTTGACCAATGCCGTTACTGGGGTGCATTCACTAGCACTCGTGAAACGCTGGGTAAATAATAGCTCCACTCTGCAAAAGTTTTGACGGAGTCATTCGGAAGTTCAGAGTACCATTCGAACGCCGTCTCCGACAAGCTGCCGACGAACTGGCAAAGTAGCAGTTTATCATCACCCCCGGTGTTACCACATAGGGCCCTGAACTGGGCGACATGCTGGTGGGGATTGCCTGTCCCTTTATATACATGGAATTTAGGGATTGTATATCCCATCGGGTACCTTATTTGGTCATAGCAGCCCAGATAGGGTCGCCCAGTTTTAACGACTTGGCTGGCCACTTCATTTGCCTGGTGGGCTCGTATTTGTTGAGCAATATAATCATCCAGAGCGGCCTTGGGAATGGCTTCCTCTTTGGCTACTGAAAGAGCCGGAGGAGGGTTCGATGTCTCCCCTCTGTCGTCTTCAATAATGATCGGAGGGTCTTCAGCTAGAGGATCCGGCTTTAACATCATCCCGACCATGTCTTGGAAGAGAAGCGTCATTCGTTTTATATTAGCCGCTTGTTCTGCTGCTTCTCTGTCCTTCTTTTCGAGGACTCTGCGGAGGAAGTCAACATCGGTTTCTTGTTCATGACGCTGCTCCGAGGATGTCTCCGGGCTTTCTTTTGGCCCGGCGAGTGCGGCCATATGCGTCAGCATTTCCTGAAGCTTCTGCTGCTGCTTCTGGGCTTTTGTCACGGATCGGGTGAGCGGTCGGTGACCCGTGGAAGCACAGCTTTCCTCTTTTTCGGAAGCCATATAAACGGTATGTATTACCATGCCCCTGACTTGGAGCGTTTAGATTCAGCGCTTTTGCGGTTCGCCACGGCCATAGGGGCATTCTCCGGCTTCCTTCTCTTTTGAGTGTTTAACGTTGAGGTAGCCGTTTCAGAGGGCACCCAGACGGATAACACTCTCTGTGGTTCCACGGGGTGGTTCTTTTCTTGTTGAGCTTTAAGCTTCTTTGATCGGCGAGAGTTGTCTTGGTCAATCACCGATTCCTGGACCTGTCGCCAGGCTTTATAAATTTTGGAGGACAGTCGTTGAGAGGGATGCTCCGTCTTCTTTTCTGTAGTAATCTCCATAGGTGGAGGAGACCTCTTCAGCACGGCGGTCAGAGAGTTCTTGCAAACCCTGCTAAGAGGTTCAAAGCTGTTTCCAGTTGCAACAGCAGCATTGATTTCCACCATGGGAGCGGGCGGAGTTAGTCCAGAAGAGGAGTTGCCCCTAGCCTTCCTTACTCGGTGCCAGTGACGACGGCGAGCATGTCGTGTAGATGGGATTGCCTCAGCCATAGGGGTGACTCCCTCGTGCCCCCTGTGTTGGTCAGAAGTTGTCGTTGTCAGCCTATTGAAGACTGATGTCCGCTGAGTGGGGATGGCCAACCTATCGAAGGCAGACTTCCGAGTAGGGGAAGCAGCCTTGACGATTTCGCCTGGAACGAGAGCCGAAACAGTCAGTCTTATGAAGACCGACCCTTTGGCAGGAGAAGCTGCTTTGAAGACTTCGGGAGCAGGAATGGATATCCTTTTCGGGATAACTCCTTCTGGTGTTGCAAGCTTCTTCATGGGCCCATCTGAGTTTCGGCCCAGTCTGTTGAAAACTGAGGCAGTGGACTTGGGTGACCCGTTGAGAGGGGCCGCAGTAGTTGCAAGCCGATCAAAGACCGACTTCTTGGGAGCTTCTTGTGATGGTACAGGAGTGTTGAAGCTCGTTGGCGTGAGCATGGTCCCGAAGAACAATCCAGTGGTGGCCTGAGTCGCCTGTTCCACCAGCATAGCAAAGATGGAGGCCGCTTGGGGCCCATAAGTCACTCCTCCGGACAGGACGGAGCGAGAGTTGCAGTTGCAGTTAGTGCAGTTTGAAGCCATTGATCTTATTTTTTCTGCACGGAGCAAGACACCAAATCTTAGTACCTCGAACCCACAGGCAACCATAAAAAACCGTGATTCATTCGCGAACACGACACACGAAGTGTGGAGTGGAAAGAGGAAAAGGTCCCGTCGGGCGTTCCAGAATCTGTTATCCGCCGAAAGACGCGACCAGGACGTTTGTTAGATATATGTATGCCCTAGAGGCCATTACTGTACATTGGATGTATATTGTAGTGGATGCTGGGACATATATAGGAAGGACTTTCTTGCTCGACATGATAGTATGCTATCTGGTTGCTCTTTACCTTAACGTGTATACTGATTGTCTCTCTGTTACATGTTGGTAAAGCCCTTAGGATGTGTACTTGACTACCTGGACTATGATGCGGATCATACTAGTGGGGACATTGTAGTCTATAAGTACATCCTTCAAGGTCCCTAGTCGTGGGTGTATCGAAACGAGGCATCGATATACCAGAGTAGACTAGCGTATACCTTCTCGACCCATACAGATGGGCGATGGATGATCCCATATCCATTGGTGTTTGACATCAGAGATGATATACGGGTGCTCAGTGGAGACTGGGTACACTGGACGGACTCGCCGAGAACTCCCAGATGGTATTATACCTCACGTCAGATGGCAGTTCTCTGGTGACACTGGTACAGAGTAGTCTGTTGACCCGAGATCGTCATAGAGTCTTGTGTGGTTCCCACTGTGCTTTGATTTCCATCTTACCACGTCTAAGAGGGCGTGCAAAACGGTGGTTTTTAGGTACAGTCCCGAGTCACATGGAGGCAATGAGCGATAGGAGGGGATTCGTCTCTCCCGGTATAGGGAGTTGATGTTGCGCTGTGTTCGATTGGCTATAACAGGAAATCCCTGGCCAGGGTTGCTGAGATTTACTGGTAAGTGTTACCAGTAGTTTCTCGAATTGTTATAGACCTCATATCGACACGACTTATCGAGCTATTGGGGTCTGACGTTTACCACCCCTAGGCGAGATATGCGACATATCAGACGAACAGACCGGACTGTACGGTAAGTGTTACTGGTCGGATTCACAGGAGTGTGAGCAGGCTTGCTCGTCGATCTTCTGATCGCTCAATACCCGGGTGGCCGTTACGTTTAGCAGACCGCTTGCGGCTTGTGGGTGTTTGATATGATCATCATCTGCTGCCGGCGTATTGACGAGTCTTTAGAGTCCTACAAAGAGGTTTCCTGGCTCAAGCGAAACGAAATAGGAGCGCATATGAGATATGTGCGGGACCGAGAATGATACTAGTATGTGATACTGTATTTGATTCTCGCGATTTGTGACATTGATCGGTTATATACGATATAGCCGGGTTATCGGATCAAGTGTTGATTCGATAAGTTGTTACTGTTGATATTAGTCGGTTATATGCGATATGACCGGATCATTAAATCAAATGTTGATTTAATGATTTAATGCATAATTATATATTTGATATATTACTTTGCATTAACTAGTATTGGTTCACTTTAAATGGATTTTCTCACTCGGATGTGCGCATTGCATATGCGATATGATTTTGTGCACTTGTTTGTATCATGGTTGATGATGCATGCCTACTTGGTTAAGTGCAAAGAATTAAACCATGGTTAACTAAATGATTAGGGTTTTATTTTCTTAAATTATTCATTTATTCCTTTTTGGAAATTATTTTGCATAATAAGAATTGGTGGCTTTCTTTTATTCTTTCATGAACTTTCATGAATGTTTGACTTTGTCACCAATTTTGTCTCATGCTTAACCCTAACCATTTGTTTTAACCATGATTGATTCTCTACACCTAACCATGGTTCTAATATGATAAGTATTCATTTCTTTTCCAATTTTAAATAAATTATCATATTGATAATCTTCTTCTTCTTCATCTTCTTCCTTAAAGAAAACCTTACCTCATCAATGGTGGATTGATGAAACAAGTGAGAAATCCAATTCTAAAGTCTCCCCACTTCCTATTTCTTCATACTCTACCTCTTGCCAAGTAGTAGAGTGTGTTTCCTTCACAAGTTTTCATGCTTTGGTGAAGTCGGATCTTGATTTAGCGATGCCTCGACGTAGATCATCTTCGGCATGGACATCGATGACCTAGCCCGTCCATTCTCCAATGAAGCCGACGCTAGAGCCCGGGACTTGTTATGGACAGCGAGGAGACTTCATTGCGGAGCTATGGAGGTGGACAAACGGATCTACAAAGGTTGTATTTCCGTATTCCCTTAGTTAATTGTTAACTAGTTCATTTTTCGCCTAGACATCTAGCAAACGATCCTTAGTCGGGTCTCTCGGCACCCGTAAAATTTTATATTGGCATGTTCGATGCCTTGTGAGACCACTATAGGGTGTCTAGGAACCTTTCACTGGTATCAGAGCCTAGCTAGAGCCTTAGGCGAAGTCTAGACGCAATTTGAAGTCCGATCGAACCAAAACCCGAACCCGGATTATGCACTCTGTACATTTTTGAAAACAGTGAGTTTTTCTATATTAAAAATATGCAGAAAAACATGCAGGAATATCTAAGAGTTACTGTGAATTCGTATGCCCTAATTCCATTAAAGCGCCGCGTTTACGCGGCACGAGCAAGGCTCGTGCGGCGGAAACGCGGCCTGTTTGTCGTATTATGAGGTGATGTTTGCACAGTAACTCCTATTTGACAGTGCTGGTTTTCCTGGGTATTTTTAATATTTTTTCAAGAGTTCAATTTTCTGGGTTGTTTTGGGGACTTGGTATATTCGATCGGATTATCAAATTTTGTCTGTTTGGCTTTCCGGATAAATTTTAGAATATGTTAAAAAGTTCGACCGGATACAAATACCCAATTTTTCCCCTGTCGGAAAATTTCCAAGTGTTGAATTTTTCCGTAGTTTAACGACGTTCTAAGTAGTGCAAGTAACGCGATGGACCCTCTAGAAGACAACAAACCTTAACTCGATTATGTGATCGTCTTGAACTGCTCTTTGAACTTTCGGGTTTGGGGCAGTACGGCGTGCCACATGTGAGGCGTTGGCTTGACCCTTCTACGGCTGGACCGTTGGTACTGAGGCACGAACTGAATGTTTTTAGACTTGTTTCATGTGTTGATCTGTATCGGGAAAACTTGGGTGTTCGATTGTTCGGTCGGAAAGTTTGACATTTTCTATTTATCCGGAATGGGATACAATAATTGGAATTCACAAAAGTTATGTGATAACTGAATGAATGTTATAAACACAGCAGTTTAGTATCACTTGATCGGTTGCCACGGAATTTTGATGTGATCAAAAGTCCGTCGCAATCACGTAGCGTACGCGGATATTCGCCGGTAAACTTAATAGACAGCTACACCCCTTAGCCCCGACCAAGTGACTGTAGGAGAACCCCGTCGCCGAGAGCATCCGTTCGGGTGCTTGCGGCCGCGGTGTTCCGCCTTGGTGCACTTCGTCGACGGTATCAGGGGTGCGGCCGCCTACTAAAGTTTGCGACGAGCATTCGATCAGTTTTTCTGGAATCATGTTGAATTGCCCGACTTGATATTGAAAAGTGTTTTCGATAATGAGACTAAAATGCGGGGTTTATAACTGTTAGGCATGTGATGTCTAAGTAATTCATTTGATTAGGCATGCGATGTCTATGCAGATTGCGGATTCCAACTGTTGTAGTTTTACACTTTCTTTTCTGTGACCGTAAGTGTAATATGTAATATCGCCGGTTTCGTTGCTATATGTCAACGACAATTGGATGCGCATATTTACTTACGCTGATGACATGTGATGTTATGTGTTGCTGGATATGTTATATTGGATCGTCGTGTTTGAATAGCCGGGGGTTTTTATGTGAGATGAGTGTTTTTCATTTTCATTCATGTAAAAACTTGTATGTAATATTCTTTTATTGGGGCACTTCCAGGTAGCGGAAGTTGTCACCCTTTGTATATTATTTACTTTTTCGCACTAGGATAGACCCAAGGAGGAGGGCACAAGTAACCGGGTTCTGGAGTCCAGTGGGAGACCAACTCGAGGAGTCGAGTCCGGGTCTCCTAACTCTAGAATTGGTAGGGTTGCTTGCCGCTCTCGTAGGGGTCTAGGGGTGTGGTTTTGGCTATTCATCGCGACCGTGGAATCCGTGTTTTATACTGGCTCGTATTGAAAACACGGACGTCCTAGTATATCCAATATTTCATATGTTTCTTCTGCTGCGATATCTGTGATGTGATCATGTGATGTTCTGTGATGGATACAGTATATAGTATATATAATATATTATATAGACGTTACTTATGTTGATTCGATAAGTTGTTACTGTTGATATTAGTCGGTTATATGCGATATGACCGGATCATTAAATCAAATGTTGATTTAACGATTTAATGCATAATTATATATTTGATATATTACTTTGCATTAACTAGTATTGGTTCACTTTAAATGGATTTTCTCACTCGGATGTGCGCATTGCATATGCGATATGATTTTGTGCACTTGTTTGTATCATGGTTGATGATGCATGCCTACTTGGTTAAGTGCAAAGAATTAAACCATGGTTAACTAAATGATTAGGGTTTTATTTTCTTAAATTATTCATTTATTCCTTTTTGGAAATTATTTTGCATAAGAAGAATTGGTGGCTTTCTTTTATTCTTTCATGAACTTTCATGAATGTTTGACTTTGTCACCAATTTTGTCTCATGCTTAACCCTAACCATTTCTTTTAACCATGATTGATTCTCTACACCTAACCATGGTTCTAATATGATAAGTATTCATTTCTTTTCCAATTTTAAATAACTTATCATATTGATAATCTTCTTCTTCTTCATCTTCTTCCTTGAAGAAAACCTTACCTCATCAATGGTGGATTGATGAAACAAGTGAGAAATCCAATTCTAAAGTCTGCCCACTTCCTATTTCTTCATCCTCTACCTCTTGCCAAGTAGTAGAGTGTGTTTCCTTCACAAGTTTTCATGCTTTGGTGAAGTCGGAGCTTGATTTAGCGATGCCTCGACGTAGATCATCTTCGGCATGGACATCGATGACCTAGCCCGTCCATTCTCCGAGAAGCCGACGCTAGAGCCCGGGACTTGTTATGGACAGCGAGGAGACTTCATTGCGGAGCTATGGAGGTGGACAAACGGATCTACAAAGGTTGTATTTCCGTATTCCCTTAGTTAATTGTTAACTAGTTCATTTTTCGCCTAGACATCTAGCAAACGATCCGTAGTCGGGTCTCTCGGCACCCGTAAAATTTTATATTGGCATGTTCGATGCCTTGTGAGACCACTATAGGGTGCCTAGGAACCTTTCAGTTGGGACGTCAAGGCCTGAATTTCGAGGGCAGATGCTATTTGGTGCTATCCGTCCACCTCTCCGAATATTCCAAGTTGATTTTTGGCACCATGTATCGAAGGTTTAAACGGATGCGGCCGATGTAGCAAACTTCGTCAGATTCCCCCTCATTTGAGGGGTTTTTGATTGTGGGGACGCTCTTCCCTGCAGGCGCAAGCTCCTGCATTTAATTACGCTACCGCATCGCGGTAACAACTTTCTCCTTCTCCAGATGGTCACTTCGTGTCGTGGGTGTTTGTTTTGTTTTTGGTTGCCCGTGGATTGTATACGGAGACTAATTTATTTCGTCGCCCGTAGGACGTGGATTAGTCCAAATCCGTATTTTCTTAGATTTGGGTTTGGGGTTTGGGTTTAAGGATACGTTAGTCTCATTTTAGACTAAGATCAACTTAAACGTTTGTTAAGGATACGTTAGTCTAATTTAAGACAAAGATCAACTTAACGGGATCATTTAGATCCAACAAGAGAGCATTTGGACTCTATTGTTTAGTTTATGGAAATTGCGATTGATTACCAGTTTAAGAACATGGTGGTCCATTACCAGTTTAATGACATGGTGGTCCAATGTTAAGGACATCATAGTCCGTGAGTTTAAAGACATCGCAGTCAAGGTTAAGGACATCATAGTCCGTCAGTTTAAAGACCTCACATTCAAGGTTAAGGACATCATAGTCCGTGAGTTTAAAGACCTCACAGTCAAGGTTAAGGACATCATAGTCCATGGGCTTAAGGACCCCACAGTCCAGTTTAAAGATGTCATAGTCTATGAAATGTGTGGTTGTCGGGACCCGTCACCTCTCTGAAGACGTTGAAGGATTACAACGACAAATATCAGAGGAGTGAAGAGATGTACCCTCGAACCAAAGTAGATTAAGTGATCTGTAGTCCAATTTGGAAATAAGATCAATTAATTAGATTATGAGCACGTTGGCTCAGTTAAATCTGAATTGAGGACTTATGGCCAATTTGGGCTAAGTCCAATTAAGTTTGGAATGTTGGCCCTTTGTTGGCCTGTTGAAACTTTGTCTGAGTTCAACCCCTCATTATTTAGCAATGCTAAATCAGAGTTTGAGGGCTCTGAGAACATTCTTATCTTTGACTGAGCATGGAACATTATAGCTCTGAATTTTACCCAATTTTGAGATTCAGTTGGAGGGGAGTCTTTTGCATCTGGAAAATTAGCCAATTTGGCTAAAAGTAGTGTTAAACACTAGAGAACAGTAGTGTTAAACACTAGAAATAAAGCTCTCAAATTAGTGTTTAAACACTAGGAAACAACAGTGTTAAACACTGGAAATAAGGCTCTTGAATTAGTGTTAAACACTAGAAAATGACAGTGTTGAACAATGGAAATAATTCCTTTAAATTAGTGTTTAAACACTAAATAGGAATGGGTCATGTGGGGCCATGTGAGGGCGCCCAGAGGTGGGACCAGGTCCTTTTTACTTTGCTTTGTAAATAAGTGTTTAACATTTTTTTTATATTTTATTTTTAGCATCACGTGTTGGCACGTGATGGGGATTTATGCACAGATCATTAAAGCATTTACTAAGGGGGCACGTGAGGACACGTGAGAGCGCCCAAAGCTTTTCTTTCCTTCGCTTTTTCTTTCTGTGTTTTGCAAGTCACGTGGGAGCACGTGAGGCGTTACCTCAAAGCTTCCTGCTTCTCATTTCTGGGGATCTCTTCAGGGGTCACATGGGGACACGTGACCTTAGTTCTTTTCATGCACAGAAATCTTTTAAGTCTCCTTATTTTATTTTGAGAATTAAATTCTCTTTAGGGTTAAACCCTAATTATGATTTTGGAGGAATTAAATTCCTATTATGAAAGAATTAAATTCTTATGTAGGGTTAAACCCTAATTTCATTTTAGGAGGAATCATGTTCCTGTGAATTTGAAAGAATTAAATTCTCAATTAGGGTTAAACCCTAGTTCTATCCATCTTGAAGGAATTAAATTCCTGTAATTTTAGGATAATTGAATTCTCATATAGGGTTAAACCCAAGTTTCATCTTGGAGGAATTAAATTCCTGTAAATTTGGGAGAATTAAATTCTCATATAGGGTTAAACCCTAATTTTGTTTTAGGAGAATTTAATTATCTAAACTCAATTCCCCCTCTAAGTTTTGGATCTGCATGGCAGGATCTCAACCCGATAAGAATTAAATTCTCAACTTATAGGGAGATGTGCTTCTGCAGATCTTCAACTAGAGGAAGAACTAAGTTCTTTTGTGAAGAAGAGTTAAACTCTTAGATTTGAGAATTAAATTCTCTTTTTTTGAAGTTTTGATCCTCTTTCTTTTCTCACTTAGGGTTTTCTTTTCTCTTTTGAAGAAATCTTCTTTTCTCTTTTGAGAATTAAATTCTCCTCTCTTTTCTCTCTTGAGAATTAAATTCTCCACTTTTTTTTCTCTCTGTTCTTCTCTCAAAAAAAAGTAGTCCCCTCTCTTCTCTTCTTGGCTCCTATTTATAGGAGAAAGAAAAGAATCAATTTGTTTAGTGAATCTTTCATTGAAAGATTTTTAATTGATTTTGTAACCAACATGATCTTTTAGATCACTCAGTGAATTTTATTCACAATTGGATTTTTAATCCAAAAGATATTATGTTTGTTATTTCTGGTGAATTTCAGGGAAATCTTTCCATAAATTGGTGATTTTTAATCACCATTGGATTTTTAATCCAACGGTGCTCCTCTTTACAGAGCGCAATCTTTTTGTTTGGAAAGATCTAAATAAATATTAGGGATTTTGAGTTCCCTTAATTTAGAATTTAATTCTATCAGCTCAGAAGGTTTAGAAGCCTATCACATGTGAGCACGTGACCCCACGGTTTAAGCTTTTTAATTCTATTGTTTTAAAGAACTAAGGAATCATCACGTGTTAGCACGTGACCCTTGGTCACGTGTAGACACGTGATGCCCTATTAGGATCTTTCATTGCTGTTCTATTACGCTTTTAATTCCCTTCGGTAGATTTTTAAAGGCCCACCACGTGTTGGCACGTGATCCAATTGTTTGAGCATTTAAATAGAATTTAATTCTATCAGTTAAAAGAGTTTAGGATCCCATCATGTGTTAACACGTGACCCCCCTTGATTAGCACTTTAACCAGAATTCAATTATGATGTTTTAAAGAACTAAGGAATCATCACGTGTTAGCACATGACCCTTGGTCACGTGTGAGCACGTGATGCACCATTGGGGTTTTCCCTTAGTTTTTATTATATCTTTGAATCCTTTTCAGTGGATTTAAAGGCACATCACATGTTAGCACGTGACCCCATTTAATTATTTATTTTATTCAATGCCTATAGGCTTTGCCTGTAAATGGTCACGTGTGGGCACGTGATGCTCGGTCACGTGTGGGCACGTGATACCTCATAATTTTTGATCCCGAATGAATTATGAGGCCCATTATATATCAAATCGAAGGGTTTTTCGAGACGCTTTCAATACCATCAGAATTTAGTTGTTTCTAATTCGGTAGTTTATCAAAATACAGCCCGGAAAATACTGGTTCGCATTTTCTTAAGCGTATCACTGCCATTTGATACCTTGGGCTCTTTTGCGCAGAAATTTTTGACGGGAACAGTGGTGTGCTAGCGCCTAAACGCACGGTGCCCAAGCACTCAGCGCCTACGTGTCGGACACTTGGCGCGCTAGCGCTTAAGCGCACGGCGCCTAAGCGCCCAGCGCTCACGTGCTAGGCATGTGAGGCGCTGGCCCCACGCGTCCTTTGGGTGCTTTTCCTTTTTTTTATATGTGTATACATGTGTGTGTGTATATATATATATATTTATATATATATATATATATATATTTATATATATATATATATATATTTATATATCTATATAGATACGCACACACTCCACAACACCGTCCCTGTTAGAAAAAAATTTCTAACGTGGCGCTGCCCTGCATCCCGCAAGGGGTCTGCTCGCCCCCTTGACCCCCAGCCCGCTATCCGAGTAGCGGGACCCTGTAAAAACTCTGTAGGGACCCTGATATATCTAAAACCCCCCTTTCAAAACACAACACACGCACATTGCAAAATTGAGTTCGCATACCTGTTTGACCCGTCAATCGGAGGTTCCCTCGCTCCAAAGGCGATGGGTAATTAACGGCAGATTAGTCAGCGACTGCCGGAGATTCAGATCCCCACAATCAATAAACCCCAGCCTATCCTAGGCAGGGGAAATCTGTAATGCGCCTGACAAGCGCGCGCGTATTCCCATCTCAATGGGGTGACGAAAAACACCCTACACTAATGCCCTAGCAGCATTTTTGGATATGATGAACTAGATTCTTTAGGTCGTTCCTCAACCAGTGTATTATTGTGTTATAGATGACATTTTGGTTTTTTCCAAGAGTCGTGAGGAACATGAGCTGCACTTGAGGATTGCTTTGCAGACATTGGGAGAGTACCAGCTGTTTGCTAAATTCTTGAAGTGTTCCTTCAGGCTTGATAGTGTTGACTTCCTTGGTCATGTAGTTACGGGAGACGGTATTCGTATGGACCCGAGGAAGATCGAGGCCGTACGGCTTTGGTCCACACTTGTTTCAGGGATAGAGGTCCGTAGATATTTGGGCTTAGCCGATTTTTACCGCTGTTTCGTGCAGGATTTTTGTGTATCGCTGCACCGTTGACCGTACTGAAAAGGAAAGGAGTTCCTTTTCTTTAGACTGAGGCATGCGTGCGGAGTTTTCAGCAGTTGAAGACTCGGTTGATGACTGCACCAAATATATATTTGCTTTCTGGATCAGGTGACTGTGGCGTTTATTATGATGTTTCGCGAGTGGGGCTCGATTATGTACTGATGTAGCATGATAGAGTTATCGCTTATGCTTCCCGACAGTTGGAGGAAGTACGAGCAGGATTTATCCCACTCATGA
This sequence comes from Agapanthus africanus, assembly GCA_030015575.1. Lineage (NCBI taxonomy): Eukaryota > Viridiplantae > Streptophyta > Magnoliopsida > Asparagales > Amaryllidaceae > Agapanthus > Agapanthus africanus. The sequence continues at coordinate 92,650,931 of JASDDO010000024.1, read as the reverse complement.
ACTGGAGATGGCCGCGGTGGTCGTGCATTTAAGATTTGGAGACACTACTTGTACGAAGAGTCATGTCAGATTTTCACGGACCACCAGAGCTTAGTGTACATCTTCCTGCAGCGGGTTTTGATTGTTAGGACAGCGTCATTGGATGGACCTTGTGAAGGTTTGTGATTGTGAGATCCTTATTGCCCGGGGCAAGGCGATTGTGGTAGCTGATGCTTTGAGTCGTAGGCCCAAGGGTAGCTTGTTTCAGTTGTGCACAGTTCGGAGACAGTCTTCTGCAGATTTGCAGTTCTTGTGCGACCGATGAGTATATCTTAAGTTCGCCTCTACAGAGGGGACAGCTTTCTCATGTTCGCGCCCGTCTAATTTTACTTAATCGTTTTCGTGAGGCACAGCCTGCCGATGCTCATTTGTTTGAGATTCTGAGCATGTTCGGCTGGGTAAAGATTCGGATTTCTTGATTTATGACCAGGGTGTGCTATGTTAGAGACTCGATGGCGTGTACCCGATACTGATGGGTAGAGACGCGAGGTCCTAGAGCAGGTGCATTAGTCAGCTTTCAGTGTTCACCCAAGTGCCACCGATATGTAACGTGACTTGAGAGTTGGTTACTGGTAGGAAGGAGTGAAGAGTGATGTTTCGGATTTCATTTTGAGGTGCTTGGCTTGTTAGCGAGCTAAGGTTGAGCATTTGAGGTCGGCTGGAGAGTTGCAACCTTTTTACCGTTCCAGAGTGGGAATGAGAGCAGATCTCCATGAATTTCGTTGTGGTGTCTACCCAGGTCTAGTCGAGGGTATGACTCCGTTTGGGTGAATTGTTGTCCGGTTATGCTCAGTATGCTCAGTTTGCTCGTTGTTCTTCGGTAAGTTTGTACGTTTGCACGGAGTTCCTTCATGCGTTGTACCCGATAGAGGCACCCAGTTCGCTAGCCGTCTTAGGCAAAAGCATCAGGAAGCCTTGGGTATTGGTTGAGATTTAGCTCCGCTTTCCATCCGTAGGTCGATGGTCAGATAGAGCGGACTATACAGACTCTGGAGGATATGCTTGTGCGTACGTGCTTAATTTTTGTTGGCGTTGGGATCGTCACATGCCATTGATGGAGTTCTCCTACAATGACAGTTATCATGAGACATTTTAATTGGCAACTTTCAGGCCTTGTGTGGTAGGTTGTGTCGATCGCCGGTCTGTTTTACTGACTCCGCGAGAGCAGGATTTTTAGACCCCAGCTAGTCTAGAGGTTTCGGAGAAGATCCAGTTGATTCAGGTCAAAATGAGAGCAGCCCAGTGCAAACAGAAGTGTTATGCCGACCGTAGTTGTCGCAGACTTGACTTCGCAGGGGGAGATCATGTATTCCTACGGATTTTTCCGATGAATAGCGTGTTGAGTTTTGGGAAGCTTAGTCCCAGATTTTAGGTCCTTTTGAAATCCTTTAGCGAGTTAGTACCGTTGCCTATAATTTAGCACTTCCGTCCAGATTTTTGAGTATTCACCCCGTATTCCTTGTGTCAGTATTTTATAAATACCTTCATGACCTTTCTCACATGATTCAGCACCAGACCATTTAGCTTGGACGTGATCTTTTTGTTCACCGGCAGCCGATAGTGTTAGTGGATCGGCAGATGGAGAAACTTCGGTCATGGGTCATGCCATCTATGGAGGGTTTCTTTGGCGTAGCCGTATAGTGAGTAGTTCACTTGGGAGGCTACGAGCGAGATGTGGAAAAGTTCTACAAAACACATCAAAAAATCACACCCGAATCACATCCTAAACCTTGTTTTGCCTCTAGGATCCCTTGGAGCTTGGAAAGCTAGGATCTTTGAGCTTGTGGGAGTAGGTAATGATCTCTTTCTGTTAAGTAAGCCTTTTTAATATTGCGTAGTTTGTTAGTTTCATATTAGAACGCGTAAAGTTTCTTTTCGTGCAAATATGGTATTTTTAGTGTAGTTTTGGGTCTCGGATAATCTGTTATCATACCAGCTATTTGTTGGAAAAGTTTCCATCATAGTGACCTTGTGTAGTGGCCTAGAACCCGCCATAAAAACCCGAGCCCAATCCCTTTCAAGATGGCCGCAGATTTATTGGTTCTAGCCGCAATTTGCAGCCAGAGTGGGGGCTGGGGGTTGTATTTTGGTCTGGGGGTCTCCAGGGTTGTGTTTGATCTTGTGGTATGTGCAACTTTTACAAATTGTTGGTGTAGCAAAATCTGGGATCACTTTGCTAGTTTCTAGTACTTCGATTACGCGCGTTACGTTATCCGATACGGTTCATGTCTTAGTGTATCTGTTGCTCTTGGGTTAGTTTCGTAGTGTCGCTACGCACATTAACCACTAGACAAACACTTGAGAGTTTGTTTGAAGTTGGTGCGTCGATCAAACGTAGTTGGTACGTATTATTGGTCGATTGCTAATATACACTTGTTATGTTGTTTTATGATCTTAGGGACGCAGGCAGGGACTTCGGACGCTGCGAAGAAGGGAAAGCGAGTGGTTGGTTTTACTTAGCCCCATGATCATCAGTGAGTAGATTTAACATCTACAGGGGATTCGCCTGCATGGCGTTATGCATCTGGGCTAGATATGATATGATATTAGTCACATGTTTATATTGCACATATAAAATTTGCGCATAAACTTCATTGCATATTATTACTTGTTGTGCTTGGACTTTTACCCTTTGGACACTGCACTATTATTGACGGTTCATGTTGCACGAGCACTGATTGTATGCCACTTGTTCAGACCATAATATTGCATTTATCATTCCCCTATTCTTATCCTTTTTATAAATAAACAGGTACTCTTGACGCACGTTTGTTGCATATTACAGGATACAGGTTTCTGGAGCAAATACAGTGAAAAAAAACAGAAAAAGGGACTTTTGACCAACAATTAGACGGATCTCAGTCAAGCCCAGTTCATATGGGTGCAAGACAACGCAAGTCAAGATGAAACGGTTAAAAGACCAATCTTCACTAAAGATCTGGAAAAGAAACAGAAGCCAAAAATAGAAAATATGCATAAAAGTAAAAGGCCCAAGATTCCCTGAACAAAGCCCAGAAAGATCATAGCCCAATTCCTCAGTTTGGCCGCGGATCCGCGGCCAAACCCATGCTGGCGCCGCGGATCCGCGGCCTTACAGAGAGCTTGTCGGTGGAATTTTGATGCGTCGGTGCGTCGGTGCAGATGTTAGGATTCTCAGGGGTCAAATCTGTAAATTCGCATGTGCGAGAATCTGTAACCCTAGGTTTCCTATTTTCCTATAAATTGTAATTTTAGATCTAAAAATTGTATGCCTCTTTTCAATAAATAAAATTCAGAAATTCTGGAAGTGACATTCAGATCTGTTCTTTATCGCTTGGAGGGAGCCATCACCATTAGTAAGTATTTTATTTCTGTTCTTTTAATTTAATGTTATTTCATCCCCTAATGAGCGAGTAGTCTCCTCGCTTGTTAGGGTTAGCCTTAGGAAAAGGGTTGAGAGATGAGATCTCTCACCCCTTTCAATGCCTAACCCATTAAGAACTCCATGCATGCGCGCACAACCGCTCCCTGCGGCACCCTACCCTCGAGGTAACGGTGAACCGCAGTATAAAGGCCCGGTTGCGCGCGTTTTCCATGGGGGTTAGGGTAATTAACGACAAAGGAAGGATACGAATCTAGAGGAAGAAAACATCTTCCCAAAAGAGTCGTATCCACTTTATCGATAATTACTATAACACCTAATGGATCTAAAATACGGCATTGAAAGCGGTGAGGAAACCTCAATCTCCAAAACTTCCTCTAAGCCTAACCCTAGCAAGAATTTAAATTAGATTAATTAAGTTTTAGATCTAGATTTTTATAAAACCAAAACGACAAATAGAATCAACTCGTTAAAACACATAAAAGGAATTTACCCGTCTCTGTGGATCGACCCGCACTCACCGGCTAGCTGCGAAGCGACGCCGTTTCTGATTGCGGTAATTACAATTTTTGACACCAATCAAATGGCGCCGTTGCCGGGGACGGCGTAATCTTTCTTTTTGTGAATTTTCGGGTTGATATAAATTTTAAAAATTTTAAAAATCTGAAAAATATAAAAAATATAAAAAAATAATCAAACTTGATCTGTTTGAAGGGTGTATCTTTTGGATCTTGCAGGAACAGCGAAGAATCAAGAATCTGGAATTTTACAGAGGGAAAAACAGAAAAGTACATATAAGAACAGAGAGGAACTGAAGTCACAGAACAACAGAATTTTTTTCAGCGGCCGATCCCTCTACGAAGCCGCGCTTCCGCCGCATATGGGACCCATCAGCCGCGGATCCGCGCCCCTCTGGCCACGTCAGCACACCAAATTTTCTGTGTTAGTTTCTTTTCCTCCCCTCTGCAACCTCCATATTTCTGTCTGTGAAAATTTTCTGCAGGGTTCTTTGCGTAAAGAGTCTTTCTCCCCCTTCTAAATAACAGATCTCTGCAGGTTTCTTTGCGCCGCGCTAAAAAAAAAATTCTGATTGCAAGTGAAATTTTAATTGTTTTGCATAATTTAACCGGACTCTAAGGGGCTATTTGACCAAAATCAGATTGGGTGGGGATTTCATCACCCTTCCCAGGACCCCAGAAAACACCTAAGCATTTTTGCATCGACCACAATTAAATAAGAAAAACTAGACTCAGACCTAAGGACGGCGAGCTCAATAGGAAAAGGACTAGGGTAGGCATCAGCCGTTTATCCTAACCGACATTGCGGTGTCTAGGCTAGTGGTTATTAATTAGGCCCACTGTAGTGGTGGTTCCTTCCCACTTACCTGGCCGTATTTGTCCGTGAAGAGGAGGTTTGAGGTCTATTTCTAGCCCTAGTTAGGAGCTGTCTAGCAGACCTAGGCAACCCTAGATCTAGGCCTGATTGTGCATGTATGGTTGATACTTTTGTGTCACGAGTCCATTTTCTAAAACCGTCTTGCAAAACTTTCCAATAAAAAAAAATAAAGAAAACTCTTTTCAAAACTTGCAACTTGCCGCTAAGAAAACTTGCACCTCACTTCCACCATCTCTCCTTCATTGACGTTATCTTACCCCCACATTCTGTTTTTCTATTTTTTCTGACCGCACTACCCTTTAGTGTATGTCATCTTGGACTAGGGATACTAACGCCCGATTAGTCCGTGTTTCGTTGGTACCGACCAACGAACCCTTCGTCGATCTTCCGTCCACTTCCTTACCTCCACATTCAAATTCTTTCACCGAAGGTATGTCGGGATTCAACCCCAACGATATCTTACCGACGGGAATGATTCCACCTCCGCCAGGTGCGAATAACCCGAATCTTCTGCCTGTTGTAGCGCCCGCACGAGTCGCGCTCCAGGATCTCTTCTACCCCGTCCGCACTTCCTTACCTACATGTCTTTCACCCCCACCGGCAAATGGGGACAACTTTGAAATAAAACCACACTTCATCAATATGTTGCCTAAGTTCCATGGTTTGGAATCCGAAGATGCATATATTTTTATTAATAAATTCCAAAACGTTTGCGGCATGATGAAGACAACCCAATTAAGTGATGACGCAATAAGGCTAAGGGTCATTCCTTTTACCTTATGTGATCTAGCCGAGAAGTGGCTATACAGCACCGCATCACACTCTATTAGAAATTGGGACGAGTTTGTAAGAGCTTTTCTAAAAAAATTCTATCCTCACCACAAAACTGCTAGAATCCGAAACGAGATTATACAATTTTCACAGCTTCCTTCCGAACCATTTTGGAAGTGCTTCGAGAGATTTAAAGACCTACTTGTTCAATGCCCTCATCATGGGATAGAAAATTGGCAACTTTGCCAAACATTATACGAGGGATTGAATGCAGCAACGAAGCAGTTGCTAGAAACAATATGTCAAGATCATTTTCTTTCCAAGTCTAGCGACGAAGCTTGGCAGTTTCTTGAGGACCTAAGTGAGCAAACAATTCAGTGGAAGAGTACCAAGACCACATCATCTTCTTCAGTTGGTCAATCTAGGGCAGGCATACATCAAATAGATATGTCGATTTCTATGAAGGCCGAGATGGCCTCACTTATGAAAAAGCTAGAAGCCATTGAGACAAAAATCTCATCGTCTTCTCCTGCCCCTACTCTACCCACAAGAACTGTTTGTGCTTGTTGTTCTAATCCATCACATTTAACCGAAGAGTGCCCTTATAATGTACCTATGCAAGGGCAGGATCAAGTCAATGCTGCATTCCAGCAAAGACAAAGAAATTATCCGTACTCTTCGGCATACAATCAGGGGTGGAGGAGTCACCCAAATCAACAGTTCCAAAGGAATAACAATTTTCAAAGAGCTCCTCCACAACAACAACAAGCACCCTTACAAACTCAAATACAACAACCTTTCCAACAACAACCTTATACAAATCAAACGAACAATTTGGCTCAACCAAATGATGATAAGGTTACCTCGCTCGAAAAAAGTCTAGATGCATTTCTTAAGCAAACTACAGAATCCGCAGCAAGATTTGAAAGTTATGTTCAATCTTTAATGAATAACAATGCCTCACACGATCAAAGTATCAAATCTATTGAGGCACAAATTGCACAATTAACTGCTGCGTTGAGCGAGAGAGAAAAGGGAAAGCTTCCATCTCAACCATTGCCCAATCCCGGTCACACACAAAACGCATATAACAATCACAATGTGAATGCGGTGACCACGTTGAGATCCGGAAGAGAGTTGCAAAATAATGTGGAAACTAGTGATGACATCCCCGCCGGTGGTTCTTCTTCCCCTTCTTCATTTTCTTCACTTCCTTCTTCACCTTTTTCCTTAGAGCCTATTCTCCACCCTTCACACGGCTCTACTTCTCCTGACTCGAACGGACCCATTTCTAACAACACGAACACATCCACACTGGGGTCCGTTCCTATTCCACATTCTACTCCACAAACTTTTGACTCAACAAATTTTCAGAATGCACCATTTCCAAACAGGTTGAGTCCTAATAAACCAAATACACAAGTGGAGAAGATTGTGGAGATCTTTAAGCAGGTTAGCATAAATATACCTCTCTTGGATGCTATCCAACAAGTCCCTTCATACGCGAAAATCTTAAAGGGCTTGTGCACCTCGAAGAGAAAGGCATCTCAAGTACCCAAGAAATTGCTAGTGGCTAGTGCAGTGAGCAATGCTATTAACCACCATCAAACCTTACCCCAAAAACGAAAGGACCCCGGCTGTCCTACTATTTCAATCACAATTGGGGATAAGAAAATTAATCGAGCACTTTTAGATCTTGGGTCTAGTGTTAACCTGATTTCTTACTCCGTGTACGAACAATTAGGGGTTGGAGAGTTGAAACCCACTCGTTGCACTCTCCAAATGGCTGATCGATCAATCACCTATCCAAGGGGTCAACTAGAGGATGTGTTGATCAAAGTCGGGGAATTCATATTCCCCGTTGATTTTATCGTCATGGATACACAACCTGTTGCCAACCCAATAAACCAAATTCCGGTGATTCTTGGTCGACCATTTTTGGCCACTTCCAATGCAGTAATAAATTGTCGCAATGGCTCCATGACTCTATCCTTCAGAAAGAGGTCTAGTGAGTTCAATATTTATAAGATGGAAAGTCTGCCCCACGTGCCTAAAACAAGTACACGGGAAGTTTGCTCTATTCACGAAATCACGCAGGAGGACTGCGAGCTTGAAAGATTTCTATTTGATGAAAGCAGTTTTGACGCCACTAATGCGTCCCTCCTTGAGCCTAATATCGTTGACACAACCGATGTTGATTATGAATGTTTCACTTTTTCGGATGATGACGACTCACAGCCCGAATATGAGTCATTTGAATTTTTGGATGAGTCAGTCAAACCATCCGAATCGGTTGTTTGCAGTGATTTCGAACCTGTGTTAGAGTCCTTTGAGTTCGAGGTAGATTCCGCAATGATTCTTTCGCCTCAGAAATTCGAACTCATGCCCTTGCCATCTCACCGTAGATATGCTTACATAGGTGAGAACGCTATTTTAAAAGTCTTACAAGATAGGCGGCAAGTTTTCAGTTGTACTATGGCGGACATCGAGAAGATCAGTTCCCTCATAAGTGAATATCATACACAATTGATGGATGATGCCATGTCAATAGAGGACCCACAGGAACATTTTGGGGGTATTATGGTGAGTCAACTTCCTCCCTTAGAAGTTGAAATACCCCCATTTCTTTTAATAAGGTACGAGAATGCCAACACTCCACTGATTGCTGATCAGTTACATTCTCGTTTCGATGCATCACCATCACCTGTATATTTACCTCCACACCTCCCATACCACTACTTCTATCTTCCCAAATTCTTTGCGGACCACCACAACTTATTTTTCCACCAACCAATATTCTTTACTGATAAATTTTTCAAATGGTTAGTGTTGACTTTTGGCCGATGCAAAGTTTGGCAGTAATGTCTAACATAGTTTAAATGAAGTTTGGGGGAGGGTCTTTTTGTATATATTTTTGTTTTTCTTAACATTAAAAATATAAAAAAAAAATTATAAATAAATAAACAGGGGAGTGCCGGTATTTTGACCCTCTTGGTTTAGCATGACAGTGAGGACACTGTCAAGTTCAAGTTTGGGGGTATGCTCGGTACGTCTTCTTCCTTCGCATTCATTTGTACATATCTTTGCATTTGCATACTTATTGAAAACCCATAAAAATTTGAAAAATTTCAAAAATTATAAAAATTATTGTATTCAATCTTGGCTATAATTGACTTGAGTTTGACAAATAGGTTAACTGGTTAGGAACAACTAGATCTTAGACTTAGTGAGTTAAAAACCCTAAAGATAACCTCCCTTAAAGTTTAACAGTAGAAAGTATATGCCTTGTAGTTTATTCAGAAATAGGCAAATTTTGGGTTCACTTCTTAAGCTAAGTCGAAACAAGGGAAGAGTATTGATGTTCTCATTAGAGTATAAGTTTGAAAAATAGTTCCTAGCTTAAGTCTAGATTCTGAAAACGTATACCCTACAATTTGCACAATCACACACCTTGAAACTTGGAATAGTAGAAGAGACCTTGAAATGTTCTTGTCTAAAGTCCTTAGTACGAAGAAAATAAAAGAAAAAGTGTGAATAAAGAATAAAAAAAATGGACACTGGTTTTTGTGATTACTTAAGGCTGCAAAAATAGAAAAATATTTAGCGAGGGTGCTTCATCACCTAGTGCCTTAGACCAACTGGTTTGGGAGTCACTGCTAAAGCCTTGGGTGTTGCAAGGACTAGGAAGTACGCTTTAAAGTGCAAACGCATTTTGTAATCGGTCGTTGGTACCTCAAGAAGTATTAACGGTCGCATGAAGGATGTGTAAGCAAATTTCATTTAAATTCACCAACTAATTAGTACTTTGGACAATGGACAAGGGCATGATTGCTTGAATTGAATTTCCGAGTGTAGGGGTGATCTATACACACACGTAGGGGTATGTGATTGGAATTTAGATAAGAGAAAGGAATGAAGAATAGAACTTGTATCTTTAATAGAGTTGATAGAAATTCCTAAGTGGAGATGAAACCCTAGAAGGAAGACTTAAGAGATGCCGAAAGCTAAGTAGGTCTACATAACATATATAATCTTAAGTTAAATAATGAGGAAGCGTGAAGAATATGGGTGTATGATTTACAAGTAGAAGATAATAGAATTCCTTGTTAGAAAACCTAATTGGAGAACAAAAGTTAATGGGCTGAATTGATAGGATTTTGTGGGTAGTATCCGCTGAAAACCCTCAGGAGACAACACTCCTCCTACTAGGGACACCTAGAGGTTTAACGGCTTGTTGCACGTTCTCAGTGCAATCGCGTTTCCCTGCGAAAGTGCGGTTAGGTTTTTGTAGAGAATAAAAAAAATAAGTTTGCTCGAGCACGAGCAAAAGGTAAGTTTGGGGGTATTTGTTCAGACCATAATATTGCATTTATCATTCCCCTATTCTTATCCTTTTTATAAATAAACAGGTACTCTTGACGCACGTTTGTTGCATATTACAGGATACAGGTTTCTGGAGCAAATACAGTGAAAAACAACAGAAAAAGGGACTTTTGACCAACAATTAGACGGATCTCAGTCAAGCCCAGTTCATATGGGTGCAAGACAACGCAAGTCAAGATGAAACGGTTAAAAGACCAATCTTCACTAAAGATCTGGAAAAGAAACAGAAGCCAAAAATAGAAAATATGCATAAAAGTAAAAGGCCCAAGATTCCCTGAACAAAGCCCAGAAAGATCATAGCCCAATTCCTCAGTTTGGCCGCGGATCCGCGGCCAAACCCATGCTGGCGCCGCGGATCCGCGGCCTTACAGAGAGCTTGTCGGTGGAATTTTGATGCGTCGGTGCGTCGGTGCAGATGTTAGGATTCTCAGGGGTCAAATCTGTAAATTCGCATGTGCGAGAATCTGTAACCCTAGGTTTCCTATTTTCCTATAAATTGTAATTTTAGATCTAAAAATTGTATGCCTCTTTTCAATAAATAAAATTCAGAAATTCTGGAAGTGACATTCAGATCTGTTCTTTATCGCTTGGAGGGAGCCATCACCATTAGTAAGTATTTTATTTCTGTTCTTTTAATTTAATGTTATTTCATCCCCTAATGAGCGAGTAGTCTCCTCGCTTGTTAGGGTTAGCCTTAGGGAAAGGGTTGAGAGATGAGATCTCTCACCCCTTTCAATGCCTAACCTATTAAGAACTCCATGCATGCGCGCACAACCGCTCCCTGCGGCACCCTACCCTCGAGGTAACGGTGAACCGCAGTATAAAGGCCCGGTTGCGCGCGTTTTCCATGGGGGTTAGGGTAATTAACGACAAAGGAAGGATACGAATCTAGAGGAAGAAAACATCTTCCCAAAAGAGTCGTATCCACTTTATCGATAATTACTATAACACCTAATGGATCTAAAATACGGCATTGAAAGCGGTGAGGAAACCTCAATCTCCAAAACTTCCTCTAAGCCTAACCCTAGCAAGAATTTAAATTAGATTAATTAAGTTTTAGATCTAGATTTTTATAAAACCAAAACGACAAATAGAATCAACTCGTTAAAACACATAAAAGGAATTTACCCGTCTCTGTGGATCGACCCGCACTCACCGGCTAGCTGCGAAGCGACGCCGTTTCTGATTGCGGTAATTACAATTTTTGACACCAATCACCACTCACACCGTCAATAATTGCCATGACACGCACAACACTTATACATACGTGAGATTGTATTGGCTAGGGGCTTGAGACATGATCCTTATTTTTATTGTACATATGACATATAGCATACCTGTATACCTACATGCTTACATATATGCCTTGCCATGCCAACATGTTAGCTACCCATATACCTATATGGTATTGTACCATTAGAGATAGGTATATACACATTTGAGACATAGCTATATGTACATCTTGCATACATACTTACATGTACACCCGTATACCTTGATATAGCTACACATATGCCTGGAAGGTATTACATCATTACTGATAGGTAGATACACATATCTTGCTATACCAACATGGTTACGCATACCTGGCTATAACTACATGTTCACCTTTACATGACGTTGCGTTTGGTTTCGGAGAAATTAGGAACCGCAAGATATACTTAATAACTTATTGCAGTTAAATAGCGGTTTTTCCTTTATATACTCATATTACTGTTTCATGCTGCATATATTATATTTCATGGATTTTGCGTTGTAATATGGTTTTCATATGATGTTTTCTGGATGTTTTAATCCTGCGTCTATATATCAATGGTATGGGACGCTGATATATATATATATATATATATATATATATATATATATATATATATCAGTGGTATGGGACGCTGTTATATATGTACACCTAAATAATATATCATCAAAATTATCTATGTAAATATACTTATTCATTATATGTGTGGGCCGATATTATGGTCGATATGAGGGGCCTATGTGCTCGATGTGAGGGGCCTATGTGCCCGATGTGAGGATGACATGTTTTATTCCGTACTCCGCATTTATTTGATATGCATTGCTTCATGTATTAGTAGTGCCTAATAGAGTACCTTTCATGACTGTTGCATATATATATTGTTGTTTATTGCTATCAGCATGCATGTGATAGATTAGCGCAGTACGTGCATACTTGCGATTACCTGCATATGTTATTTACTATTCACGAGTTGGCTACTCACCCCCGTTGTGCCACAGGGTTGTACAGGTTGTCCCTCAGAGCAGTCAGAGGCAGGGCTTTTCTTCCTATCGTATCATCTTTTGCAGCGGATACCGCTACGGCTGACTGTGTGCAGTTTTGCTAGGTGGGTTTTGCAGTTATCCGATGTTGCTCATTGTATATTCGTTGTATCCATGTACTCTCCATCTACCATTTTCATGTATTGAGTTAAAGACGAGTTGTGAGGACGATATTGTATATTCTTTGTGACTTGGAGATTTTTCATGTTGTTCACTTTATATCGTCGTTTTTCTTCGCTACGGCGTCGTATATCTATTGTGGTGGTTGTTTTCCGCCTTTGGGCATGGATTTGCTCCCGTTTGGGATGCTTTACTTATATCTTTATGTTGTACCATTTTTGGGGGCTTGTTTTACAAAGGAAGTGCTGCCAAATTTTTAAAGGAAATAAATTTGGACTTTAAAGAATTTGATTGAGATTTCAAAAGTTTTAACAATGTTATTATTACTTACTACTTTTGATGTTTTAGATTGCTGGGTTTTAGGCTTACTTGAATTACGTTACTCCTGGAGACGTTACGTGGTTTAAGGGCTATCACGTGCCAAATTTCAGGTCGTGACATAGTTGCTCGGAAACCGCGATGGCAGCCTCTAGATCGGTATCATCCGGCGCAATGAATAAACCCTCATTGGTACCGTATTCGCTCAGGGCCTCGCTGTAAGGAGCATGAGGCTCCTAGCCGAATACAACGTCTACAGAAAGTATCGACTTCTTTTTTTTCTGCGAGCGAGTGCCGGCAGCCGATAACACGAGCTTGCGCTCGGCGGGCAACTTTGGGCGGCGAGTCCCAATCTACGTACCCACGCCCGACTCAGGAAACGTCGCAGCTACCGCTTTTACAGGCACATGGGGTAGGGGCATCTCAGGGATAACGCGTGGTACCACGGCCGCAGCAGCTTCTCTCAAGGGAGGACGAACGATAGTCCGTCTTTTCAAGGGAACGGCTGGATTACCAGCGGGGGCAGCGCCCTTGCGATCAAGCAATAATCGCTTTTCTTCCCTGATGACAGCACCCATCGCGTGCTGGTACCATGCCACGTATACGTTCAACAACTTCGGGACGCATCTCGGCTCGCTGATAAAAAAGTTAGACCCGGTATTGAGCCTCATGAAATGGTGTAGCGCGTTGCGGATACCTTCTTCTGTGGCAATCGGCTCAGCTAGGAAGGCCTCAAGCGGGACACCCTGATTATAGCTAAGATTGTTGAGCGAAACGATGCGGGTTGTATTTCATGAACAACGCCGAATCGTTCTGCCTAAACACTAGAAAGCCCGGCCTGATTGAATATAAATGAAGAATCTCCGGAGCTTTCAAGGTAGAGGCACCGTCTTTAAAGGTGTCCCGCAGCGGCTGCACCGTCTTTGCGGATTCTTTGCCGATGTTTAAGACCTTATCGACGAAGGTCATGCCATCCCCGACCGTATGCGGGCGAAGAATCAAGCCTCAAGCCTCTCGCGGAGTTGGTTCCAAAGCGGAAGCGTCAACTAGCCGCATAAGCCGAGGAAAGTGATAACTTTCGTAGAAACGCGGCCTCTTGTGAATTCCAAAGGCGCCGAGCACATGCAGCTCGCGCCACGAGGTGAAATAATGCATCGGGAAGTTTATGGGCTACACCCCCGGTTGAGTAGTGTCTGCCGCCAAGCTGAGGCCATGATACAAATAGGCCAACCCAGCGACCCCGACGGCCACTTGCATCCTAACAACCATTCGGTGAGCTGGGTAGAAAACGGACGGCCTCATATGGCGAGAGTGCATCGGAAGCACAAACCATCTTAGCCATAGCCTGAGGAACCCCAAAAAGAACGCTTCTTCGTCAATCCCAGGAGCTGCAAGCTCTGCGAAAGAGACGACCAGGGTGTCGGGGAGAAAGAAACCCCTCTGATCCGCCTCCGCTGCCGGTTGTTTGTCCAAACCAAAGCCAAAAGAATCGTCGAGTTTGGCAAATTTCGCGGCTTCCTTCGACAGGACTTCTGAGCGGAGAAAACGGGCGATGAAATCTGTGAAATTAACCTCATGGCTTTCGGATTCGAGAAATAGGCTCTCATAGATATTCAACACCTTAATCAAACTTAGGGATTGATGTTGAATGGCGTTCTCCGGGGTAAGGCACATCATCACTGACTTGGCAGCGAAGACGTACTCATCAGGAGGAAGTAGCTCCTCATAATGCTCCCCTCTGATAGGCAAGCCGGAGATCTCCGCGAACTCCTCTAAAGAGATTGAGACTTCCCGATCTAATAAAAGGAAGGTGTGAGTTGGAACGTTCCATTGTTCCAAAAAGGCTTTGACCCACCATACAGGAGGCGTGGAATACTGGAAGAGAGAAACATAAAACGCGGGATACAACCCGAGCTTCAGCAGCTACGATCTCTTGGCATACAAAAATGTACCGGGCCCACTGCAAGTACCCAGCTGGATGGCGGGGAGTTAATCCTATCATGTATAGTTGCCCCCAAGGGCGCGACTCGCCTTGACATATACATCGCCCCAAGGTATCCAAAGCCATTGGAGGTTGTACGGGTATTGCAGCCCTAGAAGGCTGAAAGAGACCCTCTGAAGTCCAGTTGACCTCCTCCACGGTATAGTTCACTGGGGGTGGGTCGGCGTAGTGGATCGCAGGAATGGGCTCCGAAGGTGCTGCGCAATAAAAGCTACTGTTCATATCAGAATTTTGCATTATTGTATCGCCCAATCTTAATCATATTATATATAAATAGGTGCTTTTGATCCATGTCTGCTAAATAGTTGCAGGTTACAGGTTCTCAGAACAATACAGTGAAATTCAGGAAAAGACGTTACAAATGTGAAACTACGACCAACAAATAGATGAATCTGTATGATGCTGCCTACCAGTTTAAGGAACAAACAATGATCAATGAACAGTTCAATGCACAAAGCACAAGGGTAGCACAAGATTCAAGACTTCAACGCGAAGCTCACGGTAAAAGTCCACATAATTCTGCACTGTTGGAAATCTGGAAGAAAATAGAAGAGATTCTAAGGAACCAAGTGAAGAAAATTGAAAGCAACTTGAAGAAACCCTAAAGAATTGGGCCCATGAGCCCACCAAATGGCGCCGTTGCCGGGGAGACGGTAGTCTCTTTCTTTGTGTAATTTCATGTTAATAAAAAAAATTTAAATAAAATTATAAAAATTGAAAAAAATTAAAAACAAAAAATAAAAATAAAAATAAAAATCATCTTGTTATTTTTGAAAGGTTTTTGTGCAAGTGTGTAGGCTTGGAGCAAACACTGATTCAGATCTGGAGCAAGCTCAGTGAACAAATCCAGAAACAGAGGATCTTAACAGAAAGTGGAGAACCCTAACAGCACACAGAAAAAATTTGGAGATCCAAACCTACTAAACCGCCACGGAAACGCGGCATAAGCAGGCTTTTGACCGCGGTTCCGCGGCCAACTGCTGACGTCAGCACCCCAAATTTCTCTGTGAGTATTTTTGTCTTCTCTCCTACCCTCTGCACTCCACTGAAAAATTTTCTTGCAGGGTTCTTTGCGCATTATTCTTCTCCCTCTCCAATAAATTGTTTTTGTACAGGATTCTTAGCGCTGCAAAATATAAAAAAATTTGCAAGTGTTTTAGATTTTTGGTGTGTTAACTGCTTTGCATAATTGATACGGACTTTTAAGGGGCTATAACACCAATTCAGATTGGATGGGAATTTCATTACCCTTCCTAAGACCCCAAAAATCACTAAAAGCATATGCATCACCCTTGAGTTAATTAAAAAATATCTAGACTAAGCCAATTAAGGACTGTCGCGCTCATTAGGACAGAGGAAGGTTGTGGGCATTCAGTCGTTTATCTAAACCTGACTTTGTGGTGCCTAGGCTAGATAAGTGAGAAAGGTAACTTTAAAAGGCCCATCTCACGGTGATTCGTGAGCGGAACCCTCCTTTCTTCATTTGTGCTTACCTGGCCACAATTGGCAGTGAAGAGGCGATTTGAGGGTTATCACACAACTTGTCGCTTTGGAACAGTTAGGAGCAGTCTAGTTGACTTAGGAGACCCTAGCTCTAGGTTTGATTATGAATGTTTAAACAGTGGTTGTTTGAAATTGTGCTGTAGTTCTGTGCCAATTTTTGCAAAACTCTTTCTAAAAGAAAACACTTTCAAAATTTTCAAAACTCCAAAAACAAACATTTTTTTTAAAATATATATATAAAAAATTAAATAAAAAAATTCACATTCATTTTCTTCTTCTTTCTCTCATCACATCATGGGTACCCCACCTTGCAAAACTCTTGCCGAACTTTGGTACCCTCAACCAGACATTAGTTTCTACGCTTCTTGTTTTGGTCGAATTTCGGATGACCCCTCCATGCACAAAATTTCTTTGAAAGATCGAATAGACGCGTCTAGGGCATCCAGTTGGACTCCGCAATCCACCTTGTATCAACCATTTCAACCTTCACCACTTTCTTACATTGATACTCCTTTTTCGAGTCCTGATGTAGCTCCGAAACCCATGTCTATTGCTGAACATATTGAACAATCTCGTAACCGATCTTTCACTCCTTTTACCACTGCGAGTTCTTTGGATCAACAATTCCATTCACCTTCTTATCCAAATGTTGATCCTACTCCTGTCCAACCATTCAATTCTTACCAGCCCTACCCGACTTTTGCACCTTCCCTAGACATTGCTTCTGAATAGCCATTTGGGAGTTTCCAGTATCTAAACAACTTTGAATCTTTTACTGAAACCCCTTCACAACCGATGTCTAGTGTGGAACAGTCGTTGGAAGATTTTATGGTAGAGTCAAGACAACAGATTATGGTTTTGAATGCGTCCATGGCCGCCCTTATACAACCTAGTGACCCGGTAGCTAGTTTCCAACTAGCTCCAAATTTTCCAATGTATGATGAGGCGGTTGGACAGATTGAGAATTTGAGTGGTGAGAGTGAGCTGTACATCCTTCCAAATCAAACCTACCCATCCCCAATTGAATCCCACAATTCTGGTTTTGAATGTCTATCAAGTGTTCCAAATGATTCACCAGTTGAAGATAAAACGTTTAATGAGTTGTGCGACTTTGTAGTGTTTGATTTGCCAGATTGTGAAGGGTCCCTTTCGAGTGAAACCATCCCCAATCCTTTTGACTTCTACACCTCCACTCTAGAACCTGAATTGAATAATATCCATGGTTTTGATGAGGTGTCTAAAAAAATTGATTTTCACTTGATTGAGGATATCGATGCTGGGAATATTTCGGATGATAAACCCACAGATTTGGATGAGTTTCTCTCTCCAATTCATCATCCCGAGTCATTAACTGTTTTTCCCGAACTTCATATGCGTCTGGATTTTGATGATAAATGCATGAATGAGATAACTTTTGAGGGGAATTTTGAGGATAGTATTGAGGATGAACCAGTTTTGCTTGATGAGTCGGATTTTCCAATTCATCATGTCCCTTCCACTGACTGTGTACACCCTCCTGAACCTTTAACTGTTACCCTTCATAAATCACTCCCCTTCATCCTTTCCATCGTTCCGACCGCGCAAGAAACCGTATCACTTTCATTTTCAATGTCTGGTTTCCCAAGTTCGACGTACCCATGTTTTCTCACGAATTTTGAGGGATTTGACCTCATTTCTCAGTGGGTTGATAGATTAGCACAATCGCTTTTTACACATCGGTCATTACAAATTGTGCTAATTTATACACTCCATTTTCACCCTCAAGTTCGTATTCCACTGCTTTCTCCCACTCTCTCTGGTTCTTCTTCTAATCTTCTTTTAATGATAGCGAGTATTAATGAATCACAATCCGATATTTTGAGTTCGATAATTCTAGAAAAACAACTTGATTTAGACTCTTTTGAGAATAAGGTAGATGAGCCTTACGAGTCTTCTAACTCCGTAATTTTTTAAAATCAAGTGTGTTGAATTCTGGCGCGACACTTATTGACATTGAAATGTTCAATCAGACCATCGATGAAAGTTTCGAAGATATTTTCGCCGACGAACTCGCATTACTAAATGACACGGATTTTTTGATTAACCAACCTCCACCTGAAGAAGTCGAACCACCGCCATTTCTTTTTCCCTTCCGCCATTCTTCTCCTCCACCGAGACCATATACTGCTTCTATATCCACACGTTCTCATGAGTTTCTAATTTTTTTTCTCTACACTCCATTCTTTCACCAACCACACCATTATAACGATAAAATTTTTGAATGGTTGGTACTAACCTTTGGCCTGTGTAAGGCCTTGTATAGCTTGATACTGTGTTTTTCTCCTCCCTAACTCTAAACTTTAACGCTTAAACAGGGGAAACACTGTTTTACTTAAGTTTGGGGGGACCTTTTTGTGTTTATATATTTTGTTTTCTTTTTCTGTTAATAATAATAATAAAAAAGGGGGGAGTGCCGACAATTTTGACCTTCTTGGTGTAGCCTGACAGTGAGGGCACTGTCAAGTTTAAGTTTGAGGGTGTGCTCGGTAAGCTTTCTTCCTTCGCATTCATGTGTATATTTTTTGCATTTGCATACTTATTTTAAAATCCATAAAAATAGAAAAAATTTAAAAATTATAAAAATTGAAAATTTCAATTTTTGTCATATTTGACTTAAGTTCAATATGACGGTTGAATAGTAGGGAAAAACTAGATCCTAAACTTAGTAAATTCAAAAAACCCTAAAAATAATCTTTCTTAAAGTTTAACTGTAGAAAATATATGTCCTTGTAGTTTATTTAGAAATAGGCAAATTTTGAGTTCAATTCTTGAGCTAAGTCAAAATAAGGGAAAAGTATTGAATTTTTACTTGAAGTGTAAGTTTGAAAAATAATTCTGAATCTTAAATCTAAATTCTGAAAATATATACCCTACAACTTGCACAAACACGCACCTTGAAACTTGGAATAGTAGAGCATATCTTGAAATGCTCTATTCTAAAATCCTTGATATGAAGGAATATAAAATAAAAAGTACAAGTGTGAATAAAGAGAGATAAAAAATGAACACTGGTTTTGTAATCACTTGAGGCTGCATAAGTAAAAATATATATATAGCGAGGGTGCTTTATCACCTAGAGCCTTAGACCAACTGGTTTGGGATTCACTGCTAAGCCTTAGGTATTACAAGACAAGGAATTATGACTTAATGCGCGAACACATTTTGTAATCAAGCTTTAGTACCTCAAGAAGTATTAACGGTCGCATGAAGGATGTGTGAGCAATTTCATCTAAAATTCACCAACTAAAAGTACTTTGGACGATAGACAAGGGTATGATAGCTTGAATTGAATTTCCAAGTGTAGGGGTGATACATACACACATGTAGGGGTATATGATTGGGGTTTGGATGAGAGATAGGAATGAAAGATAGGGCTCATATCTTCAGTAGAGATGATAAAAATTCCTAAGTTGAGATGGAACCTTAGAAGGAAAATTCAAAAGATACTAAAAGCTTAATAAATTTACAGAACATGTACGATCTTAAGTTAAATGATGAGTGGGTGTGAAAAATATGGGTTGATGATTTCTATGTTGAAGATAATAGAATTTCTTGCTAGAACACCGAATTGAAGAATAAAAGTCAACAGGCCAAATTGATTGGATTTTGTTGGTAGTATCCGCTGAAAACCCTCAGGAGAAAACACTCCTCCTACTAGGGACACCTAGAGGTTTAACGGCTTGTTGCACGAGCTCAGTGCAATCGCGATTCCCTGCGAAAGTGAGGTTAAATTTTTTCGAGAATAAAATTGGCTTTGCTCGGGACAAGCAAAAGATAAGTTTGGGGGTATTTGTTCATATCAGAATTTTGCATTATTGTATCGCCCAATCTTAATCATATTACATATAAATAGGTATTTTTGATCCATGTCTGCTAAATAGTTGCAGGTTACAGGTTCTTAGAACAATACAGTGAAATTCAGGAAAAGACGCTACAAATGTAAGACTACGACCAACAAATAGATGAAACTGTATGATGCCGTCTACTAGTTTAAGGAACAAACAACGATCAATGAACAGTTCAATACACAAAGCACAAGGGTAGCACAAGATTCAAGACTTCAACGCGAAGCTCACGGTAAAAGTCCACATAATTCTGCATTGTTGGAAATCTGGAAGAAAATAGAAGAGATTCTGAGGAACCAAGTGAAGAAAACAGAAGATGAAAGCAACTTGAAGAAACTCTAAAGAATTGGGCCCATGAGCCCACCAAATGGCCGCGGATCCGCGACCAAACAGGCTATTCTGCCGCGGTTCCGCGGCCGTGCAATGCACGTGTCGGTGGGGTGTCGGTGCTTTGACTCGGTCTTTGGGGTTGTTTTATAATTTCATGTATGGATCAGAATGTAAACCTAGGGTTTTTCCTATCTATAAATAGGAGGGCTCAAAGCCAAATAAAGTATGCCTCTTTTGGGTACCTCTTTTGAGATGCCTCTTTTTAATTACTAGATTAAATTTTAATTTCCTTGTAATCGTCAAGAGGTCATCAATAAAGGTATTTTTATTTTTTATCGTGCATTCTTTTATCTGAATTTAATTCCTGAATTTTTATCTGTCTTTTATTATCTGCAACTTAGATAGTCTTTTAAAATTATAAAAATGAATCTTATCATAACTTCCCTAATGAGTGAGTAATTCCTCACTTGTTAGGGTTAGGATTGGAATGGTTTGAGAGCAGAAAATCTCTCTCACTTCTTTCCTTGCCCCTATAATTTTAATTAATACAGACTCTGTTTAAATGAACCACACACCGCTCACTACGGCACCATATCCCATAAGATAGCGGTGATTCCCTAGTTAGACCGGTTGTGGTTGATTTAAATAGAGGTTAGGGCTAAGATTTAAGAAAGGACGGATAAGGACCAAAAGGAAGAAACAAAGTTTCTTCCTAGTCGTGCTAATCCCCTTTGTTGACTATTACCCTAACGCCTATATTCTTCATTAGGGCACTGAAAGCAGTGGGTAGAATCCCTATTCCAATCTAATCCTAATCCTAGCAAGACTTTTAATCAAATTTAATCTCATTCTTAGATCCTAAAACAAAACCCGACTTGATCGGATTAACTCGTTAGAACATAAAGAAAAGGAATCCATCTCCCTGTGGACCGACCCGTACTCAACCGGATAGCTACCAAGCGACACCGTATTGATTGCGGTATATTCTTAATTTTTTATCTATCTTTTAAAACGCACGCAAAATCTCTATCAATCA
The DNA here is from genome assembly GCA_030015575.1 of Agapanthus africanus. Taxonomy (NCBI): domain Eukaryota; kingdom Viridiplantae; phylum Streptophyta; class Magnoliopsida; order Asparagales; family Amaryllidaceae; genus Agapanthus; species Agapanthus africanus. The sequence continues at coordinate 92,629,494 of JASDDO010000024.1, read as the reverse complement.
GCTACGCCGACCGCTGATGATCTGATTATACCACGTCCCCCATAAATGAAGGTTCTTTTGCTCCGGGTCATGATCTTTGATCAACGCGAAGACTTCCCTATCCATGGGGGCTTCAGGGAATCCGCTTTCCGAACGAACAAACGCGAAAGAAATGTCGAAAGACATAGTACCTGTGCGAAAAAGAAAAAAAATTAGCCGTCAATGCTACAGTTTAAGTTCTGTCACTTGGTACTTTAAACTCGTACCGCACTGCAATGCAGTGGAAAAGGACCAAAAGGGACCCACACAATCTAGATAACAGCTCATCATTGATGAGACAGTCACTCATTAATGAGGAAATCCTAAAAGGATTCTCATTCAATGAGGGCCCCTCGGGCCAAGAAGTAAAACTCCCTTGAGAGCAGTGCTCTGCAACAGAGTAACATCTGTCAACTCTAATCATGAGTGGAATAAAATTCCTTAAAAATTGTAAGAGTTATGCTCTGTGAAGACGATGAAATCATCCATCAAAAACCTAAAAAAGCAAAGCTTTTACAGAGTAAAAACTCCAAGATCTTTAAGATCTGTGAAAAAACTCTAAGAGTTCTTCATGGAAGACGAACAGTGTTCCAAGTCATGGGTTAAAATCAACCTAAAAAAGATTATTAGATCTATAATCTAAAGAAGAGCAAGGCTCTATTGAAGGGTAAAACCCTAAAACATAGTTTTAAGATCTGTAATCTAAGTAGAGCAAACCTCTGTTGATGGGTTCAAATAATACCAAAAAATTTGACAGAGTATTAGCTCTAAAGGAGTTTTCTAAGGCAGAGAAATTGGCTCTGAAAGAGAATTAAATTCTCAAGAATAAGAAAATAAGAAGATGAACAAGCAGTCATCTCAAAGGGCCAAAGGTCCTATTTATAAGCATGGAAAGTCGATCCGACTTCCAAGAACAATCCAACGGTGGAAAGGCTGCCACCGCTACACTCACGTGTGAGCCATGTGAGCGCAACGGTGGGGGGGAATTTGTTACCCACAATCAAAGCAAAGCTCTGTTCAAATTTTGAAATTTGAAATAAAGCGGCGCTTCATAAAAGACTCTGAGGGAGCGTTCACGTGCAAAGCACAAGAGCGCCAGCGCTGAGAGTCAAAGACTCTGAGGGAGCGCTCACGTGCAAAGCATGAGATCGCTGGCGCCAAGAGCGCCAGCGTTGAGAGTCAAAGACTCTGAGGTAGCGCTCACGTAAAAAGCACGAGAGCGCTAGCGCCAAGTGCGCCTGCGCTGAGAGTCAAAGACTCTGAGGCAGCGCTCACGTGCAAAGCACGAGAGCGCTCTCGCCAAGTGCACCAGCGCTAAGAGTCAATGACTCTGAAGCAGCGCTCACGTACAAGGCACGAGAGCGCCAAGCGTTAGAACTAAATGTTCCCCACCGTTGGATCAAAGATCTAATAAAGATGATAAATCATCAAATTACCAGAATAAAATTCTGTTGAGGGAATACTCCTCAAATCTTTCCAAACAGGAAAGATTGTGCTCTGTAAATCAGAGCACTGTTGGATCAAAGATCCAATGGTGATTAAAAATCACCAAGATACAGAGTAATCTCTATATGTGAAAATAATTTCCCAATCTTGTTAATAACAAGAAAGATGTCTTCTGTAAAGCAGAAGCCCTAGGATCAAAGATCCAATGGTGGGGAAACATCCCCAAATCAATCAGAAAAAGATTGCCTCAACTGATCAGCCTCCACTATATAAAGGCCCCAAGACTTCAAGTCTCGCACAGAGGAACCCCCCACAAACTTTGAGAAATTTCAAAGAGAAGAGTAAACTCTCGGAAGAAGAATTTCTTCAATGTAAATAAAACAGAGAGATAAAAGCATCTCATAAAAAGAAGAAGAACTTGGTTCTTTTTTTTTCTAGATGATAGATCTATAAGACAGAGATCTTTCATAAAAGAGATCATAGCATCTCATCATAAAAAGGGGGGAGAAGAACTTAACTCTCTTCTGATCACAGATCCATAAAGACAAAGTCTTTCATAAAAACATAAGAGATTGTAATATCTCCTATTAAAATAAGAACCTTGTTCTTAAAGCCACGAGACAAAATCTCTTATAAACGAGAATTTAATTCTCAGAGTGCAGAACTGATCAAAGCAGCCTAAAAAGATTCTTAGCGCTCCAATTAAAAAGAAGCGCCTTAACGCTCCAAGACTGGCGCACAGCGCCGTAGAGACATAGCGCTCCAATTTAAAGAAACGCCTCAGCGCTCCAAGTCTGGCGCACAGCTTCGCAGAGCCTTAGCGCTCCAATTTAAAGAAGCGCCTTAGCGTTCCAAGTCTGGCGCTCAGCGCCCAGCGCTCCAAGCGTTATTTTAAAAGAAGCGTCCAACTCTCCAAGGTTGGCGCTCGGCGCCAAGCGCACCCCGTGCTTCTCACGTGGGCGCTATTTTAAAAAGAAGCGCTCTGCACTCATTGACCGGCGCTCAGCGCCAAGCGCGCCACGTGCTCCTCACGTGTGCGCTATCTCACAGGAAGCGCCTTAGCGCTCTAAGTCTGGCGCTCAGCGCCACGTGCTCCTCACGTAGGCGCTGAGGGAACATAAATTATTCTTTAAATAAAGCCCAGAGCCATAATGAGTGCTCAACACTCAATAAAAGGCAAAAAAAGGTTGTCGGAACCCAAACCAATGCTCAACATTGTTAAATAAAAAAGGATTGAACCTAATTAAATGTTTCAACATTTTAACTGAGTGGGTCGAGTCCAAGTTGTCCACAGACCCCTAATTCAGATTAATTGAGCCCATATGCTCATAAATATTTTTAACTGATCTTAGTCCAAAACCTGACTATGGATCTCCCAACCAATATTGGTTCAAGGGTACAACTCTTCACACCTCCGATATGTGTCGTTGTAATTCTTCAATGTCTTCAGAGAGGTGGCGGGTCCCGACAACCAAAAACCCAATGGACCTCAACGTCCTAAAACTAACTATGGACCGTAATGTCCTTAAACTAACTACGGACCGCAACGTCCCTATACTAAACTCTGTGGACTATGAGGTCCTTAAACTTATGGACTATGATGTCCTTAAACTTATGGACCGCAACGTCCCTAAACTAAACACCCATAGACTATGACGTCTTTAAACTATGGACTATGATATTCTTAAACTCCATGGACTATGATGTCCTTAAACTTATGGACTGCAATGTTCCTAAACTAAAACAACAGAGCCCACATGCTCTTTTGTTGGATCTAAATGATCTCAAAACCCTGTTGAGTAGATCTTAGTCTAAAATTAGACTAACGTATTCTTAACAAATGTTTAAGTTGATCTTAGTCTCAAACGAGATTAATGATCCTTAAACCCAACCGAAACCCAAATCTAAGAAAATACGGATTTGGACTAATCCACGCCCTACGGGCGACAACATAAATTAGTCTCCGCATACAATCCACGGGTAACCAAAAACAAAACAAACACACATGACACGAAATGACCATCTGAAGAAGGAGAAAGTGATTACCGTGATGCGGTAGCGTAATTAACTACAGGGGCTTACGCCTGCAGCGAAGAGCGTCCCCACAATCAAAATCCTCTCACAATGAAAGGGAATCTGACGAAGTCTGCTACATCGGTCGCATCCGTCTAAACCTCTGATACACGGTGCCATAAATCAACTTGGTATCTTCGGAGAGGTGGGAGGATAAAACCAAATAGCAGCTGCCCCAAAATTCAGGCAAGACGACCTATGCGGTTTCGTCTCTGTTTTCGGCGGTGAACAGAAGGTAGTAGGGAGTGATATCCTGGTATTTGGATGACATGCTTTTAATAGGAAGTGATATTTCTATACTATGATCGGTTATACTGTGGTTGTCACAAGGTGTTTATCCACATGGGATTCTGGTAACTAGATCTATGGTTTTAGATTTAGATTTGGGAAGTGTCCCAATTTGGGTACTTGACATTATTCTAAAGTGTTTTAGAATGGACGACTCTTGGCGTGGTGGTGTATCCGCAGGTAATGGATTCACCCTCTCTAAAGAGATGTCTTCCAGACTGATGAGGGGAGGGATTTGCATGATTGGCATATCTCTTGCTTAGGCAATTGAGTCAATCATGAGATGTCAAGTACCACACCAGATATTGCTTTTACACTAGCTGCAATAAGCATATATATTAAGCCAATCCTGGAGAAACGTTGGGAAGCAGTTATGAACATAAGTGGATAATCTTGGTATATGGTAACGACAGCCTCCTTCGGGAGGCGGTTATTATTTCTGGCTTCCAAGGTGTGACCTGGATGACATAGTGGCTGTCAGAGTTATAGTTTTCCCTCTTTTAAGGGGCAGTATGTTGGACAGGTGTCCAAGCGGATACTGAGGAAGGAATGGTGCATGATACTGATTAAATTCAGTGGATGATACGGTCAAAGAAGTCTGTTGGATTTGGAGTTCATTTGTGAACTGGGTCCCATCAGATATCCAGACAAATTCTAAGATAGGTATCGCTCATTTTGGGAGATAGTCTTTCTCCGCAAAATTGAGATATAGAGAGATAAAGATAGAAACATTGGAGCGGATCCATTCACCGAGGCTATTTCTTGAACGCAATAGTTTCACAAACGGGCTTTGCGAGACTGATTAGTAGAGAATTTGGGTGTTCGGTATCACACGGGCTGTGAGTATGCGACACCGCAATAATTAGCCTTAAGTACAAGTGGGAGATTGTTAGCTATAGTGCCCTCAAGTCAATTATTGTGATTACAGGCATGCGATTGTGATGATTGAGGGAGGACCTATACGGGTAGAACAGTCTTACTCGAGATGATAGTATGCTATCTGGTTTTTCTATATCATGATGTACATGTTTATATGGTATTACAGATCACTATTACATGTTGATAAAGCCCATAGGATTCTTGCTTGACTACCAGCATTACGATGGTGATCATATACATGGGAGCTGGGTGGTCTATAAGCACATCCTTAAATGTCCATAGTCGAGGGAGTATCGAAACTAGGCATCGATACTCCGGAGTAGACTAGTGTATATTTTTTGAGACCCCGACTAGGGGCGGTGGCCGGTCTCACAAGCCATTGGTTTTAGTCAGTCACCTAAGATAGTATACAGGTGCTCATTGGGTTATGAGTACACTAGACAGACTCGCCGGGAACATGCTAGTTGGTATTATACCTATTGTCAGATAGAAGTTCCCAGGTGATATAAATACAGGTTAGTCTGTCGACCTAAGATCGTCATTTGTCTCGTGTGAGTTACCACTGTGCTTTGATTACTACCCTTCCATGGCTCAAAAGAGTCATGCAAAGTCCTGAGCCACATGGAGGCAGTGAGCGGATCGTCAAGAATTCGTCTCTCCCGGTATTGGGGGTTGATGTCGTGCGGTGCATGGGTGGCCATCTCCAGAAATCCTTAGCCAAGGTAGACGAGAATTACTGATTTGGATCAGTAGTTTCTCAGTAGGTGATGGGCTTCATACTGACACGAAATATCGTGTTATTAAAGGTCTGACTTTATCTACCCCTTAGACCCGATATGCGATACTCTTAGACGAACAGACTGAACTATATAGAGATTTTCACGGACAGGCTCAGTAGCGGTTCGGATGAGTTTGCTCGTCGTCCTTCCTTTCGCTCAATACCTGGGTAGCCGTTATGTACAGCTCGTACCGTTGTCGTGTTTGTGGTTAAACCGACTGCCAGCGTATTGACGAGTCTTTAGAGTCCCACACAGAAGGTTTCCCTGGTTCTGGTGAAATAATGCAGTAGCCGTATTGGATACGTGCAGGGTTCTGATCGATTGATTGTACTATATACCCGGACTTTCGATCGGACGGTTGATAATACTAGCCGGTTCAGGTTTGAGCCGGATTATTAGATCAGGTATTGATTTAATAATTTACGTGTATATATTCCGATATGTATATTCTAGTATTATGTTCTTTATGTTATTCTATCTCTTTGGGTATTCGTATTTCGGTACGAATATAGGTATGTATATATAGTGGAGTGTAATCCGTATTTGTACAGATAACATTCTAGAAGGTGGACACCTCATTTTAGATTTCTCCATTTCTTTTTAATGAGAAATGAGGTGAAAAAGGAGAGAGGGCAGTATGGTGAGGACCATGGTTGCATAGTGTTGCACAAATGAATTGTTAATTCATTTGTGCAAACTATTCAAGCATGGGTTGCATTTTATATTGGAAAATTGGGTTTGATAAAACAAGGCTTCTTGTTATTTTTCCTCACTTGATGAATTTTTCTTTACCTCACCATCATTCTTCACTATCCTCTCTAGTTTCTTGAGTTCATCCACCTTCATCCTCAACCTCCTCTCTACAATCTCATGAGTTGAGAATCAAGAAAGGATGTGAGATAGATAAACACTTTGAACACTTCACTACATCCTAGGTACTCTAGATTAGCAACATAGAGTCCCTAGTTGCTTCACTTGGTGTTTGGTGTGGAACTAGAGCCATGAGCTATATCCCTCGGGTGGATCATCTTCGACGGAGGAAGACCGGCGGCCAAGTTCAATCGAGGACGCCTCAAGGAGCTAAGGGAGATGGTAGAAAACTGAAGGACACAATTCATTCGGTATAACCATTTCTAACCTTGTAGTTTAGCTCCTTGTAGTTTGCTAGTGTAGGTTTATGGTTCGATTCTAGACGGGTTCGTTAGCGCCAAGTTTTTTAAACGTCATTTTTATTCCGCATCGGCCACGGTAAATGGCCAGGGCACTATCGTAACCCAACATAGACTACTTCAAATCCCAACGAACGCCCAAAAATGCGTCGTCTAGACATCAGCTCATAAAACGAGCTCTGTCATTCGCCTTCGTCAATGATACTCTATATAAGAGATCGTTCGACTGTCTATAGCTAAGATGCCTTGGGCCGGAGGAGGCAAAGAAAGTCGTCCAAGAAACTCAAGACGGACTCTGCGGTTTTCACCAAGCTGGGCCAAAAATGAAGTTGAAGATCAAAAGAATGGGTTATTATTGGCCCACGATGATTCAGGACTGCCTCGAATATACGAATCATTGTCACTCGTGCCAAATTCACGGGGACTTCATCCACCAGCATCCAAATCCGCTACACCAACAGTAGCTAGCTGGCCATTCGAAATGTGGGGAACCGATATAATCGGCCCCATTGAACCAGCATCGCCCAAAGGACATCGGTTCATACTAGTAACGACCGATTACTTTTCTAAGTGGGCAGAAGTATTACCACTAAGGGAGGTGAAGACGGAGAATATCCTCCATTTCTTCATAACCCATATCATTTACCAGTTCGGCGCTCCGGGATGAATTATCTCAGATAATGGGCCGGCCTACAGGAGCCATAAAATCAGCCACTTCGCACAACAGCATAAAATAGATTGGAGATACTATTTAGTCTATAATCCTCATGCTAACGGTCTACCTGAAGCTTTCAACAAGACCTTAACGAAGATTATAAACAAAACTTTGTCCAGAAACAAAAGAGACTAGCACGAAAGGCTGTATGAAGCTCTATGGGCGTACCGAACAACATTCAAAACGGCTACGAATACAACGCCATACGTGTTGGTATTCGACACGAAAGCAGTGCTTCCCCTGGAAATAGAGCTCCCTTCTCTACGAGTAGCGGTTCCATACAAGATGACAGATGAAGAAAATGCTCATCTTCAACTTGAGGAGCTCGATGCCCTTGACGAAACTCACCTTAAAGCACAGCAAAACCTGGAGGCTTATAAGGCAAGGATGACACGGTCATATGAAATACTGAACAGGTCGAGAACATTCCGCTAAGGCGAACTCGTGTTAGTCGTCAAAAGACCAATGATCCCCAATCATGCAAAAACGGGGGAAATTCGAGCCAAACTATGAAGGCTCGTACATCATAGACAAAGTCTATCAATGTGGAGCCTACCTGCTCATGGATATGCATGGCGAAAGATCCTTCCGGCCAATAAACGGTCGATTCCTCAAAAAATACTACGCCTAACGAGTCATGACTTGGGTCAATGATAGATGACGACGCTTGTGTCCGCTCGCTACCTTCCTGAGTCAAAAACTCTGAGAGTAGTATGCAAAGAAACCCCGTCGCCTTAAACATTGCGATGACGGACCGAGATGTCCTTAAACTAGAAATTTGCCTCAAAATGGCGAAAATAGACCGAGAAGTCCCTAAACTAACAACGGACCGAGATGTCCTTAAACTAAAACTTCGCCTCAAAAACGGCGACAACAGACCGAGAAGTCCCTAAACTAACAACGGACCGAGATGTCCTTAAACTAAAACCTCGCCTCAAAAAACGGCGACAGCGGACCGAGAAGTCCCTAAACTAACAACGGACCGAGATGTCCTTAAACTAAAACTTCGCCTCAGAAAATGGCGACAACGGACCGAGATGTCCTTAAACTAAAACTTCGCCTCAGAAAATGGCGACAACGGACCGAGAAATCCCTAAACTAACAACAGACCGAGATGTCCTTAAACTAAAACTTCGCCTCAAAAAAGGAGACAACGGACCAAGAAGTCCCTAAACTAATAACGGACCAAGATATCCTTAAACTAAAAATTCGCCTCAAAAACGGCGACAATGGACCGAAAAGTCTCTAAACTAACAAAGGACCGAGATGTCCCTAAACTAGAACTTCACCTCAAATATGGCGACATCAGATCGAAAAGTCCCTAAACTAAGATTTCACCTCAAACAAGGCGATATAGGACCGAAGCGTCCTTAAACATGCGCATCGCCCCAAAATACAACGATACACTCCCTTGAGATCTAGATTACAATCGAAGACTCAATGGCGAGGGTTGCAACTTAAGTCCCACTAGCAACACAGCTAGTCCAGCGATGAAGCCATCCCCAAGTCCTACTGGCAAACAGATGGGTCACCTGCGGTGAGACTACTTTCGGGAGTTCCATCGTTCGAAAAAAAAAAGGTATGTCCACAAGCGAAATGAGCATGGATGAAAACCTGAAAGGGCGCTGTGAGAAAAAACAGCATGACTACCGGCGAGCTTGTGAAAACCCTGAAGGGCGCAATCTCGTTTTAAAAAACGGCATGTCCATAAGCAAAATTGGCACAGATGAAAACCCGAAAGGGCGCCGTGAGTAAAAACAGCAGGACTACCGGCGAGCTTGTGAAAACCCAGAAGGGCGCAATCTCATAAAAAAAACATATATATATATATATACACTTACGAGATCCTCACGATTCGTAAGAAGAATTCCCCTTATGAGACCCTCACGGCTCGTAGGATTCAAAAGCCTTAAGCTACAGGGATGTAAACCTGTTCTTAAGCCGTTATATCCCCCAAGTTGCCCTACAGGCGGTCCAATATTGACCCTTATATACAATCCACGGGCACGAATAAACATTCTCCCACCAAGTTCCTCCAATGGCGAGAAATGTCCCCATGTGGTGAACGACACTTGTAAGTCCTCTCGACTTATAAGGAGAAAATACTCTTATAAGATCCTTACGACTTATAAGAGAACACACACTTAGGAATCCCCACAATTTCTAAGGAGAAAATACACCTACGAGATCCTCACGACCCGTAGAGAGAAAAAACCTTATGAGACCCTTACGGCTCATAAAGTCAAAAGGTCTTAGTTGAAAGGATCCTAACCCCGGTTACTAAGCCATCTTTGTTCAAATCGACAAAGGCAAATGATGATTCTCTCCTGGCAACATTCCAGTCATAGCGATGTTGATGCCTAAACAGGTGTTAAACTCCAAGTCCTTTCAAGACAAATGATGATTCGCTCCTGGCAATATTCCAGTCGTATTAATATTGATGCCAAAATTAGCATCCGATTCCAAACTCGCAAAAAAACAGCAGCGAGTAGCAAAAAAATGCATATGAAAAAGCCGAAATGATGGGACAGCTCGCAATAAAAATCAGCGAGCAAAAAATATGCATATAAAAACAGCCTAAATGTTTGGGCAACTCGCAATAAAAAGCAACGAGTAAAAAATAATAAAATATAACCGAAATTATTGGGCACCGTAGATAAAAAGCCGAAATGATTGGGCTATCGCAACTTTCGCGATATGAAAAGCTGAAAATATAGAGCATCACGGAAACAAATATATATATATATATATATATATATAAAATTTCCTCTGCCCTGCAAGTAGGTCCATATTGGCTCTTGTATACGATCTATAGGCACAGATGGAAGAAAAGCAACCATATTTTCTCACCAGGCTCTATCAAAGGAAGAGCCATATCTCAATGGTCCATATACAGCCTAGAGATCAACTCGAAGTTCCTTCTCGGTGCAGACACAACGTCAACAAACAAAAGTGGAGTGATGGCAAAAAAAAATCCTAGCTCCAGCTCGACGTGCTCCTCATTTCAGCGGGATGCATACGCAACAATCAAATAAATGTGAAGTGACGGCAAAATCCTAGCTTCAGATCTTAATGGAAACATTTAAAGCCTAGAGATTACCCCGACGTACTCCTCATACCGGCAGGGTGCAGATATGACATCAATAAAGACCCAAGGGTCAAATAGAAATGGAGTCATGGAAAAATCCTAGCTCCAAGTCTTGACGGTTCATATACAACCTAAAGACTATCCCGGCGTTCCTTCTCACTCCATCAGGACGCATACGCGACGACAACAAAAACCCAATGGTCGAAAAAAAAATGGAGCAATGGTATATTCCGAGCTCCGGACTTCAACTGGAAAACATATAGCATAGGGGTCCTACAGATGTCTACCCTATTTCAGCAAAGAAACGGCATGGCATCGTTAAAACAAAAATGAAGCAACGGCATATTCCCAGCTTCAGGTCTTGACGGCAACTCATATAAAACTTAAAATACTATCGGAGATCATCCCACACCAGTGCGGAGTGGTTATGACTCATCGGGGCTCCAAACTGAGCATAACCTCAAGTAAAAAACGTCATGGCAAATTCCTAACGTTTGATCTTCCGACGGTAATATAGCCTAAGAAGATTACTTAAAGACGTCTTGTCCAGCCCCCAAAGGGATCAAAGACACGACAGTCGCGGGGCAACTCGAATAATAGCTTAAGGACTGCATTTCGAGGAATACATCAGCCATCGCGACAGTTCCACGGACTAAAACCCCAGTACCACAAACCTAACGGGCCTCCATCGTAAAGAATGGGGGTTATCTACATACAACGTTGACAAGATTGCCTGTAAACCCAAGGGAGGCAAACCAAATAAACTCTGAAATGAGTACATAAACTAGAAACTCCGAAACGAGTGAATAAACTACAAATTCTGAAACGAGTGCATGAACTACAGACTTCGAAACGAGTGAATAAACTAGAGACTCTGAAATAAGTGAATAAACTAGAGACTCTGAGACGAGTGAATAAACTACAGACTCCGAAACGAGTAAGTAGACTAATGGACGCTAAATCAAGACATCAAGAAACAGAAAGGCGCAACTCATGGGCTGTTTCCCCAATTAGAGCAAAGCTCTGTTCAGAATCCAAAATTTGAATTAAAGCTGTGCTTTTATAAAAGCGTTTCACTACAACTAGCGCACCCCGTGCAAAGCACATACGCGCTAGCTCTAAGTGCGCTGCGCTCCAATTAGCGCACCATGGGCAAAGCGCACCATGGGCAGAGCTTATAAGCACTAGTGCTGAAACTAAATGTTCTTCACCGTTGGATCAAATGTCCAACGGATATGATTAAATCATCAGTTAACAAGAATAAAATTCTGTTGAATCTTCCCAAACAGAAAATATTGTGCCTTGAAATTGGAACACCGTTGGATCAATGATCCAATGGTGATTAAAAATCACTAAAATACAGAACAAATTCTGTAAAGAAGGAAAGATTTCTCAATCTTGTTGAAAACAAGAAGATTGCCTTCTGTAAAACAAAAGCCCTAGGATCAAAGATCCAACGGTGGGGAAATATCCCCAAATCAATCAGAGAAAAGATCTCTTAAACTGATTTAACAAATCAATTGGCCATATATAAAGGCCTCAAGACTTCAAGTCTGATAGAGAGAAACCCCCCCCCCACCCATAAACTTTGAGAAAATCTCAAGAAGAAGAAGAAACTTTCGGCGAAGAAAGATAATTCTTTTTCAAGATAAAAAGAGTATACAGACGAAATCGTCTTAATATAATCAGAAGTGCTTACTTCTTTCACTGATCATAGATCTATAAGACAAAGTTGTCTTTCACAAAAGAGATTATGAACATCTCATTATAAAGAGGGGGTAGGATCACAGATCCATAAAGGCAAAGCCTTTTCATCAAAAAGAGATTGAAATATCTCCTATAAATTAAGAACTTTGTTCTTAGAATCTTGAGACAAAGTCTCTTATCAGAAAGAAGATAATCTTCAGAGCGTAAAGTTAACCTAAGAGGAGCCTTAGCGCTCCTGATTTAAAAGTGCCTTAGTGCTCTTCATCTAGCGCAAAGCGCTGCAGCGCAATAGCATTTTAAAAGTGACCATCTGGAAAAGGAGAAAGTTGTTACCGCGATGCGGTAGCGTAATTAACTGCAGGGGCTTGCGCCTGCAGGGAAGAGCGTCCCCACAATCAAAAACCCCTCAAACGAGGGGGGTCTGATGAAGTCTGCTACATCGGTCGCATCCGTTTAAACCTTCGATATATGGTGCCATAAATCAACTTAGCATCTTCGGAGAGGTGGACGGATAGCACCAATTAGCTTCTGCCCCCAGATTCAGGCAAGACGTCCAGTCTTCCCGGCTTCCGGCGGTGAACAGATTCTGGCACGCCCGGTGGGACCTTTTTTTCTTTCCACTCCACACTTCGTATGTCGTGTTCGCAAACAAATCGCGGTTTGTTAATGATTGCCCTTGGGTTCGAGTTACTAAGATTTGGCGTTTTGCTTGGTGCAGGAAGCAAAGGATCAATGGCGTTCACCTGCTCAAAGTGTTCCACATGCAACTGCAACCCACGTCCTGCCTCAACTGGGGGCATAACCTACGGGCCCCAAGCGGCCTCCCTGTTCACGATGCTCGTGGAACTGGTCACTCAAGCCACCACAGGGCTGTTTTTCGGGACCATGCTCCCGCCAGCAAGCTTCACCACTCCCGTGCCCATACCAGAAGCTCCCAAGAAGTCGGTCTTTGATCGGCTTACACCTACTGCGGCCCCTTTCAACGGGTCGTCCAGCACCGGCGCCTCGGTCTTCCCCAGATTAGGCCAGAGTTCTTATGAGCCCATGACGAAGCCTGCAACTCAAGAAAAGGTTATTCCGAAAAAAGTGACCAACCCTGCTCCCGAAGTCATCAAGGCGGCTTCTCCTGCCAAGGGGTCGGTCTTTACAAGACTAACTGTCCCAACTCCCGCTCCTGCTACTCAAAGGACATCAGTCTTCAACAGGCTGACGCCAGCAACGGCACCTCACCTGAACAGGGGGCAAGACAAAGCCACCCCCATCACCGAGCCAACTCCATCAGCTCGACATGCTCGACGTCGCCACTGGCGCCGAGTAAGGAAGGCCGGGGGCAAATCCCCTTCTGGGCTAACTCCACCAGCTCCAACGGTGGAAATTAATGCTGCTGTTCCAACCAGGAACAGCTTCGAGCTGCTGAATAAGGTGCGTAGGAATTCTCCCACCGCCGTACTGAAAAGATCTCCTCCTCCGGCGGAGAACGTTGCGGAAGCCAAGACAGAATAGTCTCCTCAGCGGCTGTCCTCCAAGATCTACAAAGTCTGGCGGCAGGTCCGGAACTCAGTGGTTGATCAAGATTACCCTCGCCGACAAAAAAGGGAGAAGGTTCAACAAGAAGAAAGCCATCCTGCCAAGACACGAAAAGCTATCTGGGTGCCCATCGCGACGGCCCCCTCAACTTCGACCGCTCATAAGAAGAGAAGGCCGGAGAAGATCCCCGTGCCTGCGACAAATGTCAAAGGCACTGAGCCCAAATGCCCTAAGTCTGGGGGCATGGTGGTACATATTGTTTACATGGCATCCGAAAAAGAGGATAGCCGCGATTCTACGGCCACCGACCACTCACCCGATCCATCACAAGAGCTCAGGAACAGCAACAGCAGAAGCTTCAGGAGATGCTGACTGCCATGGCCGCACTCACCGGGCCCAAACAAAGCCCGGAGGCGTCATCGGAACAGCGTCACGAACAAGAAACTGATGCTGACTTCCTACACAGGGTCCTCGAAAAGAAGGACAGAGAAGCAGCAGAACAAGCTGCTAACATAAAACAAATGGCGCTTCTCTTCCAAGACATGGTCGGGATGATGATACAGCCGTATCCTCCAGCCGAAGATCCTCAGATTATCCTCGAAGACGACAGAGGAAAAACATCAAATCCACCTCCGGCTCTTTCAACAGCCAAAGAGGAAACTATCTCCAAGGCCGCCCTGGATGATTATATTGCTCAACAAATACGAGTTCACCAGGCAAATGAAGCGGCTGGCCAAGTCGTCAAAACTGGGCGACCGTATCCAGGCTGGTATGATCAGATAAAATACCCGCCGGGCTACACAATCCCTAAATTCCATGTGTACAAAGGGACGGCCAATCCCTACCAGCACGTCGCCCAGTTCAAAGCTCTGTACGGCAACACCAGGGGCGATGATAAGCTTTTGCTCCGCCAATTCGTCGGCAGCTTATCAGAGACGGCGTTTGAATGGTACTCCGAACTTCCAAACGACTCCGTCAAAACTTTCGCAGAAATGGAGTTATTATTTACCCAGCGATTCGCGAGTGCTAGTGAACGCACTCCAATAACGGCATTGATCAATGCAAGGGAGAAGTCGGGCGAGACGTGGGTTCAATACGCAATCCGATGGCGGAATTTGTGGTCGAAGTGCGAGCAGCGCATCGAAGAAGCACCAGCGGTGGGCATGTTCGTGGGCACCCAAGACCCTCATGCAACTATTTCACAGTTCATGATATTCTTCAAACCGACCACGTTCCAGGATTTAATCGACAAACTAGACCAGATGGACCAAATGGGTCACAGACCGCCTCCTCCAAATCCGGACTCCCGCAACGAAAAGGGCAAAGGGAAAGCAACCTTTGTCACCAACACTCGACAACAACCGAGTGGCCCGAAAGCGGTTGTTCGCCAAAGCAACAAGCGGCAATCCCTCGATGAGAAGCTGAGACGTCCTTACTCGTTTCCCCAAGATAAAACAAGAAGACTATTCGAACTAGCAATGCGCAATAGGCTCATTACTCTACCAGAGTCAAGACACAACCGAACGACGTCGACGATCCTAATTACTGCCCCTACCATCGAGTATTGGGTCATCCACTCGAAGATTGCTACGTCTTCAAAAATTGGGTTGAAGACCAATACCAGCGAGACAAATTCGCATTGTTTGAAAATTGGAAGGTGAACCCGCCACAACCACATCTCCGAAAAAGATGGACATGCCGGGGGCATTGTGCTCATTCATAGAGAAAGCCACGTGGACCGAAAAGTCCATAAACTAGAAAATCACCTCAAATACGGCAATGGCGGAACTCAATGTCCTAAAACTTGCAAAGGACCGAAATGTCCCTAAACTAACAACGGACCGCAATGTCCTAAAACTTGCAAATGACCGAAACGTCGTTAAACTACTACCAACCCGCGGCATCCTCAGGCTGACGTGGTAAAAAAACGGTACGTCCATAAGCAAAATGGGCACGGATGAAAACCCGTAAGGGCTCCGTGAGTAAAAACAGCAGGGCTACCGGCGAGTGTTTGTGAAAACCCGAAAGGGCGCAACATCGTTAAAAGACACTTGCAAAATCCTCTCGACCATGTGAGGAGAAACCACCTGCGTGAGATCCTTACGACTCATAAGGGAGCAGCACACTTGGGGATCCTCATGATTCCTAAGGAGAAATTACACTTGCGAGATCCTCACGACTCGTAAGGAGAATCCTCTTATGGGACCCTCACGGCTCATAAGATTCTAAAGTCTTAAGTTACAGAGACCTGAACCTGTTATTAAGCAGCCCCCACAACATCCACTACTGTCCTACAAGCGGCTCAATGCTGACCCTTGTATACAATCCATGGGCGCGAATAAACATTTCCCTAACAAAGTCCCACCCGTGACTAGGGATATGTTCGCATGGTGAACAACCCTTGTGAGTCCTCTCGACATATAAGGAGAAAACTCTCTTGTAAGATCCTTACGACTTATAAGAGAACACGCACTTAGGAATCCTCACGATTCCTAAGGAAAAAACGCACCTACGAGATCCTCACGACCCGTAGGGAGAAACATCTTTATGAGGCCCTTACGGCTCATGAAGTCAAAACCCTTAGTCGACGGGATCCTAACCCTGTTTGCTAAGCCACCTTTGTTCGACATCGACAGAGAAAAATGATGATCCGCTCCTGGCAATATCCCAGTTGTAGCGATGCTGATGCCTAAATCGGTATCAAACTCCAAGTCCTTTCATGGAAAATTATGATTCGCTCCTGGCAATATTCCAGTTGTAGCGATGCTGATGCTGAGATTGGCACCAGACTCCAAGTTCCACACTCGCGATAAAAAAAATCAGCGAGCCAAAAAAAAAATCGGCGAACCAAAAATGCATATGAAATAGCCGAAATGATGGGGCAACTTGCAACAAAATCAGCAAGTAAAGATGTATACATACAAAATAGCCGAAATGATTGGGCAACTCGCAATAAAAAGCAGCGAGTAAAAATAAAATAAATAGCCGAAATGATAGGGCACCGCGAAAAACAGCCGAAATGATTGGGCAATCGCGATTTTCGCGATATAAAAAGCTGAAATGATAAAGCATTGCGGAAAGAAAAATGAAATGAAAGAATAAAACTTTTTGCCCTACAGGTGAGATCACATCGATCCCTGTATACAATCCAGGGGCACAAACAAAGAAGGAATCATACCTTCCCACCAGACTCCATCAGGAAGCGAAGCCAAATCTTGACGGTACATAAGACAACCTAAAGACAATCTCGACATTCGTCGCAATATTGCAAACATAGTGTCAACAAACGAAGTGAAGGAAGATACCTAGCTTCAGAGTCTCGATGTCAACACCGGCGTTCTTCGTCCCTCCAACCAGGATGCAGATGCGACGTCAACAAACGACCCCAGGGTCAAAACAACGGAACCACGGCAAAGTCCTCTAGTTCCAAATCTTGACAGTTCACAGACAGCCTAGAGATCACCAACGGCGTTTCTCCTCACTCCATCCAGACGCAGACGCGACTTCAACAACCGACCTCGGAGTCGCAACGAAGCGGAGCCATGACAAAGTCCCTAGTTCCAAACCTTAATGGCAACATCTACAGCCTAAATATCAGCAACGGTGATCCTCCTCATTTCAACAGGATTCGGGCACAGCATCACCAAACGGAGCCACGGCAAAGTCCTTAGTTCCAAGACTCTACAACCCACAGACAACCTAGAGTCAACCAATGACCTCCCTGCCGGATCAACGCTCCGTCTCGGAAACAAGTCAACCAACCTCCAGGGAAATCAGTATCCTTGGCAACTTCCTCGATTCAGGGAAATCAGCATCCTTGATGAGAGCACCTTGATTCGCGTCGACCCGCAGAGAAATCAGCGTCTTTGCAGGAATACATCGATTCGTCTCAACCCCAAGGAAATCAGTGTCCTTGGCAACTTCCTCGATTCAGGGAAATCAGCATCCTTGACGAGAGCACCTTGATTCGCGTCGACCCGCGGAGAAATCAGCGTCTTTGCAGGAATACATCGATTCGTTTCAACTGCGAGGAAATTAGCGTCCTTGGCAACTTTCTCGATTCAGGGAAATCAGCATCCTTGACGAGAGCACCTTTATTCGCATCGACCCGCAGAGAAATCAGTGTCTTTGCAGGAATACATCGATTCGTCTCAACCCCAAGGAAATTAGCGTCCTTGACAACTTCCTCTATTCAGGGAAATCAGCGTCCTTGACGAGAGCACTTTGATTCGCGTCGACCAGCAGAGAAATCAGCGTCTTTGCAGGAATACCTCGATTCGTCTCAACACCATGGAAATCAGGGTCCTTGGCAACTTCCTCGATTCAGGGAAATCAGCGTTTTTGACGAGAGCACCTTGATTCGCGTCAACCCGCAGAGAAATCAGCGTCTTTGCAGGAATACATCGATTCATCTCAACCCCGAGGAAATCAGTGTCCTTGGCAACTTTCTCGATTCAGGAAAATCAGCATCCTTAACGAGAGCACCTTGATTAGCGTCGACCCGCAGAGAAATTAGCGTCTTTGCAGGAATACATCGATTCGTCTCAACCCTAAGGAAATCAGTGTCCTTGGCAACTTCCTCGATTCAGGGAAATCAGCATCCTTGACGAGAGCACCTTGATTCGCGTCGACCCGTGGAGAAATCAGCGTCTTTGCAGGAATACATCGATTCGTTTCAACTCCGAGGAAATTAGCGTCCTTGGAAACTTCCTCGATTCAGGGAAATCAGCATCCTTGACGAGAGCACCTTGATTCGCGTCGACCCGCCGAGAAATCAGTGTCTTTGCAGGAATACATCGATTCGTCTCAACCCCAAGGAAATTAGCGTCCTTGGTAACTTCCTCTATTCAGGGAAATCAGCGTCCTTGACGAGAGCACTTTGATTCGCGTCAACCAGCAGAGAAATCAACGTCTTTGCAGGAATACCTCGATTCGTCTCAACCCCAAAGAAATCAGTGTCCTTGGAAACTTCCTTGATTCAGGGATATCAGCGTCCTTAACGAGAGCACCTTGATTCACGTCGACCCGCAGAGAAATCAGCGCCTTTGCAGGAATACATCGATTCGTATCAACCCCGAGGAAATCAGTGTCCTTGACAACTTCCTCGATTCAGGGAAATCAACAACCTTGACGAGAACACCTTGATTCGCGTCGACCCGCAGAGAAATCAGCGTCTTTGCAGGAATACATCGATTTGTCCCAACCCCAAGGAAATCAGTGTCCTTGACAACTTCCTCGATTCAGGGAAATCAACATCCTTGACGAGAGCACCTTGATTCGCGTCGACCCACGGAGAAATCAGCGTCTTTGCAGGAATACATCGATTCGTTTCAACTCCGAGGAAATTAGCGTCCTTGGCAACAACCTCGATTCAGGGAAATTAGCATCCTTGACGAGAGCACTTTGATTCGCGTCGACCGGCAGAGAAATCAACGTCTTTGCAAGAATACCTCGACTCATCTCAACCCCAGGGAAATCAGTGTCCTTGGCAACTTCCTCTATTCAGTGAAATCAGCGTCCTTGATGAGAGCACTTTGATTCGGGTCGACCAGCAGAGAAATCAGCGCCTTTGCAGGAATACCTCGATTCTTTTCAACCCCAAGGAAATCAGTGTCCTTGGCAACTTTCTCGATTCAGGGAAATCAGCGTCCTTGACGAGAGCACCTTGATTCACGTCGACCTGCAGAGAAATCAGTGTCTTTGCAGGAATACATCGATTCATCTCAACCCCAAGGAAATCAGTGACCTTGGCAACTTCCTCGATTCAGGGAAATCACCATCCTTGACGAGAGCACCGTGGTTCGCGTCGACCCGCAGAGAAATCAGCGTCTTTGCAGGAATACCTCGATTCGTTTCAACTCCGAGCAAATCGGCGTCCTTGACGAGAACATCTCGATTCGCTCCGGCCCGCAGAGAAATCAGTGTCTCTGCAGGAATACACAACATCAAGCAAAGCGGAGCGATGGAAACTCCCAGTTCCACGACTCGGCGATGCACAAATGGCCGAGAGTCAAATCCTGACTCCGTGAAATGCGGATAAGGACAACTTCACCCATCACTTGCGGGTCCTCACGACTCGTAAGGCAGTAAATTCTCTTGTGAAATCCTTACGACTTTCAAGAGAAAACGCACTTAGGAATCCTCACGATTCCTAAGGAGAAAATACACCTACGAGATCCTCACGACTCGTAGGGAGAAAAAATTTTATGAGACCCTCACGGCTCATAAAATTGAAAAGCCTTAGGAAGCAGATCTTAACCTGATTCCTAAGCCATCGCTGTCCTACAAGGAAATCAAAGTAGCTTATCCATAAAATGTACTTACTAAAAGGGACACACCATCACGAAGCAAAATATGCCTTTTATTCATGAATCCAAATGAGTAAAAAGTACAATTTATAAAAGAACAAAAAATACTCTCATTCAGAAGTATGTACAAAAGAAGAATAAAAAATATACAGTTCTTCAAGTTGGCGGATGATTCAAAATGTTCATCAGTTCATCCTTCCTTTCTTGGGTCTCAGCTTCAAAATTGGTTATGGTTGCGAGGCGGGTCTCCGCTTCCGACTGTTGGTCCTAGTACGAGGCAAGCCGGCCTTCGAGTTCATGCTCAATAGCTTTATGAGCATCAACCATCGTCCGGGTAAAGATAACAGCTTTATCAATAGCCACCACGTCTTTGATTACGGCTTGAAGCTCTTGCCAAAGTTTATACGCGTGGGTGGTCTTAGATGTAAGGTCGGCTTGAAGCTCCCCTAGCGCGGTTGAAACCAGCTTCCTCTCTGAGAACTTTCGGCGGAGCCTCTTTTCACAGGAAAGCGTATTAGCGGCGTACCGCTTAATCAACTCCTGCAAACTTGCCTTCGCAACCACCACCTCCGAAGGAAGGCATGCGCATTCAAGACCATGCAAGCAAGCCTCCACTCGACGACAGAATTCGACCCAAACTTGCACAAATGCCTCACTGTGATAAGTAGCAAGAAAAAGGAGAGAACCATTGGCTTCAGCGGAAAATTCTTCGGCTGTGAGCGAGCTACCAACACGAAGGTCTTCGATTAACTCTAACAAAGAATGAAGGCTTGACTTGGCCATTCGTTCGGATGCACGCAGCGCATAAGGGCCAGACGACATGAGAATGCGAGTCTCCAATGCGGTAAAAGTAGGCAGAGCTGTTAAAGATTGATAAATGATCAGCGGAGGTTGCAAACAGAGGACAGATGCAAAGGCGTCGACACTTTACTTACCCACGTTTACACGAGAAGAGTCTGGAAGATCAATGGGCCCATCGAGGACCTCAACCTCATCATCAGCCTCCAGAACTACAGAAGACATGAACATGGTTACATAAAGAAGTAACAATATCGAGAAAAGAGCGAACAATGCTAACCTTGTCCGGAAGATAGAATGATGCGCTGAGGTGATATCGCCCGTGGAGCAGCCAGTTCCAGCAAGCGCTGGAAAGACTTCCGGGGAGACAGACCAGCGATGGACGCCGCCAATTCCCGTAGCTCTGAAAAGACAGAAAAGTTCAAATAATGAAGAGATCGTTAAAATAAAAGATGGAACAATACCTTCGATAATCCTCCCACTTTGGGTTGGAGGGATAGCAGCTTCGGCGGCCTCCTCCGTGCCCTCAGACACATCATCGGGGAGGTGAACCGGTATAGTAACTTCTGGTGGAGGAGCAGTGACCATCGCTGCGGGCTCCAATGGAAGGATGGTAGCCTTGATTACCTTTCTCGCAGTCTCCAGGCTATCCCCAGGGATATCCAACCTGCGGTCAATGAAGATGCCCCTTCCGGAGGAGCAATCACCTGGGGAGCAGGAATCACCGAGGGAAGCTCCATCGCAGGAGGGACAGTTTCATCAGCCCCCTCCACACTGAGCATTGTTTCACTAGGGGTATCGGCAGGCTCTACGGTCAGTAAACCCATAGGAACCTCCCCCATCTCCGAAGTCTCTGCACAGTTCATACAAGGATAAGAATACATATATGCAAGTGCAGACAATATGAAGTATTACAAAGAAATACCAGAACGTACCGATGCGCAAGGAAGCTTTCTGTATGGCTCGCTCAAGCCGACACTCCTTCTCAAGGAGGTGTGCTCGCCGTGGTTCAAGGGTAGACTCGTGGCCGCCAGTCCATAATGAAAGCACATCCGCAGCGTCCTCCGAAGCAGCCTGCTTAAGAGCCCTTTCGCCCCATTCCTCCAAAGGGCCGATAAATCGTCGCCGGATCCACAAAGGGTCTTCATAAAAAATGACGGCTGGGTAGGGCTTTTTCTGAATTCTTACGTTCTTTGACTCGTCTTGAGAACGTCTTATAGCCTCAGCCAGTTGTACAGCTTCCTCGACAGATGAACCAGGAAAAAGAAGACTGTCTTCTGGCGGACTAACAGCGGTCTTCTTCCCCTGTTTTGACCTAGAGCTAATAGCTCTAGAAGATCGCTTCTTTCCCCTTGCCGTCTATTTTCCGGGCTGCTTCTCGGTTTTGACAGAGAGGGAAGACTTCTTCAGGACCTCCGCCAAGGGGACATTATCATCAGAACCAGGTTTTACATCCGGAACCGTTACGGTATCCATCATCGGTCATTCAAGTAAAGCCTCTGTTGGAAATGAGGCGCGAAGCCTTTCCTCCTCTTCAAAGGTTTTAAGCGAAGCAGCAATGGCTTCTTCTGTTGAGGCACCAGTTGAAACAGCAAGCGTCAGTCAAAGCATGATAAAAAGAAGAGTGAAATAAACAGCGGAGAGATAAGGGTAAAGTATACTTGACTGCGCAAGGACGGCCAGTTCTTTTTCAAGGGTGGCTGACTGTCTGGAAGCTTCAATGGCAACCTCAAAATCGATATCATCAAGCATCCCAAATAAACACTCGTTGGTCCCATATTCGCCAAGCCTTCGCTAGACGGAGCAGGGGGCGTCGAGCCTAATATGGTGTCCAAAGAAAGTACTTGTTTCTTCTTCTTCTGAGGACGGGCGTCGGTGGCCGATAACACGAGTTTACGTTTGGTAGACGCCTTCGGACGACGAGTCCCAATTTCTTTTCCTATGTCCGACTCGGGGGACGCGGCAGCCACCTCTTTTTCAGGCTCGCTGGGTGGAGGCAACCCACGTGTAGGGCTTAACACGCGTGGAGGCTCAACTGCAGTGACCTCTCTCAGGGGAGGATGAACAATGTTTCGTCGCTTCAGAGGAACATTTCGATCACCAGCCGGCACTGCACCCTTGCGATCGAGCAACAATCGCTTCTCTTCCCTGATGACGGCACCCATTGAATGCTGATACCATGCCACGTACGCGTTAAGAGCCTTTGGGACGCAACTCGGTTCGCTGATAAAGAAGTTGGACCCTGTGTTCAAGCGTATGAAATGATGCAGTGCGCTCCTCATTCCCTCTTCAGTAGCAGCAGGTTCGGCCAAGAAGGCTTCAAGTGGGACGCCCTGATTGTAACTTAGCTGTTGTGCGAAACGGTGCGGATTGTATCTTATGAATAACGCCGCATCATTTTGCCTGAACACTAAGAAACCCGGCCTGATGGAGTATAAATGAAGGATCTCCCGAGCTTTCAACACAGAGGCACCATCTTTAAATATGTCTTGCAGTGGCAGCACCACCTTCCTCGACTCTTAGCCGACGGTCAGAACTTTATCAGTAAAGGACATGCCAGCCCCAACCGTGCGCGGGCGAAGAAGCAAGCCCCTAGCTTCCCGTTGCGTCGGAGTCACAATAGAAGCGCCAACTGATCGCACGCCAAAAGCGTGTCGGATGTTCAAAGTTCTAAAGTATAACCGCGATCAGGACGGTGTCGCTATGCAGCTAGCCGGTTGAGCACGGGTCGATCCACAGGGAGATGGTTGTATTTCCGTTCTTGTCTTAGACGAGTCAATAAAGAATTTGTATATGTTTGTTCAATCTAACCTATGTGTATTATTTGCAAGTATAAAGTTGTTAAGAAAAGATACGAAAATGTAAGCTAAAGAAATCCGTACTCAAAACCTTTGAGCCGAGTCTTGACCAATTGAAGCTAGAACAATCGGCAACAACGTGGATTAGGGGATTTAAGCGCGGTATTCGTGGAATCCGGCTTATTTACCCTTGTCATTCCGTTCTTGTCTCTTGCTTTCGCCTCCGGCCAAACCGAATGCAACCGGTCGCGGTTAGGAATCACCGTTACCTTGTTAGGGTAGGGTGCCTAACGGAGCGCTTGCGTATCGTTTGGGCGGAGTTCAATGGAAAATAACGGGAAAAGGAAATGAGTAAAGAAACGTTAGCTTACAATATCGTATTGATTCTTAACAACAACAATAATTACAACCATTCACAAAAACGAACCAAAAAGACCAAAAGAGAAGAAACGATTACAAGTAAGTAAGTGCATGGAATTTAAGTGCAAGAAAGTAAAGCATGAATGTAAAGCAAGTAATAAAAAGCAAGAAAGAAATTACAAGAACATAGAACTCAAGACAAGCATGGGATCAATAGCCAACCCTTAAACTTGC
The DNA here is from genome assembly GCA_030015575.1 of Agapanthus africanus. Classification (NCBI taxonomy): domain Eukaryota; kingdom Viridiplantae; phylum Streptophyta; class Magnoliopsida; order Asparagales; family Amaryllidaceae; genus Agapanthus; species Agapanthus africanus. The sequence goes on along the minus strand of JASDDO010000024.1, from coordinate 92,605,307 downwards.
AAGCTCAATCAAGAGGTTGCAAGATCAAGAGAAGGGTAAAGAACTCATGTGAAATGAAGCACTAATTTCATAAGAAGATACAACCCTTGAAATCAATAACAAACCCTTAAACTTTCAAGCTCAATGAAGAGATTGAAAGATCAAGAGAAAGCAAGGATCTCAAGGGGAAGCTAAAACAAAAGAATGATACAAACACCCTTATCTTCATTTCATCATCCACTCAAAAAGCTCTCACTACAATTTTCATGGAGGAAAGAATGAAGAAGAAGAAGACTAAACTACACTAAATCCTACAAAAGAGGCATAAGAAGTTAACACCCTTGGTTTGGCTCAGATCTGGGGTATTTATAGGCAGGGAAATGGAAACCTAGGGCAAGAATATGGCTCCATATAAAAGTACCAAACTGCCCCTAAAAACCCACCACCTACTGACACAATACGGCCGTGGTTCCGCGGCCTAAGCATGCTTAGGCCGCGGTTCCGCGGCCTATTAGGGGTGTTAGGCTATCAAATTTTGTCGTATCCCCTGGTTCACTTTTTCCTCGTGTTTTCCAACTTTAAACTTCACAAAATCTTCCAGAATATCTTCAGATTTCTTAGTCCAAGATTGCATTATTTTCTTTACTTTAGACTTCTATCTCCCTCGAGCTCCGCGCACCCATTGATTCTTGTGCAGCCCCCCCTCGTGCTCTGTGCTTGTCCGAGACACGAATGACCACTGTCATATGTCTTGTCTCTGGAACTGGTACTCGGCACTGGACGGATATGGATGACCGGAACCCGGCTTTTATCTGCTGTCAATAGATGTTCTGTATTTGGCGTAACTGTGGAGATTTTGTCTTGATTTGCAATATTTGTACTGGAAACCTATACTCTGTAAATATGTAACAAACACGGATTAAAAGCACCTACCTATAAACACACGAGCATAAGAATGGGCGGTATAAAATACAGTATTCTGTTATGAACAAATACCCCTAAACTTAACTTTTGCTCGTCCCGAGCAAAACCAATTATTCATAAAAATGAAATCCTAACCGCACTTTCGCAGGGAACGCGATTGCACTGAGCGCATGCAACAAGCCGTTAAACCTCTAGGTGTCCCTAGTAGGAGGAGTGTTGTCTCCTGAGGGTTTTCAGCGGATACTACCCACAAAATCCCGTCAAGCTAGTGTCATAAGTTAACATTGATTCTACTCCTATAGTTTAGTATTTACGTTAGAAACTCTATCATCCTAAGTTAGAAATATCCAACCCTAATGCTTCACACCTCCTATCTATTTAACCTTAGATCCTATACGTTCCAAAAAAGTTTAGAAAGATGTTGGTTCTCCTGAGTTTTCCTTCTAAAGTGCGGCCTCAAATCAGGGATTTTTATCAACTTTACAGAAGACATAAGTCTTATCCTTCATTTCTATCTTTTATTCAAACATCGATTGTATACCCCTACGTGTGTGTATATTTGCACCCCTACACTCAAGAATTCAATTCAAGCTATAATACTCTTGCCCTAATACCTAATACTACTTCTTTTCATTAAGGATGGACGGATTTGCTCACACACCTTTCATGTGACTATTAATGCTTCTTGAGGCACGAACGGCCGATTACTAAATGTGTGAACTTTAAAGCGTAAATAGCAGTTTCCAGGTCTTGACTTTATTCTATTTTTATTTTTATTTTTATTTTTCTTTTTCAAGACCGGATATATTTTTTAATATGCTCTTTTGATGTTTAGCTTTAAATACCGTTTTTTCTTTCATACTAGGCTTTCAGGCAAGAGTATTTCTAGGTATCCTCTACTATCCCAAGTTTCAAGGTGCGTGTAAGTGCAGTTTGTAGGGTATATACTTTCTGAATTTGAACTTAAGAAAAGAAACTATTTTCAGACTTATTCTTCAGTAAAGCATCAATACTTTCCCCTCATATTGACTTAACTCAAGAACTGAACTCAAGATTACCTATTTCTCAAAAAAAAACTGTAAGGACGTATACTTACCAAAGTTAGACAGAATGAGGGTTATTTTTAGGGTTTTCAATTCCTAAGCCTAGAATTTAGTTATTTCTATCATATCAACTAAACTTTCAGATAAAAACCTAAGTTACCCTATTAGCTAATTTGACGACAAAGTTTTTATATTTTTTGGAAAAAATTTCGATTTTTGTGGGTTTTTAATAAGGTATGCAAATGCAAAATATACAGATGAATGCGAAGGAAAAAAGCTTACCGAGCACACCCCCAAACTTAAACTTGACAGTGCCCTCACTGTCAGGCTATACCAAGAGGGTTAAAATTGTCGGCGCTCCTAAAAACAAATTATATACAAAACAAAAAGGAAAACAAAAAATATATACAAAAAAAGGTGTCCCCCCCAAACTTAAGTAAAACAGTGTTTCCACTGTTAAGCGTTGAAGTTCAGGATCGGGGGGGAAAGAATAGTATCAATCTATACAAGGCCTTACACAGGCCAAAAGTTAACACCAACCATTCAAAAATTCTATCTCTGTAATATGCGGGTTGGTGAAAGAAGGTGAAGAGGAAAGAAATGGAGAATACGCGAGACCGTATGGAGATAGAAGCGGGATACGGTCTCGGTATATAAGAAGAAGAATGGCGGAAGGGAGAAAGAAGTGGAATACGAACTTGAGGGTGGAAATGGAGTGAATAGATTAGCACAATTTGTGATGACCGATGTGTAAAAAGCGATTGTGCTAATCTATTAACCCGTCGAGAAATGGGGTCAAATCCCTCAAGATTCGTATGAAACCATGGGTACACCGATCTTGGTAAACCAGACACAGGAAGTGAAAATGATACGGTTTCTTGCCAGGTCGGAACGATGGAAAGGATGGAGGTAGGTGATTGAGGAAGGTTATCGGTTAAAGGTTCAGGAGGGTGTACACAGTCAATGAAAGGAACATGATGAATTGGAAAATCCGACTCATCAATTAAAACTGGTTCATCCTCAAAAATATCCTCAAAAGTTTCCTCAAAATTCAGCTTATCCATGCAAATTTCATCAAAATCTAGACGCATATGGGGTTCGGGAAAAACAGTAAATGACTCGGGATGATGAATTGGAGAGAAAAACTCTGCCAAATCTACAGGTTCATCATCCAAAATATTCCCGGCGTCAATATCCTCAATCAAGTGAAAATCTATATTCTCAGACACCTCAACAAAAGCATGGATATTAATCAATTCAGGTTTTAGAGTGGAGGTGTAGAGGTCAAAAGGTTTGGGATTGGTTTCACTCGAAAGGGGCCCTTCATAATCGGGTAAATCAAACACTACAAAGTCGCACAACTCATTCATCATTCTATCTTCAATTGATAAATCATGTGGGACACTCGATAGACTTTCAAAACAGGAGTTGTGGGATTCAATTTGGGACTGGTAGTTTTGACTTGGAAGGGGACACATCTCACTCTCTCCACTCAAATTCTCAACCTGTCCTGCCGCCTCATCATACATTGGAGAATTAGGAGCTAGTTGGAAACTAGCTACCGGGTCAGTAGGTTGTATGAGAGCGGCCATGGACGCATTCAAATCCATCATCTGTTGGCTTGACGCTACCCTAAAGTCTTCCAACGACTGTTCCAGACTAGACATGGGTTGTGAAGTGGTTTCAGTAAAAGATTCAAAGTTGTTTGGATACTGAAAACTCCCAAAAGGCTGCGGAGAAGCAATGTCTAGGGAAGTTGCAAAAGTTGGGTAGGACTGGTAGGAATTGAATGGCTGGACAGGAGCAGGATCAACATTTGGATAAGAAGGTGAATGGAATTGTTGATCCCAGGAATCTGTAGTGGTGAAAGGAGTGAAAGATCGGCTACAGGATTGTTCAATATGTTCAGCGATGGACAAAGGACGACTTGCAAAAGGGGTATCAACATAAGAGGGTGGGGGAGGTTGAAAATTTTGATACAAAGTGGATTGCGAAGGGCAAGTGTTTGTCCTCGACGCGTCTATCCGATCTTTCAAAGAGATTTTGGGCATGGAGGGATCGTTCGACGTTCGGCCAAAGCAAGAACCGTAAGAAGTAATGTCTGGTTGTGGGTACCAAAGTTCGGCAAGAGTTTTGCGAGGTGGGGTACCCATGATATGAAGAGAGAATGAAAGAAAGGTAGAAAAAAAGAGGGGAAAAAGGATGTGGATTTTTTTTTTTAGTTATTAACAAAAGAATGAAATATACACAAAAAAAGAATCTGGACAAAAACAATCACGACACAAAAATACCACACACCTAATCGTTTTAGGGTTCACCTAGGTCAACTGGACCTGCTCTAGAACTTGATTGTCGAAGTAAAACTGTGTCGAGAAACGGGCTCAAGATACACTGATCACGAGGCCAGGTAAGTGCAGAGATAAGGGGAGGTTTTCCAACGCTTTCGCGAAGTTCCTTAATTAAATAACCCTTTCTCTTTTGGCGGTTTCGCCGTTAACACTTTCCTAGACACCCCGTAAACAATGTACCGTTAAGCGAGATTCTAAACACGGTTAACTTCTCCTAATGAGCGCGAAGTCCTTAAGGCTTAAAGTCTAATTTCTTTTAAAATTTGTGCGGGTAAACGTTATGCTCAAATTCGTGATTTGTGGGCCACGGAAAAGGTGATGAAATCCTTTACCGTATATTGTGGGGTTCGCTTTCCCTTAAGTCCGTATTAATGTATGCAATGCGCAATTCAATAAAAATTCTATAAAGAATCAAATAATCGTTTTTTAGTTTAAGCACGGCACTGCAACAAATACGGGTTAGTCAATTTTTAGCATTTTCTAGCGAACTTGCAAAGAATCCTGCAAAGAATAGTATATTGGATGCGTCGGATTTGAGAAGAAGGTGTTGGTAAAGTACGTACCGTTAAGTTTTCGGGTTTAGAAAACCCCCGTTGAATCGAATCCAGTAAGCTTGAAAAGTTCGCTTGCGCGGGTCAAACTACCCGGATCTTTGGCACTGTATTTTGCAATCACCTTAGCCTTGAACGTACACTTTGCTCCCCACAATCGCCGTTTGCAAATCCGCAAAAATCTGCACACTTGCCCACAAAAATTATCAAAAATAACAAAAAGTTTTTTTGTTTTTTTTTATTTATAAATATATACAAAAAGAATATTAACCCGAATAACAAGAAAGAAAATACGCTACCGTCTCCCCGGCAACGGCGCCATTTGTTCGCACGCCAAAAGCGTGTCGGATGTTCAAAATTCTAAAGTATAACCGCGATCAGGACGGTGTCGCTATGCAGCTAGCCGGTTGAGCACGGGTCGATCCACAGGGAGATGGTTGTATTTCCGTTCTTGTCTTAGACGAGTCAATAAAGAATTTGTATATGTTTGTTCAATCTAACCTATGTGTATTATTTGCAAGTATAAAGTTGTTAAGAAAAGATACGAAAATGTAAGCTAAAGAAATCCGTACTCAAAACCTTTGAGCCGAGTCTTGACCAATTGAAGCTAGAACAATCGGCAACAATGTGGATTAGGGGATTTAAGCGCGGTATTCGTGGAATCCGGCTTATTTACCCTTGTCCTTCCGTTCTTGTCTCTTGCTTTCGCCTCCGGCCAAACCGAACGCAACCGGTCGCGGTTAGGAATCACCGTTACCTTGTTAGGGTAGGGTGCCTAACGGAGCGCTTGCGTATCGTTTGGGCGGAGTTCAATGGGAAATAACGGGAAAAGGAAATGAGCAAAGAAACGTTAACTTACAATATCGTATTGATTCTTAACAACAACAATAATTACAACCATTCACAAAAACGAACCAAAAAGAGCAAAAGAGAAGAAAAGATTGCAAGTAAGTAAGTGCATGGAATTTAAGTGCAAGAAAGTAAAGCATGAATGTAAAGCAAGTAATAAAAAGCAAGAAAGAAATTACAAGAACATAGAACTCAAGACAAGCATGGGATCAATAGCCAACCCTTAAACTTGCAAGCTCAATCAAGAGGTTGCAAGATCAAGAGAAGGGTAAAGAACTCATGTGAAATGAAGCACTAATTCCATAAGAAGATACAACCCTTGAAATCAATAACAAACTCTTAAACTTTCAAGCTCAATGAAGAGATTGAAAGATCAAGAGAAAGCAAGGATCTCAAGGGGAAGCTAAAACAAAAGAATGATACAAACACCCTCATCTTCATTTCATCATCCACTCAAAAAGCTCTCACTACAATTTTCATGGAGGAAAGAATGAAGAAGAAGAAGAAGAAGAAGAAGACTAAACTACATTAAATCCTACAAAAGAGGCAAAAGAAGTTAACACCCTTGGTTTGGCTCAGATCTGGGGTATTTATAGGCAGGGAAATGGAAACCTAGGACAAGAATATGGCTCCATATAAAAGTACCAAACTGCCCCTAAAAACCCACCACCTACTGACACAATACGGCCGCGGTTCCGCGGCCTATTAGGGGTGTTAGGCTATCAAATTTTGTCGTATCCCCTGGTTCACTTTTTCCTCGTGTTTTCCAACTTTAAACTTCACAAAATCTTCCAGAATATCTTCAGATTTCTTAGTCCAAGATTGCATTATTTTCTTTACTTTAGACTTCTATCTCCCTCGAGCTCCGCGCACCCATTGATTCTTGTGCAGCCCCCCTCGTGCTCTGTGCTTGTCCGAGACACGAATGACCACTGTCATATGTCTTGTCTCTGGAACTGGTATTCGGCACTGGACGGATATGGATGACCAGAACCCGGCTTTTATCTGCTGTCAACAGATGTTCTGTATTTGGCGTAACTGTGGAGATTTTGTCTTGATTTGCAATATTTGTACTGGAAACCTGTACTCTGTAAATATGTAACAAACACGGATTAAAAGTACCTACCTATAAACACACGAGCATAAGAATGGGCGGTATAAAATGCAGTATTCTGTTATGAACACCAACCAGTCGCATGATCCGAGGGAACCTGCACCTGTCATAAAAACCCGGCCTCTTATGGATGCTAAAGACACCTGATCAGTCGAAAATACTGCATCTTTAAACCGGCAATTTCCCTATCAGTTGCACTCATCTAGAAGTGTTCGGCATTCATATAGCACATATTAGCAAAACAGTCGTTAAATATCAGATTGCATGTGTTAGACTTTAAAACCGGCACTATAAGGGAAATTGACTGCATTTCATAGCATGGCATCATTCCTATATATCGCAACTTGTGTTCGAAGTCTGTGCAGGAAATCCCAGAAGAATGATAAAAATTACATAACAGACTGCTAAAAAAATACGCCAACTCAAGGAATTGGAATCTGGCAATGATCTAGAATGAATTCAGAGATTCAACATATCAGGAAATACATCAAAGTACAGAAGAAGCCAACACTGCAAAGATGAAGCCCTAGCTCAGCCACTTGGCCGCGGAACCGCGGCCTGAGCCGCCTTGCGCCGCGGTTCCGCGGCGGCTATGCCACCTCACCTCTACTTCTCTGCACCATAACTCTTCCCTCAGTGTGTACACTTCATTAAACCTCTGCAAATTCCAGAAAGATCCTGAACATTCTACCAGATCAGCAAGCCATTGGGTTCTAAACTAAACACTCTTAGCTTCCTCATCAAGCTTCATCTAAACTCCATTAAGGACCTAGAACCTTCCCCCTAACCTCCTAGCTTAGGGTAGAAGCGAAGCCCTAACTAACTACTTCTAGAAGCCTCTCCCTATAACTAACTTTTGGAGGGAAAATTCAAATTTGAATTCCTAGAGCTAGGGTTTGGGAAACCTATAAAAAGACCCCAAGGCTCACTTAAAAAAAGGTTGTTCAAAAATTAGGGTTGAAAGCTAATCAATCTCTAATCTCCCCTATTCTAGTTCTTCAACCAACTCCTACCACCTCAAAACCCTAACCCTAATCCCAATCAAGATCAAGAATTCAAGATCCTTTAAGTGCAAGCCAAGCAAGTCTTCAAGATCCTTTAGAAGCGGAACCGGACTTCAACGGAGCACGAGATCCAAGCGATCCAAGACTCAAGGAGCCGAGCGACGCAAGAATCGACGATCAAAGTTCCATCCTCTTGTAGTTCTTGAGAGTTGTAACTAATTGTTGATATAATAAAGGTGAAGATTCTTTAAACTTGCTTATTTTCAATTCAAGCATTATGATTCGTATTCAATTCTTGAATGTATTCTTCGTGATGATGCTTGAATAAAACTCCGCTCATGGAGGAATCGAAACGATTGTAGAATGATGATGTTGATGAATCTTTAAACGTTTTCTTAAGTCTTAAAACAATTGTAAATTCTTGAAAATCAATTGATCGATGATCTAGATCGATGCGAATGCGTTCTTGATTCCTTTCGCACGATCTAGAGATCAAAAATTGATCATTCGACTTTCAAGAAACTATCTAGTGAATGTGATTCATCGAAAGGACAAAGGATAGGATGAGGAACCATAATTCTTCGCAAGATCCTTGATCCTCGATGAATCTACATCGATTTAGCATCAACTTGTTAATGGATAAGAAATCGTATTCTTAAATCTTCGTCACATCTACAATCTACTCGATTCCTACGAGCTTTACTTCAAATCTTGAAACCTAAATTGATTGGAATTCTATCTCTCTTGATTCTTGATGTTTATCATTTTCTTGATTCTTGATTAGAATAGTTGACACTTGAAACTCATCGATAAAAATCTTGAATCGTTTTCTTTTCTTTTTCTATTAAATTTTCGATTCAAACAAAACAAAATACGAACGAATCGCGCAATCCCTGTGGACGATCCGCACTCATTAATGCGCTACAAACTAACACCGTTATTGATTGCGGTCAAATATTTTTGGTTGTGATTCTATACATTTTTTTAAACCGACAACGGAAAATAAGATCAATCAACACCTAGCACATGTAACTCGAGCCATGATGTGAAATAATGCATCGGGAAGTTTACCGACTGCACCCCTGGCTCAGTGGTATCAGCCGCCAAGCTGAGGCCGTGATACATATGGGCTAACCCAGCAATCCCCACAGCCACTTGTATCCCAGCAACCATCCGATGCGCAGGATAGAAGACGGACGGCCTCATACGACGAGGGTGCATGGGAAGCGCGAACCAACTCAGCCACAGTCCGAGGAACCCTAAAAAGAACGCTTCTTCGTCGATCCCAGGAGCCGCCAGTTCTGCAAGAGGGATGACCGGGGTATCAGGTAGATAGAAGCTCTTCTGATCCGCCTCCACCGCTGGCAGATTTCCTAAACCTAGGCCGAAGGGGTCGTCAAGACTGGCGAATTTCTCGACTTCTTCCTTCAATATTTCCGGGCGAAGAAAATCAGCGATAAAAGCCATAAAACTGACTCCACGACCTTCGGATGCAATAGAAAGGTTCTCGTACATATTCAACACCTTTATTAAGCTCGGAAATTTGTACTGAATAGCATTCTCGGGAGTAAGACCCATTACCACTAATTTGGTAGCGAAAACATACTCATCCGGGGGAAGCAATTCCTCGTAATGTCCCCCCCTAACGGGTAAACCCGAGACCTCTGCAAACTCCTCCAAAGAAATGGAGACTTCTCGATCTGATAGAAGGAAGGTGTGGGTTGGGATGTTCCACTATTCCAAAAATGCCCTGACCCACCATGTGGGGGGTGTGGAATATTGAAACAAAGAAGCATAAACGGCGGGATACAATCCGAGCTTCATCAACTGTGGCTTCCTCGCCGATAGAATATACCGGGCCCACTGCAAATACCCGGCTGGGTGACAGGGAGTTAGTCCTACGTTGTATTGCTGTCCCCAGGGACATGACTCGCCCTGACATACGCGTCGCCCTAGGATGTCCAAAGCCACCAGCGGCTGCACGGGTATTGCAGCAATAGAAGGCCGAAGGAGACCTTCTGAAGTCCAGTTGACCTCCTCCACAGCATAATTTATCAGAGGCGCATTTGCATAAGCAATCGCTGAAATAGGCTCCGAGGGTGTCGCACAGGAAAAGCTTCGCCGGCCCATGATAATTTGATCATACCATTTACCCCATAGATGAAGACTCTTATGCTCCGGGTCATGGTCTTTTATCAGCGCGAAAACCTCTCGATCAATGGGTGCTTCAGGAAATCAGCCTTCTGAACGAATGAATGGGAAGGAGGTGTCGAAAGACATAATGCCTGCGCAGAAAAGAACGAATTTTTCAGTCACCAATGCTATAAATTAAATTCTGTTACAAGGTACTATAAATCTGTACCGCACTACAATGCAGTTAAAGGGGACCAAAGGGGACCCACAAAATCTAGATGACAGTTCATCATTAATAAAACAGCCTCATCATTGAATGAGGCTGACATTAAATGAAGAAATCCTCAAGAGATTCTCATTAAATAAGAAATCCCTCGGGCAAAGGAGTAAAACTCCTATTGAGAGCAGCGCTCTTCACTAGACAGACATCTGTCAAAGTCTAATGATGAAGGAATAAAATTCATCAAGAAGAGCCTTGCTCTGAAAAGATGATGGAATAATCTATCAAAAATAAAATTTCAATTTGATCTTCAAGATCCATGAACAAACTCTTAAGAGTTCTTCAATATGATTTGAAAGGAGAAAAGCTCCATTAATGGATTAAGAAATCATAAGCAAGATCATTTTAGATCTATGATTCTAAGAGAGCAAAGCTCTATTAATAAAACCCTAAAAAGGATTTTCTTTAGATCAAAAATCTATGAAGAGCAAAGCTCTGTTAATGGGTAAAACCCTAAAAGATGTCTTGAAAAGATTTGATCTTTTACCTAATCTGACAAAGTTCTGTCCTTAAAAATTCTTAAAAAAAGAGGAGCTGCGCTCTGAAGAAGAAAATCAATTTTTAAGAAGTACTAAAGATAAACAGAAGTCATCTCAAGGGCCAAGGGTCCTATTTATAGGCACTAAGCGCCGTTTCAGTTCCTTGGGTGATCCAAGAGTCGAGATGTTGCCACCGCCGCACCCACGGTGGGGGGGCATTTGTTTCCCCAATTAGAGCAAAGCTCTGTTCAGAATCCAAAATTTGAATTAAAGCTGCGCTTTTATAAAAGCGTTTCGCTACAACTAGCGCACCCCGTGCAAAGCACATAGGCGCTAGCTCTAAGTGCGCTACGCTCCAATTAGCGCACCATGGGCAGAGCGCATAAGCGCTAGTGTTGGAACTAAATGTTCCTCACCGTTGGATCAAATGTCCAACGGATATGATTAAATCATCAGTTAACAAGAATAAAATTCTGTTGAATCTTCCCAAACAGAAAAGATTGTGCCTTGAAGTTGGAACACCGTTGGATCAATGATCCAATGGTGATTAAAAATCACTAAAATACAGAACAAATTCTGTAAAGAAGGAAAGATTTCTCAATCTTGTTGAAAACAAGAAGATTGCCTTCTGTAAAACAGAAGCCCTAGGATCAAAGATCCAACGGTGGGGAAATATCCCCAAATCAATCAGAGAAAAGATCTCTTAAACTGATTTAACAAATCAATTGGCCCTATATAAAGGCCCCAAGACTTCAAGTCTGATAGAGAGGAACCCCCCCCCCATAAACTTTGAGAAAATCTCAAGAAGAAGAAGAAACTTTCGGCGAAGAAAGATAATTCTTTTTCAAGGTAAAAAGAGTATACAGACGAAATCGTCTTAATATAATCAGAAGTACTTACTTCTTTCACTGATCATAGATCTACAAGACAAAGTTGTCTTTCACAAAAGAGATTATGAACATCTCATTATAAAAGGGGGGTAGGATCACAGATCCATAAAGGCAAAGCCTTTTCATCAAAAAGAGATTGAAATATCTCCTATAAATTAAGAACTTTGTTCTTAGAATCTTGAGACAAAGTCTCTTATCAGAAAGAAGATAATCTTCAAAGCGCAAAGTTAACCTAAGAGGAGCCTTAGCGCTCCTGATTTAAAAGTTCCTTAGTGCTCTTCGTTTAGCGCAAAGCGCTGCAGCGCAATAGCATTTTAAACGCAGCGCACAGCGCTTATTGGCTAGCGCTCAGTGCTAAGCGCGCCACGTGCTCCTCACGTGCGCGCTGCATTACTAAAAGCGCTTTGCACTTATTATATGGAATTAGCGCCGAGCGCTTCAACGCTTCAATTATAGCGCACCAGCGCTCTACATCTAGCGCTAAGCGCATCTGCGCTCTTCATTTAGCGCAAGGCGCTAAGCGTATTAGCGCTTTACATCTGGTGCAAAGCGCTAAACGCATTAGCGCTTTAACCATAGTGCACCGCGCTCATCGAATGGCGCTAGTGCCAAGTGCGCCACATGCTTTTATGTGCGCTTGAACAGAACATGAACTATTCTTTGAATAAGCTTGGAGCTATGACAAATGCACAGCATTCAGCTAAAGACAAAACATTGTCAGAGACCAAACCAGTGCTTAGCATTTTTAAGAGATTGGGCTCAAACAAACACCTAGCAACTCAAAAAAAAACAAATGTTGAACATTGTAATTGAATGGACTTAGCCCAAATTGGCCATAAGTACTTAATTCAGATTAACTGAGCCCATATGCTCTTTAATCCTTTGATCTTAGTCCCAAATTGGACTATAAATCTCCCAACCAACATTGGTTCAAGGGTACATCTCTGAACTCCTCTGATATTTGTCGTTGTAATCCTTCAACGTCTTCAGAGAGGTGACGGGTCCCGACAACCACACATTACTACGGACTGTGGGGTCCTTAAACTCATGGACTATGATGTCCTTAACCTCGACCGTGATGTCTTAAAACTAACATTGGACTGTGGGGTCCTTAAACCCACGGACTATGATGTCCTTAACCTCGACCGTGATGTCTTAAAACTAGCATCGGACTGTGGGGTCCTTAAACTCATGGACTATGATGTCCTTAGCCTCAACCGTGATGTCTTAAAACTAACATTGGACTGTGGGATCCTTAAACCCACGGACTATGATGTCCTTAACCTCGACCGTGATGTCTTAAAACTAACATCAGACTGTGGGATCCTTAAACTCATGGACTATGATGTCCTTAACCTTGACCGTGATGTCTTAAAACTAACGCCGGACTGTGGAGCCCTTAAATCCACGGACTATGATGTCCTAAACCTTGACCGTGATGTCTTAAAACTAACGTCGGACTGTGGAGTCCTTAAATCCACGGACTATGATGTCCTTAACCTCGACCGTGATGTCTTAAAACCAATATCGGACTGTGGAGTCCTTAAATCCACGGACTATGATGTCTTTAACCTTGACCGTAATGTCTTAAAACTAACATCGAACTGTGAGGTCCTTAAACTCACGGACTATGATGTCCTTAACCTCGACCGTGATGTCTTAAAACTAACACCGGACTGTGAGGTCCTTAAACTCACGGACTATGATGTCCTTAATCTTGACCGCGACGTCTTAAAACTAACAATGGACCGTAATGTCCTTAAACTAATTATCGACCGCAATGCCATTTAACTAAACAACAGAGCCCAATTGCTCTCTTGTTGGATCTAAACGATCCCGTTAAGTCGATCTTAGTCTAAAATTAGACTAACGTATCCTTAACAAACGTTTAAGTTGATCTTAGCCTCAAATAAGGCTAACGTATCCTTAAACACAACCCCCCCCCAAAACCAAATCTAAGAAAAATACGGATTTGGACTAATCCACGTCCTACGGGCGACAGCATAACTTAGTCTCCGTATACAATCCACGGGCAACCGAACACAAAACAAACACCCACGACACGAAGTGACCATCTGGAGAAGGAGAAAGTTGTTACCGCGATGCGGTAGCGTAATTAACTGTAGGGGCTTGCGCCTGCAGGGAAGAGCGTCCCCACAATCAAAAACCACTCAAACGAGGGGGAATCTGACGAAGTCTGCTACATCGGCCGCATCTGTTTAAATCTTCGATACATGGTGCCATAAATCAACTTGACATCTTCGGAGAGGTGTCTGCCCCCAGATTCAGGCAAGACGTCCAGTCTTCCCGGCTTCCGGCGGTGAACATGGGCCTAGGGGTTCAGAAATACATTTCTTAAGGATTGAGAGTTAAGAAGATGCTTGTATCCGCTCGCTATCTTCTCGGATCAAAATTCTAATAAATGTCGTGTATGCCAGCTTGAAACAGGCCAGATGCTATGCATCACTTCAGTTCAATGTTCACCTATGTCTAGATGCATGCATCAGAAACTTCTAAAGATTAAAATACAAAATGTATGTACAGAAGCAGGATTCCCATATGAATATGCGCCGGAGATGAAACGTTCAGTGGTCGATATTATTTTTATTATTATTATTTATTACACAGAGAAAAGATCGCCGAATATGGGATCAGAGATATAAGGATTAAAAAAACGATATACAAGATTCTCTAATTCTCTCTCTGCCTTCTCCACCATGTCGAAGCGGCGATCTTCGCGAGGAGTCGCTCCCCACCGGTTAGTGACGTGCTCATCAGCAAAGGCAGACATGATGGCCCACTGAGCCCGTATCTGGCCTAGCAGACGAACCGAACAATCTCTTAGAGGCTGGGTAATCAAACAAACCTCATGGAAGCAATCGATCTTGTCCTCCGCCGCGTCGATCATCGCCAGAGTCATCTCCACTGGATGCGGAGGGATGTCAGCAAGTAAAGACGAGAAGATCGTCCGAAGCCAAATGGAGCCGGCAGGAAGAGGAGAGCCCCTACGAGCCAGAAACTCGTACATCACCGTGTCATACTAGTCATTAGTGAGAACGGGATCCACTAAACGCTCAGCAAAATGAGGGACAATTCCCTCAATAGGTACCTCCCACGGTTGCCGACGAGCATACGGACGGTTGCAAGCCATAACTCTTGGTTTGTTAAAAGGCGATTCTCTCCTTGTGAAAGAAGAGGGAAGCAGAGCTTTAGATTATAAAGGGAAGCATTCAAGTCTAGGCACAGAAAATGTTGTGCATGGTGGAGCTATTTCCAAGGCCTGAAAAAGGTGGATGGGAAAAGAAAGGGTTGACTCATGGGAATCAGAGCAAGGAGGTGAAACGACTCCATCAGTAGCGCCTCACGTGCATGACATGTGAGTACCCGCATTGATTCTTTCTGGGATTAGAGCGGCACCTCACATGGATAACGTGTGCGTGCCAACGCTAGTTCAGGATTAAAATCCTCAGCAGCGCCTCACGTGCATGGCACATGAGCGCCAGCAACAGTTTCTATATATATATAACAACGCTTCATGTAAGACACATATGAGCATTGGCATAAAGAGAAAAGGGAATTTTTTCATTCATACTACGAAGAAATTTATACATTGGCGATGATAAAAAAAAGTGTTTACAATGGCAAAACACTAAATTCCGGACACTGATTCAGAAACTTGGAAGCCAGTCTGTGTAAAGTGCTTTTGGCCTCTTTGGCCATTTTCTTATGCATTTTCTTACAAATGCAAGCGTCAGGATCCCCACTAATGTTGTCCGTCCTCTAGTAGGCGGATATTATCGTCTTCTTTTGGAAAACGCGATGCGAAATATCGATAAGATCATCTCTTCGCTTCTTTAATATCAGGCTTATCAGATATACTGAATGCACCATGTCTTCAGCATCATCAAGCGTCTCGAGTAGCATAGCCTCATCAAGACCAGGAATTGCTTCCCAAATCGACCCCACGATAATCTTCAAAAGGGCAGAACGGCCGGGGAGCAATCGACCGTTGTAATCTTCGAAATGATGCATCACCTCAACGCATTGAGCGTCAGTAAACTCCTGGCCCTGACAGCGGCCTTGAACAAGAATGTCCTCATATGAGATGATCTCTTTAAGATCATACAGATGAGAAGCCATAGTATCTGAAAAGAAAAGCCAGTAAAGGGTTAGCAATCAAAATACCAAAATCATTATAATAGACCACACAAAATCAAGGTAACGCCCCCATCAATGATGAGGAAGGCATTCATTGTAAGAATCCAAAAGGATTCTCATTTAATGAAAAATCTCATTGACTTATGAAGTTCAACTCCAATGAAAAACGATTTTTGCAGCAGATTCAAATCTGGAAAAAATAAGAAAAGGAATAATGCATGTCACATATATAACAATAACACACTGGGCAAAAAAATAGAAGAAAAGAAAGGAAAATTTGAAAAGGAATTTTTATGACTATTAATTGTAATTGAAAAAGCTTCCTAAAAGAACTTAAAAAGGAAATTTTCTCAGAGCTAATCTCTATAGAACAACCCGGAATTAAATTCCTCTGATAATGAGATAAAATCCCAGAAATCCGCTCAGGAAATGGAAATAAATTCCAAATAACCTTCAAAGATCAAAGTAAGTAATAGGGTAAAACCCTAAGATCTCCGAGACCCATGGTCTACCTAAACAAAGTTTTTAGATCTCTAAGAGATTGTTCCAAGAGAAGAGAAAAGCTCTAATGGGTAAAAAATTCAAGACAAAAAAGAGTCTCTTTTAAAAGAAAAATGGTCATAATCCTTACCAATTTTCTTAAACAGAACTTAAACTCTACGAGTTTCTTTGGATAGAGATATAAGCTCTGAAAAGATAATTAAATTCTCAAGAAAGAAGAAGGAAGATGATGAAACGGCAGTCATCTCAAAGGCCAAAGGCCCTATTTATAAGACATGAAAGGATGGTTCAATTCCTCAGGAGATCGAACGGTAGAAAAGGTGACACCTTGCACCCAAGCGTAAGCCACGTGAGAGCAACGATGGGGGGCATTTATTTCCCTGATATTTAAACTAATAAAAAAGTAAAGCTCTGTTTTAATTAAATGAGGCAGCGCCTCAAGTGCTCTCCACGAGGGCACCAACGCCAGGATTAAAAACTATGGTGGCGCCGCACGTGCTCCTCACGCGGGCGCCAATATACAAAGCACCAAAGAATCTATTAAATGAGAGTTAAACTCTTAAATGACGCCGTACGTGCTCCTCACGCGGACGCCAATGTGCAAAGCACAGGAATACCCACCTTTAGAAATAACGTCTTAAATGGCGCCTACGTGTACAACACGTGAGCGCCGGCGCCCAAGTAGAATTAAATTCTACTCTCTGTTAAACAAAGCCGTCAGATCAAAGATCCAACGGGGTTGATAAATCATCAAAATACAGAATTAAATTCTGTTGAGAGAAAACATTGCCCAAATCTTTCTAAAATAAGGAAGATACTCTCGATTGGATCAAAGGTCCAATGGTAGAATAAAATTCTATTCTCCCAATCTTTCTAAACAAGAAAGATTGCTCTCTGTAAAACAGAGAACCCTTGGATTAAAAATCCAATGGTGATTAAAAAATCACCATCTTATAGAATAAACTATGTATAGGGAAAATATTCCCCAGTCTCGTTAAAAACCAAAAATCATATTCTGTAAAAACAGAAGTTCTTGGATCCAAGATCTAATGGTGGATAAAATTCCCCAGATTGATTTTGAGACCAATTAAATCAATTGGAATCTCTCAATGAGAGATTTTCTCAAAACTAATCAACAATTTGCCTTACCTATATAAAGGACCTGAGACTTCAAGTCTCAAAAGGGGATATGGAAGGACGCACAGAGAGGGAGAGACATACAGAGACAACAGAAAGTTTCAAAAACAATAGTGCATTCAATTCTCAAGAAAGAAGAAGACTTTCCTCCTCCTAAAAATCCTAGGTAAAGAAAAAAAAGAGATCAAAAATATCTCCTTTACCTAACATATCTAAGGGTTTAACACTTCTCAAAGAACTTAGTTCCACAAGACAAGTTTCCCACAAGTTGAGAATTTAATTCTCATCGGGAAGATTTTATTCTTGAGAATCAAAGATTCAAGGAAGAACAAGGTTGGACATGAAGAACATGGAGTCCATAATACTCCAGGAACTTAGTCCTTTAAATCGAGAACTTGGTTCTTTAAAAACTCAACCTAAAACTCTCAAATATAGTGATTTTAGCGAGCGTTAATGGTCAAAACACCATTGATAGAGATTTAATCTCTCTGAAAATATTAATAGAGATTTAATCTCTAAAAGGGGAAAAAGACTAGCGCCTCACATGCTTCCCACATAAACGCCCCTTTTAACCGCGTCCAGCGCCTCACATGAAAAACACGCGGACGTATAAAACAAAAGGACAGCGCCGCACGTGCTCATCACATGGGCGCTGAAAAAAGTACATAGCACTCCGCAAACAGCCAAAAAGGCTGAGTGCTCAGCGCTCATTGGGCGGCGCCCATAACTGAATGCTTCACATGTCATATATGTGAGCGTCGGAGGTTAAATAAGTACTTAGGACTTCGGCATGAAAGGAAAGGGGGCTGAACAAACCGAGCCCAAATAAGTGCCTAGCACTTTTAAAAATAAAATAAAAGAATAAGCAGACCAAGCCCCCAAATTGGCTAGGTCGCTGAAGTCTTTCCTGCAGCCGAGCCCAAATACTCTATTATTGGATCTGAAATAAAAACGATCCTCAAAATCTTGCTAAGTTGATCTTAGTCTCAAATTTGACTAACGTATCCTGAGTCAAAAACAAACTGAGCCCCAAATGCTCATATATATTTAAGTTGATCTTAATCTCAAACTAAATTAACGGTCCTTAAATAAAACCAAGCCCAAATTTAAAAATATACGGATTTGGACTAATCCGCGCCCTACGGGTGAAGACATAAAGTAGTCTCTGTATACAATCCACGGGAAACCAAAACCAAAACAAAACATACACACGACACGAAGTGAACTGCTGGAACAGGAGAAAATGGTTATCGCAATGCGGTAACGTAATTAACTGCCGGGGCTTGCGCCTGCAGGGAAGAGCGTCCCCACAATCAAAAACCCCTCATAAAACGAGTGGGGATCTGACGAAGTCCGCTACAACGGCCGCATCCGTCCAAACCTCTGATATATGGTGCCATAAATCAACTTGGTATTTTCGGAGAGGTAGACGAATAAATCCAAATAGCATCTGCCCCCAAATTCAGGCAAGACGATCCATCCCGGTTCGTCTCTATTTTCGGCGGTAAACACCTCCTTCACGGAAGGACGGGTAGTCAAAATTCCCTTAGTGATACTTGGCTGTATGGGTAGGCATGTTATGAGCATCTGCTAGTTTGGCTGATATTTCCTGTTGTGATGACTATATACCGCACATTCAGGGTAGTATCAGGAAAGTGGGTAAATAGTATACCTAGCTATTCATAGCCGAAAGAAGATCCATTACGATGCCTCCTAATTGTATCGCATGACCAATTCTTATTGATGCCATGGTGATGAAGTTTAAGGGCGCGATAAATCGAGGAACTACCGCGGTGTTCCAGTACGCTTCCGAGAGGGATCGATGGTATTTAGGAAGACATGCCTGGTCGGATCTAGGGTACAAAATTTTGCGAGCCTAACATAGATTTTGTTTATATTGTTTTTCTTTAGGAAGATCCGTGTGTCGGTCTTAACAGATCTGACTGCAAAGGTACCCGCTTGCAGGTTTTCAATGGTCTACCTTGCACCAACATGTATGGATATGAACAAGAACGGAAAAGGAGATTCTCAATAAGACAATTGACTCATGGAATCAACAGTTCAGAGAACCGTCTCAAGGAGGTATGGACGGCCCCCACTCGAAGGTGCGAGTGGGAGTATGTTGGCTATTGGGATTCACCCGGCCAAATACCCGCCCCTTCTAGTGGCTTTATATATATATATATATATATATATATATATATATGGCAAGGGTTTAATCTAATCGAATCTAAATTATAGAAAAGAGAAATCTAAGAGATTGCTAGGGTTTGAGCCGTCGTCTTCTCTTCTCCAAGTTCTTTTGAGGGTTGTCTTGCGAGGTGATCATGTGGGAGATTCTCGTTCATCAAGAGTATGGTTTCTCTTCGACCATTGTAAGGAGACGAAGGTCAAAATTCGTTGTGGTAACGTGGGAGAGGATAACGATCTCCTCATTTTCGGGTTAAGCTAATTCTTGTAGAAACTTATTCATAGATCTTCTTTTTCTGCGGCCATGATTTGATATTAAGATTTATGCATCTAAATGCTACAGCTTTCAGTTGCAATGGGCCAGACGAGGAGAGGATAACACCAGAAATTAGCTCAAGATATGTGCTTGATACATAATGTCTGGCCTAGTAATACCAAGGTATATAAGATAGCCAATCAACCTCCTATATTGCGAAGGATCAGAAATTACTTCACTCAAGCTATTCTCAAGTTTGATGTTCTGTTCCATAGGAAAAGACACTGTCCTACATGCTGTCATACCCATATCGGTAGTGATATCCAGTGCATATATTCTCTGTGACAAGAACAAACTTTTCATAGAACGTGCTACATCAATGCCAAGGAAATATTTCAGCTTACCCAAGTCTTTTATGTGAAACCGAGAGCGAAGGAATCTCTTAATAGCAACTATTCCTACTTTACATCTCCAGTGACGAGTACATCATCAACATAAATTAGGAAAAACGGTGAACCCCAAGAGCCATGCTTGAAAAACAGTGAATAATCTGCCTTTGATTGATAAAACTGGCCTCCGAATAGCACCAGAAAATTTTGCAAACCATTGTCCACTTGGCTGTTTGAGGCCATAAAGTGATTTGTTTAACTTGCAAATAGAGAGTGTCCTGATGAAGAGTATCCCGGTGGTAAATTCATGTAAACATCTTCATGCAAATCTCAATGGAGAAAAGCATTATGGATGTCAAGTTGGAAAAGTTTCCATCCTTTAATAGAGTCAACGAATAAGAGGCATCTCACGCTAACAGTTTTGCAACATGTGCGAATGTAGCATGATAATTGAGACCTTCACGCTGAGTGTATCCCTTGGCAACTAGCCGTGCTTTGTAGCATTCAATGCTTCCATCTGATTTATACTTGATCTTATACACCCACTTGCATCCGATGGCACGGTTTGTAGCAGGTAAGCATGTAATACTCCAAGCATGATTGAGTTCTAGAGCTCAGAGTTCATCCACCGTTGCTTTCCGCCAATGATGATGTTTTTGATCCTCTTGAAAGGTTTGGGGCACTTTTTGAGAATCAAAAGATATGGTCCCCCAATATTTAAATATAATAAAAGAGCTAAGCTCTGTTAAAATTTTGTTGAGGCAGTGCCTCACGTGCCAGTGCCAGCGCCAACACCGGCATCTTAGGATTAAATCCTATGGTGGCGCCGCACGTAAAGCTCACGTGGGCGCCAATGTGCAAAGCACAGAAACTCCTAGAATTAAATTGTCCATGTGCATGACATGAGCGTCAGCACCCAATTTAAATTTAAGTAGAATTAAATTCTACATAGGGATATTTTCCTAAAAACTGGGATACTCTCTGTAAAACAGAGCCGATGAATCAAAAAACCAATGGTGATGATAAATCGTCAAATAATAGAATTAAATTCTATTAGGAAAAAATATCTCCCAAATCTTTTTAAGTGAGAAAATACTCTCGGTTGGATCAAAGATCCAATGATAGAATTAAATTCTATTTTGGGAATATATTTTCCCAGTCTTTCTAAACAAAAAAAAGATTTGCTCTCTGTAAAATACAGAACTCTTGGATTAAAAATCCAATGGTGATTAAAAATCGCTGTTTTACAGAATAAATTCTGTATATGGGAAAACATTTTCCCAATCTTGCTAAAAACAAGAAAATATATTCTGTAAAACAAAAACAATTGGATCAAAGATCCAACGGTGGTTAAATACCCCAAATCAATTTTGAGACCAATTAAATCAATTGGAATCTCACAATAAGAGATTTTCACAAAACCAATTAACAAATTTGCCTCTACTATATAAAGGACCCGAGACTTCAAGTCTCTCACACACACAGAGAGAGCGATACATGCTCGGATATAGAGAGAACTTCCCATAAACTTCTGCAAAAAAATACAGAAGGCTCTCAAAACAATAGAGAATTTAATTCTCTCAACAAAAGATCTTCCACCTTCAAAACCTTAGGTAAAGAAAAAAGCTGAGATCAAAACATCTTCTTTACCAATCATAACATATCCAAGGGTTTAACCCTTCTCAAGAACTTAGTTATTTCTCTGGATCAAAAATCCACAAGACAAGTCTCTCAAAAGTTGAGAATTTAATTCTCATCGGGAAGATCTTGTTCTTGAAAATCAAAGATTCAGAAAAGAACTATGTCAAAAAGAAAGAAAAAAGGGAAAAAGAACCTATCCTATGAGAATTTAATTCCTCAGAAAATATGGTTTAGCCTTAAAAGAAACTTAGTTCTTATAAAAGAAAAGGACATAAGAATTTAGTTCTTGAAGAAAAACTAATCCCAGATCTTCAAAACAAAGATCTTGGTGTCATTAATGATCAAAATACCACTAACAGAGATTCAATCTCTAAAAGAAAGGAACTTAGCGCCTCACGTGCTTTCTACGTGGGCGTCCTCCCAACAGCGCCCAACGCCTCACGTGAAAAACACGCGGGTGCCCAAAGCAGAAGGCCAGCGCCTCATGTGAAACACACATGAGCGCTGAATAAAAAGTGCTTAGCACTCCATATACAGCCAAAACGGCTGAATGCTTAGCAATAATTAGACAACGTTCAGCGCCTCACTTGCTCCTCACGTGGACGCCATACAAAAAGTGCTTAGCACTCCATATACAGCCAAAACAGCTGAGTGCTTAGCACTAATTGGGCAGCACCCAGTGCCGCACGTGTTCCTCACGTGGATACCATATAAAAAGTGCTTAGCACTATATATGTACGTATATTCAGTCAAAATAACTGAGTGTTTAGCATTGATTGGGCGGCGGCCATAACTGAAAGCTTTGCATGATACCCATGTGAGCGCCAGAGTGTCAAACAAGTGCTTAGCACTTTTGCATAAAAATGGGGGTTGAACAAGCAGAGCCCAAATAAATGCTTGGCACTTTCGAACACAAAAAAAACTGAGAATTTTAGTCTCTCTAAAAAGGTTTTCTTACAACTGAGTCCAAATGCTCTGTTGTTGGATCTGAAATAAAAATAATTCTTGAAATTTTGTTAAGTTGATCTTAATGTCAAATAAGACTAACGTATTCTTAGTTAAAATAAATTGAGCCCAAATGCTCATATATTTAAGTTGATCTTAATCTCAAACTAGACTAACGGTCCTTAAATAAAACAAACCCAAATCTAAAATATACGGATTTGGACTGATCCGCGCCCTACGGGCGACAACATAAACTAGTCTCCGTATACAATCCACGGGCAACCAAAACAAATAAAATAACATACGACACGAAGTGAACTTCTGGAGAAGAAGAAAGTGGTTATCGCAATGCGATAACGTAATTAATGGCAGGGACTTGCGCCTGCAGGGAAGAGCGTCCCCACAATCAAAAACCCCTCACAAATAAGGGGGAATCTGATGAAGTCACGCTACAACGGTCCCGTCTGTCCAAACCTCCGATATACGGTGCTATAAATCAACTTAGTATCTTTGAAGAGGTGGATAGATAAGTCTAAATAGCATTTGCCCCCAAATCCAGGCAAGACAATCTATCCCAGTTAGTCTCTGTTTTTTGTGGTAAATAGATTCCGGCACGCCCGGTGTGACCTTTTCCTCTTTCCACTCCACACTTCGTATATCGTGTTTCGAGAAAAAAATCGCGTTTCGCTATGGTTGTATTTGGATTCAAGGTACTAAAACTTGGTGTCTTGCTCCTATGCAGAGAAATCGATAGCTTCCTAATGCACCTCTTGCAACAGCAACCCTCGCTCTACCCCAACTGGAGGAGTGACCTATGGGCCCAACGTGGCCTCTATTTTCTCAATGCCAATGGGGCAAGTTACACAAGCCACTACTGGATTGCTCTTTAGGACCATACTCCCACCGGTGAGTTTCGGTACCTCGGCGCCACAAGAAAAAGCTCCCGAAAGGTCGGTTTTCAATCGACTGGCAACCACAATGGACCCTCTCAACGGGCTATCCAAATCTAGCGTCTCAATCTTCAACAGGCTAAGCAAGAACTCAAACAGGCTTTCAAAGAAGCTCATGATACCTGAAGGGGCTACCCCAAAACGGCTAGCTCTCCCAACTCCTGCTATGGGCCAAGCCGTCAAAAGTGCTTCCCCATCAAAAAGTCAGTCTTCGAAAGATTGGCCAGCCCTCCTCAAATTTTAACAAGGACGTCGGTCTTCAACAGGCTGACGTCAATTGCAACTCCTCAACAAAACCAGGGGCGTGATGAAGCCGCTTCCAAAACTGAGGCGGTCCCTTCAACAAGGCACGTTCGACGTCGCCACTGACGCCGAGTGAGAGAAGCTGGAGGCAACTCCCCCTCTGGCTCATCCCACCAGCTCCAATGGTGGAAGTCAGCGCTTCTGTTCCAACAGGAAACAATTTTGAACCGCTTAAGAGGGTGCGCAAAAACTCTCCAACGGAGGTGCTAAAGAAATCACCCCTGTCTACAGAAGATACAGTGCAGGAAAAGCCGGAGCAACCTCATCAGCGGCTCTCCTTGCAAATTCATAGGGTCTGGAGAAAAGTCCAGGACTCTATGATTGACCAGAATTACTCTCGTCGACCGAAGAAATTGAAGGATCGACAAGAAGAGGACCACTCCTCCGCCATACAAAAGAGGACTTCTCCTAAGAAGGTGCCTGTCATAATGGCTCCTTCAACCCTAATCTCCCATAAAAGAACGAGGCTGGAGAAAGCTCTACCGCCCGCAGTAAATTCCAAAGGTGATGGATCCAAACGCCCCAAGGCCGAGAGCATAACAATACATACGGTCTACATGGATTCGAGAAAAGAAGAAAATCGTGCTTCGGTAAGTCACCGACCGCAAACTCGGTCGCTGACCAAGGCTCAGGAGCAACAACAGAAGCTCCAGA
Source organism: Agapanthus africanus (assembly GCA_030015575.1). Taxonomy (NCBI): domain Eukaryota; kingdom Viridiplantae; phylum Streptophyta; class Magnoliopsida; order Asparagales; family Amaryllidaceae; genus Agapanthus; species Agapanthus africanus. Next base: position 92,580,589 of record JASDDO010000024.1, on the reverse strand, counting down.
AAATGCTGACCAAAATGGCAGCATTTACCGGACAGAAAGAACGTCCGGACAAAGAAACTGAACAGCGCCATGAGCAGGAGATCGATACGGAGTTCCTGCGAAAGGTGCTCGAGAGAAAGGACAAGGAAGCCGCTGAGCAAGATGCTAACATAAAGCAAATGGCTTTCTTGTTCTAAGACATGGTTGGGATGATGATCCAGCCAGAACCCCCGGCCGAAGATCCGCCGATTATCGTCGAGGATGACAGAGGGAAATATCAAACCCTCCTCCGACCTTATCAACAGCCAGGAAGGAAATGATCTCCAAGACTGCTCTTGATGATTATATTGCTCAAAAAATAAGAGTTCATCAATCTAATGAAGCTGTTAGCCAATTAGTCCAAACCGGGTGACCGTATCCAGGCTGGTATGATCAAATCAAGTACCCGCCGAGGTATACTATCCCCAAATTCCATGTATACAAAGGGACATGCAACCCTCACAAGCACGCCGCGCAGTTCCGATCTTTATGCGGCAACACTGGAGACGACGACAAACTGTTACTTTGCCAATTCGTTGGCAGCCTGTCAGAAACGGCCTTTGAATGGAACTCGGAGCTCCCAAATGACTTCGTAAAAATATTCACAGAGATGGAACTGCTGTTCACATAGCGGTTTGCCAGCGCAAGCGAGCGCACTCCAATTACAACATAATCAATGCCAGGGTAAAGCCAGGAGAAACTTGGGTCCAATATGCGATCCAGTGGCGGAACATGTGGTCTAAGTGCAAATAACGCATTGAAGAATCTCCCACCGTGGGCATGTTCATCGCGATCCTAGATCCTCAAACGACTATGTCCAGTTCATGACATTCTTCAAACCAACTACCTTCCAGGCTCTGATAGATAGACATGCCTAAATGGACCAGATGGGCCATGGGCCTTCCTCCTCAAATAAGGACCCTCGAAATAACACGGGTAAAGGGAAAGCGGCCTTCTTTGCTAACACGTAACAACAACCGAGTGGCCCAAAACCGGCTGCTCGCCAAAACAACGCACGTCCGTGCCAATCATTGGAGGAAAGACTAGGACGCCTTACTCGTTTCCCCACGACAAGATGAGGAGACTGTTCGAGTTGGCAGTGCGTAATAAAGTCATCACATTTCCAGACCTGCGGCGTCCACCACAACCCGGCGACATCAGCAACCCTAATTACTGCTCCTATTATAGAATGGTGAGTCACCTAATTGAAGACTACTACGTCTTCAAAAACTGGGTTGAAGACCAGTATCAACAGGGAAAATTCGCCTTGTCTGATAACTGGAGGGTAAACCCACCCAAAGCACACTCCAAAAAAGATGGATGCGCACGGGGCATCATGCTCACTCATAAAAGAAACTCCATGGAAAGTCGTTCTTTCAACAAAAACCAAAAGAATGTTGAAGGATCTACAAGCATGTCCGGCAGTCAGGTGGAAAAGCCCACTTGAACCCGAAATCATCGAAGAGATGTTGAAACCTCGTCCCGCACCAAAAGTTGTTGACGAAGGGAAAAACCCCCAAGTCAAGCCTTCAAAGTCATCGGAAAAAAAAAGAAGAAAACCAAGAAGCCTGTGCAGCCTTCCGAGTATGACAACAATCGCACAGATCTACAAAAATACATTGATACACTGGAAGAGTATAACCAGAAGGCGTGGACACCGGTCACTCTCGAAGAGTTCCTTAAGTATATTCTTGAGGATGAATATCTACGATGAGGGAGATGAATCATCAAAAAACACCGAAGACCATGTAGCAAGTTGCCACATGGTCTCACATTCATCGTTATATGACGAAGAAACTCTCTCAGCGTCAGAAAATAATGTAGAGCAGCTGGGGGCAGAATCGGCGCTAAAATCCTCAGAACTGCCAGAAGACTAGATCGATAAGCTGTTAAACGAAGCCTTTCAAAAAAGCAAAGTTCACCGAGAACACGAAACAGCCATATACGAAAAGGCTAAGCGTCAGAACAAAGAAGTTGCGGCAAGGATGAGTAGTAAAGTACTCCAACCAAACCAAAATATACATGCTACAAATAAGAGCAGGATCAAAACAGAGAAGCGGTTCGCCAAAGCCCTGTCAATGGGAATGAAGCTGCCACCTCTTGTTAGGAACACTCCCGGGGTCATATGCCTCGATGGAGAAGATGCATGCCCAAACTACTTCCTATATCGAGGAATGAAGTGCCTTCATGAAGTGGTGGCAAGGATACGTTGCCCATCAAAAACACTTCAAAAGGATGAAGCGCGAAACCCGTGCTCGTTAACGGTAAAATAGTGCGACAAACGCGTATGAAGAAACGACTGGCAACTGTCGTATGGTTGGTACCAGTTCGGAAGGGGGAAACCCCCAAGTTCTTACCTTCGGGAGCGATTCTGAGAACGAAATACCCCTCAGCCCTCTCTTCAAAGACTCCACCTCCAAAAAAGAAGATGAGGAGAAGAACTGTGAGAATATTTAGCTGCGTAACCACACGCTGCCTAAGAAGAACCTCAGACCTACAAACAATGGTTCGAGCAAAAAAGACAAAGGGAAAGAAAAAATCTCTGAGGAAATTGCCCTCGACGATGGAGTTGTCAAAGAGCTAGCAGAAAGGGACCCGCCTAAGATAAACAAGGTGGATTACAATGTCCTAGCACATATGAGAACAATACCCTCACAAATGAGAATATTGGATGCTCTCCTCCTGTCCAAAGAGGCACGAGATTCCTTGATCAAGGAATTACAAGTGCCCGATCAATTCCAAGCTTTCTTCACAGAAGATAAGATGAAGGATGAGCTGGCAGAGCTCCATACGGCTGATATTACATTCAGTGATAAGGATCTCCTCCTCGGTACATGCGAACATAATCACCCATTATACGTCACTGGGTACTGCCATGATATCAAGATAGAGAAAATTCCTATCGACAGCGGATCCTCCGTTAACCTTCTCAACGTAAGAGTGTTGAATGAGATTTGCATGAACGTTCAGCATCTCACCCGAGATAAAATTACCATCTCTGGATTTGACTCACAGTCGTCATGGACGCTTGGGTCCGTAATACTGACACTGCGCTTCGGGCTGCTCATCACTGACATCAAATTTTATGTCATTGACGCCAAGACTTGCTATAATGCTTTGCTCGGCAGGCCTTGGTTACACGAGTACAACGTCATCCCTTCTACACAACATCAGTGTATGAAGTATTTCAAGGATGGATTGGAGTACACCGTCAAAGGAGAGCTAAATCCATTCTCCGTAAACGAAGTTCGGAAATACGAAGACGCAAGGTACTTCCTACCAGACTTCGAGGATACCGAAAGGTGTCACAAGCCGGAGAATAAACAGAAGTCCGTCGCCACTATCCTAATCTTTGGGAGAGATACCGAGGAAGATGAAAAAAAAGTTTACACGGGGCAACCCCAAAAAGAAAACAATAAGCCCGGACCATCTACTCCTATCTTGGTCTTTGGAAGCGACTCAAAGGATGAGGCCAACGCAGTGTTCTCCGTCCGCCCGTCAATGCAAACTTTTGCAGGAACAGATCAGATTCTACAAATTACAATGGCTCCGCCTCGGCATTACAATGAACTTGATGCGCTCCATACATACAGCGTACAAGAATTGCAAACTTTCTATGTACCTCTCAGGCGAAGAGGTGAAAAAGCGATCCTCTTCTACCAATCTACGGAAAATAAAGTAGAAAAAGAAGTCTGGCATGGTGCCGATTTTGCACTTGACAGGCTTCAACCAATCCGTCTGCCAAGATACTACGCGGAGGGATTGAAAAGGCTGTTAAGATGCCAAGGTGTACCCCTCAAACAAACTGTCCGACAATCCCAATTCTACAAAAAGATTTGGGATATTTCCGGAACTCAGCAAAAAATGCCCAACGGGAAGATGGAGACAACCGGGCTCGGATACATTCGGTCCAAGAAACGAGAGCAAATACACAATTGTCGCTTCATAAACAGCTCCAGTGAAGCGGAAGACGCTCTTCCAAATAGCTGTGACGTCAAACTGGAGCGAAATCCCGCTCTAAGAACGTTAAGTCCGTCGCTTGAAAAGCAAATTGATAGGTTAATAAAAAAAGATTGTCAAAAGAACCGGGACAATCACAGCCGCGAAATGGCCATTTATGAAAAAGCCAGGACGCAGCGTCTCAGTCAACAATCTGCGGAGAAGCAAGACTATAATGCTCTTCATTCCCGGCTCACTGTATGTTCTCGTGAAAAGAGAAAATCCCGAAATATAGGCAAAAACAGAGCAAACAATGCAAACAACGTTCGAAAACAACAAAGTGGATCCAAGACGCCATGCAATCGAGAAAAACTCGAATGGATCCTGTCCTTTATAAAGAAGATGGGTCGGGAATACTCATTCCCTCAAGCTAAGACAAGGAAAATATTTAACCTTGTCATGAAGCACCAAATGATAACACTTCCAGAGTCTCGGCACCCTAAACAAATAAACGAGATCTATCATCCGGATTATTGCTCTTATCATCGAGTAATAGGTCATCCCTTTGAAAATTGCTTCACCTTCAAAGACTGGGTAGAAGACGAGTATTAATAAGACAGGTTCGCTTTATTCGACAGCTGGAGGGTAACCCCGCCGAAAAAGCATGAGCAAAAAAGGACCTATACCGTCAGGATAGGACCAGCTCAACATCAAGAATTGAAACGAACTCGTACTTGCCATATGATAACACTCTCAAAAGAGGGAGGACACGAGACTATGAATGACCTCTTTAGGTGCTTTGCAAATGAAGACGAAAAAGAGGTGATCTCAGAGTTTTCACCGGCACCAAAAGAGCTGGAAGATGGAATACACACTACGGCGGACAACCTAAGAAAAATTGACTTAGGGACGGAAAATGATCCGAGGCCAACATTCGTCAGTGAACTGCTATCTAAAAAGCAGGTGGCCACGTTAAAAGACGTACTCATTCAGTATAAAGATTGCTTCGCCCGGAACTACTCTGAAATGCCGGGTCTAGATCCAAAGGTGGCAGTACATAAATTGGCTATATCACCAGGTATAAAGCCAATCAAATAGGCGCCAAGAAAGATGCGACTCGAACTTGATATGAGCATCAACGCTGAAGTCAAGAAACTAATCGACTCCGGCTTCATCCAAGAAGTTCAATATCCTGAATGGATCGCTAACATCATTCCAGTGATGAAAAAATGGGATAGTACGCATCTGCGTGGACTTTCGGGACCTCAACAAAGCTTGCCTGAAGGATGACTTCCCAGTACCTGTTACCGAGCTGATGATCGATAACACGTCCACCCATGAGGTCTTCTACTTCATGGATGGATCTTCAGAATACAACCAAATAAAAATGCATCCAGAAGACCAAAAACATACTGCCTTGCAAACCCCATTGGGTATATTCTGCTATAAAGTGATGCCTTTCGATTTGAAGAACGCTAAAGCTACCTACCAGAGGGCCATGACAAAAATCTTTGATGACTCCATACATGAGATCGTCGAATGCTACATTGACAACCTTGTGGTAAAAAGTAAATCTCACGATGAACATTGGGAACATCTAAAAATAGTGTTCCAACGCCTTCGGAAGTATAATCTAAAGATGAATCCTTTAAAATGCACGTTTGGAGTTTCTTCAGGAAAATTCCTAGGATTCATCATACATCACCGAGGTATCGAAATCGACCCTTCAAAGATCAAGGCGATTATAGAAATGCCCACGCCAAGAACTCTCAAACAGCTGCGGTCTCTCCAAGGAAATCTTGCGTGTATCCGGAGGTTCATAACCAACCTCTCCGGAAAATGTCGTCCCTACAGTCATTTGATGAAAAAGGGGACCCCGTTCGTCTGGAATCAAAAGTGCAAAAACGCACTGGACGAAATCAAGCAATACCTGCAAAATTCGCCAGTATTAACAGCTCCGGTTAAGGGAAAACCCTTTATCCTGTATACAACAGCTCTTGAGGGTTCTCTAGGTGCATTGTAGGCACAAGAGAATGATCAAGGAAAGGAGAGAGCTCTGTACTATCTGAGTCGAGTTCTCCTGGGGGCAGAAAATAACTATTCCCACATCAAAAAGCATTGCCTGGCTATGATCTTCGCAATAATGAAGCTCAGACATTACGCCTTGGCATATGAGGTTCATCTCATATCGAAGGTGGATCCTCTCAAATATCTGATGTCAAGGGCCATACTAACGGATAGGCTTGCCAAATAGGCCCTCCTCCTGATGAAGTTCTCGGTAACGTATCTGTAGGGTGTTTTTCGTCACCCCATTGAGATGGGAATACGCGCGCGCTTATCGGGCGCGTTACAGATTCCCCCTGCCTAGGGAAGGCCGGGGTTTATTGATTGTGGGGATCCGAATCTCCGGCAGCCGCGGACTAAGCTGCCGTTAATTACCCCTCGCCTTTGGGGCGAGGGAACCTCCGATTGACGGGTTAAACTGGTCATGTGAACTCAATGTGCAGTGTGCATGTGTTGTGTTTTAAAAGGGGGTTTTGGATATATTGGGAGCCATGCAGAGTTTTTACGGGGGTCCCGCTACCCTTATAGTGGGCTGGGGGTCGAGAGGGCTAGCAGCCCCTTGCGAGGTGCGGGGCAGCGCCCCGTTAGAAAATTTTTTCTAATAGGGACAGTGTCGTGGGGCACGTGTGTGTGCAAATATGTAAACATATGTATATGTATATGTATGTACATAAAAAGAAGGGGGAAAGGCATCCAAGGGATGCGTGGGGGCCAGCGCCTCGAGCGCTGTGCGCTCAGGCGCTAGAGTGTCACGTGTCGGCACGTGGGTGCTCTGCGCTTGAGCGCTGGGCGCTTGAGCGCAAGCACGCCACGTGTCGGTACGTGGGCGCTTTGCGCTTCAGCGCCTGATGCTCGAGCGCAAGTGCGCCACGTGTCGGCACGGGAGCGACTTGCGCTTGAGCGCAAGCGCGCCATGTGTCGGCACGGGGGCGACTTTCGCTCGAGCGCTAGCGTGCCACGTGTCGGCATCGGGGCGACGAGCGCTTGCGCTTGAGCGCAAGCGCGCCACATGTCGGCACCGGGGCGACTTGCGCTCAAGCGTTTGCGCTTGAGCGCAAGCGCGCCACGTGTTGGCACGTGGGCGCTTTTCGCTTGAGCGCAGGACGCTGTAGTGCAAACGCACCACGTGTCGGCACGTGGGCACTTTGCGCTCGAGCGCTCAGCGCTCGAGCGCAAGAGCGCCACGTGTCGGCACGCGGGCGCTCTGCGCTTGAGCGCCGGCGAGAAAAGGAGGCTTTTAGCCTTAGAACCAGAAGCTATGCTTCAAAAAGAAAATATTTATTATATATATATATATGGAGTTAAACTCCTAAGATGTTTTGAAGCTGATGAAGGGGGTTCTTCTTCTTCCTCCTGTTGTTTGGCCGGATCTTGAAGATCAAGAAGCAGGAGATTTTAAAAATCACTCCTTTTTGAGATCTGATGGGAGATCTGGGTTCCCCTTTGTGGGTTTTGTGGTGGAAAGCTACTTAGTTTTGGAAAAGAAAGAGTAAAACTCTTGATTTAATTCAAAAGAAATGAGACGGTTTAGAACCTTGGAGAAGGAGCAGGAGGCACAAAGAACCGAAGTTTTTTTGGGGAATAAAAAATGTTTATTTATTCATCATCATGTTGCCTTTTATAGGCTTACATATTTACATATAGCTCCTTGGGCTTTAAAAAAATATGTCATTTTGCCTATCCCATGGCTCATGTGCCATTTCATTTTTGCACATAAGCCATGGGCTTACAAAATATTGGCTTTATGCCCATTTTGCATACATTCATGTATAAAAAATTACATAAAAATTATTTATTACATTATTTTGTTGTTGGCATGGGGAGGCTGGCCGCGGGCTCGACTTGGGCATGGGCCCTCTTGACCTGGGCTTAGGCCCACCTAGCTTGAGGGTTGACCTTGACTTTGACTCGGTCAACCAGGGTGTAAATTTTTACCCCAACAGTATCGACCGCTTAAAGCAGTGAAAGGTCAGACCATTGCCGACTCTCTCACGGAGTATCTGATACCAGCCGACTTCCCCTTAAATTGCGAGTTGCCAGACGAACACACGTTCGATGCGATTGAAGAAGAAAATGATTCCCAATGGGAGTTCTACTTCGATGGAGCATCTTCCATGAAGCATCGAAAGCAGAACACCCCTATAATCAAGGCCGGGGTAGGCCTTATCTTCGTGACTCTGCAAGGAGGGATATTACGTTACGCCCTCTCCTTAACAGAGCCAAGGACTAATAACGAGGCTGAATACGAAGGTTGGATAGCAGGTCTAGAGATCGCTATCAACATAGGAATCAAAGACCTCCTCATATATGGAGACTCGCAGCTGATCGTTAACCAAGTAAATGGAGATTATCAGACATATAAGCCAGAACTGATAAAGTATGGTGAAAGAGTGCAGCAACTGCTGACACAAATCCCTTCCTACACCCTGGAAAATATACCACGAGCGGAAAACAGTAAGGCGGACGCATTGGCCAAATTGGCTAAGGAATTGCCTGATGAAGACCTCAATGATGTAAGGAGCATTGTGCAAAGCCGTAGGATTATCGCACCAACGGATATATCTTCAGAAGACCTAATAGGGTCATCCGAAGGAAAATAAGCGACCGAACAAGTAGCCCATCAAATAGAGGATGAAGAAAAGGTCAAGGATTGGAGGGAAGTCTTCGTAGACTACTTCAAATCCTAACGAACGCCCAAAAATGTGTCGTCTAGATATCAGCTCATGAAACGAGCTTTGTCTTTCACCTTCGTCAATAATACTCTATATAAGAGATCGTTCAACTGTCTGTGGCTAAGATGCCTGGGGCCAGAGAAAGCAAAGAAAGTCGTCCAAGAAACTCACGACGGACTCTGCGGTTCTCATCAAACCGGGCCAAAGATAAAGCTGAAGATAAAAAGAATGGGTTACTATTTGCTCACAATAATTCAGGACTGTCTCGAATATGCGAAGCAATGTCACTCGTACCAAATTCATGGGAACTTCATCCACCAACATCCAAATCCGCTACACCCAACAGTGGCTAGCTGGTCATTCGAAACGTGGGGAACCGATATAATTGGCCCCATTGAACCGGCATCGTCCAAAGGACATCGGTCTATATTGGCAACGACCGACTACTTCTCTAAGTGGGCAGAAGCAGTACCACTAAGGGAGGTGAAGACGGAGAATATCCTCCATTTCTTCAGAACCAATGTCATCTATTGGTTTGGCACTCCGCAACGAATTATCTCGGATAATGGGATAGCTTATAGAAGTCATAAAATAAACCGCTTCACACAACAGCATAAAATAGAACGGAAATACTCTTTAGTCTATAATTCTCGGGCCAACGGTCTAGCTGAAGCTTTCAACAAGACCTTGATAAAGATTATAAAAAAGACGGTGTCCAAAACATAAGAGACTGGCACAAAAGGTTGCACGAAGCTCTCCAGGCACACCGAACAACGTTCAAGACGACCACGAATACAACACCATATGCGTTGGAGTTCGGCATAGAAGCAGTTCTCCCCCTGGAAATAGAACTCCCTTCTCTACGAGTAGCGGTTCTATACGAACTGAAAGAAGAAGAAAATGCTCATTGTTCCCCGCCGAAACACGGAGACGCGACCGCGCGGGTCCGTCTTGCCTGAATTTCAGGGCAGATGCTAATTGGTGCTATCTATCCACTTCTTTGAAGATGCTAAGTTGATTTATGGTGCCATGTATCGAAGGTTCAAACGGATGCGGCCGATGTAGCAGACTTCGTCAGATTCCCCCTCATTTGAGGGATTTTTTTATTGTGGGGACGCTCTTCTCTGCAAGCGCAAGCCCCTGCAGTTAATTACGCTACCGCATCGCGGTAACCACTTTTTCCTTCTCCAGATGGTCACTTCGAGTCGTGAGTGTTTGTTTTGTTTTTGGTTTCCCGTGGATTGCATACGGAAATTAATTTATGTTGTCGCCTGTAGGGCGTGGATTAGTCCAAATCCGTATTTTCTTAGATTTGGGTTTGGGGGTTGGGTCTAAGGATACGTTAGTCTCATTTGGGACTAAGATCAACTTAAACAATTTTTTAAGGATACGTTAATCTAATTTCAGACTAAGATCAACTTAACGGGATCATTTAGATCCAACAAAAGAGCATTTGGACTCTATTGTTTTAGTTTAGGGACATTGCGGTCCATTGTTAGTTTACATTACGGTCCAATGTTAGTTTAAAGGCATCGCGGTCAAGGTTAAGGACATCATAGTCCGTGAGTTTAAAGACCTCACAGTCAAGGTTAAGGACATCATAGTCCATGAGTTTAAAGACCTCATAGTCAAGGTTAAGGACATCATAGTCCGTGGGCTTAAGGACCCCACAGTCCATGAAATGTGTGGTTGTCGGGACCCGTCGCCTCTCTGAAGACGTTGAAGGATTACAACGACAAATATCAGAGAAGTTCAGAGATGTACCCTTAAACCGATGTGGGTTGAAAGATCTGTGGTCCAATTTAGGACTAAGATCAATTAACTAGATTATGAGCACATGAGCTCAGTTGAATATGAATTGAGGACTTATGGCCAGTCTTGGGCTAAGTCCAATCAAGTTAAAACGTTTAACATTTATTTTAGGCTGTTAAGCATTTGTTTGCACATGGTGCGCTACTTGGAGTGCAGCGCTCTTAGCGCTAGCGCGCACGTGCTTTGCACGTGGTGCGCTACTTGGAGCGCAGCGCATCTAGTGCTAGCGCCTATGCGCTTTGCACGGGGTGCGCCAGTTGTAGCGCAAGGTTTTTATAAAAGCGCAGCTTTAATTCAAATTTTGAATTCTGAACAGAGCTTTGCTCTAATTGGGGAAACAAAAGCCCCCCCACCGTTGCGCTCACGGGGCCCACACGTGGGTGCAGCAGTGGCAACATCTTGACTCTTGGATCAACCGAGGAATTGAAACGGCGCTTAGTGCCTATAAATAGGACCCTTGGCCCTTGAGATGACTTCTGTTCATCTTCAATCTTTCTTGAGAAATTATTTTCTTCTTCAGAGCGCGGCTCTTCTTCTTAAGAATTTTTAAGGACAGAACTCTGTCAGATTAGGTAAAAGATTAAATCTTTTTGAAACATCTTTTAGGGTTTCACCCATTAATAGAGCCTTGCTCTTCATAGATCTTTGATCTAAAGAAAATCCTTTTTAGGGTTTTATTAACAGAGGTTTGCTCTCTAAAAGGACCTTGCTTATGATTTCGTAATCCATTAATGGAGCTTTTGCTCCTTTAGATCATATAGAAGAACTCTTAAGAGTTTTTCCATGGATCTTGAAGATCAAATTGAAACTTTACTTTTGATGGATTATTCCATCACCTTCTCAAAGCTAGGCTTTTCTTGAGGAATTTTATTCCTTCATCATTAGACTTCGAAGGATGTCTGTCTAGTGAAGAGCGCTGCTCTCAATAGGAGTTTTACTCCTCTGTCTGAGGGATTTCTCATTTAATGAGAATCTCTTGAGGATTTCGTCATTTAATGACAACCTCATCCAATGATGATACTGTTTTATTAATGATGAACTGTCATCTAGATTTTGTGGGTCTCCTTTGGTCCCTTTTGACTGCATTGCAGTGTGGTACGGATTTATAGTACCTAGTAACAGGACTTAAATTGTAGCATTGGTGGATGAAAATTTGTTCTTTTCCACACAGGTACCATGTCTTCCGACACCTCCTTCCCGTTCATTCGCTCAGAAGGCGGGTTTCCTGAAGCACTCGTAGACCGAGAGGTTTTTGCGCTGATCAAAGACTATGACCCGGAGTACAAGAGTCTTCATCTATGGGGTAAATGGTATGATCAAATTATCATAGGCCGATGGAGCTTTTCCTGTGCGACACCCTCGGAACCTATTTCGGCGATCGCTTATGCAGATGCACCTCCGATAAATTACACTGTGGAGGAGGTCAACTGGACTTTAGAGGGTCTCCTTCGGCCTTCTATTGCCGCAGTACCCGTGCAGCCGCCGGTGGCTTTGGACATCCTAGGGCGGCGCATATGTCAAGGCGAGTCGCACCCTTAGGGACAGCCATACAATGTAGGACTAACTCCCCGTCACCCAGTCGGGTATTTGCAGTGGGCTCGGTATATTTTATCGGCGAAGAAATCACAGTTGCTGAAGCTCGGATTGTATCCTGCCGTTTACGCTTTTTTGTTTCAATATTCCACACCTCCTACATGGTGGGTCAGGGCATTTCTGGAGCAGTGGAACATTCCGACCCACACCTTCCTCCTATCAGATCGAGAAGTCTCCATTTCTTTGGAGGAATTTGCAGAGGTCTCGGGTTTACCCGTTAGGGGAGAGCATTATGAGGAATTGCTTCCCAGGATGAGTATATTTTCACCACCAAATCAGTGGTAATGGATCTTACTCCCGAGAACGCTATTCAACATCAATTTCCGAGTTTGATAAAGGTGTTGAATATCTATGAGAACCTCTCTCTTGCATCCGAAGGTCATGGAGTTAATTTTACAGCTTTTATCGGTGATTTTCTTCGCCCGGAAGTATTGAAGGAAGAGGTCGAGAAATTCGCCAGTCTTGACGACCCCTTCGGCTTAGGTTTGGGCAACCTGTCGGCGGCGGAGGCGGATCAGAAGAGCTTCTTTCTTCCCGATGCCCCGGTCATCCCTTTTGCAGAGCTGGCGGCTCCTGGGATTGACGGAGAAACATTCTTTTTAGGGTTTCTTGGGTTATGGCTGAGTTGGTTTGCGCTTCCCATGCACCCTCACCGTATGAGGCCGTCCGTCTTCTATCCTGCGCATCGGATGGTCGCCGGGATACAAGTGGCTGTAGGGATCACTGGGTTAGCCTATGTGTATCACGGCCTCAGCTTAGCAGTGGATACCACTGAGCCAGGGGTGCAGTCGGTAAATTTCCCGATGCATTATTTCACGTCATGGCTCGAGTTGCACATGCTAGGCGTCTTTAGCATCCACAAAAGGCCGAGTTTTTATGACAGGTGCAGGTTCCCCCGGATCATGCGACTGGTCGGCGCCTTTATTGTGACTCTAACGCAACGGGAAGCTAAAGGCTTGCTTCTTCGCCCGCGCACGGTTGGAGATGGCATGTCTTTTACTGATAAAATCTTGACTGTCGGCCAGGAATCAGGGAAGACGGTGTTGCCCTTGCAGGACATATTTAAGGATGGGGTCTCTGTCTTGAAAGCTCAGGAGATTCTTCATTTGTACTCTATCCGGCCGGGCTTTCTCGTATTCAAGATTAATGACTCAACTTTATTTATGATGTATAACCCGCATCGCTTCGCCCAGCAGTTAAGCTACAATCAGGACGTCCCACTCGAGGCTTTCTTGGCAGAACCGGTTGCTACTGAAGAGGGTACTCGGAGCGCACTACATCATTTTATGCGCTTGAACACAGGGTCTTACTTCTTTATCAGCGAACCGAGTTGCGTTCCGCAATCCCTGAATGTGTATATGGTGTGGTACCAACATTCGATGGGTGCTGTCATTATGGAGGAAAAGCGATTGCTACTTGGTCGTAAGGGCGCAGTGTCGGCTGGTGATCGAAATGTTCCTCTGAAGCGACGGAACACTGTTCATCCTCCCCTGAGAGAGGTTACTGCAATTGAGCCTCCACACGTGCTAATCCCTACGCGCGGGTTACACCCATCCGGCACGCCTGAAAAAAAGGTGGTTGCCGCGTCCCCTGAGTCGGACGTAGGAAAAGAAATTAGGACTCGTCGTCCAAAGGCGCCTGCTAAACGTAACTCGTGTTATCGGCCATCGGCGCTCGTCCTCAGAAGAAAAGGAAACAAGTACTTTCTTTGGACAACATATTAGGCTTGACGCCCCCTGCTCCGTATAGCGATGGCTTTAGCGAATATGGGACCAATGAGGGTTTATTCGGAACGCTCGATGATACCGATTTGGAGGCTGCCATCGAAGCTTTCAAACAGTTAGCCATCCTCGAAAAAGAACTGGCCACCCTTGCACAGTCAGGTATACTTCTCCCTTATCTCTCCGCTGTTCATTTTACCTTTTTCTTATCATGCTTTGACTGACGCATGTTGTTTTAACAGGTGCCTCTACAGAAAAAGCCATTGCTGCTTCGCTTAAAACCTTCGGAGAGGAGGAAAGGCTTCGCGCCTCATTGCCAACAGAGGCTTCACTTGAACGACCGATGACGGATACCGTAACGGTTCCGGAGGTAAAACCTAGCTCTGATGATAATATCTCCTTGGTGGAGGTCCTGAAGAAGTCTTCCCTCTCTGTCAAAACCGAGAAGCAGCTCAAAAAGCAGGCGGCAAGGGGAAGGAAGCGATCTTCTACATTCACTAGCTCTGGGCCAAAGCGAGGGAAGAAGACCGTTACTAGTCCACCGGAAAACAGTCTTCTTTTTCCTGGTTCATCTACCGAGGAAGCCGCACAATTGGCTGAGGTTATAAGACGCTCACAGGATGAATCCGAGAATGTAAGGATCCCGAAGAGGCCTTATCCTTCCGTTATCTTTTACGAAGATCATCCATCGATACGGCGGATATTCATAGGTCCTTTGGAAGAAGGGGGCGAGAGAGCCCTGAAGCAGGTTGTCTCAGCCGACGCTGAAGATGCACTTTCGTTATGGACCGGTGGCCACGAGTCTACCCTCGAACCTCGGCGAGCATACCTCCTGAAGAAAGAGCGTCGGCTTGAACAAGCCATACTAGAAGCTCCTTTGCGCACCGGTACACTTATATATCCTTTTGTAGTATTTTGCACTGCTTATATATATATATACATATCCTTATCCTCATGCAAACTTTGCAGGGACTTCGCTGATGGCAGAGGATCTGAGTCCAAGTCGCGCCCTGACTATGGATACTGCAAATATCCCCGATGAAACACTCGTAGGTGTGGAGGGGATTGCCACGGTTGCCATTCCTGTTATAGAGCTTACACTGACGGCCTCCGTTCTTTCCGCGCCCATTGGCCCTGAAGAGGTGCCTTTACCCGTCGTAGATTTAATGGACCTTTCCAGTGACGGCCTAGAGGCGGTGGAACAAGTGGCTGAGATTACCGTTCCCGAAGTGGCTGCTGTGCCTCAACCAGCAAACGTTTCCGGTGATGTGCCCGATGGTACGGAGGAGGCTGCTGAGACTGCTATCCCTCCTGTTCAAAGTGGGAGGAGTATCGAAGGTATTATCTTATACTTTGTTTTAAATGATATTTCGATTATCTGAACCTTCCTTGTCTTTTTCAGAGCTACGAGGCTTGGCGGCTTCCATCGCTGGCCTGTCTCCCAGGAAGTCTTTCCAGCGTTTGCTGGAACTGGCTGCTCCACAGGTGATATCCCCTCAGCGCATCATTCTATTTTCCAGACAAGGTTAGCATTGTTCGCTCCTTTCTTGGTATTGTTACTTCTTCATATAACAATGTTCGTGTCTTCTGTAGTTCTGGAAGCTGATGATGAGGTTGAGGTCATCGATGGGCCTGGGGATCTTCCAGACTCTTCTTGTATAAACGTGGGTAAGTAAAGTTTCGACGCCTTTGCATCTGTCATCTGTTTGCAACCTTCGCTGATCATTTATCAATCTTTAACAGCTCTGCCTACTTTTACCCCGTTGGAGACTCGTATTCTCATGTCGTCTGGCCCTTATGCGCTGCGTGTATCCGAACGTATGGCCAAATTAAGCCTTCACTCTTTGTTAGCATTGATCGAAGACTTTCGTGTTGGTATCTCGCTTTCGGCCGAAGAATTTGCTACCAAAGCCAACAGTTCTCTCCCCTTTCTTGCCACTTATCACAGTGAAGCATTGGTGCAAGTCTAGGTCGAATTCTGTCGTCGAGTGGAGGCTTGCTTGTATAGTCTTGAATGCGCGCGCCTTCCTTCGGAGGTGGTGGCTGCAAAGACAAGCTTGCAGGAGCTGATTAAGCGATACGCCACTAATATGCTTTCCTGTGAAAAGAGGCTCCGCCGAAAGTTCTCAGAGAGGAAGCTGGCTTCAACCGCGCTCGGGGAGCTTCAAGCCGAACTTACAGCTAAGACCACCCACGCATATGAACTTTGGAAGGAGCTTCAAGCCGCAGTCAAGAACGTGGTGGCTGTTGATAAAGCTGTTACCTTTACCCGCACTATGGTTGATGCTCATAAAGCTACTGAGCAGGATCTTGAAGGCCGGCTTGCCTCGCATCAGGCCCAACAGTCGGAAGCGGAGGCTCGTCTCACAGCCATAGTCAATTTTGAAGCAGAGACCCAAAAAAAGAAGGATGAACTGATGAAACTTTTGAATCATCCGCCAGCTTGAAAGATGTATTATTTTTTTTTATTCTTTCTTATACGTGTTCTTAACTGAAGATATATTCTTAATTCTTTCATAAATTGTACTTTGTATTCATTTTGATTCATGAATAAAAAGACGTATATATTTTTTTTATGGTGATGTGTTCATTTTAAGATATGCATTTCGTTGATTGTTTATTTAAATATCTTTGCAAGACTGTGCCCTTGTTTTTCAAGTTAAGATATTTGTGATTTGGTTTATCCCCGAAACGGAGCATTGCTCTATGATGGAGAAGTTACAAATTAATGTATATGTATATATTTTTAAGACGGAGTATTGCTCTGGTTGAGAAGGTTATGAGTTGATATTTTTCCGTGTCGGGGCTTTGCTTGACGACAGGGAGTGTCGGAGCATTACTCAACGACAAGGGGAGCTACGAGTTATCATGTATTCAAAACGGAGCTTTGCCTGACGACAAGGAAATGTCGGAGCATTGCTTGATGACAGGGGGTGATATGTGTCCAAGTCGAAGCATTGCTTAACGACGGGGAGGTGTCGGAGCATTGCTCGACGACAGGGGTTGACATAAGGTCCAAGTCGAAGCTTTACTTAATGACGGGGAAGTGTCGGAGCATTGCTCTACGACAAAAGTTGACATAAGCCATACGGGGTCAAGATTGACATTGGCCATATGGTGTCAGGGGTTGACTTTATCCGCATTTCACGGAGTCAAGGGTTGCTCTAGATGCTTCCCACGGGTTCGGTTTGACATAGTCGTGTTCTGCGAGGACCAGGCTCCGCTCTGGACGTTTCTCACGGGATCAGGATTGACATAGTCCATGTTCCACGTGACCAGGAATTTTCTCTGGATGCTTACCACGGGGTCGGTTTGACATAGCCTTGTTCTGCGAGGACCAGGCTCCGCTCTGGATGCTTCTCACGGGGTCAGGATTGACATAGCCGTGTTCTGCGAGGACCAGGCAGGGTCAGGATTGACATAGGCCACGTTCCAAAAAACCAGGAATTTGCTCTGGATGCTTCCCACGGGGTCGGTTTGATATAACCGTGTTCTGCGAGGACCAGGATCCGCTCTAGACGTTTCCCACGGGGTCAGGATTGACATAGGCCGCGTCCTACGAAACCAGGAATTTGCTCTGGATGCTTCCCATGGGGTCGGTTTGACATAGCCATGTTCTGTGAGGACCAGGCTCCGCTCTGGATGCTTCTCACGAAGTCAGGATTGACAGAGCCGTGTTCTGTGAGGACCAGGATCCACTCTGGACATTTCCCACGGAGTCAGGATTGACATAGGCCGCGTTCCACGAAACCAGAAATTTACTCTGGATGCTTCCCACGGGGTCGGTTTGACATAGCCGTGTTCTGCGAGGACCAGGATCCGCTCTGGACGTTTCCCACGGGGTCAGGATTGACATAGGCCGTGTTCCACGAAACCAGGAATTTGCTCTGGATGCTTCTCACGGGGTCTGATTGACATAGCCGTGTTCTGCGAGGACCAGGCTTCGCTCTGGACGTTTCCCACGGGGTCAGGATTGACATAAGCTGCGTTCCACGAAACCAGGAATTTTCTCTGGATGCTTTCCACGGGGTCTGATTGACATAGCCGTGTTCTGCGAGGACCAGGCTCCGCTCTGGACGTTTCCCACGGGGTCAGTATTGACATAGGCAGTGTTCCACGTGACCAGGAATTTGCTCTGGATGCTTCCTACGGGGTCATAGCCGTGTTCTACGAGGACCAGGATCCACTCTGGACGTTTCCCATGGGGTCAGGATTGACATAGGCCGCGTTCCACGAAACCAGGAATTTGCTCTGGATGCTTCCCACGGGGTCGAATTGACATAGTCGTGTTCTGCGAGGACCAGGATCCGCTCTGTACGTTTCCCACGGGGTCAGGATTGACATAAGCCGCGTTCCACGTGACCAGGAATTTGCTCTGGATGCTTCCTACGGGGTCATAGCCGTGTTCTGCGAGGGCCAGGATCCGCTCTGGACGTTTCCCACGGGGTCAGGATTGACATAAGTCGCGTTCCACGAAACCAGGAATTTTCTCTTGATGCTTTCCACGGGGTCATAGCCGTGTTCTGCGAGGACCAGGATCCGCTCTGGACGTTTCCCATGGGGTCAGGATTGACATAGGCCGCGTTCCACGAAACCAGGAATTTTCTCTGGATGCTTCCCAAGGGGTCTGATTGACATAGCCGTGTTCTGTGAGGACCAGGCTCCGCTCTGGACGTTTCCCACGGGGTCAGGATTGACATAGGCTATGTGTCCAGGAAAGGTTGACTCTCGCTTGTTTATGCATCGTCGAGTTATGGAACTGGGAATTTTGCCGCAGCTCCGATTTGTTGATGTCGTGTCTGTTGAAATGAGACGGATATTGAGATGATCTCCAAGCTGTCTATGAACTACTGTGGTTTGGCTTCTTCTTCTGATGGAGCCTGGGAAGGGAAGGTGTGATTCCTTCTTTGTTTGCGCCCCTGGATTGTATACGGGGATTGATATGATATTACCTGTGGGGCAAAAGGTTTCATTTTATATATTTTTCTTTCCGCGATGCTCTATCATTTCAGCTTTTATATGGCGAAAATCGCGATTGCCCAATCATTTCGGCTATTTTTCGCGGTGCCCAATCATTTAGGCTATTTGTTTTATTTTTACTCGCTGCTTTTTATTGCGAGTTGCCTAATCATTTCGTCTATTTTGCATGCATAAATTTTTACTTGCTGATTTTATTTGCAAGTTGCCCCATCATTTCGGCTATTTCGTATGCATGTGTAGCTCGCTGGATTTTTGCTGCAAGCTTGGGATTAGACACCAATTTCGACATCAGCACCGCTACAACTGGGATATTGCCAGGAGCGAATCATCATTTGCCTTCGTCGATGTCAAACAAAAGGTGGCTTAGCAAACAGGGTTCAGATCCTGTCGACTAAGGCTTTTGACTTCATGAGCCGTAAGGGTCTCATAAAGGTATTTCTCCCTACAAGTCATGAGGATCTCGTAGGTGTGTTTTCTCCTAAGGAATCGTAAGGACCCCTTAGTGTATGGCTTCTCTTAAGTCGTAAGGATCTTACAAGAGTATTTTCTCCTTATAAGTCGAGAGGACTTGCAAGGGGGGTTCACTGTGCAAACATATCCTTAGTCGCGGATGGGACTTTGTTAGGGAAATGTTTATTTGCGCCCGTGGATTGTATACAAGGGTCGAGCCGCTTGCAGGGCGGCATTGGAGGTTGTGATGGTTTCTTAAGAACAGGTTCAGATCCATATAGCTTAAGACTTTTGAATCTTATGAGCCGTGAGGGTCTCATAAGAGGGTTCTCCTTACGAGTCTTGAGGATCTCGCAAGTGTAATTTCTTCTTAGGAATCATGGGGATCCCTAAGTGTGTTGCTCCCTTGTGAGTCGTAAGGATCTCAAGCAGGTGGTTTCTCCTCACAAGGTCGAGAGGACCTTGCAAGTATCTTTTAACGAGATTGCGCCCTTTCGGGTTTTCACAACTCTCGCCGGTAGCCCTGCAGTTTTTACTTACGGAGCCCTTTCGGTTTTTCATCCATGCCCACTTTGCTTATGGACATACCTTTTTTTAGGATGCTGCGGTCCATAGTAGTTTATCGACGTTTCGGTCAAATTCAAGTTTTAGGACATTGCGGTCCATTGTTAGTTTAAGGACGTTTTGGTCCTTCACCAGTTTTAGGACATAGTGGTCCATCATTAGTTTAAGGACGTTTCGGTCCGACGCCAGTTTTAGGACATAGTGGTCCTTTGTTAGTTTAAGGACGTTTCGGTCCATCGTTAGTTTAATAGACATTTTGGTCCGTCGTTAGTTTAAGGACATTTCGGTTCGTTGAAAGGAAGACGGCTACTACTTACAGAGTTTAGGCTTAGGAAGATAGCGAGCGGACATTGGCGTCATCATCTATCATTGACCTAAGCCGTGACTCGTCAGGCGTAGTATTTCTTTAGGAAGCGACCGTTTATTGGCCTGAAAGGTCTTTCACCATGCATGTCCATGAGTAGATAGGCTCCACCTTGGTAAACTTTGTCTATGATATACGGGCCTTCATAGTTCGGCTCGAATTTCCCCCGCTTTGCACGATTGCGAATCATGGGCCTTTTGACCACTAGCTCGAGTTCGCCTTGGCGGAATGTTCTCGGCCTAGTCAATCTCTCATATGAGCGTGTCATCTTTGCTTTATAAGCCTCCAGATTTTGCTGCGCCATGAGCCCAGTTTCCTCAAGGGCATCGAGCTCCTCAAGCCGAAGGTGGGCATTTTCTTTGTCTGTTAGCTCGTAGCGAACTGCCACTCGTAGAGAGGGTAACTCTATCTCAAGGGGGAGTACCGCTTCTGTGCCGAATACCAAAGCATACGGCGTTGTGTTTGTGGTCGTTTTGAACGTGATTCGATACGCCCAGAGAGCTTCATGAAGTCTCTCATGCCAGTCCTTCTTATTCCGAGACACCGTCTTTTTCACGATCTTCGTCAAGGTCTTGTTGAAAGCCTCAGCTAGAGCGTTAGCTCGGGGATTGTAGACCGATGAATATCTCCAGTCTATATTATGTTGTTGTGCGAAGCGGCTGATTTTGTAGCTTCTGTAGGCTGGCCCGTTATCGGAGATGATCCGTCACAGAGTTCCAAACCGATAAATGACGTGCGTCTTGAAGAAATAGAGGATATTCTCCGTCTTCACTTCCCTCGGTGGTACTGCTTCTGCCCACTTGGAGAAGTAATCAGTTGTCGCCAAAATGAATCGATGTCCTCTAAACGATACTGGATCGATGTGGCCGATTATGTCAGTTCCCCACATTTCAAATGGCCAGCTAGCCACCGTTGGATGCAGTGGATTTGGATGTTGATGGATAAAGTCTCTGTGAATAAGGCACGAGTGGAACTTCTTCGCGTATTCTAAGAAGTCTTGGATCATCGTGGGCCAATAATAACCTATCCGTTTGATCTTCAACTTCATCTTCGACCCGGCTTGGTGAGAACCGCAAAGTCCGTCGTGAGTTTCTTGGACGACTCTCTTTTCCTCTTAAGGTCCCAGGCATCTTAACCACAGAGAATCAAATGACCTTTTATACAGAGTATTATTGACGAAGGCAAAAGACAGGGCTCGTTTCATAAGTTGATGTCTTGACGACGCATCTTCAGGCGTTCGACGGGATTTGAAGTAGTCTATAAAGATTTCTCTCCAATCCTTAGCCTTTTCCTGATCTTTTATTTGCAGGGTCGTTTGCTCGATCGCTCCCTTTTCTTTGGGCAACTCCGGAGATATTTCAGGCGGTGCAAGAACCCGACGGCTTTGCACAACGATCCTCACGTCATCGAGGTTCTCGTCGGCCAATTCTTTAGCAAGCTTGGCTAATGCATCCACTTTGCTATTTTCCGCACGCGGTATGTTTTCCAGGGCATAGGCAGGGATTTGAGTCAGCAGTTGCTGCACTCTCTCGCCGTATTTCAACAACTCTGGTTTGCACGTTTAATAGTCGCCATTTACTTGACTAACGACCAGCTGGGAGTCTCCGTATATGAGGAGGTTTTCAATTCCCATATCGACAGCGATCTCAAGACCTGCTATCAAAGCTTCGTATTCGGCCTCATTATTCGTCCTCGGCTCTGTTAAGGAGAAGGAAAAGCGCATTATCCCTCCTTGGGGAGTTATGAAGATGAGGCCTACCCCGGATTTGATTATGGGGCTGCTTTGTTTGCGCTTCTTCATAGAAGATGCCCCAACGAAGTAGAGTTCCCATCGGGTGTCACTCTCTCTTCGCTCTCCGTCGATCGTGTCAAACGCGTGCTCGTCTGGCAATTCGCAGTTCAAGGGAGATTCGGCAGGTATCGGATGCTCAGCGAGGAAGTCGGCGATGGCCTGACCTTTCACTGCATTGAGGGGACGATAAGTTATCGAGAACTCCATCAAGAGCAGGGCCCATTTAGCGAGTTGTCCCGTTAATATAGCCTTTGACATCAAATACTTGAGAGGATCCACCTTTGATATGAGATGGACCTCATGTGCCAAAGCATAGTGTCTGAGCTTTGTTATCACGATGATTAACGCCAGGCAGTGTTTTTCAATGGGGGAGTAATTGCTTTCTGCCCCCAGGAGAACTCGACTCAGATAGTAGAGGGCTCTCTCCTTCCCTTGGTCGTTCTCTTGTGCCCATAATGCGCCTAATGAACCTTCAAGGGCAGTTGTATACAGAATGAGGGGTTTTCCCTTGATTGGAGCGGTCGGTACTGGTGGATTCTGCAGGTATTGCTTGATTTCGTCCAGTGCGCTTTGGCATTTGCGATCCTAAACGAGCGGGGTTCCCTTCTTCATCAGGTGACTGTAAGGACGGCACTTGCCAGAGAGGTTAGCTATGAACCGCCGGATATACGCGAGCTTTCCTTGGAAAGACCGAAGTTGCTTGAGAGTCCTTGGCGGAAGGATTTCCATGATCGCCTTGATTTTCGAAGGGTCTATCTCGATGCCTCGGTGTCGGACATTGAATCCCAGGAACTTGCCTGAGAAAACTCCGAATGCGCATTTGAGAGGATTCATCTTCAAGTTGTATTTCTGAAGACGTTGAAACACGATCTTCGGATGCTCTAAATGTTCCTCGTATGGTTTGATTTTAACTACGAGGTCGTCGATATAGCATTCGACGATTTCATGTATGAGGTCATCGAAAATCTTCGTCATGAACCTCTGATAGGTGGCATCGGCGTTCTTTAGACCGAAAGGCATCACCTTATAGTAGAATATACCCAAAGGGGTTCGAAAAGCGGTATGCTTCTGGTCTTCGGGATGCATCTTTATCTGATTGTATCCTGATGAGCCGTCCATGAAGGAGAAAACTTCATGAGTGGACGTATTGTCTATCATCAGCTCGGTAACTGGCACTGGGAAGTCGTCTTTTGGGCAAGCTTTGTTGAGATCCCGAAAGTCCACACATGCGCACCTTCCCATTTTTCTTCATCACCGGGACGATGTTGGCGATCCAATCGGGATATTGAACCTCTTGAATAAACCCAGAGTCGATTAGTTTCTTGACCTCGGCGTTGATGCTCATCTCGAGCTCGAGCCGCATTCTCCTCGGTGCTTGTTTGATTGGCTTGAAGTCCGGGGATATTGCCAATTTATGGACAGCAATCTCTGGATCTAGTCCTGGCATCTCGGAATAGTTCCATGCGAAGCAATCTTTATGCTGCATGAGCACGTCCTTTAGCGTAGCCACCCTTTCTTCAGACAACAGCTCACTGACGAATGTCGGTCGCGGGTCACTGTTCACACCATAATATTGCATTATTATATTCCTCATTCTTATTCTTTTTATAAATAAACAGGTGCTTTTGACGCATGTCTGCTACATGTTATAGGTTACAGGTTCTTAGACAGAAAACAGTGAAAACGATGTAAAGACGATGAAAAAGTGGACTTTGACCAACAAATAGAAGACTCTTGATCAAGCCTACATCAAAGATAAAATTCACAAAGTACAAGGCAATGCAAGGTCCAAGATTACAAAGCGAACGGTTAAAAGTCCACCGCAATTATTCACTGGAGATCTGGAAGAAACATAGAAGCTATTTTAATAAAGAACCAAATAATAAGGAAGCCCATAGATCCAAGGCCCAATACCTTCTTTTAAAGAGACAGAGACAAAAAATTTTACCAAAGGTTGAAGTCTACTTTGACTAGGTCTTCCTAAGGATATTTTGGTAAATGTAGACATGCAAATCAATTGTAACCTAGGGTTTCCTATTCTCTATAAATAGGAACTCTACTCATTGTAATTTCTTCATGCCTCCTTTTAATAATAAATTCTAGAACTCTTTTTGGAGAGCATCGGTGTTTCTTTTCAATTCATGAATTCAGATCTGACAACCCTGCGTTGATGATTGGAGAGATGCATCTGTAAGTAGATTTAATTCCTTGCTCTAGTTTAGATTTCAATTCTTGCCCTAGGTAATTTTTATTTTCTGCCCTAGATAAATGTTATTCAATTCCCTAATGAGTGAGTAGTTTCCTCGCTTGTTAGGGTTAGGAATGGGGAAGGATTTGAGAGACGAAGATCTCTCATCTCTTTTCTTTGCCAATCTTTTATGAAAATTAGAACTCCATGCATACCTTCTTATTCCGCTCCCTACGGCACTCTACCCTCGAGGTAACGGTGATTCCGTAGTCTAAAGGCCCGGATTTTAAGGTTTTCTACGGAGGTTAGGATAAAGATTAAAAAAGGAAGGACAAGGATCTAGAGGAAGAATCAATCTTCCCAATCATCCTAATCCCCTTTGTTAAGATTTACCATAACACTAATATGATATCTTTAATTAAAGGCAATGGAAAGAGATGTAAATCTTTGTTTACCAAATTTTCCCTAAACCTAATCTTAGCAAGTTTCTAATCCTAGTATCATACAACTTCAATTTTTAGATTTAATAATCAATCCGGCTCCCATCGGAATTAACTCGTTTGAGCGAATAGGAGATTCACAACATCCCTGTGGACCGACCCGTACTCACCGGCAATCTACCAAGCGACGCCGTTCTTGATTGCGGTTACAAATATTTTTTTAACGTTTGATTGATTTATTGATTGATTTAACGTTTGATTGATTGATTTAACGTGCTTGCGCTTTCTAAAAGATAGATCAAAAATATTTGTAACCGCAATCAAGAACGGCGTCGTTTGGTAGCTAGCCGGTGAGTACGGGTCGATCCACAGGGATGTTGTGAATCTCCTATTCACTCAAACGAGTTAATTCCGATGGGAGCCGGATTAATTATTAAATCTAAAAATTGAAGTTGTATGATACTAGGATTAGAAACTTGCTAAGATTAGGTTTAGGGAAAATTTGGTAAACAAAGATCTACATCTCTTTCCATTGCCTTTAATTAAAGATATCATATTAGTGTTATGGTAAATCTTAACAAAGGGGATTAGGATGATTGGGAAGATTGATTCTTCCTCTAGATCCTTGTCCTTCCTTTCTTAATCTTTACCCTAACCTCCATGGAAAACCTTAAAATCCGGGCCTTTAGACTACGGAATCACCGTTACCTCGAGGGTAGAGTGCCGTAGGGAGCGGAATAAGAAGGTATGCATGGAGTTCTAATTTTCATAAAAGATTGGCAAAGAAAAGAGATGAGAGATCTTCGTCTCTCAAATCCTTCCCCGTTCCTAACCCTAACAAGCGAGGAAACTACTCACTCATTAGGGAATTGAATAACATTTATCTAGGGCAGAGAATAAAAATTACCTAGGACAAGAATTGAAATCTAAACTAGGGCAATTAAATAAATCTACTTACTTTACAGATGGCTCTCTCCAAACATTTACGCAGGGTTGTCAGATCTGAATAGATGATATGAAAAGAGGCATCGATGCTCTCCAAAAGAATTCTAAATTTTATTCATAGAAAGAGGCATAGGGAGGCATAAGAAATTACAAGGAGTAGAGTTCTTATTTATAGAGAATAGGAAACCCTAGGTTACAATTGATTTGCATGTCTACATTTACCAAAATATCCTTAGGAAGACCTAGTCAAAGTAGACTTCAACCTTTGGTAAAAATTTTTGTCTCTGTCTCTTTAAAAGAAGGTATTGGGCCTTAGATCTTTGGGCTTCCTTATTATTTGGTTCTTTATTAAAATAGCTTCTATGTTTCTTCCAGATCTCCAGTGAATAATTGCGGTGGACTTTTAACCGTTCGCTTTGTAATCTTGGACCTTGCATTGCCTTGTACTTTGTGAATTTTATCTTTGATGTAGGCTTGATCAAGAGTCTTCTATTTGTTGGTCAAAGTCCACTTTTTCATCGTCTTTACATCGTTTTCACTGTTTTCTGTCTAAGAACCTGTAACCTGTAACATGTAGCAGACATGCGTCAAAAGCACCTGTTTATTTATAAAAAGAATAAGAATGAGGAATATAATAATGCAATATTATGGTGTGAACAAATACCCCCAAACTTATCTTTTGCTCGTCCTCGAGCAAACTTATTTTTTATTCACTAAAATCCTAACCGCACTTTCGCAGGGAAACGCGATTGCACTGAGCACGTGCAACAAGCCGTTAAACCTCTAGGTGTCCCTAGTAGGAGGAGTGTTGTCTCCTGAGGGTTTTCAGCGGATTACACCAACAAAATCCTATCAATTCGGCCTTTCGACTTTTGTTTTTCAATTAAGTTTTCTAACAAGGAATTCTATTATCTTTTGACTCGCAAATTATCCACCCACATTCTTCACACTTCCTCATTATTTAACTTAAGATTATATATGTTCTATAGACTTACTTAGCTTTCGGCATCTCTTAAGTTTTCATTCTAGGGTTCCATCTCCAGTTAGGAATTTCTATCAACTCTACTAAAGATACAAGTTCTATTCTTCATTCCTCTCTCTTATCTAAATTCCAATCACATACCCCCCACGTGTGTGTATAAATCACCCATACACTTGGAAATTCAAATCAAGCAATCATGCTCTTGTCCGTTGTCCAAAATACTTATTAGTAGGTGAATTTTTAATTGAATTTCGCTTACACATCCTTCATGCGACCGTTAATACTTCTTGAGGTACTAACAACCGATTACAAGATGTGTTAGCACTTTAAAGCGTACTTCCTAGTTTTGCAACACCCAAGGCTTTAGCAGTGACTCCCAAACCAGTTGGTCTAAGGCACTAGGTGATGAAGCACCCTCGCTAAATATTTTTCTATTTTTGCAGCCTTAAGTAATCACAAAAACCAGTGTCCATTTTTTTTTCTTTATTCACTTTTTTTTCTTTTATTTTTTTCGTACTAAGGACTTTAGACAAGAGCATTTCAAGGTCTCTTCTACTATTCCAAGTTTCAAGGTGCGTGATTGTGCAAATTGTAGGGGATACGTTTTCAGAATCTAGACTTAAGCTAGGAATTATTTTTCAAACTTATATTCTAATAAGAACATCAATACTCTTCCCTCATTTTAACTTAGCCCAAGAAGTGAACTTAAAATTTGCTTATTTCTAAATAAACTACAAGGCATATACTTTCTACCGCTAAACTTTAAGGAATGTTATCTTTAGGGTTTTTAATTCACTGAGTCTAAGATCTAGTTGTTCCTAGCCAGTTAACTTATTTGTCAAACTCAAGTCAATTAGCCAAAATTGAATACATTGATTTTTATAATTTTTGAAATTTTTCAAATTTTTATGGGTTTTCAAATAAGTATGCAAATGCAAAAATATGTACAAATGAATGCGAAGGAAGAAGACGTACCGAGCATACCCCCAAACTTGAACTTGACAGTGTCCTCACTGTCATGCTAAACCAAGAGGGTCAAAATGTCGGCACTCCCTTGTTTATTTATTTACAATTTTTATATTTTTAATGTTTTGAATTTTTATTTTTTATTTTTATATAGAAAAAGAAAACAAAAATATATATACATATATACAAAAAGGTCCCCCCCCCAACTTAAGCTTGGCCTTACACAAGCCAAAGGTTAGCACCAACCATTCAAAAATCTTATCGTGGTAATGATCAAGTTGGTGAAATAATGGGGTGTAGAGGAAAGAAGTGAGAAACACGCGAGACCGTGTAGGAAGAAGAGAATATGGTCTCGGTGGGGGAGAAGAATAGCGGAAAGAAGAAAGAAGGGTCGCGCGATCTTGAGGGTGTAAATCGAGTGAATAAATTAGCGCAATTTGTGATGACCGATGTGTTAAAAGCGATTGCGCTAACCTATCAACTCGTCGAGAAATGGGATCAAATCCCTCAAGATTCGCAAGAGAACATGGGTACGCCGGACTTGGTATAGGAGATGAAAGCGTAACGGCCACTTGCACGGTCGGAACAATAGGAAGAACGAAAGGGAGTGAATTAGGGATAGTCTCATTCTCACCGTAGTAAACTGTGTCGAGCTGGAAAGATTCCATCAATGGTTCGAAACGACTGTAAGCAACCGAGTCTGATGGATTAACTAACTCATCTGAAAATGCAAAGGACTCAAACTCGGGCAGTGAAACTTCAACATCGTCCGAAAAAGTGAAACACTCGTAAGTGCCATCGGCTGTGAGAACTGTGTCAGATTCAAAGGAAAAGTTTTCAAGCTCACAGTCGTCAAGCGTGAAATGAGGCGTGGTCGGAACGATGGAAAAAAGGGAGGGTGATTTAGGTAAAGGTTCAAGAGGATGAATTGGAAAATCCGACACATCAAAGAAAAATGTTTCAACCTCAATATGATCCTCACTACTCTCCTCAATATTATCCTCATAATTCTCCTCAATATTCAACTCATCCATGCCATTATCATCAAAATCAAGACGCGTATGATATTCGGGAGAAACATTTAATAACTCGAGATGATGATTTGAACATAAAATTTCAATTAAATCGACAGGTTCATCATCCGAAATATTCCCGACGTCTATATCCTCAATCAAGTGAAAGTCAATTTATTTAGACACCTCCTCAAAAGTATGGATGTTTATCAATGTAGGTTCTAGAGTGGAAGTACAAAGGTCAAACGGATTAGGTGTTGTTTCACTCGAAGGGGGTTCCTCAAAATTTGGCAAATCAAACACTACAAAGTCGCACAACTCGTTGTTATTTTGAACTTGTGAATCATTTAGGACATTCGATGGAAAACTGGAGTTGTGGGCTTCAATTGGGTAAGGGTAGGTTTGATTCTCATTCTGTCCAACCGCCTCCTCATACATTGAAAAATTTGGGGATAGCGGGAAACTAGCTACCGGTTCAGCAGGTTGCATAAGGGCGGCCACGGACGCTTCCACATTCCTAACCATTTTGTTTGTTGCTGCGATATACGCCTCCAACGCCTCTTCCAAACTAGACTTTGGTGGTAAAGGGGTTTCGGCAAAAGATTCGAAATTGTTTGGATATGTGAAACTGGCAAAAGGCTGTGTAGAAGCAGTGTCTAGTGAGGGTGGGAAGGTCGGGTAGGACTGGTAGGAAGTGGGTGATTGGACAGGGGTAGGGTCAACATATAAATAAAAAGGTGAATAATCGTGCGGATCCCTAGAACTAGCTGAGTGGAGAGGGGTGAAAGATCGGCTGCGAGATTGAGCAATATGCTCAGCAATGGACATCGGCTTAGGAGTGATAGAAGGACTTGAAAAAGTGGTATCAACATATGTAGGTGGTAAAGATTGACTTGGTTGACACAAAGTGGGTTGAAAAGTCGAATTGTTTCTCCTAGACGCCTCTATTTGATCTTTCAAAGATATTTTAGGCATGGAAGGATCGTCTTTAAATTGATCGAACAAATTGCCGAACGACGCAAAATTAGGCTCGGGATACCAAAGTTCGGCAAGTGATTTATTATGCGGGGTACCCATGATAGAAGAAAGAGAAGATGAAGAAGGTAGGTGGTGCAAGGATTTCTCAGCGACAAAAGTTGCAAGTCTTTTTTTTTTTTTAAATTCCTCTTATTATTCTTTTTTATTTGTTTTGCAAAAATTTTTGATAAAGGGCTAAGACACAAATGCAAATAACCAGAAATGCACAATCAGTCCTAGATCTAGGGTCATCTAGGTCAGCTAGACAGCTCCTAACTGTTCCAAAGGGCTAGAAATAGGATCTCAAACCGTCTCTTCACCGCCAATTGCGGCCAGGTAAGTGGGAAGGAACCACAATAGTGGGCCTAATTAATAACCACTAGCCTAGACACCGCAAAGTCAGTTAGGATAAACGGCTGATACCTATACTAGTCCTTTGTCCTATTGAGCTCGAAGTCCTTAGGGCGGAGTCTAGTATTTTTTAATTAAAGATTGGTCAATGCAAATGTTTTATGTGATTTCTGGGGTCCTGGGAAGGGTGATGAAATCCCCACCCAATCTGAATTGGTCAAAAACCCCTTAAAATCCGATTAAAAATATGCAAAACAGTAAATCACTTGCAATCAAATCTTTTTTTTTCCCTATGAATTTCAAAGTTTGTAAGTTTTCTAATTACAATTTTCCTTTTTTTCTCTTGCTCTTTATTTGGAAAGATATTTTTAGCAAAAAGATTAAGGATATGCAAATCAGAAAAGATCACTTGCAATCAATTATTATTTTAAGAATATCACAAAGAATCTTTATTTGGAAAAAAAAAATTGTTGCAAAATGATATTCGAGAAAAGATATGCAACAAAAAAAAGATTACTTGCAATCAATTTCTATTTTAAACGAGGCACAAAAATCCTGTACAAGATTGTTATTTGGAAAGAGAAAGATTTTTAAAGCGCAAAGAATTCTGCAGAAGATTTTTCAGAAGATATATCGGAGATTTGCAGAGGAGGAGATCAGAAAACTTATAGATTTTTTTTTTTTACCGCGCTTCTGCCCCATGTTTTTTTTTTTTAACCGA
The DNA here is from genome assembly GCA_030015575.1 of Agapanthus africanus. NCBI lineage: Eukaryota > Viridiplantae > Streptophyta > Magnoliopsida > Asparagales > Amaryllidaceae > Agapanthus > Agapanthus africanus. The sequence goes on along the minus strand of JASDDO010000024.1, from coordinate 92,549,997 downwards.
CCAGGCCGCCGCGGTTCCGCGGCCAGAAGTGGTGTACAGCGGCCGGAAAGAGCCGCCGGTTTTGTTTTTCTTTTTTTTTGCTGCTGCACCAGATCGCGCGGTTGACTTGTTGACTCGGTCCTCTAAATTTTTTTCTGTTCCTCTGTTGTTGCAATCTTCTGTTGATATGATCGCCTATTTGCTGTTTCGCTTTCTGTAGATTTTCAGATCCGAAATTGTGCGTAGATCCTGCAAAATTTACACAAAGATACCCTTTCCAAAAATAACAGATGATATATTTTTATATTTTTTTGTGATTTTTCAGATTTTTATGATTAACCCTAAATCGCGAAAAGGAAAGTTCTACGCCATCCCCGGCAACGGCGCCATTTGGTTTGATGATTTAACGTGCTTGCGCTTTCTAAAAGATAGATCAAAAATATTTGTAACCGCAATCAAGAACGGCGTCGCTTGGTAGCTAGCCGGTGAGTACGGGTCGGTCCACAGGGATGTTGTGAATCTCCTATTCGCTCAAACGAGTTAATTCCGATGGGAGCCGGATTGATTATTAAATCTAAAAATTGAAGTTGTATGATACTAGGATTAGAAACTTGCTAAGATTAGGTTTAGGGAAAATTTGGTAAACAAAGATCTACATCTCTTTCCATTGCCTTTAATTAAAGATATCATATTAGTGTTATGGTAAATCTTAACAAAGGGGATTAGGATGATTGGGAAGATTGATTCTTCCTCTAGATCCTTGTCCTTCCTTTCTTAATCTTTACCCTAATCTCCATGGAAAACCTTAAAATCCGGGCCTTTAGACTACGGAATCACCGTTACCTCGAGGGTAGAGTGCCGTAGGGAGCGGAATAAGAAGGTATGCATGGAGTTCTAATTTTCATAAAAGATTGGCAAAGAAAAGAGATGAGAGATCTCCGTCTCTCAAATCCTTCCCCATTCCTAACCCTAACAAGCGAGGAAACTACTCACTCATTAGGGAATTGAAGAACATTTATCTGGGGCAGAGAATAAAAATTACCTAGGACAAGAATTGAAATCTAAACTAGGGCAATTAAATAAATCTACTTACTTTACAGATGGCTCTCTCCAAACATTTAGGCAGGGTTGTCAGATCTGAATAGATGATATGAAAAGAGGCATCGATGCTCTTCAAAAGAATTCTAAATTTTATTCATAGAAAGAGGCATAGGGAGGCATAAGAAATTACAATGAGTAGAGTTCCTATTTATAGAGAATAGGAAACCCTAGGTTACAATTAATTTGCATGTCTACATTTACCAAAATATCCTTAGAAAGACCTAGTCAAAGTAGACTTCAACCTTTGGTAAAATTTTATGTCTCTGTCTCTTTAAAAGAAGGTATTGGGCCTTGGATCTTTGGGCTTCCTTATTATTTGGTTCTTTATTAAAATAGCTTCTATGTTTCTTCCAGATCTCCAGTGAATAATTGCGGTGGACTTTTAACCGTTCGCTTTGTAATCTTGGACCTTGCATTGCCTTGTACTTTGTGAATTTTATTTTTGATGTAGGCTTGATCAAGAGTCTTCTATTTGTTGGTCAAAGTCCACTTTTTCATCGTCTTTACATCGTTTTCACTGTTTTCTGTCTAAGAACCTGTAACCTGTAACATGTAGCAGACATGCGTCAAAAGACCTGTTTATTTATAAAAAGAATAAGAATGAGGAATATAATAATGCAATATTATGGTGTAAACAGTCACTTGCCGTCCCTAAATCGATCTTTCTGAGGATGTCTGCGGTAGTATGTATTCCATCTTCCAGCTCTTTTGGCGCCGGTGGAAACTCTGAGATTACCTCGTCATCATCGTTTTCGAAGCACCAGGGGAGGTCGTTCATATTCTCGGGTTCTTCTTCTGACAGCGTTATCACGTGGCAGGTATGAGATCGCTTCCAAGACCGATGTTGATCTGGTTTTACTCTTGTGGCTTTCGGTTCATGCTTCTGCGACGGGGTTACCCTCCAGCTGTTGGATAAAGTGAACTTGCCGAGTTGGTATTGGTTTCGACCCAGTTCTTGAAAGTGAAGCAGTCCTCAAGAGGGTGTCCTATTGCTCGGTGATAGGAGAAATAATCTGGATGATTAACTTCACCTGCTTGCTCGGGGTGCTTGGACTCCGGGAGTGTCATCATCTGATGTTTTATGACAAGATTGAATATCTTTCTTGTCTTGTCTTGGGGAAAAGAATATGCTCGACCCATCTTTTTTATAAGAGACGGATCCGGATTGCTTGATTCCTGATCGCGTGGATTCTTGAACCCGCTTTGTCGCTGTCGAACGCTTTTTCCGTTCTATGGTTTATTTTTGCCTCTGCGTCGGGCCTTTTGTATGACGGGTTGACGAGAAAGAGTATTTTCATTTTTCGCAGCCTGCTGAAGGAGGCGTTGCATTCTGGCTTTCTCGTAGATGGCCATTTCGCGATTATGATCATCTCGAACCTTTTGACCCGCATCCCTTATAAGCTTGTCCATTTGTTCTTCGAACGACAGGCTCGGCATTTTCACGACGGGAGTTCGTTTTGGTTCAGGGTTGGCATCTTCCCACAGAGCGTCTCCTTCTTCGTCGAAGTCATGTAAGACGTAGCAGCCGCGGAATCGCTCTCTTTCCTTGTATTGAACATATCCAAATCCGATCATTTCCATTCTCCCGTTGGGCAACTTTCGTTGAGTTCCGGGGACGTCCCAGATCCTGTTGTAGAACCGAGCTTGTCGAGCAGTCTGTTTTAAGGGTACGTCTTGGCACCTCAGCAGCCTCTTTAAGCCTTGTGTGTAATATCTAGGCAGACGGATGGGCTGGAGCCTATCAAGTGTAGAATTGGCACCATGCCAAATTTCTCTCTCCACTTTGGTTTCCGTGGATTGATAAAATAGGATCGCTTTTTCACCTCTTCGCCTGGGAGGGACGTAGAATGTCTGTACCTCCTACACATTATAAGCATTAAGTGCATCGAGCTCTTTGTAATGCTCTCGCGGAAGCATGGCAACTTGCAAACTCTGATCATCATCAGCGAAGGCTTGAGCTGACGGCCGAGCGGAAAATACAGCATTGACCTCATCTTCCGAGTCACTGCCGAAGATCAACATGGGGGTGGTCGGTCCCGGCTCGTTATATTGGGGCGGCCCTGAATAAACTATCTCTTCTTCCTCTACGGTATCACTCCCGAAGACCGGAATAGTGGTGATAGCTTTGTTCTTGTCCTCCGATTTGCGACATCTTTCTGTGTCTTCGAAATCTGGCAGGAAGTATTTCGCATCCTCATATTTGCGGACTTCGTTCACGGAGAATAGGTTTAGTTCCCCTGTCACCGTATACCCGAGACCATCCTTGAAATACTTCATACACTGATGTTGTGTAGAAGGGATAATGTTGTACTCGTGTAACCAAGGCCGGCCGAGCAAAGCGTTGTAGCAGGTCTTAGCGTCAATGACGTGAAACTTGATGTCCGTGACTAGCAGCCTAAAGCGCAATGTCAATATTACAGACCCGAGCGTTCGTGATGACTGGGAGTCAAACCCGGAGATGGTGATTTTATCACGAGCAATGTACTGAACGGTCATGCAGATTTCCTTCAACACTCTTATATTGAGGAGGTTAACGGAGGACCCATTGTCAACCAGGATTTTTTCTATCCTGATATCATGACAGTATCCGGAGACATAAAGGGGACGGTTGTGCTCGTGCGTCCCGAGGAGGAGATCTTCATCGCCAAAGGTGATATCGGCTGTGTTCACCTCTTCCAGCTCGTCCTTCATCTTTTCTTCGGCGAGGAAAGCTTAGAACTGTTCGGGTTCTTGCAGCGCTTTGATCAAGGAATCTCTCGCCTCTTTGGATAGCAAAAGGGCTTCGAGAATGCTTAGCTGTGAGGGTATCTTTCTCAGATGTGCAAGAACGTTGTAATCCACCTTACTTTTCTTGGGCGGGTCCTTGGCTGCCAGCTCTTCGACGACTTGATCATCGAGACCGATATCCTCAGGAACTTTTTCTTTCCCCTTATCCTTTTTATTGGATCTCTTGTTTGCAGGTCCGAGATTCTTTTCAGGCAGTGTGTGATTGCGCAGCTGAATGTTCTCATTGTTATTCAGTTCTTCCTCTTTTCCCGAGGTGGATTCTTTGAAGAGAGGGCCAAGAGTCATTTCTTCGTCAGAGTCGCTCCCGAAGGTGAGAACTTGCGATCCCCCAGCGTCGACCATGTAACAGTTGCCGGTAGTTCTTTTACGTTCCTCGGTCGTATTTCTTTGCTCCCGACGAGTTTTGCGTTTCATCTGCTTGAAATGTTGTCGGTGAGAAACATACCCCTGCCACCAGTTTTTAAAAGTGTTGCACCTTTCGGTGGGGTGCGCAATCTTTCGATGGTATAAGTAGTAGCCAGGATGTATTTCCGCTTCACCAGGAGTGTTTCCTTCGGAGGGTGGCAGCTTCATTCCCATTGATATGGCTTTGGCGAACCTCTTCCTCGCCTTGAACCTGCTTTTATTTGCGGCAGATGTACTTCGATCTGATGGGAGTGTTTCAACTCTTTCGTCCAGTCGCCGGCGTTTGGCTTTTTCAAATATGGCCATCTCACGCTCTCAAGCGGCTTTTCTTTTAAGAAGAGCTTCGTTCAGGAATGCATCAATCATTTCGTCCGATGGCCCCTAGAAGTTCCGGCTCAGGATATGCCCCCAATTTCTCTGCATAAGGAGCTTCTTCATCATTCATTGACGAGTGAGAGATTACATGGAAACTTGCCACGTAATCCTCAGATTCATCCGACGAGTCTTCTCTATTGTCATCCTCTCCGTCCTCAAGGACGTGGCTAAGAAATTCTTGGAGTGTGACTGGAGTCCGTGCCTTCTGGTTATATTCTTCCAGCGTGTCAATATGTTTTTGCAAGTCCGTATGCTTGTCACTAGGCTTCACGGGCCTTTTGTTCTTCTTCTTCTTCTTCTTCGAAGACTTTGACGGCTGGGTGTGAGCGCTTTGACTATCGCCACCAGTTTTTGGAGTTGGACACGGCTTCAGCATTCCCTCGATAATCTCGGGTTCCAGCGGTTTCTTCCATCTGTTGCCGGGCATGTTTGGAGATCCTTCAACATTCTTTTAGTTTTGGTTGAAAGAGCGACCTCCCATGGAGCTTCTTCTATGAAAGAGCATAATGCTCCCGGTGTGTCCATCTTCTTGGGAGCGTATGGCTGTGGTGGGTTCACCTTCCAATTCTCAAATAGCGCAAACTTGTCCTGTAGGTATTGATCTTCGATCCAGCCTTTAAAGACGAAGCAATCTTCAATTGGATGGCTTACCGCTTGGTGGCAGGGGCAATAATTAGGATTATTGGCTTCACCGGGTTGCAACGGGCGTTTTGGATTCGACAAGCTGATGAGCCTGTTGCGCACTGCTAGCTCAAACAATCTCCTTGTTTTGTCCCGGGAAAACGAATAGGGGCGCTTCATCTTCTCATTATAGAATTACCGCTTCTCGTCTAGGCGATCAGTTAGTTTTAGGCCACTGGGCTGCTGTTAAGTATTCACAACGAATGTCGCCTTCCCTTTCCCTTTTTCATTCCACGACTCCGGCTTCGAAGAGGAAGGCATGTGGCCGATCTGGTCCATTTGAGCCAGTTTGTCAATCAGGGCTTGGAAGGTGGTGGGCTTGAAAAACATCATAAATTGCGAGATGTTCGCTTGAGGGTCGAGAGTGCCCACGAACATGCCCACCGTCGGTGCTTCTTCGATGCGCTGCTCGCATCTTGACCATAAATTTCGCCACCGTATCGCGTATTGCACCCACGTCTTGCCTGGCTTTACCCTGGCGTTAATCAATGCTGTGATCGGGGTGCACTCGCTAGCGCTTGCGAATCTTTGCGTGAATAACAGCTCCATCTCTGCAAATGTCTTGACAGAGTCGTTCGGGAGTTCGGAGTACCATTTAAACGCTGTTTCTGACAAGCTGCCGACGAACTGGCGAAGTAGTAGCTTATCATCGCCTCCGTTGTTGCCACATAGAACCCTGAACTGGGCAACATGCTGATGCGGATTTCTCATCCCTTTATAAACATGGAATTTGGGGATCGTGTATCCTGGCGGATACTTGATCTGATCGTACCATCCCGGATATGGTCGCCCAGATTTAACAATTTGGCCGGCCGCTTCATTCGCCTGGTGAGCTCGTATTTACTGAGCGATATAGTCGTCTAAGGCGGCCTTAGAGATGGTCTCCTCTTTGGCTGCTGAAAGAGCCGGAGGAGGGTTCGATGTTTCCCCTTTGTCGTCTTCGGTAATGATCGGGGGGTCTTCAGCTGGAAGTTTCGGCTGTAACATCATCCCAACCATGTCTTGGAACAAAAGAGTCATTTGTTTAATGTTGGCTGCCTGTTCCGCGGCCTCTTTTTCTTTCCTCTCGAGCATTCTTTGGAGGAATTCAGCATCAGTTTCTTGTTTCCGACGCTGCTCTGAGGTCTCTGGGTTTTCTTTTGGCCCAGTGAGTGCGGCCATTGCAGTCAGCATCTCCTGAAGTTTCTGTTGTTGTTGTTCCTGAGCCTTCGTTATCGATCGGGTAAGCGGTCGATGACCCGTAGAAGCACGGCTTTCTTCTTTTCCGGAAGCCATATAAACGGTATGTTTCACCATGCCCCCAGACTTGGGCATTTAGATTCAGCTCTTTTGTGGTTCGTCGCGGCCACAGGGGCTTTCTCCGGCCTCCTTCTCTTTTAAGTGTTTGACGTTGAGGGAGCCGTTGCAGCGGGCACCCAAATGGATGAAATTCTCTATGGTACCACAGGATGGCTCTTTTCTTGTTGGGCCTTAAGCTTCTTTGGCCGGCGAGAGTAGTCCTGGTTAATCACCGATTCCTAGACCTGTCGCCAGACTTTGTAAATTTTGGAAGAAAGCCTCTGAGGGGGCTGCTCCGGTTTCTTTTCTGTAACATTCTCCACAAGTGGAGGAGATCTCTTCAGCACGACATTCGGAGAGTTCCTGCGCACCTTGTTAAGCAGTTCGAAGTTGTTCCCAGTTGGAACAGCAGCATTGATTTCCACCGTTGGAGCTGGGGGAGTAAGCCCAGACGGAGAGTTGCCCCCAACTTTCCTTACTCGGCGCCAGTGGCGACGGCGAGCATGTCACGCAGATGATGTTGGTTCAACTATAGGGATGTCTTCGTCGTGCCCCTGTTTTGGCGAGGGTTTTTCGTCGGCGGCAGCCTCTTAAAGACGATGTCCATTGAGCAGCAATGTCCAATCTGTCAAAGACAGACCTTTGGGCAGGAGCGGGAGCCGGAGTAGCCAGCCTTGTAAAGACTGATCCTTTGATAGGAGAAGCTTCTTTGGTGACCTCGAGAGCAGGAATGGCTATCCATTTTGGGATGGTCGCTTCAGGTATCGTGGGCTTCTTGACAGGCCCATTGAAGTTCAGGCTCAGCCTATCGAAGACTGATGTTGTCGGCTTGGCATTGGATGACCCGTTGAGATGGGCCATGGTGGTGGTGAGTCAATCAAAGACCGACTTCTTCTGCGCTTCTTGTGGCGGCTGGATGTTAACGCTCACTGGTGGGAGCATGGTCCCGAAGAACAACCCGGTGGTAGCCTGCGTTACCTGCTCTACCGGCATTGTGAAAAGGAAGGCCGCTTGGGGGCCGTAGGTTACACCTCCGGACGAGGCGGAACGGGAGTTTCAGTTGCAGCTGGAACATTTTGTGCAGGTAGATGCCATTGATCTTTCGTTTTCTGCACGAAGCAAGATGCCAAATCTTAGTACCTCAAATCCAAGGGCAACCATATCAAACCGCGATTCGTTCGCGAACATGACACACGAAGTGTGGAGTGGAAAGAGGAAAAGGTCCCACCGGGCGTGCCAGAATCTGTTCCCCGCCGAAACACGGAGACGCGACCGCGCGGGTTCGTATTGCCTGAATTTCAGGGTAGATGCTAATTGGTGCTATCCGTCCACCTCTTCAAAGATGCCAAGTTGATTTATGGCGCCATGTATCGAAGGTTCAAACGGATGCGGCCGATGTAGCCGACTTCGTCAGATTCCCCCTCATTTGAGGGGGTTTTTTATTATGGGGACGCTCTTCCCTGCAGGCGTAAGCCCGTGCAGTTAATTACGCTACCGCATCGCGGTAACCACTTTCTCCTTCTCCAGATGGTCACTTCGAGTCGTGGGTGTTTGTTTTGTTTTTGGTTTCCCGTGGATTGCATACGGAAACTAATTTATGTTGTCGCCTGTAGGGCGTGGATTAGTCCAAATCCGTATTTTCTTAGATTTGGGTTTGGAGGTTGGGTCTAAGGATACGTTAGTCTCATTTGGGACTAAGATCAACTTAAACAATTTGTTAAGGATACGTTAATCTAATTTCAGACTAAGATCAACTTAACGGGACCGTTTAGATCCAACAAAAGAGCATTTAGACTCTATTGTTTTAGTTTAGGGACATTGCGGTCCATTGTTAGTTTAAGGACATTACGGTCCAATGTTAGTTTAAAGACATCGCGGTCGAGGTTAAGGACATCATAGTCCGTGAGTTTAAAGACCACACGGTCAAGGTTAAGGACATCATAGTCCGTGAGTTTAAAGACCTCACAGTCAAGGTTAAGGACATCATAGTCCGTAGGCTTAAGGACCCCACAGTCCATGAAATGTGTGGTTGTCGAGACCCATCACCTCTCTGAAGACGTTGAAGGATTACAACGACAAATATCAGAGGAGTTCAGAGATGTACCCTTAAACCGATATGGGTTGAAAGATCTGTGGTCCAATTTGGGACTAAGATCAATTAATTAGATTATGAGCACATGAGCTCAGTTGAATCTGAATTGAGGACTTATGGCCAGTCTTGGGCTAAGTCCAATCAAGTTAAAATGTTTAACATTTATTTTGGGCTGTTAAGCATTTGTTTGAGCTCGGCCCTTTTAACAATGTTGAGCATTGATTTAGCTTCTGATAATGTTTGTCTTTTACTGAATGTTGAGCATTCATCATAGCTCTGGGGCTTATTCAAATATCAATTTATGTTTTGCCCAAGCGCACATAAAAGCGTGTGGCGCGCTTGGCACTAGCGCCAGTCAATGAGCGCAGGGCGCTATGGTTAAAGCGCTAGTGCGCTTGGCGCTTTGCGCCAGATGTGAAGCGCTTTGCGCTAGATGAAGAGCGTAGATACGCTTAGCGCTTTGCGCTAGATGTAGAGCACTGATGCGCTTAGCGCTTTGCGCTATATGTAGAGCGATGATGCGATGTAATTGAAACGTTGAAGCGCTTGGTGCTGGTGCTATATAACGAGCGCAAAGCGCTTTTAGTAATGCAGCGCACATGTGAGGAGCACGTGGCGCGTTTAGCGCTGAGCGCTAGCCAATGAGCGCAGTGCGCTGTGTTTGAAGTGCTATTGCACTGCAGCGCTTTGCGCTGGATGAAGAGCACTAAGGGACTTTTAAATGAGGAGCGCTAAGGCTCTTCTTAGGTTAGCTTTGCGCTCTGAAGATTATCTTCTTTTTGATAAAAGACTTCGTCTCAAGATTCTAAGAACAAAGTTCTTAGTTCATAGGAGATATTTCAATTTCTTTTCGATGAAAGGCTTTGCCTTTATGGATCTGTGATCCTAAGAGAATTGAATAATTCTCCTCCCCTTTATAATGAGATGTTCATAATCATTTTTGTGAAAGCCAACTTTGTCTTATAGATGTATGATCTGTGAAAGAAGTAAAGACTTCTGTTTATATTGAGACGATTTCGTCTGTATATTCTTTTTACCTTGAAAAAAAATTGTCTTCTTTTGCCGAGAGCTTCTTCTTCTTCTTGAGATTTTCTCAAAACTTATGGGGGGGTTCCTCTGTATGAGACTTGAAGTCTTTGAGCCTTTATATAGGGCAAGATGGTTTGTTCAATCAGTTAAGGAGATCTTTTCTCCAATTGATTTGGGAAATTTCCCATCGTTGGATTTTTGATCCAAGGGCTTCTGGTTTACAGAAGATAATCTTCTTGTTTTTTTTACCAAGATTAGGAAATCTATCCATGCAGAATTTATTCTATCTTTGGTAATTTTATTTACCTTTGGCTCATTGATCCAACGGTGCTCTGACTTACAGAGCACAATTTTGTTATTTGGAAAGATTTTGAGAAATCTTTCTTTAACAGAATTTAATTTTGGTTAAGTAATGATTTATCATCATTATTAGATCTTTGATCTAACGGTGGGGAGCTTTTAGTTCCAGCGCTAGCGCTTATGCGCTCTGCCTATAGTGCGCTACTTGGAGCGCAGCGCTCTTAGCGCTAGCGCGCACGTGTTTTGCACGTGGTGCGCTACTTGGAACGCATCTAGCGCTAGCGCCTATGCGCTTTGCACGGGGTGCGCCAGTTGTAGCGCAGGATTTTTATAAAAGCGCAGCTTTAATTCAAATTTTGAATTCTGAACAGAGCTTTGCTCTAATTGGGGAAACACTCATCTTCGGCTTGAAGAGCTCGATGCCCTCGACGAAACTCGCCCTATAGCTCAGCAAAATCTGAAGGCTTATAAGGCAAGGATGACACGGTCATACGAAAAACTGACCAGGCCAAGAACATTCCGCCAAAGAGAACTCGTGCTAATCATCAAAAGACCAATGATCCCCAATCGTGCAGAACGGTGGAAGTTCAAGCCGAACTATGAAGGCCCGTGCATTATAGACAATGTCTACCAAGGTGGATCCTACCTGCTCATGGATATGCATGGCGAAAGACCTTTCCGGCCAATAAACGACCGATTCCTCAAAAAATACTACGCTTAAAGAGTCATGACTTAGGTCAATGATAGATGACGATGCTTGTGTCCGCTCGCTATCTTCCTGAGTCAGGACTCCGAGAGTAGTATCCAAAATTCTCCATCGCCTCAAAACCGGCAACAATGGACCGAGATGTCCCTAAACTAATAACGGACCGAGATGTCCCTAAACTAATATTCATCCCCAAAATGGGAATGCTGGACCAAAAAGTACTTAAACTAAAACATCGCCTCAAACATGGTGATAATGCACTGAAACGTCTCAAAACTAGTGCGTCAAACAGGACGCACCACCCCAAATACGGCGATGTCCTCCCTTGAGATCTATACCGGCTACACAGCTACTCAAGCAATAAAGCTACCCCCAAATACCATCGGCAAACAGAATGGCACTTGCGGCGAAACTATTTTCGAGAGTTCAAAAAAACGGTATGTCCACAAGCGAAATGAACACGAATGAAAACCCGAAAGGGCGTCGTGAGTAAAAACAACAGGACTACCGACCAGCTTGTGAAAACCTGAAAGGGCGCAATCTCGTAAAAAACCTGCGTGAGATACTCATGACTCACACAGGAAAAACACACATAGGAATCCCTACGATCCCTAAGGAGAAATTACACTTACGAGATCCTCACAACTCGTAAGAAGCATTCCCCTTATGAGACCCTCACGGCTCATAGAATTCAAAAGCCTTAGGCAACAGATCTAAACATGTTTGCTAAGCCTTCATTGCCCTACAGGAGATCCCATATTGACCCTTGTATAAAATCCACGGGTATAAATAAATATATCCCCCACCGAGTTCCTTCTATGGTAAAAAATATCCCCATATGGTGAACAACACTTGTGAGTCCTTACGACTTACAAGGAGAAAATACTCTTGGAAGATCCTTACGGCTTACAAGAGAAAATATCACTTAGGAATCCCCACGATTCCTATGGATAAAATACACCTGCGAGATCCTCACGACTTGTAGGGAGAAACACTTTTATGAGACCCTTACGGCTCATAAAGTCAAAAAGATTTAGTCGACAGGATCTTAATGTTGTTTGCTAAGCCACTTTTGTCCAAATTAACAAAGGCAAATGATGATACGCTCCTGGCAATATCCTAGTTGAAACGATGATGATGCCTAAATAGGTATCAAATTTCAAGTCCTCTCATGGCAAATGATGATTCACTCATACCAACATTCCAGTTGCAGCGATGCTGATGCCACAATGGGTATTAGGACCAAATCTCCAACTCGCGACAAAAATCAGCGAGCAAAAATATGCATATAAAAAAAAGAAAAAAAGGCCGAAATGTTTAGGCAACTCGCAATAAAAAACAAGTAAATAAAAAAAATATAGCCGAAATAATTGGGCACCGCGAAAAATAGCTGAAATGATTGTGCAATCGCGACTTGCGTGATACGAAAAGCTGAAAAGATAGAGCATCGCGGAAATAAAAAATTATATAAAATGAAATTTCCTCTGCCCTGTAAGTATGTCCATATTGACTCTTGTAAACGATCCATGGGCACAAATGAAAGAAAGGGACCATATCACCTACCACGCTTCGTCAAAAGGAGAATCAAGTCTTGACGGTTCATATACAACTTAGAGACTATCCAGGCGTTCCTTCTCATTCCGGAAGAATGTAGACATAACGTCACCATCAAACAAGAAAGACCCAGGGTTCGAAACAAAAATAGGGTAATGGAAAAATCCTAACTCCAAGTCTTGACGGTTCATATACAACCTAGAGACTATCCCTATGTCCCCTCCTCATTCCAACGGGGGCAGACAAAACAATCAAATAAAAATGAAGTGATGGCAAAATCCTATCTTCAGGTCTCAGTGGCAACATCTAAAGCCTAGGGATCACTCCGACACTCTTCTCATTACAGCAGGGTGCAGACACAACAATCAGATAAAAGTGGAGTAATGGTGAAATCCTAGCTCCGGTTCGACGTACTTCTCATGTCAACAAGATGCAGACGCAACGTCAACTAAGACCCAAGGGTCAAATAGAAATGGAGTAACGGCAAAATCCTAGCTCCAAGTCTTGACGGTTCATATACAACCTAGAGACTATCTCGACGTTTTCCCTCATTTCAGCAGGATACGGACGCGGCTATCAAATAAAATTGGAGCAATAGCATATTCCTAGCTCCGGACTTCAATTGCAATATATACAGCATAGAGATCCTACAGATGTCTACCCTACTTCAGCAAAGAATCGGCGCGACATCGTCAAAACAAAAAATGAAGTGACGGCATATTCCTAGTTTCGGGTCTTGACGGAAACTCATATAAAGCCTAAAGACCGTTAGAGGTCATCCCACCCCAGAAGGGTGCGGTTATGACTCATCGGGGCTCCAAATTGAGCCTAACATCAAGTAAAAAGCGTCATGGCAAATTCCTAACGCTTGCTCTTCCGACGGTAATATAACCTAAGGAGATTATTTGAAAACGTCTTTTCCATCCCCTGAAGGGATCAGAAACACGACAATCGCGGGGCTACTCAAACTGTGGCTTAAAGACTGCATATCGAGGAATATATCAGTCAACGCGGCAGTACCACGAACTAAAAACCTAGTACCATAAACCTAACGGACCTCTGTCATAAAGAATGGGGGTTATCTACATACAACGTTGGGACAAGTTTGCCTGTAAACCTAAAAGAGGTAAACTAAAAATACTCTGAAATGAGTACATAAACTAGAGACTCTGAAATGAGTGAATAAACTACAAATTCTGAAATGAGTACGTAAACTAGAGACTCCGAAATGAGTACGTAAACTAGAGACTCTGAAATGAGTACATAAACTAATTTACGCTCGATCAAAACTTCAAGAAACAGAAAGGTCGAATTTTTTAAAAAAAAGTTATATACTATACGCCAACCCGAAACCTGCCATATGTTAGGTATTACCCTACACTATTTCACTCACGGGTAAACTTTCGTGAGCAAGGTAAATGGGGGTATTTTCTCACATCAGTTCAGTGTTCACCTACATCTAGAGGCGTATTTGAATGAGAAATAGTGTTGAAAATATACTCATTTGTGTGTGCATGTGTGCGCGCCACATATGCGTGCATCGTTGGCATTCGTACGCAATAGAAACTCCCCAGGGTAAAGTGCGAAGTACATGAGCAAAAACAAGATGCCCACATGAACATGTGATGGGGGCAAAACATTCAGTGGTCAACAATAAAAAAAACACATTTAAATAAGCACTGTATTCTGCAGAAAATAGATCACCGAACACGGGATAAAAAGTACAAGGGTTTACAAAATTATAAATAAAGTTTTTTAAAGCCCTCTCAGCTTTCTCCACCATGTCAAAGCAGAGATCTTCGCGAGGAGTCACTCTCTATCGGTCAGTGCTGTGCTCATCAACGAAAGCAGATATGACAGCTCGTTGAACCCGTATCTGGCTTAGCAACTGAACAGAACGGTCCCTCAGAGGCTGGGTAATCAAATATGCTTCATAAAAGCACTCGATCTTGTCCTCCGCTGCGTCAAGTATCGCCAGAGTCATCTCCACTGGATGAGGAGGAATGTCATCAAGTACGGACGGGAAGATCATCCGGAGCCAAATGGATCCGATAAGAAGAGGAGATCCTCTACGAGTCAGAAGCTCGTACATCACCGTGTCACATTGGTCATCTAAGAGAACGGGACCCACCAACCGTGCAGCAAAATGAGGAACAATTCCCTCGATAAGCCCCTCCCATAGTTGCCGGCGAGCATGTGGACGATTGCAAGCCATAACCCTTGATCTGTTAAAAAAATGGTTCTTTCCTTATGAAGAAGAAGATCATTGTTTCAGAATATAAAAAGAAGTATTTAAGTTTAGGCATAGAAAATGTTGTGCATGGTGGAACTATTTCCAAGCTCTGATTAAAAGAAGGTATTGGAAAAGAAAAAGTTGACTCATGAAAAGCATAGCAAGAAGGCGAAACGGTTCCTTCGTATCCCATAGCAGCGCCTCACATGCATGACACCTGAGTGTTGGCGCTAGATGTTTTTTAAGGTCAAGTCCTATAGCAGCGCCTCACGTGCATGACATGTGAGCGCTGACGCTAGTTTATATATTTATATATATATATATATATAACAACACCTCACGTGAGGCACATACGAGCATTGGCGTAAAGAAAATGGGGGCTTTGTCATTCATACTTCAAAGAAATTTATACATGGGTGATAAAAAAATCATCAAAATGTTTACAGTGGCAGAACGCTAAACTCTGGACATGAATTCTCAAACTCAAAAGCAAGTTTGAGCAAGGTACGTTCAGCCTCATCAACCATCTTTTTGTGCATCTTCTCTCGGATGCAAGCATCAGGGTCACCACTGATATCCTTTACCCACTGATATACTGATACTATCGCTTTCTGTTGAAAGTCGCGGTGCAAGATGGCGACAGGATTATCTCTCCGTGTTTTTGAGATCAACCACATCAAGTACACTGAATGTGCCTTATCATCGGCGTCATCGCGCACTTGGAGTGCCATAACTTTAAGGCGCCCGGGAATAGATTCCCAGATCGACCTGTTCAGTTGATAAAACTGCACATTTGTTATTACACTTTTCCTACCATTTCTATATTAAAAAAGGTCTTTATTATAATATATCATACATATGAGGGTTTATCTGTAAAAATACTATTTTCCATGTGTTGATATATTATAATTAGCATTTGGTGGGAAAATGTATGCAAATAATATTATTGACCAAATCTTAACTCTACTAAATATTATTTGAGTTGTTGTGCAGAAATTGCAGGTCTAAAATCAAGGAAATCAAGTTGTTAAAGTAAACCTGCCTAATTAAGAAACCAAAACTTAGAAGTCAAGTCTGGCAGCAACCACGAGAAGATTTCAAAGATCCAAAGATTCCAGAGAACTCCAAGTGGAAATTAAAGAAAAATCCCAGAAATTGATCAAGGGCTCTGATTAAATGGCCGCGGATCCGCGGCCATACCCCCTTGGGCCGCGGATCCGCAGCAGGAAAGGGGAGTTAGAGGATGCATTTTTTTGGGGAGAATCTTTACAGTTTCCTTCCTAATTTGGAAGCAAAGGTTCTGGTTTTGGGACTATAAATAAGAACCGAGACCCTCTTGGAAAATTCATCAAGTCGACGAGATCACGAAGTCCAAGACGGCTCACGCATCCAGACTGATCACCAATTGTTCGTCTACCTCCTTGGAAGAGATCGAGAAGCAAACTAGTCTTTATAATAATTTTCTAAGGAATCAAAGTGTAATGAATATTGTTGATTAATAAAGATAGCTTTCTTTTTCTTATTCTATTTCTTCGTAGTTTAATTATGCATTTTCTCTCCATCTCTTTTTCTCCCAACATGCGCGAGTAATTCTCCGCTTGTTAGGGTTCGTAGGATTAGGATGGGCTAATGGATGATGAACATCTCTAAACTTTTTTTAAGTCCTATAAAGTTTATAAACTTTATCAAAAGAATCATTAACATCCTAATCGGGCGCGCTAGCAATTCATTGTTAGTCCCGACCGCGATTAGAGATTAGATTAATGATTGTTTTGGTAAAGGCTAGATATGAACGGAGTTCCGTGTCGAGATAAGGGTTAAGAGTGGGATTCATTTTCCCTCCAGAAACCCTAATCTACACGCATCACCGTCGTTCTAGTTTTAAATCTATTAAAAGATAAAAAGAGTAATTTTTAATTAATCATCCATAACTACTAAATCCTAATGAACCCTGCAAGCCCTCTTATTATATTCACTATATCCCTAAAAATAATCTAGATCTATATTTTTGCATTCTTGCTTAACATAAATCTAGAAACCATTCTTCAAAATTCTTTATCCCTCCTCTCTATCTCAACACATCTAAAGTAAGATTAAAAGGTTCAACGTTTCCCTGAGGACGACCCATACTCACTTCGGTCTAGCTACGCGCGACACCGTTCTGATTGCGGTTAACTACTACAAACACAATTTTTCGAGACAATCAAATAGCGTCGTTGCCGGGGATACGTGCGTAATTTTTTATTCTTACTATTTGTGTTGAATTCTTATACGATCTATATCATAATTAAAACAAAACTGCAAATTGTATATTTAACGATTATTGTGTGAATTTTGCGAGGAAATCTGGAGTCACAGACTTGAGGAAACAGAAGACAGAGACATTCATCAAGATCCAGAGGAGTACAGGAGGCCACAGAGCAAACTTTCACCACCTGATCCCTCCATCCAGCGGCGGAACCGCGGAAAAGGAGCTCTTTTGGCGGCGGAAGCGCGGCGGGAGAGGGGAGTTAGGGGTCCTAACTTCTCTGGTATCTTTCTCAACTCTTTCTCTCTCCTCTGAAATCCAATAAAATATCTTTTCTGCAGGATTCTTTGCAAAATATCGCCGCTCAAAAATCTTTTTACAAAGTTTTGTTTTGCGGTTTGTTTTTGCATATTTTAATACGGATTTTTAAGGGGAAAGACCAAAATACAGATTAGATGGGGATTTCATCACCCTTCCTAAGCCCCACAAATCACAAACCGAGCATCTGCATCAACCCTACATTAATTTAAAAAAAAATCTAGACCAGACTCTAAGGACTGTCGCGCTCAATAAGGACAGAGGAAGGTCGTGGGTAATCTATCGCTTATCCGCATTACTTTTGTGGTGTCTAGGCAAGTGTGTCTAAGGCGAGTGGTTACTTAATTAGGACCACTACTTTCGTAGTGGGGAGCGTCCCACTCACCTGGCACTTACCTGGCTACAAGGGTAGTAAAGAGGCGGTAGAGGATTGATCCTACGGCTTGTCCTTTAGAAGTCTAGGAGCGGTCTAGAGACTGGACCTAGGTAACCATAGTTCTAGGGTTGTTTGTACATTTTTGTGTGATTTGTCTAAGTCCGACATATTTTTCAAAACAAACCAATTATTTTCTCCCCTTTTTACCCCTTCCCCCTTCTTCTCTTCTTATAATGAGTGATTTAAACAGAAGAACACTTGCCGAGCTTTGCTGTCCACAACCAGATATCTCTTGTTTTCGTAATCCCTTCGGTATACCGTCCGGCTCTTCCATATCCTTAAGAGATCATATAGAACAAGCAGGAAGAAACAGTTGGCCACCTCAGTCTAGATCTTATCAACCGTATCCTAATCCTACACCTGTTTCAGTTGATACCCAGAATGAGGAAGCCCCTAGACGAATGTCCATTGCTGAGCACATAGCTAGGGCTAGAGGTCAAAGTTTCAACCCGGACCAATATCAACCATCACCTCCACTTTCCAAAGAAGAGTTTGATAGCCAACCGACCAACCCATATCAATATTCTTCTTATCACAATGTTGACCCTATTCCCACCCAATTTTCGCAACCATTCTATTCCTATCAATTCAATCCGACTTTTCCACCTTCTCTAGACAGTTCTTCTAATCAGTCATTTGGGAGTTTTAATTATCCACATGAATTTCAATCTTATCCTGAAACCCC
This sequence comes from Agapanthus africanus, assembly GCA_030015575.1. Lineage (NCBI taxonomy): Eukaryota > Viridiplantae > Streptophyta > Magnoliopsida > Asparagales > Amaryllidaceae > Agapanthus > Agapanthus africanus. The sequence continues at coordinate 92,531,790 of JASDDO010000024.1, read as the reverse complement.
TTATCGACCCAAGAATAGTCTGGAGCGGACATTAGAAAAATTTCTGGAATTGTCGAACTAAATTAGGAAGGAAACAACAGAGTGGATGCAGGCAAAGAATTTCAAACCTGCCCAAAAATTTTCAGTATAAGATTCGGGCATAGGAAAAAATGAGAATTTGGGTAGTGAGACAGAACTGTACACCCTTCCTAATCAAACCTCCTCATTCCAAACTGAAATCCATAACTCCAGTTTCATAGATTCATCAAGTACACCAAATAGAATGTCTAATAAGTTGTGTGACTTTGTAGTGTTTGATTTACCCGACTGTGAAGGGTCCATTTCAAGTGAAACCATATCCAACCCTTGTAATCTCTACACCTCCACTCTTGAACCAAAACTGATTGAAAACCATACTTTTGATGAGGTGTTTGAGAATTTTAACCTTCACTTGAATGAGGTGATTGACGTTGGGGATATATTGATTGATGAACCCGAAATTTTGGATGATTTTGTCCCACCAATTCATCAAATCCTTTCACTTCCTTGTGGTCATCATCTTGAGCCTTTAATTCTTCCCAAACCCCAAATATGTCTTGAAGTTGATGATAATGGTATACCCGAAGATCAGACCGAAATACAGCCTCCATCTTCCACATCTGGTTCAGCAACACTCGACACACCAATTTATTTACCCATTTCACCTTCTACTTTCTCTGGTTCTTCTTATGTTCCTATAGTTTCAGTGAGTTTTGATGAATCACAATCTGTTAATTCAATAATACCAGAAATTCAACTTGATTTGGATATTTTTGAAAATAAGGTAGATGAGTTTTTCGAGTCCTCTACCTCAATAATTTTTTAATCAAGTAGGAAAAATTCTGGCACAAAACTCTTTGACAGCAAAATGTTCAATCACACCACTGATAAAAGTTTTGAAGAACATTTTGCTGACGAACTTGAATTTTTAAACAATACGGATTTTGTGATTGATCAATCTCCACCTATAGAGGTTGAACCGTCACCATTCCTTCTTCCTAATCATTCACATTCATCCTCATTCTTTCTTTTCTCTAATTTCAAACCCTTTCCAGACCACCTCTTATCCCTTCCCCATTTTTTCTTGACTCGATACAACACATTCTTCCACCAACCTATACGCTATACTGATAAAATCTTTGAATGGTTGGTGTTAACTTTTGGTCTTTGTAAAGTCTTACGTTGACCAAATGACTCACCCCCTCTTAAAAATGCTTCATATTGTCTAACTCATGTTTGAGGGGGGGTATATTTTTGGCTCTTGAACATAACTTTTGTCCTCAAATTTGTGAGCCAAAAATAAGTTTGGGGGAGGATTTTCACTTTCATATATTTTTCCCCCATTAATAATGTCCCCCCAAGCTTACAGGTTTTTGTGATCCAGCAGATAGCAACAGTGAGGACACTGTTGAAAACAAGTTTAGGGGAGGTTTATGCTTATTTAGGCGATACTTTGCATTATACTATATATAAGCACAAATTTATTTTTTTTGATAATAAAAGAATAGAAAGTGAAAAATTATATATGAAAGATAGGAATAGTTTAAGAAAACCAAGAAAATTAGAAGTTTTCATAAACGAACTAGTAATAAGTAGTTATGAGCCGTTGTCCCAAGGGTTAGTAAGATGAAAGAAGTCACTAATCTGAGGATAAAAATAAATCTGAAAAATAGTTTTTATTCTGGAAGCCAAACATTTGAATGTTGATACCCTACTATATGCACTTACACACGTCTTGAAACTCGGGATAGTAGAGAATACCTTAAAATGCTCTTGTCTAAAAGCCAAAGTATGAAGGAAATAATAAATGAAGAAAATATAAAAATGGTGAAAAGAAAAATGAATACTGGTTTTGTTATCGCCAAGGCAGCAATAAAAAATTATAGCGAGGGTGCTTCATCACCTAGTGCCTTAGACCAACTGGTCTGGGAGTCACTGCTAAGCCTTAGGTGGTGCAAGACGAGGAAAATACTATCACCTAATCAGCAAACACATAAGTAATCGGTCGGTTAGTACCTCAAGAAGTATTAACGATCGCATGAAAATGTGAGCAAATCTAAATATTAATCAAATTAAAAAGTACTGAGATAGATGGACAAGAGTATGATAGCTTGAATTGAATTCTCCGAGTGTAGGGATATTCTATTCACACACGTAGGGGTATATGATCGATGTTTGGATGAAAGGTAGGAATGAAGAATAAAGACGATGTTTTATTGAGGGATGATGTGATTTCTAATATCTTTTCATAACTATTAAGATAGGGCTCATGACAACTGAAAAGCTAGTGTAGTTGGAAACTCTAAATTTTCAAAGTATTTCTTTTATGGTTCTTATCTTTATATGTAAATTTCACCATCTCTCTTTTATTATAGGATTTTATGGGTGTAATCCGCTGAAAACCCTCAGGAGACAACACTCCTCCTACTAGGGACACCTAGAGGTTTAACGGCTTGTTGCACATGCTCAGTGCAATCGTGTTTGCCTACGAAAGTGTGCTTAGTTTTCTCCTTTCTTTTCCTTCTCTTGAATAAACTAGTTTGCTCGGGACGATCAAAGATAAGTTTGGGGGTATTTGTTCAGTTGATAAAACTGCACATTTGTTATTACACTTTTTCTACTATTTCTATATTAAAAAAGGTCTTTATTATAATATATCATACATATGAGGGTTTATCTGTAAAAATACTATTTTCCATGTGTTGATATATTATAATTAGCATTTGGTGGGAAAATGTATGCAAATAATATCATTGACCAAATCTTAACTCTACTAAATATTATTTGAGTTGTTGTGCAGAAATTGCAGGTCTAAAATCAAGGAAATCAAGTTGTTAAAGTAAACCTGCCTAATTAAGAAATCAAAACTTAGAAGTCAAGTCTGGCAGCAACCACGAGAAGATTTCAAAGATCCAAAGATTCCAGAGAACTCCAAGTGGCAATTAATCTGGCAGCAACCACGAGAAGATTTCAAAGATCCAAAGATTCCAGAGAACTCCAAGTGGCAATTAAAGAAAAATCCCAGAAATTGATCAAGGGCTCTAATTAAATGGTCGCGGATCCGCGGCCATACCCCCCTTGGGTCGCGGATCCGCGGCAGGAAAGAGGAGTTAGAGGATGCATTTTTTTGGGGAGAATCTTTACAGTTTCCTTCCTAATTTGGAAGCAAAGGTTCTGGCTTTGGGACTATAAATAAGGACCGAGACCCTCTTGGATAATTCATCAAGTCGACGAGATCACGAAGTCCAAGACGGCTCACGCATCCAGACTGATCATCAATTGTTCGTCTACCTCCTTGGAAGAGATCGAGAAGCAAACTAGTATTTGTAATAATTTTCTAAGGAATCAAAGTGTAATGAATATTGTTGATTAATAAAGGTAGCTTTCTTTTTCTTATTCTATTTCTTCGTAGTTTAATTATGCATTTTCTCTCCATCTCTTTTTCTCCCAACATGCGCGAGTAATTCTCCGCTTGTTAGGGTTCGTAGGATTAGGGTAGGCTAATGGATGATGAACATCTCTAAACTCTTTTTAAGTCCTATAAAGTTTATAAACTTTATCAAAAGAATCATTAACATCCTAATCGGGCGCGCTAACAATTCATTGTTAGTCCCGACCGCGATTAGAGATTAGATTAATGATTGTTTTGGTAAAGGTTAGATATGAACGGAGTTCCGTGTCGAGATAAGGGTTAAGAGTGGGATTCCTTTTCCCTCCAGAAACCCTAATTTACACGCATCACCGTCGTTCTAGTTTTAAATCTATTAAAGGATAAAAAGAGTAATTTTTAATTAATCATCCATAACTACTAAATCCTAATGAACCATACAAGCCCTCTTATTATATTCACTACATCCCTAAAAATAATCTAGATCTATATTTTTGCATTCTTGCTTAACGTAAATCTAAAAACCATTGTTCAAAATTCTTTATCCCTCCTCTCTATCTCAACACATCTAAAGTAAGGTTAAAAGGTTCAACGTTTCCCTGAGGACGACCCATACTCATCTCGGTCTAGCTACGCACGACACCGTTCTGATTGCGGTTAACTACTACAAACACAATTTTTCGAGACAATCACGACCCAATGACGATCTTTAAAAGAGCAAAACGGCAGGGGAGCAATCGACCGTTGTAATAGTCGAAGCGACACATCACCTCAGCGCATTGGGCGTCAGTAAACTCCTGGCCTTGACAGCGGTCTTGGATGCGAATCTCCGCATAAGAGATAATCTCTTCAAGATCATACAGATAAGAAGCCATGGTACTTAAAAAATGGTGGAGAGTTAGTGATTAGCATATTAAAATCACTACAGTGGGCCCCACAAAATCAAGGTGATGGCTTATCAATGATGAGACATGCGCCCATTATGAGAATCTGAAAGGATTCTCATTAAATAAATAGTACCCATTAAACAGTGGAGTTAAAAACTCCCAATATTTCCTAAAAGGCGGGCACTTTAAAACAAACAACAGATTAAAATCTTTGGAAAAAAATAGAAGAAGAAGGAATTAAAACCCCAAAAATGAAAATAATTATAATAAAACATACAAGAACAGTAATAGGAATAAAATTCCCAAAGTTCTTAAGATCCAAATCAGAGCCAAGCTCTGCAAAAAAAATGGAATTAAATTTCCCTAAACAGTGGGATCAAATCCCAGAACAATCCCTATGCTAAAAGAATTCATGGGTTAATTGATTGAATCAAATTCCAGAACAAGTGTCGATATTGACAGTAGGGTAAAACCCTAAATAAGAGAATTAAAAATTCTCAAGTCTTGGATGAGAACATTAAAATCCATGATCTGTAAAAAAAAAAATTTAGATCTCCAAGAGATCGATTCAAAAAAAAAGAGCTAAGCTCTGTCGAAACTAATAATGAACTTAAAATCCAAAACTAAGAAAATATATATGCTCAAAAGAAGTTAAGAGCTAAGCTCTATTCATAATTCTTACCAAGAAATCTGGCAAAGTTTTGGGAGACAGAGATCTAAGCTCTGGGAAAAGAGAATTAAATTTTCAAAAAAAAGGAAGGTTCAAGAAAGAAGATGAAGAGATGTCAGTCGTCTCAAGGGCCAAAGGCCCTATTTATAGAATGTGAAGGGACAGTGTTCACTTCAGAATATTGCATTTAATACCGTCCATTCTTTTGCTCGTTTGTTTATAGGGACGGTGTCCACAATTACGCCAAAATCCAGAACATCTACCACAAACAGATAAAATCCGGGTTCCGGTCATCCGCATCCGTCCAGTGCCGCATACCAGTTCAAGAGACAAGACAAAAAACTGTAGTCATTCGTATTTTGGTCAAGCACAAAGCACGAGAAGGGCAACACAAAGATCAAGAGGTGCGCGGAGCTCGAGAGAGATATAGGTCAAATGAATTAAAAGTGAAGCAAATTTGGACTGATGAAAATCTGAAGAAATTTTAAAAGCATTTTGCAATTTGAGATATGTAGAACAAAAGAAGAAAGCAACATGGAAAAGCCTAGAAAAAACGACAAAACAATTCTTCAAACCCACCGCGGAACCGCGGCCAATATGTCTTTTATGTGGCGGTTCCGCATCCGAGTCAAGTCTTCGCCAGATCGTATTTTTGGGGTAGTTTTGTAATTGTGTAGGGGCTCAGAATTTGGCCCTGGGGTTTTAGATCTCTGCCTATAAATTCTCCAGTTTGTGCCCAACCAAGGAGTCTTCTTCTTTATTAGATTTTAGTGTATATTAGTTTGTATTTCTTCTTCATCACCTTTACTTCATGAAAGTGTAGTGAGAGCTCTTGAGTGGAAGTTTAATGAAGATGAGAGTTGTTATTTATTAACTTGTCTCTTTACTTTTCTTATCTTGTAATTTTAATTTCTTAGTGTAACTTTATTTGTTGTTGTTGTTGTTTGTCTTTTCTTGTTTTCTTTTTCTTTTTTTTTCTTATCCGTATTTTTCTCAAGCCATGATACTCTATGGAGTCCCTTGCTTAGGTGAGAGCCCAAGTAGTTGGCTTGCTATCATTTTTTAAAACCCTATTTTCTCATTTCTTTCTTTTCTTCCTTCTTGTTTTGTTTTCCTTTTAAATGTGTGAATAATTTCCACACTTGTTAGTGCTAAGGATTGTTAGTATGAGAGACGGAAAACTCCCTTGTGCTTCTCTTCGCCAAACATTCTAAAATGAACCTAAACCAAATAAACACAACCCCCTCATTTAGGCGCGCTATACGTGACATATAGCCGCGACCTAATTCGAGAATTCCTTTGAGCGCACTACAACGTGACATGCAGTTGTGACTTAATTGAATACATGGTTGTGGGTGTTTGGCATAGGGTTGGAAATAAGCGCACCTAGCGGAAGGACAAGGGGCACTAGGAATAGATTTAGCGTTGGAAAACTTGCTTAAACTCGCAAATCTCATTCATATGTCCTCCTAATCCCCGCAACTTCCGATTATCCCAACATCACTTTAAGAATGGAAAAAGACAAGTACAAGACTAATCCTAACTCTTCTAACCAATCTTAACCCTAACAAGTTTACTTGAACATAAAATACGAACACTTAGGATAGATTTGAACATACGCATATACATTCTGTAATTGACTCGTCTAAAACAAGAACTCAAATACGAACCATCTCTCAGTGGACGACTCGTACTCAACCAGCTAGCTCCAAGCGAAACCGACTTGATTGCGGTAAGTAGAGAACAAAGTAGAACGCATATCATAAAACATATCGTGATTATTCTACTTCAATCAGACGGTTCGACTACTTAGAAGATCAAACGGTGGAAAAAGTGACACCGTTTCACTCACGTGTGAGCCACGTGAGAACAGCGATGGAGAGCATTTGTTCCCCCAATATTTAAACATAATAAAAAAGCTAAGCTCTGTTAAAATTTTGTTGAGGCAGTGTCTCACGTGCCCCTCACAAGGGCGCCAGCACCAACGTCAGGGCCTTAGGATTAAATCTTATGGTGGTGTTGCACGTGTAGCTCACGTGGGCGCCAATGTGCAAAGCATAGGAGCGCCTAGAATTAAATTCTTAAATGGCGCTCATATGCATGACACGTGAGCGCCGGCGCCCAATTTAAATTTAAGTAGAATTAAATTCTACATGGGGATAATTTCCTAAAAACCGGGATACTCTTTGTAAAACAGGGCCGTTGAATCAAAAGAGCCAATGGTGATGATAAATTATCAAATATTAGAATTAAATTCTATTAGGAAAAAATATCTCCCAAATCTTCGTAAGTGAGAAAATACTCTCGATTGGATCAAAAATCCAATGATAGAATTAAATTCTATTTTGGGAATATATTTTCCCAATTTTTCTAAACAAAAAAAAAGATTTGCTCTATAAAACAGAGAGCACTTGGATTAAAAATCCAACGGTGATTAGAAATCAACGTTTTACAGAATAAATTCTGCATATGGGAAAATATTTCCCCAATTTTGCTAAAAACAAGAAAACATATTCTGTAAAACAGAAACAATTGGATCAAAGATCCAACGGTTGGTAAAAGTCCCCAAATCAATTTTGAGACCAATCAAATCAATTGAAATCTCTCAATAAGATATTTTCTCAAAACCAAATAACAAATTTGCCTCTACTATATAAGAGATCCAAAACTTCAAGTATCACAGAGAAAGAGAAAGAGAGAGAGAGAGACACTCGAATAGAGAGAACTCCCTATAAGCTTCTGCAAAATAATACAAAAAACTCTCAAAACAATAGAGAATTCAATTCTTTCAACAAAAGATCATCCTCCTTCAAAACCCTAGGTAAAGAAAAAATCAGAGATCAAAACATCTCTTTTACCAATTATAGCATATCTAAGGGTTTAACCCTTCTCAAGAACTTAGTTCTTTCTTTGGATCAAAGATCCACAAGACAAGTCTCCCACAAGTTGAGAATTTAATTCTCATCGAGAAGATCTTGTTCTTGAGAATCAAAAATTCAGAAAAGAACTAGGTTAAAAAGAAAGAAAAAAAAGAAAAAGAACCTATCCTATGGGAATTTAATTTCTCATAAAATAGGTTTAACCCTAAAAGAAACTTAGTTCTTATAAAAAAAAAGACATAAGAACTTAGTTCTTGAAGAAAAACTAATCCCGGATCTTCAAAACAAAGATCTTGGTATAATTAATGGTCAAAATACCACTAACAGAGATTCAATCTCTAAAAGAAAGGAACTTAGCGTCTCGCGTGCTTCCCACGATGACGCCCTACCAACAGGGCCCGACGCCTCACGTGAAAAACACGCGGGCATCTAAAGCAGAAGTCCAGCGCCTCACGTGAAATACACGTGAGTGTTGAATAAAAAGTATTTAGCACTCCATATACAGACAAAACGGCTGAGTACTTAGCACTAATTGGGCAGCGCTCAGCGCCTCACATACTCCTCACGTGGACGCCATACAAAAAGTGCTTAGCACTCCATATACAGCCAAAACGGTTGAGTGCTTAGCACTAATTGGACAGCGCCCAGCGCCGCACGTGCTCCTCACATAAATGCCATATAAAAAGTGCTTAGCAATATATATATATATATATATATATATATATATATATATATATATATATATATATATATATACTCGGTCAAAATAACTGAGTGTTTAGCACTGGTTGGGCGGCGCCCATAACTGAAGGCTTCACATGATATCCATGTGTGCGCCAGAGCATCAAACAAGTGCTTAGCACTTTTGCATAAAAAGGAGAGCTGAACAAGCAGAGCCCAAATAAATGCTTAGCATTTACGAACACAAAAAAAACTGAGCAGACTAAGCCCAAATTGGTTTAGTCTCTCTAAAAAAAGTTTTCTTACAACTGAGCCCAAATACTCTGTTGTTGGATCTGAAATAAAAATAATTCTTGAAATTTTACTAAGTTGATCCTAGTGTCAAATAAGACTAACGTATTCTTAGTTAAAATAAGTTGAGCTCAAATGCTCATATATTTAAATTGATCTTAATCTCAAATTAGATTAACGGTCCTTAAATAAAACAAATCCAAATCTAAAATATACGGATTTGGACTGATCCGCGCCCTACGGACGACGACATAAACTAGTCTCCGTATACAATCCACGAGCAACCAAAACAAATAAAATAACACACGACACGAAATGAACTGCTGGAGAAAGAGAAGGTGGTTATCGTAATACGATAACGTAATTAACTGCAGGAGCTTGCGCCTACAGAGAAAAGCGTCCTCACAATCAAAACCCTTCACAAATGAGGGGGAATCTGATAAAGTCACGCTACAACGGTCGCGTCTGTCCAAACCTCCGATATACGGTGCCATAAATCAATTTGGTATATTTGGAAAGGTGAATGGATAAGTCCAAATAGTATATACCCCCAAATTCAGGCAAGACGATCCATCTCAGTCATCTCTGTTTTCGACGGTAAACAAGAAGCTAGAAGAGATTTATAGTGAAAAGATAAACGGTTAAAACACAAGTGTTGATGAAGGAGGAATTATTCAGTGTGGCGAGTGTAATACATCCGGGCAGGGGGTGAGAGAGGGAGGATTTCGGACTGCCTTGGGCAGCGTGTCGGGTCCACACTTCTATTTCTTCTCTCTGTTGCACGGATGTATATGGCCGCCACATGGAAAAAAAATTCTTGATGAAAAGGGTATTTTGTACCTTTAGTCAGAGAAGGAGCAAACGAAGAGGTGTGTCCCGTGATGGATGCTTCATTGCAAACATGGTTATCAAGGTACGCACGGCGGTGGCGATTTCGTCGACCCAATTCAGTGTTTGTTGATTGTGCTAGTTCATGTGGAGCGGAAGGAAGTCGGTTTGATGTATGGAAGGAAGGGCTCAAATCCCGATTGTTTGAAAGAGTAACCGTTGTCTCAATATTTGAGGGACCATTATGTTTGAAAGAGTAACTCATTTTGCGTAGGAATAGAAATAAAAGGTTTAGGTGATAAATTCCAACAGTGCGGTGCTCATGAGGTGGATCGATGTATATGGGTGAGTGTGCAACATGATCGTTAAATCAAGAATGGAATCAATGAAAAGAGGAAAATCTGTACTGTTAAGATTTGGTGATGGAATTTCCAGAGTTTGAAGTTCGAAAAGTGCGGAATTAGAGTAGGGGAACTGTTTCTCATGAAAAATTATATCATGCACGCCAAATAAAATATTTGGCGTGATTTGAGATTAAAGATTTTGTAGCCTTTTTGTCCATATGGATAGCCAATGAAAATTCCTGGAATATTGCCCTTGGATCAAACTTGATTTTATGTGGGTCTGTATTTCCAGCAAATCACAAGCATCCGAACACTTTAAGATGTTTATATGAAGGTTTTGTACCAAGTAAAATTTCATGAGGACTTCTGAAAGTTAAACTTGGGGTTGGCATTTTGTTTATCAAATAAGAAGGCTGTCAGGACACATCCCCACCCCTTCCCAACCCCAAAAAAAAAATTAATAATTGGCAGATTTGCTTGAAAACGTATTGCTCTGGCTACTTCTAATAAATGACGATGCTTGAGTTCTACAACTCCATTTTGCTGTGGAGCGTATATGACATGACCTGGATCATGCCAAGATATTATCTTCCGTTGATCTGCTGATGGCGGCGATGGACGACTGATATTGGATCTGAAGGCAGGCTCCTGAAGCGTGTGGATCTCAATGGATTTGAGGTTGGTTGGGCCGAGCAACCTGCAAGTAAGTCCCGAGATGGTTGTACCACCGAAGACCCTCCGACGGACAAGTTAGAGAGTAAATCCGAGCAGGAGCAGAGTAACGGCTTAGTGGAGTAAAAATGGCTTACATGAACCGTCTGAAGGAGGGGTTTATATAGCGGTGGCAGCAGGCAGGCAGACGCGAGAATCACGCCGGCCGTTACGCTTCCGTCGTCACGCCCGTGTGATGAGCGGAATCCCGCATTAATGGCGAGACAGGCTCGTTAATCGGAACGAGATTCGCGGGATGGCGGTTGCGCCTGTGAGTGGTATCGTTGGTCGGTCGATGAGACCGAGGAAGATGAGATCGGCGTAAGAGCTCGAGGACGAGCGGGAGGTCAAGCAATCTTGGTTCTGCTAGAGCCCGAAGGCGAGCCGGATGGCCGAGAAAGCTCGGGCATGTGATAGCTCGGAGTAAAGCAAAGATACAGTTGGATTGGCTGCTAAAGTGCTCGGGGGCAAGGAGTGGGAAGCAAGCTCGGAGACAGGGTTCGAGGGAAGCCCCCACTGTAGCACATTGGTTCCCCTTCCGTGGCCCTCAGGGGGCTAACTGGCTTACGCATGTGACACGTCATCCACCACGTGTCATGATCTAAGAAATTACCGTTATTGAGCATCATCATTAGCCCCCCACTCTCGTTCCGATTTATTTGTGGGTCGGGTCAAGAGTGGACTGCTTTGTTCTTTCTGTATGGCTTGGCGCTGGTAATTCCTCGTGGTGGATTGTGCGGGGACGACACGGTGCTCTTCTTGTCGCGCATCGAGTATTAGTCGAACGAAAGACGAATGTAACACCCTAGTTCATTTATACCAGTTCTAGTCAAGTATTTCTTTATTTACGGTATTTTCCTGATTTACTGTGTTTTGGGTACGAATAGTATATTTGACATCTGTATTTACATCCGACCCGACCCACTTACTTGAAACCAGTCTTGATTCATATTTGTGATTTATCCTGACTTGTTACGTAAACTCGTGCACTTTCATTCTAATTTATACATCCTGCATATTGGCATTTTATCTGACATTTGCATTTTTTAAGTCACATAAAATATTTTAAAAATATATTGCATGGCCTGCATCATACCCCTAACTCTGTGGTAGTATCCGCGCATCTTGTTCTCGTCCCGTTCAGTGAAACGGACTTGTTTGGATGGCTACGCACACGTGCATACATCCGTTCTTGGGGGTATGCATTTTTCGTTACCCGGATACCCAACTTTAATTTTGGTCGACATGTATATTTTTCGTATTTTAAAACTGAATTTTAGACCCTACCCGGGCATGTTTTGGACTATATTTGTATTTACTAGAATATCAAATTTTATTTATATAATATTAATTTTATAAACTGATACAAATTAAAATTTAGTTAACTAATAAAAGATTTTTTAAATTTAAATCTAAACTAATTTCCTAACAAACTAACAACCCCAGTTTCCTTTCTTCTTCTTCTCTTCTCTTTCTTTCTTGATCTTGTTTCTTGTTTTTCCGGTGATCGCCGGAACCGGGCTCGACGCCGACGATCCGGGAGACCGTGTGAACGTACCTTGCCTGCGTGATCACCCTCTTGCCTTGCATGGACCCGTCCCGCGTGCCTCATGTGCGTTGCGACGATTTACCGACGCCGGACATGCCGTACGTATCCGTATTGTGATCCATCGAGGCAAGTTTATCTTGTTACATGCTATACTACTATATAATGCACCCATTTGAATAATAATATCACATAATGTTTAGTTATGCATCCCATATTACCATTTTACAGTTTCACTGTTTTCGGATATCAGTATGCATCCATATCGTTATTTACATATCTAGTCGCATGCTAGTTCATTTTGTTTCATGCTAGATATATTATTATGCATCCATAAGAGTAAAATGTTATACGTTTATCACATTATACATCCATATTAAAGTTTTACCGTTTTCGGATACCCGTTTACATCCATATCATTTAAATATATATATCGTCGTAATATTTCTTATTATTATTTTTAATTAGTTTATAATCTCCATTTTATAATGTTATACAAAATATAGTTTGTAAATATTATAGTTTACACATGAAACGTCGTTGCAAAGCGGATACGACAAACCCGAAATTTAATGTACACCTTAGTTTATAAATTCATTATAAATCATAGAAAAATCATTAGTATACGTTCTTTAGTTCGTTACGAAGCTAACTCAGAATAATATACCTCTATGAAATATTTACTTGCAAAATAAATTGTTTAAATAACGTAAAATACAAATGAAAATATCTCTAAACGGCTATCCAGGGAAATTCCAGCAACAAACTTTCAACTTCGAATATTTATAACTTTTTGTAGGAACAACCTGAGACATTTCAACTTATAAAAATGAAAAGCTTATTGAATTATCTTTGTTTTGGTATAAGACACGTCCCTTTTGGAGAACGTTTGTTATTTTTAAGCTATTTTACAAATCAGAGTGACGCTGAATTTCTGAACGGAACTTTCTTGTGCATGGTTAATCAATATCACTTTTATAGTTATTAATCGGTTTGAATATGTTATCCATGTTAATATTATTATATCAATATCTATTTAATAAATAATAGTACTTGTGTCTTAATATTCAACAAATTTTACCGATTTACACTTTTATAGTATCCGTCTGTATCCGTACAGTTTATTACCTATCTAGTTGCACGCCGAGACCATATTATTTCATGTTACTGTTGTATTAGTGCACCATGCTTGATAATGTGCATCCTACGTAGTCATGGAGTTGTAGATGTAACCCCTGATAGATATTTGTGTATCCGTGCTTTATTGTGCATTCGTACAATTTATTATATGTTTAGTTGCATGCCATACTATTTCATATTACTGTTACCTTGGCACCCCATGCTTGATAATGTGCATCCTACGTAGTTATGAAGTTGTAGATGTAATCCCTGATAAATATGTGTGCATCCATATTTATTTGTGTATCCATACCATTAATTCTGCATAACTAGTTGCACCCTATATTACATTAACTCATATTATTAATGCATTAGTACCCCATGCTTGATATTGTGCATCCATGCTTTTATTTGTGCACCCGTACCTACTGCAATTGTAGTATCAGCATCCGCTTGATACCTGTTCACTACCTGACACGACCTGATACACCACTATTTGACATGACCTGATACACTACTTGAACTGACTTGATACCGTGCACTACTTGACATGACCTAATATATCCCTACTTGACATGTTACCTGATCCTGTTTCTAATGCCGACAATCATGACATGTTGTCCCGATGGACATATCCTGTTGTCTGTATAGACAAACATAATGATGAAACCTGACTTGTAACTCGACAGTTCGATGCTTATACTGATCAGTTTTAGGGGCTAGGCCAGCCCTGGGGTGATTCTGCTGACATCATTCATCTGTACATGTTTCTTGTTTAGTGCTTAGCGGTATGTCTCGGTTTCAGCCCGAGAATCTGGACCATGGTCCTGGGCATGTACGGGATACTATTGAGTTACATCGATGATTCATTAAATTGATTTCAAAGACTTGAAAGTAATTAACCCAGTAGCTTAGTTCAGATTACTCACTGCACATCACATATGCTTTTACCCTTCACTGTTCCTTATTCGTGTTACTGTTCTACTTTTATTACTGTTCATACTCGTGCCTGCATGTCTTGCTACCCCCTGATTATATTATTGTTGATATTATAACGCACTGACGTCTGGGTTTTGTATGGCCCAGATCCTCTACCTTTGTCGCAGGCTGATCAGGAGTATTTCCGCCGTCAGGCCGAGCAGTGAGGATCCTGTCAGTATCCAGTTAGTTTAGTTATTTCCGTACTTTCCAGATGTTACTGTTTATTGGATTTATTGCTTCCGCATATTATTCTTGACTCGTTTATTCTGGCTCATGGACATGTACTGGATAGTTTATTTTATTTCTACTGTTCTTGATATTTTATAGACAGCCGTAATGTGACTGTGGAGGGATGTTTCCTATCCACAGGTAGCATGGTTGGTTCTGTCACGTGCTTATCTTAGCGCACTCTGGGAAGCGGGGCGTGACAGGGTTTGTTTGGTATCAGAGCCATAGGATTTAAGTTAATCGGGTTGATTCTTTTTGTAGTTGGGTATTGAACCCAATACACGAAGCAGGAAACCCGTAATTAGGAACATGTCCTGCCACCTTGTTATCGTGATTTTTGAATCATATCTTTCTCTTGACCCTTATCTTGATGATATGCAAACAACTTTGCATCTCGATTTGAAACCTTCCGGTTCCCTATTGTTTCTTTCTATTCTGATACTAGGATTTGGGCGACTTGAACGGAGTTATGTGATTGTAACTATGAACTGCAGCATGGTTACAATGCGGTACTCTATTTAAGTAACTTAGAGTCCTGGTCTTGATTCATTTCCTTGATTCATGGTCGTGAAATTTCCTTGGTTCTCTCAGTTTCATTGCTTACCAGTTCATGTTTTGCAGATTTCTTGGTGATCGATACCGGCAGTTATGATATTGTTTTGGGAATGGATTTTCTCGGCACTTTCCACGCTCACATAGATTGTAGGGCAAAGAAAGTGATTTTCCATATTCCCGAACATCCGGAGTTTGTTTTCACTGGAGGAAGCAGTTCTGTCGGGCCAGTCGAGTTTAGGGCTAGGCCGACAAGCAGTGTTCTTTCGTCGATGGAAGTTAATAAGGAGGAAGCGCCAGTTGTAGTTCGAGAGTTCATGGACGTAATTGAGGACATCTCGGGTTTACCGCCAAAACGAGATGTGGAGTTCGCGATCGATCTTGTTCCTGGTGCAGCGCCAATCTCAAAGGCGTACTATCCAATGGCACCAGTGGAGTTGGAAGAAGTCAAAAAGCAGGTTACCGAATTGTTAGAGAAGGGTTGGATTCGTAGCAGTAGTTCACCTTGGGGAGCTCCAGTTCTTCTAGTCAAAAAGAAAGATGGCACAAGGAGGATGTGCATCGATTATCGAGAATTAAACCGGGTGACTATTAAGAACAAGTACCCGATCCCTCACATTGGCGAATTGTTCGAGCAACTCAGTGGCACGAGGGTATTCTCGAAGTTGGATTTGCGATCTGGATATCATCAGGTCCGAGTTAAATCAGAAGATATTTGCAAGACTGTGTTCCGAACTCGGTATGGACATTACGAGTATTTAGTGATGCCATTCGGAGTCACGAATGCACCGGCGATATTTATGGACTTGATGAACCGAATCTTTTCACCGTTCTGGGACCAGTTTATAGTGGTGTTCATCGATGATATTCTGGTCTATTCAAGGAGCCTTGAAGAGCATGCAGAACACTTGAGGATCGCACTGCAAACATTGAGGCATGAAAGATTGTATGCAAAGATGAGCAAGTGCGAGTTTTGGCTTGAAGAAGTAAAATTTTTGGGGCATGTCATATCCGGAAATAGAATCGCCGTTGACCCTGAGAAGATTGCAGTTCAAGATTGGCCGATTCCGAGGAATGTAGCGGAGATCAGAAGTTTCTGGGACTTGCAGGATACTACAGAAGATTCGTGGAGAATTTTTCTCGATTGGCTGAGCCTTTGACCAAGCTTACGCGTAAGGAAGTATCATTCGTATGGACGGATAAATGTGCGTCAGCTTTTGAGGCGTTGAAGCAGAGATTGATAACCGCTCCTATTTTGACCGTACCAGACGGTTCCGGAGGATTGGTGATTCACAGCAACGCATCTGGGAAGGGATTGGGATGTGTTCTGATGCAGCATTGGAAAGTTATAGCTTACGCATCGAGACAGTTGAAGATCCATGAGAAGAATTACCCAGCTCATGATTTGGAGCTTGCAGCAGTGATTTTCGTTTTGAAGATTTGGAGACACTACTTATTCGGCGAAAGGGTCGAAGTATTCACCGATTACAAAAGCCTGAAGTGTGTGTTCACACAGAAAGAGCTTAACATGAAGAAGCGTAGATTGTAACACCCAGCCCCTTTTTATACCAATATACGTATCTCTCTTTAACTTATACAGTTTGTTTTTATTATTTATTTTATTTATAATTATTAATTTATTTTAAAACCTTTTTAGCCCAAACCCAAACTATAGATTTATTCTTCATCAAAATATTTTCCTATATTACTATATTTCTAGTTTTCTAACTCTAGTTGTTTTATATTCTAATCTAAAACCCTAGTTCTAATTATTATCCTAAACCCAAGTCCACATTAATCACATTTTTCTTTAACCTATATCACCCAAACCACCATATAAATTCCCTCAGCCCAACACCCTTTTCTTTGAATAAAACCCCAAGCCCATTCTTTTAAATTCGTTTTCTTTTCTTTTCTTCCAGCCCAACTCTTTTCAGAGCCCCGGCCCCATTCATTTTCTTACTTTTCCTATTTTTCCTCTAAACCAGGCCCACTATTTTTTCCCTCCTTCTTCACAATCATTTTTCCTATTTTTCCCTTCCTGCGGCCCAGCTCCTCAGCCCATCTTCTTTTATTACCCAATTTTTAAATCCCCAACCGAGCCGGCCCACTCCCTCTTTCTCCTCAATTTTCTTAAATTCCTTTCGCCCAGCCCAGCCCGCTTCACCCTCACCCGTCCGCTCCTACCCGACCCGGCCCACTACCCACTCCTTCTTCCCAACGGCTATATTCTCCCTCTCTTTACTGTGCCTCCGCTCTCCTCGCCGCACCCCACGCCTGCGCCCACGTCGCCGCTCGTCACGCGCCATGGCCCGCTCGCGAGCGTTACCCACGACGCGCGCCCTCGACCTCTCCTTGTTGACACGCCTCTCTCTCTCCTCTCATAATTCTTTCTCTCTCCCCCACGTCTCCTCTCTCTCTTTCTTCTTTCCCTTCCTATTTCTCCCTCAAACCCACTCTCACGCCAGCGCGTCGCGCTCGCCGCCGTCCCCTCACGTCGCTCGCCTCCAACTCACCTGACTCACGTCGCTCGCCCCCACCTCGCCGCCTTCACCCTCGTCCCCAGCCCACGTCGCACCCATCACTTCGCCAGCACCGCCGACGAGTTCCCCACTCCCCGAACACACTTCCATCATCACCTTCCCTTCTCTGTCGCCATCACCCCATGCCGCCATCATCGTCGTCATCCTCACCTCCCTCACCTCCTCCCATCGCCTACCCAAAGCCCCGGCTGCACCCTACCCGACTCCAAGCTCCAGTTTCCATCTCCTCCTTCGAGCTCTACATCCACGAGCCCCGGCTGCCATCACCACCCTGACCCCCTCATCTCCTCGCCTAGCTCCAACCACCGGAGCTCCGACGTGCTACTTCCTGAGCTGCCACCGGCGACCTTCAGCTCCTCCGTGCATCGCCGCCAGCCGAGCTGCAGTCGTGCCCTTTATATTCGAACCCAAGCTGAGCCAAACCCCTAGCCAAGCCGAGACTTGTCGCGGGTTGTCATCGCCGTGTCGTTGCCGCCGTTGCCGCTGCTGTGCATCACCGGAACGTCTCCAGGCAAGTTCCCTACTTGCTACATGCTACTTATGATAATTACAAATTGCAATCGTGTATATCCCATGTTTTACTTTTCTGTTAAATATTACGACGCAACTGTTCGACGCATGTTCTCAATGGAAATCATCATTTAATTTGGCGGAACTCAATTGTATAATCTGGCCCGTATGGCTGTGAATCTAGTGTGTGAATTTCATTGGAAAATATGACCGTTAGCAACTAAAACGACTACCCCCAAATATACCTGTAAAACTGGAATTTTTCTTGTACCTGAAAATCGTTAAAATCACCATAAATTAATTACATACTGGAATGATGCGTTCGAGGGCTTAAATCGAAGACGACTCAACGAACTATAACTCTATACAAGTTTCTAAATATTTCTGTACTTAAACTGTGACAATATTTGGATCGGAGTGCGACTCTGGACTGCAGTCCAGAGCGACTCTATTTACTGGGTGCTGTTCCGTAATGGGAACCACCTTGTTTCCCTAACTCGTAGGTTGCGGAACTCCACAGTTTATTAAAGGTGAATCTGTTAGACAGACAACACAAGTGGTTTCATCCTGTTTCGTTATCGTTTGTTATTTAATCTGTAATTTAAAAGATGGGGACGTATAACAGTCCCAACAGAATCAGAATTGACATACTAGTATTGAACAGTGTATAACTCCTAACGTACAGATGCAATTGAGGATCCGTCTATTGCGTTGAAAACCTTACTGAAAACCCTAGATTTCATCCAACTGTAGAGTCGCTAAATTCTGATTCCAACTGGGATTAAAATGCGTTGCGAAACGGACTTCCGATTCTGAAACCGGATTTCCAGCCGTGAACGCCTAAAATGAAATGGCCATAATTAATGATCCTGGAACCCGATTGGCGTGAAACTAAATTTGCTGGATAGATAATTGAACATACTATTTATTTCCCGTTCATCGTTTTGCTAAAATGTACACGTATGATTTATGATAAATTGTGCAAGTGGTAGAATACTGTTTTATGACATCTTAATCATGCTTTACATACAGCTTCCTCATCATATCATACTTATGTCACTGCATTGATAACCTAGTGATCATGTGTGTTACCCAGTGTTAGGTATTAGTGATGATTGTGACAAGTACGTAGTGTTCGTGCATGAGTGAATAAGTGAAAATGACACGTACTTGTACACAATCAGTGAACCTTATTATTCTATTGCATTGTCGACGTCTGTGGGACGCGTGTACGTGTGACTATAAGTGGTATGGGACACTTATGGAAGCTCTTGCATGGGTGTCACAGATAAGGCACCAGACACTGCCATTTATCTTAGATATTAGTCGGGACGTGCTTGATGGAGGTCATGTCTCCAGTTCTCGCGCAGACTTGTCACAGACCGATTGGTATTTGAGGTTATGGTTAGCGTTTGATGTAGACTACGGGGTGTGGGGTTGTTTGAATGTGAGTTCAACAGAATCTCGGGAGTCCCATGCCGGCTTATATATATAGAGATATATGGAGATTTACAGGGTACATAATTATTACCGTGAGTTACATGTTGGGCCCGTGGTCCCTTGCCCTTGGGTTCTACCCTTGGGTGGAGGACACTCGCGAGTGGTTGACTCTCACACTTGGACTGACGATAGGCTTAGTGACCTGTACAGTGAGACTTAGAGACTGATAGGGATAATGGCATTGATGTACATTACTTACTATATTGACATACCTGGCATATTCTTTTACTGCTATACTGTTCCCATGCTCTATTAGACACTTCTTCGATTACTGCATGTTCATACCCATACCTTCATTGATTTACTGTTATATATATTTATTATCACTGTTAGAGTTTTCAATTGGATTTACATATTATATTGCTATTGTGTCGCTCTGACGACCTGAGTATGCATGCTCAGTGTGAGGAGAGGATTTAGCCTGGACCAGGATTAGACGTGCATTACGGACATCTTGATTTGCTATCCAGAGTTATACCCTTTTGTTTCCCATCAGGTCAGTTCTTTATATTGTTTCATTTCAGTTACTGCATTTCTCATTGCCTGCGCATTATTTACTGATTACCATGTAAAGCTAGAAACCGAAGTGTGACTACGGTAGGATGTATCCTTGACCGTAGGAGCATGGCTGGCCTTGTCAACCCCTCGTATTCCGTATTTTGGGAAGCGGGGCATGACATGGTTTAGTTGGTATCAGAGCCAGGTTATGCTTCGATTGGGATTGCAGTTTTCCGTGTAGAGCTTGACAATCTAAGACATCTCTCAGTTTAGGTTGTAAACTTGTTATTCTTGATCCATATTCACATTGTGTGTTCCGCTATCCATTTCGCTAGGGTTTCAGGTGACTTGGCAAAGTTACGTGGTTGTAATTGTGAACTACATCACAGTTACACTACCATACTCTGTTTAAGTGACTTAAAGTCATACTGTTGATTCTCCACTTGTAGTGAATTTCATCACATCTGATATTCTTGAATCTTTGTTCAATCCATATTATATTTTTATTCTTATAGCTTGTGCCTTATATCATCCTCAAAATTATTGTTTCAGGATCATGTCTTCCAACGACTCTTCCTCTATCTCCATTCCCCAGAATCAGACCATTGAGATTCTGAGTGTACTGCAAGGTCTGAAGGAAGCCCAGGAGCGAACAAACGACTTGTTAGCTGAAGGACTGAGAAGGCAGGTGAATCAGGCACCAGCGGGAGTCTCAAATTGTAAAGGGATCCCTGTTAAACGAGGAAAAAAGAAGAAGATGAAGTGCCAGTTTGTTTCCCCGCGACAGAAGCAGCAGAAGACCCCATGTTGTGGGTACTGTAAGAGGCCAGGACATCTTCAGAGGGATTGTCGCCGCGCCCAAAGGAAATGTCTGATTTGCGGATCCAGCGAACATCTTATCAACGGTTGCCCAAAAAGGAAGGAGCTGCAAGGAGAAGACTCGTCCACACTCCCCACTTCTGCCAAGTGAAGATTATTGCGTAGTTCGAACTTTGAGAATAAAGCGGACCCAACACAGGATTCAACTCGAGTGACGAGAATGCAGCGGTCTAGCAATCAAAGAAGAATTTTCATGTTTTCTAATTTCAGTAATAATGTTAGCATCCTCTTATAAATATTTCCTTTCGTTTGAAATATTGTATCCGTCGAACTTTTAGTTGAATGCAATAAAAACTTGAATCGTGATATATGTATCATTCTCTTGTACTTTCCCTTATTCATACTATTCATTATCACAATATTTTAATCCTGATTTTTCACTTCCTGCCACCGCATATTTTCCTATACTTCGTACCCTTAGCTATTTTCTTGATGTATTCCACTGTCTAATCATGACTCTTTCCTTTCAGGCCATGGCCCACCCTGGAACAACGCCGCATTTGGATGAGGATGCACAGTCATGCGTTTCCTTAGACTGCACACTGATGAGTTCTGACGATGAGATCAACGGTCCCCAGGTCATTTTTGGAAACAGCGATTCAGAGGACGAAGGAGCAGCCGCCCCAGAGTTTGACATGATAGGCGATTCCGACGAAGAGGAAGGAGACCCTGAAGAGAACCCGATAGAGGAAGATCCCGAGGAAGACCCGATAGAGGAAAATCCAGTGGAGGAAAATCTCATGGAAGAGAATCCAGAAGAAGAGAATCACATGGAATCATACCTCGATGAAGAAGCTCCAGCCGAGGAAGAAAGATCAGAAGATCAAGACCCTGCTGTGGAAGAACTCCCAATGGCGATCCCTGCGAGGCGATATGGGAATGAACGCCCCTACCTGAGCGCGCGAGCCTACCTCAACCTGCTGAATCTCCACAACGTCGACTGACGGGATTCCTTTTAGATGTTGTTTTCTCTGGCCAAATAAATTTGTGTATAGTTAGGGCCATCTGTTACTTTTGGAAGATGCTATGTTTCGAATTTTCTAGAATGAAATAAATTGCTGAGTTCGCTAATCTTTCGATTTTCTTAGTTCCCTTGATGCTTGATTACTTCTTCTATACAATTATTTTCCTACTGAGATCTGTTCACCCCTACTCCTTACATTGTCTTAACCCTCACTCAAATTAACCAGTACCACACCCGATCTTATAGAGGTCCATCATTCATCCTCCGTCTGTGCCTCGTTTGAGCTCCTTCTGGGAGGAGAAAATTTTAGTGGAATTTCCGAGTTCGCTAACCGTTCAAATTTTTGATTCATATGATGTACCGACCAGTATCCTCCCCATACATCTTTCCCCTTGTAGTCCTTTGCTGCTCACCCTTATTTCCTGTGCTGACCAGACCTCAATCTCTTTGACCTTCAGTCTAAAGCCGTCACACTCCGACCTTTGGTATGAGCCACACTCCATTGTAACCCCTACCCTAGTTGTCCTATATATATTTATGTTTTCTCTTTTACCTTAACTATATTTAGGGACATTATTATTCGGAATTTGGTTTTCATTATTTTGTATTTATCGAAGAGTGTATTTTATTGACTATCCCCGCTTTACGCATTTCAAGTACTTCACTACTAGCTTTCCCATTATTTTTCGGTAGCGCAACCTTATATCGCGCATATTTTCGTTCCATGTTCCTTGTTTTCACTATGTGAGCTTTTCTACGTTATATGATCGATACATCATCCTAAAATGTTTTAACCTACCGACTAATCTTTCACTACTTTATTGTCGTTACTTTATTTTCGAGTATTGTGCCTATGGTTACTATTATCAATGGTTGTGCCTTATACTTATTATTTCTGCATCACTGCTTTTGATATACTTATATATGTATTTAGATTTCGAGTTTACCGAACACGCCTTGAGTATTATTGTTCGTTATTGTTATCTATATTCTCGTGTAGTTCGTCCTTATAGTTGTTCCTGCCGTATACTTATTTAAACCCATCCTGTTGTATGTTGTTCTTGCATATATATACCTTCAAAAATTTCATCCACCCGTTTTAAGTAAACCATTATGTGTTAGATTGTGATATGGTAGCTTTCTCTTTTGATTTTACAACTTATCGTTTAGTTTTAAATTTCGAGGACGAAATTTTTGTAAGGGTGGTATGATGTAACACCCAGCCCCTTTTTATACCAATATATGTATCTCTCTTTAACTTATACAGTTTGTTTTTATTATTTATTTTATTTATAATTATTAATTTATTTTAAAACCTTTTTAGCCCAAACCCAAACTATAGATTTATTCTTCATCAAAATATTTTCCTATATTATTATATTACTAGTTTTCTAACTCTAGTTGTTTTATATTCTAATCTAAAACCCTAGTTCTAATTATTATCCTAAACCCAAGTCCACATTAATCACATTTTTCTTTAACCTATATCACCCAAACCACCATATAAATTCCCTCAGCCCAACACCCTTTTCTTTGAATAAAACCACAAGCCCATTCTTTTAAATTCGTTTTCTTTTCTTTTCTTCCAGCCCAACTCTTTTCAGAGCTCCGGCCCCATTCATTTTCTTACTTTTCCTATTTTTCCTCTAAACCAGGCCCACTATTTTTTCCCTCCTTCTTCACAATCATTTTTCCTATTTTTCCCTTCCTGCGGCCCAGCTCCTCAGCCCATCTTCTTTTATTTAAACCCCATTTTTAAATCGCCAACCGAGCCGGCCCACTCCCTCTTTCCTCCTCAATTTTCTTAAATTCCTTTCGCCCAGCCCAGCCCGCTTCACCCTCACCCGCCCGCTCCTACCCGACCCGGCCCACTACCCACTCCTTCTTCCCAACGGCTATATTCTCCCGCTCTTTACTGTGCTTCCGCTCTCCTCGCCGCACCCCACTCCTGCGCCCACGTCGCCGCTCGTCACGCGCCGTGCCCCGCTCGCGAGCGTTACCCACGACGCACGCCCTCGACCTCTCCTCATTGACACGCCTCTCTCTCTCCTCTCATAATTCTTTCTCTCTCCCCCACGTCTCCTCTCTCTCTCTCTCTTCTTTCCCTTCCCGTTTCTCCCTCGAACCCACGCTCACGCCAGCGCGTCGCGCTCGCCGCCGTCCCCTCACGTCGCTCGCCTCCAACTCACCTGACTCACGTCGCTCGCCCCCACCTCGCCGCCTTCACCCTCGTCCCCAGCCCATGTCGCACCCATCACTTCGCCAGCACCGCCGACGAGTTCCCCACTCCCCGAACACACTTCCATCATCACCTTCCCTTCTCTGTCGCCATCACCCCATGCCGCCATCATCGTCGTCATCCTCACCTCCCTCACCTCCTCCCATCGCCTACCCGAAGCCCCGGCTGCACCCTACCCGACTCCAAGCTCCAGTCTCCATCTCCTCCTTCGAGCTCTACATCCACGAGCCCTGGCTGCCATCACCACCCTGACCCCCTCATCTCCTCGCCTAGCTCCAACCACCGGAGATCCGACGTGCTACTGCCTGAGCTGCCACCGGTGACCTTCAGCTCCTCCGTGCATCGCCGCCAGCCGAGCTGCAGCCGTGCCCTTTATATTCGAACCCAAGCTGAGCCAAACCCCTAGCCAAGCCGAGACTTGTCGCGGGTTGTCATCGCCGTGTCGTTGCCGCCGTTGCCGCTGCCGTGCATCACCGGAACGTCTCCAGGAAAGTTCCCTACTTGCTAGATGCTACTTATGATAATTACAAATTACAATCGTGTATATCCCATGTTTTACTTTTCTGTTAAATATTACGAAGCAACTGTTCGACGCATGTTCTCAATGGAAATCATCATTTAATTTGGCGGAACTCAATTGTATAATCTGGCCCGTATGGCTGTGAATCTAGTGTGTGAATTTCATTGGAAAATATGACCGTTAGCAACTAAAACGACTACCCCCAAATATACCTGGAAAACTGGAATTTTTCTTGTACCTGAAAACCGTTAAAATCACCATAAATTAATTACATATTGGAATGATTCGTTCGAGGGCTTAAATCGAAGCTGACTCGACGAACTATAACCCTATATAAGTTTCTAAATATTTCTGTACTTAAACTGTGACAATATTTGGATCGGAGTGCGACTCTGGACTGCAGTCCAGAGCGACTCTATTTACTGGGTGCTGTTCCGTAATGGGCACCACCTTGTTTCCCTAACTCATAGGTTGCGGAACTCTATGGTTTATTAAAGTTGAATCTGTTAGACAGACAACACAAGTGGTTTCATCCTGTTTTGTTATCGTTTGTTATTTAATCTGTAATTTAAAAGATGGGGACGTATAACAGTCCCAACAGAATCAGAATTGACATACTAGTATTGAATAGTGTATAAATCCTGACGTGCAGATACGATTGAGGATACGTCTATTGCGTTGAAAACCTTACTGAAAACCCTAGATTTCATCCAACTGTAGAGTCGCTAAATTCTGATCCCAACTGGGATTAAAATGCGTTGCGAAACGGACTTCCGATTCTGAAACCGGATTTCCAGCCGTGAACGCCTAAAATGAAATGGCCATAATTAATGATCCTGGAACCCGATTGGCGTGAAACTAAATTCGTTGGATAGATAATTGAACATACTATTTATTCCCCGTTCATCATTTCGCTAAAATGTACACGTATGATTTATGATAAATTGTGCAAGTGGTAGAATACTGTTTTATGACATCTTAATCATGCTTTACATATAGCTTCCTCATCATATCATACTTATGTCACTGCATTGATAACCTAGTGATCATGTGTGTTACCCAGTGTTAGGTATTATTGATGATTGTGACAAGTACGTAGTGTTCGTGCATGAGTGAATAAGTGAAAATGACACGTACTTGTACACAATCAGTGAACCTTATTATTCTATTGCATTGTCGACGTCTGTGGAACGCGTGTACGTGTGACTATAAGTGGTATGTGACACTTATGGAAGCTCTTGCATGGGTGTCACAGATAAGGCACCAGACACTGCCATTTATCTTAGATATTAGTCGGGACGTGCTTGATGGATGTCCTTCCTGCAGTTCTCGCGTAGACTTGTCACAGACCGATTGGTATTTGAGGTTATGGTTAGCGTTTGATGTAGACCACGGGGTGTGGGGTAGTTTGAGTGTGAGTTCAACAGAATCTCGGGAGTCCCATGCCGGCTTATATATATGGAGATATATGGAGATTTACAGGGTACATGATTATTACCGTGAGTTACATGTTGGGCCCGTGGTCCCTTGCCCTTGGGTTCTACCCTTGGGTGGAGGACACTCGCGAGTGGTTGACTCTCACACTTGGACTGACGATAGGCTTAGTGACCTGTACAGTGAGACTTAGAGACTGATAGGGATAATGGCATTGCTATACATTACTTACTATGTTGACATACCTGGCATATTCTTTTACTGCTATATTGTTCCCCTGCTCTATTAGACACTTCTTCGATTACTGCATGTTCATACTCATACCGTCATTGATTTACTGTTATATATATTTATTATCACTGTTAGAGTTGTCAATTGGATTTACATATTATATTGCTATTGTGTCGCTCTGACGACCTGAGTATGCATGCTCAGTGTGAGGAGATGATTTAGCCTGGACCAGGATTAGACGTGCATTACGGACATCTTGATTTGCTATCCAGAGTTATACCCTTTTGTTTCCTATCAGGTCAGTTCTTTATATTGTTTCGTTTCAGTTACTGCATTTCTCATTGCCTGCGCATTATTTACCGATTACCATGTAAAGCTAGAAGCCGAAGTGTGACTATGGCAGGATGTATCCTTGACCGTAGGAGCATGGCTGGCCTTGTCAACCCCTCGTATTCCGTATTTTGGGAAGCGGGGCATGACATAGATGGTTGGAGCTGATGGCTGACTACGATAAGTACCATCCGGGGAAAGTTAATGTAGTGCCGGATGCGCTTAGTTGGTTGCCTGCACTTCGGATGTTGACTGCACAGAAGGAGCTTATCGAAAATTTTCGGAGATTTGAGTTGGAGATTGTGCTACCGCATTCTTCGGGACAGTTGATACAGCTGCAAGTACAGTCGTCGTTGATCGATAATATTAAAGCAGCGCAGTCACAGGACCCAAGA
This sequence comes from Agapanthus africanus, assembly GCA_030015575.1. Lineage (NCBI taxonomy): Eukaryota > Viridiplantae > Streptophyta > Magnoliopsida > Asparagales > Amaryllidaceae > Agapanthus > Agapanthus africanus. The sequence goes on along the minus strand of JASDDO010000024.1, from coordinate 92,504,624 downwards.
TTGCAGAAATTTCGAGAACAGATTGAAGCTGGACTATGAACGGATTTGTTGATTCATGAAGATGGTTCATTGCGTTATGGTAGCCATTTGTGTGTGCCGAAATGAGACATTCACGAAGAAGTTATGAAGGAGGCACACATTTCCGCATATTCCGTACATCCAGGAGGCACGAAGATGTACCGTGATCTAAGACAACATTTCTGGTGGGAAGTCATGAAAAGGAAGATTGCTCGCTTTGTAGCGAAGTGCTTGGTGTGTCAGCAAATTAGGGCTGAACATCAAAGGGTTGCTGGTTTATTGCAACCACTTCCGATTCCTCAATGGAAGTGGGAACATATAACCATGGATTTCGTGACAGCTTTACCGCGGAGTCCAAAGGGCAACAATGCAGTTTGGGTGATTGTTGATCGATTAACCAAGGCGGCTCATTTCATACCATTTCGAGTTGGTCAATCAACGGAAGCGTTAGCGGAACGGTACATGCAGGAGATTGTAAGATTGCATGGAGTACCTGTGAGCATCGTGTCCGACCGTGACACCCGATTCATATCGTACTTCTGGAGGAGTTTACAGGAAAGTTTGGGGACGTAATTGAAGTTTAGCACAGCTTATCATCCTCAGACAGATGGCCAGTCGGAGAGAACGATCCAAACTCTTGAAGACATGTTGAGAGCTTGCATATTAGACTTCAAGGGTTCATGGGAGGATCATCTACACTTGGTGGAGTTTTCTTACAACAACAGCTTTCAGGCGACTATTCAGATGGCTCCATTCGAAGTATTGTATGGTCGCAAGTGTCGCTCACCTGTTTGTTGGGACGATGTTGGAGAACGAAGATTGTTGGGACTGGATTTGATCGTGCAAACCGTGGAGAAAGTTAATACTATCCGAAATCACATGAAGACAACACAAGATCGGCAGAAGAGTTGGGCCGACACATCGAGAAGACCTCTAGAGTTCGATTTTGATGATCTGGTATTCTTGAAGATATCACCGACTAGAGGAGTGATTCGTTTTGGGAGTTGAGGTAAGCTTAGTCCTCGATTCGTGGGACCTTTCGAGATTATGGAGCGTGTGAGAGAAGTGGCTTATCGGTTGGCTTTATTACGATCTTTGGCGAATGTTCATGACGTGTTTCATGTATCTCAACTCTGTAAGTATGTTCGAGATGAAACACACATGCTAGATCATTCGGAGCTGACTGTAAGGGAGGATTTGACCTTTGAGGAACGACCGATGTCAATTGTAGATCGAAGAGAAAAGGTCCTTAAGAACAAGATTATCCCTCTCGTACTTGTTTCTTGGGGAAATCGCTCGCATGGAGAATCGACTTGGGAACGAGAAGACGAGATTCGACTGAAGTTTCCACACCTATTCTTGTATGTTCGTGTTATTTATCTTTTCTTGTTCTGGTAATTTCGAGGACGAAATTCCTTTTGTAGTTGGGTATAATGTAACACCCTAGTTCATTTATACCAGTTCTAGTCAAGTATTTCTTTATTTACGGTATTTTCCTGATTTACTGTGTTTTGGGTGCGAATAGTATATTTGACATCTGTATTTGCATCCGACCCGACCCACTTGCTTGAAACCAGTCTTGATTCATGTTTGTGATTTATCCTGACTTGTTACGTAAACTCGTGCACTTTCATTCTAATTTATACATCCTGCATACTGGCATTTTATCTGGCATTTGCATTTTTTTAAGTCACATAAAATATTTTAAAAATATATTGCATGGCCTGCATCATACCCCTAACCCTGTGGTAGTATCCGCGCATGTTATTCTCGTCCCGTTCAGTGAAACGGACTTGTTTGGATGGCTACGCGCACGTACGTGCATCCGTTCTTGGGGGTATGCATTTTTCGTTACCCGGATACCCAACTTTAATTTTGGTCGACATGTATATTTTTCGTATTTTAAAACTGAATTTTAGACCCTACCCAGGCATGTTTTGGACTATATTTGTATTTACCAGAATATCAAGTTTTATTTATATAATATTAATTTTATAAACTGATACAAATTAAAATTTAGTTAACTAATAAAATATTTTTTAAATTTAAATCTAAACTAATTTCCTAACAAACTAACAACCCCAGTTTCCTTCTTTCTTCTTCTTCTTCTCTTTTCTTTTCTTTCTTGATCTTGTTTCTTGTTTTTCCGGTGATCACCGGAACCGGGCTCGACGCCGACGACCCGGGAGACCCTGTGAACGTACCTTGCCTGCGTGATCACCCTCTTGCCTTGCCTGGACCCGTCCCGCGTGCCGCATGTGCGTTGCGACGATTTAACGACGTCAGACGTGCCGTGCGTATCCGTATTGTGATCCATCGAGGCAAGTTTATCTTGCTACATGCTATACTACTATATACTGCACCCATTTGAATAATAACATCACATAATGTTTAGTTATGCATCCCACATTACCATTTTACAGTTTCACTGTTTTCGGATATCAGTATGCATCCATATCGTTATTTACATATCTAGTCGCATGCTAGTTCATTTTGCTTCATGCTGGGTATATTATTATGCATCCATATGAGTAAAATGTTATCTGTTTATCACATTATACATCCATATTAAAGTTTTACCGTTTTCGGATACCCGTTTGCATCCATATCATTTAAATATATATATCGTCGTAATATTTCTTATTATTATCTTTAATTAGTTTATAATCTCCATTTTATAATGTTATACAAAATATAGTTTGAAAATATTATAGTTTACACATGAAACGTCGTTGCAAAGCGGATACGACAAATCCGAAATTTACTATACACCTTAGCTTATAAAATTCATTATAAATCATAGAAAAATCATTAGTATACGTTCATTAGTTCGTTACGAAGCTAACTCAAAATACTATAACTCTATGAAATATTTACTTGTAAAATAAATTGTTTAAATAACGTAAAATGCAAATGAAAATATCTCTAAATTGCTGTCCAGGGAAATTCCAGCAGCAAACTTTCATTTTCGAATGTTCATAGATTTTTGTAGGAACAACCTGAGATACTTCAACTTATAAAAATGAAAATCTTATTGAATTATCTTCGTTTTGGTATAAGACACGTCCCTTTTGGAGAACGTTTGTTATTTTTAAGCTATTTTACAAATCAGGGCAACGCTGAATTTCTGAACGAAACTTTCTTATGCATGGTTAATCAATACCACTTTTATAATTATTAATCGGTTTGAATATGTTATCCATGTTAATATTATTATATCAATATCTATTTAATAAATAACAGTGCTTGTGTCTTAATATTCATCAAATTTTACCGATTTACAGTTTTATAGTATCCGTCTGTATCCGTACAGTTTATTACCTATCTAGTTGCACGCCGAGACCATATTATTTCATGTTACTGTTGTATTAGTGCACCATGCTTGATAATGTGCATCCTACGTAGTCATGGAGTTGTAGATGTAACCCCTGATAGATATTTGTGCATCCGTGCTTTATTGTGCATTCGTACAATTTATTTATTTAGTTGCATGCCATACTATTTCATATTACTGTTACCTTGGCACCCCATGCTTGATAATGTGCATCCTACGTAGTCATGGAGTTGTAGATGTAATCTCTGGTAAATATTTGTGCATCCATGTTTATTTGTGTATACATACCATTAATTCTGCATAACTAGTTGCACCACATATTACATTAACTCATATTATTAATACATTAGTACCTCATGCTTGATATTGTGCATCCATGCTTTTATTTGTGTACCCGTACCTGCTGCAATTGTATTATGAGCATCCGCTTGAAACCTGTTCACTACCTGACACGACCTGATACACCACTATTTGACATGACCTGATACACTACTTGACCTGACTTGATACCGTGCACTACTTGACATGACCTGATATATCCCTACTTGACATGTTACCTGATCCTGTTTCTAATGCCGACAATCATGACATGTTGTCCCGATGGACATATCCTGTTGTCTGTATAGACAAACCTGTTCCTGCTTGATCCTGTGTTGGCATTAGTCTCAGATTTATCAATACCTGACTTGAACACATAACTTGGGGGTATGGGGAAATCAATGATGAAACCTAACTTGTAACTCGACAGTTCGATACTTATACTGATCAGTTTTAGGGGCTAGGCCAGCCCTGGGATGATTCTGCTGACATCATTCATCTGTACATGTTTCCTGTAGTGCCTAGCGGCATGTCTCGGTTTCAGCCCGAGAATCTGGACCATGGTCCCGGGCATGCACGGGATACTATTGAGTTACATCGACGATTCATTAAATTGATTTCAAAGACTTGAGAGTAATTAACCCAGTAGCTTAGTTCAGATTACTCACTGCACATCACATATGCTTTTACCCTTCACTGTTCCTTATTCGTGTTACTGTTCTACTTTTATTACTGTTCATACTCGTGCCTGCATGTCTTGCTACCCCCTAATTATATTATTGTTGATATTATGACGCACTGACGTCTGAGTTTTACATGGCCCAGATCCTCTACCTTTGTCGCAGGCGGATCAGGGGTATTTCCGCCGTCAGGCCGAGCAGTGAGGATCCTGTTAGTATCCAGTTAGTTTAGTTATTTCCGTACTTTCCAGATGTTACTGTTTATTGGATTTATTGCTTCCGCGTATTATTCTTGACTCGTTTATTCTGGCTCATGGACATGTACTAGATAGTTTATTTTATTTCTACTGTTCTTAATATCTTATAGACGGTCGTAATGTGACTGTGGAGGGATGTTTCCTATCCACAGATAGCATGGTTGGCTCTGTCGCATGCCTATCTTAGCACACTATGGGAAGAGGGGCGTGACAACGAGTGTGGGAAGGTCTGTATCCTCCCTTTGCCGGAGTTGAGGCGCTGATCGCGCGTTGAGTATGAGTTTATTCGGCGGGTCTTGGATCCGTGTCTTTGTAGGGTAGGAAGCTACCCGCTGGGGATGCGCCGAGCAGGAAGAAACTCGACGGCCTCGCGATGAGGGCTTCAGATCCTCAGCATCTGATGGGCAGGAGGCTGCCCGCTGGGGATGCGTCGAGCAGTAAGGAACTCGGAGGCCTCACGATGAGGGCTTCAAATCCTCAGCGTCTGATGGGCAGGAGAATGCTCGCTGGGGATGTGCCGAGCAGGAAGAAAACTCGGCGGCCTCACGATGAGAGCTTCAGATCCTCAGCGTCTGATGGGCAGGAGGATGCCCGCTGGGGATGCGCCGAGCAGGAAGGAACTCGGCGGCCTCGCGATGAGGGCTTCAGATCCTCAGCGTCTGATGGGCAGGAGGATGCCCGCTGGGGATGCCCCGAGCAGGAAGGAACTCGGCGGTATCACGATGAGGGCTTCAGATCCTCATCGTCTGATGGGCAGGAGGATGCCCGCTGGGGATGCGCCGAGCAGGAAGGAACTCGGCGGCCTCATGATGAGGGCTTCAGATCCTCATCGTCTGATGGGCAGGAGGATGCCCGCTGGGGATGCGCCGAGCAGGAAGAAACCCGGCGGCCTCATGATGAGGGCTTCAGATCCTCAGCTTCTGATGGGCAGGAGGATGCCTGCTGGGGATGCGCCGAGTAGTGAAGCTGCTCAATTGTCTCTTGGCGAGGGCTTTGATCCCTGGCGTTGCGGGGTAGGAAACTACCAGCCAGGGATAACCGAGCAAGGACGAGCCCGGTTGCCTCCTGGTGAGGGCTTCGATCCTTAGCGCTGGAGGGGTCGTAAGAGTCCTTCTAAGGACGGACCGAGCAGGGAAGCTGCTCAGTTTCCTCTTGGCGAGGGCTTAGATCCTTAGCGTTGGAGGGGCAGTAAGAGGTCTGCTAAGGACGGACCGAGCAGGGAAGCTGCTCAGTTGCCTCTTGGCAAGGGCTTAGATCCCTGGCGTTGTGGGGTAGAGAACTACTAGCCGGGGTTAGCCGAGCAGGGTAGCCGCTGGGATGCCTCTTAGTAAGGGCTTAGATCCCTGGCGTTGGACGTAGGGAACTACTAGCCAGGGATAACCGAGCAAGGATGGGCCCGGTTGCCTCTTGGTGAGGGTTTTGATCCTTAGCGCGGGAGGGGCCGTAAGAGGCCTACTAAGGACGGGCCGAGCAGGGTTGCTGCCCGGTGCCTCTTTGCGGGGGCTTTGATCCTTAAGGACGGGCCGAGCAGGGTTTCTGCCCGGTGCCTCTTGGCGAGGGCTTTGATCCCTGGCGTTGTGGGGTAGGGAACTACCAGCCAGGGATAACCGAGCAAGGGCGGGCCTGGTTGCCTCTTAGTGAGGGCTTTGATCCTTAGCACGGGAGGGGCCGTCAGAGGCCTACTAAGGACGCGCCGAGCAGGGTTACTGCCCGGTGCCTCTTGGCGAGGGCTTTGATCCTTAAGGACTGGCCGAGTAGGGTTGCTTCCCGGTGCCTCTTGACGAGGGCTTCGATCCCAGGCATCGTGGGGTAGTGAACTACCAGCCGGGGATAGCCGAGCAGTGAAGCTGCTCGGCTGCCTCTTGATGATGGCTTCAATCCCTGGCGTCGGGGGGTAGTGAACTACCAGCCGGGGATAGCCGAGCAGGGTAGCCGCTCAGCTGCCTCTTGATGAGGGATTCGATCCCCAGCGTCATGGGGTAGTGAGATACCAGCCGAGGATAGCCGAGCAGTGAAGCTGCTCGGCTGCCTCTTGATGAGGGCTTCGATCCCCGGCGTCGTGGAGTAGTGAGCTACCAGCCGGGGATAGCCGAGCAGTGAAGCTGCTCGGCTACCTCTTGATGAGGGCTTCGGATCCTCAGCGTTGGAGAGGCTGTAAGAGGCCTGCTAAGGATAGATCGAGCAGTGAAGCTGCTTAGTTGCCTCTTGGCGAGGGCTTTGATCCTTGACGTTGCGGGGTAGGAAACTACCAGCCGGGGATAGCCAGCAGGGTAGCCGCTCGGCTGCCTCTTGATGAGGGCTTCAATCCTTAAGGACGAGCCGAGCAGGGTTATTGCCCGGTGCTTCTTGGCGAGGGCTTTGATCCCTGGCGTTGTGGGGTAAGGAGCTATCAGCCAGGGATAACCGAGCAAGGGCGGGCCCGGTTGCCTCTTAGTGAGGACTTAGATCCCTGGTGCTGTGGGTAGGGAACTACCAGCTAGGGATAGCTAAGCAGGGTAGCCGCTCGGCTGCTGATCGCACGCTTTTGGCGTGTCGGATGTTCAAAGAATTAAAGTGTAACCGCGATCAGGACGGTGTCGCTATGCAGCTAGCCGGTTGAGCACGGGTCGATCCGCAGGGAGATGGTTGTTATGTCCTTTCTTGTCTTAGACGAGTCAATAAAGAATCTGTATGTTTGTTTGATCGAACCTATGTGTCTATTTGCAAGTATAAAGTTGTTAAGAAAAAGATACGAAATTATAAGCTAAAGAAATCCGTACTCAAAACCTTTGAGCCGAATCTTGACCAATGGAAGCTAGAGCAATTGGCAACAACGTGGATTAGGGGATTTAAGCGCGGTATTCGTGGAATACGGCTTATTTACCCTTGTCCTTCCGTTCTTGTCTCTTGCTTTCGCCTCCGGCCAAACCGAACGCAACCGGTCGCGGTTAGGAATCACCGTTACCTTGTCAGGGTACGGTGCCTAACGGAGCGCTTGCGTATGGTTTGGGCGGAGTTCAATGGAAAATACGGGAAAAGGAAATGGGCAAAGAAACATTAACTTATATTACCGTATTTTATCTTAACAATAATAATTACATTCATTCACAAAAGAGAACCAAAAAGAGAGAACAAAAAGAAAAGAACAAAGAAAAGAAAAGATTACAAGAAATTAAGTGCATGAATTAAATTGCAAGAAAGAAAAGCAAGATAATAAAAAGCAAGTAATAAATAAGCAAATAAAAAGAACAAGAAAGTAATTACAAGAACATAGAGCTCATGACAAGCATGTGATCAATAGCCAACCCTTAAACTTGCAAGCTCAATCAAGAGGTTGGAAGATCAAGGGAAGGGTAGAGAACGCATGTGAAATGAAGACCTAGTCCCGTGAGAAAATACGACCCTTGAGATTAATAACTAACCCTTAACCATTCAAGCTCAATGAAGAGGTTGAATGATCAAGGGAAAGCAAGAATCTCAAGGGGAAGAAGAAACAAAAGAGAATGATACAAAACCCTCATCTTCATTAATCTCCTACTAAAAAAGCTCTCACTACAATTTCATGGAAAAAGAATGAAGAAGAAGAAGAAGAAAAAGAACTAAAACTACAAAAGAAAGAAGAACAAAAGAATACCCCTTGGTTGAGCTCAGTTCTGCTGTATTTATAGGCAGGAGAATGGAATTCTAGGGCAACCACCAGAACACACTTGAAAAGACCATTCTACCCCCCAAAATTCATCAGAAGAGGCGTCAGTACGGCCGCGTTTTCGCGGCCAATACCCCCTATTGGCCGCGGAAACGCTGCCAAGTGGTGGAGTTGATTGGTCCAATTTGGTGGCTTTTCCTGGTTGTATCTTTTCTCGTGTTTGAAAACTTCAAAATGAACAAAAGTCCTCCAGAATGTCTGCAGATTCCAAGTCCAAGATTGCATATCTTTTTCACTTTTGACTTTATCTCCCTCGAGCTCCGCGCACCCATTGATTCTTGTGCAGCCCTCTTTGTGCTCTGTGCTTGTCCCAGACACGAATGACCACTGTCACATGTCTTGAATCTGGAACCGGTACTCGGCACTGGACGGATATGGATGACCGGAACCCGGCTTTTATCTGCAGTGACAGATGTTCTGTATTTGGCGTAACTGTGGAGATTTTATCTTGATTTGCAATATTTGTACCGGAAACCTGTATTCTGTAAACATGTAACAAACACGGATTAAAAGTATCTACCTATAAACACACGAGCGTAAGGATGGGCGGTATAAAATGCAATATTCTGGTATGAACAGCTGCCTCTTGGTGAGGGCTTTGATCCTTGACGTCAGTGGGTAGTGAACTACCAGCCATGGATAGCCGAACAGGGTAGCCGTTCGGCTGCCTCTCAGTGAGGGCTTAGATCCCTGGTGCTGTGGGTAGGGAACTACCAGACAGGGATAGCCAAGCAGGGTAGCTTCTCTGCTGCCTCTTGGTGAGGGCTTCGATCCCGGCGTTGCAGGTAGGGAACTACCAGTCAGGGATAGCCAAGCAGGGTAGTCGCTGGGCTGCTTCTTGATGAGGGCTTCGATCCTTGGCGTCGTGGGATAGAGAACTACCAGCCGGGGATAGCCGAGCAGGGTAACCGTTCGGCTGCCTCTTGATGAGGGCTTCGATCCTTAGCGCGGGAGGGGCCGTAAGAGGCCTGCTAAGGAAGACCGAGCAGTGAAGCTGCTCAGTTGCCTCTTGGCGAGGGCTTTGATCCCTGACGTTGCGGGGTAGGAAACTACCAGCCAGGGATAACCGAGCGAGGGCGAGCCCGGTAGTGTGAGCATCGGGAAGCGGGACAGTCGCGGGCGACACGTGTCATGGATGCGTGGGGGAGGCGAAGCGCCGGAGTCCCGTCGTTTCAATTCCGCCGAGAGAGTCTCGATGTCTGCCGTGTGGTGGTACAGTTGTGGGTGAAACGAGCAACTGTTGGACTCATGGGGCGTCCAGCGGGTCATAGAATATGTTGGCCCGGGAAATCTGCGGCCGTGGGAGGCAGCGAGGCGGTGGTCGGCAATCCCGACGCGAGCAGAGTCTTCTCTCCCTCTGTGGGGGTCCTGGTCCCGAAACGGGGGAGCGGCGACCAGGGGAGCCTGGATCGTCGTGGTGATCGCTCGCCATTAAATGGAAATCGGAAGATGAATTTTTGTTTTTGTGGAGTCAAGAGTTTCCCACAGATGGCGCCAGCTGACGTGACCTGGATCATGCCAAGATTTTACCTTCCGTTGATCTGCTGATGGCGGCGATGGACGGCTGATATTGGATCTAGAGGTAGGCTCCTGAGGCGTATGGATCTCAATGGGTTTAAGGTTGGTTGGGCCGAGCTACCTGCAAGGAAGTCCCGGGGTAGTTGTACCACCGAAGACTCTCCGATGGTCAAGTTAGAGAGGAAATCCAAGCAAAGTAACGGCTTAGTGGAGTAAAAATGGCTTACTTGGACCGTTTGAATGAGGGGTTTATATAGCGGTGGCAACAGGCAAGCAGGCGCGAGAATCATACCGGCCGTTAAGCTCCCGACGTCACACCCACGTGATGAGCGGGATCCCGCATTAATGGCGAGACAGGCTCGTTATTGGGGGATCGTGATGGCATGGAATGTGGGATTTGGCCAGCGGATATCTCGCGTATGGCGAGATTCGCGGAATGGCGGTTGCGCCTGTGAGTGGTGCCGTTGGTCGGTCGTTGAGATCGAAGAAGATGAGCGGGAGAGCTCGGGGCCGAGCAGGAGGCCGAGCTATCTTGGTTCTGCTAGAGTCCGGAGGCAAGCCGAATGGCCGAGGAAGCTCGGGCCTGTGATAGCTAAGAGTATAGCAAAGGGACGGTTGGCTTGGCTGCTGAAGTGTTCGGGGGCAAGGAGTGGAGAGCAATCTCGGAGACAGGGTTCGAGAGAAGCCCCCACTGTAGCACACCGGTTCCCCCTCCGTGGCCCTCAGAGGCCTAACTGGCTTACGCATGTGACACGTCATCCGCCACGTGTCATGATCTAAGGAATTACCGTTATTGAGCATCATCATTATACGCAGTGATGCACGGTTCCATGATATTTAAAAAAAGATTGGATATTTTCAGATAAAAACTCCAATCCATTATCAGTAGGAATAGTGAAGATATTGGATTTGTATTGTGTTTGAAAAAGGATAATAAAAATATTCTTTCAAGATGGATGCTGCCTCTGATTTGATTTGTGTTTCATGAGAAATATCCATGTACATGGACTATAATCATTCACAGTAGTCAAAAAAAAAAAAAAATTGAGCACCAGTTAAACTAGGAGTTTTAAAATATCCCCAAATGTCACAATGCACTAATTGAAACATTTATTGGATTGAAAAGTGCTTTCTGGAAATGGTAAACGACTTTGTTTTGCCAAAGGGCAAACAATTAATACATGTAGATTTATTGAAGGAAGAATGCTAGGGTCTAACTTGGACATGAAATTTATACGTGATGCAGATGGATGTCCTAATCGTTATAAGCCATAGCTCGGAATCTGAGGTATAGTTGTTGCAGCTAATGCAACAGGGCCATCCAAGCAATACAATTAAGCCTCCACGAACAACACAACACTACCGGCTCCAATCGTCTTCTTGGTCTGATGGTCCTGAAAAACAAAGTGTTTCAGGAAAAAATTTGGCACAACAATTATGAGAATTAGCAAGTTGAAGCAGGGATAACAAGTTAAACTTGAATGAAGGTATGTGTTGAACATTTTTAAGAGTTATGGTAGGAGAGATTCGGACGGATCCCGCATGTTCTATGGGGGAGTTACCCCGCCGTCAGGGAGTTGTACTGTAGATGGTTTGGTTGTTTTTGTGATCTCAGAAAATGATTCAGCCGCGGAACAACTCATATGGTTAGTGGCCCCGGTATCTACAACCCATTCATTATATATTAGTTACTTGTAGCAGATAGAGCAGTAAGATTTTTACCCTGCAGCGTTTGCCATGATCTGAGCCTTATTTGGATTCTTACGAATAAGAGATTTCAAAGCCTCGTATTCTTCATGATTGAGGGTTTGGTGCTGAGGTTGTCGTGCTTGCATCTATAGCAACAAGTCCCTTCGAACGCGGCTTAAAAGATCTTTGTTTGCCATTAGGGTCCTTTGATCCTCTCTTTCCGGGAAAACCATGCTTATGGTAGCATTTTGCTTCAGTGTGCCCATCTCCTTTGCAATAATCACTAACTAGTAGGAAAGCCAATCTTGTGTTAGAAATATTATTAACAAATGCAAGATTTAATCCTATATGAAAAGGCAAATAATTAAATTAGGAAAAGCAAAGATTGGAGCGTTAGCCAGTGGATTGGAAGGCATGTCGAAAACGTTTTCCGTAAAGTGGATTGAGCCCTTCACCATACAAAAGGATTGTGCTCTTTTACTTTCGAGATACAACCTGGCCCACTTTACGAGTCAAGATGGAACCTTCAAATCTATGTAGCCTTTCAATCGCCAATGACTTATTATACTTGAAAATAGAAAATAGTTTGAGAGAAGAAAGTCTCTGTACAAGAGTATTAAAAGATTAGATATGTTCACTTCTCCCAAATCCCTTATATATAGGAATACAATATTAACATTAAAATAACTGTATAAATTTCAAATACCGAAACAAAAGTACGCGACTTCTCAAAGTGGTTGGCAACTGTGAACATAACAGTAATTAGTTTTATGAACCAATAGAATATATAAGAAATATATATATATATATATATATAAGATAAAAATAAAACTATATAGTGTTTAAAAATTCCTAACAATCCTCTACAATTTTTGAATAATAATAAAATAAATAAATATAATAAGACTATTTGGCGACGTTTATCATGTAATGGGTATTCGTACCTTCCGGATTTGAACCAATACTTAGTGTAAATTAATTTTCGTTCGATAGAAAATATGGTGAATTGTGTCTTGAACCATTTTCCTTTTATTTCAAATTTCAAATAGTAACACACATTATATAAAAATTTACTATGATTCGACTTAAGGGTAGCACATTTAAAGACCATGCGCCTGCATCTCGTTTTCATGATTATTTTAAGGATTTACCTAAATTGTTTTCCTATGGCAGCGGTCTTTACTAAATACTTATATAGGTGAGTTCTTAAAATGTATACTGCAATTTAATGCTTTGCAAAAAATATTGCCTATGAACTCATTAAAATAAAATTTAGCTTCATATTCTATTGCAGTTGAGTACAAAATTAATTAGGGAATAGTTTGAAGAATTACTCCATATTTATACTCCTACCAGCCATTCTATTAATTCGTTTTTACCCATTAAACCTTCTGCAATGATATTTCCAATTGGAAGGTTGGGTGTCCACTAATAATAACTATTTTATGGGTATAAGTCTCATCTCTACAGAGGACTTATACACTTCCTTCTTCGATAATTCTTTTGTTAAAGGATCTGCAATATTATTGTCTGATCTTATATAATCAAAAGTAAATGTTTGAAAATTTGCATGTCACAATCGGCCATGTCACATGGATGATTCCAATAAAAGAGTGGTTGAAGAAAAGTAATTTATTTTATTAATACATGATGGAAGTATATTTAATTTAAATAAGCCATCACATGGATATTATTTTCCAACAAAGCAACCATTTTTGCTTAATACAACATTATTTGGTTCAAATACAACACGATAACCACATTGCACTAGTAGCGATCCATTAATTAAATTTCTCCTCATATCGGATACATGCAGCACATTAGATAATGTTAGAACGTTTCCGGATGTTAGTTTCAAATTTACATGTCCTTCTCCGAGTATGATGGCTGCTGAGTTACTGCTCATATTCACGCTCCCTCCAAAAATGGCCTGATATAAAGAAAAATATGAACAGTCATGACAAATATACACGTTAGCCCCCGTATCAATTCACCAATGAATAAAAAGACAAGAACAATTAATTTCGGGAATCATACTAACATACCATTAACAAATAAGAGAGGATGTATTAGCGATCAACATGTTGATAAGTGGACGAGGTTTTTCTTTTCCTCTGCCCTTTTCTTGATTGTAGGAGTGTTTGCCCCTTCGATAAAAGCAAGTCTTTACGAGATAATTCTCCCTCGCACAAATTCAACATACTTTTTCATTTTTAATTATTTTGTCATTTGGTCTAAAACTATGATACTTTTTATTTTTGAAAAATTGTTTACCTTTATTTTCCATTGAAATTTTATTTTCCGTTAAATGCACCTTTGATTGCTTTAAAACTCAGAATTTAGTTTGTCTTTATCTATTTGTTTTTCTTCAATTCTAAGTAAGACTATCAAATCATCGAAGAAAATCTTTTTCCTTTCATGCCTAAAATGCAATGCAAATTGACTCCACAAAGATGAGAAATTGACTCCACAAAGATGACAATTTTCCAATAATGGATGCAATAATATAGGTTTCAGTCATGCCGATACCATATTCATCCAAGTCATGCAATATGTCTTGAATCTTATGAACTTGATCCGTAACAGATCAAGAATCAACCATTTTGAAATCATTAAGAAAATCAATCGTATATTTTTCCAAACCAACATCTTCATTTCCATATTTTGTTTCAAGAGCATGTCATAATTCAAAAGAAGTTGATGCAGAGCAATAGATGTCATATAAACGATCAGAAAGAACGCTAAGAATGCGACTATAACAAAGGAAATCAATATCTTGAGGTGTTCTAGCGCGTTAAAGCTTGCTCAATTGCAGGTTCAAGAATAATAATAGGAGTTTCGTCACTTGTTGATTTAGGATCATTTTCTAGAATGAAATCGTTTGATTTAGGATCTTTATCTTTTGACAAAGTGGAATCACTATCTTTTTCACTGATTTCAATTTTAGAATTAGTGATTGTCGATATAAGTCCTGAACAAGTTAACCAATATCGTGTTTTACGTTACCACCTACGAAAATTAGATCCTCCGAATTTATCGGGCTTAACATTATCATGAAAAGGTGCCGTTTTTTGAAAACACCAAATGAAGATTAAATCGAGTAATTCAAACTACTTTACGGATGTTAGAAATATTATTAACAAATGCAAGATTTGATCCTATATGAAAGCAAATAATTAAATTAGAAAAAGTAAAAATTGGACAGTTGGTGGATTGGGAGGCACGTCGAAAACGCTTTCCGTAAAATAGATTGAGCCCATGCCATACAAATGGATTGCATTCTCCTACTTTCGCGATACAACCTGGCCCACTTCTTCGATCTTATTGTACGAGCCAAGATGGAAACTTTGAATCTGTGTAGCTTTTTAATTGCTAATGTCTTATTATATTTTAAGGAAAATAGAAAATAATTTGAGAGAAAAAAGTCTCTGTATAAGAATTTTATAGAGAGAAAACTGTAAAACTCTTAGACAACTTAAAAGATTAGATGCATTATCTTTTCCCAAATCCTTTATATATGGGGATACAATACAAACATTAAAATAACTATATAAATTTGAATTTCAAAAATAAAGAAACTGTTTAAACACCTAAACAAAAGTATAAAAGTCGCGACTTCTCAAAATGGTTGGCAACTGCAAACATAACATTAATTAGTTTTATGAACCAATAGAATATATATATATATATATATATATATATATATATATATATATATATATATATATATATATATATATATATATATAACTATAACTATAACTAATAGAAAATATATAAGTGTTATGTTGTGGAGAATCTTCCTAAAATTATGATAAATTTGAATCAAGTTAGTTAGATTTGGATATAGAGATTTATGTTAATCTCTACCTAAATTCCAAATTATCTCTGAAAGCCTATGGATATATATATATATATATATATATATATATATATATATATCATAAATTAATTGGATTTTTTGAAGATTTAAATTAATCTAATTTTAAATTTCACATTATCTACAAGGAAACTAAATTTCACATTATCTACAAGGAAGCCATTCACCTCTCTCTCTCTCTCTCTCTCTCTCTCTCTCTCTCTATATATATATATATATATATATATATATATATATATATAATTGATTTGTAAATCAATTATGCATGCATCCACCAAAAAAAGAAAAGGAGAAACCATATTAATTTAACAGAGATTTGTTAAAGAGCGGCGACTGCTATGTTAAATTAATTTTACAAGACCAAGGTGAATTAATTTGAGAGATTATTGTATTGAGAGGGTGACGGCTAATAGAGAGATTTGAGAGAAATCTCTTAACGTTGTTTGCAAACTTTATTTAAGGAATTAGTAGACGTTTGTAGATTCCGCTCTGCCGGGGACTAACCATACGGTAGGTGAACCACGTTAACAAATTCTTTGTGCCTCTCTGGTTTGTGTACTTCTTATTTTATTATCGCACTTATTTATTTATCTTTCGTTGATTAATTGCATGATTGTTGTTATTGCGTGATTTGGTTTGTCGCGAGTATTGTTTCGTGTATCGATTTTCTCCCAACAACTGATATCCGAGCTTCGTTAAGGAATATAGGGTTCTTCAATTCTACGATCTAGATCAACAGTGAGTAACGACAACTACGTCCTCTTCCCCATATTCTTAGATCGTCGTTTTGAAAGCGTTAGTTCATATCAAGAGAGAAGTCAAGTTTATTGTGGCAGAGACGAAAGATGGCGGAGGATAAAATAAGGATCGAAAAGTTCAATGGTCATAATTTTGGTTGGTGGCGTATGCAGATGGAGAACTATCTGTACCAAAAGGACTTATATCTTCCGTTGCTAGGAGAAAAACCCAAGAAGATGGTCGATGAGGCGTGGAACCTTTTTGATAGAAAAGCCTTGGCGCCAATCCGATTATCGTTGACTCCACATGTGGCCTCTAATATCTCGAAGGAGAAAACAACTAAGACGCTAATGACGACGTTAGCGAAGTTGTATGAGAAGCCTTCTGCATCAAATAAAATCTTCCTGATGAAAAAGCTTTTCAATATGAAGATGGCTGAAAACGGCTCGGTGACGGAGCACCTGAATAAGTTCAACAGCATGACGAGCCAACTCGAATCGGTTGAAATCGTCTTTGAAGACGAGATTCGAGCACTTCTATTTCTCTGTTTGTTACCGGAGAATTGGAAACCTAGTGATGGCGGTTAGCAACTTGATCTTGGTGACTCTCACGTTTAATGATGCGGTGAGTTGCATATTAAATGATGAGATGCAGAGAAAGACCGTTTAGTGATGGCGGTTAGAAACTCGATCTCGGGGACTCTCACGTTTAATGATGCAGTGAGTTGCATATTAAACGATGAGATGCGGAGAAAGGCCGTGAGTAGGAGTTCGGGAACTTCTGCACTTTCGGTGAAGAATCGCGGTAGAACGATGGAAAGGGGAAAATGCAAGTCTAAGAGCCGAGAAAAATCGAAGACGAATATCTAAGACGACTGTTGGAACTATGGAAAGAAGGATCACAGAAAAAGTGAATGTAAAGCTCCAAAGAAATATTTGAATGAGAACGTAGATGAAAAGAAAGATAATGTGGTGTCTACATAAGAATATGGGGAACAAGGTCTTTGTTTATCGGCGAACAAGAACACAAAGGTGGATACTTGGTTTCTTGATTCGGGGGCATCGTTCCATTGCACATCGGGGCGACATCATTTCAGCGAGTATGTTCAGGGGGACCTTGTATATATGACGATGGGGGACGGTCAGCTGTGTAAGATCGTTGGAAAGGGGATGATCATTTTGCAACCGTCAGGAGGTGGTCAATTAAAATTGAAGAATGCTCGTCATATTCCAGATTTGAAGAAGAGCCTGATTTGTACTAGTCAGCTTGACAACGAAGGTTTTATTACGACGTTTGGGAATTTGCAGTGGAAGATTACCAAAGGGTCGTTGGTGATTGCTAGGGGCAAGTTGAATGGCTCGTTGCATTCCTTCAGTGGGAGTAGCGGAGGATCGGTTGTATGGGCAACGAGTTCGGAGTTAAATTCGGAGACTTCATTGTAACATAGGCGATTGGGGCACCTTAGCGAGAAGAACATGAAAATTCTTCAATGAATGAAGCTACTTTTGGGGCAGAAAAAGGTAGAGTTGGGGTTGTGCGAGAGTTGCATTTGCAAGAAGCAAAACGCGCACAAATTTCAGATTGGAGGCGTAGCAAAGAAGACCAAGAAGCTGGAAATGGTACATACGGACGTATGGGGTCCGGTCTCTGTGGATTCTTATGGTGGGAATCGGTATTTCGTGACATTCATCGACGATTCAAGTCGGAAGACATGGGTGTATGCGATGAAGAAAAAATCCGATGTATTTGGCATCTTCAAACACTAGATTGCGCTGGTGGAGAACCAAACGGGGCTGAAGGTAAAATGCCGTAAGTACGATAATGGAGGGAAATATTGCACACGGGAGTTCGAGGCATTTTTCTCGCAGAAGGATATTCGTTGGCTGAAGATGGTATCGAGGACGCCACAATAGAATGGTATCGCTGAAGGGATGAATAGGAAAATTTTAGAGCGGGTGCAGAGCATGACCTTGGATGCGGATGTGCCTAAGTTCTTATGGGCAACGGCGGTCGATACTGCTGTGTACTTGATCAACAGATGCGCTTGATGGAGGCATCCCGGAAGAAAATTGGTCAGATAAAGCGGTTGATTATTCACACCTAAAAGTGTTTGGTTGTGTTCCGTATTCTTTGGTTGATAAGGCGGAAAGGAGTAAGCTTGACTCCAAGTCTAGGAAGTGCATTTTCATCGGATATGGCAGAAATGGGTTCGGATATCGGCTGTGAGATTACACAAGTAAAAAAGTAATACGAAGCCGGGACATCATCTTTGATGAACAACACTTGTACAAAGAAGAAAAGCAAGCAAAAGAAGGTGCAGTACGTGAGTTCGTCAAGCTAGACGAAACTCAAGAGAGAATTCAAGTACCTACCGGTGGTGATCAGAACTTGGAAAAAGCCGCATTGCAAGATCAGGTTGAAAAACAGGATGGTGACCATATTCAACAACCAGATATGCCAGTTCTGAGGAGATCTACGAGAGAAAAAAGGATGCCTGAAAGATTTGTCTATGAGTTCATTTTGTATACAGATGCAGGAGAGCCCGACTCCCTTGAAAAAGTAACAAGCGATGGTGCTAGCAAGCAGTGGGAGAAAGTAATGGACGCTGGAGAAAAGAATCCTGCGGATATGTTCATCAAAGTCGTAAACAGAGATAAGTTGAATCTCTATTGCAGGTTGGTGAGCCTCTCCATGAAAATTTGATGAGGAGAGAGCAGCAGTGGAATTGTGTGAAGTCTAATAGCGTTGGGAATCAAGGCGGAAGAAATCTCCAAGTGAGAGAATGCTATGTTGTGGAGAATCTTCCTAAAAATTATGATGAATTTGAATCAAGTTATTTGGAATTGGATGTAGGGATTTATATTAATCTGTATCTAAATTCCAAGTTATCTCTAAAACCAAGCATGTATATAGATTAATTGGATTTTATGAAAATTTAAATTAATCTAAATTTAAATTTCACATTATCTACAAAGAAACCATTCACCTATATATATAATTGATTAGTAAATCAATTATGCATGCATCCATCCAAAAAAAAGAAAAGGGGAAGCCACGTTAATTTAACAAGGCTTGTTAAAGAACGGCGGCTGCTATGTTAAATTAATTTCACAAGGCTAAGATATTAATTTGAGAGATCATTGTATTGAGAGGGTGACGGCTAATAGAGAGATTTGAGAGAAATCTCCTAACGTTGTTTGCAAATTTGATTTAAGGAATTAGTAGACGTTTGCAGATTCCGCTCTGTCAGGGACTAGCCATACGGTAGGTAAATTCCGTTAACAAATTTCTTGTGCCTCTCTGATTTGTGTGTTTCTTATTTCATTATCACACTTATTTATTTATCTTTCGTTGATTAATTGTGTGATTGTTGTTATTACGTGATTTGGTTTGTTGTAAGTATTGTTCCGTGTATCGATTTTCTCCCAACAACAAGATAAAAATAAAACTATATATTATTTAAAATTTCCTAACATCTTCTGATAAGAGATGGCTTCTACATGGCCATCTTGATCATAATAGTTACAATGAGCACCAAGTCTTTTAGATGAAGACCATGGTCGATGATCCTAATTTTTGTTGCTCTTATTAGCCATATATAAGAGCCCCACCTTCTTGCATAGATGTATCCGATGGATTGATTTCCCTCTGCTTCTCTACTAGGAGTAGCAAAAAATACGTCTTCGAAATAGACGGGTGTGGATCCATAAGAAGTATTTGACTGCGAACAGGAGTATAGGATTCTCTTAGTCCCTGCAGGAATTGCATAGGCCAATCCTGATTTAATATAAATAGCGATCGCTTTGGCGGCTCCGCAGCTACATGAAGGAACTGATTTTAGAGACCCTAACTCATTCCGGAGTGCTTTTAGTTTGGTGAAATAAGCGCTCCTTAAGTTCCTCACATATCTCTTGAGCCGATTCAGCATACATGAAGTTATTGGCCCGATCTGGAGTCATGGACCGCAAGATGCAAGAGCTAACCGCATGTCATTGACACGCTCCCATTTAGAGAATTTGGAGGACTCTTCATTTGGCTTAATTTGGAATAGAACCATCGATGAAACCGAATTTAAATTTTATTTTATTTTTTTTGCGCGAAGGGACACACACATCGACCTTACAAATTAGGATGGCTAGCTATATTTACAAATTGTAGCATATCAGGATATCTCTAGTAATTAGTAACTGGCTGTACACTTCCTAATAATTAATAATTATCAATTTCTCTCTCTACAATTTCTGGGACCAATTAGCTGGCTTTTGCTTTCACAGCTGGTTCCCATCTTATGCAAATTAATATTCTACCTGTTTCCATTAAAATGGAATGCACATTTTTAGCCATATTTATTTATTTATTTATTTATTCATTAGAGACTTTATATGAGATGGATTTAATAACGAGGATGACAGGCAAAGCTTTAATTTGTCGGAGATTTAAATTCGTAGGTGCACCAGCACATGAAGTTGAGAAGGACTTCAATTGCTTGCAATTATAAATGTCATTGAATATTAATCATGGGTTTGAACATGATGGTTTAATAGGATAAATCATAAATTAACGCTACAAGTTTGATATGTGAAAATAGGAAGAAAAAAATCTACCCATTTTTACTCCTCACACTTACGCAAGAAGTGGATGGCATTAGTAGTTAAGAATGCGAGCGCGTCTTGTTACTCTTGGTACATGCAGGTAAAGATTAAAAATGCTTATGTAAAACATATACATTTGACGGATGGATATAGCTAATTAGCATATATATATTTGCGCATTTACCTATGACCACTAAATTCCGGAAAGTGAAAATTTCATTGGTGCTTCAGTTTTCAATCGTGCACTGATGCACATGAATGTATAAGTTGCAGCTTGGTTGAACTTGAGCATCATGAGAAAAAAGCCTAAATGTTTGTGTAATGCTGTCTTTTATATATAATGCAAATACCCGTCAGAGGTACATCCTCTCCTTTTTTCTAGAAAAAATGAAAAGAAAAAAAAATCTCACTCCTCAAGCCTCCACATCATCAACTTCAAAAAGAAAGACAAAACAAAAATTTAAAAGTTTTCCTATCTCCTTTTTTTCAAAATTTAAAGCAAAAGGAAGCAGGAAAAAAACTCACCTCCTGGACCTCCACCTCACCAAAGAAAAAATAAAAAATAATAATGCATTCAAATGAAAATTTACATACACCCTCATTATTTATAAATTTACATATAAATACTCCTTTAAATGAAAATTTACACATAAACCCTCGTTATTCTTAGTCCATCCACATCATCATCTCTCTTTTCTACCCAAAAAAATTTAATTGTTTATATGCAGAACACTATACATCTCTCCCTTCTCCCAAAAAATACTAAAACCCTCCACATTTTTCTCTCTCCTCTCAAAAATACTAGAAAACTCCACATCTCTCTCCCTCCCAACCCAAAAAAATAATTAATTTTTTAATTATTAGAACCCTCCACATCTCTCTATCTTTCGTCTCTCAAAAAATTAATTAATTTTAAATTGCCGCAAATTCTAGTTAATTTCAATTCGTTTAAAGCATCCTAAAATGCACATCTAATGTGAATGTGGGATTATAGTGAAAACTATAGGATGTATGTGAGTATAAGATATAAGATGTGATAAATCTCCATAAGGCTTGAGTCTTTTGGATGCATGGGCCCACCCAAACCAAGATTTTACAACATCCAATTGAATGCCAGTTTTATTTCTCCGCCGCTGTATCAAAACCTTAGAGTTGTGATGTCAGTTGAGAGTAACAAGAGTTTAACTAGAAAAGCAATTCTTTAGGTATTTGGTTTACTTATTTATTCTTTTTGAGAGACGATTAAGCCAAGACATTGAAGCATGAAATGCAGACGTTGTATAAATACAAATACGAAAAGGAATTTTGGAATGATGGAAATTACCATCTATCTTTCTAGACTATGATGAAGAAGATGAAGAAGAATTTCTTGACGATATACGGTGAGCTGCTCGGATTGCATCGCTACAGATAAAAAGGGACTGAAGGATCGATTATTACTGAGACGGCCTCCATGAATCGAATTGTGTATAAAGATTGAAGTTAATTTTTAACCTTGGCAAAGACTATTCAAACTGAGCTTTCACTATCAAAATAATAAATCTGAAGTTAAGCTGACTATTCTGCAGCAATCTTCCAATCATCCGACAATCACACACGTGCATATTTAAATTATCTTATCACATATCATCATCTTTTAAGACCAACAAGGGGGTCCATATGTATCAAAACCCAGCCTACATACATGTTTTCGTCTCATATTAATATCCCCATCTGAAATCAAGGAATTAAAAAATTCAACAAAAATCCATCCATTACATCCTTTTTCTTTCTTTCTTTCTTTTTTTGGGGCAAAATTCAAGCATATATATCTTAACTACGTATATAATAGAAAAATACAAAATTATACTTGGGAGAGCATACAGGAGTGGCCTCTCACATGGACCGGTAAGGCCCGCCGGTTGTTCTGCAGTTAAGCCCCATGTGTGCCCCTTTTTCTCATTACAATATTGGATGCCGTGGATCCTAACTTTGTTTGTTTTCCATACCGGTTCGGTTCGTGAACCGTTCAGCGTCTCTTTCAGGAGCGGAGCGAGTCCGATTTCTTGCTACCCGTACCAAAACACACAAGTTAGTGTTATCTACATTTGTATACGTACTTGTTGAGGAGCATTTTGAGAATTCTGCATATAAATAAACTCTAAAAGCTATTTAGTTTAGGGAGGTTTAGGAACCGTTGTTTGAAAATATGCAATCTCTCCATTAAAATAGTGAAATGATCTTTGTTGTTGCACGTGGTTTTTCCCAAGTCAAGCTTTTCCATGTAAAATCTATGCGTCTTTCTTGTCTCGATTGCTTTCTATGGTTTGAGTTTTTTTTTATTTTAATTTTCTCTGTTTTCTCGATCAAGCCTATATCAAAGTTTACCATACATCCATCTACACCAGCAGATTAGAGAATACCAGGTCTTTTACTATTAAAAAAAGCTCTCAGATCTTGTCCTGAAAGAGTGTGGCCTGGAGACGATATCCAATGCTTCGATCCTCGTTAAATCTATCCGTAGAAATCGAACCAGCTGAGTTATAAGCATACATGAAGATAGAAAGAAAAAAATTTACGGCAAAAGCCATGCTCGGTAATTTAAGACCATGTCCTATCTCTATGCCACTTGCATGTTTGTGAATATGGGTTTGCACAGGACAAAGGCCACCGTTTGGGAAGAAGCAAGGGTCAGAGAAGAATGGACGGTAGGGGAATCAAGGGGGTTGTTGGTAGATGCGTGTTATGTTTTTTGTCCCTTCTCTCTTTTTTTTTTTCTTGGATGAAAATATCATAACAAGTCGACAGATGACAACATGCATGTGCTTATTATTATATATGATTGATTGGTTGATGCACTACTATTTTAAGCATTTTTCCTTTTTCATAGATTTTAAGCACATGGGCCACAGTGCTCCTCTCATGAACACATGAGGGACATCTTCTTGTTTGATTGGGTGCCCATTTCATGTTAGAAATGGTGAAAACAAGAGGGAGTGAGGCGGAGAAAATGTGTAACGAGTAAACTGATGTAAAACAGACATGACGGTAAACACATGAGGTAGCAAACCGGTAATAGAGAAATACATTAATCAAAGTAATAAAGCCTTGAGCAAAAAGGAATAAGATATTACAGTACAGAAGTTGTGAAATATTGCGGGATTATTAATTAAGCAATTTATCCGTAATTAATTTAACTTTAAAAACTTCAACAGCTTGTGTCTTTTTACTCAGACAAATTATTGGTGTCTTATGGTATTTGTATTAATATTGTGCAATTAATGGTGCCTATTGAAAGCTTACACGTCTTGGGAAACAGTTAAGACGATGTACCCCTAGATAAATTTGGAGTATGCATTTCTTTTAGTTATATAAGTTATAGTTTGTGGCAGCTACGGATGATCTTAAAAGAACAAGTTGCCTCCTTACAAGGGCATGAAAATGTTTGATACTAAACCGGATTTTATTTTAAGTGGAGGACTAGACTACAACTCGAGCATGCAGGGCTCTAGTCAAATTTAAATATAAATTTATAATTCAGTTGCTTGGCTTGAAGTCTAGAGAACTCCATAATGCGCGTTTTCACCCTAGATTTGTAGAGGGTAAAAAATAGATGTTGCGTGATAATTTCGGTCATCTTACCTTGGAAGCTACCATGGCTTCAGTTATCTGAACTTCAATATTAAAATCAAATGATGTAAAGTTAAGATATCAGACGTAAGTTTATATAACCTTACGAAACTTCCTCTTTTTCCTTTGAATAATTGGTCGTAACCTTATCCAACCGAGGATGCAAACTCCAGACTTTTGCTCAACTGCACTCGCCAAAGCTCCGGATTTGGGACCTTAATTCCCCACGGAAACAGAATCTTTTTTATCAGGCCCTAATGACCCGGCCCATTCTACAGCACTTAGCTTATTGGGTACTTGTTAACCGAGTAGGCCCGTTGCCTGCGACAGCTTCAGTCACTCTTAGAAAAGCCCACCCCATAAGCTTGATGTAATGTTTCTTTTAGGTAAATTGTCAAAAGCCTCCGGCCCACTAGGGAGCTGTCTAAAGAACCTGTAATTTTCAAAAATTATTGGCAAAGGTGTGTTGTTCAAAATATTTGTGAAAAAACCTCCGTGCTGTATTTCATTTAGGCCTTATATTCTCTCAACTGTTTGGATATTATAGGCAGCTGTTTAGATATTACAGGCAACTGGAGCTGATTAGATATTACATGCATCTAGGTTTGATTGAGCCAATGGGTTTTTTGACAAGAGCAAAAAGCTCAAGGGTTTTTATGCAAGTTTGAACCGGGCCGGGGGCTTTTTGACAATTTACCCCTTTCTTATAAATATTTTTTATGGCCCCGCGTCTAGCAAGAGTTGTCGGTCGGGTTGGGTCTGGTCTAACCAGATCCAATTGAATCCGATAACCTGATCCGTCGGATTGACCGGAAGTCCCTGGGTCAGGTCGGATCGATCTGACTTGAGTTGAATAATAGCCGGGTCAGGTTCAATTCATTGGGTTGTTTGTTATTATCATTTTATAAAATTCAATTCAATTTTAACCCAAAAGAACTGATGTAAAACAGTGGCTTGTAAATAACATAACCGACATGACGAAATGGACTATTTTGTGATGGATATATTGGTAGTGGAATTTGGATGTGGTTTGCAAGACATGCAATTCAGGCATGGGCAAGTGAAAATTAAGTGGGCTTTTGGTAACCGGACCTAATTATTTAACGGGTTTGGCCAGATCAACCCTTTTTGGGTTCGTATTGGGTTGAATTTAGTATTTTCGGGCAGGGATCTGTTTATGGGGTTTGGGTAATTTTGATGTCACATAGCATCAAACCACTTGTCTCTAACGTTAACCCAAAAAAGAATTTACGAATTATGCTGATATGATTTTCAATTTTTATTGGTCAATGGGATGAGAACTAATAGAATATGGGTTTTTTTTCATATCTCACCCCCAAAACTTAGGTGTTTCTAAATTTCACCCTTAAAAATTCATATTTCCAATTCCCCCATGAAACTTCTCCGTTAACCAAAAACCGACGTCATCTATATTCCGTGAGAATTAACCTGGGTTACTTTTAATTTGAGCAACAAGAGTGATCCCTCCATCTTTCTTCTTAAATGACCGAGAATCCTTCTTTTTCTCTTTTCATATCTTCAACTTTTTCATGGATTTCATCGTTTCAGTAGATCATGGATTATTTTTGCATTTCAGTTGTCAAAATTGGTACAATAATAAGTTTAAACTCCTTTGTATCCACCATAAGCAATGGGTGAAGCGAAAAACCTCTAATTTTATGTTTAAAGAAAAGCCATAATTTCGAAATCAAGAAGAAACCCTAACCCTGGTCCTAATTTGAAAGAAGAAGATGATTGTTGAGGGTATTTTGGTCTTTTTCAAGTATCTTAACGGCTGAAAATTCAAAACTAACCGAAAATTCTTATAAGATGCCAAGTAAATCTAATCTGGGGAGTTTTTGAACCAGTTAAAGGTTTTAGGGGGATTTAGAAATACGGAATTTTAGGAATGAAATTTAGAAACATGTCAATTTTTGGGGAGATTTTTAAAAAAAACATAGAATATACAATGCCCCTCAAATTATAACCAAGATTCAAGGGTTTCTCAAGTCTCATTCTCTGTTTTCCAAATAAAACTTCAGAAAAATGAGAAAATACCGTAGCTTCTCAAATCGTCCATATCTTGTTTGTCGTGTTCGTCATCCCGCTCTATCACTCTCTCACAAACACGTACTTCTCTTGACAATTTGTAAATTAAATGCGTATTAATTCTTATCCTTTTGCCTTTTTTTAATCTAAAATTATATCTATTTTTCACACCAGCATTTTCACACCCGCAAACATCCGCTTAGTTATAAGATCAACCAGCTAAGGCCCTAAGGCCCAGCTTGGGAATTGATGAGGCTCGATATCGTAACTCCCCAGATACAGACACGTGGTGAATGACGTGCCCCCAAACTACGAGAAAGGATCAAGAACTTCGGTTGGAAGCGCATCTCGAATTCCGGACTGAGGAGTCTTCCGACCTTTGGCGACCTCTCGCGGCTAGCTCCGAGCTATCATGGTGCGAAGACGCCTCGGCCTCCCGCTCGTTCCCGAGCCTCCTGCCGAGCTCATCTTCCTCGGTCTCATCCTGACCGACCCGCGGCGCTGATCACAGGCACCTACGTCACGGCTCCGCGAATCTCGCCATGCGTGAGATATCTGTCACGCCCCGCTTCCCGGTGTACGGCGAAGGAGACGCGGCGAGGCCCGCTACGTATTTACTCAAAAGTAAATACGCTAAGCGTGTCTAAGCAATATAAATAAAATGCACAAGAGAAAAAAATATATCAGCAACTTTATTCATTAACATTCTTTTACAGTACATGGAAAAGTAAATACATGGAATGGAAAGCGATGCCTAAACAATGACATAACTGAAATAAAAGGTACTGAATGGAAAAGTGAAGTCTAGTGATCGTGCTGCTCAGTGGTCTGCTCCAAATGCTCCTGGTTGGTTTTGTGCTCCTTAGAGTCGGGCCCTCCTGACGACATTCCAAAGAAAGAATAGAAATAGGAATGCCGTCAGCGAATAATCGCTCGGTAAGTCTCAAAGAAAGAGGGAGAATAGAATAGACAGGAAGGAAATATATCTATTATAATGTTTGATTGTTATGTGGACGTAGTTGTTTGTAGCTTGGATAGATGGATTCATGTTGCATGTTGTGAATGGAATACACAGAAAAAAAAGAGTATATTGTTATAATGTTGTATTAACGCTGTTGTTTGGTATAGAAGAATGCCAGTGTATACGAAAGGAGTCTTGTTAGACCAGAGACTACGGTGAACTGAATATAGAGTACAAGGCGTAGCTATTAAAGTTGTATTTATATTGTGGTAATGTTATATTAACGTTGTTGTTTGTAGCTTGGTACAGAAGGATGCCAGTGTATACGAGAGGGGTCTCAGTATGCTAGAGACCAGGGCAAATGGAAGTACAAGGCTCCGTTATACAACCCGGAACAACGGCAATTGGATTCAGGTTAGGTGTCTTAATCTTACTGTCTCGTGCCACTTTTAACACCTTCCGTACCAATCTACCCCTTAAACCCCGTAGTGTTTTGATTGTTGTATTGTATTGTTTTGTATTGTAAACTGTATAGGTTGTATAATTGGATGATTTACCGAAACCATGATATCAGTAAACGGATGTAACTGTATAATCATGTAAATGGAATATCTGGAGAATCATGTAAATGGAATGTATATCCATGGTTCGGTTCAGTCAAGTTGTATAGATTGATAGATTGCATATATGGAATAATGGATTCATGGATTCATGTGGAATATCGATTTGAATTGTAATGGTAGTTCATTTAATATGTAAATCTTTTCTTTTCTTGTTAAGCCTGGAATATAATATATGGAATATAGGGATTCATGTTGAATCGGAATATTGTAAATTGTAGATTGTAAATTGTACTTGAGTCATATTCAAGTTAGATTATTAAGAGACTCAAAGTAAATTGAAGTCCTGATTGTTTTGATGTTATCGGTAACCGCTGCACATGGGCGGCAGGATTTGTGTCTTTTTCAAAGACGATTACCGTGTTGATAACACCGTTGTTAAGTTGTCTACCTTAGATAGGCAAGCATACACTTCTCCGGCTCCCCGAGGCTCAAGAGATTGGTCCCGCTTTAACCTATGCTTATTAGGGTCCTTATTGTAATTTATAAAACTTGAGGGTTTTTTATGTAAAAATAATTTATATATTTTCTTTTTCTTCAAAATACACCTCAAGTATTTTATTATCGTATTTAGAGTTTTCATTGATGTATATTTTTTCAATGTATCAATTCTAGTGAATAAATCCTAATTTCATAATATATGGTATTTATTTGCAGTATTGAACTTGTATGAAATTTCATGGTATTAAAATGTAAATTCATATTTGTTCCAAAATATTGTTTTCAAGAAATCGTGTTCTATTAAGATGTGTGTTGTGAGAGGTAGGTCATTACCTCGTGAGTTTTCTAAGGTAAAATATGATAAAAGACATCATATATAAAGTTTATGGTATTTAAACGTAAAATGCAATAAAAGTTACATAGCATGGTATTTGTTGTGAAATACCCAAATTAGCAAAAATATTTTAAATGTTTATCATTAATTTTATTTTTGAGAAAAAACAATTATATAGAATTTAATATAATTTTTCCATATTTAGTAATTATTAAACTAATTATCGATAGGTTTTATTAAACCGTAAAATAATTACTTTTATTCCGGCAAAAGTTGTCCCGGTCATGATAATTGTATCATGACTTATTTAAGTATGTCCAAGCATGAATTCATAGTTGTTTGTTATCCCGTGCTTTTATCATGAGGGATAATGCTAAAAGTTCATTATATAACATGGTTTAATATCGATTTAATCGTCAAACTCGAAAAATAGATAAAGCAGTTAAATATTCATAATTAGGTCCCTAAATATTTTTCACAGATAGATATTTTCATGATGAAGATAACAAGAGGTCAAGTGTTGAGAGATCTTACCTGAAATGATCTAGAAAAATGAAAGTCGGCGAGCGTCGGGTTGTACGAGAAACTAAATATTTTGAATCCGAGATTTTTTCTACCTGGAGACTTATTCTAGAGTGTAGAGAACTAAAAGAGGAAGCTCTGAAATTTTTTTCAGAATTTTGTACGAACAGATATTTTTGAGGAATTTTAGAAGTCCATGGCTATTTATAGGGATTTCTGGATTAAAAAATTATTTTGCTACAGTAGCCGATTAGATCTGACCGTTGATTTGGTCAGACCTGACGGCCCACAGTTTACACTTGTAAACAGTGTCAGGGTTGGTGTGGATAATTTTTTGACCGTTGGATCTTGATCTGACGGTCCAGATTAAAGACAGATATATATATATAATATTATTTTAATAATATTATATAAATATATATATATATATATTATAATAAAAATATGTCGGCAAGATCTGGACCGTTGATTTTTAAATCTGACGGTCCAGATTTATTTCAGCTTAATAAAATAAAATAAAATTATTTTTATTATTTAAAAATGTTTTATAAATTGTTTTTGGCTTTTAAAAATTATTTAAAAATAGTTAAAAATATTTTAAAAATCTGAAAAATTATATAAAATGTATTTTGATATTTTTTTTTATCTTTTTCAACCAATACAATTATTTATTATTATTTAAAATTGTTTTAAAAATTATTTGTTTGGTTCTAAAAATTATTTAAACATAGTAAAAAATATTTTAAAAATCTGAAAAAATTATATAAAATGTATTTTGATATTTATATGTTTTGCAACCAAATTTGGTCTAAAATAGATCTTCTCATCGGTTATAAAAATTTCCCTTCGATAAAAAAACATTTAAATTCTTAAAAATTCCCAAACATTCCTAAAAATCATATTAATTTATTTTAAACATGGAAAAATATTTTTAAAGTGTTTTCTACCAATATAAGCAGTAAAATAATTGTTTTGATATCGAGAAAAATTATAAATTATTTTTATTACGTATCTAAAATTCACGGTCGTTACAATATCCGCCGCCCACGATCCCACTTTCCACGCCATCACGATCCCACGTTCCACACCATCACGATCCCCCATTAACGAGCCTGTCTCGCCATTAATGCGGGATCCCGCCTATCACGCGGACGCGACGTCATGGGTGTAACGGCCGGCGTGATTCTCGCGCCTGCCTGTCCATTGCTGCTGCTATATAAACCCCTCTCTCAGACGATCGAGGTACGCAATTCTTTCCACTAAGGCGCTACTCTACCCGATTTGCACCACTAATTTGATCGTCGGAGGGTCTCGGTGGTACAACCACGCCGGGACTTCCTTGCAGGTAGCTCGGCTCAACCTCAAATCCAAGCTCATTGAGATCCGCACGATAAAGGAATCAACCCCCAGATCAATTCTCAGTCGTCCGCCATTTCGCGAAGAGATCAACAGAAGATAACATCTGAAGGAGATCCATAACTCCATCAGGAATGGAGCGTTCGAAAAATGGATAGAGTTAAGCTTACATGACCACGGTTTCATAAAGCTATCTAAACGTTATTCCAGATTCGTGACCATGCCTTATTTGGATGGATTTTGGAGTTGAGAAAATTCCGATTGTCTAATACAAAGTTGAGATAACCCAAGCATACAAAACCTCCATCCAACCATTTTCTAAAATCTAATAATTTTGAAAAGAAAACATCGGTTTTGAAGTGTAGTTAACTCTCAAGAATCTTTTTGAAGTTTAGAAACTTCATAGTCAAATCACCATCAAAGTTAAGCTCTTCAAACAGTGGTAGCATCTTGCAAACTGGAGATTGCATACGCCCACTTAAACTTCCATGGGGTCCACCCCTCCTATTCGACGCTAATTTGGATGGTCAAGGGTGGCTGCAGTGAACTCGATTTCCCAACTTCATACCCAAACAGGGGCTAAGTTTAATTATGCAGGGGTGCTCAGTAAAACAACTAAGAACTCGGGGGTGTGTTGTAAAAAACCGAAAAAAAGGAAAAAAATTATCGTCATCAGCTGTTCCTTCTCGATTTCAAGTGAGAAGCAAAGAGGGTCGCCGCCGATTACCCGTCGATTTCTCCGTCGCCGCTGAATCTCGTGGATCTCGCCTCAATCTGAGGTCTAATCTCAAATTATCTAATCTTTTATGTTGTTTTCTTTTGCCCCCTTAGATTACAAATTTTCTCCAATTTCACCCCTCTCTCACGCACAGAATTAGATCTAGGGGCCTTGATGGGGGTAATGGATTGAGTTTTAGGGCTTAGGGTTTCGGAATCAGAACTGCACGAATTATTGGTGTGGGGTTGGGAGTTTTGAAAAAGACCGAGGACGAAAACAAAAAAAAAAAAACCTAACACGTTCCAATATAAAAGGTTCAGTCTTTATGTTTGTGGTTGGAAATCTAAATAGGATTGAGAGATGATACATTTTGCATGCTTCATTTCTTGGATTCTTGTTTTTATGATATCTGAATAGCTTGATGTTAAAGGAATTGAGGGCATTGTAACAATAGGGGGTTGTACATATTCGAAGAAAAATTGAATTGGGACTCTTTGTGGATCTGCAAATTGACCTAGAGGTGTTAAACTAGGGTTCTGTCGAACTAGACCTTTTGAAATGAAATTCTATAATGTGAAGAAGGAAAAGTAGCCAATAGGTGCATTGCACCAAATATGGCCTCTCCGATTAGGAATCAATACGTGATTCTGTCACTGTTCTAAATCAATATAAGCTTCCTACGATTGAGGGCTCATGTCCTTAACATTTACAGTGTTTTATGTAAAGCTTAATGAGGGGTCCACGTTCATGAACGCTTCCATTTTAGGGTTTCGATCGATGAAAGCGAGATAAAAGACCAATATGACAGAAAAATGAGAAGGCATTAAAAATACAAAAACAGAGGAAGAGCTCTAAAATGATAATTCATTTTGCTTATCATCATATCACCGAATAAGTAATGCTAGCTATAGATCGTATCATCA
Source organism: Agapanthus africanus (assembly GCA_030015575.1). Classification (NCBI taxonomy): domain Eukaryota; kingdom Viridiplantae; phylum Streptophyta; class Magnoliopsida; order Asparagales; family Amaryllidaceae; genus Agapanthus; species Agapanthus africanus. Next base: position 92,472,382 of record JASDDO010000024.1, on the reverse strand, counting down.
GATCACCTAATAAGTAATACAAGCTATCAATTAGTTTCTGTCTTAATTAATTGAAACTCTGAGACTGCTTTTAAAATGTCACTGGGCGGAGTGGACGATACAATCTATGTCTAAGTTTGCTTAAAACTAGCATTCTTCCTCCTCTATGAATTCATCCTTCTTAGAGTAGTTTTTGTTCAATTTATTTGCTCTTGGGTTAGGCGTTTTATTTCGATAATACCATCATTTTATTTTATTATCTAGTGAAAGCAATAAATGCCCCGTATTACTGTCTAAAAGCCAGGTCAACCTAACCTTGTCATCTTAAGTCATACATAGAGTAAAAGGTTTAGTATAAAAGTGTTACTAATTTTTATGGATCAGGTTATCCTGGATTGTAGTTTAAGGTTTTCCTACATTGCACCAAAAACGTAAGCTATATACGGCGAAAATACACTCCCCCTACATTGCAGATTCTATTGAATCTTCAAATTCCTCAAACATTACCGATGTCTTTTCTTCAGATTCTATTATGTTTTTGCATGTGCCTTGCAAGTGGTAAAATATAAAGACCCCCCCCCCCCCCCCCAATGAGATACAGTGAGATCTAAACCTTTAGCACTCAGGTACTCTACCTTGATTTTGTTAACATGTCCAAATTCTGTACCAAATAGATGCAAAACATTGCAATTTATATGTTTGTGGTACTAGTACGGAAAAGCGAATACATGAAGGTTTTCATATAATTATGGGAAGACTTGTCATATGTTTTATAGCACAAGAAGACATATTGATGGACATATACACGCAGGAACCTACATCAATCAAATTTTGGTGTTTGGGTTTGTGTCCTGTCCTAAATGGACATATGACCTGAAAGTTATATCTTCTGTCGCTCACCTTATATCTAGGGTTTATTAGCACCAACAAACTAAGCAGCATGGGTTCGGATATAGATACAAGACACGATGCTGGGCAAATTCACCGATATACAATTTTCCAAAAATCGAGGATATTATTTGTTGGGATATGCAAATTTTTTGTTGTCAAATACAGATACATTGTTAAAGAAAATATCATTTTAGCAAATCTGAATTTAGAATACAAATAATCATTAATGCTAATAGTTAATACATAGATTCTTGATGTCTCAGTGTCAATAGATATTCTATACATCCAGAACACAGTAAAAATTTTAAGATGTGTCAAAAAGTGTTTCAAACCTTTCTCATAGAATCTTATGGAATCCAATATGTATACAGAATCAAATACACATGCATATCTCCTCAACAATGAAACAGTCCCAGCCAGCAGATGCAAATTCTTTTCTTCTGTTAAGCTCCACATCTTTCTAGCCCTGCCTGCTCTTTTTCCATTCTCTTTTCTCTTCTCTATTTCATTTGTGGCACAAAATTACTTATACGCTATTCTTTCTTTCCACTTCTCACCTTTTCCTGGAACCTGAGACACATCAGGATGCAAGCTGGCCAATAGAAAGTCAAACCTAGATTTGCCACCTAGCTTTCATTAAGCAATTTTTGAACCTGTCGTATTGTTCATGGTATAAGTAAACCCCATTTATTCTAGGGAGTAACACTATTTTATTAGCGTGGTTCACTCCTAAGTAACACTGCTTCAGAGACAGGTATGGGACATGATACCGGTTGGATTCATAGATCAATTTTCTAAAAGTTAAGGATACAATTTGTTGTGAACTTGTGATACACTAAGTTTCTGTTGTATAAATATATGTGCATAATAGATAATTTTTTTTATCATATTAGTGAATCCAAAGCACAAATACATATAATTAGTCAGTGTTGATGCATAGACAGCTGATGTTTTAGTCACTCATACATGCTCGATACATCTAGAACATAATATAAGTTTTAAGGATATGCCAAACAGAGTTCCACAAGATGCTCGATGAATCTGAATCTGATGTGGATGCCGGACACGAATTTGATATGGATACATATTCTTAACGACTGCTACTATGCAACATTGGTTAACATATTTGTGATTCCTGAAAACCATCGTATGCATGCCATTTCTCTTTTGTAGGCTGATTTTGTAAGAGACAAATGAAGCACATTTTAAAGATTATATCATTGCTTGTGGCCGTCTCTGCCGTATGGATCGGCCTGTTGATGACTTCAGTAGTTCCACACAGCTATGTTTTGTTGGTCAGTTTCGATTAGTATTCTTGAATTATTTAGTTTGCACATGTGATGCTTATCTTTCTTTCTTGATTCTCTTCTAGCTTCCAATTTACTTGGTTGTAGCGCTAGGATGCTATGGTCTTCTAATGGTTGGAGTAGGATTGATGCGTTTCCCTATATGTCCTCAAGAAGCCGTACTATTGCAGAAGGTGCTTTCTCTGATTTTCTTTTATGATTAAATCAATTTTAGGTCTTAAATCGACTTTTATCTAGGACTTGTTTGTAAATGAATTTCCTTGCACTGTCAAAAAATGGTTGCATGGTTTCCGTCTATGAATTGAGGTATTTGCTTTCTTACTTTGTCGATGCTTTCTCTTATCCAAAATTTGTCAGATGTTATGGGTTGATAGATCTTAGATGGCTGCAGTCCATCATGTTTCTTATATATGCGAATGGTTTGTTATCCATCGAAAACTTACATGATCAAATTAAGCATTCTTTCTTAGATGAGATACGGGTGTTAATATGCCACATTCCTAGTAAGAATATTCACATTCGTAATTCCGGTAGCCTTTTGTGTATGATTTAGATAGTAATTTTTTTTGAGGAATAAAATTTGTTGAATAATAACTTCATGTAAATCTATTAACAGAAGTAATGTTTTTTTAAAATAAAAAATTCTGAACCATCGTGAAATTTATTTCATTATATATTTACTTCCTATTGCAGGATATAGCCGAAGCCAAAGAATTTCTGAAGAGCAAAGGGGTCCAGGTGGCGTCTGATTGAAGTTGATTTAGGAAACAGTGCTCCGTTCTCTCAGAGCTGTGAGAATTTTCTTAGATTACCACATTAAAAAGATTTGTAAAAGATTTCATTTCTGGTAGTAAAATGTCCATAGCAGAATTTTACCATGATCTCTTCATATTTATGACTTGCGCTAATTATTAAATTCTTCATTAATGACGGCAACTTTGATGGTTTGACCTTTCTATTTAGCATTCGAGAAATTCTATTCTCCTAGCAATAGTGTTATAAGATGAGCTGCCTATTACTACCTTAACCTCTGTTTTAATTTCTATAAATATGTGCGCATGCTTGTACTTGCTGGTAAATTATGTAGACTTTGGTATCATAGAAGCAAAGATACTTGCTAGATAAATTGATGTGAGATCCTTGCACCAACACAAATTGGTGAACATTGAATATCAAGTGTCACGGAAGGAATTTTCTACATTGATAGTTTTAAAAGTCAATCATGTGTATACTTTTTTGGCGATCGGCATAGGCCATCTTGATCCTCACACCTTCAAATGTGTGTGTGTCAATTTTCACATGCGATGGGTATCGTTTGTCCTTGTTTCGGATGATTGCAAAGTAAACAATATTTCGGCAATACAGCATTTTAGGATGTCAGTTCACAGTGGAGTAATTGTTTATTGCAGTCTTCTCCTTGATTAACTATTAGTACCATTTGATCAATAGAATAAGAAAATTTTATTCATCTTTTACCCTCGACAGCATCCTCGTGCGCATGTGTACCCGCCCATAACCTCGACAGCAACCCCCCAATTGAATATGGGCACACGTAGCAACGACATATTATTAAAATCACTACTGGCTTCTTCACAATTCTTTTGACCATTCATTTTGGAGATGAGTCCAATTGATACGAAAAGAAAAACGATCCTTAATTTAATGCGATCAGAAGTCGGACCCCAAACCATTACCTTAGCTGTGTATGCGAGATTCTAATCCCAACCTATGTGGCAAAGGTTATTCCAAGATATCCTACCCTTAGGTTTGGGTTGGAAGTGAGTGTTAAGCATGCGGATCGAGACAACTAATGACTTGTTTATTTCTAATTTTTTTTACTTACAGACAGAAGAAACTTACGATTCATACAAGTTAAGTCACTCTTTGGTTTGTTTCCTTATTTTACTCTGCTTTCTTTTATTTTTAATTTTTTTCCCAAAACAGCAAACAAACAAGAATTAAATGTGGCTGCGGGCCACCGCTGCAGTGAGTTCATTGCAAAATCATTCCCTGCGCCGGCCGGTCGTATACGCTGGGGCAAGAGAGAGAGAAAATAGAAATGCGGGCTCCATGCGCTGTCCAAGATTGTTTGAAATCTCTCCTCTATCCCCCTTGCCGAGGTGTAAATACACACGACGTGGGGATGATTTCTCCATATCTGGGTGGGCCCTTCCACTTGAGCTCCTAAGGGGCCCACACCCCTTGTTTGACTCTTTTTTGGCGGTCGACCGCCGCGAGTTTACGGCGGTGGAATGCAACTGCAGTGATCTCAATAAACAATATAAGTAACTTTTAGCACTTAATCCATGACAAATTTTTTCCAAAAGTTATTTCAAACGGTACTGCCGGTTATCCAAACGGTTGCAGTGAAGCTATGCTAAAATATCCTCATGCATTCAGGGCATATTTGGTTGCAGGATTTGTGTAGGGTTTGCACTCTTTGGATTCCAGGATCCTTCAATTACCAAATATTGTGTTTGGTTGCATGATTACCGTGTTGCATGATTACTGGATTCTTATGGATTCAAGCAAAATATGCGGGATCTATTGCACTTTATATATTAAAAAATTAATTTTCTCTTCACCTCTCTCTAAAATACTTAAATCCAAATCCTAATTTTTTTTCCAAACCAAACAAACAAGGATATAAATCTAATACTAAAAATACAATAGCAACTAAACACAAAATTAGTTATCCAAATTTCACAATCCTACAGTCAATCTGCAGCTTACTAAAAATATCCAGAAAAAACCAGCAAACCAGCGGCTTTCTATTACTTTTGACAATTTCCCACTAAACCACCAGTCACAGTCAAGTCCACCTCCTTCAAAACAAAAAATAAAAAAACTCCATTTTTATTAAGATCTCCATCGCCAAATGCCTCGCCTGAATCAGCTGCTCCCAAACCCTAACCGCAAAACCCTAACCCTTACCCTAGTCGCCTCCCTCCTCTCCCTCCTCTCCTACCTCGCCGGCATCTACTCCAACTCCCTCCCCTCCCTCCCCCCTCCTCCCCCTCTTTCCGCCGCCTGCTCCCTCTCCCTTCCCCCCACCACCTCCTCCGCCGCCACCCTCGACTTCCTCCCTCACCACGCCGCCGCCTCCTCCCTCCCTCCGATCCCCCAGCCCCAGCCCCCCGTCCCCCTCTGCCCCCGGAACTTCACCGACTACTCCCCCTGCCATGACCCCAACCGCGAGCGCTTCTTCTCCACCAGAAACTTCAGCCACCGGCAGCGCCATTGCCCCACCGACGCGGAGAAGCCGAGGTGCAAGGTGCCGAGGCCGGAGGGGTATGGGAGGAAGGTGTCATGGCCGGAGAGCAGGGATAGGGTCTGGTTCGCCAATGTGCCGTCGAAGCTGCTGATTGATGCGAAGAAGGACCAGAATTGGGTGAGGTTGGAGGGGGACTGGCTGGTGTTTCCAGGCGGGGGGACGAGCTTCCCGCACGGGGTAAGGCAGTATGCGGAGGAGCTCGCGAGGTTGCTGCCGTTGAGAAATGGGGCTATTAGGACGGTGCTTGATATCGGGTGCGGGGTGAGTTTTTCGAGAATGCTTGGATTGGCAACTTGTTTTTAGTTAATATAAGATGTTGTTAAGCTCAATGTGTGAATTGTGACAGGGAACAAGTTTTGATCTTAAACAAAAAAAGTTGAGATAACCAGAGTTTTCTAAAATTTAATCCGACTTCAATTTGCATAAGTTAGCCAAAGTTATTTCTTACGTGAAGTTAGACCTTGCGGACTTAAATTTGCATATTTAAACCTACGCTTGAATTACTATGGTTTTCCTAACTTGATAACCACATAGGGCATAAATTTCTAAAACAATTAAGATCCTGTTTTGTCATATTCTTTTTGCTAACTAACTTTTTCCATAATTATGATGATAACAGACTATCGGTTGGAAATTGATTTTGAGTATGAGGTGATGAGGGGAAAAAAGGCTTGGTTTGATTTTATTGAATTTTATTTATACCACTGTGTTCTTGCATAGATTTTAAGTTTGCTAGGACAGTGAAGTATTGCATCATGAATTAAGAGTTGATTTTGGTCTCACTTTGGTTTGGTTTCCCTTGTCTGTGAAGACAGTGAAGAATAGCATGCTTGTCTTCCCCCTCAAAAAATCCTATTCCTTCACCTTATGTCTGAATGCTAAATATGTGGTGATTTGTTAGTCCCTTTACCGATTCTTATGAATGTATACTAGACTTTTTACCTTTTATGGCATTATATTTCCACAACTTTAGATTGATGATAATCTCATACCAATGTTCTTGATATTCTCGTCCTTGCCTTTCACTCTTAGGAAATTCCTTTTTGACGTATAGTGCATATCAACCTGATCTAAACATCTAATAAGGGGTGCTTTTTCAAATGCTTTACAGCACTTTATGGTAACAACCTTGATTTCTCCTCATATCGCTAGTTGACACATATCACACATGGCCATACTCTCTGCATCATTGTTGTATCCTGTTTTAAAATTTTCTCTGAGTCACTCTATATTGTCAGCATGCTCATATCCATGTTTCATGGTCCATACCTCTTGCGAATTAATCGTTGTACCTCTTATCTTAGAATGCTCGATTGCGAGTAAATTTAAGTAACGGGTAAAGACTTTCCTCTTCATGCATGGACCATGCTAAACTCTCTACTGCACGTGCTCACTACCAAATGCTTTCTCTTGGTGATTCTAACCTAATATTCATGTTATTCCTATTCCCACATCATAACACACGGTATATTAGTAAATACTAGTCTAATTTTTTTAGCCAAAGGATGGTCTAACCTCCATAATTGTCTTTCTTAGCTGCTTCATCAACTTTCCATAAATGCATTTAACACTCTACCAATTGCGGAAATATAAGCATTTAGTATCTTCTGCAGCTGTTTCTACAGTTGATGTCTAACCATTGTATAGTTGTAAGAACTCATCATCAACACGAAGGACCTAATTTTCTTACACTGTTTAATAAAAAAAATTATACCTAATTTAGCATGCTGCTGCTCCTTCATAGAAGGTGGTATTTGTAGGATTATATAAAGAGGACGGTAAAAAAAAAATCTACAGAACAAAGTAGGCTTATAGGCGGAAGCTAGCAAGATGGTAATGGAAATGGACTTCATTTGCCTTGAGTCTTATGGCAATCCTTAGCATGTCTGGATTATAAGCCATATATCTTTTTTACTTATGAACACAAATAAAAGGAGACTTGATTTTTTTTTTGGTAGTTCTTGGCACCAAATACATTTTTGTATTTATTTTCTAAAATTTGAAAGGACTTGTAATTTACCTTTACCAACGACGTAAATTCTTTTTGAGAATTAAACCCAACGATTTTTCCCTTTTTTTAATTCTCAAAACAATTCATATTTCTGTCGTGACTGCATTTCTTTCCTTCTTATCATTAATTTTTCCCTACACAGGTTGCCAGCTTCGGTGGTCACATTCTTGACTATAATTTGTTGACGATGTCTGTTGCACCAAGAGATAGACATGAAGCTCAAGTACAGTTTGCCCTTGAGCGTGGACTGCCAGCTATGCTGGGAGTTCTTAGTGACTTCAGACTGCCATATCCATCTCGGTCCTTTGACATGGGCCACTGTGCTCGATGTCTGATCAAATGGGCTGGTCATGGTAAATACACAACACTTCAATTTTTCAGAAGAAAAAGAAGAAGAAGAAGATGGATTTTGATTTTGAATTTACAAAAATTTCTTTCCTAATGTTATAGAGCTCAGATTATGTGAATGCGATAAGTAAGCACTTCAAGAAAATTTATTAAAATCTATAGCCTGGCTGTCGTCATTTTGTTGTTTGTAAGTTTAGAATGTCTCATGTTTTGACTGGCCAATATGGCAAGATATAATGGAACATCATAGCCTCATTTTTATTTAAATATTATATTACTATATATGTAGTTAAGAATAAAATTCTTTTTAGGCATGTATCTAAGATTAAATCAGAAGAAAATAGATAAGCACTTGTATATGTATTAAACTTTAATGAGAAAAGTCGAACGCATGCAAGTTGCATTAACATGCTACCTCGTAACAGATGTGTACATATCAATATGTCATGCATGGTTATGATGGAATACATGCCCTTTATGCATTACAATAATGAAAGTATTTTTGTTCTAGTTGTCTTTGCCGGCCCTGATATAACTTTGGTGTTTGCAAACATCATTTTAGTTGAAACAACAACAACAACAACAAGCCCTTATCCAAAATATTTGGAATAAATACATGAATCCATCATTTTAATACAAATTGGAAATACATCACAAGAATTCTCTAGCTTGAACTGCCAGTTTCTAATCTCCAATTATGTTAGGTGGCACGTTTCTAATGGAAATTGATCGAGTTTTACGACCCGGTGGCTATTGGGTTTTGTCTGGGCCGCCCATTAATTGGAAAAATATGTACAAGGGTTGGCAGAGGACACCTCAGGACTTAGAAGCAGAGCAAAATGCAATAGAGGAGGTTGCCAAAAGACTTTGTTGGAAAAAGGTTGTCGAGAAGGGCATATTTGCAATTTGGAGAAAACCTACCAATCATATTCATTGTGCAAAGAAATCCAAGGTTTTGAAATCACCGCCCTTTTGCGAAGGAACAAGTCCAGATGCTGCTTGGTGAGCAGCTGTGCTCCTCCCTCAAAATTCTTTTAATTTTATTTTTGATCTATTATTATTATTATGGGTGTATGTAAGCTTGATATTTTCTTGTTGACCTTTTTTTCTTTCCCTCTTCTTGGTGGTAAGACTATTAACAGATGTTAGGACATCATAACCGTAGATTCTATGGATAGGTTTACTACTTTAGTGAGCCACATTTTTTTCCTTCTATGTATCTGTTACTAAAGTAAAATCATATTCATGAGAAAAAAATTAACGGAACAATCAGACTTTTTCTTGCTTATCTGTCTTGTGCCCACAAGGTAACTGTATCATTTGCATTGTGTGTTTTCTTGTCTCTCTAATCCAGAGTTATTGGTCCCTGTATTTTGGGGTGCCTATTTTACCGATGCTGGGTTAAATAGGCAATGTCTTAAGATTCATGATCTTTATGACTTTTAGCATTATGTAGGTGTGACTACAAAATGGATGTCTAAGTTTACTTGTTATACAGTTTAGAAGTCCTCAAAACATCTTTAAAGATGTTCCAACATGTGTGCACGTGCGCATACATGTAATGTATAGTAACATTCTATACTGGGCAAATAGCAAGATGCATGTTTGCAATTCAAACTCTGAGGTAATTTGCATTGGAGTATTAGATACAGCCTATGCTTTCAGAGCCTGCAAAATGAACAGCCTAGATAGCAAGTTAATTTTTTTGCTGATATTTATGGTTTGAGATGATCCAAATTCCAAACAATTGAATTTTGATTCATGTGGTTTAGGTCATCTTGATCGTGATGAATGGCATGGCTTAAAAAAACTCAAGTGCTCATCATTGTTCATTTTGGCACATAAATTAGCTTGTACTGCACTCACGTTGCTTGCTCGTTGTGTGTGTGTGTGTGTGTGTGGTGCTTGAGTGCACTTATAATGAGTCGATATTTCTTTCAAGTTTTTGAGTGTCAGGGTGATTTGAAAATGCCGTTATTTCCTTGTTGTTTTTCTCATGTATTTTCTTCATGAAGTTAATGGTTAGCATGAGGTGAATTTCCTTGAAGTGATGATTAATTGACGTCTCTTGCTAATTCCATTTCTGGTTGTGCGGATAACAGGTATGAAAAGATGGAGACATGCATGATTCCTCTTCCAAAAGTTGAATCTACTGAGGAGATAGCCGGTGGAGCTCTTGCAAAGTGGCCTAAGAGACTAAGTGTTGTACCCCCAAGAATATTAAGTGGGAGCATAAAGGGTTTAGATGCCGAGACCTTCAAGCAGGATAATCAAATATGGAACAAAAGAGTATCCCATTACGGTATTTATTTCAGTTTGTCTCAAGGGAGTAAATACAGAAATGTCATGGACATGAATGCTGGCATTGGAGGCTTTGCTTCTGCTTTGTCGAAGTATCCACTTTGGGTTATGAATGTGGTTCCTGTGAACTTGACCAATAACACTCTAGGGATTATCTATGAGCGTGGCCTTATTGGAACGTATATGGACTGGTATATAAACTATTTCTTCACGAGCAACTCTTTGTTGTGGAATATTTCACTGTTTTTCCTGGCAGAGAATTATCCAAAAGATAAAATGAAATACTACCCACATCATGAATTAGAACAAGTCGGAAGGTTGAAAAATTCTAAATGAAAAACGAGTTAAAAATGTGGTACAGATTCTCTTTTTTCTTTGGTTCACATGGTTGGTGATGACAGATATACCTTATTTTTCTTTTCTTTTTTCACAAATTCACTTCGATTGGCCATTTTCTAGCATCATTACTTGCCACATAAAGCTTGTTCTTACATTTAAATTCCCTAGAACTCCATATCCTTGATGTTGGCTTCATCTAAAGGTTAATGGGAAAATTGTGAACAATTAACCATTCTATTTTAGTTGTCTTAACCTTATAGAAAGAAGCTTGTTAGACCCCCCCTCTTTTTTATTTTTATTTTTATACATTTTGCATGGCGGTGATGGTTCAGGGAGCGTGGGGTGCCGCCAAACCACAATATTCTTAATACTTAAACTTTTAGAGAATGATTAATGATGTTGTAAGATATGGCTAATTGCAGGTGTGAGGCCTTCTCTACTTACCCTCGAACATATGACCTGATACATTCACATGGGATATTTAGCATGTACATGGAAAAGTAAGTTATCTACTTATTCTGGTAATGCCATGCCTATTCTCGCCTCTTCCTTGCATTCCTGAATCCTGCCAACTTACATCTAAATTTTGTATGCTGTGGCCGCTTTCAGTCTATGGCCACTTCATTCAATTAATTCTCTATAATTAATCACCGTTCAACCTGTTGTCACTTTAGATAATTTTGCGAGAAATTTGCCTTGCCTTAAATCCGCAATGGCCATTAAAGTTCACTGTTATTATTTGTCTATATACGAACTTCATGTTTTGTGACAATTTGGACACCCATGTAGTAAACAAGGCAACACTTGATAAGCGAGTAGTGAATTCAGATACACGACCCTAATCAGGTAGGTCTGGTTTACATTGAGTACAACAAATTTGGTGACTGTTTATATTCATAATTTTGAGATGCATTCAAGCGCATGAGAAAGAACCAACCGTAAAATTTGTGCATCTTAACACAATCCTTGACGTATCATGTAAAAAAGGTTCATCAGACACATCTTCATTGAAGGCAGAACTCATTGCCCGGTGAAGCGTCTCATAGAGAGATCTTTCAGGATGGAAGGTCTCTTTTATTTAATTCCAAATATGAAGTCTCCTTATCCTGTCCGTAAAACCAAATACTTGAAACACAAAAAAATCAACAGTATTATTCTTGTTGAATAGCTGGCATATCAGCAGTGGTTACGGTACAATTCCTTTTTTTTGGGGGGGGGGGGGGGCATTGTAATCTCTCTTTTAGCTATTTGTTACAAAATATTTCTCTGGAGCTTAATTGCTTAATTGCATGAGGAAGTGCCTGTATGAGAATTTCATCAAAACTTTCTCATGGTATCTTTATTTCAGTCTTTAGATTATGTTTCTTTCCTGCTCCATTAGCTTCTTGATAACTTCCTATGTACGAGTTACAAACATGGCTTATAATGATACTTGGTTGGAGATATTTTTCTGAATTTCAGTTTCTTGGATGCGAAATTGAAGAAGTTAAAGCTTTACCTATTGTAGAGCAATTCAATTTCTGATGAGCGCAATAGATAGAAAGTGCATTAAAGCATGTGAAGTTTAGGATGGTGGTATTCATAGAAATCATCTGTACCTAAAAGTAAGATCATACTACTTGGATCACGGATGTTAATAGGTATATATATAATATTCATCTAAGATGATAGCGTACAATTAAACGTTAATAAAAAAATAGCCAGAACAATAATTTTCTTAAAGCTGTTCTTAGTTACTGTTTGATTGTTCCATCTTTTTTCCTGATTATATTGTTAGTTTTCTCCCCCTGAAAATAAGGATCTCCTTCCTTTTTAGCATATTTACTATGATATTACATCCAAACTTTTGTTCATCGAGACTCTGCTCTAAATGGGTTACTGAGACTTGCACTAAAAGGCCAGTGAAATCATTCATGAACATTTACATTTTTACTTCTCTATTTTGTGTTTGGGTCCTCTTTGGTATCAGATATATTTTATAATTCAAGTGTCTTCTTTTGTGATTTCCTCCCTTTGCCATGAGTGGATTTGGATTTCTCTCCAAAGCATGCAAATCCATGTGTTGTTTGTTTTATTTATGCTATTATTGCGATTAGTTTCATAACAATAACAATTGCTTTTCTTGTGTAGATGCGACATTCTTGATATCATACTTGAAATGGATCGAATTCTACGGCCTGATGGATCGGTGATAATCCGAGACCATGTTGATGTGGTGGTGAAGGCCAAAAGAGCAGCTGACAGATTGAACTGGAACAGCCGCATAGTTCATAGCGAAATGGGGCCTTACCACCCTGAGAAGCTTCTCATTGTCGACAATTCCTTATAATAGTGTACCAACTCTCAACTAAATTGAATGCCCCTTTTTGTTAACATTTCTGATAATACCGATGATTAATTGTTCCTCCCCCTTTTTTCTTCAGGGATATGTAATTTTGTAAGAACAAGGAGGATGCCATTCTAAGTGAGTAAGAGGGGAATGGGTATGCAACTACATGATAAAACTTCCTATTGTTTTGATATATTGTATTCTAGCACATTGTAATGATCCATATTATACATTCAATGAAGTTTATAACGATATCGTATGCTTGAATCCTGTTTTTTGTCCCCCCCTAATTATGCTGGATATTATGAAGGTTTGCTGAATTAGACATGATTGAATATAATAAACCACTGCCATTTGTATCAACTGCTAAAAAATATTATCCATGAATAGAAATGACTTGGAATCTACCAAGAATAGGATGATCCACATATGACAATAGTGTATTATACAAAGATATAATGCCTTGTTGAAAATATCCCACGACAGGCTGTACCCAGTTCCAGCAAACTCCACGAATTCTTCTATTGGCAAATATGATCGTCTGGTTTGGATTTGCTGCATATCATTCAAGTACACGGTGTCCGAGATATTAGGCTAACAAATTGTCAATCAAACCATGCGTATATGTACACACCCAAGGTTTGGCAGTATAGGTAGAGCATGAAAACTATATGACAAAAGGGTCATTATATATGTTTAAGGCATTTATGTTTCTCACTGCTATTGTCGGGTCTCAAACTGATCTTATTATGTCCTTTCAGATCTTGCATCAACTCCTAAGTTGTAATGAATGAAGCAAGATGTATATCGAGATATATCTTTTACATTTTAACACGCCTCTGTGTAGGTTTATTTAGCGCTGTAAGGTCTAGATCAGATGAGGTGCATCCAGATGAATTTAAAATTTAAAATTTAAATTTGAACTCCAATTTGGTCCAGAAAACATCTATGTTGGAGGCCTTAGTCCAAGATTATTTAAAGATATCCCTTATCATCTTCGTGCTCGATGTGGGATTAAATCCTACTCTTATTTCATATTCATTGAACTTCTTGATCGTCCTAACCACGTTACCGTGTCTATATTCGCTGAATGCGTGATATATCAAGAGTTTTGATACCACTGGTTAGGAATCAACACGTCCAAATCAGGAGATGTACGAACAAGTAGTTCATGAACTTAAAATCACATTTGACGATGACTGTTCAAAGAAATAATCAGGGAAAGGTCTAAATCAGAGATGTATATCGAGATAGCTAAATAAATTGGAAATCCAATATTTTGATTAAGGAAATATTTTTGATGTATTCTTTTGTCTAATTCTTGGTTCTTATTAATTGAACCTGTTGGATCCTGGTAACAAAATTAGCTTTCCACTGAATGCACGACATTCGAGGAAACATAACTTAAAACATAACTTGGTTGGCCTAACAAGACATGAGCTCTGATATTAGTTATTAGAAATCGACACATGTTCAAACCTGGAGACGCGCGACCTAGAATCATGAGCTTGAAGTCAAATTTGGTCCAAAATTTGAAACTCATCGTTGATCCGTGGATCGGAACTTGTCGGATTCCCTTCATAATCGATCTGGGCGTAATCTCTCTTTATTCTTGCATCATAATAATTGGCTAGTTATAGCATTGTAGTAAAGTTTTTCGAATTTATGAAAAGATCAGGGTCCAAATCAGGCTTCCAAAAAACTACAATTACAATCTATTCTCAAACTCATCAAATTCCGGCTTCAGCGGTTCCGACAAAGTTTAAATCCTTGCACATGCCTTACGACTCTTAACTTCTTTTATTCAATATAACATCATATAAATTTGAGGGGGAAATTACAAATTAGTGAATTTGTAGAAAGAAAAATACATTGGTGAAATCTCCTTGAAACTTAAACCGTTGTCAAATTGAACTTCTCTGCTGTGGTTGATTCTTCTGAATGCTTCATGGTTCGATCAGCATAGATTTTAGAACCTTTAAAAAACAAATTTATAATATTGTTAGTTTCTTTCAAGAAGGGGAAAATTATGACAATGCAAAATTTTAGATTGTCTCCTAAATATATCATCATGCCTTCTTCCTCCACATCCAGTCTCTCTCTGGCAATTGAAGTATGTTGCAGCAACAGGTAGTCCAAGTTCATAAAATGCTGAAAAATCCCTTGTGATGAAGTTTTGGCGCCAGCCCGGTGCATACACAGTTTGTGCAATTCTCTGCTTGAACACCACGAACATGATTCGATGAATCCCTGATGGAGTTCTTGGACTCTCATATGGTACGATCTCATTTCCTGGTAAATATTCATTTCTTACCCTAATTAGCTTTCTGTTGGAAGACTAATCGAAAAATGCTACATATATATAAATTAAGTATGATGGTAATTTACTCACCGTAACTTGCATCGACCGTATCCGGTATGTCTGTCACCAACCTTGACATGCATCAAATGACTAATCAGTATTGTTAGCACATATTGCCGAATAAATCATATTGTTTGCGATATAAAGAAGCCGTAACAATATAAGTTACAAGAATAAAGAAAACAATACTCATAGCTATTGGAAAGAGGTTAATAGGGATGTGAGTTCGTGGTAAAACAGGGCGGGGTGGGACCCGCCCATGGTTGCGATTTACACAAACAAGGGAGATTTCAGGCAAAATGTGATAAATGTATATGCTCCTTTATATTATGTATTTAAAATAAGTACTAACAAGGGTGTAGAGTGTGTTTCCATTAGAGTGCCCTTCGATCGCGACACGTGGCCGATTCGCCACTTCCAACTGCCGAAGCTGGGTCCCATAACTAACTTCCTTGTCACCATACACTATCCTCAAGTTTGCAGACTTGACAAAAGGATCCACAACATCACCAATGACTTGTCCTAGGACTAGAGGATCCCTAGACATTCTTAACTAATTATATGCTTGGAAAAAATTCAAATTGAGTTTTGGTGGGAAGCCTAGTTGAGAGAGAAAGGGGAGAGGTGCATGCTAATTTATATTGGAGATAAAATGCAAGGCATCTACTTTACATTAAACACATCTTAAACATGAGCTTCAATTTTTATTTTCTCCAAATGCTAATTGGAATCTACTTTCTCTTTCACATAAAGGAACTTAAATATGAGCCTCCCCTTCTCAAAGCCTTCAACAAGAGGAATCGGGCTTTGCATGAAATTATATTCATCCTCTAATTATTTTTTAAATAGTATTGTAACTATTATAATTATGTAAATACATTGAAATTATGATTGTATATTTTGTTATGCAGGCTTGCTATATAAATTAAATATAGAGTCGTATGATATCTTCCTGCATGTACTGTAACTTTATAATTATGTATCTATGAATCAATCAACGCACAAAAATTTTCGTCCAACAGGGTTTTAGGAAAATAAGATTTCTTCTTTCTTTTTTGGGATTTTTTTTCTTTTAATGTTCTTATCGGTCGGCCTACCCCAAATGGCGCCCTACCCAGTTTTTGTGACTTGGTTGTAGACGTTGCCGTTAGATACCTGCATTCATCAATTTATAGGAGATAGTTCGACAAATTAAGATTCGGAACTTCACATCAAAGATAAGCAAGAGATGGAGATTGATGCAGAGATAAAATGTTCATCTTGTGGCTAAAGAGTGTTCTCATTCTCTCCAGTCAAGCATCAGGTGCCCAACTTTTAATTGGAATTACAAGTAATGTGACACAATTGAAAAATAAGGTAATAGGCTTAAATCTTCTGCATACGCTCACAAACCTTTTCTCTTTCTCTTTTCGGAATTTTCTTATAAAGAATCTATTGAAAATTATAGCATCGCTTGTTTAGCTAGTGCTTATGTAACGTGGTTCGGAATTGTAGTGCAGAATATTGTTATCTGTCCGTAGTTACTTCTGTCGCAGAAATTTATCCCTACAAAGTTAAACCTTTAATTATCAACGGAATAACATAAATTAGAGGTTATGCATGATAGAGCCGCAAAATAATTATCCAACCATACTAACAATTTTCATGTATGTATAAAATGATTGTCGGTCCGCAATAACCATGAGAGTTGTTTTTGCCTTTTTTTGGGGCTTGTGTGGTGCACACGACATGTTTCATGTATCTTAACTTCGAAAATATGTTCGAGATTAGATTCACGTCTTGGATCATTCGGAGTTGACATCGACTAATGATTTGTCTTATGAAGAGCAACCGATGGCTGTATTGGATTGACTGGAGAAGGTTTTAAAGAACAGGGTTATCTCATTTGTACTTGTTTCATAGGGAGGTCGTTCACGTGAAGAGGCTACTTGGGAACGTGAGCGTGAGGATGATATTAGACATAAGTTTTCGCATTTGTTTCCATGAATATGAGATTGCTTGCTATCGTTTTTCCGTTCTTGTTCTTCCGTTTTCATGAATTTCGAGAATGAAATTCTTTTGTAATTGGGTATAATGTAACACGGAAGAACTATTATACGGTAATTTGATGGAATAAAGTTACGAAAATTGACCTTATGGTTATTTAAAATTATTTGATTGATGGTTGAAGTGGTGTGCCATGAGATTTTATCCTATTATAGGGTTTATTGATAAATTGTATTGGTTTGGATTATCATGGGTTTTATTGATTACTGTTGTTTGTATGGAAAATAAATTAATTGGAAAATAAATTCTGTTCTTGTTCTTTTTCCCAAGACAAGACACAGAAGATATTCGATCTTGGCATAAAATATCAGATGATAACGCTCCCGGAGTCCAAGCACCCTGAGCAAGCAGGTGAGGTTCATGATCCAGACTATTGCTCTTATCACCGAGCGATAGGACATCCTCTCGAAAACTGCTTCACATTCAAAGACTGGGTAGAAGACCAGTATCAGCAAGGCAGGTTCGCTCTATCTAGCAGTTGGAGGGTAACTCCGCCGCAGAAGCATGAACCCAAAGCCACGGGAGTAGAACCGGATCAACATCGGTCTTGGAAACTATCCCGCACCTGTCACGCGATAACGCTGTCAGAAGAAGAACCCGAGAATATGGACGACCTTTCCTGGTGTTTCGAAAACGATGATGACGAGGTGATCTCAGAGTTTCCACCAGCGCCAAAAGAGCTGGAAGATGGGATACATACTACTGCAGATAACCTCAAGAAAATTGACTTGGGGACGGCAAGTGACCTGCAGCCGACATTTGTCAGTGAGCTGTTGTCTGAAGAAAGGGTGGCTACGCTAAAAGACATGCTCATGCAGTATAAAGACTGTTTCGCATGGAACTATTCCGAAATGCCAGGATTGGATCCAGAGATTGCTGTGCACAAGTTGGCGATATCTCCGGATATCAAGCCGATCAAACAAGCACCGAGAAGAATGCGGCTCGAACTTGAGATGAGCATCAATGCCGAGGTCAAGAAGCTAATCGACTCCAGCTTCATCTAAGAGATTCAGTATCCTGACTGGATCGCCAATATCGTACCAGTGATGAAGAAAAATGGGACGGTGCGCATATGCGTAGATTTTCGGGATCTCAATAAAGCCGGCCCGAAGGACGACTTTTCAGTACCATTCACTGAGCTGATGATAGATAATACGTCCACTCACGAAATTTTCTCCTTCATGGACGGCTCATCAGGTTACAATCAGATAAAGATGCATCCCGAGGACCAGAAGCATACCGCTTTCCGTACCCCTTTGGGCATATTCTGCTACAAGGTGATGCTTTTCTGTCTAAAGAACGCCGGCGCTACCTATCAGAGGGCCATGACGAAGATTTTCGATGACCTCATACATGAAATCGTCGAATGCTATATCGACGACCTCGTAGTTAAAAGCAAATCATACGAGAAACATATAGAGCATCTAAAGATCGTGTTTCAGCGCCTTCGGAAATACAACTTGAAGATGAACCCTCTCAAATGCGCTTTCGGAGTTTCCTCGGGCAAATTCCTAGGATTCGTCGTCCGACACCGAGGCATCGAGATAGATCCGTCGAAGATCAAGGCGATTATGGAAATACCCCGCCAAAGACTCTCAAGCAACTGGGTCTCTCCAAGGAAAGCTCGCGTATATCCGGCGATTCATAGCCAATCTCTCAGGCAAGTGCCGCCCTTACAGTCACCTAATGAAGAAAGGGACCCCGTTCGCTTGGGATCGCAAATACCAAGGCGTACTGGACGAAATCAAGCAATACCTGCAGAACCCACCAGTACTGACCGCTTCAGTTAAGGGAAAGCCTCTCATCCTGTACACAACAGCCCTCGAAGGTTCGTTAGGCACGCTGTGGGCACAGGAGAACGATCAGGGAAAGGAGAGAGCCCTCTACTGTTTAAGTCGAGTTCTCATGGGGGCAGAAAGCAATTACTCTCTCATTGAAAAACACTGCCTGGTGTTGATCTTCGCAATGACGAAGCTCAGACACTATGCGTTGACACATGAGGTCCATCTCATATCAAAAGTGGATCCTCTCAAATATTAAATGTCAAAGGCCATATTAACAGGGCGGCTCGCTAAATGGGCCCCGCTCTTGATAGAGTTCTCGATAACTTATCGGCCTCTTAAGGCAGTGAAAGGCCAGGCCATCGCCGACTTCCTCGCTGAGCATCCGATACCTGCCGACTCGCCCTTGAACTGTGAATTGCCAGACGAATACGTGTTTGACACGATCGACGGGGAGAGAAGAGAGAATGATACCCAATGGGAACTCTACTTCGATGGAGCATCTTCCATGAAGAAGCGCAAACAAAGCACCCCCATAATCAAATCAGGGGTATGCCTCATCTTCGTGACTCCATAAGGAGGGATAATGCGCTTTGCCTTCTCCTTAACAGAGCCGAGGACGAACAATGAAGCTGAATACGAAGCTTTGATAGCAGGTCTTGAGATCGCTATCGACATGGGAATTGAAAACCTCCTCATATACGGGGACTTCCAATTGGTTGTTAGTCAAGTAAACAGCGACTATCAAACGTGCAAGCCTGAGTTGGTGAAGTACGGCGAGAAAGTGCAGCAACCGCTGACTCAAATTCCTTCCTACACCTTAGAAAGCATACCGCGTGCGGAAAATAGCAAAGCGGATGCATTATCCAAGCTCGCTAAAGAACTGGCCGATGAGAACCTCGATGACGTAAGGATCGTGGTACAAAGTCGTCGGGTTCTTGCACCGGCAGAAATATCTCCGGAGTTGTCCGAAGAAAAGGGAGCGACCAAGGAAACAGCCCTACGAATAAAAGATCAGGAAAAGACTAAGGATTGGAGAGAAGTCTTTATAGACTACTTCAAATCTCGTCAAACACTTGAAGACGCATCCTCAAGGCATCAGCTCATGAAACGAGCTCTATCCTTCGCCTTTGTTAATGATACTCTGTATAAGAGATCATTTGATTCCCTGTGGCCGAGATGCCTAGGACCTGAAGAGGCAAAGAGAGTCGTCCAAGAAACTTACGACGGACTCTGCGGTTCTCACAAAGCCGGGCCGAAGATGAAGCTGAAGATCAAAAGGATGGGTTACTATTGGCCCACGATGATCCAGGACTGCCTCGAATACGTGAAGCAATGCCACTCGTGCCAGATTCACGGGGACTTTATCCATCAACACCCAAATCCACTACATCCGACAGTGGCTAGCTGGCCGTTCGAAAGGTGGGGGACTAACATAATCGGCCCCATTGAACCAGTATCGTCCAGAGGACATCGATTCATTTTGGCGACAACTGATTACTTTTCCAAATGGGCAGAAGCAGTACCGTTGAGAGAAGTGAAGAAGGAGAATATCCTCCATTTTTTCAAGACGCACGTCATTTATCAGTTTGGAACTCCGTGACAGATTATCTCTGATAACGGGCCGGCCTATAGAAGCCACAAGATCAGCCGCTTCGCACAACAGCATAACATAGACTGGAGATACTTTTCAGTCTATAATCTCCAAGCTAACGGTCTAGCTGAGGCTTTCAATAAGACCTTGACAAAGATCGTGAAAAAGACGGTGTCTCGAAATAAGAAGGACTGGCACGAGAGACTGCATGAAGCTCTCTGGGCGTATCGAACGACGTTCAAAATGGCCACGAACACAACGCCGTACGCGTTGGTATTCTGTACGGAAGCGGTACTCCCCTTTGAGATAAAGCTACCCTCTCTACGAATGGCAGTTCACTACGAGCTAACAGACGAGGAAAATGCTCACCTTCGGCTTGAGGAGCTCGATGCCTTTGATGAAACCTGGCTTATAGCGCAACAAAATCTGGAGGCTTATAATGCAAAGATGACGCGCTCATATGAGAGATTGACCAGGCCAAGAACATTCCGCCAAGGCGAACTCGTGCTAGTGGTCAAAAGACCTATGATCCCTAATCGTGCCAAACGGGAGAAATTCGAGCCGAACTATGAAGGCCCGTATATCATAGACAAAGTTTACCAGGGTGGAGCCTACCTACTCATGGACATGCATGGTGAAAGACCTTTCAGGCCAATAAACGGTCGCTTCCTAAAGAAATACTACGCCTGACGAGTCACGACCTAGGTCAACGATATATGAAGACGCCTATGTCCGCCCGCTATCTTCCCAAGCCTAAACTCTGTACGTAGTAGTCGGCTTCCTTTTCGACGGACCGAAATATCCTAAAACTAACGATGGACCGAAACGTCCTTAAACTAACGATGTACCACTATGTCCTAAAACTGACTGTTGACCGAGACGTCGATAAAATACTGTGGACTGCAGCATCCCAAGGCTGACACAATAATAATAATAATAATAATAATAAAATTAAAAAAAACGGTATGTCCATAAGCAAAATGGGCACGGATGAAAACCCGAAAAGGCTCCGTGGGTAAAATCAGCAGGACTACCGGCGAGTTTTTATGAAAACCCGAAAGGGCGCAACCTCGTTAAAAGACATCTGTAAGGTCCTCTCGACCTTGTGGGGAGAAACCACCTGCGTGAGATCCTTACGACTCACAAGGGAGCAACACACTTAGGGATCCCCACGATTCCTAAGAAGAAATTACACTTGCGAGATCCTCACGACTCGTAAGGAGAACCCTCTTATGAGACCCTCACGGCTCATAAGATTCAAAAGTCTTAACCTACAGGGATCTGAACCTGTTCTTAAGTGGCCACCACAACCTCCAATGCTGCCCTACAAGTGGCTCAAGGCTGACCCTTGAATACAATCCACGGGCGTGAAGAAATATTTCCCTAACAAAGTCCCATCCGTGACTAGGAATATGTTTACACAGTGAACAACCCTTGTAAGTCCTCTCGAATTATAAGGAGAAAGCACTCTTGTAAGATCCTTACGACTTATAAGAGACCATATACTTGGGAATCCTCACGATCCCTAAGGAGAAAACACACCTACGAGATCCTCACGACTCGTAGGGAGAAATACCTTTATGAGACCCTTACGGCTCATGAAGTCAAAAGCCTTAGTCGACGGGATCCTAACCCCGTCTACTAAGCCACTTTTGTTCAACATCGACGAAGGCAAATGATAATTCGCTCCTGACAATATCCCAGTTGTAGCGATGCTGATGCCGAAATCGGTGTCAAAACCCAAAACTCGTGGCAAAAATGCCAGCGAGCCACACATGCATACGAAATAGCCGAAATGATGGGGCAACTTGCAAATAGAATCAGCAAGTAAAAGTGTATGCATGCAAAATAGCCGAAATAATTGGGCAACTCGCAATAAAAAGCAGCGAGTAAATAAAACAAATAGCCGAAATGATTGGACACCGCGAAAAATAGCCGAAATGATTGGGCAATCACGATCTTCGCGATATAAAAGCTGAAATGATAAAGCATAGCGGAAAGAAAAAATATATAAAATGAGACTTTTGCCCTACAGGTGATATCACATCGATCCCTGTATACAATCCAGGGGCGCAAACAAAGAAGGAATCACACCTTCCCTCCCCAGACTCCATTAGAAGAAGAAACCAAATCTCAACGGTTCACAGACAGCTTGGAGATCATCCCAACATTCGTCTCATCACAACAGACGCAACATCAAGCAAAGCGGAACTACAGCAATTCCCAGTTCCATGACTCGGCGGTGCACAGATGACCGAGAGTCAAACCCCTACTCCGTGAAATGCGGATAAAGTCAACCCTTCCTGGTCACGTGGAACACGGCTTATGTTAATCCTGACCCCGTGGGAAACGTCCAGAGCGGAGTCTGGTCCTCCCAGAACACGGCTATGTCAACCAGACCCGTGGGAAGCATCCAAAGCAAATTCCTGGTCACGTGGAACACGGCTTATGTCAATCCTGACCCCGTGGGAAACGTCCAGAGCGGATCCTGGTCCTTGCAGAACATGGCTATGTCAAACCAACCCCGTGGGAAGCATCCAGAGCAAATTCTTGGTCATGTGGAACACGGCTGATGTCAATCCTGACCCCGTAGGAAACGTCCAGAGCGGAGCCTGGTCCTCGCAGAACACGGCTATGTCAACCAGACCCCGTAGGAAGCATCCAAAGCAAAATCCTGGTTACGTGGAACACGGCCTATGTCAATCCTGACCCCGCGGGAAACGTCCAGAGCGGATCCTGGTCCTCGCAGAACACGGCTATGTCAATCAGACCCCATGGGAAGCATCCAGAGCAAATTCCTGGTCACGTGGAACACGGCCTATGTCAATCCTGATCTCGTGGAAAACGTCCAGAGCGGAGCCTGGTCCTCGCAGAACACGGCTATGTCAATCCGACCCCGTGGGAAGCATCCAGAGCAAATTCCTGGTCATGTGGAACACGGCCTATGTCAATCCTGACCCCGTGGGAAACGTCCAGAGCGGAGCTTGGTCCTCGCAGAACACGGCTATGTCAATCCGACCCTGTGGGAAGTATCCAGAGCAAATTCCTGGTCATGTGGAACACGGCCTATGTCAATCCCGACCCCATGGAAGAGAGTAGCTTTTAAAGTTGTATTATATTGTATTAGTGTTAACGCTGTTGTTTGTAGCTTGGTATAGAAGGATGCCGGTGTATACGAGAGGAGTCTCTATATGCCAGAGACTGGAGGCACGTGTAGTACAAGGAACCATTTATGCCACGGTACAACAGTAATGGAATATAGGTCAGGTGTATTAAATCTTACAGTCGCGTGCCACTTCTAACACCTTCCGTACCAATCTACCCCTTAAACCCCACGATATCTTGTATTGTATTGTTTGTGCTGTATTGTAAATTGTATTGTCTTGTATATATGGATGACTTGCCGAAACCATGATATCAGTAAATGGATGTAATTGGAGAATCATGTAATGGAAGTATATTCATGGTTCGGTTCAGTCAATACAGATTGAATAGATTAAATATATGTAATCCAGGATTCATGTTGAATTGTAGATTGTAGATTGTACTTGAATCATATTCAAGTCAAATTATTAAGAAGAGACTCAGTCTGAGTCAGAACAATTAGAAAAGAAATTGAAGTCCTGATTGTTTTGATGTTATCAGTAACCGCTGCACATGGGCGGTAAGATTTGTGTCTTTTTCAAAGACGATTACCGTGTTGATAACACCGTACCGGCGAGTTTTGTGAAAACCTGAAAGGGCGCAATCTCGTTAAAAGACACGTGCAAGGTCCTTTCAACTTTGTAAGAAAAAACCACCTGCGTGAGATCCTTACGACTCACAAGGGAGCAACATACTTAAGGATCCCCACGATCCCTAGGGAGAAATTACACTTGCGAGATCCTCACGACTCGTAAGGAAAACCCTCTTATGAGACCCTCACGGCTCATAAGATTCAAAAGTCTTAAGTTACAGGGATCTGAACCTGTTCTTAAGCAGCCCCCACAACATCCAATACTGCCCTACAAGCGGTTTAGTATTGACCCATGTATACAATCCACGGGCGTGAATAAACATTTCCCTAACAAAGTCACATCCGTGACCAGGGATATGTTGGCACAGCGAACAACCCTTGTAAGTCCTCTCGACTTATAAGGAGAAAATACTCTTGTAAGATCCTTGCGACTTATAAGAGATCATGCACTTAGGAATCCTCATGATTCCTAAGGAGAAATTACACCCACGAGATCCTCACGACTTGTAGGGAGAAATACCTTTATGAGTCCCTTATGGCTCATGAAGTCAAAAGCCTTAGTCGATAGGATCTTAACCCTGTTTACTAAACCACTTTTGTTCGTCATCGACAGAGGCAAATAATGAGTCACTCCTGGCAATAACCCAGTTGAAGCGGTGCTGATGCCGAAATCGGTGTCTAATTCCAAGCTTACAGCAAGAAGCTAGCGAGCCACACATGCATACCGAATAGCCGAAATGATGGGGCAACTTGCAACAAAATCAGCAACTAAAAATGTATGCATGCAAAATAGCCGAAATGATTGGGCAACTCGCAATAAAAAGCAGCGAGTAAAAATAATAAAAAAACAGCCGAAATGATTGGGCACCGCGAAAAATAGCCGAAATGATTGGGCAATCGCGACTTTCGCGATGTAAAGCTGAAATGATAGAGCATCACGGAAAAAAAATTAAAAAAAATGATGAAATTTATGCCCTACAGGCGATATCACAGCAATCCCTATATACAATCCAGGGGCGCAAACAAAGAAGGGATCGCACCTTTCCCCTACAGGTTTCATCAGAAGAAGAAGCCATACCTCAACGGTTCACAGATAGCCTGGAGATCATCTCAATATTCGTCTCATTACTATAGACGCAACATCAAGCAAAGCGGAACAGCGGCAACTCCCAGTTCTATGACTCGGCGGTGCACAGATGACCGAGAGTCAAACCCCGACTCCGTGAAATGCGGATAAAGTCAACAATTCCTGGTTATGTGGAACGCGGCTTATGTCAATCCTGACCCCGTGGGAAACGTCCAGAGGGGATCCTGGTCCTCGCAGAGCACGGCAATGACCCCGTGTGAAGCATCCAGAGCGGAGCTTGGTCCTCCCAGAACACGGCAGTGAACCCGTGGGAAGCATCCAGAGCAAAATTCATGGTTATGTGGAACACGGCTTATGTCAATCCTGACCCTGTGGGAAACGTCCAGAGGGGATCCTGGTCCTCGTAGAACACGGCAATGACCCCGTGTGAAGCATCCAGAGCGGAGCCTGGTCCTCGTAGAATACGGCAGTGAACCGTAGGAAGCATCCAGAGAAAAATTCCTGGTTACGTGGAACGCGGCTTATGTCAATCCTGACCCCGTGGGAAACGTCCAGAGCGGATCCTGGTCCTCGCAGAGCACGGCAATGACCCTGTGTGAAGCATCCAGAGCGGAGCCTGGTCCTCGTAGAACATGGCAGTGAACCCGTGGAAAGCATCCAGAGCAAACTCCTAGTTACGTGGAATGCGGCTTATGTCAATCCTGACCCCATGGGAAATTTCTAGAGCGGATCCTGGTCCTCGCAGAGCACGGCAATGACCCCGTGTTAAGCATCCAGAGCGGAGCCTGGTCCTCGCAGAACACGGCAGTGAACCCGTGGGAAGCATCCAGAGCAAAATTCCTGGCTATGTGGAACGCGGCTTACGTCAATCCTGACCCCGTGGGAAACGTCCAGAGCGGATCCTGGTCCTCGCAGAGCATGGCAATGACCCCGTGTGAAGCATCCAGAGCGGAGCCTGGTCCTCATAGAACACGGCAGTGAACCCGTGGGAAGCATCCAGAGCAAAATTCCTGGCTACGTGGAACGCGGTTTACGTCAATCCTGACCCTGTGGGAAACGTCCAGAGCGGATCCTGGTCCTCGCAGAGCATGGCAATGACCCCGTGTGAAGCATCCAGAGCGGAGCCTGGTCCTCGCAGAACACGGCAGTGAACCCGTGGAAAGCATCTAGAGCAAAATTCCTGATTACGTGGAACGCGGGTTATGTCAATCCTGACCTCGTGGGAAACGTCCAGAACGGATCCTGGTCCTCGCAGAGCACGGCAATGACCCCGTGTGAAGCATCCAGAGCGAAGCCTGGTCCTCACAGAACACGGTAGTGAACCCATGGGAAGCATCCAGAGCAAAATTCCTGGTTACGTGGAACACGGCTTATGTCAATCCTGACCCCGTGGGAAACGTCCAGAGCAGATCCTGGTCCTCGCAGAGCATGGCAATGACCCCATGTGAAGCATCCAGAGCGGAGCCTGGTCCTCGCAGAACACGGCAGTGATCCCGTGGGAAGCATCCAGAGCAAAATTCCTGGTCACGTGGAACGCGACTTATGTCAATCCTGACCCCGTGGGAAACGTCCAGAGTGGATCCCGGTCCGCAGAGCACGGCAATGACCCCGTGTGAAGCATCCAGAGCGGAGCCTGGTCCTCGCAGAATACGGCAGTGAACCCGTGGGAAACATCCAGAGCAAAATTCCTGGTTACATGAAACGCGGCTTATGTCAATCCTGACCCCGTGGGAAACGTCCAGAGCGGATCCTGGTTCTCGCAGAGCACGGTAATGACCCCGTGTGAAGCATCCAGAACGGAGCCTGGTCCTCGCAGAACACGGCAGTGAACCCGCGGGAAGCATCCATAGCAAAATTCCTGGTTACGTGGAACGCGGCTTATGTCAATCCTGACCCCGTGGAAAACGTACAGAGCGGATCCTGGTCCTCGCAGAGCACGGCAATGACCCCATACGAAGCATCCAGAGCGGAGCCTGGTCCTCGCAGAACACGGCAGTGAACCCATGGGAAGCATCCAGAGCAAAATTCCTGGCTACGTGGAACGCGGCTGATGTCAATCCCGACCTCGTGGGAAACGTCCAGAGCGGATCCTGGTTCTCGCAGAGCACGGAAATGACCCCGTATGAAGCATCCAGAGCGGAGCCTGGTCCTCGCAGAATACGGCAGTGAACCCGTGGGAAGCATCCAGAGCAAAATTCCTGGTTACGCGGAACGCAGATAATGTCAACTATGACCCCGTGGGAAACGTCTAGAGCGGAACCTGGTCCTCGCAGAACACGACAGTGAACCCGTGGGAAGCATCTAAAGCAACTCCTGATTCTGTGAAATGCGGATGATGATAACCTCACCCATCACTTACGGGTCCTCACGACTCGTAAGGGAGCAAACTCTCTTGTGAGATCCTTACGACTTTCAAGAGAAAACACACTTAGGAATCCTCACGATTCTTAAGGAGAAATTACACCTACGGGATCCTCTCGACCGGTAGGGAGAAAATTCTTTATGAGACCCTCACGACTTATGAAATTGAAAAGTCTTAGGAGGCAGAACTTAACCCTGAATCCTGAGCCATCGTTGCCCTGCAAAGAAATCGAGATAACACCATCTACAGAATACATTTGATAAAAAGGACACACCATCATGGAGGAAAAATATGTCTATTATTCATGAATCAAAATGAATACAAAGTACAATTCGTAGAAGAACAAAAAAATATACTTTTATTCAGGAGCATGTACAAAGGAAGAATAAAAAAATGTATACAATTCTTCAAGTCGACGGGCGATTTAGCAGATTTTCCAGTTCATCTCTCTTTCGCTGGGCCTCGACTTCATGATTCAGTATCGCCAAAAGACGGGCCTCCTCCTGAGCTTGCTCGGCCTGGTATGAGGCAAGCCGGCCTTCAAGCTCTTTCTCAGTAGCCTTATGGGCCTCAACCATTTCACGAGTGAACACGGCGGCTTTATCGATGGCTACCACCTCCTTGATGGCCTCTTGAAGCACTCGCCAAAGTTCATACGCTTTATTGGCCTTGGCCGTAAGGTTGGCTTGAAGCTCCCTCTGCGCTTTAGAAGACAGCTCCCTCTCTGAAAACTTGCGGCCGAGCCTCTTCTCACATGATATCATCTTCGCAGCGCATCATTCGATCAGCCCCCGCAAGCTCTCCTTTACAGCTACAACCTCTAAGGGAAGGCGTATAGATTCAAGAATATGCAAGCAAAACTCTATTTCGACGACGATACTTAATTTAGAATAAGCACAAACCACTTGATACGGGAAACAACAAGGAAAGCCTCCGATGTATATCCCATCAAGCATGCATTTGCAACTGTATGAGTTTTTAAAAGGAAATGATACCCAAAAGATGCGCATGCAACATAACGATAGCGCTCGCGATTAAAGAAAATTCCCACGGGAAAAATATAAAGCTCATTTACGCAAGCAAAATGCATGTACGAGTATCCTGCAAACATGAAAATTCAACAGAAAGCATATAACAACCAATGATAAAAAGAGTACATCGATTTAAACACACTACGCTACTGGGAAAAGATCACCAAACAAGGGATCAGTGGCATAAGGGTGAACAAAACAGTATACAAAATTTTCTAACTCTCTCGCCGCCTTCTCCACCACATCGAAACGACGATTTTCATGAAGAGTGGCTCCCCACCGATTGGCGCCATGTTCATCCGCAAAAGCAGACATAATAGCCCGCCGGGCTCTTATCTGGCCCAACAGATGAACCAAGCAATCTTTCAGAGCCTGAGTAATCAGGCACGCCTCATAAAAACACTCGAGCTTGTCTTCAGCCGCATCAAGCATCGCCAGGGTCATCTCTGCTGGGTGAGGAGGGATGTCAGCGAGCACGGCAAGAAGAATCATCCGGAGCCAAATGGATCCCATCGGAAGAGGAGACCCCTTACGGATCACAAGTTCATACATCACTGCGTCACACTCGGCATCGGTGAGCAGGGGATCCACCAGTCGCACAGCAAAACGAGGAATCATCTCCTCAACAGGCACCTCCCATGGTTGTCGACGAGCATGGGGACGGTTGCAAGCCATAGCACTTAGTTGTTTTCTCAAGATAAATCACCCTAAGTTGTAATTGGAGTTCTCTGTGAAGAGAGAAGGAAAACTATGGCTTCAAGTTATAAAGGGGAGCATTAATGCTGTGCACAGAAAATATTGCATGGTGGAACTATTTCCCAGACCCAGAAGAAGGAAAGATTTTGGAAATCAAAGAGGTGGATTTATTTTCAAAGCCCCCTCTCTGCATTCAATATCTTACACAGAAAAGGTTGCATGGGAAATTAAACAACCCCATCAATAGGGCCTCACGTGCAAAGCACGCGAGCATCAAACGTGACATGCATTGAAAAGTAAAACAATATCACACGTGAATAACACGTGAGTGGGAAGACAAGTTCTGTTAAGTGACCAACAAATTCAAAGTTGTGCGATTAAGGGAAAAAACCCTTGGGATGGATTTAAAATCCAATGAAGATTTCTACAAAAGTTCTTCGGTTGTTCAAAGCCATTACCTGAAGAAAAGGGTCTTCCTTGAACAGAGTTAAACTCTGAGGATTTTGGAACAGAGAACTAAGCTCTGAGAAAGAGAATTAAATTCTCAAAAGGAAAAATTAGCAAGGAAGAAGATGAAAGAGTGGAGGCGCTTCTGAAGAGACCCCTGCATTTATAGGATGTGATGGGAAACGTTTCAACTCCATATTCCCTAGACAGATCCAACGGTTACAAAGGTGACAACGTCGCACTCATGTGTAGACACGTGATAGCAACGCTGTGGGGGCATTTGTTCCCTGATTAAAAATCAGGAATTGCCTCAATAAGGTATCACGTATTCACACGTGACCAAAGGTCACGTGTTGACACGTGATCCATTTACAGAATTGAAAATCCTAAGCAATCAGAAGTAAAACAAGTGGCTGAGGAAAGACCCTAAAGGGGGGTCACGTGCTCACACGTGACCAGAGGTCACGTGTTGACACATGATGATCCTTCATCCCAATTAAAGTACAGAATTAAATTCTGAATGAGAAGGGGTCACGTGCCAACACGTGATAGGCTTTGAAAGCCCTTATAATTTGATAGAATTAAATTCTAATTAAAGGGAAATCAGAAACCCTAAATGGGAAAGTATTTCTTTAAATCTTTCCAAACAAAAAAGAATTATGGGGAACCGTTGGAGTAAAAATCCAAGAGTGATTAAAAATCACCAATTTATGGAAAGATTTTAGACAAGGATAGATTTCCCTAAATTTCACCAGAAATAACAAACAGAATATCTTTTGGACTGAAAATCCAATGGTGAATAAAATTCACTGAGTGATCTAAAGGATCATATTAGTTATGAAAACAAACAAAATCTTTCAATGAAAGATTTACTAAACAAATTGATTCTTTTCCTTCTCCTATAAATAGGAGCCAAGAGGAGAAGAAACAGGGAGAATTTTGGGGAGAGAGAATTTTGAGATCTTGAAATTTTCTAAAGGCAAATAGCAGAGAGAAAAGAAAAGAGAATTTAACTCTCAAGAAAGGAAACCCTATGTAAGAAAAGGGAAAAAGACCAAAACTTCAAAAAGAGAATTTAATTCTCAATCTAAGAGTTTAACTCTTCTGCAAAAGAACTTAGTTCTTCCTCTGATTGAAGATCTGCAGAAGCAAATCTCCCCATAGGTTGAGAATTTAATTCTCATCGGGTTGGGATTCTGCCATGCAGATCCAAAACTTAGAGGAAGAATTGAGTTTAGAGAATTTAATTCTCCCAAATTCACAGGAATTTAATTCCTCCAAGATAAAACTAGGGTTCAACCCTATATGAGAATTTAATTCTCTCAAACTCATAGGAATTTAATTCCTTCAAGATAAAATTAGGGTTTAACCCTATATAAGAATTTAATTCTCTTAAATTTATAGGAATTCAATTCCTCCAAGACAGATAAGTTAGGGTTTAACCCTATATGAGAATTCAATTCTCCTAAAATTCACAGGAATTTAATTCCTCCTAAAATGAAATTAGGGTTTCACCCTACATAAGAATTTAATTCTTTCACATACATGGGAATTTAATTCCTCTAAAACATAATTAGGGTTTAACCCTACAAGAGAATTTAATTCTTAAAAATAAAGAGACTTGAAAGATCTCCTTGCATACAAAGAACTAAGGTCACGTGGCCCCTGAAAAGATTCCCCAAAAATAAGAAGGAAAAAGCTTTGACGCAATGCCGCACGTGCTCCCACGTGACATCCAAAAACAACGAGAATAAAAGCAAAGGCAGATTCTAATTTGGGCGCTCTCACGTGTCACCACGTGACCCCTTGATAAATGCTTCAATAATCAGTGCACAAATCTCCATCACGTGCTAACACGTGATGGCCAGAAAATCAAAAGTATCTCCAGAACAAAGTAAAAGGGATCTGGCCCCACCTTTGGGTTCCCTCACGTGTCCCCACGTGACCCATTCCTATTTAGTGTTTAACACTAATTTGAGGGTTTTATTTCCAGTGTTTAACATTGTTGTTCTCTAGTGTTTAACACTATTTCTAGCCAAATTGGCTAATTCTCCAGAGGCAAAAAGCCTCTCCTTCAACTGAATCTCAAAATTGAGTAAAACTCAGAGCTATAATGTTTAATGCCCATTCAAAGATAAAAAGTTACCAAAGCCATCAAACTCTTGTTTAAGCATTACTGAATGATGAGGGGCTGAACCCAGAAAAATTTCTAATGGTCCAATAAATGGCCAATATTTCAAACTTAATTGGACTTAGTCCAAGTTGGCCATAAGTCCTCAATTCAGACTTAACTGAGCCAATGTGCTCATAATATAATTAATGGATCTTAGTTCCAAACTGGACTACAGATCACCCAATCAACTCTGGTTCGAGGGTACATCTCTTCACTCCTCTGATATTTGTCGTTGTAATCCTTCAACGTCTTCAGAGAGGTGACGGGTCCCGACAACCATACATTTCACGGACTATGATGTCCTTAACCTTGACTGTGAGGTCTTTAAACTCACGGACTATGATGTCCTTAACCTCGACCGTGATGTCTTTAAACTAACATCGGACTGTGGGGTCCTTAAACTCATGGACTATGATGTCCTTAACCTCGACCGCGATGTCTTTAAACTAACAATGGACCGAGATGTCCTTAAACTAACAATGGACCGTAATGTCTTTAAACTAATCGACCGCAATATCCCTAAACTAAACAATAGAGTCCAATTATTCTATTGTTGGATCTAAACGATCCCGTTAAGTTGATCTTAGTCTAAAATGAGACTAACGTATCCTTAACAAACATTTAAGTTGATCTTAGTCTCAAATGAGGCTAACGTATCCTTAAACCCACCCCCCAAACCCAAATCTAAGAAGATACGGATTTGGACCAGTCCACGCCCTACGGGCGATAACATAAATTAGTCTCCGTATACAATCCACGGGGAACCAAACACAAAACAAAAACCTACGACACGAAGTGACCATATGGAGAAGGAGAAAGTTGTTACCACGATGCGGTAGCATAATTAACTGCAGGGGCTTACGCCTGCAGGGAAGAGCGTCCCCACGATCAAAAACCCCTCAAACGAGGGGGAATCTGACGAAGTCTGCTATATCGGCCGCATCCGTTTAAACCTTCGATACATGGTGCCATAAATCAACTTGGTATATTCGGAGAGGTGGACGGATAGTACCAATTAGCATCTGCCCCGAAATTCAGGCAAGACGTTCGCCGCGTCTCTGCCGCGTCTTTCGGAGGGGAACACACCGTTGGATTAAAAATCCAATGGTGATTAAAAATCACCAATTTATGGAAAGATTTTATACAAGAAAAGATTTCCCTAAAATTTACCAAGAATAACAAACAAAATATCATTTGGATTAAAAATCTAATAGTGAATAAAATTCACTGAGTGATCTAAAAGATCATATTAGTTATGAAAAACAAACAAAATCTTTCAATGAAAAATTCACTAAACAAATTGATTCTTTTCCTTCTCCTATTAATAGGAGCCAATAAGAGAAGTAAGATATAGAATTTTGGGATCTTGAAATTTTCTAAAGGCAAATAGCAGAGAGAAATGAAAGGAGAATTTAATTCTCAAGAAAGAAACCCTAGGTGAGAAAGGGGAAAGGGATCAAAACTTCATAAAGCAAAAAAGAGAATTTAATTCTCAATCTAAGAGTTTAACTCTTCTGCAAAAGAACTTAGTTCTTCCTCTGGTTGAAGATCTGCAGAAGCAAATCTCCCCACAGGTTGAGAATTTAATTCTCATCAAGGAGATTCTGCCATGCAGATCCAAAACTTAGAGGGAGAATTGAGTTTAGAGAATTTAATTCTCCCGAATTCACAGGAATTTAATCCCTCCAAAATAAAACTAGGGTTTAACCCTATATGAGAATTTAATTCTCCCAAACTCACAGGAATTTAATTCCTTCAAGATAAAACTACGGTTTAACCCTATATGAGAATTTAATTCTCTCAAAGTTATAGGAATTCAATTCCTCCAAGACAGACAAAACTAGGGTTTAACCCTATAAGAGAATTCAATTCTCCTAAATTCATAGGAATTTAATTCCTCCTAAATGAAATTAGGATTTCACCCTACATAAGGATTCAATTCTTCCACATGCATAGGAATTTAATTCCTTTAAAAATTAAATTAGGGTTTAACCCTACAAAGAATTTAATTCTTAAAAAATAAAGAGACATGAAAGATCTCCATGTATGTAAAAGAACTAAGGTCACGTGTCCCCACGTGACCCCTGAAATGATCCTCCAAAATAAGAAGGAATCAGCCCAGAGGCAATACCTCACGTGCTCCCACGTGACCTCCAAAACAAAGAGAATAAAAGCAAAGACAATGATGGCTTTGGGCGCTCTCACGTGTTACCACGTGACCCCTAATAAATGCTTTAGTAATCAACGAACAAATCTCCATCACGTGCCAACATGTGAGGGCCAGAACATCAAAAGTGTTTAACACTTATTTGCAGAACAAAGTAAAGGGAATCTGGCCCCATCTTTGGGTGCCCTCACGTGTCCCCACGTGACCCTTTCCTTTCTAGTGTTTAACACTAATTTGAGCGTTTCATTTCCAGTGTTTAACACTGTTGTCCTCTAGTGTTTAACACTAATTTGGACATTTCATTTCCAATGTTTAACACTGTTGTCCTCTAGTGTTTAACACTAATTTGGACATTTCATTTCCAATGTTTAACACTGCCGTCCTCTAGTATTTAACACTATTTTAAAGTCAATCTTAGCCAAATTGGCTAAGTTTCCAGAGGCAAAAACCTCTCCTTTAACTAAATCTCAAAATTGAGTAAAACTCAAAGTTATAATGTTTAATGCTCAGTCAAAGACAAAAATGATATCAGAGCCCTCAAACTCTTGTTTAACATTGCTAAGTGATGAAGGGTTGAACCTAGAAAAATGTCTAATGGTCCAATAAAGGGCCAACACTTCAAATCTAATTGGACTTAACCCAAGTTGGCCATAAGTCCTCAATTCAGATTTAACTGAGCCAATGTGCTCATAATCTAATTAATTGATCTTAGTTCCAAAATTGGACTATAGATCTCCCAATCAACTTTGGTTCAAGTGTACATCTCTTCACTCCTTTGATATTTGTCGTTGTAATCCTTCAACGTCTTCAGAGAGGTGACGGGTCCCGACAACCATACATTTCACGGACTATGATGTCCTTAACCTTGACTATGAGGTCT
This sequence comes from Agapanthus africanus, assembly GCA_030015575.1. Taxonomy (NCBI): domain Eukaryota; kingdom Viridiplantae; phylum Streptophyta; class Magnoliopsida; order Asparagales; family Amaryllidaceae; genus Agapanthus; species Agapanthus africanus. Next base: position 92,437,241 of record JASDDO010000024.1, on the reverse strand, counting down.
TTAAACTCACGGACTATGATGTCTTTAACCTCGACCGTGATGTCTTTAAACTAACAATGGACCGTAATGTCCTTAAACTAACAATCGACCGCAATGTCCCTACACTAAACAATAAAGTCCAATTGCTCTTTTGTTGGATCTAAACGATCCCGTTAAGTCGATCTTAGTCTAAAATGAGACTAATGTATCCTTAACAAACGTTTAAGTTGATCTTAGTCTCAAATGAGGCTAACGTATCCTTAAACCCAACCCCCAAAACCCAAATCTAAGAAGATACGGATTTGGACTAATCCACGCCCTACGGACGACGGCATAAATTAGTCTCCGTATACAATCCACGGGCAACCAAAAATAAAACAAACACCCACGACACGAAGTGACCATCTGGAGAAGGAGAAAGTTGTTACCGCGATGCGGTAGTGTAATTAACTGCAGGGGCTTGCGCCTGCAGGGAAGAGCATCCCCACAATCAAAAAACCTCTCAAACGAGGGGGAATCTGACGAAGTCTGCTACATCGGTTGCATCCGTTTAAACCTTCGATACATGGTGCCATAAATCAACTTGGCATCTTCGGAGAGATGGACGGATAGCACCAATTAGTATCTGCCCCAAAATTCAGGCAAGACGTACCTGCACGGTCGTGTCTCCGTGTTTCGGCGGGGAACAGGTACATAAGTACTGTGGTATGTCTCTAGTTAATTTTAACTGTGCTCAAGTGTTGAGCTCTCCGGGAATTTTTGCGAATTCATTGAATCGATCGAATTGTCTAACTTCGCCTAGTTATCTGTGATGGTTATTGTTGGGGTCAAAATTTGCATCCCGGTTGACCAAGTCAAAGTCAAGGTCAACCCCAAGCCAGGTGGGCCCAAGCCCAAGAAAGCGGGCCAATGCCCGGGTCGAGCCCGAACACGAAGCGTCCGGCCTTCCGCCATACCAAAATAAAAATCATGTAACGAATAATTTTGATGTAATTTTTTGTGCATGAATGTATGCAAAATGGGCATAAAGCCAAATTTTTGTAAGCCCGTGGCTTATGTGCAAAAAGAAATGGCACATGAGCCATGGGATGGGCAAAACGCCATTTTGTAAAGCCCAAGGGGCTATATATAAACATGTAAGCCTATATAAGGCAACATGATGATGAATAAAAAAAACACTTTTTCATTCCCCCAAAAAATAGAATTCTTTGTACCTCCTGCTCCTTCTCCAAGGTTCTAAATCTTCTCATTTATTTTGAATTAAATTAAAAGTTTTACTCTTTCTTTTCCAAAACTAAATAGTTTTTCACCACAAAACCCACAAAGGGGAACTCAGATCTGCCATCAGATCTCAGAAAGGAGAGATTTTTAGATCTCATATCTCTTGATCTTCAAGATCTGGCCAATAAAGGAAGAAGAAGGAGACCTATCTCCAGAAACCCCACTTTGGGGAAGAACTTGGGTTCAAGGGGAACTCAGAATAATAAGTGCTCCTTTCTGGGAGTACAACTCCCATTGCAGGGACCAAGTCCCTTTTGCTGCTCGAGCGCCCACGTGCGGACACGTGGTGCGCTAGCGCTCAAAGCGCTAGCGCCCGAGCGCCCACGTGCTGACACGTGGCGCGCTAGCACTCATAGCGCTAGCGCCCGAAGCACTAGCGCTCGAGCGCCCACGTGTTGACACATGGCGCGCTAGCGCACTTGCGCTCAGAGCGCTAGCGCCCTAGCGCCCACGTGCTGACATGTGGCGCGCTAGTGCTCAGTGCGCTAGCATTTTTGCGCTCAGAGCGCTGGCGCCCAAAGCGCCCGAGCGCCCACGTGCTGACACGTGGCGCGCTAGCGCTCAGTGCGCCAGCACCCGAGCGTCTACGTGTTGACACATGGCACGCTAGCGTTCAGTGCGCTAGCGCTTTTGCACTCAGAGTGCTAGCGCCCAAAGCGCTAGCGCCCACGTGCTGACATGTGGTGCGCTAGCGCTATTATGCTCAAAGCGCTGGCGCTGGCCCCATGCATCTTTTGGATGCTTTTCCCCCTTTATATATATATATATATATATACATATGTATACATATGTACACACACACATACTCTACAACACTGTCCTTCCTAAAAAAAATTTGGGCCGGGGCGCTGCCCCGTATCCCGTAAGGGGGCTGGTAGCCCCCTTGACCCCTAACCCGCTAACCGGGTAGCGGGACTCCCGTAAAAATTTTGTGTGGCTCCCGATATATCTAAGCCCCCCTGAAACAAAAACACACGTACACTGCACGTTGAGTTCGCATGACCAGTTTACCCCGTCAATCGGAGGTTCCCTCGCTCCTAAAGCGAGGGGTAATTAACAGCAGCTTAGTCCGCGGCTGCCGGAGATTCGGATCCCCACGATCAATAAACCCCAGCCTATCCTAGGCAGGGGGAATCTGTAATCTGCCTGGCAAGCACGCGCGTATTCCCATCTCAATGGGGTGACGAAAAACACCCTACAGATTATATGTTGCTGTGATATGTTATATTGAATCGTCGTGTTTTGAATAGCCGGGGGTTTTATGTGAGATGAGGGTTTTTATTTTCATTCATGTAAAATTCATTGTATGTAATATTCTTTTATTGGGACACTTCCGGGTTGAGGATGATGTCACCATTGTATATTATTTACTTTTCCGCATTAGGATAGACCCAAGGAGGGGAGCATAAGTAACCGGGTTCTAGGATCCAGTGGGAGACCATCTCGAGGAGTCGAGACTGGATCTCTTAACCCTAGAATTTGGAGGGTTACTTGCTGCTCTCGTAGGGGTCTAAGGATGTTGGTTTGGCTATTCATCGCGACCATGGAATCCGTGTTTTATACATGCTCAAAATAAAATACGGACCTCCTAGTATATCCAATATTTCATATGTTATCTTCTTCTGCTGATATACTGTGATGTGATCATTTTATATACGTGAGACGAATGCTTATACTATATATATATATGATATATAAATATTATTGCTTTTATTTCTTTTGTGATGCTTAGGAAGCTTAATTGATGGAATTCATTAATGAGATTAATGAAAGAAAAGAAACCTAAATGATGTTGTAGAATCAAATTTTATAAAAAAAAAGGGTAGCTCTAGTTTTTTCTTTGCATAGCGGTATTCCTTATAGAATATCCAGCACCCTATTCGATATGGAAAGAGCCGAGATCTCTTAACCGGGAGTGACCTCTTTAGCGAAACTAGTAAAAGCCTCAAAAGCACTCCTTTTCAAAATCACTTATTTCTACAACGATATCAAGTTCATTAAGCTCATGGTTTTTAGAAAAACCTGCGCAGCCCTCCGTCATTTCAGATAAGTACTACTTAGTATTCATGCTACGTTTGTTGGTCTGCGTCAAGGCGTAGTGTGCGGTAGCTAACTAGTGCTTATCTGTAATATAAGAATGAGATTGGATTAGGGTAGTCGTGCGAATTTGTTGGCTTGCGTCAAGGGTCGTGCGGGCGGGTTTAATTCAATCAGGAAATGATGGGTTGAACTTGACTAGCAGACTATGGTTTGTTGGCCTCCGTCAAGGTCATAGCACGCTATGGGTAAAAGAATATTATCATGAATTTCAAGTGTTGAGATTTGCAATGAGATTGCATACCTTCTATGAGATAGTTGGATCCTGATACCCACTGGGAGTAAGAGTTACTCCTGGGAGAGTTTTACACATGACAATTAGTCGATCAAGTAGGTGTCTAGAAACGTGTTAACGGGGTTATGCCTCTGGGAAAATGAGGTTTATTCTAATTAGGTCCGTGCGAAAGCACGAGGAACCTCCCTTAAAGTACCAACACTGATCTGGCTGAAAGATTGACGGACTTATAAAGTGTAATTAATCCCGGCTAATCTTATCTTTTAGGGTTTGAAGGAAGGTTTGATGAAAACAATGGGAGCTATCCTGATTAGATAAGATAATAACCAAATCTAATCTTGCAAGAGCGCACGTTAAAGTGTTTTCTTCTCTCTCTCTCTCTCCAGGTAGCAACCATGTCAGGCCTTAATCAAGATAATAATATGGATGTATTGATCGAACCCGCTTATTATACCGAGCAGGGAAACGTTGGTCCCGTTCTTTCTTATAAATGTTATAAGACTGAGCAGGGAATAGTGACATATCCAGATTCTCACGCCACCCAAATGAAGGACAAGCATGATGATGCATCTTCTTCGGGTGTGTTAGTTATCGAGAACTGTTTCTCAGTTCACTCTACGTCCTGGGTATTAGATACCGGATCAGGATCCCACATATGTAATATGTTACATGGGCTACGAAAAGGTAGGGAACTGGGAATGGGTGATCATTCTGTAAGAGTAGGGAATGGTGCAGATGTTGCAGCCAAAGTAGTAGGCAGATATCACCTTGTATTACCAAGTGGTAATACATTGATTCTGAACGAATGCTATTACATACCGACCCTGATATGCAATGTTATATCAGTTTCTTTATTGAGCAAAGAAGGATATAATTTTGTAGTACAGGAAAATGTTATGAACATCTTCCTGAATCAAACGTTGATTGGATCAGGCTCGTTACATGATGGCATATATATTCTAAATCAAACCACAGTTCTTAATATACAGAACACACACAAGAGGAAGAGTTCAGAAATGAACGAATCTTTCTTGTGGCATTGTAGACCATGTCATATCAATGCGACACGACTAGTTAAGTTACATAAGGATGGTTATTTGAATACGTTCGAATTATCATCTTATGAAACTTGCCATTCATGTCTCAAAGGCAAAATGACCAAAACTCCGTTTAGTGGACACGGAGAAAGAGTTACGGAACTCTTGGGACTGATACATAGTGATGTATGCGGTCCCATGTCTACTCATGCCAGAAATGGTTTCTCGTGCTTCATTACATTCACTGACGATCTCTCAAGATACGGACATGTGTTCCTGTTGAAACACAAGTCTGAAACTTTTGAGAAATTCAGAGAATATAAACACGAAGTAGAGAACCAAACGGGGAAAAGTATTAAGATCCTTCGATCTGATCGAGGAGGAGAATACTTGAGCAATGAGTTCCTGGACTATTTAAAGAGAATGGGATTCTCTCGGCTTACTCCTCCTTATACACTACAGCACAACGGTGTATTGGAGTGGAGGAATCGCACCGTATTAGATATGGTGCGCTCTATGATGAGCACTGCTGAGTTGCCTATTTCCTTTTGGGGATATGCACTAGAGACAGCTGCAAACCTATTGAATATGGTTCCCACCAAATTTGTGCCTACCACTCCATATGAGATATGGAAAGGAAAGAGACCGTATTTTAGTTATGTTTAAATATGGGGTTGTCCAGCATATGTGAAAAAACAGAATCCGGACAAGCTCGGGGAAAGGTATTTTCTGTGCAAGTTTATTGGATATCCCAAACATTCGTGAGGGTATATCTTCTACCATACCGATGAACAAAAGGTATTTGTTTCTCGACATGCCACCTTTTTAGAAAAGGAATTTCTTGAAAAAGAAATTAGTGGCAAGGAGGTAGAACTGGAAGAGATTCCAGCAATACAAACCACGACAGAAGATTTGGTAGAACCAGAGGATTCAGTAGTTCCTGACGAACCTCAGCCGCTCCGCCGATCTAGTAGGGTTCCTCATCCACCATAGAGATACTACGGTTTTCTCATCGATGGTGGGAGCGAGGATTGCATCATGGAAGATGATGACCCGACTAGCTTCAAGCAGGCCATCACAAGTGGGGACTCTGTGAAGTGGCTGGATGTAATGCGATCTAAGATGGAATTCATGTACACCAACAAAGTATGGACTTTGGAAGTTTCTCCTGAAGGGGTAAAACCCATTGGGAGCAAATGGATTTTTAAGAAGAAACTTGGTGTAGATGGAAAAGTTGAGACTTTCAAAGCTAGACTTGTTGTAAAGGGTTTTCGTCAACGACCAGGTGTGGATTATGACGAAACCCTTTCTCCAGTGGCTATGCTTAAGTCCATCCGGATCTTACTTTCCATTGCTGCATACCATGACTACGAAATCTGGCAAATGGATGTAAAGACCGCCTTTCTAAATGGTGATTTAGAGGAGTGCGTGTATATGGCTCAACCAGAGGTCTTCGTAGACAGTGGAAGTAGCGGAAAAGCGTGCAAGCTGCTTAAATCCATCTACGGGTTGAAGCAGGCATCGCGGATTTAGAACATCTGTTTTGATGTGGTAGTCAAAAATTTTGACTTCACCAAAAACGCAGATGAACCTTGTATATACAAGAAGATAGCAGAGAGTAAGGTTGTCTTCCTCGTATTGTACGTGGATGATACTCTTGATAGGAAACGATGTTTCTATGCTGCATTCGGTCAAGCTCTTCTTATCACAAAAATTCTCAATGAAAGATCTAGGTGATGCCTCATATATTTTGGGGATTAAGATCTATAAAGATAGATCTAGACGGATACTGGGATTGTCCCAATCTAGGTACATTGACACCATACTAAAGAGCTTTAGTATGGAAGAATCCATGCGTGGGAACTTACCCACGATCTCTGGACTCACTCTCTCCAAAGAGATGTCTCATAAGACTGATTTGGAGAGAGCTCGCATGCAAGAGATACCCTATGCTTCGGCAGTAGGCTCTATCATGTACGCGATGCTATGTACCAGACCCGATGTAGCATACTCACTAAGTGTAGTGAGTAGGTATCAAGCAGATCCTGGAGAGGATCACTAGACAGCTGTGAAGAACATTCTCAAGTACCTGAGAGGACTAAAGAGATGTTCTTGGTGTATGGTAACGGAGAACTCCAGGTGGAGTCCTTTACCGATTCGAGCTTCCAGAGTGATAAGGATGACTCTAAGTCGCACTCGGGCTTTTTCTTTACCCTATATGGAGGGGGGTTTGTTGGAAGAGTTCCAAACAGGAAACCGTGGCAGACTCGACGATGGAGGCCGAATACATCGCTGCCAACGATGCTGCCAAAGAGGCTGTCTGGATAAAGAAGTTCATCACTGAACTTAGTGTGGTTCCATCCATTGAGCATTCAATACCTCTGTATTGTGATAACAATGGAGCCGTGGCTTTGGCCAAGGAACCCAGAGATCCAGGCATATTCTGAGGCGGTATCACCAGATCCGGGAGATAGTTGATCGCTGGGAGACCGAGGTCAGGAGAGTTGATACAAAAGGACAACACTGCGGATCCACTCACGAAGGCCATACCCCAGATACAATTTGAGAGACTCTTCAGGTTGTTGGGTATGAGATACTACAACAGCTGGCCTTAGTGCAAGTGGGAGATTGTTAGTTATGTATATGCCCTAGAGGCCATTGTTGTACATATGATGTATATTATAGTGGATGCTTGGATATATATAGAGAGGACTTTCTTGCTCGATATGATAGTATGCTATCTGGTTTTACTTTGTCTTAACCTGTTGAATGGTATTGGGTTACTGTCTTGCTCTCACATGTTGATAAAGCCCTTAGGATATGCACTTGACTACTGGGACTATGATGCAGATCATACTAGTGGGGCCAGGGTAGTCTACGAGTACATCCTATAACTGTTCCTAGTAGAGGGTGTATCCAGACAGGGCATCGATACTCCAGAGTAGACTAGTGTATACGCATCTTGACCCATATGATGGACAATGGATGATCCCACATCCATTAGTGTTTGACATCATAGATGGTATACGGGTGCTCAGTGGAGACTGGGTACACTGAACGGACTTGCCGAGAACTCCTTGTTGGTATTATACCTATCGTCAGATTGCAGTTCTCTGGTGACACTGGTACAGATTAGTTTGTAGACCCGAGATCGTCATAGAGTCTTGTGTGATTCCCACTGTGCTTTGATTTCCACCTTACCACGTTCATGAGAACGCACAAAACAGTGGCTTTTGGGTACAGTCCCGAATCACATGGAGGCAATGAGCGATAGGAAGGGTTTCGTCTCTCCCAGTATTGGGGGTTGATGTTGCGCTGTGTTCGATTGGCGATAACTGGAAGTCCCTGGCCAGGGCTGATATGGAGATATACTGGTAAGTGTTATCAGTAGTTTCTCGACCTGTTATGAGCCTCACATCGACACGACTTATCGGTTACTGGGGTCTGACGTTTACCACCCCTAGACTGGATATGCGACGTATCAGACGAAGAGACCGGACTCTACGGTAGTGTTGCTGATTGGATTTACAGGAGTTAGAGCAGACTTGCTTGTTGATCTTCTGATCGCTCAATACCCGGGTGGCCGTTACATTTAGCTGACTGCTTGCGGCTTGTTGGTGTTTGATGTGATCATCACCTACTGCCAACGTATTGACAAGTTTTTAGAGTCCTATATAGAGATTTCCTGGCTCAGGCAAAACGGAGTAGGAGCATATATGTGATATGTGCGGGATCGAGATTGATACGCGTATGTGATATCGTTTTTTATTCTCGCGATATGTGATATCGGCCGGTTATATGTGATATAGCCAGGTTATCGGATCAAGTGTTGATTCGATGAAATAATATATAATATGTATGTATGTATGTGTGTGTGTGTGTGTATATATATTATGCTCACTTAAATATTTATTATTCTCACTTATAATACATTTAACATATATGTGATATATGTTTATTGTATTGTTTTCTTTTGTTACATAAATATTATATATGTAATATATAATATTGTGACATGCTTGGTTATAAATGCAACTAGGGTTTATTAGAGTTAAACCATGCTAGGGTTAATATTAGGGTTTATATTTATCATTAAATAATTCAAATATTATGGATATTGATCAAGGATGAAGCTTGTAGAAGCTTGTAGTCTTCTTTGACTTTGTCCACTCTTTTTGTCTAGATTAAGATATTTATCAACCTCACCTTTAACCATAGCTAATAGTTAAGTCTCTACATGGGTTAAGGATGATATACTTGATCCATGGTTGCATTTCTAACCACACAACAATAATTCATCACTTGCTTCTTCTTCTTCTTCATTGAAAAAAGCTTGCTAGATTTTTTTTTTGATGAATGATTGTGAGAAATTAAATAATAAAGTGAGCAAAATTCCTACTTCATCATCCTCTTCTATATTAGCCATATAGATTAGTGTGTTAGCTTCACTAATTTCATCTTAGTGAAGAGAGAGCTTGAGTACGTGTTTCCTCGACGTAGATCATCGTAGACTTTGAAGACTTCAAGCAAGGATGCATCGTACATCTTGTGGACCCTCTCAAGAGTCCGGGAGTTTATGGATCGCAGCGAAGGGACCACTACTTGGAGCTTTTGAAGCGAAGGAATGGACTAAAAAGGTTGTAATCCCTATCACTCGGATGTAATGTTGTTTACATGCAAAGTTAACCCTAATTCTCTAGTTAAGATCTTGGTTAGGGTTTCATAGCACACCAAATTTTTATAAAATGGCATGTTTGATGCCTTCCTAAACCTTGTGGTGGTGCTACGCAACCCAACAGTCTCAATATGGGCTCACATCAATAAACAAACTACGGAAATAAATAAACCAAACATCTCTAACAATACACGTTCAATTCCTCATTGCTCGGCTTGATTGCTAAAATATTCTTGATCTGCCTGTGATAAAGGTAGAGGAACTGGGCCATGCAAAATCCAGTCGTCAGTACGTCATAATATCAAAATAACAGTAATAACCAAGATATAATGATATAAATAAACAAGAATATAAATAAACAACAAAGATACAAATAATGAGTTATGTGTATGTATGGGTGTGTGATGTGTATCCTAAATCTGTGTTTCTAGGTTATCTATTCTAAAAGTATTTGAAATCAATTAATGTAATCCTCATCGTAATCCAACAGTATATATCCCGTTCATTCCCCACGGGACCACGGAAACAGTATTTATTTCGTAACGCCCGAAAACACCGTAAACAATGATTTATTCCGTAACGCCTGGAAACACGACAAATAATGATTTATTCCGTAACGCCCAGAACCACGGCAAACAGTAATAATATCCTCTTGAGTTACGTTTCAGTTACATTCTTGATTTCCCATTTCCCCCAGGTTTGTGTTCAAGCCAGGTATTAACGATATAAATCTAATGCCAACACAGAATCAAGTAGGTACAGTTCTTGTCTATACAGACAACAAGTCACGTCCGTCAGGACAACAAATCAGAATTTTCGGCATTAGCAATAAAATCCAAATAACAAGTTAGGTAGTGTGTCATGAACGTTTCATGTGATGTATATTAACCAAATAGATATCCAATGTGAAACTGTAATCAATATCGGAACACGGTAAACACAACTGATACTAGAATGCATATGTATCTATCTGTAATAACCATTATACATCCATTACCATGTATGATTCAATCTAGATAACATGTTATACCGATGTAGTAGTATAATGATATCATGATGTTCCGGCATGAAACTAGATAAACGATTATCAGTACGGATACGAAGGATACCGTAAAACCGTAAATCGGTAATATTTGCTGAATAATAAAATACATGCACTATTCTTATTCATATAGATATTGATATAATAACATATCATGTTGTAAGTTTAAAACTTTCCTGATCAGATCTCACGTCGAGATACGGATGCCACGTCCGACGTCGGAATAAGGTCGCGATGCAAACTTACTCGCGCAGGACTGGACCTGGCTGAGCAGTGACGTGATGTGGTGACTAGCTTAGATGACGACGGTGACTGGGTTGTCTGGAACGTCGGCGATGCGCGCAGCTCCGGTGAGCCGATCGGAGAATCAAGAAATGATCAAAAAAAGAAAGAAATGAAGAAGAAGAGTGGGTAGCTGTTGGTGTTGAGTTCTGGGGCGGCGAGAACAGAGGTGAGATGATGACGAATATGGCCGACGGCGACGTGGTTGCATCGGCGAGATGGCAGTGGGTTCTTAGGTTGGTGATTGGGGTCGGGAAGTCGTGGAGTTGGTGGTGGTGGTCTGGGGTATCGGGAGAGAAGAGAGAGGTGAGGAGGTGAAGGTGGGTGTGTTGGTGGGTGGAGACGGCAAGGTCTTCGACGAGATTGGGGGTTTCTGGGGTTGCTGAAGGGTTGGCGTCGGGGTTGCAGGGGATGCTTCGGGAAAAAAGAGAGGGAGAAGAGGTGGAGGTGGTGATAGAGGTGATAATGGCGAAGATGGGCACGAGGTGAGGTCGGCGAGGGTATGGCGACGATGAGGGCTAGGATTTGGGTTTCATTTCTCTCAGGGAAAGAAAGAAGGAGGAGAGAGAAAAGTGAGGGTAAGTTTAATAAGTTATTATTATTATTATTATATATATATATATATATATATAGAGAGAGAGAGAGAGAGAGAAAGGAGCGAGAGACAGAGGGGAGGGAGAGAGAGAAAAAGAATAATTAGTTAGATAAGTATATATATATATATATATAACTGTTAGTTTTAAAATATTATAATATATATGTTTTGGGTTTAAACAGCTAGTATCAAATTGCTTCGAAAATTATCCGGGTCTTTTCTAAAAATCTAGTTTTTAAATATGGAGAATATACGTACAAGTTAAAATCATGATGCGATATCCAGTCAATAAAAAATGCATACCCCCAAGTACAGATCTATGTAAATATACGTAGCGATCCAAACGAGTCCGTTTTAGCAATTAGGACATGAACATGATGTATGGATGCAACCACATGATATGAGGTATGATAACATGCCATGCTAGATATCAAAATATATTATTTGGTTTTTTTTATTTATATTATTTAAAAGATGTGCGGATACAAAAATATTATATATATGTATAGAATCTAGATGTGCATAGATCCTCTATACTAGTAAATATTTGAGATAATCTTGAACCATGTTTGGTTTCAAACATGCGGATCGGGTTGGATACTACCACAATTACCAAATGCACTGTCCGCACCCAAAAGAAATAATAATAAAGAAATCTGTCGCAAGATTTGAAATATCCCAAATAAAATATAGTATACATGCACAAGAGTGTTACAGATGGGTTTGAAATTTACACCCCATTGACCAAAAGTCAAAGTCAAAGTCAAATCGTGGACAAGTAGGCGGGCCCTACTGTCGAATCCAAGCCGGGCCCACGCCCGAACCCGTGCCGGGCCTACGCCCAAACCCAAATACAGGTAGATGGGCCCAAACCCAGAACGGTCTTATGCCAAGAAAGTACAATAAATAAGTGTAATATTTAAATAGGCAAAAAACCAAGCCCGCGGCTCACGTGCAAAAAATAATAATAATAAGCGAATGAGGTATAGGATGGGCAAAATGCCATTTTACAAAACCCAAAAGGCTATGTGTAAATTTGTAGGTATATATAAGGCAATATTATAATGAAATGAAACAGAATCCATTTTCCTTTAAAATTTTTGGGGTTTGAGTCTCCTTCTTTCAGGTTTTAAACTTTTTTTCCTTCCTTCTCTTGTTGAATTAAATCAAGAGTCTTACTCCTGTTCTCTCAAAAAGAAATAGTTCTTTTCACCATAAAACCTTTGAAGGGGGGGTGCAAATCTCCCATCAAATCTGTAAAAAGAGGAGATTTTAAATCTTATTACCTTTATCCCCCAAGATCCAAAAAAAAGAGAGAAGAGGGAGAAGGAGACTCATCCTCAAAAAAGATCACTTTGAGAGAATTCAAGACTAAAAAATAAGAGAAAGGGGTCCCATTTCATCATCCAAGATATAGATCTTGGAGCTTCAAGAGGTCTTTTTTGGGTTTTCTAAAATAAAAATGTTTTGGGAGTTTAACTCCAAATAAAATTATATTGGGAGTTTAACTCCATATAGAATTTTTGGGAGATCAACTCCATATTTTAAAAAAAACCTTTGTAGTTTAACTCCATAATAATTATAACAAAAAAATGAATCTTTTGGAGTTTAACTCTAAGCTAGTGGACACCCTCCACTCTCCTTCCACGTGAGTGGGGGTTCCTTTCCTCACGTGAGGTAGAGGGGAGCTCCTACAAAAGGGAAGCTCCTTACCCGCTATCATGTGAGGGAGAGGTTCCCACAAAGTGGGAGCCCCCTTGCTCCCTCTCACGTGAGAAAGGGAAGCTCCTACTCTGTGGGAGTTTCCTCTTAAAAACAAATAAAATCAAAATTAAAAAAAGTTTTGTTTTTGGAGTTTAACTTCCCAAATAAAATTCTTTTGGGGAGTTTAACTTCACGTAAAATCTTTTGGAGTTTAATTCCATACAAAAAATTTTGGGGTGTTTAACTCCACGAAAATCTTTTGGGGTTTAACTCCATACAATTACTTTTGGGAGTTTAACTCAATAAAAAAAATATTTTGGAGTTGAACTCCACAATAAAATCCTTTTAGGGAGTTTAACTCCGTTTAAAATCTTTTGGAGTTTAACTCCACAATAAAATCCTTTTGGAAGTTTAACTCCATAAAAAAATCTTTTGGAGTTAAACTCCCTAAAAAGGATTTCATTGTGGAGTTCAACTCCATTTAAAATCTTTTGATGTTTAACTTCATACAAATGCTTTTGGGAGTTTAATTCCATAAAAAAAATCTTTTGGAGTTTAACTCCACAATAAAAATTGTTTTGGAGTTGAACTCCACAATAAAATCCTTTTAGGAGGTTTAACTCCACTTAAAATGTTTTGGAGTTTAATTCCATATAAAAACTTTTGGGAGTTTTAAGTCCAAATAAAATTATTTTGGAAGTTTAACTCCAAATAAAATCTTTTGGAGTTTAACTCTACTAAAAAAGAGAGAAGTTTTTTTTGGTGCCCACTGAGGGTTTCTTCCCCACATGAGGGGGAGGCTCCCATTTAGTGGGAGCCCCTACTCCTTCACGTGGAGGAGTGGGAGCCTCCCCCCCCCCCTACACGTGAGAGGGAGGGAGGCTCCCTCTCACGTGAAGGGGAAGGAGCTCCTACTAAGTGGGATCTCCCCACTCCTTTCACATGAGTGGAAGGCTCCCACTTAGTGGGATCCCCTCCTCCCTCTCACATGAGTGGAAAGGAGGGCTTCCCTTTCTTATTTTTTTTCTCTTTTCTTCTTTTTCTTTTCCTTTTTGGAGTTTAACTCCACACAGAAACTTTGGGCAGTTTAATTCCATATAAAAACGTTTGGGAGTTTAATTTCAAATAAAATTGTTTTTTTTAGTTTAACTCCATAAAAAAATATTTCTTTGAATAAAAGGGAGTTTTAACTCCATACAGAAACTTTTGGGATTTTAACTTCAAATAAAATTGTTTTTAGAGTTTAACTCCAAATAAAATCTTTTGAAGTTTAACTCCATTTTAAAAAAATGTTTCTTTGAAAAAATAAAAAGAAAAAAATCATTTGTCACAAATAAAATAAATAAATAAAATGAATGCATCCCTATTGTTAAAAAAAACACTAACGCGTCACATTGATTTCGCATGGCCGGTTTGACCCGTCAATCGGAGGTTCTCGCGCTTCAAAAGAGATGGATAATTAACGGCAATTTATTCCGCGGCTGCCGGAGATTCGGATCCCCACGATCAATAAACCCTAGTCTACCGTAGACAGGGGAATCTATATACGTCTGACAAACGACGTGTATTCACATCTTAATGGGATGATGAAAAATACCCTATACATACGAGTGATACTTGACATGAATTGAAATATGGGGAAAAGGAGAAATCAATAATAGAAACCGAATTGTAACTCAGTGGGATTAATTCCCAGAAACTGATCGGTCAATATAAGCTACGAGCTCCGGATTGATGATGCTGACATCATTCGTCCAGATATCGACATTGTTTTACTGCCTAGCAGCACATCTCGGATTCAGCCCCGAGAGTCATGAGACCGTGGTACCGGGAACTGCGGTATACTATTAAGTTATATTGAGAATTCCATTAATTGTTTTTAAATTCCTGTAAGATGGATAACTTAGCGATATGAACTCATAGGACTCACATGATCTGATTGACTGCTATATCTTGACTGTTATCTCACATGCATTGCTCATGTTTATGGTACACATATGGCACTAGTTTCGGTATATTTACATTATATTATATTTTCGGTTACATTGTTATTATGTTATTTATGATGCACCAGCGTCTGGGTTTTGTAAGGCCCAGATACCTTGTCTTTAACATAAGAGAATCATGAGTACTTCAAGAAGGTTGCTGATCAATAGGGAGCATTCCATTGATCATATTAGTTATGATTTAGTTTTCTTTTTTAGTATAGCACTGTCATTGGATTTTATTGTGATCCCATAAGGGATAGGTTTTGAGATATCGCTATTCTTATTTCCTTTGATCTTGAAATTTGATCATTATTCATTACTTCAGCCATCGACCCGTTATTATTGTTAATGCTTTATTGTGGTAAATTGGATATGTGATAAATATATTTGTTATTATATTGTTCTTAGATTGACAGCCGTAATGTGACTTTGAAAAGATAATTTCTTACCGTAGATAGTATGGCCGGCTTTATTACGTTCCTATATTTGCGTATATTAAGAAGCGGGGCGTGAAAAATTTTCAGCATTAAAAAGTATTTTAACTAATTTTTATTCAAGAAAAACAATTTCAAAACAATTTTATAAAAGAAAAGAAAATAAAAAAAATTTATTTTAAAAAAATAAACCGAGCCCACGAGGCCCAGGCCCAAGACCAAGGCCCGTGAGCCCGACTCGTCTCGTGTTGGCATGTGCCAGCACGTGGCCGCCTGCGTGGGCGACTTGTGCCCATGTGAGATGCTGTGAGCCGCCCGATCCTTTGATCTGATAGCTAGGGATTGGAGGCACGCGATTAGCGCGTAACGGCTGCGTGATCGGTGGCTTGTGTTGGCTCAGGTTTTTTTTAATATATTTTGAACCTTATTAATACCCGATATTGTTTTGAGTTTTTCTCTCATTTTACTCGACCAAAATTTCCCTGAAAAATGCCTACCTCTTCGTTTTTTCGACGCCGACGCAGTGGTACTTCCCAATCCCTCGGGAAAAATCTGAGCGCAATGCTATTCGTATTTCCATACAGAGCGACGTTTCTTCGACGTCCATTTCCTTAACCCTATACAAGGTAGGATTCTCCGTTCTTTCCCATTTGATCTCGTTACCTTTCTATAGATGTTATGTCTGTTCACCAATGTCACCAACTTCTAAATCCTAATTTGAACTTTGAATATGTTCCGTTAGCTTCCAATCAACAAATACGACAATCCGTTATGTTACCTTAACCAAGAACACACACTCCATAATAAAACTATTTCACGGGATAACGACCTACTCCTTTTATTTAATAATTTTATAATTACGAACATGTCGTTATGTTGCACAACCCTAAGCTCTAAACCCATAAATCATCTTTTTCAAGTTGGAGTGCCGCACGAATTTAAAGTAACCAAAATATTTTTAATACCGCATTTTTACATAAAACACCCTCAAGATTTCTGATACCGCATTTTTACATAAACCACCCTCGAGACATTAGATAGTGTATTTTTATATAAAACACCCTCGAGATTTCTAATACTGCATTTTTACATAAAACACTCTCGAGAATTTAAATAGCGTATTTTTACATAAAACACTCTCGAGACTTTAAATAGCGTACTTTTACATAAAACACCCTCGAGATTTCTAATACCGTATTTTACATAAAACACCCTTGAGATTTCTAATACCGCATTTTTACATAAAACGCTCTCGGGACTTTAAATAGCGTATTTTTATATAAAATACACTTGAGATTTTAAATAGCGTATTTTTTACATAAAGCACCATCGAGACTTTAAATAGCGTATTTTTACATAAATACCATAAAATTTCCAAATAACGTATTTTCACATAAGTACCCCGCGGTTTCCAAATTCTATATTTTCACATAAATACCCTAAGATTTTCAAGACTTGTATATTTAAATAAATACATTGACTTTTCTAGAAGTCCTATTTTTAAATAAGTACCATAAACCTCTACGTCATATTATCGTCTGATTCTCCACTCAGTTGATCTTAATTAATAGAACAACTGGTAGGTTTACGTGACATCTTATCTCTTGAGTTTCGAGGAGCCGTAGATAAGGCACTATACACTTGTCCCTAAATACCAGGTTATCATTTAAATATCTCTGATTATTCAAGAATTATTATCACTAAAATACCTTGAACTTATCATAACTTATTATACCTTGAGCGGTTATGCGTTAGTGCATGGACGTTAGACATGGGGTGAATGAGGAATGACCGAATTTGAAAAGAGAACATGGTTTCCGTGTCTTGTTGGCTCCGGGTGCTAACTAATAATGCAAGTTAAATATATTGATGCAAGGTTTAAGTTAGTTTGGATAAGGAAATCGAGATCACGTATATCGGGAGTGTCCTTATCGTGCTACCGTGATTATGAACATATACGAAATACTCTCGTATCTCGGAAGTGCTCTTATCGTGTTACCGTGATTCCGGGCATATACGGAATACTCTTTGATACACGAAGCTCTCTTTTACTACCTGAACTCTTAAACCAAAATATTGCAAACATCTTAAAGGGCATGATACAATTGAATAAACTTGCATGCCACAATACTACATTGTTTATCATAATTTATTTTACCCGAAATGTGTATACCTTATAAAACCAAACCAAATCAAGCTAAACTAGTGATAATAGTTATTGAACACCACTTTACCTTCACTTCACATATACACTTGCGGCCTGACCTTACTTTATACTTTACTTTCATCTTTGTATACACAACACTCTTCAGAATCCTACTCGAGTTTAACTCTCTAACGGACATTTCTTTTTCATCGTTTCCACCGAAATGTCTATTAAAGAAAGGAGAAGAACAGAACAAAACGATAGAGGTGGAAGCTACGGAGGAAGATTATGCTTCTCTTTCAGCTCACTACTACGGGGTTTTAGTCCTCCTTAATTTTCTTATTCGTCCATCTGTTTAGAGCTTGCTTTATTTCCTGTTTTTCTATTTATCGATGTAATAAGACTTTGAATCTTGTATGTAATAAATATTGGTTAATGAATAAAAGTTTATTTTTACTACATTTTGTATACTCCTGCATACTAAACGCTTAGCGTAACTGTATCGGAGAGAGACTGCTTCTCGGTATAGTCACGTTGCGGGTCTCGTCGCGTCTACGCTTCCGTATCTATGTAATAAGACTTTGAATCTTATATGTAATAAATATTGGTTAATGAATAAAAGTTTCTTTTTACTACATTTTGTATACTCCTGCATACTAAACGCTTAGCGTAACTGTATCAGAGAGAGCCCACTTCTCGGTATAGTCACGTTGCGGGTCTCGTCGCATCTACACTTCCGTATCTTCGGAAGCGGGACGTGACAGGAATTATAATGTTGAGCACACACCCAATTAAAGAACAATACAGGTCAAAGGAGGGCTTATATTGTGTGGTCTTCAAGTATACGAAATAGGGAATGTTCAAAGTGAACTTAAAAGCAAAGGCATGACCAAATAAAATAGGAGTTTGGTCACTGACTTCTGCATAATAAAATACTTATAAAAAAAACCTAACAAAAGTGCTACTAAACCCAACAGCTTAGAATAATATGAGAACAATATTCTCTCTGAGAATCTTGGTTTGATATGCATACACATTAATAACGTTAATCATGGTGCATAATATGAAACTAATAAAAGCTAGTAGTAAAATTATGGTCACGGCATAAACTTGACATATATAGTTCTAAACGATCGATATTGTCTACAACTTTTAGACCAGAGAATCGGTGAAAGAAAATTCATGACTTATTTCACCAAAACCATCCTAAGTTTTATCCCATTTATCCAAAAGCTCAACCTGATAAATGTGTATTTTTTTTATTTTAAAAAAACGCCTGATGCCATCAGTTATTTCACAAAGTGATAGAGGGTATGATCTCCTTCAGATGCTGTATGTTGTCTTTCGTCGATCTGTAACGATTGTTGAACGGTTGAGATTTGATTTGAAGGTCGTCTCCTAGAGCCTATGGATCTTAATGGGTTGAGTTTGAGGTGGAAGCCGAGCTACCTGCAAATAAGTCCCGGGGTGGATGGCCACCGTAGGACCCTCCGACGATCAAGTTAGAACCGAGGAATATTGGTAGAGCAATGGCTTATTGGAGTCAAAATTTCGTTACCTGAGTCGTCTGAGAGGGTATTTTATAGTGGTCGCATCGAGCGAGCAGGTGAGAGATCTTCGCTGTCAGTTACGCCTGCGTGAATGATGGGATCCTTCCATTAATGACGGGATACGCTCATTAATGGGGGAATGCGTCAGCATGGGACGCGAGACGTGGGGCGGCGGTTATCTCGCTTTGGTGAGATACACTGAGCCGTTGCGGAAACGCTAGGGATCCGCGTTCTCATTTGATTGGGAGAGCTAGGGAGGTTTAGCTCGGCGGATGGCTCGGAGACGAGTCAGGAGGCCGAGGAAGCTCAGCATGTCAGGGGCTCGGAGACGTGCCGGGAGGCCGAGGAAGCTCGGCATGTCAAAGGCTCGGAGATGGGTTGTTGGTAGTTTCCTAGACGAAGGTGGAATGTATTCAGGGAGGTCTCCTGATGAAATCCTGAGGAATCCTCATAATGCAACTTATTTATTCCACCTCCGTAGCCTTCGAGACACGTCATCCTCCATGTGTCGTAATCTTGAGGAGATACCACTTGTAAGCATCATCATTAGCCCCCCACTCTCGTTCCGATCTATCCAAGGGTTGGGTCGAGAGTGGTCTGCTCGGTTTTTCTTATGTTCAATTTGGCACCAAGAATCATAATGCGGATTGCCCGGGAATGACACGGCTTTTGGTGGTTGCGTTGTTTCGATATTTGGGCCCACATGTCGCCTCGTCGTGCACCTGAATCCTCGCGCGTATCCCGACGGCGTCAACGGATCAAATGAAATGATCACGCTTTAAAGAGGGGGCACCATTTCGGTCGATCATCAGTTGGGATAGGGTCACGTGTCGGACGTCGGTTGGCGGAAATGACAGGTTGTCTCTGACTCCTGCAGTCGTAAAGATGACCCCCAATGACCGATGTCCACGTGGAGCCCCGCCGATTGTTGGGTGCGACGTTTCGTTTTGGCGGGAATAAATCAGGGTTGTTATATGCTTTCTTTGGAGTGTATAAATAGGAGGGACCATCCTAGGGCCAAAACTTTTACCCTAATTCACACTCGTTGTCAAAGATTGCCCGGCACTCCTTACCTTTAGATCGGATCACCCGTGATTTTTTCTCGGTGAGCCAATTCCCCTAAATCAGGTTAGATGTCTTCATCTGAGGAGTTTGTACAGATTTTTAAGGTAGAGTTGAACGATGAGGCTCCAGTTGTTGGATCCGAGTCCAGCGGGTCCTCCTCCCTTCTGGCTTTAGATAGCCGAGTGGGTTCTTCTGCTGTGTCATCTATGTCGGGCTCGCCCCTAGAGCCAGGGCTGCCCGTATCGTTCACCGTCGGGCGACGACAAGGGCCTCTAAGGTGCACATCTGGAACGCCTACGATACGCCCTCCATCTTAAGGAATGTAGACGAGCTTACCGAGATTAGGGCTCGATTCCATATTCCCTCCAACTATTCGCTTCGTTTGGTTAGGGAAGGAGAGTGGGCGGACTAGGTGCAGGGTAAGGAGATTACTCTGTAATTGGAAGCATTCTGGGCCGGAATGTGTCTGCCCTTCTCAACCGAGGTATGTGGGGTGCTTCGTTGCTTCCATCTTGCCTCGAGCCAGCTAGCGCCGAACTCGTGGAGAATCCTCCTCAGGTTTCTAGTCCGGTTGAAAATTGAAAACAACTCCTTCAGTTTGACCCACCTAATTTCCTTCCTCTGTTATAAGAATCACCCTGGCACCAGCAAGGATGAGCCGAGCCGGGTGTATTTTTCCTTCAAAAAACGTAAGGGCGGGATGGCCGGGTCGGGTGTGGTAGTCGTCCCTTCTTCCATCCATGAATGGAAGGAGAAGTTCGTATTCGTCGGGCCACCCGAGGGCAAGGATTGGCATGTGCCTACATAGTAGCACAGGACTGCCTTCCCGAAGGCGAAACCGTCATCCTCACCCGAGGCAAGGGTGGTGTCTTTGTAGGAGCCGATCCAGCGGGCCGACGTTCTGCTTTTTGAGCAGGCTCCGAGCTGGGCTGGGCTCAGCCCCGCGAGCTTTCTGGATAAGTTAGGGCCGTGGACGATCTATTTAGACGTTGATAAATTTTCTTTGCTTTTTTTCAGCGTCACTAACTCTGTTTTGTGTATTCTCTTTTTTGCAGAGCAAATGGACCAATCCAAGTTCTTAGCTGCCATGGCCACGAAGACCCAGAAGAAGACCAGGGGTGGAAGTTCGTCCCGACCCGGTTCGAGTTCGTTCTCGAGGCCAACTCCGCCGACCAAGCCATCCGCTGCGCCCCGAGCCCCGGAACCCGGAAGACAACCGCGGGGGGAGGGGGGGCAGAAGCATGCACGGGACCCGGAGCCTCGGGCGAGGGAAGAGGAGGAGGAGGAACCCACCGTCGTTCCCCTCAAAATGCAAAAAAGAACGGTCTCTCAGGCGCCCTCCACCGGAATTCCAGTACAGGAGGGGGACTTCTGTTTCGGGATGCTCTCGGGGCTCTCCGTCGCCAACAGCTTGCTTTCCGACATGGAGCAAGCAGCTGGGGACAAGATCCCCCGCGGGACCCTGAAGACCCAGGTGGCAGCCATTGCTCAGGAGGAGGTTCAGGTCGGTATCCGTTTTCCTTTAAGAATTTTCTTAAGTTTTTTTTTATTTGAATATTTCTAACTCTTTTTGCTGCTTTCCTCAGGTCCTTCACCACTGCGCCCT
Organism: Agapanthus africanus; assembly: GCA_030015575.1. Classification (NCBI taxonomy): domain Eukaryota; kingdom Viridiplantae; phylum Streptophyta; class Magnoliopsida; order Asparagales; family Amaryllidaceae; genus Agapanthus; species Agapanthus africanus. The sequence goes on along the minus strand of JASDDO010000024.1, from coordinate 92,415,525 downwards.
CATTATCAATATGGAATCCAAGGAGATAGCCCCGACCTTGAAGAAAGCAGGCACATCGTCCTCGCGGGAGGAGAATCTACACCTTCATCTGCAGCAGGCGGAGGAGAAGATAGCCGCCCTCGAAGCTCGAGTGGTCGCCGAAGAGCTGACGAATTCCAAGTACAAGGAGTCTCACCGACTTCTGAGTGAATCCAATCGGGCCATCCAGTTTAAGTTGGAGGAGGTTGGCAAACTCTATAACACAATGAAGAAGTCGAGGGATGCCAGCAGGAAGGATGCTCGGGTGGCGCTCGAGGCGGTGAAGCTTGCCGAGGTTCGAGCGGTGAAGTCCGTGGAGAGGTATAAGGCGCCTGACTAGTTCTACACCGACTTCACCGAAGCCTTGATCATCGTTTGGCACGAGGCCCTCGACACCGTCAAGGCGTCAATGCCGGAGTTTGCCGACGGTGAGCTCCGCGCTAAGTACCCACTCTCCGAGGACGTGTCGCAGGGGGCGGGCACCGAGGTGGTCACAGGGGGCGAACCGGTCCAAGAGACCGAAGCCCCGGCCCCCGAGGACGGTGTCGAGTAGGGCGAAATCCCGGCGGAGCCCACGGCCTGAGCTATCTTCCCTTGGGAGTTTTTGTTTTTTTTAATTTTGTAAGCCTCTGGGCATTTTTGTAAGGCTGAGAAGCCCAAAATACCTTGCATAAATTTGAAATATAAATAAAGTTGAGCTTATATTCCTTTACATAAATGTCTATTTTTTGCGTGAGTATTTTAGCTCGTCAGTATTCTCCTCCCGTGAGTGTTAGGTCGTAGGTTTATGCCAGGCTTTTTAGGTGACGATCATGCGTCGAGTGTAAGTCGAATAATAGCCAGTGCATAAAGGTTGTTACGGTACCCTCCCGCTCCCCGGAGTCGAGTTGGCGATCGTTCATTTAGGATGAATCGGAAGATATCCCAAGGCTAGGAAGGTCGGTATCGGTCTCTACCTCGGAGTCGAGGTGATGACCACGTGTTTTAGCATGAGTAGAAAATCATCCAAGTTAGAATAGGTCGGCCATAACTAATTCTTCCTCATTGTGGGTCCTGGATCCATGTCTCCGTAGGGTAGGAATCTACTCCTCGGAGATTAACCGAGCAGGAATCTGCACGGTGGCTTCTGTAGGAGGGCTTTAGATCCTTAGCGTTGATGGGTAGGAAGCTACCCGCTAGGGATGGACCGGACAGAGAAGCTGCTCGGTGCGAGAGGAGGTCTATTAGATCCTTAGCGTAGATGGGTTGGAAGCTACCCGCTAGGGATGGACCGGGCAGAGAAGCTGCTCGGTGGTCTCAAGAGGAGGCTTTAGATCCTTAGCGTTGATGGGCAGGAAGCTACCCGCTAGGGATGGACCGGGCAGGAAAGCTGCTCGGTGGCCTCGAGAGGAGGGCTTTAGATTCTTAGCGTAGATGGGTTGGAATGGCCTCAAGAGGAGGGCTTTAGATTCACAGCGTAGATAGGTAGGAAGCTACCCGCTAGGGATGAACCGGGCAGGGAAATTGCTCGGTGGCCTCATGATGAGGGCTTAGATCCATAGCGTTGATGGGTAGGATGTTAGTTGTATGTATGCCCTAGAGACCATTATTGTACATATGATGTATATTATAGTGGATGCTTTGACATATATAGAGAGGACTTTCTTACTCGACATGATAGTATGCTATCCGGTTGCTCTTTGTCTTAACATGTATACTTGTTTCTTGATATTGTCTCATGGTTACATGTTGGTAAAGCCCTTAGGCTGTGTACTTGACTACCAGGATTATGATGCAGATCATACTAGTGGGGCCATGGTAGTCCATAAGTTCATCCTTTAATGTTCCTAATCGTGGGTGTATAGAGACAGGGCATCGATATACCAGAGTAGACTAGCGTATACGCTTCTCGACCCATGAGATAGGCGATGAATGATCTCATATCCATTGGTGTTTGACATCAGAGATGGTATACGGGTGCTCAGTGGAGACTGGGTACATTGGACGGACTCGCCGAGAACTCTTAGATGGTATTATATCTGACATCAGATAGAATTCTCCGGTGACACTGGTACAGGTTAGTCTGTAGACCCAAGATCGTCATAGAGTCTTGTGTGATTCCCATTGTGCTTTGATTTCCACCTTACCACGTTTAAGAGGACATGCAAAACGGTGGTTTTTAGGTACAGTCCCGAGTCACATGGAGGCAATGAGCAATAGGAGGGGATTTCGTCTCTCCCGGTATTAGGGGTAGATGTCATGCTGTGCTCGATTGGCTATAACTGGAAGTCCCTGGCCAGGGCTGATTTGGTGATTTACTGGTAAGTGTTATCAGTAGTTTCTCGACCCGTTATGAGCCTCGTATCGGCATGACTTATCAAGTTATTGGGGTCTGACGTTTACCACCCCTAGACTTGATATGCGACATCTAAGACTAAGAGACCGGACTGTACGGTAGTGTTACTGTTAGGCTTTACAGGAGCTAGAGCGGGCTAGCTTGTTGATCTTCTGATCGCTCAATACCCGGGTAGCCGTTACGTCCAACTAGTACCGCTGACGGCTTGTGGGTACTTGATATGATCATCACCTACTGCCGACGTATTGACGAGTCTTTAGAGTCCTACACAGAGGTTTTACTGGCTCAGGCAAAACGAAGTAGGAGCACATATGTGATATGTGCAGGACCGAGATTAATACGAGTATATGATACTGTATTATATTCTCGCGATTTATTCGTATCGGTCGGTTATATGTGATATAGCCGGGTTATCGAATCAAGTGTTGATTTGATAAGTTGACACAGATTATATTAGTCGGTTATATGTGGTATAGCCGGATTATTAAATCAAGTGTTGATTTGATAATTTAATATATAATTGTATATGTGATATACTAGATTTCATTAACTAATATTAGCTCACTTAAACATTTCTTTTCTCACTTGTGTGCATATAATATATATGTGATATATATTATTGTACAATTTTGTGTCATGGTTGATGATACATGCAACATAGGTGTATGAGACTTACACCATGATAAAGATAATGTAGGGTTTATTTATTTATAGTAATTCAATTATTAGTTGGAAATTTGTCACATGGCATGAAGCTTCATGAAGCTTTGAGACCCATTGACTTAGTCCACTAATTTTGTATTACACTAGATATTTATTAACTCAACCATTATCTAAACTCATGGTCAAGTCTCTATGTGAGTAATATTAGATATTTTCTCACCCATGGTTGCCATTCACTCTCACAACATTATCTCTCTTCATCTTCTTCTTCAAGCTCAAGAGCTCTCTAGCTTTTGAGCAAGTGAGAAATATTAGTGAGAAAATCAATTCTAAAGTGAGCAACAATTCTAATTCATCATTCTCTACTAGATTAGCACTTTAGTATAGGGTGTTAGCTTCACTAATATCTCATTAGTGAAGTAGTAGCTTGGGTTAGTGTCTCCTCGACGTAGATCATCTTCGGCCTCGAAGACTTCAAGCAAGTTCGTTCCTTTCTTCTTGTGAAGCCATGCTAGAGTCCGGAAGATCACTACATGGAGCGAAGGGACTACTACACGGAGCTATTGAAGTGAAGGACCAGTCTACAAAGGTTGTATTCCTAGTTCACTTAGTTGTAAAGTAGTTTACAATATGTTTTGTATAATTTTCTAGTTAAAGATTCTAGTTTAGGGTTCTTTAAAACGGCAAAAATTATAAAATGGCATGGACGATGCCTCCCGAAACCTTGCTGTCGTTCATAGGAACCCTACAGTGGTATCATAGCCCAGCTAAAGAATTAGACGGATTGTGTTAGATTACGAAATCGAAACAACTCCGAAACACCCGAATCCAAGACCCAGTTTCTGTCGTTTTTTAAACAGGCTCTAAATTTTTTTTAAACAAGTGCAGAATGTTGTATGAGTTGCAACATGAACAACGTAAAAATTTTAGCCCATCCCACCTTAATATGGCCGGCCACATGTCTATAAAATCCGGCCACCTCGGCCCTAATGTGGAATTTGGGTAGAAATTTTTACAGTGTTCTAATCTCTGGGTTTTGGGATTTCAGGTGTTGTTTGTCTTTGCTAAATTTGCATGTGATGTTATTTTTCTGCAAAGGAAACTTGGAGTGTTTTGTAGTCGTAATTCTTACAGTTTTTCAGGTTATTTTAGACGGTGTTAAAAAGTTCGATCGGATATCAAATACCCACTTTAACCCTTGCCGGAAAATTTTCCAAGTGTTGGATTTTTCCTTAGTTTAAAAATTTCAGAAAATCATGCAAGCGATACTGTGGACCCTTTAGAAGAACGAAACTTTAACTTGATTATGTGACCGTCAGAACTGCCACTAAACCCTAGGGTTTGTGGTAGTTCAGTGGTGCCACATATGAGGCATTGGTTGACCCTTCTACGGCTGGTTCATAGGAGCTGTGACATGTACTGAGTATTTTTAAACTACGCTCAAGTGTTGAGCTTTTTTGGAAATTTTGAGTGTTTGTTGATTCGATCAGAATGTTTAATATCGTTTAACTTTTTCTGGAATGTGATACAATATGTGGAATTCATATAGTTAAGCATGAAATCCAAAGTATGAGATATTTTGGGTTTATGATGTTTAAGGTTATTATGGATTCCAAATGTTGTAGTTTGATATTTTCTTTTCTGCGACCGTAAATGTAATATGTGGTGTATCGCCGGTTTCGTTACTATATGTCAACGATAATTGGGATACGCATATTTTCTTACGTTGATGACATGTGATGTTATGTGTTGCTGTGATATGTTATATTGGATCGTCGTGTTTTGAATAGCCGGAGGTTTTATGTGAGATGGGAGTTTTTATTTTCATGCATGTAAAATTCATTGTATATAATATTCTTTTATTGGGGCACATCCGGGTTGAGGATGATGTCACCATTGTTGTATATTATTTACTTTTCCGTATTAGGATAGACCCAAGGAGGGGAGCACAAGTAACCGGGTTCTAGAGTCCAGTGGGAGACCAGCTGAAGGAGTCGAGTCCGGGTCTCCTAACTCTAGAATTGGTAGGGTTGCTTACCTCTCTCGTAGAGGTCTAGGGATGCGGGTTTGGCTATTCACCGCAACCGTGGAATCCGTGTTTTATACAGACTCAAAATAAAACACGGACCTCCTAATATATCCAATATTTCATATGTTGTCTTCTGCTGCTGATATTCTGTGATGTGATCACTGTGGATTCTGAGACGAATGGTTATATATTATATATGAGATATATAATAGATGTTGATTATGTTTTGCACCCGTGCTAGTCCCGCCCCGGTATGCCGTTAGTTAAGTAACCTAACGGTGCATAACGAGACATTGTGGAGAATGCGGATGGCATAAGCGTACGCTGTATTTTCGTTTCTTCTGTGATGCTTAGGAAGTATAAATGATGGGACTTCATTAATGAGATTAATGAAAGAAAAGAAAGCTAAAAGATATTGTAGAATCAAATTTTCAAAAAGGGTAGCTCTAGTTTTTGCTTTGCATAGCGGTATTCTTTGTAGAATATCCAGCACCTTATTCGATAAGGAAAAAGACGAGATCCCTTCACTGGGAGTGACCTCTTTAGCGAAACTAGCAGATGCTACAACCCACTCGGTTTTGTTTTTGATTGCTTCTATAGTTGTTGCTTAGCATATTAATATTTGTGAAATATCCTGCACCTTATTCGATAAGGAAAGAGCCGAGATCCCTTCACCGGGAGCGATCTCTTTAGCAAAACTAGTAAAAGGCTCAAAAACACTTCTTTTCAAAAATCACTCGATTCTACAACGATATCAAGTTCATTACGCTCATGGTTTTCATAAAAACCTGTGTAGCCCTCCGTCATTTCAGATAAGTACTACTTAGTATTCGTCCCACGTTTGTTGACTATGTTAAGGCGTAGTGTGCGGTAGCTGATTAGTGCTTATCTGCTAAAGCATGAGATGCGAATGGATTATGGTAGTCGTACGACTTTGTTGACTATGTTAAGGGTCGTACGGGTGGGTTTAATTCAATCAGGAAACGACGAGTTGAACTTGGCTAGCACTTATGATTTGTTGACCATGTTAAGATCATAAGTTGCTAGGGGCAAAAGCATTATCGGGAATTTCAAGTATTGAAATTTGCAATGAGATTGCATACCTTCTATGAGATAGTTGAATCCTGATACCCACTGCGAGTAAGAGTTACTCCTGGGAGAGTTTTACACATGACAATTAGCCGATCAAGTAGGTGTCTAGAAAGGTGTTAACGGGGTTACACCCCTGGAAAAACGAGGTTTATTTTAATTAGGTCCATGAGAAAGCATGGGGAACCTCCCTCAAAGTACCGGCACTGGCCTGGCTGAAAGATTGACGAACTTGTAGAGTGTAATTAATCCGGGCTAGTCTTTCCTTTTAGGGTTTGAAGAAAGATTTGATAAAAATAGTGGGAGCCATCCTGATTAGATAAGATAAAAACCAATCTAATCTTGCAAGAGCATATGCTAAAGTGTTTTCTTCTCTCTCTCTCCAGGTAGCAACCATGTCAGGCCTTAATCAAGATAATAATATGGATATATTGACTGAACCCGCTTGTTATACTGAGCAGGGGAATGTTGGTTCCGTTCTTTCTTATAATTGTTATAAGACTGAACAGGAAATAGAGGAATATCCGGATTCCTACACCGCCCAAACGAAGAATAAGCATGGTGATGCATCTTCTTCGGGTGTGTTAGTTATCGAGAACTGTTTCTCAAATCACTCTACGTCCTGGGTATTAGATACCGGATCGGGATCCCACATATGTAATATGTTACATGGGCTAAGGAAAGGTAGAGAACTGGGAATGGGTGATCACTCTGTAAGAGTAGGGAATGGTGCAAATATTGCAGCCAAAGCAGTTGGCGAATATCACCTTGTATTACCAAATGGCAATACATTGATTCTGAACGAATGATATTACATTCCGACCCTGATATGGAATCTTATATCAGTTTCTTTATTAAGTAAAGAAGGATATAATTTTGTAGTACAGGATAATGTTATGAACATCTTCCTGAATCAAAAGTTGATTGGATCAGGCTCGTTAACTAATGGCATATACGTTCTAAATCAAACCACAGTTCTTAACATACAAAACACATACAAGAGGAAGAGTTCAGAAATGAACGAATCCTTCTTGTGGTATTGTAGACTAGGTCATATCAATGCGACACGACTAGCTAAGTTACATAAGGATGGATATTTGAATTCGTTCGAATTTTCATCTTATGACACTTGCCAGTCATGTCTCAAAGGAAAAATGACCAAAACTCCGTTTACTGGATACGGAGAAAGAGCTAGTGAGCTCTTGGGACTGATACATAGTGATGTATGTGGTCCCATGTCTACACATGCCAGGAATGGTTCCTCGTACTTCATTACATTTACTGACGATCTCTCAAGATACGGACATGTGTTCCAATTGAAACACAAATCTGAAACTTTTGAGAAATTCAAAGAATATAAGCACGAAGTAGAGAACCAAATGGGTAAAAGTATTAAAATCCTTCGATCTGATCGGGAAGGCGAATACTTGAGCACGGAATTCCGTGACTATCTAAAAGAGAATGGGACTCTCTCTCATCTTAATTTTCCATATACACCACAACACAACGGTGTATCAGAATGGAGGAATCGCACCCTATTAGATATGGTGCACTCTATGATGAGCACCGCTGAGTTACCTATTTCCTTTTGGGGTTATGCGCTTGAGACAACATCATACCTATTGAATCAAGTTCCATATAAATCTGTACCTATCACACCGTATGAAATATAGAGTGAGAAGAGACCATATTTTAAATGAGTTAAGATATGGGGTTGTCCGACCTATGTCAAAAAGCAAAATCCGGACAAACTCGAGGCACGGTCAGTTCTTTGCAAGTTTGTGGGATATCCAAAGAATTCACAAGGATATATTTTTTACCACGCTGAGGAGCAAAAAGTGTTTGTTTCTTAATACGCCACCTTTTTAGAAAAGGAATTTCTTGTAAAAGAAATTAGTGGAAAAGAGGTAGAGCTGGAAGAAGTTCCAGCAGCACAAACTGCAACTGATTATTCAGTGGAACCATAGGATTCGATAGTTCCCAATGAACCTCAGCCTCTCCGCCGATTTAGTAGGGTTCCTCATCCACCTAAGAGATACTACGGTTTTCTCATTGATGGTGAAAGCGAGGATTGCATCATGGAGGATGATGACCCAACTAGCTTCGAGCAGACCATCACGAGTGGGGACTCTGTGAAGTGGCTGGATGCAATGCGATCTGAGATGGAATCCATGTACACCAACAAAGTATGGACTTTGGAAGTTGCTCCTAAAGGGGTAAAACCCATTGGGGGCAAATGGATCTTTAAGAAGAAATTTGGTGTAGATGGAAAAGTTGAGACTTTCAAAGCTAGACTTGTTGCAAAAGGTTTTCGTCAACGACCAGGTGTGGATTATGATGAAACCTTTTCTCCAGTGGTTATGCTTAAGTCCATCCGGATCCTACTTGCCATTGCTGCATACCATGACTACGAAATCTGGCAAATGGATATTAAGACCGCCTTTCTAAATGGTGATTTAGAGGAGAGCGTGTACATGACTCAGCCAGAGGGCTTCATAGACAGTGGGAGCAGCAGAAAGGTGTGCAAGCTGCTTAAATCCATCTACGGGTTAAAGCAGGCATCGCGGAGTTGGAACATCTGTTTTGATGTTGTTGTTAAGGAGTTTGACTTCGTCAAAAACATAGATGAACCTTGTATATATAAAAAGGTAGCAGAGAGTAAGGTTGTCTTCCTCGTATTGTACGTGGATGACATACTCTTGATAGGAAATGATATTCCTATGCTGCAATCGGTCAAGCTCTTCTTATCACAAAGATTCTCAATGAAAGATCTAGGCGATGCTTCCTACATCTTGGGGATTAAGATTTATAGAGATAGATCTAAACTGTTACTGGGATTGTCCCAATCCAGGTACATTGACACCATACTAAAGAGGTTTAGTATGGAAGAATCCAAACGTGGGTTTTTACCCACGATCTCAGGACTCACTCTCTCCAAAAAGATGTCTCCCAAGACTGATTTGGAGAGAGCTCGCATGTAAGGGATACCCTATGCCTCGACAGTAGACTCTATCATGTACGCGATGCTATGTACCAGACCTGATGCAGCATACTCACTAAGTGTAGTGAGTAGGTATCAAGCAGATCCAGGAGAGAGTCACTGGACAGTTGTGAAGAGCATTCTCAAGTACTTGAGAAGGACTAAAGAGATGCTCTTGGTGTATGGTAACGGAGAACTCCAAGTGGAGTCCTTTACCGATTCGAGCTTCCAGAGTGATAAAGACAACTCTAAGTCGGTCTCGGGATTTGTCTTTACCCTCAATGGAGGGGCAGTTTGTTGGAAGAGTTCTAAACAGGAAACCGTGGCAGACTTGACGATGGAGGCTGAATACATCGCTGCCAACGATGCTTCCAAAGAGGTTGTCTGGATGAAGAAGTTCATAACTGAACTTGGAGTGGTTCCATCCATTGAGTATCCAATACCTTTGTATTGTGATAACAATGGAGCGGTGGCTTTGGCCAAGGAACCCAGGTCCTGTTGGCGATACAGACATATTCTAAGGCGGTATCACCTGATCCGGGAGATAGTTGATCGCCGGAAGATCGAGGTCAGGAGAGTTGACATGAAGAACAACACAGCGGATCCACTCACGAAGGACATTTCCTAGATACAGTTCAAGAGACTCTTCAGGATGTTGGGTATGCGATACTACAACAGCTGGCCTTAGTGCAAGTGGAGATTGTTAGTTGTATATGCCCTAGAGGCCATTATTGTACATATGATATATATTATAGTGGATGCTTGGACATATATAGAGAGGACTTTCTTGCTCGACATGATAGTATGCTATCTGGTTGCTCTTTATCTTAACATGTATATTTGTCTCTTGATACTTTCTCAAGGTTACATATTGGTAAAGCCCGTAGGATGTGTACTTGACTACCAGGATTATGATGCAGATCATACTGGTGGGGCCATGGTAGTCCATAAGTTCATCCTTTAATGTTCCTAGTCGTGGGTGTATCGAGACAGGGCATCGATATACCAGAATAGACTAGCGTATACGCTTCTCGACCCATGAGATGGGCGATGGATGATCCCATATCCATTGGTGTTTGACATCAGAGATGGTATACGGGTGCTCAATGGAGACTCGGTACACTGGACGGACTCACCGAGAACTCCTAGATGGTATTATACCTGACGTCAGATAGCAGTTCTCTGGTGATACTAGTACAGGTTAGTCTGTAGACCCGAGATCGTCATAGAGTCTTGTGTGATTCACATTGTGCTTTGATTTCCACCTTACCACGTTCAAGAGGATGTGCAAAACGGTGGTTTTTAGTTACAGTCCTGAGTCACATGGAGGTAATGAGCGATAGGAGGGGATTTCGTCTCTCCCGGTATTGGGGGTAGATGTCGTGTTATGCTTGATTGGCTATAACTGGAAGTCCCTGGCCAGGGCTGATTTGGAGATTTACTTGTAAGTGTTATCAGTAGTTTCTTGACCCGTTATGAGCCTCGTATCGGCATGAATTATCGAGTTATTGGGGTCTAACGTTTACCACCCCTAGACTTAATATGCGACATCTAAGACGAAGAGACCGGACTGTACGGTAGTGTTACTGACAGGCTTTACAGGAGCTAGAGTGGGCTTGCTTGTTGATCTTCTGATCGCTCAATACCGGGTAGCCGTTACTTCCATCTAGTACCGCCGATGGCTTGTGGGTGCTTGATATGATCATCACCTACTGCCGGCGTATTGACGAGTCTTTAGAGTCCTACACAGAGGTTTTACTGGCTCAGGAAAAATGAAGTAGGAGCACATATGTGATATGTGCAGGACTAAGATTAATACGAGTATGTGATACCGTATTATATTCTCGCGATTTATTCGTATCGGTCGGTTATATGTGATATAGCCGGATTATCGAATCAAGTGTTGATTTGATAAGTTGATACAGATTATATTAGTTGGTTATATGTGATATAGCCGGATTATTGTACACTTTTGTATCATGGTTGATGATACATGCAACATGGATGTTTGAGACTTACACCATGATAAAGATAATGTAGGGTTTATTTATTTATAGTAATTCAATTATTAGTTGGAAATTTGTCACATAGCATGAACCTTCATGAAGCTTTGAGACCCATTGACTTAGTCCACTAGTTTTGTCTTACACTAGATATTTGTTAACCCAACCATTATCTAAACTCATGGTTAAGTCTTTACATGAGTAATATTAGATATTTTCTCACTCATGGTTTCCATTCACTCTCACAACATTATCTCTCTTCATCTTCTTCTTCAAGCTCAAGAGCTGTAGCTTTAGAGCAAGTGAGAAATCTTAGTGAGCAAAAATCCTACTTCATCATCCTCTACTAGATTAGCACTTTAGTATAGGGTGTTAGCTTCACTAATCTCTCATTAGTGATGTAGTAGCTTGGGTTAGTATCTCCTCGACGTAGATCATCTTCGGCCTCGAAGACTTCAAGCAATTTTGTTCCTTTCTTGTGAATCCATGCTAGAGTCCGGAAGATCACTACTTGGAGCGAAAGGACTACTATACGGAGCTATTGAAGTGAAGGACTGGTCTACAAATGTTGTATTCCTAGTTCACTTAGTTTTAAAGTAGTTTACAATATGTTTCGTATGATTCTCTAGTTAAAGATTCCGGTTTAGGGTTTTTTAAAACGACAAAAAATATAAAATGGCATGGACGATGCCTCCCGAAACCTTGTTGTCGTTCATAGGAACCCTACAGTAGGAATCTACCTGCTAGGGATGGACCGGGCAGGGAAGCTGCTCGGTGGCCTCGAAAGGAAGGCTTTAGATCCTTAGCGTAGATAGGTAGGAAGTTACCCGCTAGGGATGGACCGGGCAGGGAAACTGCTCGGTGGCCTCGTGATGAGGGCTTAAGATTCACAGCGTTGTTAGGCAGGAGGCTACCCACTGGTGGATGACCGAGCAGGAAGTTACTCGGTCGCCTCACGAGGAGGGCTTTAGATCCACAGCATTGTTGGGCAGGAGGCTACCCACTGGTGGATGACTGAGCAGGAAGCTACTCGGTCGCCTCGCGAGTAGGGCTTTGGATCCACAATGTTGTTGGGCAGGAGGCTACCCGCTAGTGGATGATCGAGCAGGAAGCTATTCGGTCATCTCGCGAGGAGAGCTTTGGAACCACAGCGTTATTGGGCAGGAGGCTACCCGCTGGTGGATGGCCGAGCAGGAAGCTACTCGATCGCCTCGCGATGAGGGTTTTGGATCCATAGCATTGTTGGGCAGGACGCTACCTGCTGGTGGATGACCGAGCAGGAAGCTACTCGGTCGTTACGACGAGGGCTTTGGATCCACAGTGTTGTTGGGCAAGAAGCTACCCGCTGGTAGACGACTGAGCAGGAAGCTACTCGGTGGATCTTTTGCTCGAGAGTTTCCAGCAAAGATTGGTCGTTGCATCAAACTCGGCGGACGAGGAACCTGGGGAGTCCGTGGCATCTAGGTTTTGTGAGTAACGCCGAAGGCAACGGGTCGATGCTGCATTAGATCGGTTGGAGGAAGTTTCCTCGGTATACCATCGACAAGGCTACCTTAATCTCCGGCCCTCTTTGTTGTAATTTTTGTAAGGCTGAGAAGCTCATAATACCTTCTTAATAAATAAAGTTCTTCTTTTTTATGCATATTGTCTCTTTTTATCCCCTCAGTATATTTTACACAATTTTTGAAACAAATCTAGGGGTCTCGGAACCGAGAAAAGAAACAAAAGTTGTGCAAAAGGTCTCCTTTATGAGAGGATCTAGGTCAGGAGATTTAATTCAATGTCAATAAGAATTACATTGTTTCAAAAGAATAAGACATGTTTATTTGTACAATTTGAGTTTTTCGGCGTTGTAGGGCCGAAGGAACTTACGCCCCCCGGCGTCTTGTAAGAGATATGCTCCACCGGGCAATACTTCTGCTACGAGGAATGGTCCGTCCCATTTCGGGAAGAATTTATGCAGCCTTGCTTGGTCCACAAACTCGTTCCTTCGTAAGATTAGATCTTCTGTCTTGAAGACCCGATATTTAACTCGGGCGTTCCAGTAGCGAGTGGTTTGTTGTTGATAGGCGGCTACTCTAATCTGCGCTCGATCCCGCTTTTCCAATAATACGTCCAAGTTGGTCCGGAGTGCCGAGATGTTCACTTCATCGTCGAAGTGTTCGACTCTATAACTGGGCAGTTCGATCTCAGCCGGGATCATCGCCTCGATACCGTAGCAGAGGCTGAACGGGGTTTCTCCCGTGGGTGTTTTCTTCGAGGTCCTCAATGCCCATAGCACCCGTGGCAATTCCTTGACCCAGCTGCCTTGTCTTCCTTCCAAGCAAGCCCTGAGTCCGCGTATGACTCCTCGGTTTACTATCTCGGCTTGTCTGTTGCATTGCGGATACGCGACCGTGGCAAACTTCACCAGTATGTTGTAGTCGCTGCAAAATTCTTTGACTTTTTCATTTTCGAAGTTGGTCCCATGGTCAGTAATGGTGCACCTCGGGATTCCAAATCGAGAGATGATATTGTTTTGCAGGAACTTTATAGTAGAGGAGGCGTCTGGTTTTTTGATGGGCACGACCTTTATCTACTTCATGAAGTAGTCGACCGCGACAAGGATGTATTTTTGTTCACCCGTGCTGGTGAGGAGTTGGCCCACCATATCCATCCCCCATTGTGCAAACGGCCAAGGGGAACTGAGGGGCGTTAGCTCGGTAGCAGAGAGACGAGGTATGCTGCCGTGGAGTTGGCAGTTCTTGCATTTTCTAACGAGCTTCTTGGCATCCTGGTGTATCATCGGCCAATAATATCCTTGGAGCAGCGTCTTCTACACCAGGGTGCGGGCGCCTTGATGCGCTCCTCCAACCCCTTCATGTATCGCTCGTAGAACGTAGTCGACTTCATGGGGGTCGACGCATCGGAGCAGGGGCTGAGTATATGACTTCTTGTAGAGGTTTCCATTACTCCAGATGAAATGACGAGCTTTTGCCTGAAGGCGGCGAGCCTCCCCTCGGTCCTCTGGAAGTATACTATCTTTTAGGAACTCAACGAGGGGCTTCCTCCAATCTTGGCCTTCCTCCCGAGTAGTATATACTTGGAGCGTTACCTCCCTGTCTTCCACGCTGGGCTATGGCAAGACATCGAAGATGATGTTTCTTTTATGGTCGGGAGTATAGGAAGATGCGAGCTTGCTTAAAGCGTCGGCTTGAGTGTTCAGGGTCCGGGGAATATGCTTTACCTAAACTTCGTCGAAATTTTTGTGAAGTATTTTTACCTCGGCAAGATATTTGATCATGAGCGGTTCCCGGGCCTTGAATCGCCCGGTTACTTGGCCGACGACCAATGCGGAGTCGCTACGATCGGATCGTCTTCAGCCCTATCCCGGAGGCGATTCGCAAGTCGGCTAACAATGCCTCGTATTCTGCGGTATTTTTCGAAGCTCTGAACCCTGGCTTCAAAGGGTATTCCATTCCGCTTCGTTCGGGCCTCAGATGATCAAGACAACCCCGCTCCCTTCCTCGATAAAGGATCTGTCCACGTAGAGCGCCCATTTGGGGATGGAGTCGGGTACTTCCTCAATCGAGGGATGTGGTTCGGGGCCCCGTGCCACCGCTTCTTCTTTAGTGAGAATAGTGCATTCGACCACAAAGTCTTCTAGGCCCCGCGCTTTGATGGCCTACCTGGGGCGGTACTTGATGTCGAATTGGGATAATTCCCACCTCCATTTCTCCAGTCGTCCCGATGATTCAGGGGAAGCGAGAATAGTCCCTATAGGTCACGAGGATGGTGTGCGCCTGGAAATAGTGCTGTAGTTTTCTTGAGGCGACAACAAGTGACAAGACTATCTTTTCTAGGGCCGGGTATCTTGTTTCCGTGTCCTTGAAAACGTGGCTTACGTAGTAAACCAGCTTCTGCACACCATCGAATTCCCTGATGAGCACTGAGCCTGCTGCTTGATCAGAGACCATGAGGTATAATAATATTTCGTCGCCTTCGACTGGTCGAATGAGCAGTGGGAGAGTTGATAGGTGATCCATGAACTATTCGAAAGCGTTCTAACACTCCTCTGACCATTCGAACTTGGGAATTTTTCTTAAGGCTTTGAAGAACGGGAGGAACTTCTCCCCGAATCTTGACATAAAGTGACACAGAGCGGCCACTCTCCCTGTGAGCCGTATGATCTCAACATTGCTGTTTGGTGTGGCCATGTTGAGAATGGCGCTGATCTTTTCTGGGTTCGCTTCGATTCCTCGATGGGTGACCATGAACCAGAGGAATTTCCCGCTGGTGACTCCGAACGCACACTTAGCTGGGTTCAACTTCATTCTGTACTTGCACAGGACGTCGGATGTCTCCCCAAGATCTTTGGTGTGCCCGTTCAATGAGGTTGATTTTATGAGCATGTCGTCTACGTAGACTTCCATGTTCCTCCCGATCTGCGGTTTGAACAATTTGTTGACGAGACATTGATACATGGCTCTAGTGTTTTTGAGACCGAAGGGCATCACTTTGTAGCAGTATACTCTCCGATCTGTGGTGAACGCGGTAAGCTCTTCATCTGCTGTGTTCATCCGGATCTGATTGTAACCGGAGAAAGTGTCCATGAAGCTAAGTATTTCATAGCCAGCCGAGTTGTCCACTAGCTGGTCTATCCGAGGGAGGGGATAGTTGTCTTTAGGGCAGGCTTTGTTCGCGTCCATGAAATCGACGCACATGCGCCATTTCCCATTCGCCTTTTTGACGATGACTATGTTCACCAGCCAATCTGAGTAGTCAAGATTTCTAATGAAGTTGTCCGCGAGCAATCGATCGACCTCGTCCTCAATCGCCTTTTGCTTGATTGGCGCAAAACTTCGCTTCTTTTGTCGGACGGGTATGGCCTTTAGGTCGACTCCGAGCCTGTGTGAGATAACTTTAAGGTCGATCCCGGGCATGTCCGCCGGTGTCCAGGCGAATACGTCTGAATTTCCTCGGAGGAAGCGGATCAAGTCTTCGCGACAGTCTCCTGTCAAAAAAGAACCAATCTGAATGGTCCATCCATCGACCCCCTCGACGAGGGGGACTTCTGTCAACGTTTCTACTGGAGCTCCTCAGATTTCTTTCTAGTCGGCACGTGTATCCGAAGACCCCTGGAAATCAGGCGCGTCTTCCCAATTGTCGCCCTGCTCTCTAGGGAAGGACATCGAGGCAAGGTAAATCTTAGCGATCTGATGGTTCCCGTAGACCCGGCCTATCCCCCTTGATCTAACGGGAATTTGATCGCAAGGTGATAGGTCGAGATTTGATCCCGGAGGGCATTCAATATAGGGCGTCTTAGGAGAATGTTATAAGATGATGTCACCTTGGCGACGAGGAAGTTCACTGGTAGGGTTCGCGTGCGACCCACTTCCCCGATGTTGAGGAGGAGGGTGACCGTTCCCTCGGCCGACCTAGTAGAGTGAGATGCAAACCTCCGCAAGGAGCATATGATCTCGAAAGATTTAAAATACAATTTTCTTTAGAAAATGTGATTTCTATTATAAATAAAACTTACATTTTTAATAAATAAATATATATGTAATTAATATCAAAATATCTATTTTTAATATTTATAATATTCCACATTTCCAAAATTCAAGAAAAACATCTCATTTACAAGAAAATACCATACAATTCCAATATTACGAATAAATACCATATATTATGAAATTAGGTTTTATTCACTAGAAATGTCACCTTGATAAAATGTACATCAATGGAAACTCTAAAGACGATAATAAAATATTTGAGGTGTATTTTGAAAATTATATAAAATTATTTTTACATAAAACCCCCTCAAGTTATACTAATTTACAATAAGGACCCTAGTAAACATAGGTTTAAGCGGGACCAGTCTCTTGAGACTTAGGGAGCCGGAGATATGGGTACTTGACTATTTAAGCTAGACAACTTAACAAACGGTGTTATCAACACGGTAATCGTCTTTGAAAAAGACACAAATCCTGTCGTCCATGTGCGGCGGTTACCGATAACACCAAAACTTAATTCAGGATTCAATTTCTTTTCTAATTGTCTGACCCAGACCGAGTCTCGATATAATTAATCTGACATGAATATGATTCAAGATCAAACTACAATTCAACATAAATCCATGAATCTATATATTTAATCTGTTCAATCTAATTAATCTATATTGACCGAACCGAACCATGGATATACATCGATCTACATGATTCTCCAGTTACATCCATTTACTGGTATCATGGTTTCGTCAAGTCATCCATCTATACAATTCAATTTACAAGACAATACAATACAGACAATACATCAATACAATCAAGACATCGCGGGGTTTATAAGGGGTAGATTGGTACGGAAGGTGTTAGAAGTGGCATGAGACTGCAACCATTAAGTCACCTAACCTGAATTCAATTGCCGTTGTACCGTGGCTGAACGGTTCCTTGTATTCCGACCACCGTAATCTCTGGTCTATTAAGACTCCTCTTGTATACACTGGCCTCTTCTGTACCAAGCTACAAACAATAGCGTTAACAATATAATACAACTTAAAAAAACTACACTCTCTCTCTTTCTGTCTATTCTACTTCTCCCTTATCTTTGGGACTTACCGAGCGATTGTTCGCTGACTATATTCCTTCTCTTTCTTCTTTGGAATGTTGTCAGGTGGATCGGACCTTCAGGAGATCGAGCCCACCAGCGAAGATTTGGACCAGCTAGCTTTCGACCCAGAGCTTTAGATTCCTTGTACACATTTACATTCTGTATTTTCCATTTCTGTTATGCCACTGTTTAGGCATTGCTTTCCATACCATGTATTTACTTTTCAGATGTATTGTAAAAAGAATGTTAATAAATAAAGTTTCTGTTCAATTATATCTATTGTCACTGTCTCTTGTGCATTTTACTTATATTGCTTAGATACGCTTAGTGTGTTTACTTCTGAGTAAATGCGTGGCAGCCTCGTCGCGCCCTCTGCCCGTACACCGGGAAGCGGGGCGTGACAGGTTTTGTTGGTGGCCAATGCAGGTCAGTTCTGCGTAGACAACCTAAACAATATAAAACACAAGAAAAAACAATTAAAAACATTCTTTACATTACATATTCCTTGAATCTTACTATTTCAAATTCCTTAAATCTTATTCCTTGAACCTTATTCTTTGAATCTATCCTAACCTAGTTTTCATTCAAGGTTATGGATTCCCCAAACAACACCAGCACCAATGTCAACAACACTCCTCCACCCCTACCACTTACTCCTGCCGTTACTGCTCCGATCAATGAGCAGACAGTACTGCTTGAGGCGATCAGTAGCCTTTTGGAAGGACTGCAGCAGCAGACTGCTATATTATTGAACCGTCCAGAAACAGAAGCAACCGACATGAAGTGCTCTGCTACCCAGATGGCAAGAGGAGCCTATCCTATACAATCTTCTAAACCCAAGAGACAGAAAGAAACAATTAACCGATCAAGTCCAAGTTTTTGTTTCTACTGCAAGAGGGCTGGACACTTATGGAAGGACTGTAAGTGCGCAAAAGGCCTGCGCCTAGTTTATGGCGCATCCGATCATGGAATTGGAACCTGTCCCTATAGACTCAACTCAGCTCACACACCCACCAACTACCCACAGCGGCCAGCTATCCAGGCTCCCGCACCTCGTCTTGCACTCCCAGCTCCACCACCTGCACAACCTACTCGCCAATTCCAACAGGCAATGAGGAACATGTCTCGAGGGCAGAGAGACATGCCCCAAGAACAGAGGAATGTTCCTCCAGCTAGGATGAATGTACCACGACGTCAGGCTTTCCTTTTAGCGGCTGAAGAAGTAGAGGCCATAAACCAAGGTAACACTAGTAAGTCTCTTCCACATTTTTGAAACCCTTATATCACTTTGTTATTTTTCATACACTACCAATAGTTCTATCACCAAGCTTTCCTCGAATTCGTTACATTTTCCTTTTACAAATTTCGAGAATGAAATTTTTTATAAGGAGGGTAGAATGTAACAACCCTAAACTTTCTGTACAATTTTTTTTCAAAAATACATAAAGGGGTACTTGAGCCTGAGCACAAGTTATAAATTTGATTCGCTTTTGAACAGCAAGAAGGAGCTTGTAGCTCATTAGTAAGTCCCTACTTCTTCCTCTTTTCACCATTCTAAAAACATTCAAAACTAAAACCCGACGGAAGCGGAGTTAGTCCGACTTCCGATTCGGTTTTTCCTTAAAAAGTTCTATTTTTCTTAAACACAAAAATACCAAACTCTTATGTCATGACCATTAAATATTAACGAAGATAATAGAACAAGTTTGGCATCAAAATAATAACCGTAGCAAGTTTTATTCCATTTTTTACATTAAAATACCCTTATGTTTCATTTCGACATGCTTGAACTTTTTAAACAATATTACCTTAGAAAACTCATGAGATAATGACCTACCTCCTCACAACACACATATCTAACATAGCACGATGAAATTTGGGAACATAGTTTTAGAAAAAAATACGATTTTATACATAACTACTTTCGACTTATAAAAACATTTTTATACAAGAAGTGTATTTTAACAAATCTTTGCAATTTTGCCTCTACAATCCATTTGGGGAACCCGTTCGGTATGGTGTCGATTATCGCACATCCTCGGGCCTAGTAGAGTGAGATGCAGACCTCATACGATCTCGAAAGATTTAAAATACAATTTTCTTTAGAAAATGTGATTTCTATTATAAATAAAACTTATATTTTTAATAAATAAATATATATGTAATTAATATCAAAATATCTATTTTTAATATTTATAATATTCCACATTTCCAAAATTCAAGAAAAATATCTCATTTATAAGAAAATACCATACAATTCCAATATTACGAATAAATACCATATATTATGAAATTAGGTTTTATTCACTAGAAATGTCACCTTGATAAAATGTACATCAATGAAAACTCTAAAGACGATAATAAAATGCTTGAGGTGTATTTTGAAAATTATATAAAATTATTTTTACATAAAACTCCCTCAAGTTATACTAATTTACAATAAGGACCCCAGTAAATATAGGTTTAAGCGGGACCGGTCTCTTGAGTCTCAGGGAGCCGGAGATTTGGGTGCTTGCCTATTTAAGGTAGACAACTTAACAAACGGTGTTATCAACACGGTAATCGTTTTTGAAAAAGACACAAATCCTGTCGTCCATGTGTAGCGGTTACCGATAACACCAAAACTTAATTCAGGATTCGATTTCTTTTCTAATTGTCTGACTCAGACTGAGTCTCGATACAATTAATCTGACTTGAATATGATTCAAGATCAAACTACAATTCAACATGAATCCATGAATCTATATATTTAATTTGTTCAATCTAATCAATCTATATTGACTGAACCGAACCTTGAATATATATCCATCTACATGATTCTCTAATTACATCCATTTACTGATATCATGGTTTCGGCAATTCATCCATCTATACAATTCAATTTACAAAACAATACAATACAAACAATATATCAATACAATCAAGACATCGCGGGGTTTATAAGGGGTAGATTGGTGCGGAAGGTGTTAGAAGTGGCACGAGACTGCAACCATTAAGACATCTAACCTGAATTCAATTGTCATTGTACCGTGGCTGAACGGTTCCTTATATTCTGTCCACCGTAGTCTCTGGTCTATTGAGACTTCTCTCGTATACACTGGCCTCTTATGTACCAAGCTAAAAACAACAGTGTTAACAATATAATACAACTTTAAAAACTACACACTCTCTCTTTCTATTCTACTTCTCTCTTATCTTTAGGACTTACCGAGCGATTGTTCGCTGACGACATTCCTTCTTTTTCTTCTTTGGAATGTTGTCAGGTGAATCGGACCTTCAGAAGATCGAGCCCACCAGCGAGGATTTGTACCAGCTAGCTTTCGACCCAAAACATTAGATTCCTTGTACACATTTACATTTTGTATTTTCCATTTCTGTTATGCCACTGTTTAGGCATTGCTTTCCATTCTATATATTTACTTTTCAGATATATTGTAAAAAGAATGTTAATAAATAAAGTTGTTGTTCAATTATATCTATTGTCATTGTCTCCTATGCATTTTACTTATATTGCTTAGATACGCTTAGCATGTTTACTTCTGAGTAAATGCGTAGTGGCCTCGTCGCTCCCTCTGCCCGTACACCAAGCGGGGAATGACACTTTTTGTTATCGTTCCACCTGCCGTTTGTCCCTTATGTACTTCGCCAAGTGGCCAGAGCAGATCAACTCCTCAATGTAGTCGCGGAGTTGTTTGCAGTTATCGGTCGAGTGCCCTTGCATCCTATGGAAGGCGCAGTAAGGGCCACGGAGACGTTTTCCCACCCTCTGGGTAACTGGCGGGAGCTTAAAGAACCTTTCGCCCTTCGCTTCCTCCAACAGCTCAGTCTGGGAGATGTTAAGAGGAGTATACTCCTGGAACTTCGGGGAGTAAGGTTTTGGTCGGTCGATCCTCTTTTTCTCTTCTCTGTCCATCTTCTTTTAGTCGGCTTGGTCGCCTCTGGGCTGATTCGAGTTCACCTCCGATTCGAGTTGGATCTCACGCTCGGTCCAAGCTTTTACTTCGGCTGTCACGCCCCGCTTCCTAGTATACGGGCAGAGGACGCGATGAGGCCGCTACGTATATACTTAGAAATAAACACGCTAAGCGTATCTAAGCAATATAAGTAAAATGCACAAGAGACAATGACAATGGATATAATTGAACATCAACTTTATTTATTAAACATTCTTTTTACAATACAACTGAAAGGTAAATACATGGAATGAAAGAAATGCCTAAACAATAGCATAACAGAAATGAAAATATTGAAATGAAATGTACAGGTAACTAGAGCTCCGGGTCGAGGGCTGGCTGATCCAAGTTCTCGCTGGAGGGCTCGATCTCCTGAAAGTCCGAATCACCTAACGACATTCCAAAAAAAAGAAAGAGAATGTCGTCAGCGAACAAATCGCTCAGTAAGTCCCGTAAATAGACAAGAATAGAATAGACAGAATAGAAAGTATATTGTTATAATGTTGATTGTAGCTAGGTACAGAAGAATACCAGTGTATACGAGAGAAGTCCCACTATTCCGGAGACTAAATTATACGGAGTGTTTCCCCCAATAATAGAAGAGCAAGGCTCTGTTCAAAATTTGAAAAGAGGCAGCGCCTCACGTGCCGTACATGAGGGCGCCGGCGCTAAGCGTTAAAAACTTTGAGGCAGCGCATCACGTGCCTTGACGATGGCGCCAGCGCCAAGAGTTAAAATTTCTGAGGCAGCGCCTCACGTGCCTTGCACGAGGGCGCCAGCGCCAAGAATTAAAAACTCTGAGGTAGCGCCCCACGTACCCCGCACGAGGGCACCGGCGCCAGAACTAAAAGTTCTCTGCCGTTGGATCAAAGATCCAACGGAGATGATAAATCATCAAAACACAGAATTAAATTCTGATTGAGGAAATACTCCTCAAATCTTTCTAAACAAGAAAAATTACGCTCTGTAAAACAGAGCACCGTTGGATTAAAAATCCAATGGTGATTAAAAATTACCAAGCTACAGAATAAGCTCTGTAGGGAAAAATATATTCCCCAATCTTTCTGAACAAGAAAGATTACGTTCTGTAAAATAGAACACTATTGGATTAAAGATCCAATGGTGATTAAAAATCACCAAGCTACAAAATAAGCTCTGTATGGAAAATATTTTCCCAATCTTATTAAAAACAAGAAAAATATCTTCTGTAAAACAGAAGTCCTTGGATCAAAGATCCAACGGTGGATAAAATCCCCAAATCAATTAAGGATCTCTCAATGAGAGATTTCTTTAACTAAATCAACAAACTTGCCTCCACTATATAAAGGCCCCAAGACTTCAAGTCTTGTATAGAGGAACCCCCCCCACCAATAAATTTCAAGTTCAAAAAGAAGAGCAAGCAAAAAAAACGAGCTTTAAGAGAGAAGAAGGAAGAAGAACTTTCTTCAAGGTAAATAAAGATAATAGAGATCAGAGCATCTCATCTGCATATCTAAGGGTTTAACCCTCATAAAAGAACAAAGTTCTTTCCCTGGATCTGAGATCCATGAGACAAGTCTCCCACAAATGAGAATTTAATTCTCGT
This sequence comes from Agapanthus africanus, assembly GCA_030015575.1. Classification (NCBI taxonomy): domain Eukaryota; kingdom Viridiplantae; phylum Streptophyta; class Magnoliopsida; order Asparagales; family Amaryllidaceae; genus Agapanthus; species Agapanthus africanus. The sequence goes on along the minus strand of JASDDO010000024.1, from coordinate 92,392,282 downwards.
GGGAATAAATTTGTTCTTGGAGATTGAAGATCCAGGAGAGAACAAAGAATATAACTCTTTAGAAAAATGCACAATGAAAGAAAAAGCGCCAAACGTCCCACGTGCCCCTTCACGTGGGCACTGCTTAATAAAGAGTGCTTAGCACTCAGTGGTTGGCACTTGCGCCAAGCGCCCCACGTGCCTCTCACGTGGGCGCTGCTGAATAAAGAGTGCTTAGCACTCAGTGGTTGGTGCCCAGCGCCAAGAACCCCATGTGCCCCTCACATGGGCATTGCTGAATAAAGAGTGCTTAGCACTTAGTGGTTGGCGCCCATCGCCAATCATCCCATTTTCCCCTCACGTGGGCGCTGCTCAACAAGTAGTGCCTAGCACTCGGTGGTTGGCGCTCAGCGCCAAGCGTCCCATATACCCCTCACGTGGGCGCTGCTCAACAAGTAGTGCCTAACACTCAGTGGTTGGAGCTCAGCGCCAAGCGCCCCACGTGTCCCTCATGTGGATGCCATAAAGAGTGTTTAGTACTCCATAAAAAACAAAAAAAGGGTGAGCATCAGAGCCCATATCAATACTCAGTATTGTTTGTACAGAAAAGGGACTGAGCGCAAACAAGTGTCTAACACTTTATTCAAAGACTGGGTGGGCTAAGTCCAAGTTGACCAAAAGCTCCTAATTCAGATCAACCGAGCCCATGTGCTCATAATTTTTCCAAATTGGTCTTAGTCCCAAACACAACTATTGATCTTCCAACGGACATCGGTTCAAGGGTGCATCTCTCCATACCTCTGATATATGTTGTTGTAATTTTTCAACGTCTTCAGAGAGATGGAGGGTCCCGACAACCAACAGCTCTTTTGGTACACTCTCGAACCCATGAGCATACCCCATGGACCGTAATGTCCTTAAACTAGCTATGGACCGCAACGTCCTTAGACTAAAACCATAGAGCCCAGATGCTCTTTCTTTGGATCAAAAACGATTATGAACCCCCGTTAGATCTTAGTCTAATATCGGGCTAATGTATCCTTAACAAATATTTAAGTTGATCTTAATCTTAAACAAGGTTAACGATCCTTAAATCAAACCAACCCCAAATCTAAGAAAATACGGATTTGGACTAATCCACGCCCAACGGGCGACAACACAAATTAGTCTCCGTATAAAATCCACAGCCAACCAAAAATAAAACAAACACACATGACATGAAGTGACCTTCTGGAGCAGGAGAAAGTGGTTATCGCTACGCGGTAACGTAATTAACTGCAAGGGCTTGCGCCTGCATGGAAGCGCGTCCCCACAATAAAAAACCCCTCACAATGGGGAGAATCTGACGAAGTCTGCTACAACGGCCACATCCGTCCAGACCTCCGATACACGGTGTCATAAATTAGCTTGGCATCTTCGGAGAGGTGGACAGATAAAACCAAATAGCATCTGCCCCAAAATTCAGGCAAGACGATCTACGCGGTTTCGTCTCTGTTTTCGGCAGTAAACAGATTCTGGCCCGCCCAGTGGGACCTTTTTCTCTTTCCACTCCACACTTCATGTGTCGTGTGCGCGAATGGATCGTGGTTTAATATGGTTGCCCCGGATTCGAGGTACTAAGATTTGGTGTCTTGCTCCATGCAGAAGAGAAGATGACATCGATGGCTTCCAACTGCACCAATTGCAACAATAACTCCCACTCCGTCCCTGCTGGAGGATTGACTTATGGGCCCCAAGCGGCCTCCATCTTCACAATGCCAGTGGAACAAGTGACTCGGGCCACCACTGGACTATTCTTCGGAACTATGCTCCCGCCAATGAGCTTCAATGCTTCAATGATATCACAAGAAGCCCCAAAGAAGTCGGTCTCTGATCGGCTCGCAACCACATTGGCCCCTCTCAACAGGTCATCCAAGTCTGCCGCCTCAGTCTTCGATAGGCTGAGCCAAAACTCCACTGGGCTCGCGAAGAGACCTGCAATACCTGAAAGGGTTATCCCGAAGCGGATATCCATTCCAGCTCCGGTAGACGAAGTCGTCAAAGAGGCTTCCCCTGCTAAAAAGTCGACCTCTGCAAGATTGACCGTTCCCTCTCAGCGGGCATCGGTCTTCGACAGGCTGACACCAACAACACCCCATCAGAGTAGGGGGCATGACGAAACCACTCCCGTAACTGAACCATTCCCATCTGCACGACATGCTCGACGTTGCTACTGGCGCCGAGTAAGGAAGGCTGGGGGCAGTTCGCCCTCTGGACTTACCCCACCAGCTCTAATGGTGGAAATTGATGTTGCTGTTCTAACTGGGAACAGTTTCGAGCTTCTCAGAATGGTGCGCAAGAACTCTCCAACCGCCATACTAAAGAAGTATCCTCCGCCTTTTGAAAACACAACACAGGTGAAGCCGGAACAGCCTCCTCAGCAGTTGTCCTCCAAGATCCACAGAGTTTGGCGGAAAGTCCAAGACTCTGTAATTGACAAAGATTGCTCTCGCCGGCTGAAGAAGACGAAGGCTCGGCAATAGGGAGACCATCCCTCTGCCATACCACAAAAGGTATCGTCTGCATGGGTGCCTGCCGCAACGGCCCCCTCAATTTCGACCTCCCGTAAAAAGAGAAGGCCAGAGAATCAACCACAACCGCCGATAAATTCTGAGCGTGATGGATCCAAACGCCCTAAATCTATGGGCATGGTAGTGCACACGGTGTAGATAGCTTCTAGCAAAGAGGAAAGCCGTACTTCCGCGGGTCATCAACCACTTACACGGTCTGTAACGAAAGCTTAGGAGCAACAACAAAAGCTCCAGGAAAAGTTGACAAGAATGGCCGCACTTATTGGGCAGAAAGAAACCCCGGAAGGATCGTCGGAACAATGGCAGGAGCAAGAGACCGACACTGAATTCCTACGAAGGGTTCTTGAAAAGAAAGATAAAGAGGCCACGGAACAAGTGGCTAATATAAAACAGACGACGCTTCTATTCCAAGATATGGTTGGGATGATGATACAGCCGGATCCTCCAGCTGAAGACCCTCCAATAATCATTGAAGACGACAGAAGGGTGACATCGAACCCTCCTCCGGCCTTATCGGCAGCCAGGGAGGAGAAGATCTCCAAAGCTACCCTTGATGACTACATAGCTCAACAAATACGAGCTCATCAAGCGAACGAAGTGGCATGCCAGGTTGTTAGAACTGGTCGACCTTACCGGGCTGGTACGACCAAATTAAGTACCCACCGGGATATACGATCCCAAATTCCTTGTGTATAAGGGGACGGGCAATCCGCAACAACACGTTGCTCAATTCAGAGCTTTGTGCGGTAACACCGGCGGTAATGACAAATTATTGCTTCGCCAATTTTTTGGCAGCTTGGCGGAGACAGCATTGGAATGGTATTCGGAGTTTCCGAATGATTCCATCAAGACATTTGCAGAAATGGAGCTACTGTTTACACAAAGGTTTCTCAAGCGCTAGCGAGCGCACCCCGATCACGGCATTAATCAACGCCAGGATAAAACCGGGAGAGACCTGGGTTCAATACGCAATTCGGTGGCGTAACCTATGGTCAAAGTGTGAGCAGCGCATAGAAGAAGCTCCTGCTGTGGGCATGTTCGTGGGGACCCTTGATCCTCAGGCAACTATATCCCAGTTTATGATGTTCTTCAAGCCGACCACCTTTCAGGCCTTGATTGACAAACTGGCCTAAATGGACCAGATGGGCCATAGGCCATCCTCTTCAAAGAAAGATCTTCAGAATGAAAAAGGCAAAGGGAAAACGACCTTCGTCGCCGACGCTCAACAACAACCAAGTGACCCGAAACCGGTTATTCGCAAAAACAGCAGACCGCGAGCCCTCGAAGAGAAGTTGAGACGTCCTTACTCGTTTCCCCGGGATAAAACAAGGAGACTATTCGAACTAGCGGTGCGCAACAGGCTCATCACTCTGCCGGATCCGAGACGCCCACTGCAATTGGACGACGTCAACAATCCCAATTACTGCCCCTACCACCGAATAGTAGGCCACCCAATCGAAGATTGCTACGTCTTTAAAAACTGGATCGAAGACCAGTACCAGTAGGGCAAGTTCACGCTGTCCGAAAACTGAAAGGTGAACCCGCCGCAGCAGCACGTTCCTAAGAAGATGGACACGCCGGGGGCATCATGCTCATTTATAGAAGAAGCTCCGTGGGAAGTGGTCCTTTCAGCTTAAACTAAAAGAATGCTGAAGGATCTTCAAGCATGTCTGGCGATTAGGTGGAAGAGCCTGCTAGAGCCTGAGATCATTGACGGAATGCTGAAGCCGCGCCCAACGCTAAAAGTTGGTAACGATGGGCAAAACCTCCAGGCCAAGCCTCAGAAATCTTTAAAGAAAAAGAAGAAGGCCAAGAAGCCCGTGCAGATCGACGACAATTGTACGGGTCTGCAAAATTACATTGACGCACAGGAGGAATACAACCAAAAAGCGCGGACCCCAGTCACACTGGAAGAATTCCTCAAGCATATTCTTGAGAATGGAGATAGTGACATTGATGAAGGAGACGACTCTTCAGAAGAACCCGAGGAGTATGTGGCGAGCTACCACATGATCTCTCACTCATCGATAAACGGCAAAGAAGCTCCTGACGTAGAGAAACTCGGGACAGATCCAGAACAAAAACCTATGGAACCGTAAGATGACCTCATCGATAAGTTGCTGAACGAAGCTCTTCAAAATAGCAAAGCTGATCGAGAACGTGAAGCGGCCATTTACGAAAAGGCCAAGCGCTGGTGTCAGGCCGAAAAAGCTCCGGTGATGAGAATCCATAAAGTATCTCAACCGGATCAAAATGCCCTTGCCACCAGCAGGAGCAGAATCAAGATAAGGAAGCAGTTCGCCAAAGCTCTGTCAATGGGAATGAAGCTACCACCTTCCAAAGAAAATACTTCCGGGAATACATGTCCCGACGAAACGGATGTCCATACGAAATACTGCTTGTACCATCAAAGGGTCACAGGCCCTATCGAAGAGTGCAATGCCTTCAAGAAATGGTAGCAGGGATACGTTGCCCACCAAAAACACTTCAAGTGGGTAAAGCGCAAAGCCCGTCGGGAGCAGAGAAGCATGACAGATGAGCGTGAAGGAATAGCCGGTAACTGTCATATGGTTGATGCCATCCTGAAAAAAGCAAAACCTCAAGTTCTTACCTTCGGGAGCGATTCTGACGAAGAAATATCACTCGACCCTCTCTTCAAGGAATCCACCTCTGAAAAAGAAGAGGAGATGAAGAACTGTGAGAATATTCGGCTGTGTAACCGTACGTTGCCTAAAAAGAATCTCGGACCTTCAAACAAAGGTTCGGGCAAAAGGGACAAAGGAAAGGAAAAAGTCCCTAAGGAGATTGCTCTCGATGATAGAGTTGTCGAAGAGCTCACAGCAAAGGACCCGCTCAAGAAGAACAAGATGGATTACAATGTCCTGGCGCATCTGAGAAAGATACCCTCACAACTGAGTATCTTGGATGCCCTTCTCATGTCTAAAGAGGCACGAGATTCTCTGATCAAGGCGTTGCAAGAGCCCGACCAGTTTCAAGCCTTCCTGGCGAAAGAAAAGATGAAGGACGAGCTGGAAGAAGTCCACACGGCTGATATCACCTTCAGCGATGAAGACTTCCTTCTCGGAACGCGTGAGCACAACCGTCTGCTGTATGTAACCGGGTATTGCCATGACATCAAGATAGGGAAGATTCTGGTTGACAACGGGTCCTCCGTCAGCCTTCTCAATGTAAGAGCGCTGAAGGAGATTTGCATGAACGTTCAGCACTTGGCTCAGGATAAAATTACCATCTCCGGTTTTGACTCCCAATCATCACAAATGCTCGGGTATATAATAACGACATTACACTTTGGGCTGCTCGTCACTGACATCAAGTTCCATGTTATTGATGCCAAAACTTGCTACAACGCTTTGCTCGGCAAGCCTTGGTTACATGAGTACAACATCATCTCTTCTACACAACATCAGTGTATGAAGTACTTCAAGGACGACCTCGAGTACACAGTTACAGGGGAGCTGGACCTATTCTCCGTAAATGAAGTTCGCAAATATGAAGACGCCAAATACTTCTTACCAGACTTCGAAGAAATGGAAAGATGTCGCAAACCGGAGAATAAACAAAAAGCCATCGCCACTATCCCGATATTCGGAAGCGATACCGAAGAAGATGAAGAGATGGTCTACTCAAGACAACCCCAAGACAATAGGCCAGGACCATCTACACCTATGCTGGTCTTTGGCAGTAACTCTGAGGACGAGGCCAACGCAATATTCTCCGTTCGCCCGTCAATACAGACCTTTGCTGGAGCTGACCAGAGTTTACAGATTACCCTGGTCCCGCAGCGGCATTACAAAGAACTTGATGCACTTGGTACGTACAGCATGCAAGAGCTGCAGACCTTCTACATCCCTCCTAAACAAAGAGGTGAGAAGGCGATCCTTTTCTACCAATCCACGGAGACTAAAGTGGAGAAAGAAGTATGGCACGGTGTTGAACCTGCACTCGACAGACTTCAACCAATCCGCCTTCCCAGATACTATGCAGAGGGACTGAAAAGGCTATTAAGATGCCAAGGCGTACCCTTCAAACAGACTGCTCGACAAGCCCAGTTCTATAACTAGATTTGGGACGTTCCCGGGACTCAGCAAAAGATGCCCAACGGGAGAATGGAGACGACTGGCTTTGGATATGTTCGGTCCAAGAAACGGGAGCGATTCCATGGCTGCCATGTCATAAATAACTCCGGTGGAGAAGCGAATACATTTCCAGATAGCGTTGATATCGAACCAGAGCGAGATCCCGCCGTGAGAATGCCGAGCCCGTCATTCGAAGAACAGATTGACAAGCTGATAAGAGGAGCGGGTCAAAAGGTTCATAATGACCATAGCCGTGAAATGGACATTTACGAGAAAGCCAGGACGTAGCGTATCATTCAGCAGGCTACGGAAGGAGAAGACGACGATGCCTTTCACCCTCAGCCTGCTGTGCGCTCTTGCGGCAAGGGAAGAGTCCGACGTAGAAGTAATGATAAGATCAAGAAAGAGGACGGCGTTCAAAGACAGAGAAGCGGATCCAAGAAGCCACGCGAGCGAGGAAAAGTCAGCTAGAACCCGTCTTTTATGAAGAAGATGGGTCGGGAGTACTCTTTCCCTCAAAACAAGACAAGGAAAATATTCAACCTTGTCAGGAAGTATCAAATGATGATGCTCCCGGAGTCTCGATACCCCAAACAGATAAACGAGGTCCATCACCTGGATTATTGCTCCTACTACCGATTAGAGGGACATCCACTTGAAGACTGTTTCACCTTCAAAGACTGGGTTGAAAATCAGTATCAGTAAGGCAGGTTTGCTGTATCCGACAGTTGGAGGGTAGCCCCGCCATGAAAGCATGAGCCGAGAGCAACCTACACTGCGAAGGAAAGTCTAGAGCAGCATCGAGCTTGGAAACGAGCTCGTACCTGCCACATGGTAACATTCTCAAAGGAGGGAGAGTACGAGAATATGGACGACCTCTCCCAATGCTTCGCAAATGAAGATGAGAACGAGCTGATTTCGGAATTTCCACCGGCGCCAAAAGAACTGGAAGATGGAATACACACCATAGCAAACAACCTGAGAAAAATCGACTTGGAGACGGTAAATGAGCCAAGGTCAACGTTCGTCAGTGAGCTGCTGTCTGAGAAATAGGTAGCCACGTTAAAGGGCGTGCTTACGCAGTATAAAGGTTGTTTAGCATGGAACTATTCCGATATGCCAGGATTAGATACAGAGATAGCTGTGCATAAACTGGCGATATCGCCGGACGTCAAGACAGTCAAACAGGCGCCAAGAAGAATGTGGCTCGAGCTTGAGAGTATCAATGTCGAAGTCAAGAAGCTAATCGACTCCGGTTTCATCCAAGAAGTTCAATATCCTGACTGGATCACCAATATCGTTCCGGTAATGAAGAAAAATGGGACATTACGCATCTGCATAGATTTTCGGGATCTTAACAAAACTTGTCCGAAAGTTGACTTCCCAGTGCCTGTTACCGAGTTGATGATCGATAACACATCCACCCATGAAGTCTTCTCCTTCATGGGCGGATCCTCACGGTACAACCAAATCAAGATGCATCCTGAAGACAAAAAGCATGTTTCCCCCAATCAGAGCAAAGCTCTATTTGAATTTCAAAAATTCAAAATTTGAAGCAACGCTTCAAATTTCTTGCGCTGCGGGCAACGCGCCACGTGTCAAAAGCTGATACGTCAGCGCAGCGCCTAAGGCAGCGCACCCAATTAGAGCAAGGCTCTATTTAAAATAAAAATTAAAGGAAGCAACGCTTCAGTTACGCAAGCGCCGCGCTACGCGACACGTGTCAGCGCAGGTGCGCAAGCGCTGCGCTGCGCGACGCATGTCAGCGCAAACGCAGTTGCGCTGCGCTGTGCGCTGCGCGACACGTGTCAGCGTAGTTGCGCAAGCGCAGTTGTGCTGCGCTCTGCGCTGTGCGACACGTGTCACGCGCTAGGGCGTTTGCGCCATACAGAATTAAAATTCTAGTAAGATCCTTCTGTTCTTCTTAAAACAAGAAGATTGTCTTCTGTAAAACAGAAGCCCTTGGATCAAAAATCCAACGGTGGGGAAAATTCCCCAAATCACTCAGAGAATGATCTCTTTAAAAAACTTAAAAAATCTATGGGCACTATATAAAGACCCCTAGACCCCAACTCAAATCATCATCAACATTGTGAGAGATCAAGAACTTCAAAAACAGAGAGAACTCTGAAGAAAATTCAAGAAAAAGGTAAAAACCTTTATAAAATAGAAGAATTTCTTCTGAATAGATCATTGATCTAAGAACAAGATCGATGATCTTCATTAAGAAAATAAATAATAATAGTGCCTTACACTTTTTATGAACCATTGGTTCTGGAATTTCAGAAAAATTCTTTTCTTGAATCCAAAATTGGATCAAGTTATAATAACAGTGCCTTGCACTTGCAAAACTGCACTGTTGCGCTCCTGGGTTGGCGCAAGCCACCAGAAAACGCCACGTGTCAGCGGCGCAACAGCGCAGCGCACTGACGCAGCGCGCTGCGCTGTTGCGCTCGCGCTCACCAGAGCGTGACATGTGTGACCTCCACATGCGCTTGCGCTCAACGATTGGCGCAAAGCGCCTGACAAATGCACTGCATTGTTTACTGAAGGGCCATGCCCAAATCAAAAAGGCCTAGCAGGCCAAAATAAAATGCAATGCATTAAAAAGGCAGAGCCCAAACAAAGCAGATGCTCTGCATCATTTATAAAAGGGCAGAGCCCAAACCAAAATAAAATGCAATGCATTAAAAGGCCAGAGCCCAAACAAAGCAGATGCTCTGCATCATTTATAAAAGGGCAGAGCCCAAACAAAATAAAAAATGCAGTGCATTATTTAAAAAGGGGCAAAGCCCTAGCACAGGCCTAATAGGCCAATGATAAATAAAAGCGTTGAATATTCCCAACTGGACTTAGCCTAATCATGGCCGTAAGTCCTCAAATTAAATTGACTGAGCACAGCTGCTCTCCTAAATCAATTTACAGCCGGTTTGACGGTACATCTCCGAACTCCTCTGACTCCTATCGTTGTAATCCTTCAACAATGTCAGAGAGGTGACGGGTCCCAACAACCACACATCAACACAGACTGTGGGGTCCTTAAACTCATGGACTTATGCGTCCTTAAACCAAGACACGGACTGTGGGGTCCTTAAACCCACGGACTTATGCGTCCTTAAACTAATGGACCGCAATGTCCTTAAACTACCAATGGACCGAAACGTCCTTAAACTACCTATGGACCACTCCGTCCCTAAACTGGAACAATAGAGCCCCCAAATGCTCTTTTGTCAGATCCAAACGATCCCGTTAAGTTTATCTTAGTCTCAAATCAGACTAACGTATCCTTAACAAAAGTTTAAGTTGATCCTAGCCTCAATATGGCTAACGTATCCTTAAACTAAAACACCAAACCCAAATCTAAGTAAACACGGATTTGGACTAATCCATGTCCTACGGGCGACGGCATAACTTAGTCTCCGTATACAATCCACAGGCATCCACAAACAAAACAAACACACACGACACGAAGTGAAATTCCGGAGAAGGAGAAAGTGGCTACCGCGATGCGGTAGCGTAATTAACTGCAGGGGCTTGCTCCTGCAGGGAAGAGTGTCCCCACAATCAAAACCCCCTCAAACGAGGGGGAATCTGACGAAATCTGCTACATCGGCCGCATCCGTCTAAACCTCCGATACATGATGCCATAAATCAACTTGGCATCTTCGGAGAGGTAGACGGATAAAACCAAATAGCATCTGCCCCGAATCTCAGGCAAGACGTCTTCGTCGCCGTCTTTCGGAGGGGAACAGATTCTGGCATGCCCGGTGGGACCTTTTCCTCTTTCCACTCCACACTTCGTGTGTCGTCTTCGCGAATGAATCGCGGTTTGTTAATGGTTGCCTTTGGATTTCAAGTTACTAAGATTTGGTCTTTTGCCTGGCGCAGAAATCAAGCATCAATGGCCTCTAACTGCTCGAACTGCTCGAAGTGCCAATGCAACCGACGCTCCACCTCACCTGGAGGTGTAGCATATGGGCCTCAAGCGGCCTCCGTCCTTACTATGCCTGTAGAGCAAGTGACTCAGGCTACCATCGGCCTGTTTTTCGGAACCATGATCCCTCCAGCAAGCTTCACCATCCCTGTGCCCGCACCGGAAGCTTCCAAAAAGTCGGTCTTCGATCGACTTGCTACTCCCACGGCCCCTCTCAACGGGTCGTCCAATTCTTCAGTCTTCACCAGGCTGAGCTCGAGCACCAAAGGGACTATCAAGAAGCCCATAACACCTGAGGCGGCCATCCAAAAAAAGACAGCTGCTCCTGAGGTCGTCAAGGCGGCTTCTCCTCCCAGAGGATCGGTCTTCGCGAGACTAATTGCTCTCGTTCCAACTCCCGCTCAGAAATCTGCTTTTGACCGGTTGGACACAACTCCTCAACGGACGTCAGTCTTCAAGAGGCTGATACGGGCAACAGTCCCTCACCTGAACATGGGGCAAGAAGAAGCTGTCTCTGTCGCTGAACCAATACCGACAACTCGTCACGCTCGACGACGCCACTGGCGCCGGATAAGGAAGACTGGGGGCAACTCCCCCTCTGGGATAACTCCGCCAGCTCCAACAGTGGAAGTTAATGCTGCTGTTCCAACTGGGAACAGCTTTGAGCTGCTGAACAGGGTATGCAGAAATTCGCCAATTGCGGTGCTCAAAAGATCTCCTCTACCGGTAGAGACCGCCATGGAAGCAGAACCGGAAAAACCGGAGCAGTCTCCTCAACGGCTGTCCTCCAGGATCTACAGACTTGGCGACGAGTCTGAGAATCGGTGATTGATCCGAATTTCTCTCACCAGCACAAATAGTCGAAAGGTCGGCAGGAAGAAAATCCCCTGTCAAGCAACGAAAGACGATGACTACTTGGGTGCCCAAAGCAACGACCCCTTCAACTTCGACGGCCTACAAGCGAAGAAGGCCGGAGAAAGTCCCCAAGCCCGCGGCGAATATCAAAAGTGGTGAGCCCAAACGCCCTAAGTCCGGGGGCATTGTAGTTCATACCGTCTACATGGCGTCTGGTAAAGAGGACAGCCGTGCATCTACAGGTCATCGACCGCTTACACGGTCAGTGACCAAAGCTCAGGAGAAACAGCAAAAGCTCCAGGAGATGATGAACGCGATGGCCGCACTCACTGGGCCAAAAGAAAGCCCTGAAACGTCCTCGGATGAACGCCGGGAGCAAGAAACTGACGCTGAATTCCTTCGTCGGATATTGGAGAAGAAGGATAAAGAGGCTGCTGAACAAGCAGCCAACATAAAGCGTATGGCCTTCCTGTTCCAAGACATGGTGGGGATGATGATCCAACAAGATCCTCCAGCTGAAGATCTCCCGATCGTCCTTGAAGACGATAGGGGAGAAACGTCAAATCCTCCACCGGCTCTGTCAACAGCCAAAGAGGAGACAATCTCCAAAGCTGACTTGGACGAGTATATAGCCCAACAAATACGGGTTCATCATGCGACTGAACCAGCCGGTCAGGTCGTAAAAACAGGACGACCATATCCGAGCTGGTACGATCAGATAAAGTACCCGCCGGGCTATACAATACCCAAATTCCACGTCTATAAGGGGACGGGCAATCCCCACCAGCATGTTTCCCAGTTCAGGGCGCTTTGCGGCAACACCGGCGGTGATGATAAATTGTTGCTTCGCCAGTTCGTCGGCAGCTTGTCAGATACAGCATTCGAGTGGTATTCTGATCTCCCAAATGACTCTATTAAGACATTCGCGGAGATGGAGCTGCTGTTTACCCAGCGTTTTGCAAGCGCCAGCGAACGCACCCCGATGACGGCATTGATTAATGCCAGAGTGAAGCCAGGCGAGACATGGGTCCAATATGCTATACGGTGGTGAAACTTATGGTCAAAATGCGAGCAACGCATTGAAGAAGCTCCTGCAGTGGGTATGTTTGTGGGAACCCTTGATCCGCAAGCAACCATCTCACAATTTATGATGTTCTTCAAGCCGACTACCTTCCAGGCCCTGATCGACAAGCTAGCGCAAATGGATCAGATGGGCCATAGACCTCCTCTTCCAAAGCCGGACTCCCAAAATGAAAAGGGGAAGGGGAAAGCGATCGTTGTCGCTACTGCTCAACAATAGGCGAGCAACTCGAAGCCGGTCGTTCGTCAAAATAATACGCGTCCGCACGTACCCCTTGAGGAGAGGCTAGGACGTCCTTACTCGTTTCCCCGAGATAAAACGAGAAGATTATTCGAGCTGGTGTTGCGCAACCGACTCATAAATCTGCCGGATCCAAAACGTCCGTCGCAACCAAATGATGTCAATGAGCCCAACTACTGTCCCTATCACCGAGTACTGGGTCATTCGATAGAAGATTGCTACGTCTTCAAAAATTGGCTTGAAGACCAGTACCAACAGAGCAAGTTCGCATTATCCGACAGATGAAAGGTGAATCCGCCGCAACCTCACGCCTCTAAAAGGATGAATATGCCGGGGGCAACGTGCTCTCTCGTCGAAGAAGCCCCATGGGAGGTTGTGCTGTCAGCAAAAACAAAGAGGATGCTGAACGATCTTCAAACATGCCCAGCGATCAAGTGGAAGAACCCGTTGGAACCTCAGATCATTGAAGGGATGTTGAAGCCGCGTCCAACTCCAAAGACCGATGGTGGTGGCCCAAGCGCCCACAACCAGCCGTCAAAATCTTCGAAGAAGAAGAAGAAGAAATACAAGAAGCCTGTGAAGCCTGGCGACAAGCGCACGGACTTTCAAAAAAAAATTGATGCGCTGGAGGAATATAACCAGAAAGCACGGACTCCCATTACACTCCAAGAGTTCCTCAACCACGTCTTTCAAGAGGAAGATGAGGGAGGCAGTTCGTCGGATGAATCCGAGGAATACGTGGCGAGCTGTCATATGATCTCCTATTCGTTTACAGACGATGAGGAAACTCCTTCCACTGAGAAGATGGGGAAGATCCTGAACCAAAAAGTCTGGGGCCATCAGATGAAGTAATTGACGCATTCCTCAACGAAGCTCTGTTGAAAAGTAAAGCTGATCGGGAACGCGAGACGGCTATATTTGAAAGGGCCAAGCGCCAGCGACTTGACAAAAGAGCTGAGACACTTCCGCAGGAGCAAAATACATCCACTACAGATAAAAGCAAATTCAAGACGAGGAAAATATTTTCTAAGGCCATATCAATGGGGATGAAGTTGCCACCCTCTGAAGGAAATATTGCTGGTGAAGTGGAAATGCACCCCTCCTACTGCTTGTATCATCAGAAGATTTCATACCCCACCGAAGAGTGCGAAGCTTTCAATAGATGGTGGCAAGGATATGTTGCTCATCGACAACATTTTAAGCGGGAGAAGCGCAAAACTCGTCGGGAGCGGAAAAATACGACCGAAGGGCTTAACAGAACTACCGGCAATTGTCGCATGGTTAACGTCGGGGGATCACAAGTGCTTACATTCGGGAGCGATTCCGACGAGGAGCTGGATCTTAGCCCCCTCTTTAAAGAATCCATCTCGGGAAAAGAAGAAGAGCAGAAGGTCTGTGAAAATATCCGGCTGTGTAATCGGACGCTGCCTGAAAATAATTTCGGACCCTCAAACAAAAAAGATAAAGGGAAAGAAAAGGTCTCTGAGTATATCGCCCTAGATGACCAAGTCATGGAAGAGCTAACTGCCAAGGACCCGCCGAAGATAAATAAGGTGGATTACAACGTTCTGGCACACTTGAGGAAGCTACCCTCGCAGCTTAGCATTCTTGACACCCTTTTACTATCAAAAGAGGCGAGAGATTCGTTAATCAAGGCACTTCAGGAGCCGGAGCAATTCCAAGCTTTCTTGGCCGAAGAAAAGATGAAGGATGAATTGGAGGAAGTGCACACGGCCGATGTCACTTTTGACGATGAAGACCTTCTCCTTGGGACGTGCGACACAATCACCACCTCTATGTCTCAGGATACTGCCACGATATAAAGATAGGCAAAATTCTGATCGACAATGGATCCTCCGTTAATCTCCTCAATGTGCGGGTATTAAAAGAAATCTGCATGAGCGTCCAGCACCTTGCTCGGGATAAGATCACCATCTCCGGGTTCGACTCCCAGTCATCAAGAACTCTTGGGTCTGTGATACTGACGCTACGCTTCGGGCTACTTTTCACGGACATTAAGTTCCACGTCATAGACTCCAAGACATGCTACAACGCTCTGCTCGGCCGACCATGGTTACACGAGTACAACATCATCCCTTCTACGCAACATCAGTGTATGAAGTATTTTAAGGATGGTCTTGAGTATACCGTGACGGGAGAACTGAACCCGTTCTCTGTGAACGAGGTCCGCAAATATGAAGATGCCAAATACTTCTTATCGGATTTCGAAGACACGGAGAGGTGTCACAAGCCGAAGAATAAAGCTAATGCCACCATCCCTATCTTCGGCAGTGATACCGAGGAGGAAGAGGAGATAGTTTATTCGGGTCCGCCCCAACACAACAAGCTGCGACAGTCCGCTCCCATGTTGATCTTTGGTAGCGACTCAGAAGACGAAGTCCATGCTGTATTCTCTGCTCGACCTTCAATACAAACGTCCGCTGACGAAGAGCAAAGTTTGCAAGTCGCCATGGTTCCATCTAAACACCATAAAGAACTGGACGCACTTGATATCTACAGTGTAGAGGAGCTGCGGACGTTCTACGTCCCTCCCAGGAGAAAAGGCGAAAAAGCAATTCTATTCTACCGCTCTGAAGAAACCAAGGTGGAGAAAGAAATCTGGCACGGTATGGATCCTACGCTTGACAGGATTCAGCCCATTCATCTCCCCAGATATTATACAGAAGGCTTGAAAAGGCTATTGAAGCGCCAAGGGATATCCTTTAAACAGACCGCTCGAAAAGCCAAGTTCTATGACAAGGTCTGGAACGTTCCCGGGACTCAGCACAAGTTGCCTAATGGGAGAATGGAAACAATCGGGCTTGGATACATCCGGTCAAAGAAACGAGAGCTACTCCACGGTTGCTACGTCATGCATGACTTCGATGAAGAAGCGGATGCTCAATGGGAAGATGCTGAGCCTGAACCAATAAAAGTTCCTGATGCAAAAGTTCCCAGTCCGTTGTTCGAAGAGCAAATGGACAAGCTCATAAGGGAAGCTGATCAAAAAGTCCGAGATGATCATAACCGCGAAACGACCATCTATGAGAAAGCCAAAGTGCAACGCCTCCTCCAACTGTTAGTGTATATGCCCTAGAGGCCATTACTGTATCATACTAGTTTGTATATTACTTAATGGAAGCTTGGGATATTCACAGTTGTATATACAATCTTGCTCAAAATGGTAGTATGCTACTTGGTTTGTTTCTACTTTAATGTGTACATGTGTTTCTGTTAGCATATTATCTATACACATTAGTATAGCCCTTAGGATCTTTGCTTGATTACCAGCGTTGTGATGGCAGTCACACTCGTGGGGGCTGGGTAATCTACAAGCACATCCTTATACACGTCCCTAGTCGTGGGATTATCGAGACAGGGCATCGATACTCCGGAGTAGACTAGCGTATGCGCTTCTCATCCCAGTGCGGGAGGCGGTCTGTCCCACAGCCGTCAGTACGTCGTACTTGAGATAGTATGCGGGTGCTTGTTAGGCTATGAGTACACTGGACAGATCTCATTGGGAACTGATGGTTGGTATTGTACCTATCGTCAGTTATCAGTTCCCAGATGACATGAGTACAGCTTAGTCCGCTGACTTGACACTGCCACTTCGCCTCAAGTGTGTTCCCACTGTACTTTGACTACTACCCTACCATGGCTCAAAGGAGTCGTGCAAATAGGTAGTAGTTGGGTGCAGTCCCGAAGCACTTGGAGGCAGTGACGGTTAGACAGGATTCGTCTTTCCCTGTATTGGGGGTTGACATCGCGCTATGTCTAGGAGAGCCATTACACGAGTAGTCCCTGGCCAGGGCAAGCGAGATATACTGGTAGGTTTCTAGTGTTATCTCAGGGTGTTCTGGGCTTCACTCCGACACGACTTGTACCGCTATTAGGGGACTGACGTTTACCACCCCCCTAGGCCCGCCATGCGATGTATCAGACAAACAGACCGGACTGTACGGAGACTGTCACATTCAAGCTCAGTAGGAGTTCAGATGGGGTTCACCTCGTCAGTCTTCTTATCGGCATATACCTGGGGACCGTTACATACAGCTAGTGCCGCTTGCGGTCTGTGGTTAAACCCACTGCCAGCGTAGTGTAGAGTCTTTAGAGTTCCACACAGAGGGCTATTCGCCTTTGGGCAAAATGAGTAGAGGTCGCATGGTTTTGCGACAGGGTTCGTTCACATCTGCGCACTTGTGCACGTTTGTTGTCCGGACAACTTATACTAGCGGGCTTTGGTTTAAGCCAGATCCTAGTATATGATTTGGGATTGGTTTTATCTCTTTTTGTTCGTGTTCCTCAGAACATGAACGCGGGTGTGTATGCACAGTTGATTGAGGCGGAGGAAGAGATTTTTCATTGGGGTTTTGGAACGGGTGTGTATGCACAGTTGACAGTCGTCTTTTTCCAAACCCTAATGATCTTGTGATTTATCAATTAATAATATTAATTAAATGAAATTGTGTCATGGTTGGGCTTGTTGACTTGTTGACCAAGGTTGACTAGTTGAGTAGGTTTGAAACTTTGACCATCATCATTAGCTTTTTAGATGCTCTTTGATCTTTGCAAAATCATTTATGGTGATATGATAATGGTCTATTCAAACTAACCATCACCTTTTCATTTTTGATTAATATTATTTTGATAAATCACTTATATTTTGTTATGGTTGTAAAACCATTTCATTCTATCATATTCACTCTCTCTCCTCTCTTCTTCTTCCTCCTCCTCTAGTTCAAGGAGATTCATTCTCATGTGTTGAGAAACCTCTCCTTGAGATAAAAATACCCTAAACCACTCTCTACTCACTCTAGGGTTGAAGGTCTAGCAAGCCAAAGACCTTAGTTCTCTCAAAGTTCGAGAAAGGAGCCCAAGGTTGAACCCTCAGGTGGATCCATCTTTGACGAAAGAAGGCGATGAGGAAAGCACCATCCAACCTCTACAAAGGTTTCAAGAAGAAGGAGTTCAAGTGAGGTATAACATCTTTTCCGAGTAGCTAACTCTCTTTAGCTTTGTAGCTAGTTTTGTTTAGAAAAGATCCCGACTTTTGTTAGTCCATGTTGCCTATTGCGCTAAAAATTTGATTTTTATACCGTTTCCGCCACCCCGCAAGAACCGGGGTCGGCAACGTGGACTTACACCAACAAGCTGTGAAAGATGAAAATGCCGCTCCCTGTCAACCTGTTATAAAAAAGGCTCGACGCAGAGGCAGAAACAAGTCGAAACGCGAAAAAACGCTCAACAGCAACAAAGCGGGACTAAGAAGCCATGCAAGCAGGAATCGAGCGGTTCCGATCTATCCCTCATAAGGAAAATGGGTCGAGCGTACTCTTTTCCTCGGGACAAGACGAAGAAAATACTTGACCTCGCTCTAAAACATCAGATGCTTACACTGCCGGAGTTTAAACACCCCGAACAAGCAGGCGAAGTCTCACACCCATACTATTGCTTTTATCACCGAGTGATAAGGCATCCTCTCGAAGACTGCTTCACCTTCAAGAATTGGGTCGAAGATCAGTATCAGCTCGGCAAATTCGCTCTGTCTGAAAACTGGAGGGTAACGCCGCCACAAAAGCATGAACCCAAAGCCACGAGAGTAGAACCAGTTCCACATTGGGCTTGGAAGCGAATTCGTACTTGTCACATGATAACAATATCAAAAGAAGAGCCCGAGAACATGGATGACCTTTCCTGGTGCTTCGAAAACAGCAACGATGAGGTGATCTCAGAATTTCCACCAGCACCGAAAGAGCTGGAGGATGGAATGCATATCACTGCGGATAACCTCAAGAGAATTGAGTTGGGGACGGCGAATGACCCGCGACCGACATTCATTAGTGAGCTGCTGTCTGAAGAGAGGGTGGCTTCATTAAAAGACCTGCTTATGCAGCATAGAGATTGCTTCGCATGGAACTATTCCGAAATGCCAGGACTAGATCCAGAAATTGCCGTGCACAACTTGGCGATATCCCCAGACGTCAAGCCAGTCAAACAGGCACCAAGAAGAATGCGGTTCGAGCTTGAGATGAGTATCAATGCTGAGGTCAAGAAGCTGATCGACACTGGCTTCATCCAGGAGGTTCATTATCCTGAATGGATCGCCAATATCGTCCCGGTGATGAAGAAAAATGGGACGATGCGCATATGCGTGGATTTCCGGGATCTCAATAAAGCTTGCCCGAAAGACGATTTCCCAGTGCCAGTCACCGAACTGATGATAGACAATACGTCCACTCATGAGGTTTTCTCCTTCATGGATGGCTCATCAGGGTATAATCAGATAAAGATGCATCCCGAAGACCGAAGGCACACCGCCTTCAGGACCCCTTTGGGTATATTCTGCTACAAGGTAATGCCCTTCGGCCTAAAGAACGCAGGTGCCACTTATCAGAGGGCCATGACGAAGATCTTCGATGACCTTATACATGAAATCGTCGAGTGCTATATCGACGACCTTGTGGTGAAAAGCAGATCATACGAGGAGCATCTCGAGCATCTGAAGACCGTATTTCAACGCCTTCGACAATACAACTTGAAGATGAACCCTCTCAAGTGCGCATTCGGAGTTTCCTCAGGCAAATTCCTGGGATTCATCGTCCGACACCGAGGTATTGAGATAGATCCGTCAAAGATCAAGGCGATCATGGAAATGCCTCCGCCAAGGACTCTCAAACAGCTGCGGTCTCTCTAAGGGAAGCTCGCATATATACAGCCATTTATAGCCAACCTTTCAGGTAAGTGCCGTCCTTACAGCCACCTGATGAAGAAGGGAACCCCGTTCGTCTGGGATCAAAAATGCCTAGGCGCGCTAGACGAAATCAAACAATACTTGCAAAACCCGCCAGTGCTGGCTGCTCCGGTCAAGGGAAAACCTCTCATCCTTTATACAACCGCCCTCGAAGGTGCCTTAGGTGCATTATGGGCACAAGAGAACGATCAAGGGAAGGAGAGAGCTCTCTATTACTTGAGTCGAGTTCTACTGGGGGCAGAAAGCAACTATTCCCCTATTGAAAAACACTGTCTGGCGTTAATCTTTGCGATAACAAAGCTCAGGCACTATGCGTTGGCGCATGAGGTCTGTCTCATTTCGAAGGTGGACCCTCTTAAATATTTGATGTCGAAGGCAATATTGACGGGGCGACTCGCTAAATGGGCCCTGCTCTTGATGGAGTTCTCGATAACGTATCAACCTCTCAAGGCAGTGAAAGGCCAGGCCATCGCCGACTTCCTCGCTGAGCATCCGATACCCGCCGATTCTCCTCTGAATTGCGATCTTCCAGACGAACATGCGTTTGATGCGATCGACGGTGGTGATACCCGATGGGAGCTTTATTTCGATGGAGCATCTTCCGTGAAGAAGCGCAAACAAATTACCCCTATAATCAAATCGGGGGTAGGACTCATCTTTGTAACTCCACAAGGAGGGATAATGCGCTTTGCTTTCTCCCTAAAAGAGCCAAGGACAAACAATGAAGCCGAATACGAAGCTTTGATAGCAGGCCTCGAGATCGCCATCGACATGGGAATCGAAAACCTCCTCATATACGGAAATTCCCAACCGGTCGTTAGTCAAGTAAACGGCGACTACCAAACGTGCAAACCAGAGCCGGTGAAGTATGGCGAAAAGGTGCAGCAACTGTTGAACCAAATCCCTTCCTATACTTTGGAAAACATACCGCGCGCAGAAAACAGCAAAGCGGACGCGTTGGCCAAGCTCGCTAAGGAACTAGCTGATGAGAACCTCGATGACGTAAGTTTCGTGGTACAAAGCCGTTGGGTGCTTGCCTCAGCGGAAATATCTCCGGAATCACCCGAAGAAAAGGGAGCGACTGAGCAGACGACCCTGCAAATAAAAGATCGGGAAAATAACGAGGATTGGAGAGAAGTCTTTATAGACTACTTCAAATACCGTCGAACGCCCGAAGATGCATCCTCAAGACATCAGCTCATGAAACGAGCTCTGTCTTTCGCCTTCGTCAATGACACTCTATACAAGAGGTCATTTGATTCTCTGTGGCTGAGATGTCTGGGACCTGACGAAGCGAAAAAAGTCGTTCAGGAAATTCACGACGGACTCTGTGGTTCTCACCAAGCAGGCCCAAAGATGAAGTTGAAGATCAAACGGATGGGCTACTACTGGCCCACGATGATTCAAGACTGCTTTGAGTATGCGAAGTAGTGCCACTCATGCCAAATCCATGGGGACTTCATTCACCAGCATCCAAATCCACTACATCCGACAGTGGCTAGCTGGCCATTCGAAATGTGGGGAACTGACATAGTCGGCCCCATCGAACCAGCATCGTCCAGGGGACATCGTTTCATCATGGCGTCGACTGACTACTTCTCTAAATGGGCAGAAGCAGTACCATTGAGAGAAGTGAAGACGGAGAATATCCTCCATTTCTTCAAGACGCGCGTCATCTATCGGTTTGGAACTCCGAGACGGATTATCTCCGATAACGGGCCAGCTTACAGAAGCCACAAAATCAGTCGTTTCGCGCAACAACACAATATAGACGGGAGATATTTTTCGGTTTATAATCCGCGAGCTAATGGTCTAGCCGAGGCCTTCAACAAGACCTTGACAAAGATCATGATGAAGACGGTGTCCCGAAATAAGAAGGACTGGCACGAGAGACTGCAAGAAACTCACTGGGCATATCGAACTACGTTCAAGACAGCCACGAACACAACGCCATATGCGTTGGTATTCAGTACAGAAGCAATACTCCCCCTCGAGATAGAGTTACCCTCTCTACGAGTGGCAGTCCATTACGAGCTGACGGACGAAGAAAATGCTCACCTTCGGCTTGAGGAGCTTAATGCCCTTGATGAAACCCGGCTCATAGCGCAACAAAATCTGGAGGCCTATAAAGCAAAGATGACGCGCTCATATTGTTAGTTATATGTATGCCCTAGAGGCCATTACTGTACATACGATGTATATTGTAGTGGATGCTAGGACATATATAGGGAGGACTTTCTTGCTCGACATAATAGTATGCTATCTGGTTGTACTTTATCTTAACATGTACTCTGATTGTCTCTATATTACATGTTGATAAAGCCCTTAGGATATGTACTCGACTACTGGGACTATGATGAGATCATACTAGTGGGGCCACGGTAGTCGACGAGTACATCCTATAACTGTTCCTAGTCGAGGGTGTATCGAGACAGGGCATCGATACACCAGAGTAGACTAGCGTATACGCATCTTGACCTATATGATGGGCGATGGATGATCCCATATCCATCGGTGTTTGACATCAAGGATGGTGTACGGGTGCTCAGTGGAGACTGGGTACACTGGACGGACTCGCCGAGAACTCCCAGAAGGTATTATACCTCACGTCAGATGGCAGTTCTCCGGTAACACTGGTACAGAGTAGTCTGTTGACCCGAGATCGTCATAGAGTCTTGTGTGATTCCCACTGTGCTTTGATTTCCATCATACCACGTCCAAGAGGGCGTGCAAAAAGGTGGCTTTTGGGTACAGTCCCGAATCACATGGAGGCAATGAGCGATAGGAGGGGATTCGTCTCTCCCGGTATAGGGAGTTGATGTTGTGCTGTGTTCGATTGGCTATAACCGGAAATCCCTGGCCAGGGTTGCTGAGATTTACTGGTAAGTGTTATCAGTAGTTTCTCGAACTGTTATAGACCTCATATCGACACGACTTATCGAGCTACTGGGGTCTGACGTTTACCACCCCTAGGCGAGATATGCGACATATCAGACGACGAGACCGGACTGTACGGGAGTGTTACTGTTTGGATTCACAGGAGAATGTACAGGCTTGCTTGTTGATCTTCTGAGCGCTCAATACCTGGGTAGCTGTTACGTTTAGCTGACCGCTTGCAGCTTGTGGGTGTTTGATATGATCATCACCTACTGCCGGCGTATTGACGATTCTTTAGAGTCCTACACAGAGGTTTCTTGGCTCAGGCAAAACGGAGTAGGAGCACATATGTGATATGTGCGGGACCGAGGATAATGCGATTTGTGATACCGTATTATATTCTCGCGATATTTGATATCAGCCGGGTCATCGGATCAAGTGTTGATTCGATGAATCGGTACGGATAAATATTAGTCGGTTATATGCGATATAGCCGGATTGCCAGATCAAGGGTTGATTCGATAATTTAATGTATAATAATATATATGATATATTAAATTACATTAACTAATATTTGCTCACTAAAAGATTCTTTTTCTCACTCGGGTAATACATTGATATATATGCGATATATGTTAATTGTATTATTTTATTTTGTTACAATAAATATTATATATATGATATATAATATTGTAACATGATATGGTTATTAATGCAACTTGTTTAGTGGAGACTAAACATGGTTTGGGTTTGATTAGGGTTAAAGTTTTCTAGAAGTTTCTAGAAGCTTTCATTTTTTGTTTTGGAAAAGATATTTTGCTAGATATTTCCTTAACCTAACCAAACCTTTAACCTTAGTCAAATATCTACAAGGGTTAGTTTGACCATGGTTGCATTATTCATCATTATTATCCTTTCATTATTCATCACAAAAGGTTTAACAATTCATTATTCATTCATCTTCTTCTTACTTGAGTTCTTCATGAAAACCTTTCTTGTTTTGCTTTAAGTGATGAAAGTGAGTGAGAATATGAAAACAAATGAGAGCAAAAATCCTACTTCATCATCCTCATCTTCCTTTGCCATTTAGATGAGGGTGTTCACATCATTTCATGAGTGTTAGCTTGTGTTAAAGAAACTTCAAGGTAGATCATCTCAGTATCGAAGATCGGAAGCAAAGGTTGCATCTTTCTCTTCGTGGAACCTCTCGAGAGTCCGGAACCCGATGATCGCAGCGAAGGGACCACAACACGGAGCATTGAAGTGAAGGACCGGATCTACAAAGGTTGTAATCCCTCTCACTTAGTGTTAAAGTTGTTAACATGTTAGTTTTCGCCTAATCTCTAGTTTAAAGATCCGTATTCGGGTTGTTCGGCACGGCTAAATTTTTAATCGGGCATGGTTGATGCCTCGTAGACCCTTGTGCGCGTGTCTAGCAACCCTACAGTGGTATCAGAGCCAAGCTAGAGCTTTAGGCGAAGTCTAGACGAAGTTTAAAGTCCGATCGAACCCGGAAAACCCGATATACCCTAGTTTCTGGAATTTTTTTAAAACTGTGATTTTTTCCAAATTAAAAATGCTCAAAAAAATCAGCAGGGAAATACAAGAGTTACTGTGAAGCACGTGCGCCTAATTCCACCAAAGCGCGGCGGAACCGCGGCACATGCATGGCATGTGCGGCGGTTCCGCGGCCCTTTTGTCACTTCACTGTTTGAAATTTGCACAGTAATTCTTGTCTTTTAGTGCTGTATTTTCTGGGAATTTTTAATATTTATTCAACTGTTGAATTTTCTGGGTTGTATTGGGGATTCGATGATTCGATCGGGAACTTTAACTGCGTCTTTGTGTTTTGTCCGGATAACTTTTAGAAACTGTTAAAAAGTTCGAACGGATATCAATAACTCACTTTTTCCCCTGTCGGAAATTTTTTCAAAAGTTGGATTTTTCCTCGTGTTTAAGAATGTTCTAAGTCGTGCAAGTAACGCGGTGGACCCTCTAGAAGACAACAAACCTTAACTCGATTATGTGACCGTCTTGAACTGCCTTTTGAACCTTAGGGTTTGGGGCAGTACGGCGTGCCACATGTGAGGCGTTGGCTTGACCCTTCTACGGCTGGACCATTGGTACTGTGGCATGTGATGGATGTTTTTAAACTGATTTCAAGTATTGAGATATATTGGGGAAATCTTGGGTGTTTGATGATTCGATCGGAAAGTTTAACTTTGTCTATTTATCCGGAATGTGATACAATAATTGGAATTCACAAGTAGTTATGAGATAACTGAATGAATATTATAAACATAGCAGTTTAGTCTCACTTGATCGGTTGCCACGGAATTTTGATATGATCAAAAGTCCATCGCAATCACGTAGTGTACGCGGATACTCGCTGGGTAAACTTAATAGACAGCTACGCCCCATAGCCCCGACCAAGTGACTGTAGGAGAACCCCGTCACCGAAAGCATCCGTTCGGGTGCTCGCGGCAGCGGTGTTCCGCCTTAGTGCACTTCGTCGACGGCATCTGGGGGTGCGGCCGTTTACTAAAGTTTGTGACGAGCATTCGATCAGTTTCTCGGAAATCTTGTTGAATTGCCCGACTTGATATTGAAAAGAGTTTTCGATAAATGAGACTAAAATGAGGGGTTTATAATTGTTAGGCATGCGATGTCTAAGGAATTCATTTGGTTAGGCATGCGATGTCTAAGGAGGTTGCGGATTCCAACTATTGTAGTTTTACACTTTCTTTTCTGTGACCGTAAGCGTAGTATGTGGTGTATCGCCGGCTTCATTGCTATACATCAACGACAATCGGGATACGCATACTTGCTTACGTTGATGATATAAGATATTATGTGTTGCTGTGATATGTTGTATTGGATCGTCGCGTTTTGAATAGCCGGGGGTTTTATGTGAGATGAGAGTTTTTTCTTTTTCATTCATGTAAAATTCATTTGTATGTAATATTCTTTTATTGGGGCACTTCCAGGTTGCGGAAGATGTCACCGTTGTATATTATTTACTTTTCCGCATTAGGTAGACCCAAGACGGGGAGCACAAGTAACCGGGTTCTAGGGTCCAGTGGGAGACCATCTCGACGAGTCGAGACCGGGTCTCCTAACCCTAGAATTGGCAGTGTTACTCGCCGCTCTCGTAGGGGTCTAGGGATGTGGGTTTGGCTATTCATCGCGACCGTGGAATCCGTGTTTTATACAGGCTCGTATTGAAAACACGGACGTCCTAGTATATCCAATATTTCATATATGTTCTTCTGCTGCAATGTTCTGTGATGAGATCATATTACTGCCTGAGACGAATGTTTATATTATATATATGAGATATATGTTATATTGCAGATTTCGTTTCAAAAAGAGATGCTTGCGAAGCATAATTAAAATGGGACTTCATTAATGAGATTAATGAAATAAAAGAAACCTAAAGATGTTGTAGAAAATTGTTTATAAAAACTGGTAGCTCTAGTTCTTGCTTTACATAGCGGTGTTCCTTGTAGAACATCCAGCACCTTATTCGATAAGGAAAGGACCGAGATCCCTTCACCGGGAGTGACTCCTTTAGCAATAACTGGCAGATGCTACAATCTCGGTTTGTCTTTTGATTGCTTCTATAGTTCTTGCTTTGCATAGTGGTATATATGATATATCCTGCACCTTATTCGATGAGAAAAGGGCCGACGATCCCTTCACCGGGAGTGAGCCCTTTAGCAAAACTAGAAAAGCCTAAAAAACACTCCATTTAAAAATCACTCGATTCTACGACGATATCAAGTTCATTACGCAAAGGGTTTTCATAAAAACCTGTCGTAGCCCTCCGTCATTTCAGATAATTAGTAGTTAGTATTCGTGCTACGTTTGTTGGCCTGTGTTAAGGCGTAGTGTGCGGTAGCTAACTAGTATTTATCTGCTTATGCATATGATGCAGATTGAGTTAGAGTAGTCGTGCGACTTTGTTGGCCTGCGTCAAGGGTCATGCGGGTGGGTTTAATTCAATCAAGAAATGACGGGTTGAACTTGACTAGCGCACTGTGGTTTGTTGGCCTGCGTCAAGGTCATGGGACGCTAGGGGTAAAATAATATCGGGAATTTCAAGTGTTGAAATTTGCAATGAGATTGCATACCTTCTATGAGATAGTTGGATCCTGATACCCGCTATGAGTAAGAGTTACTCCTGGGAAAGTTTTACACATTACAATTAGCCGATCAAGTAGGTGTCTAGAAAGGTGTTAACGGGGTTACGCCCCTGGAAAAATGAGGTTTACTTTAATTAGGTTCGTGCGAAAGCACGGGGGACCTCCCTCAAAGTACCGACACTGGCCTGGCTGAAAGATTGGCGAACTTGTAGCGTGTAATTAATCCCGGCTAGTCTTTCCTTTTAGGGTTTGAAGGAAGATTTGATTAAAACAGCGGGAGACATCATGATTAGATATATTAGATAACCAATCTAATCTTACAAGAGCATACGCTGAGTGTTTTCTTCTCTCTCTCTCTAGGTAGAGACCATATCACGCCTTAATCAAGATAATAATACGGATATATTGACCGAACCCACTTGTTATACTGAGCCGGGGAACGTTAGTCCCGCTCCAAATTATAATTGTTATAAGACAGAGCAGGAAATTGGGGAATACCAGATTTCCCGTGCCGCCCAAACGAAGAAAGTGCATGTTGATGCATCATCTTCGGGTGTGTTCATTACAGAGAACTGTTTCTCAGTATCCTTTACGTCCTGGGTATGTGATACCGGATCAGGATCCCGCATATGTAATCTGTTACATGGGCTACAGAAAGGTAGAGAACTGAGAACGGGTGATAAGTTTCATGAGACAGAAAACGGTGCAAGTGTTGCAGCCAAGTCTGTTGGTCACTGTCACCCTGTATTTCCAGAATACATTGATTCTGAACAAATGTTATTAGATACCGAACCTGATATACAAAATCATATCAGTCTCTTTATTAGTAAAGAAAGGATATAATTTTGTATTGTTGGATCATGTTTTGAACATTTCCTATATCAATAGTTGATCGGTTCAGACACGTCATCTAAAAGCATTGATGTTCTAAATCAAACTACGGTTCTTAGTATACGGAACACACACAAGAGGAAGAGTTCAGAAATGAACGGATCCTTCTTGAGGTATTGTAGACTAGGTCATATCAATGTGACCCGACTAGCTGAAGTTACATTTAGATGCATATTCAAATTAGTTTGAATTTACATCTTGTGAAACTTGCCGGTCATGTCACAAAGATAAGATGACCACAGATCTGTTTATTGGTAACAGAGAAAGAGTTAGTGAACTCTTGGGATTGATACATGCTGATGTATGAAAGTCTCCTGTCTACACATGCTAAGACCGGTTCTTTGTACTTCATTACATTCTCTGATGATCTCTCAAGATTCAGACATATGTTCCTGCTGAAACACAAGTCCGAACCTTTTGAGATATTCACAGAACGTAAGTTAGAAGTAGAGAACCAAAATACGGGTATAAGTATTATGTCCTTTGATGAGATCAAGGAGGAGAATACTTGAGCACGGAAATCCTGGACTAATTCTAAAGGAGAATGAGATTCTCTCTCAGTATTACTCCTCCGTATACACCATAGCACGATGGTATATCGGGGCAGAGCAATAACACCCTATGTAATATGGTGTGCTCTATGATGAGTACTACTGAGTTTCCTATTTTCTTTTGGGAGTTATGCACTTGAGAAGCTGCATACCTATTGAATAGGGTTCAAATCAAATCAGTTGCCTACCACTTCATATGTGATATGGAAAGGGAAGAGCCCATATCTTAAGTTAGTTAAGATTTGGGGTTGTCCGGCCTATGTCTAACAAGCAAAATCCGGACAAGCTCAAGGCAAGGTCTGTTATGTAGAACTGGAAAGGTTCCAGCTATACAAACTGCAGCTGATGATTTGGTAGAACCAAAGGATTCAATAGTTTCCAACGAACCTCAGCCTCTCCGCCGATCTAGTAGGGTTCCTCACCCACCTGAGAGATACTTCGGTTTCTCTATGACAGTGGGAGCGAGGATTGCATCATGAGATGATGACCCAACTAGTTTCGAGCTGGCCATCAGGAGTGGGACTCTGTAAGAATGGCTGGGTGCTTATCGATCTGAGATGGAATCCTTATACACCAACAAAGTATGGACTTTGGTTGCTTTATCTGAAGGGTTAAATCCCCATCAGGAGCAAGTATATCTTGAGAAGATTACTTGGTGTACATGGAAAAGTTGAGACTTTCAAAGCTAGACTTGTTAAAGGTTTGCATCATAGACCAGGTATGGATTATGTTGAAACCTTTTCTAAGGATCTATGCTTAAGTCCATCCAGATCCTACTTGCCACGGCTACATACCATGACTACGATATCTGGTGGTTGGGTGTCATGACTGCTTTTCTAAATGATGTTTTAGAAAAGAGCGTCTATAAGTACACAGCCAGAGGGCTTCGTAGACAGTGGGAGCAGCGGAAACGTGTGCAAGATGTTTTATATAATAAAACAGGCATCGCGGAGTTGGAACATCTGTTTTGATGTGGTAGTCAAAGAGTTTGACTTCATCAAAATGGTAGATGAACCTTGTATATACGAAAAGGTAGTAGAGAGTATGGTGGTGATCCTCGTAGAGTACGTAGATGACATACTCTTGATAGGGAAGGAGTTTCCTATGCTACGCTCGGTCAATCTCCGCTTATCACAAGGATTCTCCATATAGGATCAAAGTGATACCTCCTAAATCCTGGGTTTTTGATCTATGAGATAGATCTAATTGGATGTTAGGACACTCACTAGTTGTAGTGAGATGGTATCAATCGATCCTGGGGAGAATCACTGGAAAGGTTCCAGGCTGAGAAGGACGACTGAATGTCAGTCGCAGGCATTGTCTATACCCTCTGTGGAGGGACGGTATGTTGGAAGAGTTCCAAGCTAGATACCGTGACATACTAGACGATTAAAGGCAAGATACATCGTTACCAAGGATGCTACCAAAGAGGCAGTCTGGATATATATAAGTTCATAAGATGAACTTCGTTCCTACCATTGTGTGACAATGGAGTTGTGGCTTCAGCCAAGGAACTACCGTCCCATCAGAAATCCAGATATAATTCTTAGGCAGTATCACCAGATCATGGAGATGGTTGATCTCCAGGGAGATCGAGGTTAGGGGAGTAGACACAGAGGACAACAGCGCGGATCCACTCACAAAGGCCTTTTTCCCAATAGAGACTTTTTATGGGACGGTTGAGTATGAGATACTTCAACCGCAGCTAATTGTTGGGTATGCGATACCACAACAGATGGCCCTAGTGCAAGTGGGAGATTGTTAGTTATATGTATGCCCTAGAGGCCATTACTGTACATACGATGTATATTGTAGTGGATGCTAGGACATATATAGGGAGGACTTTCTTGCTCGACATGATAGTATGCTATCTGGTTGTACTTTATCTTAACATGTACTCTGATTGTCTCTATATTACATGTTGAAAAAGCCCTTAGGATATGTACTGGACTACTGGGACTATGATGAGATCATACTAGTGGGGCCACGGTAGTCGACGAGTACATCCTATAACCGTTCCTAGTCAAGGGTGTATCGAGACAGGGCATCGATACACCAGAGTAGACTAGCGTATACGCATCTTGACCCATATGATGGGCGATGGATGATCCCATATCCATCGGTGTTTGACATCAAGGATGGTGTACGGGTGCTCAGTGGAGACTGGGTACACTGGACGGACTCGCCGAGAACTCCCAGATGGTATTATACCTCACGTCAGATGGAAGTTCTCCGGTGACACTGGTACAGAGTAGTCTGTTGACCCGAGATTGTCATAGAGTCTTGTGTGATTCCCACTGTGCTTTGATTTCCATCATACCACGTCCAAGAGGGCGTGCAAAAAGGTGGCTTTTGGGTACAGTCCCGAATCACATGGAGGCAATGAGCGATAGGAGGGGATTCGTCTCTCCCGGTATAGGGAGTTGATGTTGTGCTGTGTTTGATTGGCTATAACCGGAAATCCCTGGCCAGGGTTGCTGAGATTTACTGGTAAGTGTTATCAGTAGTTTCTCGAACTGTTATAGACCTCATATCGACACGACTTATCGAGCTACTGGGGTCTGACGTTTACCACCCCTAGGCGAGATATGCGACATATCAGACGACGAGACCGGACTGTACGGGAGTGTTACTGTTTGGATTCACAGGAGAATGTACAGGCTTTCTTGTTGATCTTCTGAGCGCTCAATACCTGGGTAGCTGTTACGTTTAGCTGACCGCTTGCAGCTTGTGGGTGTTTGATATGATCATCACCTACTGCCGGCGTATTGACGATTCTTTAGAGTCCTACACAGAGGTTTCTTGGCTCAGGCAAAACGGAGTAGGAGCACATATGTGATATGTGCGGGACCGAGGATAATACGATATGTGATACCGTATTATATTCTCGCGATATTTGATATCAGCCGGGTCATCGGATCAAGTGTTGATTCGATGAATCGGTACGGATAAATATTAGTCGGTTACATGCGATATAGCTGGATTGCCGGATCAAAGGTTGATTCGATAATTTAATGTATAATAATATATATGATATATTAAATTACATTAACTAATATTTGCTCACTAAAAGATTCTTTTTCTCACTCGGGTAATACATTGATATATATGCGATATATGTTAATTGTATTATTTTATTTTGTTACAATAAATATTATATATATGATATATAATATTGTAACATGATATGGTTATTAATGCAACTTGTTTAGTGGAGATTAAACATGGTTAGGGTTTGATTAGGGTTAAAGTTTTCTAGAAGTTTCTAGAAGCTTTCATTTTTTGTTTTGGAAAAGATATTTTGCTAGATATTTCCTTAACCTAACCAAACCTTTAACCTTAGTCAAATATCTACAAGGGTTAGTTTGACCATGGTTGCATTATTCATCATTATTATCCTTTCATTATTCATCACAAAAGGTTTAACAATTCATTATTCATTCATCTTCTTCTTACTTGAGTTCTTCATGAAAACCTTTCTTGTTTTGCTTTAAGTGATGAAAGTGAGTGAGAATATGAAAACAAATGAGAGCAAAAATCCTACTTCATCATCCTCATCTTCCTTTGCCATTTAGATGAGGGTGTTCACATCATTTCATGAGTGTTAGCTTGTGTTAAAGAAACTTCAAGGTAGATCATCTCAGTATCGAAGATCGGAAGTAAAGATTGCATCTTTCTCTTCGTGGAACCTCTCGAGAGTCCGGAATCCGATGATTGCAGCGAAGGGACCACAACACGGAGCATTGAAGTGAAGGACCGGATCTACAAAGGTTGTAATCCCTCTCACTTAGTGTTAAAGTTGTTAACATGTTAGTTTTCGCCTAATCTCTAGTTTAAAGATCCGTATTCGGGTTGTTCGGCACGGCTAAATTTTTAATCGGGCATGGTTGATGCCTCGTAGACCCTTGTGCGCGTGCCTAGCAACCCTACACATATGAAAGATTGACCCGGCCGAGGACATTCCGCCAAGGCGAACTCATGCTAGTGGTCAAAAGGCCTATGATCCCCAATCGCGCCAAGCGGGGAAAATTCGAGCCAAACTATGAAGGCCCGTACATCATAGACAAGGTCTACTAGGGTGGAGCCTATCTACTCATGGATATGCACAGTGAAAGGCTTTATAGGCCAATAAATGATCGCTTCATAAAGAAATACTACGCTTAGCGAGTTATCGACTAGGTCAATGATAGATGAAGACGACTATGTCCGCTCGCTATCTTCCTAAGCTCAAACTTTATAAGCGGTAGCCAGCCTTCTCCAGGACGGACCGAAACGTCCTTAAACTAACGACGGACCGAAACATCCTTAAACTAACGAAAGACCGAAACGTCTTTAAACTACTACCGCAGCATCCTTAGGCTGACAAGATAAAATATATATATATATATATAATAAATGGTATGTCCATAAGCAAAATGAGCACGAATGAAAACCCAAAAGGGCTCCGTGAGTAAAAACAGCAGGACTACTGGCGAGTGTTTGTGAAAACCTGAAAGGGCGCAATCTCTTTAAAGGACACTTACAGGGTCCGCTCGACCTTGTAAGGAGAAACCACCCAACACACTTAGGGATCCTCACGATTCCTAAGGAGAAAATACACTTGCGAGATCCTCACGACTCGTAAGGAGAACTCTCTTATGGGACCCTCACGGCTCATAAGATTTGAAAGTCTTAAGTTACAGAGACCTAAACCTGTGCTTAAGCAACCCCCACAACCTTCGATATTTCCCTACAAGTGGTTCAATACTGACCCTTGTATACAATCCACGGACGCGAATAAACATTTCCCTAACCAAGTCCCATCCGTGACTGGGGATATGTACGCATGATGAACAACCCTGATAGGTCCTCTCGATTTACAAGGAGAAAACCCTCTTGTAGGATCCTTACGACTTACAGAGGAACATACACTTAGGAATCCTCACGATTCCTAAGGAGAAAATACACCTACAAGATCCTCACGACTTGTAGGGAGAAATACCTTGGTGAGACCCTTACGGCTCATGAAGTTAAAAGCCTTAGTCGACAGGACCTTAACCCTGTTCGCTAAGCCACCTTTGTTCGACATCGACAGAGGTAAATGATGATTCGCTCCTGGCAATATCCCAGTTGTAGCGGTGCTGATGCCGAAATCGGTGTCTAATTTCAGGTTTATGGTGAAAAGCCAGCAAGCCACACATGCATACGAAATAGCCGAAGTGATGGGGCAACTTGCAATAAAAAGCAGCAAGTAAAAACGTATGCATATAAAACAGCCGAAATGATTGGGCAACTCGCAATAAAAAGCAGCGAGTAAAAATAAAATAAATAGCCGAAATGATTGGGCACCGCGAAAAATAGCCGAAATGATTGGGCAATCGCGACCTTCGCGATATAAAAGCTGAAATGATAGAGCATCGTGGAAATAAAACAATAAAAATGAATGAAACCTTTGCCCTACAGTTGAGATCACATCGATCCCTGTATACAATCCAAGGGCACAAACAAAGAGGGAACCCCACCTTCCCGACAGGCTCCGCCAGAAAGCTAAGCCAAATCTCGACGGTTCACCAACAGCCTAGAGACAACCACGACATTCGTTTCAATACAGCAGACGCAGTGCCAGCAAACGAAGCGAAGATCAAATTCCTAGCTTCACGGTTTTGACGGTAACTTATATAAAACCTGAAAGACCACCACAAATCAGTTCAACCCTAGGGAAATAAGTGTCCTTGGCAAACTCCTCAACTCAGGGAAACTAGCGTCCTTGATGAGAGCCTCCTGATTCGTGTCGGCTCGCAGAGAAACCAGCGTCTCCACGAGAAATTCTCGATTCGTTTCAACCCCGAAGAAACCAGTGTCTTCGGCAAAATCCTTCGACTCAGAGAAACCAGTGTCCTTGATGAAGAAAATCCTGATTCGCGTCGACCCACAGAGTAACTAGCGTCTCCGTGTGAAATTCTCGATTCGTTTCAACCCCAGGGAAACAAGTGTCCTTGGCAAACTCCTCAACTCAGGGAAACTAGCGTCCTTGATGAGAACCTCCTGATTCGTATCGGCTCGCAGAGAAACCGGTGTCTCCGTGAGAAATTCCTGATTCGTTTCAACCCCGAAGAAACCAGTGTCTTCGGCAAAATCCTTCGACTCTGGGAAACCAGTGTCCTTGACGAGAAAATCCTGATTCGCGTCGACCCGCAGAGAAACTAGCGTCTCCGCGAGAAATTCTCGATTCGTTTCAACACCAGGGAAACAAGTGTCCTTGGCAAATACCTCAACTCAGGGAAACTAGCGTCCTTGATGAGAGCCTCCTGATCCGCGTCGGCTCGCAGAAAAACCAGTGTCTCCGCGGAAAATTCCCGGTTCGTTTCAACCCCGAAGAAACCAGTTTCTTTGGCAAAATCCTTCGACTCAGGGAAACCAGTGTCCTTGATGAGAAAATCCTGATTGGCGTCGACTCGCAGAGAAACCAGTGTCTCCGCGAGAAATTCACGATTCGTTTCAACCCCAGGGAAACAAGTGTCCTTGGTAAATCCTCAACTCAGGGAAACTAGCGTCCTTGACGAGAGCCTCCTGATTCGCGTCGGCTCGCAGAGAAACCAGTGTCTCCGCGGGAAATTCCCGATTCGTCTCAACTTGCAAGATAAAACCTCAGGCAGCAGGGATTAAAAAACTTGTTTCCTGAGCACTGGGACCCTGCAAGTCGGTCTAAAACGGTCTCTTGCATACTATTCATGGGTCTCACTCTCCAAAGTCGAATTTCGACAAGGAGGGAAACAACCACTTACGGGTCTTCTCGACTCGTAAGAGGGAAAATTCTCTTATAAGAACCTTACGACTTATAAGAGAAAATGCACTTAGGAATCCTTACGATTCCTAAGGAGAAAATACACCTACGAGATCCTCTCGATCTGTAGGGAGAAAAGTCTCTATGAGACCCTCACGGCTCACAGAGTTGAAAAGTCTTAGGCGGAAGATCTGAACCTGCGGCCTAAGCCATCGCTATTTCTTAAAAAAAACTAAGTTGTTTACTCTATTATCTGTCAACCGTGTTTATTAAGACAGCACGCTGATAATAAGAGAAAGGGAGAAAACAAAAGAGCAT
This sequence comes from Agapanthus africanus, assembly GCA_030015575.1. Lineage (NCBI taxonomy): Eukaryota > Viridiplantae > Streptophyta > Magnoliopsida > Asparagales > Amaryllidaceae > Agapanthus > Agapanthus africanus. Next base: position 92,357,227 of record JASDDO010000024.1, on the reverse strand, counting down.
ACAAGACATTGCAAAGAAAAAGTGTGTATCTTTATTTATTAATTCAATCAAGTACAGGGTGAATCGTACAAAAGAATAAAGAATGGATACATATTATTTGAAAAAGAAAAATTTTACAAGTGTATTGATACAAAGGCAGCTACTGGGAAGGAAGCGTCTTAAATAGCCCTATCAGTTGTTCGCACACTTCCTTCCACGCCTTTTCCTGATCGGCCACCACCGCCAGTTCTGCCTCCACTTGAGCCCGTTGCTGCAAGAGGGACGCAAGCTGCTCCCCAACGGCCTGCTGAGCTGCTTCACGGCCTTGGGCATTACGCTCAGCAGCGTCAAGTTTCTGCTTCAAGTTTAGCCCATTTGAGATGCGTTCCAGGAGACCCTCGAAGATAGCCTTCACCTGGGCAGCGTTCGCTTCAACTTCAGCACGCAGGCGAGCAGTCTCGCTTGAAGACTCTTGACATTCCCTCAGCCTTAAAACCGCTTCTTGTTCCAAGTGGTGGACACAAGAAGCGCTTTGCTCAATCCACGCTGCTCTTTGATGGCTTGCGGCTAAGGTCTCGGGAGCAGGGCCCATGAGCTCCAGTTGATGCAGGCGAGCCTCGATCTCCCTGCAGTGATTAACCCAAGACGCGACGATGCCCTCATTATGGAAGTTTACGAGTATCACCGGCATTGGGTTAACCGCCATAGCAAAATCTGCAGCAGACGTTGGAGTCTCGACGTCGAGTTCCTCAATGTAGTCGCTCAACATGCGCAAACTATTCGTGGCGCCTTTTGAGGACGGACGTCTCAGGAAAGGGCCTGCCGATATTGTGACGCGAGACTCGAAAGGCGCCGAGATCGGAACGACGGCTGAAAAAACAAGATACGATTAGATGACAGTTCAAGAAATACAAAAAAAGGGGGTCATCAATGCGATAGTTTGCTATACCAGCTGCAGTAGGGGGAAAGGCCGGAAGGGTCGGTGGCGCGGTCGATCTTTCATCCACTCCTTCGATTTGAGCACTGCAATTAGGACGAGAGAAAGTTAGAAATAATTCCATCACTGAAAAAGAAAGATATCAGTCGGAAATTATACTCACCAGCGCTACTAGAGGGAGAAGCGAGTTCAGATGGGAAGGAGAAGTGTGGGAGCAACACCTGATAGAGATGGTCAAAAAGCACTCCTGAAAAGTCACAACAATACGACTTTAACACATAAATTATGCGTCTGAAAGATAAAACTAATAAGTTGCAAACCCATACCTTCCAACATCTTTGATGGTACAAGGGAGGGCTGAGGGGTGACTACCGCCAAGGCAGTAGTTGACGGCGCTCCCTCGAGCAATGGAGCATCGCCACTGGCCGCAACTGCGTTAAAAACAAGGATAAACCTGTCAGGAAAGATTGCAAGATAAAGAAAAAAAAAGACAGTAATCCGAAATTTACCTGATGAGCCTCCAGCCGAGACGGAGGTGTCTCCCTCCTCCATCGACATAAGTCCACCACCCGTGGCCTCATCCCCGGAATCTACGGGGGCCGTCGTCGTGCTCGCGAGGCCAGGAGACGGCAGAAGGCCGTAGGCGGGGAGAGCAATGATCGAAACATTGCCAGACTCTTGAGAAAGAGCGGTCGGCTCGTCCTCAGGAATCATGCCCACCTCACCCGCTACTCCCTCGGGCTCAGCAGTCGCGGCCGTCTCGTCCACCGTTGCCACGGGGTCATCGGTCTCAGGCGCTCCGTCCGCTGCTGCCTCGGGCTCGGCATCGGCCACCTTCTCAGGCATAGTGGACGTGACCATTTCGTCAGCCACTAGCTCGGGCCCGGCAATCCCGGTTGTGTCGTCCGCCATCGGCTCGGGTTCGACCAATATCTCTTCCTCTGGCCCCTCAGGTTCGACGGTCTCCGCCTCCCCCTCGGTTGGACTTGGCCCTGCAGGACAAATATATAAGAACCGACAGATTTATAATTCTTACAACAAAATTTTGAAAGAAATATTACCTGAAGTGGACTTATCGTTAGCTTCCCTATTGGCGCGCACTGCCTGTCTGTGAGCTGTAGACAAGGCGACCGGGGGCGCTTCTTAGGGAGTATCAGCACGACGGACGGTGCTTGGGCCCGCTCCAATGGCCAAAGCAGCCCTGCGTGCCTTCGCTTCGCGCCTCAACCGTTTCCTCTCCTCCCGGGCCGTCGCGATGGACCTCTTCGACGCTTCCTTCATCAAGGTGTCGTCGTCCTCGTTTAGAGTTGCCTCCAGAGCCTTCAAGGCATCTCTCATCGGCTCTTCAAGTCGGGTCTCTCGCGGTAGCCCCGAAGAGGCCGAAACATCAGCGGCTGGCCCGGGAAGAGTCTCCGCGTCACCTGGCGGGACCGGCATTGTGGTTCATGTGATTAAAAAAGGGGATTAGATCGGCCATAACAAAAAGGAGAATAAAGACTTGATGAATCGAAATGTACCAAGGCCTAAGGACGCTCTGAGTCGTTCCTCCTCTTGGAAAGTTTTGAGGGAAGCAGCAATGGCTTCTTCAGTGGTGATGCCTGTTTGAAGAAAAGAGGGGAAAAAATGTTAGTCAAAGGCAATAATAAAGATATGATGCAACAAAAAATGCGACTAATAATTACCCCATTGTGCAAGCTTAGCTAGCCATGCGTCCCGCCTCGCCAATCGTTCTGAAGCTGCGATGGCGGCCGCCAAGTCCGTGTCATCCGGCGGCATAATTAATCCCCTGTTGGTCCCGTACTCACGCAGGCCCTCGCTATAGGGAGCGTGGGGTTCCTGACCGAACGCAACGTCAGTTGAGAAGAGCAACTTCTTTTTCCTCTTCTGCCCACCAGCCCTGGGTGCACCCGGGATCGACTTGCGCTTAGCGGGCACCTTGGGGCGGCGGGTCCCGATGTCCGCGCCCACACCAGACTCCGGTGAAGCCACAACTACTGTCTCCACTGGAGCACGGGGCGCTGGCGGTGCATCCGCAGTATCGGGAAGCGGCAATCCGCGTGGAGGACTCTGCGCACGCGGTGGTCCGGCTCTAGCATCTTTCAGCGGAGGAACTACTGGGGTCCTTGGCACCAGAGGAGCTTTGCGGTCGCTACCGGGAGGCACACCCTTACGGTCGACCAGCAATCGCTTTTCTTCCTTTATAATGGCGCCCGTCGAATGATTGTACCATTCTGTATATACATTGAGGAGTCGTGGGGCACAAGCCGGCTCGCTGATAAGAAAATGAGAACCCGTGTTTAGACGCATGAAGTGATGCAGCGCGTTCTCCATCCCTTTTTCAGTAGCAGCAGGTTCCAGTAGGAAAGCCTCCAATGGTACTCCTTGATTGTAGCTCAGTTGTTGGGCGAAACGATGTGGGTTGTATCTCATGAAAATCGCCGCACCGTTCTGCCTAAACACCAGGAAGCCCAGTCTGATAGAATATAGATGGAGGGTCTCCCGGGCCGTCAAAACTGAGGCCCCATCTTTGAAAGTGTCTTGCAATGGCCGCACTGTGGTGGTAGATGCATTTCCAATAGTCAGTACTTTGTCAATGAAAGACACCCCGTCTCCAACGGTGTGGGGACGAAGGAGCAAACCCCTGGCATTCCGTGGCGATGGAGTCACAATTGAGGCGCCAATCAGTCGTATGATTCGAGGGAAGCTGCACCTGTCATAGAACGAGGGCCTTTTGTGCATACCGAAGACGCCCAATGTATGTAGCTCGAGCCATGATACGATGTAGTGCATCGGGAAGATCACGTGTAGTACCCCAGGCTCATTAGCATCCGCCGCTTGACTGAAGCCGTGATACAGGTGTGCCAAACCGGTGATCCCAACAGCCACTTTTATCCCAATGGTCATCCGGTGAGCTGGGTAAAAGACAGAGGGCCGCATGAGGCGAGAATGCATCGGGAGCGCAAACCAACTCAGCCATAGCCTAAGAAATCCTAAGAAGAAGGCCTCCTCGTCCATCCCGGGGGTTGCAACTTCCGCAAAAGACACAGTTAGGGAGTTAGGAAGGAAAAATCCCTTTTGGTCTATTTCCTTCGCCGGCAGGTTATCCAAACCTAGACCGAAAGGGTCATCAAGTGTGGCAAACTTAGCAGCTTCTGTCGAGAGGACGTTTGGGTGAAGGAATCGAGCGATGAAATCCTCGAAGCTAACTCCGCGGCTCCCACGTTCGATAAAAATGGCCTCATAGATGTTCAACACTTTGATCAAACTTGGAAATTGATGTTGAACAGCATTCTCTAGCACCGAAGACATACTCGTCTGTAGGAAGCAACTTCTCATAGTGCTCCCCTATAACCGGTAAGTCGGAGATCTCTGTGAATTCCTTCAAAGAAATGGACACTTTCCGGTCCATTGCGAAGAAAGTGTGAGTAGGAATGTTCCACTGCTCCAAAAAGGCCTTAAACCACCAGGTCGGAAGCGTGGGATATTGGAAGAGGGAAACGTAAACTGCAGTGTACAACCCTAGCCTTATCAACTGCGACTTCTTCTCCGATAGAATGTAGAAAGCCCATGGCAGATAGCCGATCGGATGGCGGGGGATCAAACCTATGTTATATGATTGCCCCCAAGGTCGCGCCTCGCCTTGACAAATACGGCGTCCCAGGATATCCAAAACCATAGGACGCTGAACTGGAATTGCATCTATAGCAGGATGAAGAAAGCCCTTTGAAGTCCAATCGACCATCTCCACGGCATACTGCACCGGGGGTGGGCTGGCATAGTGGATCGCCGTAATAGGCTCTGACGGTACTGCGCACGAAAAGCTCCGTCGACCCATGATAATTTGGTTGTACCACGCCCCCCAAAGGTGAAGATTCTTATATTCCGGGTCATGGTCCCTGATCATAGCTAGGACTTCACGGTCCACGGGCGCTTCGGGAAATCCTTCCTCCGAACGAACAAACGGGAATGAGGTATCGAAAGACATGTTCACTGCAAGGGAATAAAATTAGCCGTTAGTGTTGTAATTCCAACGCTTGGCGTTTTAAAAAAAAATAATTAAAAAAATATTAATTAATTAAATTAAAAATTAATTAAAATTGAATTAAAATTAATTACACCACACTGCAGTGCAGTGGGTAGGAGACCAAAGGGGGACCCACAAAATCTGGATGACAATGCATCAGTTAATAAGACAACCCCATCATTGGATGAGATTGTCAGTTAATCCCCAAGAGAATATTCTCATTAATAATAAAAATCCCTAGAGACAAGGAGAAAATCTCCTCTTTCAGAGCAAAACTCTGTCACAGAGTGACACTTGTCAAACTCTGGTCTCAGGGGAATAAGATTCCTTAAAAGAGCCTAGCTCTGTGATAATGATGAGAAAATCTATTAAAAAAAAGTTTTCTTTAAACTCCTAAAAGATTAAAAAAAAATTTGGGACCTAAAAAGATCCATGAAGACTCTTAGGAGTTCTTCATTTTTAGATCAAAAAGATCTATATTTTGATCCATGAGCAAAGCTCTGTTCATGGGTTAAAACCCATGAACAAGATCTCTGTAGATCTATGGATTCTTGAGAGCAAAGCTCTGTTCATGGGTTAAAACCCATGAACAAGATCTCTGTAGATCTATGTATTCTTGAGAGCAAAACTCTATTGGTGAAACCCCAAAGGGGTTTTCTTTAGATCAGAAGATCTATGAGAGTAAGGCTCTGTTGGTTAAGATTAATTAAAATTAATTCAATCTAAGATTAATTTTACCTAAAGTTTTTTTAACTTTGGAAATGAGAGCAAAGCTCTGGAGTTCTTGAAAACAAGAGCAAGGCTCTGGAAAATCAAATTTCTTAAAAGATGGTAATCATCTACTGAGGGCCAGGGGTCCTATTTATAGGCGCTTACGCCCCTTCAACTTCTGAGTTGATCTAACGGTCAGGATCTTGCCACCGCTGCACTCACGTGCGCGCCACGTGAGCGCAACGGTGGGGGGGCATTTGTTTCCCCCAATCAGAGCAAAACTCTATTTGAATTTCAAAAATTCAAAATTTGAAGCAACGCTTCAAATTCCTTGCGCTGAGCGCAACGCGCCACGTGTCAAAAGCTGATACGTCAGCGCAGCGCCCAAGGCAGCGCGCCCAATCAGAGCAAGGCTCTATTTAAAACAAAAATTAAAGGAAGCAACGGTTCAGTTGCGCAAGCGCTGCGCTGCGCTGCGCGACACGTGTCAGCGCAAACGCAGTTGCGCTGCACTGTGCGCTGCGCGACACGTGTCAGCACAGTTGCGCAAGCGCAGTTGCGCTGCGTGACACGTGTCACGCGCTGAGGCGTTTGCGCCAAACAGAATTAAAATTCTAGTAAGATCCTTCTGTTCTTGTTAAAACAAGAAGATTGTCTTCTGTAAAACAGAAGCTCTTGGATCAAAAATCCAACGGTGGAGAAAATTCCCCAAATCACTCAAAGAATGATCTCTTTAACAAACTTAACAAATCTATGGGCATTATATAAAGACCCCTAGACCCCAACTCAAATCATCATCAATATTGTGAGAGATCAAGAACTTCAAAAAGAGAGAGAACTCTGAAGAAAATTCAAGAAAAAGGTAAAAACCTTTATAAAATAGAAGAATTTCTTCTGAATAGATCATTGATCTAAGAACAAGATCGATGATCTTCATTAAGAAAATAAATAATAATAGTGCCTTGCACTTTTTATGAACCATTGGTTCTGGAATTTCAGAAAAATTCTTTTCTTGAATCCAAAATTGGATCAAGTTATAATAACAGTGCCTTGCACTTGCAAAACTGCACTGTTGTGCTCCTGGGTTGGCGCAAGCCACCAGAGAGCGCCACGTGTCAGCGGCGCAACAGCGCAGCGCACTTACGCAGCGCGCTGCGCTGTTGCGCTCGTGCTCACCAGAGCGTGACATGTGTCACCTCCACATGCGCTTGCGCTCAATGATTGGCGCAAAGCGCCTGACAAATGCACTACATTGTTTACTGAAGGGCCAGGCCCAAATAAAAAAGGCCTAGCAGGCCAAAATAAAATGCAATGCATTAAAAGGGCAGAGCCCAAACAAAGCAGATGCTCTGCATCATTTATAAAAGGGCAGAGCCCAAACCAAAATAAAATGCAATGCATTAAAAGGGAAGAGCCCAAACAAAGCAGATGCTCTGCATCATTTATAAAAGGGTAGAGCCCAAACAAAATAAAAAATGCAGTGCGTTATTTAAAAAGGGGCAAAGCCCTAGCACAGGCCTAATAGGCCAAAGATAAATAAAAGCGTTGAATATTCCCAACTGGACTTATCCCAATCATGGCCGTAAGTCCTCAAATTAAATTGACTGAGCACGGCTGCTCTCCTAAATCAATTTACAGCCGGTTCGAGGGTACATCTCCGAACTCCTCTGACTCCTATCGTTGTAATCCTTCAACGACGTCAGAGAGGTGACGGGTCCCGACAACCACACATCAACACGGACTGTGGGGTCCTTAAACTCATGGACTTATGCGTCCTTAAACCAAGACACGGACTGTGAGGTCCTTAAACCCACGGACTTATGCGTCCTTAAACTAATGGACCGCAATGTCCTTAAACTACCAATGGACCAAAACGTCCTTAAACTACCTATGGACCACTCCGTCCCTAAACTGGAACAATAGAGCCCCCAAATGCTCTTTTGTCGGATCCAAACGATCCCGTTAAGTTGATCTTAGTCTTAAATCAGACTAACGTATCCTTAACAAAAGTTTAGGTTGATCCTAGCCTCAATATGGCTAACGTATCCTTAAACTAAAACACCAAACCCAAATCTAAGTAAACACGGATTTGGACTAATCCACGTCCTATGGGCGACGGCATAACTTAGTCTCCGTATACAATCCACGGGCATCCACAAACAAAACAAACACACACGACACGAAGTGAAATTCCGGAGAAGGAGAAAGTGGCTACCGCGATGCGGTAGCGTAATTAACTACAGGGGCTTGCGCGGAAGAGCGTCCCCACAATCAAAAACCCCTCAAACGAGGGGGAATCTGACGAAGTCTGCTACATCGGCCGCATCCGTCTAAACCTCCGATACATGATGCCATAAATCAACTTGGCATCTTCGGAGAGGTAGACGGATAAAACCAAATAGCATCTGCTCCGAATCTCAGGCAAGACGTCTTCACGTTGTCGCCATCTTTCGGAGGGGAACAAAGCACACTGCTTTCTGGACTCCGCTGGGCATATTCTGCTACAAAGTGATGTCATTCGGTCTGAATAACGCAGGCGCCACCTAGCAGAGGGCCATGACAAAGATCTTCGATGACCTCATACATGAGATTGTCGAATGTTATATCGGTGACCTCATGGTTAAAAGCAAATCGTATGAGGAACACTGGGAGCATTTGAAAATAGTGTTCCAGCGTCTTCAGAAATATAATCTGAAGATGAATCCTCTGAAATACGCGTTTGGAGTTTCCTCAGGCAAATTCCTAGGATCCATCGTACGACACCGGGCATCGAAATAGACCCGTCAAAGATCAAGGTGATTATGGAAATTCCTTCGCCAAGAACTCTCAAGCAATTGTGGTCTCTCTAAGGAAAACTGTAACAACCCTAAATTTTCTATACAACTTTCTGTACAATTTTTTTTCAAAATTACAGAAAAGGGTACTTTTGCCTGAGCACAAGTTATAAGTTTGTTTTGCTTTTTAATAGCAAGAAAGAGCTTGTAGCTCATTGGTAATACCTTGCAGTGCTGAACCAAGCCACCAGAGTTCAAATCCCATACCCCACATTATTTTTAATATTATTTTCTTTTCAAAATTTTAGAAGTTCAAGAGTCAACACGTGCTAAATCCATAAAACCCCACTACACCTGGAAAACTAACAGTACCGGAGGCTACTTGAACCGACGGCGAGAATTCCGGCCTCCTGACTCGGCCGGGATCGGCCGAATCGGCTGGCGGACCGGCCGACTTGGGCCGCCGCCGCCGGCCGGACTCGGCCGGACCGCCGAGTCATCAACGCCAATGTTTAGTCTTTTCAGCTCCCCTGGACCCCTGTATGGTTTAAATCCTCAGACCAGTACCTAAACTCTTTAAAACCCCTATTTACTCCATTTTAATACATTTTATCATATTTCATTACATTTTTTCAATTAAACCTTTCACCTATCCTAACCTTAGCCTTACCCTATAAATACAACCCCTACATACACCCCCTCACTCCAAAATTCTGAACAAAACTCTCAAGAAAATTCCTAAAAGCTTAGTGTACTTTTGGAGTAGCGAAGGGCGAAAGCTTCGGCGAAATTCCGACGACAACCTTAGGAGCTCCCGGCGACGAAACGACGCACTGGTGCCTCCTACCGTTCTATCGTCCTCTCTTCTAATATCTAAACCCATAAGTCCCCCTCCCTCTTCTCTAATCTTGTTCTAAAATTACGAAATTTCAAAACCCGGTGGAATCGGAGTTAAACCGATTTCCGATTCGGTCCTTTCTAAAAATCCAACATTTTCTTATATACATTTACACAAAACTCTTACATGTTGACTATTAAATATTAATAAACATGTTGATCAAGTTTCACGACAATCTAATTTATTTTGTAATTTTTACCGTACTTTTTCACTAAAATACCATATAGTTTCATTTCAACATTTAAACATCACAAACTTGCTATACCTGTAAGTAGATCACGAGGTAATGACCTACCTCCTCACAACACTTGATTGATCTTATTGTGTGTAGTAGTTAACCGCAATCAGAACAGTGTCGCGCGTAGCTAGACCGAGGTGAGTACGGGTCGTCCTCAGGGAAACGTTGAATCTTTCATTCTTACTTTAGACGTGTTGAAAAAGAGTGAGGAAGAATAAAGAATGGTGAAGAATGATTGTAGGTTCTAGATCTACATTAAACACGGATGCAAAATATAGATCTAGATTAACTACGGATGTAGGTTTTATATTAGAAGGGGGCTTGTAGGGTTCGTTAAGATTTAGTAGTCATGGATGATTAATTAGAGATTACTCTTTTTATCCTTTAATAGATTTAAAACAAGATCGACAATGATGCATGTAGATTAGGGTTTCTGAAGGGAAAAGGGTTCCCACTCTTAACCCCTATCTCGACATGGATCTCCGTTCATGTCTAGCCTTTACCAAAACAATTGTTAATCTAATCTCTAATCGCAGTCGAGACTAGCAATGAATTGGTAGCGCACCCGATTAGGATGTTAACTATTCTTTTGATAAAGTTTATAAACATTATAGGACGTAAAAAGAGTTTAAAGATCTTCATCATCCATTAATCTACCCTAATCCCATGAACCCTAACAAGCGAAGAATTACTCGTGCATGTTGGGATAAGAAAAGATAGAGAGGGAAAACATAATGAAAAACTACAAAGAAATAAAATAAGAAAATAACTACCTTTATTAATCAACAAGATCAATTACACTTTTTTTCTTTAGAAAATGATTACAAAATGTTAGTTTTACTTCTCGATCTCTTCTAAGGAGGTAGATGAGCTGTTGATGATCAACTAGGATTCTTAAGCCGTCGTGGACTTCGTGATCGCGTCAGTTTGATGATTTTTCCAAGAGGCTCTCGGTCTTTATTTATAGTCACAGAGGCAGAACCCTAGTTTCCTAATATGGTAACTAGTTGTTACAATTCTAACCAAAAAATCCAGAATTCCAACTCCTTTAAAGTGCGGCGGATTCGCGGCCGTTGGATGGGTTTGACCGCGGATCCGCGATCTTATGGTGGGATCTTGGCCTTAAATTTTTGGGGCTTCATCTATGTAGCTCTTGGTGATCTTTTGAATATCTAGACTTTGAAAATCTTCTCTATGTTTCTGCCAGAATTGGTTTCTTCAATTTACTTGAATATCTTCGGCAGATTTGATCTCGCCAACTCGGATTTCCTTGATTTTAGTCATGATATAATTCCTGCACAATTATCTCAATAAATGATGTTAGTAGAATTTGTTTTTATTGAGATATTATCTTAATCATTTGTCATGATATTTTAGTTTTAAGAGAATTGGTCAAAGATATTTCATATTAAAATAGTCCAAATATTATATGAATATTATATGCTTACCATTTTCCTTTATAATGTTAATTATAATATATAAACAAAAGAAAATAGTATTTTTACGGATAAACCCTTATATGTGTCATATTTATAATAAACATCTTTTATTATATATAAATAGTAAGGAAAATGTCATATTAAAAGTGCAGTTTTATCAACTGAACAACACTTGTATGCAACATAGCACAATATCTTTCGGGAACATAGAATACGAGAAAACGAAACATTTCAAATAAATACCATGAATTAATTAAACCGTTTTCTAAAGGATTAAGTATTTTTATAAATATTTGCAAAGCGCCGCTACAACCCATTTTGGGGAACCCGACTGGGATGGTGCGGATTATCGCACATCCCTGGGCTTAGTAGTGCGAGATGCAGACCTCCACAAGGAGCATTCGGTCTCGAAAGATTTAAAATACAAATATCTTAAGAAAAATGAGATTTCTAGAAATATAATATATGTTAAAATTATTTTTATATAAATATGTATATATGTATCATTAAAATATCTATTTTGTGATAATATGAATATTCCAACTTTTTCCTAAAAAACACAAGAATCACTTTACATTAAAATACCATGAATTCCATACAAGTTCCATATTACAATTAAATACCATGCATTATGAAAAATATGTTATTTTCACTAGAAATATCACAAATATAAAATCTACATCTATGACAACTCAAAAAACAATAATTAAATACTTGGGGTGTATTTTGAAAATTATACAAAAGTATATTTACATAAAAACCCCCTTAAGTTTTATAAATTATCCTAAGGACCCTAGTAAATATAGATTTAAGCGGGACCAATTTCTTGAGCTTCAGGGAGCCGGAGAAGTGGATGCTTGCCTATTTAAGGTATACAATTTAACAACGGTGTTATCAACACGGTAATCGTCTTTGAAAAAGACACAAATCCTGTCGCCCATATGCAGCGGTTACCGATAACATCAAAACTTAATTCAGGACTTCAATTTCTTTTCTAATTATTTTGACTCAGACTGAGTCTCATTAAATAATCTGACTTGAATATGATTCAAGTATCCAAACTACAATTCAACATGAATCCATGAATCTATATATTCAATCTGTTCAATCTATTCAAACTATATTGACTGAATCGAACCATGGATATACTTCCATTTACATGATTCTCCAGTTACATCCATGATTCTTCAGTTACATCCATTTACTGATATCATGGTTTCGGCAAGTCATCTATACAATTCAATATACAAGACAATACAATACAATACAATATCATCAGTACAATCATTACTATCAAAACAATAAATACACGGGGTATTGGGGTAGTTCATGCGTGGATCCAACAGAATCTCAAGAGTTCCCCTAGATAATGAATCCATGTCTACTAACACTAGCAAGCAATCATGAAGGACCATGTTTCCATGCTCCTGAATTGTGGCCTGTTGAGTTTGGAATACTTCGACGATGGTCGAAGTCCCGCTACTAACATTTGATTCGGGCCTATGGTTCCCTACCCCTGGATTGGAGCCTGTTGGGTTTGAGAACACTCTTGAGATTGGTTGACATTCACCCTTGAACTTACGTTAACAACATCATTAATACTAAATACATCAGTATAACAAAATAACACAACTTGAAAAGCTATACTCTCTCCTTCTCTGCCTATTCTACTTCTCCCTTATCTTTGGGACTTACCGAGCGATTTGTTCGCTGACGACATTCTCTTTATTTCTTCTTTAAATGTCGTCAGGTGATTCGGATCTTCCAGAGATCGAGCCTACTAGCGAGGACTTGGACCAGCTTACATACGATCCAGAGCTCTAGCTACATTATACACTTTTATTTTCGTACTTTTCCTTTTCTGTTATACCACTGTTTAGGCATTGCTTTCTTTCAGATATATTTACTTTTCCATGCATTGTACAAAAGAATGTTAATAAATAAAGTTGTTGTTCTTTACATTTGTCTCTTGTGTACATTTCTTTTATATTACTTAGATACGCTTAGCGTATTTACTTCAGAGTAAATACATGGCGGCCTCGTCGCGTCCCCTTCGCCGTACACCGGGAAGCGGGGCGTGACAGGTTTTGTTGGTGGCCCATACAGGTCAGAGCTGTATGGAACATTACCATTCAGTTCTGTTCTGCGTGAACAACCTAAGCAATATAACACAAGAACCAGCAACTAAAACATTCTTTACAATTCATACTCCTTGAATCTTATCATTTCATATTCTTTGAATTATATACTTTGAATCTGTCCTAACCTAAATTTTTCATTCAAAGTTATGGATTCCCCAAACAACACTAGCACCAACTTCAACAACACTGCACCACCACTACAAATTACACCTGCCGTAGCTGCTCCGATCAACGAGCAGACGGTTCTAGTTGAGGCACTCCGCAGCCTCCTGGAAGGACAGCAGTAGCAGACTACTATTCTCTTGAACCGTCCAGAAGCAGAAGCACCTCAGGTGAAGCAATTCAGGGCTTTGCACCCTAAACAATTTACAGGAAAAGAAAGCCTACTGGAAGCTGAGGAATGGGCTTAGAGCATCGAAGATGATCTGGCAGCGGCACAAGTGCCAGAGATAGCTTGGGTTCGTGTTGCAAAATTACAGCTCACGAACAATGCACGGGTCTGGTGGAAGGCGGAAGAAAGCCGTCTTAACCAACCCATCGAATGGAAGACTTTCCAAGACATGTTCGACGCAAAGTACTTCCCTGAGACTGCCAAGTTCGACATGGAACAGCAGTTCATCCATCTGCAACAAGGTTCGATGTGGACCAAGTCAGTAAATAAGTATGACGCTGAGTTCGCTATACTCAGTCGGTAAGATATATCTCAATGTTCAATTTTATATCACATACTACACAGCTAACACAAGACCGTAACAGGTTTGCGGCCCATCTCATACCCACTGCTGAGATCAGAGCTAGAAGATTTCAGTAAGGGTTGGACCCGAAAATCCAAGCTGCATTAGCTACAGGGGATTTCCCAACCCATGATATGGCTTTGAAAGCTGCCCGAAAATATGAGGCAGTGGTGAAGAAGAAGGGCAGACCTCAAACTGCCGGAGTGAAGCGCCCTGCCAACCAGATGGCAGGAGAAGCTGCATCAGGACCACCATTTGTACCAAGGATACTGAGAGTACCAATCAACAGGCCCAGCCCAGCCTTTTGTACCTACTGCAAAAGAGCTGGACATCTGATGGAAGTTTGCCGATGAGCAAACGGTCTTTTCCTGATATGTAGATCATCCTCACATACCATAGGAACTTGCCCACACAAATCCTAATTCCGCAGCTAGACCAGCTATCCAAGCTCCACCTACTCGGTTAACTCTTCCTACACCACCTCCACATGGACCATCCTTACCTCGACAACCGCAATATACCAGCATGCACGAAGAAATGTACCAAGACGCCAGGCTTACAATTTGGCGACCGTAGAAACTGAGACGGTTGGCCAGGATAACCCTGGTAATCTCTTCAACCTTTTCAAACCATTGTATCACTTTGTTATTTTTCATACACTATCAGTACTTCAGTCACCAAAATTTTCTTAAATCTGTTACAATTTCCTTTTACAAATTTCGTGGACGAAATTTTTATAAGGAGGGTAGAATGTAACAACCATAAATTTTCTGTACAACTTTCTGAACAATTTTTTTAAAAATTACAGAAAGGGGTACTTTTACCTGAGCACAAGTTATAAGTTTGTTTTGCTTTTTAATAGCAAGAAGGATCTTGTAACTCATTGGTAATACCTTACACTGCTGAACCAAGCCACCAGAGTTCAAATCCCATACCCCACATTATTTTTAATATTATTTTCTTTTCAAAATTTTAGAAGTTCAAGAGTCAACACGTGCTAAATCCATAAAACCCCACTACACCTGGAAAACTAACAGTACCGGAGGCTACTTGAACCGACGGCGAGAATTCCGGCCTCCTGACTCGGCCGGGATCGGCCGAATCGGCTGGCGGACCGGCCGACTCGGGCCGCCGCCGCCGGCCGGACTCGGCCGGACCGCCGAGTCATCAACGCCAATGTTTTGTCTTTTCAGCTCCCTTGCACCCCTGTATGGTTTAAATCCTCAGACCAGTACCTAAACTCTTTAAAACCCCTATTTACTCCATTTTAATACATTTTAATACATTTTATCGCATTTTATTACATTTTTCAATTAAACCTTTAGCCTACCCTAACTCTAGCCTTACCCTATAAATACAACCCCTACATACACCCCCCCTCACTCCAAAATTCTGAACAAAACTCTCGAGAAAATTCCTAGAAGCTTAGTATACTTTTGGAGTAGCGAAGGGCGAAAGGTTCGGCGAAATTCCGACGACAACCCTAGGAGCTCCCGGCGACGAAATGACGCACCGGCGCCTCCTACCGTTCTCTCCTCTCTTCTAATATCTAAACCCGTAAGTCTCCTCCCTCTTCTCTAATCTTGTTCTAAAAATACGAAATTTCAAAACCCGACGGAATCGGAGTTAAACCGGTTTCCGATTCGGTCCTTTCTAAAAATCCAATATTTTCTTATATACATTTACACAAAACTCTTACATGTTGACTATTAAACATTAATAAACATATTGATCAAGTTTCACGACAATATAATTCATTTTGTAACTTTTACCGTACTTTTTCACTAAAATACTATATAGTTTCATTTCAACATTTCAACATCACAAACTTGCTATACCTGTAAGTAGATCACGAGATAATGACCTACCTCCTCACAACACTCATATGCAACATAGCACAATATTTTTCGGGAACATAGAATACGGGAAAACGAAACATTTCAAATAAATACCATGAATTAATAAAACCGTTTTCTAAACGATTAAGTATTTTTATAAATCTTTGTAAAGCGCCGCTACAACCCATTTTAGGGAACACGACTGGGATAGTGTGGATTATCGCACATCCCTGGGCTTAGTAGTGCGAGATGCAGACCTCCGCAAGGAGCATTCGGTCTCGAAAAATTTAAAATACAAATATCTTAAGAAAATGAGATTTCTAGAAATATAATATATATTAAAATTATTTTTATATAAATATGTATATATGTATCATTAAAATATCTATTTTGTGATAATATGAATATTCCAACTTTTTTCTAGAAAACACAAGAATCACTTTACATTAAAATACCAAGAATTCCATACAAGTTCAATATTACAATTAAGTATCATGTATTATGAAAAATATGTTATTTTCACTAGAAATATCACAAATATAAAATCTACATCTATGACAACTCT
Organism: Agapanthus africanus; assembly: GCA_030015575.1. NCBI lineage: Eukaryota > Viridiplantae > Streptophyta > Magnoliopsida > Asparagales > Amaryllidaceae > Agapanthus > Agapanthus africanus. Next base: position 92,340,949 of record JASDDO010000024.1, on the reverse strand, counting down.
AAATACGATAATTAAATACTTGGGGTGTATTTTGAAAATTATACAAAAGTATTTTTACATAAAACCCCCTTAAGTTTTATAAATTACCCTGAGGACCCTAGTAAATATAGGTTTAAGCGGGACCAATCTCTTAAGCCTCAGGGAGCTGGAGAAGTGGATGCTTGCCTATTTAAAGTATACAATTTAACAACGGTGTTATCAACACGGTAATCGTCTTTGAAAAAGACACAAATCCTGCCGCCCATGTGCAACGGTTACCGATAACATCAAAACCTAATTCAGGACTTCAATTTCTTTTCTAATTGTTCTGACTCAGACTGAGTCTCATTAAATAATCTTACTTGAATATGATTCAAGTAACCAAACTACAATTCAACATGAATCCATGAATCTATATATTCAATCTGTTCAATCTATTCAAACTATATTGACTGAACCGAACCATGGATATACTTCCATTTACATGATTCTCCAGTTACATCCATGATTCTTCAGTTATATCCATTTACTGATATCATGGTTTCGTCAAGTCATCTATACAATTCAATTTACAAGACAAGACAATACAATACAACATCATCAGTACAATCATTACTATCAATACAACAAATACACGGGGTATTGGGGTAGTTCATGCGTGAATCCAACAGAATCTCAAGAGTCCCCCTAGATCATGAGTCCATGTCTACTAACATAAGCAAGCAATCATGAGGGCCCGTATTTCCATGCTCCTGTATTGTGGCCTGTTGAGTTTGGAATACTTCGACGACGGTCGAAGTCCCGCTACTAACATTTGATTCGGGCTCGTGGTTCCCTACCCCTGGATTGGAGCCTGTTGGGTTTGAGAACACTCTTGAGATTGGTTGACATTCACCCTTGAACTTACGTTAACAACATCATTAACACTAAATACAACAGTAAAAAAAAATAACACAACTTGAAAAGCTGTACTCTCTCCTTCTCTGCCTATTCTACTTCTCCCTTATCTTTGGGACTTACCGAGGGATTTGTTCGCTGACGACATTCTCTTTCTTTCTTCTTTGAATGTCGTCAGGTGATTCGGATCTTCCAGAGATCGAGCCTACTAGCGAGGACTTGGACCAGCTTACATACGATCCAGAGCTCTAGCTACATTGTACACTTTTATTTCCGTACTTTTCCAATTCTGTTATGCCGCTATTTAGGCATTGCTTTCTTTCAGATGTATTTACTTTTCTATGCATTGTACAAAAGAATGTTAATAAATAAAGTTGTTGTTCTTTACATTTGTCTCTTTTATACATTTTTTTATATTGCTTAGATACGCTTAGCGTATTTACTTTAGAGTAAATACGTAGCGACCTCGTCACGTCCCCTTCGCCATACACCGGGAAGCGGGGCGTGACAAAAACTCACGTATATCCGGCGGTTCATAGCTAACCTCTATGGTAAGTGCCGCCCCTACAGTCATCTAATGAAGAAGGGAACCCCGTTCATTTAAGATCGTAAATGCCAAAGCGCATTGAACGAAATCAAGCAATATCTGCAGAACCCGTCGGTACTGACCGTGCCGGTCAAGGGAAAGCCCCTCATCCTGTACACAACAGCCCTTGAAGGTTCTTTAGGCGCGTTATGGGCACAGGAGAATGACCAGGGGAAGGAGAGAGCTTTCTATTATTTAAGTCGAGTTCTCCTGGGGGCTTAAAACAACTACTCCTCAATCGAAAAGTATTGCCTGGCATTGATCTTTGCGGTAACGAAGCTCCGACATTACGCCTTGGCACATGAGGGTCACCTCATATCAAAGGTGGATCCTCTCAAATATTTGATGTCGAGATCCATATTAACAGGAAGGCTTGCCAAATGGGTCCTCCTCTTGATGGAGTTCTCGATAGTATATCGATCTCTCAGGGCAATAAAAGGCCAGGCCATCGCCGACTATCTCGCTGAGCATCCGATACCTGCCGACTCTCCCTTGAATTGCGAGTTGCCAGAAAAACACGCGTTTGATGCAATTGACAGGGAGAAAGAAGGGAATGATACCCGATGGGAACTCTACTTCGATGGAGCGTGAAGCAAAAGCAAAACACCCCCATGATTAAAGCCGGGGTGGGCCTTATCTTCGTGACTCCACAAGGAAGGATTATGCGTTTGCCCTTTCCTTAATGAAGCCAAGAACAAACAATGAAGCCAAGTATGAAGGTTTGATAGCAGGTCTTGAGATTGCTGTCGACATGGGCATCGAAAACCTCCTCATATATGGAGACTCCCAGATGGTCGTTAGCCAAGTAAATGGCGACTACCAGATGTGCAAGCTAGAATTGATCAGGTATGGTGAAAGAGTGCAGCAATTGTTGACGTAAATCCCCTACTACACCCTGGAAAGCATACCGCGTGCGGAAAATAGTAAGGCAGATGCGTTAGCTAAGCTCGCTAAAGAACTGGCCGACAAAAACCTCAATGACGTAAAGATCATTATGCAAAGTCACTGGATTCTCGCACCAGCAGAAATATCTCCGAAGATGTCTAAAGGAGAGGAAGCAACTGAACAAGAGGCCTTCCAATTGGAGGATGAAGAAAGGGTGAAGGATTAGAGAGAGGTCTTCATAGACTACTTCAAATCCCATCGAATGCCTGAAGACGCGTCGTCAAGGCATCAGCTCATGAAGCGAGCCCTGTCTTTCGCCTTCGTCAATGGTACTCTTTATAAGAGATCGTTCGATTGTCTATGGCTAAGATGCCTGGGACCAGAAGAAGCAAGAAGGGTCGTTCAAGAAACTTATGACGGACTCTGCGGTTCCCATCAAGCTGGGCCAAAAATGAAGCTGAAAATCAAAAGAATGGGTTACTATTGGCCCACGATGATTCAGGACTGCCTTGAATATGCGAAGCAGTGTCACTCGTGCCAAATTCACGGGGACTTCATCCACCAACATCTGAATCTGCTACACCCAAAATTGGCTAGCTGGCCATTCGAAATGTGGGGAACCGATATAATCGGGCCCATCGAGCCAGCATCATCCAAGGGATATCAGTTTATACTAGCAACAACCGATTACTTCTCTAAATGGGAAAAAGCAATACCATTATGGGAAGTGAAGACGGAGAACATCCTCCATTTCTTCAGAACACACGTTCTCTACCGGTTAGGCACTCTGCGACGGATTATCGCTGATAACGGGCCAGCCTACAGAATCTGTAACATCCACAAATTTCCTGTACAACTTTCTGTACATTTTTTTCTTCAAAATAACAGAAAGGGGTATTTTTGCCTGAGCACAAGATATAAGTTTGTTTTGTTTTTTAATAGCAAGTAAGAGCTTGTAGCTCATTGGTAAGACTTTGCACTGCTGAACCAAGCCACCAAAGTTCAAATCCCACACCCCACATTATTTTTAATATTGTTTTATTTTGAATTTTTAGAATACCAAGAGTCTACACGTGCACAACTCGTAAAAACCCCACTACACATGTAATAATAAATGTCCCAGGGAGTAGACCAAGAGACGACGGACCCACGGCCACGACCCCAGCCTTGACTCGACCTGAGTCGGCCGGCAACTCGGCCGGACCGCCGGGTCGTCAACATGAAATTTCTGCCTCTTCATCTTCCCAGTACCCCTATACACTTTAATTCTATAGATCGGTTCCAAAGCCCTTTTAAATCACATTAAACCCTATTTTAATACAATTTTTATTACAAATTTCAATTCAACCTTTCACCTACCCTAAATCCTAGCCTTACCCTATAAATACAACCCCTAGACCCACCCTCTCACTCCAAAATTCTGTCCAAACTCTCAAGAAAACTCTATAGAATTTTTGTGTACAAGTGGAGTTAGCGAAGGGCGAAACTTCGGTGAACTTCCGACGACGACCTTAGGAGCTCCCGGTGACGAAACGACGCACCGACACCTCCTACCGATTCCTCTCCCTCTTCTCTTAAATCTAAACCCGTAAGTCCCACCTCTCCCTTCTCTATTCTTTTCTAAAAACTAGTATTACTAAAACCCGACAGAATCGGAGTTAATCCGATTTCCGATTCGGTTCTTCCTAAAAATCTCACTTTTTCTTAAATACAATCATACTAAACCATTGCATGTTGACTATTAAACATTAACAAGTCATATTGAACAAGTCCATATCAAAAGGATTTCCATTTCAATTTTTATCGTAATTTTTCACTAAAATACTATGTAGTTTAATTTCGACATTTAAACATCACAATCTTACTATACCTTTAAGTAGATCATGAGGTAATGACTTACCTCCTCACAATACTCATATGTAACATAACACAATATCTTTCGGGAACATAGAATACGGGAAAACGAAACTTTACATATAAATACCACTAACTATTAAAACCGTTTTCTACAAGATTATGTATTTTCATAAATCTTTGCAAAGCGCCGCTACAACCCATTTTGGGGAAGCCGACTGAGATGGTGCGGATTATCGCACATCCCTGAACTTAGTAGTGTGAGATGCAGACCTCCGCAAGGAGCATTCGGTCTTGAGAGATTTAAAATACGAATATCTTAAGAAAATGAGATTTCTAGAAAATAATAAATTAAAAGTATTTTTATAAATATATAAATATATGTGTATTATCATAATACCTATTTTTGATATAATATAAATATTCCAACTTTTTCTAAAATCACAAGAATCATTTTACATGAAAATACCATGAAATTCCATACAAGTCCAACACTTTACAATTAAATACCATGTATTATGAAAAATAGGTTTATTCGCTAGAAATGCCACAAATATAAAACCTACAACTATGAAAACTCTAAAGACAATAATTAAATACTTGGGGTGTATTTTTAAAAGTATACAAAATTATTTTTACATAAAACCCCTCAAGTTTTATAAATTACAATAAGGACCCTAGTAAATATAGGTTTAAGCGGGACCAATCTCTTGAGCCTCAGGGATCCGGAGAAGTGGGTGCTTGACTATTCTAAGGTAGACAACTTAACAAACGGTGTTATCAACACGGTAATTGTCTTTGAAAAAGACACAAATCCTGCTGCCCATGTGCAGCGGTTACCGATAACATCAAAACCTAATTCAGGACTTCAATTTCTTTTCTAATTGTTCTGACTCAGACTGAGTCTCATTAAATAATCTGACTTGAATATGATTCAAGTATAATCTACAATCTACAATTCAATATGAATCCATGAATCCTTATATTCAATCTATTCAATCTGTATTGACTGAACCGAACCATGGATATACTTCCATTTACATGATTCTCCAGTACATCCATTTTACTGATATCATGGTTTCGGCAAGTCATCCAAATATACAATCTATGTTACAATTCAATTACAAGTTGAAATACAATACAATCAAGACATCGCGGGGTTTAAGGGGTAGATTAGTACGGAAGGTGTTAAAAGTGGAACGAGACTGCAAGATTAAGACACCTAACCTGAATCTAATTTCCGTTGTTCCGGGTTGTATAACGGAGCCTTGTACATTCCGTTTGCCCTAGTCTCTAGCATATAGAGACTCCTCTCGTATACACTGGCATCCTTCTGTACCAAGCTATAAACAACAGCGTTAACACTAATACAATATAATACAACTTTAAAAGCTACTCTCTCCTTCTGTCTATTCTATTTCTCCCTTATCTTTGGGACTTACCGAGCGATTGTTCGCTGACGACATTCCTTTTCTTTCTTCTTTGGAATATTGTCAGGTGATCTGGACACTCAGGAGATCGAGCCTACCAGCGAGGACTTGGACCAGCTTGCATACGATCCAGAGCTCTAGATACCTTGTACACTTTTATTTCAGTACTTTTCTTTTCTGTTATGCCACTGTTTAGGCATTGCTTTCATCAGATGTATTTACTTTCCATGCATTGTACAAAAGAATGTGAATAAATAAAGTTGATGTTTTATTATATCTTCTCTTGTGCATTTATATTTATATTGCTTAGATACGCTTAGCGTATTTACTTCAGAGTAAATATAGCGGCCTCGTCGTGTCCTCTGCCCGTATACTGGGAAGCGGGGCATGACAGAATCCATAAAATCAGTCGCTTCGCACAACAGCATAAAATAGATTAGAGATATTCTTCAGTTTATAATCCCCGAGCTAACGGTCTAGCTGAGGCTTTCAACAAGACCTTGACAAAGAACATAAAGAAAACGGTATCTGGAAATAAAAAGGACTGGCACGAGAGATTGCATGAAACTCTCTGGGCTTATCGGACTACGTTCAAGACGGCCACGAACACAACGCCATTTGCGTTAGTATTCGGCACAGAATCGGTACTTCCCTTGGAGATAGAGATACCCTCTCTACGAGTGGCGGTTCGGTACGTACTGACGGATGAAGAAAATGCCCATCTTCGGCTCGAGGAACTTGATTCCCTCAATGAAACTCGTCTCATGGCGCAGCAAAACGTAGAAGCTTACAAAGCGAGTATGATGCGCTCATACGAAAGACTGACTAAGACGAGAATGTTCCGCCAAGGTGAACTCGTGCTAGTCGTTAAAAAACCTATGATCCCCAACCGTCCCAAACGGGGGAAATTCGAGCCGAACTATGAGGCCACGTACATCATAGACAAAGTCTACCAAGGTGGGGCTTACTTGCTCATGGATATGCATGGCGAAAGACCTTTCCGGCCAATAAGCGGCCGGTTCCTTAAGAAATACTACGCTTGACAAGTCACGGCTCAGGTTAATGACGGGTGACGACGCTCGTGTCCGCTCTCTATCTCTCTAAGCCCAAACTCTATAAGTAGTATCCAGCGAAAGCTCGCCTCCAAAAACAATGGACCGTAATGTCCTTAAACTAACAACGGACCGCAACGTCCTTAAACTAGCCGTGGACCGAGAGGTCCTTAAACTAATATTGAACCGAGATGTCCTTAAACTAACATCGGACCGCAACGTCCTTAAACTAGCTGTAGACCGAGATGTCTTTAAACTAACAATGGACCGAGATGTTTTTAAACTAACAACGTCGCCTCTAACACGGCGATAGTGGAATGCAAGGCCACAAGTCCCAGCGGTGAGGACTGCAACTCAAATCCCATCGACAAACGGATGGGTTACATGCGGCGAAACTATTCTTAAGAGTTTCATCGTGCAAAAAAAAGGTACATCCACAAGCGAAATGGACACGGATGAAAACCCGAAAGGGCGCCATAAGTAAAAACAGCAAGACTACCGGCGAGTTTGTGAAAACCCAAAAGGGCGCAATCTCGTTAAAATAAAAATACCTGCAAGGTCCTCTCGACCTTGTGAGGAGAAAACACCTGCGTGAGATCCTTACGACTCACTAGGGAGCAACACACTTAGGGGTCCCCACGATTCCTAAGGAGAAATTGCACTTACGAGATCCTCATGTCTCGTAAGGGGAATTCCCCCTATGAGACCCTCATGGCTTGTTGGATTTAAAAAGCCTTAAGCTACAGGGATCTGAACCTGTTCTTAAGCCATCACGTTCCCTAAGTTGCCCTACAAGCAGTCAATATAGATCCTTGTATACAATTCACGGGAATAAATAAACGTTCCTTCACCAAGTCCCACCAATGATGAGGAGTGTCATCATATGGTGAACGACACTTGTAAGTCCTCTCGACTTATAAGGAGAAAATACTCTTGTAAGATCCTTACAACTTATAAGAGAACATACACTTAGAAATCCTCACGACTCCTAAGGAGAAAACATACATACGAGATCTGTTAGTTGTATGTATGCCCTAGAGGCCAGTATTGTATAGATGATGTATATTATATTGGATGCTTGGACATATATAGAGATGACTTTCTTGCTCGATATGATAGTATGCTATCTGGTTGCTCTTTATCTTAACATGTACACTTGTCTCTTTAAACTGTCTTATGGTTACATGTTGGTAAAGCCCTTAAGATGTGTACTTGACTACCTGGACTATGATGCAGATCATACTAGTGGGGACATGGTAGTCCATAAGTACATCCTTCAAGGTCCCTAGTCGTGGGTGTATCGAGACGGGGCATCGATATACCAGAGTAGACTAGCGTATACACTTCTCGACCCATGAGATGGGCGATGGATGATCCCATATCCATTGGTGTTTGACATCAGAGATGGTATACGGGTGCTCAGTGGAGACTGGGTACACTGGACGGACTCGCCGAGAACTCCCAGATGGTATTATACCTCACGTCAGATGGCAGTTCTCAGGTGACACTTGTGCAGGTTAGTCTGTAGACCCGAGATCGTCATAGAGTCTTGTGTGATTCCCACTGTGCTTTGATCTCCACCTTACCACGTCCATGAGGGCGTGCAAAACGGTGGTCTTTGGGTACAGTCCCGAGTCACATGGAGGCAATGAGCGATAGGAGGGGTTTCGTCTCTCCCGGTATTGGGGGTTGATGTTGCGCTGTGCTCGATTGGCCGTAACAGGGAAGTCCCTGGCCAGGGCTGATCAGAGATTTGCTGGTAAGTGTTACCAGTAGTTTCTCGACCCGTTATGAGCCTCACATCGGCACGACTTATCGGTTATTGGGGTCTGACGTTTACCACCCCTAGACTTGATATGCGACATATCAGACGAACAGACCGGACTGTACGGTAAGTGTTACTGGTTGGATTCACAGGAGTGTGAGCGAGCTAGCTCATCGATCTTCTGATCGCTCAATACCCGGATGGCCGTTACGTTTAGCAGACCGCTTGTGGCTTGTGGATGTTTGATATGATCATCATCTGCTACCGGCGTATTGACGAGTCTTTAGAGTCCTACACAGAGGTTTCCTGGCTCAAGCGAAACGAAATAGGAGCGCATATGAGATATGTGCAGGACCGAGAATAATGCGTGTATGTGATACCGTATTTCATTCTCGCGATGAATGTATCGATTGGTTATATGCGATATAACCTAGATATCGAATCAAGGATTGATTCGATAAGCCGATACATAGGATACTAGTCGGTTATATGCGGTATGACCGGATCGTTAAATCAAGTGTTGATTTAATGATTTAATGTATAATTATTTATTTGATATATTGCTTTGCATTAACTAGTATTGGTTCATTTTAAATGGATTTTCTCACTTGATGTGCAAGTTGTATATGTGATATACTTTTGTGCACATGTTTGTATCATGTTTGATGATACTTGCTCATTTGGTTAAGTGTATAGAATTATACCATGGTTAAGTTGATGTTTAGGGTTTTGCTTTTTCATTTATTTATTTATTTGTTTATTTATTTATTTGGAAAAGAAAAAGATGAGAATGGTGGCTTTCTTTTTTTCTTATTGAAGCTTCATGAAGCTTTGACTTAGTCCACCATTCTTATCTCATCCTTAACCCTAACCATTCTAACTAACCCTAGTTTACTCTCTATACTTGACTATGGTTAGGATATGATAAGTATTCATATTAGTTCCTTTTTTAAATAAGAAACTTATCATATTCTTTATCTTCTCCTTCTTCTTCAAGAAAAACCTTGACTTCATCAATGGTAACTTGAGCAAACAAGTGAGAGATCCAATTCTAAAGTGAACCCACCTCCTTTTTCTTCACCCTCTACCTCTTGCCAAGTTGTTTTGGGTGTTTTCTTCACAAGTTTCACAACTTGGTGAAGTTGGAGCTTAAACTTGTGATGCCTCGACGTAGATCATCTTCGGCACGAAGCCGACGACCTAGTCCGCCCATTTTCCCGATGAAGCCGACGATTGAGTTCTAGATTCAAGATGGACAGCGAGAGGACACCTAAGTGGAGCTAAGAAAGTGGAGAAACGGATCTACAAAGGTTGTAGCCTCTCTCCTTTAGTTAAGATGTTAACTAGTTTAATGTTTCGCCTAGAATTCTAGCCGACGATCCGTATTAGGGTTTCTCGGCACCCATAAAATTTTAAATTGGCATGGTTGATGCCTTGTGAGACCTCTATTGTGTGCCTAGGAACCTTTCACTGGTATCAGAGCCTAGCTAGAGCCTTAGGCGAAGTCTAGACGATGTTTGAAGTCCGATCGAACCCGAAACCCTATTTTTTCACGCTCTCTAGACTTTTTCTGAAAACGTGGATTTTTCCAAATTAAAAATTCCTAAAAAATTCAGCAGGAAATTGTAAGAATTATAGTGCAAATACGACACTTTTTGGAGCTTAAACAGCCGCGGAACCGCGGCAAGAGCTGGCTCGTGCGGCGGTTCCGCCGCCACTTGATGACGTCATTCCTATCAATTTGCACAGTAATTCCTATTTAACAGTGCTGAGTTCTCTCGGTATTTTTAATATTTATTCAAGAGTTGAATATTCTAGGTTGTTTTGGGGATTCGATGATTCGATCGGATTATCAGATTTTGTCTATGTGGATTCCGGATAATTTTTGAATATGTTAAAGAGTTCGACCGGATATAAATACCCAAATTTTCCCCTGCCGGGAAATTTCCAAGTGTTGGATTTTTCCGTGGTTTAAAGACGTTCTAAGTAGTGCAAGTAACGCGATGGACCCTCTAGAAGACAACAAACCTTAACTCGATTATGTGACCGTCTTGAACTGACCTTTGAACCTTCGGGTTTGGGGCAGTACGACGTGCCACATGTGAGGCGTTGGCTTGACCCTTCTACGGCTGGACTGTTGGTACTGAGGCACGAACTGAATGTTGTTAGACTTATTTCATGTGTTGAGCTGTATCGGGAAAACTTGGGTGTTCGACTGTTCGATCGGAAAGTTTAACATTTTCTGTTTATCTAGAATGTGATACAATAATTGGAATTCACAAACAGTTATGAGATAACTGAATGAATGCTATAAATCTAGCGGTTTAGTTTCACTTGATATTGAAAAGAGTTTTCGATAATGAGACTAAAATGCGGGGTTTATAACTGTTAGGCATGTGATGTCTAAGTATTTCATTTGATTAGGCATGCGATGTCTAAAGAGATTGCGGATTCCAACTGTTGTAGTTTTACACTTTCTTTTCTGTGACCGTAAGTGTAGTAAGTTAATATCGCCGGTTTCGTTGCTATACGTCAACGACAATTGGGGTATGCATACTTACTTACGTTGATGACATGTGATGTTTTGTGTTACTGGATATGTTATATTGGATCGTCGTGTTTGAATAGCCGGGGGTTTTTATGTGAGATGAGTGTTTTTCATTTTCATTCATGTAAAAACTTGTATGTAATATTCTTTTTATTTGGGGCACTTCCAGGTAGCGGAAGTTGTCACCTTTTGTATATTATTTACTTTTCCGCATTAGGATAGACCCAAGGAGGGGAGCACAAGTAACCGGGTTCTGGGGTCCAGTGGGAGACCAACTCGAGGAGTCGAGTCCGGGTCTCCTAACCCTAGAATTGGCAGGATTGCTTGCCGCTCTCGTAGGGGTCTAGGGGTGTGGGATTGGCTATTCATCACGATCGTGGAATCCGTGTTTTATACTGCTCGCATTGAAAACAAGGATGTCCTAGTATATCCAATGTTTCATATGTTTCTTCTGCTGCGATATCTGTGATGTGATCATGTGATGTTCTGTGATGGATACAGTATATAGTATATATGATATATTATATAGGCGTTACTTATGTTTTACACCTGCGCTAGCCCTGCCCTGCTCTGTCGTTAGTTACCTAACCTAACGGTGCACAATGGGACATCGAGGCGAATGCGGATGGTATAAGTGTACGTCGTATTTATCTGTGATGTTTAGGTACTTAAATGATGGGACTTCATTAATGTGATTAATGAAAGAAAAGAAACCTAAGATGTTGTGGAATAAAATTTTAAATAAAAGGGGTAGCTACAGTTCTTGCTTTGCACAGCGATATATATGATATATCCTGCACCTTATTCGATGAGGAAAGGACCGAGATCCCTTCACTGGGAGTGACTCCTTTAGCAATAACTGGCAGATGCTACAAACTCGGTTTGTTTTTTGATTGCTTTTAAGAGTTTTTGCTTTGCATAGCGATATATATGATATATCCCGCATCTCATTCGACGAGAAAAGGGCCGACGATCCCTTCACCGGGAGTGACCCATTTAGCAAAACTAGAAAAGCCTCAAAATCACTCCATTTCAAAACTTCATTTGATTCTACAACGATATCAAGTTCATTACGCTCATGGTTTTCTGAAAACCTGCGTAGCCCTCCGTCATTTCAGATAAGTACTACTTAGTATTCGTGCTACGGTAGTTTGGCATTCGTCAAGGCGTAGTGTACGGTAGCTAACTAGTATTTATCTGCTTATGCATATGATGCAGATTGGATTAGGGTATTCGTACGGCGTTGTTTGGCATTCGTCAAGGGTCATGCGGGTGGGTTTAATTCAATCAAGAAATGTACGGGTTGAACTTGACTAGTGGACTATGGGTTGTTTGGCATTCGTCAAGGTCATAGAACACTAGGGGTAAAATATTATTGGGAATTTCAAGTGTTGAAATTTGCAATGAGATTGCATACCATTTATGAGATAGTTGGATCCCGATACCCACTGCGAGTAAGAGCTACTCCTGGGGGAGTTTTACACATTGCAATTAGCTGATCAAGTAGGTGTCTAGAAAGGTGTTAACGAGGTTACGCCTCTGGGAAAACGAGGTTTACATTAATTAGGTTCGTGCGAAAGCACGGGGGACCTCCCTCAAAGTACCGACACTGGCCTGGCTGAAAGATTGGCGAACTTGTAGTGTGTAATTAATCCCGGCTAGTCTTTCCTTTTAGGGTTTGAAGGAAGATTTGATAAAAACCAGTGGGAGCCATCCTGATTAGATAAGATAATAACCAATCTGATCTTGCACGAGCATTCGCTAAAGTGTTTTCTTCTCTCACTCTCCAGGTAGCGACCATGCCATGCCCTAATAAAGATAATAATATGGATGTATTGACCGAACCCGCATGTTATACTGTGCAGGGGAACGTTGAACCCGTTCTATCTTATAAGTGTTATAAGAATGAACAGGAAACAGGAGAATATCTGGATTCTCAAGCCGCCCAAAAGAACATGCATGTTGATGCATCTTCTATAGGTGTGTTAGTTATTGAGAACTGTTTCTCAGTTCACCCTACGTCCTGGGTATTAGATACCGGATCAGGATCCCACATATGTAAACAGTTACATGGGCTACGAAAAGGTAGAGAACTGGGAAAAGGTGATCATTCCGTTCAAGTTGGGAACGGTGCAAGTGTTGCAGCCAAAGCAGTTGGCGAATATCACCTAGTATTACCAAGTGGTGATACAATGATTCTGAATGAGTGCTATTATATACCAAACATGATATGCAACATTATATCAGTTTCTTTATTGAGTAAAGAAGGATATAATTTTGTAGTAAAGGATAATGTTATGAATATATTCCTAGATCAAAAGTTGATTGCATCAGGCTCGCTACATAATGGCATATTCATTCTAAATCAAAATACAGTCCTCAATATACAAAACACACACAAGAGGAAAAGTTCAGAAATGAACGAATCCTACTTGTGGCATTGTAGACTTGGTCATATCAATGCGACACGACTGGCTAAGTTACATAAGGATGGTTATTTGAATCCGTTCGAATTATCATCTTATGATACTTGCCATTCATGTCTCAAAGGAAAAATGACCAAAGCTCCGTTTAGTGGACATGGAGAAAGAGTTGCTGAACTCTTAGGACTGGTACATAGTGATGTATGCGGTCCCATGTCTACCCTTGCCAGGAACGGTTCTTCCTACTTCATTACATTCACTGACGATCTCTCTAGATATGGGCATGTGTTCCTATTGAAACACAAGTCTGAAGCTTTTGAGAAATTCAGAGAATATAAGCACGAAGTAGAGAACCAAACGGGCAAAAGTATTAAGATCCTTCGATCTGATCGAGGAGGAGAATACTTGAGCAATGAGTTCCAAGATTATCTAAAAGAGAATGGGATTCTCTCTCAGCTTACTCCACCTTATACACCACAGCACAACGGTGTATCGGAACGAAGGAATCGCACCCTATTAGATATGGTGCGTTCAATGATGAGTACAGCTGAGTTGCCTATTTCCTTCTGGGGTTATGCGCTTGAGACAGCCATACACCTATTGAATATGGTTCCTACCAAATCAGTGCCTACCACTCCATATGAGATATGGAAAGGGAAGAGACCATCTCTTAAGTATGTTAAGATATGGGGTTGTCCAGCCTATGTCCAAAGACAAAATCCGGACAAACTCGAGGCAAGATCAGTCTTATGTAAGTTTGTAGGATATCCCAAAAATTCACAAGGGTATATCTTCTACCACCCCGAGGAACAAAAGGTATTTGTTTCTCGACATGCCACTTTCTTAGAAAAAGGTTTTCTTATGAAACAGATTAGTGGCATTGAGGTAGAACTGGAAGAGGTTCCAGCAACACAAACTATAACAGAAGACTTAGTAGAACCAGAGGATTCAGTAGTACCCGACGAACCCCAGCCTCTCCGCCGATCTAGTAGGGTTTCTCGTCCACCTGAGAGATACTACGGTTTTCTCATTGACGGTGGAAGCGAGGATTGCATCATGGAGGATGATGACCCAACTAGCTTCGAGCAGGCCATCACGAGTAAGGACTCAGTGAAATGGCTGGATGCTATGCGGTCCGAGATGGAATCCATGTACACCAACAAAGTATGGACTTTGGAAGTTGCTCCTGAAGGGGTAAAACCCATTGGGAGCAAGTGGATCTTCAAGAAAAAACTTGGTGTAGATGGGAAAGTGGAGACTTTCAAAGCTAGACTTGTTGCAAAAGGTTTTCGTCAAAGACCAGGTGTGGACTATGACGAAACCTTTTCTCCAGTGGCTATGCTTAAATCCATCCGGATCATGCTTGCCATCGCTGCATATCATGACTACGAAATCTGGCAAATGGATGTTAAGACCGCCTTTCTAAATGGTGATTTAGAAGAGTGCGTGTACATGACTCAGCCAGAGGGCTTCGTAGACAGTGGGAGCAGCGGAAAGGTGTGCAAGCTGCTTAAATCCATTTATGGATTAAAGCAAGCATCGCGGAGTTGGAACATCTGCTTTGACGTCGTTATCAAAGAGTTTGATTTCGTCAAAAACCCAGATGAACCTTGTATCTACAAGAAGGTGGCAGAGAGTAAGGCTGTCTTCCTCGTATTGTACGTGGACGACATACTCTTGATAGGAAATGATATTCCTATGCTGCAATCGGTCAAGCTCTTCTTATCACAAAGATTCTCAATGAAAGATCTTGGTGATGCCTCATGCATATTGGGGATTAGGATCTATAGAGATAGATCCAAACGGATATTGGGATTGTCCAAATCCAGGTACATTGACACCATACTAAAGAGGTTTAGTATGGAAGAATCCAAGCGTGGGAACTTGCCCACGATCTCTGGAGTCACTCTCTCCAAAGAGATGTCTCCCAAGACTGATTTGGAGAGAGCTCGCATGCAGGGGATACCCTATGCTTTGGCTGTAGGTTCTATCATGTATGCGATGCTATGTACCAGACCCGATGTAGCATACTCACTAAGTGTAGTGAGCAGGTATCAAGCTGATCCTGGAGAGAGTCACTGGACAGCTGTGAAGAGCATTCTCAAGTACTTACGAAGGACTAAAGAGATGCTCTTGGTGTATGGTAACGGAGAACTCCAAGTGGAGTCCTTTACCGATTCGAGCTTCCAGAGTGATAAGGACGACTCTAAGTCGCAGTCGGGATTTGTCTTTACTCTTTACGGAGGGGCGGTTAGCTGGAAGAGTTCCAAGCAGGAAACCATGGCAGACTCGACGATGGAGGCTGAATACATCGCTGCCAACGATGCTGCCAAAGAGGCTGTCTAGATCAAGAAGTTCATAACTGAACTTGGAGTGGTTCCATCCATTGAGCATCCAATATCTTTGTATTGTGATAACAATGGCGCGGTGGCTTTGGCCAAGGAACCCAGGTCCCATCAGCTATCCAGGCATATTCTGAGGCGGTATCACCTGATCCGGGAGATAGTTGATCGCCGGGAGATCGAGGTCAGGAGGGTTGACACGAAGAACAACACGGCGGATCCACTCACGAAGGCCATTCCCCAGATACAGTTTGAGAGACTCTTCGGGATGCTCGGTATGCGATACTACGGCAGCTGGCCCTAGTGCAAGTGGGAGATTGTTAGTTGTATGTATGCCCTAGAGGCCAGTATTGTACATATGATGTATATTATATTGGATGCTTGGACATATATAGAGATGAATTTCTTGCTCGATATGATAGTATGCTATCTGGTTGCTCTTTATCTTAACATGTACACTTGTCTCTTTAAACTGTCTTATGGTTACATGTTGGTAAAGCCCTTAGGATGTGTACTTGACTACCTGGACTATGATGCAGATCATACTAGTGGGGACATGGTAGTCCATAAGTACATCCTTCAAGGTCCCTAGTCGTGGGTGTATCGAGACGGGGCATCGATATACCAGAGTAGACTAGCGTATACGCTTCTCGACCCATGAGATGGGCGATGGATGATCCCATATCCATTGGTGTTTGACATCAGAGATGGTATACGGGTGCTCAGTGGAGACTGGGTACACTGGACGGACTCGCCGAGAACTCCCAGATGGTATTATACCTCACGTCAGATGGCAGTTCTCAGGTGACACTTGTGCAGGTTAGTCTGTAGACCCGAGATCGTCATAGAGTCTTGTGTGATTCCCACTGTGCTTTGATCTCCACCTTACCACGTCCACGAGGGCATGCAAAACGGTGGTCTTTGGGTACAGTCCCGAGTCACATGGAGGCAATGAGCGATAGGAGGGGTTTCGTCTCTCCCGGTATTGGGGGTTGATGTTGCGCTGTGCTCGATTGGCCGTAACAGGGAAGTCCCTGGCCAGAGCTGATCAGAGATTTGCTGGTAAGTGTTACCAGTAGTTTCTCGACCCGTTATGAGCCTCACATCGGCATGACTTATCGGTTATTGGGGTCTGACGTTTACCACCCCTAGACTTGATATGCGACATATCAGACGAACAGACCGGACTGTACGGTAAGTATTACTAGTTGGATTCACAGGAGTGTGAGCGGGCTAGCTCGTCGATCTTCTGATCGCTCAATACCCGGATGGCCGTTACGTTTAGCAGACCGCTTGCGGCTTTTGGATGTTTGATATGATCATCATCTGCTACCGGCGTATTGACGAGTCTTTAGAGTCCTACACAGAGGTTTCCTGGCTCAAGCGAAACGAAATAGGAGCGCATATGAGATATGTGCAGGACCGAGAATAATGCGTGTATGTGATACCGTATTTCATTCTCGCGATGAATGTATCGATTGGTTATATGCGATATAACCTAGATATCGAATCAAGGATTGATTCGATAAGCCGATACATAGGATACTAGTCGGTTATATGCGATATGACCGGATCGTTAAATCAAGTGTTGATTTAATGATTTAATGTATAATTATATATTTGATATATTGCTTTGCATTAACTAGTATTGGTTCATTTTAAATGGATTTTCTCACTTGATGTGCAAGTTGTATATGTGATATACTTTTGTGCACATGTTTGTATCATGTTTGATGATAGTTGCTCATTTGGTTAAGTGTATAGAATTATACCATGGTTAAGTTGATGTTTAGGGTTTTGCTTTTTCATTTATTTATTTATTTGTTTATTTATTTATTTGGAAAAGAAAAAGATGAGAATGGTGGCTTTCTTTGTTTCTTATTGAAGCTTCATGAAGCTTTGACTTAGTCCACCATTCTTATCTCATCCTTAACCCTAACCATTCCAACTAACCCTAGTTTACTCTCTACACTTGACTATGGTTAGGATATGATAAGTATTCATATTAGTTCCTTTTTAAATAAGAAACTTATCATATTCTTTATCTTCTCCTTCTTCTTCTTCAAGAAAAACCTTGACTTCATCAATGGTAACTTGAGCAAACAAGTGAGAGATCCAATTCTAAAGTGAACCCACCTCCTATTTCTTCACCCTCTACCTCTTGACAAGTTGTTTTGGGTGTTTTCTTCACAAGTTTCACAACTTGGTGAAGTTGGAGCTTAAACTTGTGATGCCTCGACGTAGATCATCTTCGGCACGAAGCCGATGACCTAGTCCGCCCATTTCCCCGATGAAGCCGACGATTTAGTTCGGGATTCAAGATGGACAGCGAGACGACACCTACGTGGAGCTAAGGAAGTGGAGAAACGGATCTATAAAGGTTGTAGCCTCTCTCCTTTAGTTAAGATGTTAACTAGTTTAATGTTTCGCCTAGAATTCTAGCCGACGATCCGTATTAGGGTTTCTCGGCACCCATAAAATTTTAAATTGGCATGGTTGATGCCTTGTGAGACCTCTATTGTGTGCCTAGGAACCTTTCAAGATCCTCACGACTCGTAGGGAGAAACGCCTTTATGAGACCCTTACGGCTCATGAAGTCAAAAGCCTTAGTCGACAGGATCCTAACCCTGTTTGCTAAGCCACCTTTGTTCGAACTGAAAAAGGCAAATGATGATTCGCTCCTGGTAATATCCCAGTGGTAGCGATGCTAATGCCTAAATCGGTATCAAATTCCAAGTCTTTTCACGGAAAATAATGATTCACTCCTGGCAATATTCCAATCGCAGCGATGCTGATGCTAAGATTGGTATCAGGTCTTAAGTTCCATACTCGGAACAAAAAATCAGCGAGCCAAAAATGCATATGAAATAGCCGAAATGATAGGGCAACTTGCAACAAAAATCAGCAAGTAAAATATATGCATACAAAAATAGCCGAAATGATTGGGCAACTCGCAATGAAAAGCAGCGAGTAACAAAAAAGAAAAATAGCCGAAATGATTGGGCAATTGCAACTTTCGCGATATAAAAAGCTGAAATGATAGAGTATCGCGGAAAGAAATAAATGAAATGAAATGAAACTTTTGCCCTGCAGGTGAGATCATGTTCATATCATAATTTTGCATTATTATATTCCCCATTCTTATTCATTTTACAAATAAACAGGTGCTTTTGATCCATGTCTGCTACATAGTTGCAGGTTACAGGTTCTCGGAACAAAACAGTGAAAATGATGAAAAGACGCTACAAAAGTGAGACTACGACCAACAAGTAGAAGAATCTTGATCATGCCTACAGTTTGAGGGACAAATGAAGATCAATGAACAATTTCTCAAAGTACAAAGGCAGCGCCAGATTCAAGACTTCAACACGAAGCAAACGGTAAAAGTCTACAACATTCTGCACTGTGGAAATCTGGAAGAAACTAGAAGACAATCTGAGAAACCAAGTGAAGAAACCAGAAGCCAAATGCAACAGGAAGCAGCCCAGAAGTATCCAGCCAAAGACCCCACCATATGGCCGCGGATCCGTGGCCAAACAGGGCATATGGCCATGGATCCGCGGCCGTGTTGAGCACGTGTCGGTGCAAATTTGACGGCAGCGGCGGTGCGTTGACTAGGCTTCTCAGGGTAGTTTTGTAAATGTAGATAGGGATCAGATGTAAACCCCAGGGTTTCTATAATCTATAAATAGGAACCCTAAAGCTCTTTTTGGAGCATGCCTCTTCCTATGCCTCATTTTAATTATCAATTTCAGAATTTTTATTCACTGTAAATGTTTAAAGAGTGCATCAAATAAAGTAAGTCCTTCTTTTCTATGCCCTAGTTAATTTTCCTTTCTGCCCTAGTTAATTTTATTTATCTGCCCTAGTTTAGCACTTTTATTTATCTGTCGTAGATTAGATAATTAGGTTATTAAAAACAAACAAAAAAATGTCTCTTTTTATCAATTCCCTAATGAGTGAGTAGTTCCTCACTTGTAGGGTTAGGAATAGGGAAGGTTTGAGAGATGAAAATCTCTCACCCCTTTCTTGCCCATCATACATTTTTTTATAGGACTCCATGTATACATACACACACCACTCACTACGGCATCCTATCTCAAGAGGTAGCGGTGATACCGTAGTTTAAAAGACCGGTTGTGTATGTTTTCCATGGAGATTAGGGTAAGAATTAAGAAAGGACGGAAAAGGACCTAGAGGAAGAAACCTAGTTTTTTCCTGATCGTGCTAATCCCCTTTGTTAATTATTACCTTAACACCTAAATAGATCTTAATTAGAGCATAGAAAGCGGTGAGAAATATTGAATTTTCAAACTTAATATAAACCTAACCCTAGCAAGGTTTTAATTCTAATCAAACTCATTTCAATTTTAGTGATAATCAATTCTACCACAATTGGAATTAACCCGTTAGAACAAAGAGAAAATACATAAAATCCCTGTGGACCGACCCGTACTCAACCGGCTAGCTACCAAGCGACGTTGTTCTTGATTGCGGTTAACTATTCTTTGATTCATCTTTTAAAAGCGAAAGCGCACATAAAATCACAAACAATCAAATGGTGACGTTGCCGGGGATGGCGTAGTTTTTTTTTTTGTAATTTCGGGTTAATATAAAATTAAAAAATCATAAAAACTGAAAAATATAAAAAATATAAAAATTTATAATCTTGTTATTTTTTTAAGGGTGTTTCGTTTGAATTGTGCAGGATCGACGAACGGATTCAGATCTGGAAAATTTCAGTGAGCAAAACAGCAAACATCAGATCTAAACAAACAGAGAAAAATCAGAACAGAGAAACAGAAAAACAGTTGGGATCTGAACTGATGACTTGACCGTGTTTCCGCCGCAGAAGCATCCCTTTGACCGCGGAACCGCGGCTACTTGGTGACGTCAGCGCGTGGAAAAACTCTCTGTAAGCATCTTTTCTTCTTCTGAACCCCCTGATATCCTCTAAAAAAATTTCCTGCAGGGTTCTTTGCGCAAAAACTTCTCTCCCTTCTCCAATAACTTGATCTTGTGCAGGATTCTTTGTGCCGCAATAAATAAAAAAAAATTGGCAAGTGTTTGTATGTTTACTGCTTTGCATTCTTTAAACTGACTTTAAAAGGCTATAACACCAATCCAGATTGGGTGGGGATTTCATTACTCTTCCTAGGATCCCAAAAATCATAAAAAGCATATTGCATAAACCATCGAGTTAATTAAAAAAGATTAGACTCAGCCTTAAGGACCGTCGCGCTCAATAGGACAAAGGAATAGTTGTAGGTATCGATCGTTTATCTAAACCAGACTTTGTGGTGCCTAGGCTAGACAAGTAGGGAAAGGTAATTTTAAAAGGCCCGTCTCACGGTGATTCGTGAGCGGATCCCTCCTTTCTTTACTTATGCTTACCTGGCCACAATTGGCGGTGAAGAGGCGATTTGAGGACCTCACAACTTGTCCTTTGGAACAGTTAGAAGCAGTATAGTTGACCTAGGAGACCCTAGATCTAGACTTGATTGTGCATATTGTGATTGCTTGAACGTGTGTCTAGCTTCTTATAAAAATCTTTTTGCAAAAAGCTCCTTATATATAAAAAAACACAAAATAGAAAATTTTTACAAAGACTTGCCAATTTTGTCGCTAGAAATCCATTGCACCCCACTTGCACCCACATTCTTTTTCTTCTCCTTCTTACATCATGGGTACCCCACCTCACAAAACTCTTGCCGAACGTTGGTACCCTCATCCAAACATTGCTTCCTACGCGAATTGTTTTGGCCGAATTACGGACGACCCCACCATGTCCAAAATTTCTTTGAAAGATCGAATAGAAGCGTTTAGGAGAAACAGTTCGACTCCGCAATCCACTTTGTATCAACCATTTCAACCTTCACCACCTTCTTATGTTGATACTACTTTTTCGAGTCCTGTTGTAACTCCGAAACCCATGTCTATTGCTGAACATATTGAACAATCTCGTAACCGATCTTTCATTCCTTTCAACACTTCCAATTCTTGGGATCAACAAGTCCATTCACCTTTTTATCCAAATGTTGATCATACTCATGTCCAACTATTCAATTCCTACCAGTCCTACCCGACTTTCGCACCTTCCCTAGACATTGCTTCTACACAACTATCTGGGAGTTTCACGTATCCAAACAACTTTGAATCTTTTACTGAAACCCCTTCACAACCCATGTCTAGTCTGGAACAGTCGTTGGAAGCTTATATTGTAGCGACAAACCAACAGATGAGGAATTTGGATGCGTCCATTGCCGCCCTTATGCAACCTAGTGACCCGGTAGCTGGTTTCCAACTAGCTCCAAAAATTCTAATGTATGATGAGGTGGTTGGACAGATTGAGAATTTGAGTGGAGAGAGTGAGCTGTGCACCCTTCCAAATCAAACCTACCCATCCCCAATTGAATCCCACAACTACGGTTTTGAATGTCTATCAAGTGTCCTAAATGATTCACCAGTTGAAAATAAAACGTTTAATGAGTTGTGTGACTTTGTAGTGCTTGATTTGCCAGATTGTGAAGGGTCCCTTTCGAGTGAAACCATCACCAATCCTTTCGACCTCTACACCTCCAATCTAGAACCTAAATTGATAAATATCCATGCTTTTGATGAGGTGTCCAAAAAAATTGATTTTCACTTGATTGAGTATATTGATGCAGGGAATAATTTGGATGATGAACCCACAGATTTGACTGAATTTTTCTCTCCAATTCATCATCCCGAGTCATTAAATGTTTCTCCCGAACTTCATATGCGTCTTGATTTTGATGATAATTGCATGGATAAGATAACTTTTGAGGAGAATTATGAGGATAATATTGAGGAGAGTATTGAGGATGAACCAGTTTTGTTTGATGAGTCGGATTTTCAAATTCATCCTCCTGAACCTTTAACTGTGACCCTTCCTAAATCACTCCCCTTCATCCTTTCCATCGTTTTGACCGCGCAAGAATCCATCACGCTTCCATTTTCAATGTCTGGTTTACCAAGTTCAACGTACCCATGTTTTCTCGCGAATCTTGAGGGATTTGACCCCATTTCTCGACGGGTTGATAAATTAGCACAATCGCTTTTAACACATCGGTCATCACAATTTGTGCTAATTTATTCAATCAATTTACACCCTCAAGTTTGTACTACACTTCTTTCTCTTTTCCGCCATTCTTCTCCTAATATACCGAGACCATATTCCACCTTTCTTCCCATACGGTCTCATGTGTTTCTCATTTCTTTTCTCTACACTCCATTCTTTCACCAACCGCACCATTATAACGATAAAAATTCTGAATGGTTGGTGCTAACCTTTGGCCTGTCTAAAGCCTTGTATAGCTTGATACTGGTTTTTCTCCTCCCTAACTTTGAACTTTAACGCTTAATCAGTGGAAACACTGTTTCACTTAAGTTTGGGGGGGACCTTTTTGTATATATATTTTGTTTTGTTTTTCTGTTAACAATAAAAAATAATAAAAAAAAAACAGGGGAGTGCCGACAATTCTGACTCTCTTGGTGTAGCCTGACAGTGAGGACACTGTCAAGTTTAAGTTTGGGGGTGTGCTCGGTAAACTTTCTTCCTTCGCATTCATGTGCATATTTTTGCATTTGCATACTTATTTTAAAACCCATAAAAATTGAAAATTTTTAAAAATTATAAAAATTGAAAAGTTCAATTTTGGCCATAATTAACTTAAGTTTAACAAGACGGTTAACTAGTTAGGAAAAACTAGATCCTAAACTTAGTAAATTAAAAACCCTAAAAATAACCTTTCTTAAAGTTTAACCGTTGAAAATATATGTCCTTATAGTTTACTTAGAAATAAACAAATTTTGAGTTCACTTCTTGGGCTAAGTTAAAATAAGGGAAGAGTATTGATATTTTTATTAAAGTGTAAGTCTGAAAAATAATTCCTAAGCTTAAGTCTAAATTCTAAAAATATAGACCCTACAACTTGCACAAACACGAATCTTGAAACTTGGAATAGTAGAAGAGACCTTGAAATGCTCTTGTCTAAAGTCCTTAGTATGAAGGAAAACAAAATAAAAATACAAGTGTGAATAAAGAGATAAAAAAAAATGAACACTGGTTTTGTAATTACTTAAGGCTGCGTAAAATAAAAAATATATAGCGAGGGTGCTTTATCACCTAGTGCCTTAGACCAACTGGTTTGGGAGTCAATGCTAAAGCCTTAGGTGTTACAAGATTAGGAATTACGTCTTAATATGCAAACACATTTTGTAATCGGTCATTAGTACCTCAAGAAGTATTAACGGTCGCATGAAATATGTGTGAGCAATTTCATCTAAAAATTCACCAACTAAAAGTACTTTGGACGATGGACAAGTGTATAAGAACTTGAATTGAATTTCCAAGTGTATGGGTGATACATACACACACGTAGGGGTATATGATTGGGGTTTGGATGAGAGATAGGAATGAAAAATAGGACTTATATCTTTAGTAGAGATAATAAAAATTCCTAAGTTGAGATGGAACCTTAGAAGGTTAACTCAAAAGATGTTAAAAGCTAAGTAAATTTACAGAATATATACAATCTTAAGTTAAATGATAAGGAAGCGTGAAAAATATGGGTGGATAATTTCTGAGTCAAAGATAATAGAATTTCTTGTTAGAAAACCGAATTGGAGAATAAAAGTCAATAGACCGAATTGATAGGATTTTGTGGGTAGTATCCGCTGAAAAACCTCAGGAGACAACACTCCTCCTACTAGGGACACCTAGAGATTTAATGGCTTGTTGCACGAGCTCAGTGCAATCGCGTTTCCCTGCGAAAGTGAGGTTATGTCTTTTTCGAGAATAAACTAATTTTGCTCGAGGACAAGCAAAAGATAAGTTTGGGGGTATTTGTTCATATCATAATTTTGCATTATTATATTCCCCATTCTTATTCATTTTACAAATAAACAGGTGCTTTTGATCCATGTCTGCTACATAGTTGCAGGTTACAGGTTCTCGGAACAAAACAGTGAAAATGATGAAAAGACGCTACAAAAGTGAGACTGCGACCAACAAGTAGAAGAATCTTGATCATGCCTACAGTTTGAGGGACAAATGAAGATCAATGAACAATTTCACAAAGTACAAAGGCAGCGCAAGATTCAAGACTTCAACACGAAGCAAACGGTAAAAGTCCACAACATTCTGCACTGTGGAAATCTGGAAGAAACTAGAAGATAATCTGAGAAACCAAGTGAAGAAACCAGAAGCCAAATGCAACAGGAAGCAGCCCAGAAGTATCCAGCCAAAGACCCCACCATATGGCCGAGGATCTGTGGCCAAACAGGGCATATGGCCGCGGATCCGCGGCCGTGCTGAGCACGTGTTGGTGCAAATTTGACGGCGGCGGCGGTGCGTTGACTAGGCTTCTCAGGATAGTTTTGTAAATGTAGATAGGGATCAGATGTAAACCCTAGGGTTTCTATAATATATAAATAGGAACCCTAAAGCTCTTTTTGGAGCATGCCTCTTCCTATGCCTCATTTTAATTATCAATTTCAGAATTTTTATTCGCTGTAAATGTTTGAAGAGTGCATCAAATAAAGTAAGTCTTTCTTTTCTATGCCCTAGTTAATTTTCCTTTCTGCCCTAGTTAATTTTATTTATCTGCCCTAGTTTAGCACTTTTATTTATCTGCCGTAGATTAGATAATTAGGTTATTAAAAACAAACAAAAAATGTCTCTTTTTATCAATTCCCTAATGAGTGAGTAGTTCCTCACTTGTTAGGGTTAGGAATAGGGAAGGTTTGAGAGATGAAAATCTCTCATCCCTTTCTTGCCCATCATACATTTTTTTATAGGACTCCATGCATACATACACACACCGCTCACTACGGCACCCTATCCCAAGAGGTAGCGGTGATACCGTAGTTTAAAAGACCGGTTGTATATGTTTTCCATGGAGGTTAGGGTAAGAATTAAGAAAGGACGGACAAGGACCTAGAGGAAGAAACCTAGTTTCTTCCCGATCGTGCTAATCCCCTTTGTTAATTATTACCTTAGCACCTAAATAGATCTTAATTAGGGCATAGAAAGCGGTGAGAAAATACACCGTGATGTCCCCTAGCAAGGTTTTAATTCTAATCAAACTCATTTCAGTTTTAGTGATAATCAATCCTACCACAATTGGAATTAACT
Organism: Agapanthus africanus; assembly: GCA_030015575.1. Lineage (NCBI taxonomy): Eukaryota > Viridiplantae > Streptophyta > Magnoliopsida > Asparagales > Amaryllidaceae > Agapanthus > Agapanthus africanus. The sequence continues at coordinate 92,315,029 of JASDDO010000024.1, read as the reverse complement.
CGTTAGAATAAAGAGAAAATACACAAAATCCCTGTGGACCGACCCGTACTCAACCGGCTAGCTACCAAGCAACGCCGTTCTTGATAGCGGTTAACTATTCTTTGATTCATCTTTTAAAAGCGAAAGCGCACATAAAATCACAAACAATCATATCACATTGACCCCAATATACAATCCATGGGCACAAACAGAAAGGGAACCATATCGTCCTACCAAGCTTCGTCAAAGGGAAGCCAGATCTCGATGGCTATACTTACAGCCTAGAAATCAATAACAGCGTTCCTTCTCGTTCCAACCAGAAGCAGATACGACGTCGGCAAAACGGAGCCACGGTGAAGTCCCCTAGTTCCAAATCTCGACGGTTCACAGACAACCTAGAGACTACCTCGGAGCCACGGAAAAGTCCCCTAGTTCCAAATCTCAACGGTTCACGGACAACCTAAAGACTACCTCGGAGCCATGGCATGTCCCTAGTTCCAAGTCTAGACGGCAGCATCCACAGCCTAGAGATCAACGACAGCGTTCTTCCTCCCTCTAGAAGGATACAGGCGCAACATCAACAAACGGAGCCATGGAAAAATCCCCTAGTTCCAAATCTTGACGGTTCACAGACAACCCGGAGACAATCTCGACATTCGTCGCAATATTGCAGACACAATGTCAACCAACGAAGCAAAGGAAGATCCCTAGCTTCAGGGTCTTGACGGCAACTCAAATAAGACCTGAAAAACTATCAGAGACCATCCTACTCCAGCGCAGAGTAGTCATGACTCATCGGGGCTCCTAAATTGAGCCTAACCTCAAGTAAAAAGCGACATGGAATATTCCTAACGCTTGCTCTTTCGACGGTAATATTACCTGAAAGATTACTTGAAGACGTCTTGTCTAGCCCCCGAAGGGATCAGAGACACGACAGTCGCGGGGCTACCCGAACAGCAAGATTGCTTATCGGGGGATATATTGGCCAACGCGACGGTGCGACGGGTAAAAAACCCTAGTACCACAGACCCTGACGGACTTCTATTAGAAGGAGTTAACTGTGACGTTAGTACACCCTTGCGAGAACTTCTCGATTCGTCTCGACTCGTGAGGAAATTAGCGTCCTTGCAAGAACTTCTCGATTCATCTCGACTTGTAGGGAAAAGCCTTAGGAAATAGGGATAAGGACCTGTTTCCTAAGCATTGGGGCTCTGCAAGTTGATCCAAGATGGACTATTGCATACTATTCATGGGCCACACTCTCCAAAGTCGAATCTCGACAAGGAGGGAAACAACCACTTACGAGTCCTCTCGACTTGTAAACGGGAAAAATTCTCTTGTGAGATCCTTACGACTTTCAAGAGAAAACGCAATTAGGATTCCTCACTACTCCTAAGGAGAAAAGACACTTACGGGATCCTCTCGACTCGTAGGGAGAAAAGTCTTTATGAGACCCTCACGGCTCGTAAAGTTGAAAAGTCTTAGGCGGCAGATCTGAACCTGTCTTCTAAGCCATCGTTGCCCTGCAAGGAGATCAAGGTAGACTATCTATAAGACGCATTTGCTAAAGGGACACGCCCATATAAAATGAAGTATGTCTTTTATTCATGAATTCAAGTGAATACAAGATACATTTCACAAAGGAATCAAAATGAATACATGTTATTCATAAACCGCAAGTTACAAAAAAAGGGGGGTACAAAGACGGTTATTGAGGAGGAGGCATCTTCAACAAATCAGCAAGCCGCCCTCGCGCTCCTTTTAATCCCTTCGGTGGCCAACTCCGCTTCAACTTGAGTCCGCTGCCGCAAACAGGACGAAAGCCGTTCATCGGTTTCTCGCATAGCAGCTTCGCAGTCCTGTACGACCCGCTCGGTGAAGTAAAGCGTCCGCCTTAGCGCCAACCCATCCGAAATACATCTCTGGAGGTTGTAAAAATAGCTTTTAGCTGTGCAGCATTCGCTTCAATCTGGGCGCGCAATCGGACGGACTCGCTAGAAGCCACCTCATGTTTCTTTTGTCTCAGGATCGCCTCTTGTTCAAAATGGCGAATGAAAGGAACACTATACTCGACCCACGCAACCCGCTAAGAGTTTAAAGCTAAAACCTCAGGAGCGAGACGTTTGAGCTCGATCTCGTGCAGGCAAGCCTTGATCTTTCTGCGGTAATCAACCCAAGAGCTGACAAGATCTTCATCATGGAAGTTCACGAGTGTCGATAGCATTGGGTTAACTTCAACAGCAAAATTTGCAGCTGATGTGAGGGCCTCGGTGTCAAGATCTTCGACGAATTCGCTCAACATTCGACGGCTGTTTGCGGCACCCGTGGAAGATATGTGTTTGGCAAAGGGCCCTGCGGGCATCGGAATGCGGGACTCGAAGGGAGCAGGAGCCAGTGCGATTGCTGTAAAATGAATTACGGTCAAATGCCGACTCAGGAAATGAAGAAAACACATGATCGATGAAGTTTATTATACCCGCTGTGACAGGCGGCAGGACGGGGAGTGTCAGAGGCACGATTGTTCTTTCACCCCCTCCTTCGACCCGTGATGCTATATTCAATATGAAGAAGAATTAGCAACAACATGTCTATTCATAAGAAAGGGACGTCAGTTGAAAAATGTACTAACCAATACCAGAAGGAGGAACGATTTCCGACTGGAAGGAGAAATGCGGGTTCAACACCTGGTATAGATGGTCAAAAAGGATCCCTGCTGAATTGCAACAATATACTGTCAATACAAGGAGGATGGTATTCACAGTAAAACAAATAAGTCGCAAACTCATACCTTCCAATATTTGAGAGGGCACAGAAGAAGGGGAGGGAACACCGACCGTCAGAGCAGTGACCGGCGGCACTTCTTCAGATGGCGCAGTCTCAGGGTTCGCCACAACTATATTCGAGACAAAAAAATATCATTAGAAGGGCTGAACAGGATTGAAAAATTTGAAATCAGCGACCCAGCGACTACCTGATAAATCATGGACCGAAACCATGACGGAGGCGTCACCGGGTGTAACGTCTTCTTCCCTCTCTTGGAGGAGGAGTAGATTCCGTGCCCATAATTTCATCCCCTGACTCAACAAGGGCCGTCGTGATGCTTGCGACGCCCGCCGATTGTTCATATTAGATTTTTTCATTTTCATACCGCCCAATTTTTATCACATTGCTTATCGGTAGGTACTCTTGAGCCGTGTTTGCTAGTCAATTGCAGGATACAGGTTCTCGGCTCTAAACGGTGAAATTCATGGAAAAACACGACAAAATCCGGGTTCCTGCCAACCACAGATAAAACACGGGTCTCCGCTCTTTATCCGTCTGTTGCCACACACCAATTTAGGAGACAAAATGACAAATCGATTGTCACCTTCATGCACAAGGCTCAATGGCAACACAAGTTCCAAGAAATCTACGCGGAGCTCAAGAAAATCTTGACAAAAAGTCCACCTTTCCCTCAACAGAAATTCTGGAAAAATCGTGAAGCAATTCTGAGAAAAATCAGGTACCAGACTAATGGGCACACAAAACCAGGAAATGTCACCAAATTGGGTGACCTAACTCCCTACTATGGCCGCGGATCCGCGGCCGTACGGCCTCCTTAGAAGATGAAATTTCAGGGGTAGATTGGTCTTTTCAGTTGTGTTCTGGTGGTTGCCCTAGGTTTTCATTTTTCAGCCTATAAATAGCCCAGAACTTTGTGAAGGAAAGGGTCCATAATCTTGTATTTTCTTTTCTAGGTTTAGTTGTGTTTCTTCTTCCTCTTCTCATCTCTTCTCCATTAAAACTTGTAGTGAGCTTGTGAGTGAAGAATGATGAATAAAGAAGAACCGTTTATTATTTTGCTTGTCTTATTATCTTGTTAATTGTTGTAATTTTCATTTGTTAACTAGTTGTTGTTATTTCTTGTTGTTTCTTTCTTCTCTCTTTTTCTTTATCCTTAACACAACCATGATGCTTACGCTTGATCCTTGCCGAGGTGAGGTCGCAAATAGCTAGTTGTTATCTTCTAATCTCTTTCTTTCTATCTACCTCTTTTGTTTTGTTTTATTTTTCCGTATCATGATGTGTGAGTAGTTTCATACTTGTTAGGGTAGGATAAGGGAAGTTTGAGAGAAGGAAATCTCTCTCACTCTTTCCTTGCCCAACAGCTTAATTCGACTCCCGTTAATTGAACCACAATCCGCTCCTTACGGCACCCTATCCTACATGATAGCGGTGATTCCGTAGTGAGACCGGTTGTGGTTGAATTAACCGGAGGTTATGGCTAAGAGCCAAGAACGGACGGACAAGCACCAAAAGGAAGAACTTATGTGTTGGAAAGCCTAGCTTATACTCGCAAGTTCCTTCCTAGTCGTGCTAATCCCCGTTGTTGCCGATTACCGTAACACCGATATTAAGATAGGGCAACGAAAGATGTGGGAGACTCCTAACTCAAACTAATATAATCCTAACCCTAACAAGCTCTCTTTACATATCATTTTACCACTTAATTAATCACAACAAAATCTGAAAAACTGGACTTAACTCGTTAACGCACATAGAAAAAGATTCTCATCTCCCTGCGGACGACCCGTACTCAACCGGCTAGCTACAAGCGAAACCGTCTTGATTGCGGTAATTTAACTAAAACTTGAACACGCAGAACCACTAACAATCAAATGGCACCGTTGCCGGGGAGACGGTAGTTTATTTCTTTGTGTAATTTCGGGTTAACTTGTGAATATAAAAACAACCGAAAAACAACAAAAAAAATGTACTTTGTAAAAAATCATCTTGTTATTTTTGATTAGCTTTTGTGCAAGTGTGCAGGAAAATACGAAGTTCAAGATCGGCGCCAAAGACATCGGATAATACGGAGTTCAAGTACAGTGCCAAAGACGTGGGAAGATAGACCCACATCTCGCGGCTACACCGCGACAGATTGAAACGAAGCAAAAGGTCTACTGTAAGATTCTGGAGAAGTTACAGTGAGCAAGTCCAATTTCAGTAGCTCCAGACAAGCAGAGGAAACCCATACAAGCACCCACACAAAAATTGAAGGCCCAACCCCCTGTTCCTGCCGCGGAACCGCGGCATAAGGAGGCTTAGGCCGCGGATCCACGGCCACTTGGTGGCTTCAGGGCCCCAATTTCTCTGTAAGTTTCCCTGTTCTCCTCTCCACTCCTCTGAACTCCAATAAACTGTGTTTTCTGCAGATTTCTTTGCGCAAACTCTTCTCCCCCTTCCAATAAACTGTTCTTGTGCAGGATTCTTTGTGCCGCGCTAAAAAAAATAAAAATTGTTTGCAGTTGATTTGTTACTGCTTTGCATTTCTTAATACGGACTTAAGGGGCTTGAAACCAATTCAGATTGGGTGGGGATTTCATCACCCTTCTCAGGACCCCAAAAATCACAAAAAGCATATGCATTGACCATTGTAAAATTAAAAAATACTAGACTCAGCCCTAAGGACTTCGCGCTCATTAGGACAGAGGACTAGTTACAGGCATCGGCCGTTTATCCTATCTGACTTTTGCGGTGCCTAGGCAAGTGTGACGAAGGCAAGTGGTTATTTAATTAAGGAACTTCGCGAAAGCGTTGGACAACCTCCCACTTACCTGGCACTTATCTGGCCGCATTAGACGGAGAAGAGGCGGTTTGAGGTCCTTTTTCTAGCCCTCTGGAACTGTTAGGAGCAGGTCTAGTTGACCTAGGCGACCGTAGATCTAGGTGAGATTGTGCATATCTTGTTTGTGATTACTTAAAGCCGTAAGTCCGTACATATTTCTGTAAATCTCTTTCTAAAAAAAAACAAAAAAGAAAAAATCAAAAATCAAAAACTTTTATAAAAACTTGCCCTTTGTCGCCAAATCCATTTTTCACCCACCACCCATCGCCTTTCTCCATTGACGTTTTCTTACCCTCACCTTCTCCGCTTTGACTATACTAAACTCGTTTAGTGTATGTCCGCTTGGACTCGGGACACTAGCGCCCGTCTAGTCCGCGTTACGTTAGTCGCTACCGACTACGCGATCGACTCAGACGTCGATACTCCGTCCACTCCTCTTTCACCCCTTCCTTTGCCGACCAACTCCGACGTTGACCGGAATTCTGTTCATACATCTTCGCCTTCACCTTCACCAACCTCTTCTTCCGCGATGTCGGGATTTAATCCGAACATCTCTTTGACCACCCCTGGATTGGCTCCACCTCCTACGGAGACCAATATCCCACCACCACCGCCTGTTGTAGCACCGCAGCGAATCGCGCTCCAGGATCGTTTCTATCCCACCCGTTCTGCTTTTCCTACCTGCCTTTCTCTTCCACCGGCCAATGGGGATAACTTTGAAATTAAGCCCCACTTCATCAACATGCTCCCACGATTTCATGGGCTTGAATCTGAAGATGCCTATATCTTCATCAATAAATTTCAAAACGTCTGTGCCATGATGAAAACCACCCAGCTGTCGGACGATGCTATACGTCTACGGGTCATTCTGTTCACTTTATGCGATCTTGCTGAAAAATGGCTGTATAGCACCGCTTCCCACTCAATCACCAGCTGGGACGAGTTTGTTAAAGTGTTTCTAAAAAAATTCTATCCGAATCATAAGACCGCAAGGATTCGAAATGAAATCAACCAATTCTCTCAGCTTCCTTCTGAACCCTTCTGGAAATACTTTGACCGATACAAAGACCTTCTTGTTCAGTGTCCTCACCACGGTATAGAGAAATGGCAACTTTGCCAAACCTTATACGAGGGCATGAACCTAGCAACGAAGCAGTTGTTGGAAACCATCTGTCAGGGCCACTTCCTATCAAAATCTGACGAGGAAGCGTGGCAATTCTTTGACGACCTTGCGGAGCAAACGCTACAATGGGAGAGCACCAGACCGACTTCTTCTTCTACCTCCACTTCTACCGGTCAGTCTAGGATAGGAATTCACCAACTTGATGTCTCTATTGCGATGAAAGCTGAAATGGCTGCAATAACAAGAAAGCTTGAAGCGATAGAGAGCAAATTTTCTGCTCCTACTCCTGCCCCTGTTCTCCCCCTTCGTACCATTTGCGCTTGTTGTTCCGATCCTTCCCACTTGACCGAAGAGTGTCCTTACAATCCACCCTCGTAAGGACAGGATCAGGTTAATGCTGTATTCCAGCAAAGACCGAGGAATGATCCATACTCTTCCACCTACAATCCCGGTTGGAGGAACCACCCCAATTTCGCCTGGAATCAGAATCAGAATCAATTCCAGGGCAACAATTTCCAAAGGGCCCTTCCGCCGCAACAACAAGCACAACAACAAACTCAGTTTCAGCAGCCCTTCCAACCCCAACCATTCCAAAATCAGACGAACAACTTTGCACCCAATAATTCTTTTCCACCAAACAACTTTGTTCCGTCAAACAACGATAAGGTTTCCTCGCTCGAACGAAGTCTGGAGGCGTTCGTTAAACAATCGACTCAGTCCACCGCCAACATCCAGTCTTCCATTCAATTCTTAGTGCAACACACTGCCGCACACGGGCAAAGCATCAAGACCATCGAGGCCCAGATTGCACAGCTGAACGCGGCCTTAAGCGAGCGAGAGAAGGGGAAGCTCCTGTCCTAGCCACTCCCAAATCCCGGTCACCCACATAATGCACATGTTGCTCTTGAACAACAGAACCATAATGTGAGTGCCGTGACCACACTGAGATCGGGAAGGATGCTGCAAAACAACATTGGCAAACGGATCAACGATGACACCCCGGCCGCCGCTTCTTCTTCTTCTTCTTCCTCGTCTTCTAAGCCTATTCTCCATTCTTCACAAGGCTCTCCTTCCTCTTCTTCTGCTCTGAACGGTGTAGGGTGTTTTTCGTCACCCCATTGAGATGGGAATACGCGCGCGCTTGTCAGGCGTACTACAGATTCCCCCTGTCTAGGGTAGGCCGGGGTTTAATGATTGTGGGGATCCAAATCTCCGGCAGCCGCGGACTAAGCTGCCGTTAATTACCCCTCGCCTTTGGGGCGAGGGAACCTCCGATTAACGGGTTAAAATGGTCATGCGAACTCAATGTGCAGTGTACGTGTATTGTGTTTTGAAAGGGGGGTTTTGGATATATCGGGAGCCACGCAAAGTTTTTACGGGAGTCCCGCTACCCGGATAGAGGGCTGGGGGTCAAGGGGGCTAGCAGCCCCCTTGCGGGATGCGGGGCAGCGTCCCGTTAGAAATTTTTTTCTAACAGGGACAGTGTCGCGGAGTATGTGTGTGTGTAAATATGTATACATATGTGTGTATATATATATGTATACATGTATATATATATATATATAAAAGAAAGAGGGGGGAAAAGGCATCCAAAGGATGTGTGGGGCCAGCGCCTTGGGCGCTGTGCGCTTAGGTGCTGTGCACTCAGGCGCTAGAGTGCCACGTGTCGGCACGTGGGCGCTCTGCGCTTGAGCGCTGGACGCTTGAGCGCAAGTGCTTGCCATGTGTCGGTACGGGGGCGACTTGCGCTCGAGCGCTTGCGCTGGAGCGCAAGCGCGCCACGTGTCGGTGTGGGGGCGACTTGCGCTCGAGCGCTTGCGCTGGAGCGCAAGCGCACCACGTGTCGGCGCGGGGGCGACTTGCGCTTGAGTGCTTGCGCTGGAGCGCAAGCGCGCCACGCGTCGGCACCGAGACGACTTGCGCTTGAGCGCAAGCGCGCCACGTGTCGGTACCGGGACGACTTGCGCTCGAGCAGTTGCGCTGGAACGCAAGCGCGCCACGTGTCGGCACGCGGGCGCTCTGCGCTTGAGCACCGGCGAGAAAAAGAGGCTTTTTGCCTAGAACCAGAAGCTATGCTTCAAAAAGGAAATATTTATTATATATGTATATATGGAGTTAAACTCCTAGGATGTTTTGAAACTGATGAAGGGGGTTCTTCTTCTTCCTCCTGTTGCTTGGCCGGATCTTGAAGATCAAGAAGTAGGAGATTTTAAAAATCACTCCTTTTTTAGATCTGATGGGAGATCTAAGTTCCCCTTTGTGGGTTTTGTGGTGGAAAACTACTTAGTTTTGGAAAAGAAAGAGTAAAACTCTTGATTTAATTCAAAAGAAATGAAAAGGTTTAGAACCTTGGAGAAGGTGCAGGAGGCACAAAGAACCCTAATTTTTTGGGGAATGAAAAGTGTATTACTTTATTCATCATCATGTTGCCTTTTATAGGCTTACATATTTGCATATAGTCCCTTGGGCTTTACAAAAAATGACATTTTAGCCATCCCATGGCTCATGTGCCATTTCATTTTTGCACATAAGCCATGGGCTTACAAAATATTGGTTTTATGCCCATTTTGTTTACATTCATGCATAAAAAATTATTTATGACATGATTTTGTTGTTGGCATGAGAGAGGCTGGCCGCGGGCTCGACTTGGGCATGGGCCCGTTTGACCTGGGCTTGGACCCACCTAGCTTGGGGGTTGACCTTGACTTTGACTCGGTCAACCGGGGTGTGAATTTTTACCCCAACAAATTGCCCCCCATCAATAAATGCACACCGCATATGTGGGTCGTGTGCATGAAATTGATGGATCTTCTTTTGCATGGAGGCGACTTGCTTTGGTTCCCACTTTTTGGGATGCACTGCCCTTTTTACGACGTGGACGGTCGACGCTTGACGCGTCTCCGAGACAGAGTGTCCGTGGTAGACGTTTCCCCGGCTCGGAGCGATCTGGTTCCTGTTTTGTAGGAAGCCTGCACTGATCCGGAGCGACTTGGTTCCCGATTTGTGGGAAGCCTGCACTGCCCTTTTACGACGTGGACGGTCGACGCTCTGATCTGGAGCGATTTGGTTCCCGATTTGTGGGAATCCTACATTGCCCTTTTACGACGTGGACAGTCGACGCTCTGATCCGGAGCGATTTGGTTCCCGATTTGTGGGAATCCTGCATTGCCCTTTTTACGACGTGGACGGTCGACGCTTGACGCGTCTCCGAGACAGAATGTCTGTGGTATACGTTTCCCTTGCCCGAAGCGATCTAATTCCTGCTTTGTAGGAAGCCTGCACTGCCCTTTTTACGACATGAACGGTCGACGCTCTGATCCGGAGCGATTTGGTTCCCGATTTGTGGGAACCCTGCATTGCCCTTTTTACGACGTGGACGGTCGACGCTTGACGCGTCTCCGAGACAGAGTGTCCGTGGTATACGTTTCCCTTGCCCGAAGCGATCCGATTCCTGCTTTGTAGGAAGCCTGCACTGCCCTTTTTACGACATGGACGGTCGACGCTCTGATCCGGAGCGATTTGGTAGACGTGTCCCCGGCACGGAGTGTCGCTGTTGGACGTTTCCCTGATGCGGAGTGTCTGTTGTCGATGTGCCCCCGGCACGGAGTGTCTGCTTGACGTTTTCCCGAGGCGGAGTATCGGCTGGTTGACGTTTCCCTGATGCGGAGTGTCTGTGTTGGACGTTTCCCCGATGCAGAGTGTCGCTGGTTGACGTGTCCTCGGCACGGAGTGTCGCTGATCGACTTTTCCCCGGCGCAGAGTGTCGGGTTGACTTTTCCCCGGCGCGGAGTGTCGCTGATCGACTTTTCCCCGGCGCGAAGTGTCGGTGGTTGACTTTTCTCCGGCACGGAGTGTCGCTGATCGAATTTTCCCCGGCGCGGAGTGTCGGTGGTTGACTTTTCCCCGGCGCGGAGTGTCGCTGATGGACTTTTCCCCGGCGCGGAGTGTCGGGTTGACTTTTCCCCGGCATGGAGTGTCGCTGATCGACTTTTCCCCGGCGCGGAGTGTCGGGTTGACTTTTCCCCCGCACGGAGTGTTGCTGATCGACTTTTCCCCGGCGCGGAGTGTCCGTGGTTGACTTTTCCCCGGCACGGAGTGTCGCTGATGGTCTTTTCCCCGGCGCGGAGTGTCGCTGGTTGACTTTTCCCCGGCACGGAGTGTCGCTGATCGACTTTTCCCCTGCGCGGAGTGTCGGGTTGACTTTTCCCCGGCACGGAGTGTCGCTGATCGACTTTTCCCCGGCGCGGAGTGTCGGGTTGACTTTTCCCCGGCACGGAGTGTCGCTGATCGACTTTTCCCCGGCTCGGAGTGTCGGGTTGACTTTTCCCCGGCACGGAGTGTCGCTGATGGACTTTTCCCCGGCGCGGAGTGTCGCTGATCGACTTTTCCCCGGCGCGGAGCGTCGGGTTGACTTTTCCCCGGCACGGAGTGTCGCTGATGGACTTTTCCTCGGCGCGGAGTGTCGCGGGTTGACTTTTCCCCGGCACGGTGTGTCGCTGATGAAGTTTTCCCCAGCGCGGAGTGTCGCGGGTTGACTTTTCCCCGTCACGGAGTGTCGCTGATGGACTTTTCCCCGGCGCGGAGTGTCGCGGGTTGACTTTTCCCCGGCACGGAGTGTCGCTGATAGACTTTTCCCCGGCGCGGAGTGTCGGGTTGACTTTTCCCCGTCACGGCGTGTCGCTGATCGACTTTTCCCCGGCGCGGAGTGTCGGGTTGACTTTTCCCCGGCACGGAGTGTCACTGATGGACTTTTCCCCGGCGTGGAGTGTCGCGGGTTGACTTTTCCCCGGCACGGAGTGTCGCTGATGGACTTTTCCCCGGCGCGGAGTGTCGCGGGTTGACTTTTCCCCGGCACGGAGTGTCGCTGATGGACTTTTCCCAGGCGCGGAGTGTCGCGGGTTGACTTTATTCCGAGACGAAGCATAATTTAGACAGGGAAGGCAGGTACACCGAGGCGAGGCGAACCATCATTTCGACACGGGGTGCATTCTGAGACGAAGCATAATTCCGACGCAGAGCTTGCTGGTTGATTTGATTTGGGTTGACATCAGCATCGCTACACTGGAATATGGTACCATGAGCGAATCATCATCTGTCTTGAGAGGATTTGGTAATTGGTTTTCTGTCGGCATCTGCATTGCTGCACTGGAATAATGCCAGGAGCAACTCATCATTTTCCCCGGGAGGATTTGGGATTTGGTTTTTTGTTTGGCATCTGCATTGCTGCACTGGAATAATGCCAGGAGCAACTCATCATTTGCCCCGAGAGGATTTGGGAATTGTTGGCTTAGGAGACAGGTTTAGATCCCTGTCACTTAAGGCTTTTCCATTTTGTGAGCCGTAAGGGTCTCACAAAGCATTTTCTTCCTACGGGTCGTAAGGATCCCGTAGGTGTATTTTCTCCTTAGGAGTCGTGGGGACTCCTAAGTGTGTTGCTCCTCTGTGAGTCATAGGGATCTTACGCGGGAATTTTCTCCTCACAAAGTCGAGAGGACTTTGCGAGTGCATTTCCTCCTCTCTTTTTTTTACGAGTTTGCACACTTTCGGGTTTTCACAAACTCGCCGGCAATCCTGCTGTTTTTACTCACGGAACCCTTTCGGGTTTTTATCCGTGCCCGTTTTGCTTGTGGACATACCGTTCTTTTCTTCCCTTTTTTTTCTTTTTTTTCCTTTTTTTTGGAGAGATCGGGATTGTTTAACGCCCGTGGATTGTATACGGTTTTGCAGGATGTATGATCCAGACCGTAGGGCCAAAAACATTTCAGGACTTTGTTGGCGTCTGCATCGCTACACCGGAATATGGTACCAGGAGCGACTCATCATTCGCCGTTGGGGTATGGGATTTGGAATTTGGTTGGCGTCTGCATCGCTGCACTGGAATATGGTACCAGGAGCGACTCATCATTCGCCGTTGGGGATTGGGATTTGGAATTTGGTTGGCGTCTGCATCGCTGCACTGGAATATGGTACCAGGAGCAACTCATCATTCGCCTCTTGGTGCATGGGGTTTGGAATTTGGTTGGCGTCTGCATCGCTGCACTGGAATATGGTACCGGGAGCGACTCATCATTCGCCACTTGGGGACTAGGGAGCGATGGCTTAGGAGACAGGTTTAGATCCCTACCACCTAAGACTTTTCAATTTTATGGGCCGTGAGGGTCCCATAAAGGTATTTTCTCCCTGCGAGTCGTAAGGACCCCGCAGGTGTATTTTCTCCTTAGGAGTCGTGAGGACTCCGAAGTGTGTTTTTCCTTTGTGACTCGTATGGATCCCACAAAGGTTTGTTCTCCTCATGTATCGTGAGGACACATGAGTGGATTTCCCTAGTTCCCAGTTTAATGACTTAGAGGTCGACTGTTTCCAGTTTAACGACTTAGAGGTCGTATGTTTCCAGTTTAACGACTTGGAGGTCATATGTTTCCAGTTTAACGACTTAGAGGTCATCTGTTTCTAGTTTAAAGACTTAGAGGTCGTCTGTTTCCAGTTTAACGACTTGGAGGTCATCTGTTTCCAGTTTAAAGACATAGAGGTCATCTGTTTCCAGTTTAAAGACGTAGATGTCATCTGTTTCCAGTTTAAAGACGTAGAGGTCATCTGTTTCCAGTTTAAAGACTTAGAGGTCTACTGTTTCCAGTTTAACGACTTAGAGGTCATCTGTTTCCAGTTTAAAGACTTAGGGGTCATCTGTTTCCAGTTTAACGACGTGGTGGTCATCTGTTTCCAGTTTAACGACTTGGAGGTCATCTATTTCCAGTTTAATGACGTAGAGGTCATCTGTTTCCAGTTTAACGACGTGGTGGTCTATTGATAGCGAGCTTGGAATTTTAGGGTAGGGGCCGGCATCAGCGTTGCTAACACTGAAGCAGAGGTGCCAGGAGCAATTCATCATTTGTCTACTCTTGTTGGCGGAGCGATGGCTTAGAAGACAGGTTTAGGTCCCTATCGCCTAAGGCTTTTCAATTTTATGGGCCGTGAGGGTCCCATAAAAGCATTTTCTCCCTACGAGTCATGAGGATCCCGCAGGTGTATTTTCTCCTTAGGAGTCGTAAGGACTCCTAAGTGTGTTTTTCCTTTGTGAGTCGTATGGATCCCACAAAGGTTTGTTCTCCTCATGTATCGTGAGAACACATGAGTGGGTCTTCTCAATAGAGCATAATTCCAAAGGCGGAGACCAGCCGCGTAACTGGTGATTACGGTGGGGCATGAGGGTGATGAGAATTATTTGAGCCCGTGGATTGTATACGGTGGTCAATTTGGGGACTAGCCGTAGGGCCAAAAGAATTTTGAAAAATTGGATTTTGGTTGGCGTCTGCATCGCTACACTGGAATATGGTACCGGGAGCGACTCATCATTCGCCATTGTTTTTTTTGTGTTTTTTTTTGTTGTTTTACCGCGATTGCTCTATCATTTCAGCTTTTCTTATCGCGAAGGTCGCGATTGCCCTATCATTTCGGCTATTTATTCGCGGTTGCCCCATCATTTCGGCTTTATTTTCATGTTTATCTTTACTCGCTTATTTTTATTGCGAGTTGCCCCATCATTTCGGCTTTTCCTTATTTTTCTTTTATTTACACAGTTTTTGTTTATTTACATACATATATATATATATATATATATATATATTTTTTTTTTTTTACATTCCCAGTTTAACGACTTAGAGGTCGATTGTTCCCAGTTTAATGACATGGTGGTCTCTTTTGCTTATCCCAGCTCCTTGAACTTTGATCTTGGCGGAGCTGTGTTGATGACCTAGCTCTGTGGCTTGCCGATACATCCGAGGATTGTGATGTTTTTCTAAGCTTATATTGGTCCTCTGCCCAATCTTTGAAAATATAGCAGTCTTCGATGGTATGACCCACCACTCTATGATATGGGCAGTATATGGGATTGCCGGTCATGTTCATTTCCTGTGGCCTCTTTGGAACAGGCAGTTGCAGACCGCTGTTCAGGGCGTCCATGAATATTTTGCGGACTTCATCCCTCCTGAAGGAGTATACTTTCTTCTTTCCCTCCATTGGAGTAGGTGCCTTTACTGATACTGGTCCTCGAGGCACATGTCTGGGAGGATTAGGTTCCCGAAAGGTTTCGGTCTCTATTCGCATGAAATCGGCGATCGTAGCTTGACTGTTTGCTAACACGCCTTTTGACAGTTCTATCTCTCCCATCCTATATTGCCTTTCGACCCAATCTTTGAAGACGAAGCAGTCCTCAATGGCATGACCTATCACCCTGTGATAGGGGCAATATTCTGGGTCGTCGGTCATATTCGCTTCTTGCAGTCTCTTTGATTCCGGCAGTTGTAGACCGTTTCTTAGGGCGTCCTTGAATATCTTGTGGACTTTTTCCCTTTTAAAAGAATATATCTTTTCCAGCTTCGCTTTCAGAGGCGATTCCCCCCCGGCGTATGTATCGGAGGGACTGGAGGCTGATTGCGGCCGTTTTTCTCGAAGGCGCTCCGCTTTTAGGTTGGAAGGGATATCAGTTGGCTGCCCCTGGGTATCAATCCCTAGCTCATGAGCCAAAATTTGATTCTGCTGTAATTGCAATCGGGCGACTTGGGTCGCGAGATCCGCCACGACGTTTGCCAGCTCGTCGACTTTGGAATAGACCTCGGCCATCTTCTCATCCCTGTCCTGAAATTGCCTTTGAAGCCATTGGAATAACGCTTGTTCTGTAGTTCCGGCTATGACAACCGGGTAATCTTTATTGCCTGAGCTCAATTCCGTAGGAACCACAGGCTCTTCTGGCTTATCGGCCTGAGCGGGCTCTTCATCATTTAGATCGATCCGATGCTGGGTAGCGTCAACCATATCATCACCATGGCTGTGAAGAAGAGGAGGGTTCGTTTCTTCATGTCCGGCCATGTAGACAGTGTGGATAACAAATTCAGCCATTCTTTCATCGCACCAGCGGAGCGGTCCGGGCTTTGGAAATTCATAAATTTTAACATGGCCAGAGCCGTAGCCCTTTTGTTGGCTCTATATCTGAGCCGCTTCTGCCTCAGCTTCTCTGCCTTAAGCACTTGGCAGGCATCCACTATCCGGGAAGCCATTATGAGTTGATCAGCGGGGAGCTTAGAGAAGACACCCGATCGAGCATTTGTCAGGGGCGCCGCTGGAGCTTGCTCGGGACGCGTTGTAGCTTTGTTGGTGTTGATGGCCTTGCCCCCAGCTGTGGCCAAGGAAAGTCGTTCAGATACCGACTTGCGTTTGGGTTGGGGCGCCCTTGAGATCACCACGTTTGGCCTCCTTCCTTTCGAGACTGGTTTGTCTGCCACCGGGGCTTGAGGAGCTGGGATGGCGCCAACTGGCATGAACATAATAGAGCCGAATGGTAGGAGCGGCTCCTCCCATTGTCGCCCGAGACTGGATGGAAGGACCGTCCTGGAGTCTATCTTCATCGTGTAGGAGACGGGAGCTGAGTTCATCATCGAAGACATTGTCAGAAGGTGATTGTTTGAAAATCTGCATGAAAGAGCATTATTTCAGTATAAATATAGGTATATATATTGACTGAGTTCGCATGAACGTTTAACCCGAAATATGGGAGGAGAGATATGTCCCACCGGGCGTGCCAGAATCTGTAGGGTGTTTTTCGTCACCCCATTGAGATGGGAATACGCGCGCGCTTGTCAGACGTACTACAGATTCCCCCTGCCTAGGGTAGGCCGGGGTTTAATGATTGTGGGGATCCTAATCTCCGGCAGCCGCGGACTAAGCTGCCGTTAATTACCCCTCGCCTTTGGGGCGAGGGAACCTCCGATTAACGGGTTAAAATGGTCATGCGAACTCAATGTGCAGTGTACGTGTGTTGTGTTTTGAAAGGGGGGTTTTGGATATATCGGGAGCCACGCAGAGTTTTTACGGGGGTCAGTGTCGCGGAGTATGTGTGTGTGTAAATATGTATACATATGTGTATATATATATGTATACATGTATATATATATATATAAAAGAAAGACGGGGAAAAGGCATCCAAAGGATGCGTGGGGCCAGCGCCTTGGGCGCTGTGCGCTTAGGTGTTGTGCACTCAGGCGCTAGAGTGCCACGTGTCGGCACGTGGGCGCTCTGCGCTTGAGCGCTGGGCGCTTGAGCGCAAGTGCTTGCCACGTGTCGGTACGGGGGCGACTTGCGCTCGAGCGCTTGCGCTTGAGCGCAAGCGCGCCACGTGTCGGCACGGGGGCGACTTGCGCTCGAGCGCTTGCGCTGGAGCGCAAGCGCGCCATGTGTCGGCACGGGGGCGACTTGCGCTCGAGCGCTTGCGCTTGAGCGCAAGCGCGCCACGTGTCGGCGCGGGGGCGACTTGCGCTCGAGTGCTTGCACTGGAGCGCAAGCGCGCCACGCGTCGGCACCGGGACGACTTGCGCTCGAGCGCTTGCGCTAGAACGCAAGCGCGCCACGTGTCGTCACGCGGGCGCTCTGTGCTTGAGCACCGGCGAGAAAAAGAGGCTTTTTGCCTAGAACCAGAAGCCATGCTTCAAAAAGGAAATATTTATTATATATGTATATATGGAGTTAAACTCCTAGGATGTTTTGAAACTGATGAAGGGGGTTCTTCTTCTTCCTCCTGTTGCTTGGCCGGATCTTGAAGATCAAGAAGTAGGAGATTTTAAAAATCACTCCTTTTTTAGATCTGATGGGAGATCTGAGTTCCTCTTTGTGGGTTTTGTGGTGGAAAACTACTTAGTTTTGGAAAAGAAAGAGTAAAACTCTTGATTTAATTCAAAAGAAATGAAAAGGTTTAGAACCTTGGAGAAGGTGCAGGAGGCACAAAGAACCCTAATTTTTTGGGGAATGAAAAGTGTATTACTTTATTCATCATCATGTTGCCTTTTATAGGCTTACCTATTTGCATATAGCCCCTTGGGCTTTACATAAAATGACATTTTAGCCATCCCATGGCTCAAGTGCCATTTCATTTTTGCACATAAGCCATGGGCTTACAAAATATTGGTTTTATGCCCATTTTGTTTACATTCATGCATAAAAAATTATTTATGACATGATTTTGTTGTTGGCATGAGAGAGGCTGGCCGCGGGCTCGACTTGGGCATGGGCCCGTTTGACCTGGGCTTGGGCCCACCTAGCTTGGGGGTTGACCTTGACTTTGACTCGGTCAACCGGGGTGTGAATTTTTACCCCAACAAACGGACCCACTTCTCACTCCACGAAAACACCTGTTCTGGGATCTGTTCCAACTCCACAATCTCCTCCTCCAGCATTAGACTCAACCAATTTTCAAAATGTTCCATTTCCAAACCGGTTGAGGTCTAACAAACAAAATCCACAAATGGAGAAGATTCTGGAGTTATTTAAGCAAGTTAACATTAACATTCCTCTTTTAGATGTTGTCCAACAAGTCCCGTCTTACGCGAAAATCTTAAAGGACTTGTGCACGAAAAAGAGGAAGTCTCGGGTACTAAAGAAAGTTTTCTTGGCTAGTGCTGTGTGTGATGCTCTTACCCAATCTTTACCACAAAAACGGAAGGACCCTGGCTGTCTTACGATTTCAATTACCATTGGGGATAAGAACATCAACCGCGCACTATTAGATCTTGGTGCCAGTGTTAACCTGCTTCCGTATTCAGTATACGAGCAATTAGGCGTCGGAGAGTTGAAACCCACGCACTGCACTCTCCAAATGGCCGACCGATCGATCACCCATCCTAGGGGTGAGCTAGAGGATGTGTTAATAAGAGTCGGGGACTTCATATTCCCCGTTGACTTCATTGTATTAGACACACAGCCTGTAGCTAACCCCCGGAATCAAATTCCGGTGATACTCGGTCGCCCATTTCTTGCAACCTCAAATGCTGTGATCAATTGTCGCAATGGTTCGATGAACCTCTCTTTTGGAAACATGACGATTGAACTCAACATTTTTAGGTTGGGGAATCAGCCCGCCGAACCTAATGCTCATATACTGGACGTCTGCTCGATCCAGGAGATCACCCCAGAAGAGTGTGAATTCGAGGAGTTTCTGTTTGAACACGATAATCTTGACGCCACTAGTGCGTTTCTCTTCGACCCTGCTGCTGTTTTTGCGCCCGACAACGACTACGAGTGTTTCACATTTTCGACCGATCTTAGCCGCGCACAACCCGAGTTTGAATCCTTCGACTTTCCGGATGAGTTACCTGAACCATCCAACTCGGTTGCCTACACTCGCTTTGAACCTTTGCTGGAGTCCTTTGAGTTCGAGACCTTTGCACCAATCTTGCCTTCCATCGTTTCACCTCCAACGTTCGAACTCAAGCCTTTGCCGTCTCACCTTAAGTACGCTTACTTAGGTGAGAACGAGACCCTCCCTGTCATCATTTCGGCTTCTCTAGCTCCCGAGCAAGAGAAAGCCCTTCTCGCGGTCTTGCACAGCAACAGGCAAGCTTTTGGCTGGTCCATGGCGGACATCAAGGGGATTAGTCCCCTGATCGTTGAGCATCACATTCATCTGATGGATGATGCCAAACCAGCCCGGGATCCACAAAGACGTCTCAATCCAGTCATGAAAGAGGCTGTGAAGAAGGAGATCGTAAAATGTCTAGATAGTGGTATCATTTACCCTATCTCTGATAGCCAGTGGGTTAGCCCCATTCACGTTGTCCCCAAGAAGTCAGGCATCACGGTCATCACTAACGAGGCGAACGAGTTAATCCCTACTCGCACCCAAACTGGGTGGCGAGTATGCATTGATTACAGAAAACTCAACGCCGCAATACGGAAAGACCACTTTCCGCTACCCTTCATTGACCAGATGCTTGAACGATTGGCCGGACACGAGTACTACTGCTTTCTTGATGGCTACTCCGGCTATAATCAAATTCCCATCGCCGAAAAAGACCAGGACAAGACCACTTTCACTTGTCCTTTCGGCACGTTTGCATATCGTCGCATGCCCTTTGGGTTATGCGATGCGCCCGCTACCTTCCAGCGGTGTATGATGGGTATCTTCTCAGACATGGTGGAAAAATTTCTGGATATTTTCATGGATGACTTCTCCATCTTCGGCGATTCCTTCAACGAGTGTTTGCTGCATCTTGACGCTGTCCTTACCCGATGTAAGGACAAGAATCTCACTTTGAATTGAGAGAAATGCCACTTCATGGTGCGCGAAGGTATTGTCTTAGGACATATCATCTCGCAAAATGGCATAGAGGTTGACAAAGCAAAGATTGAGGTCATTTCCAATCTGCCTCCTCCCCGATGCGTCAGAGACATCCGAGCCTTCCTTGGCCATGCCGGTTTCTATAGACGGTTCATCAAGGACTTTAGCAAGATTGCTAGGCCCTTGACTCTTTTGCTGGCCAAGGATACGCCATTCGACTTCAACTCGAGCTGTGTGACTGCATTCGAGTCATTGAAACGCTCACTCACTTCTGCTCCCGTTCTTTCTTCACCTGACTGGACGCACCCATTTGAGATTATGTGCGATGCATCTGACTTTGACATTGGTGCTGTCCTTGGACAACACATCAACAAGATGCCGCACGTAATCTATTATGCGAGCCGAACCCTGAACGACGCCCAACTCAACTATACAACAACTGAGAAGGAATTCTTAGCTGTTGTATTTGCTTTAGAAAAGTTCAGGCCCTACCTCATCGGCTCTCCAGTCATTGTCTACACTGACCATTCTGCTCTGCGCCATCTTTTTGCGAAGAAAGATGCAAAATCTCGGTTAATACGTTGGATCCTCTTGCTTCAAGAGTTTGACCTTGTCATTAAGGACAAACGAGGATGTGAAAACGTAGTTGCCGACCATCTCTCACGACTTCCTTCTTCGCCTTCGCTTCCAATTCCGATCAACGACGTTTTCCCGGATGAACAGCTCTTGACAGTATCGTGCGAACCCTGGTTCGCAGATATTGTGAACTATTTGGCCACGGGATTACTACCGACCGAATGGTCAAGTCAGGACAGACTTCGCTTCTTATCCCAAGTAAAACACTTTTACTGGGACGAACCCTATCTGTTCAAGTACTGTCCCGACCAGATTATTCGTCGGTGTGTCCCTGACGAGGAATTCAAGAGTGTGCTGTCATTTTGCCACGATCAAGCGTGTGGCGGGCATTTTGGGCCCAGAAAGACAGCTGAGAAGATCTTGCAATGTGGTTTCTACTGGCCACAACTCTTCAAAGACGCTCATGACTATTGCAAGACTTTCTCCCGGTGCCAACACATGGGCCGGATATCTCGGAGGAACGAGATACCGCTCCAACCGATCTTGGTTGTGGAGATTTTCGATGTTTGGGGGATAGATTTCATGGGGCCGTTTCCCAGCTCTTTCGGGAACTTGTACATCCTTCTCGCTGTTGATTACGTCTCTAAATGGGTTGAGGCTGTGCCCAGCCGAACTAACGACAACAAGGTTGTCGTTAGGTTCCTTAAAGAAAACATTTTCTCTCGTTTTGGGCACCCCCGAGCGATCATTAGCGACAATGGGAGTCATTTCTGCAACAAGACTTTCGAGGCCTTGATGCGGAAATACTCCATTAATCATAAGCTCTCTACGCCCTACCACCCCCAAACCTGCGGGCAGGCCGAAGTTTCAAATCGGCAAATCAAGCAGATACTGGAGAAGACGGTTTCCAAGAACCGTAAAGATTGGTCGCTGAAACTCACTGATGCCCTTTAGGCTTTTCGAACCGCTTATAAGACCGACCTTGGCATGTCTCCCTATCGGCTTGTGTACGGAAAAGCCTGCCACCTACCTGTCGAAATAGAGCATCGCGCATTTTGGGCGATAAAAGAGCTGAATTTGTCTCTCGAAGATGCGGGCAGCCATCGGAAGCTGCAGTTGAACGAACTGAGCGAGCTTAGGGATGAGGCTTACGATAACGCGGTTGTCGTTAAGAATCGAACGAAGGTGTTTCACGATAAACACCTTTTGCGCAAAACCTTCATACCTGGTCAGCAGGTACTGCTTTACGACACCCGACTTCACTTCCATTCAGGAAAGCTCAGATCTCGCTGGAAAGGGCCGTATTTTGTGCGGAATGTGCATCCGCAGGGCGCTGTGGATTTGGAAAATCCAAAGGACGGTTCATTTTTCAAAGTGAACGGACATCGATGCAAACCGTACCTTAGCGCCGAACCAACACAGGAGCTCCTGTTCTTACAGGAGCCGGTTTACCCTGCCTGATCTTCCTCTGCCTACCTCCAAACTTCGGTTATCCAGCCAAGAACAGTGGACACTGTTCCAAATAAGTTTGGTGGTATGTATAAACCATTTTGTATATATTTGTGTATATTCTTTTTCTTTTCTTTAAAAACAAAAACAAAAAAATTGTGTATCGCTAACCGACAATTTTGACCCTTCAAATGATCTCTTCATGCAATGACAATGATGACACTGTCCAGTTTAAGTTTGGGGGTACGCTCGGTACGCATTTCTTACCTTCGTATTCATATGTATATTTTGCATCTGCATATTAAAATCCATAAAATCCATAAAAATCTGAAAATTTTCTAAAAATATAAAAACTTTTCTGTCAAGTTAGCTTGTGGAAGAACTCTGATTCAACATTTCGACGTTTTGTTTGAAAAAATAGGAATAACTAAATCTTATGTTTAGATTTTGAAAACCTGAAAGATAACTCTCCTTTGAAGTTAACTATAGCTGATATACGTCTTTACATCACACTACACGTGTCGTGAGTTTTTGGAAATTAGATGACAAGTCTTTTATGTTTAAAAACTTTTAAACAGATAAATGATTTTCTGAGGATCAAATAGGTTTGTTCTGAAATAAGTAATGCCAAGAATAGTTTATGAAGTAAAGCGAATATGAAGGAATGTTATTGATGCCGTAATTGGAACTAAGTCTGAAAAATAACCCATCTGAAACTTGATTGGAATGATTACACACCGAACCCACTAAACACGTCTTTTATCCAAAAAAATAATTGAACTGCCGGTTATATCTCCGTTCGTATTAAATCATCTGATTTTCACGCCAAACTGTCTTTTGTTTTTGGACCTAGGTAACTTGAGTAATTAAGTCCACTAGGGTGTTTCTACACCTAATGCCCTAAAATCAACTGGTTTGGGTGCATTGGCCCAAAGCTCGCTAAGAAGCCTAGAAAGTCCAGATTAAAACAAAGTCAAGCAAGTGTTCTCTCCGAGTTAAAATTCCTAACGGTTCTTTGTGTGAGAATAATCTTGATAAAAGACAGGCTTTTATAAAAAAAATTAACGGAGATATGAAGGTTTTATTCTATGATAAAGACTATTGCACGTTCACAGAGGTGTGTATGAAATGAAAACAAGAAAAAGGTGGAGTGAAAAATACGACTTAGTTTCCTGTTAAGGAAGATAGAAATTCTGAAGTTGAAACCTTAATGGAAAACGAAACTTGAAAAATGCTTAACTCTTTATAAAACTTATGTGATCCTTTTAAAATTGTTATCTGGGCCTTATTGTGCGACATGATGACTTTAATCGATCCTTCTGGAACTTAACGACACTATTTGCACTGCACGTAAAGACATATAAAATCTGTAGTTAAATAAGAAGCGGGGTGTGAAAAATAAAGGTTCGATAGTCTAGGCTTAGGATTATAGAATTGTTATTTTCTGAAACAAAACTTTAGGGTTTGAATCTTAGTTATTTTACAAAAACCAACTTGACCGGATTTTGTGGGTAGTATCCGCTGAAAACCCTCAGGAGACAACACTCCTCCTGCTAGGGACACCTAGAGGTTTAACGGCTTGTTGCACATGCTCAGTGCAATCGCGTTCCCTGCGAAAGTGAGGTTAGGAAATTTTTTGTGAATAAATTGGCTTTGCTCGGGACGAGCAAATGATAAGTTTGGGGGTATTTGTTCATATCAGATTTTTGCATTTTCATACCGCCCAATTTTTATCACATTGCTTATCGGTAGGTACTCTTGAGCCGTGTTTGCTAATCAATTGCAGGATACAGATTCTCGGCTCTAAACGGTTAAATTCATGGAAAAACACGACAAAATCCGGGTTCCTGCCAACCACAGATAAAACACGGGTCTCCGCTCTTTATCCGTCTGTTGCCACACACCAGTTTAGGAGACAAAATGGCAAATCGATTGTCACCTTCATGCACAAGGCTCAATGGCAACACAAGTTCCAAGAAATCTAGACGGAGCTCAAGAAAATCTTGACAAAAAGTCCACCTTTCTCTCAACAGAAATTCTGGAAAAATCGTGAAGCAATTCTGAGAAAAATCAGGTACCAGACTAATGGGCACACAAAACCAGGAAATGTCACCAAATTGGGTGACCTAACTCCCTACTATGGCCGCGGAACCGCGGCCTAAGTACGGCCTCCTTAGAAGATGAAATTTCAGGGGTAGATTGGTCTTTTCAGTTGTGTTCTGGTGGTTGCCCTAGGTTTTCATTTTTCAGCCTATAAATAGCCCAGAACTTTGTGAAGGAAAGGGTCCATAATCTTGTATTTTCTTTTCTAGGTTTAGTTGTGTTTCTTCTTCCTCTTCTCATCTCTTCTCCATTAAAACTTGTAGTGAGCTTGTGAGTGAAGATTGATGAATAAAGAAGAACCGTTTATTATTTTGCTTGTCTTATTATCTTGTTAATTGTTGTAATTTTCATTTGTTAACTAGTTGTTGTTATTTCTTGTTGTTTCTTTCTTCTCTCTTTTTCTTTATCCTTAACACAACCATGATGCTTACTCTTGATCCTTGCCGAGGTGAGGTCGCAAATAGCTAGTTGTTATCTTCTAATCTCTTTCTTTCTATCTACCTCTTTTGTTTTGTTTTATTTTTCCGTATCATGATGTGTGAGTAGTTTCATACTTGTTAGGGTAGGATAAGGGAAGTTTGAGAGAAGGAAATCTCTCTCACTCTTTCCTTGCCCAACAGCTTAATTCGACTCCCGTTAATTGAACCGCAATCCGCTCCTTACGGCACCCTATCCTACATGATAGCGGTGATTCCGTAGTGAGACCGGTTGTGGTTGAATTAACCGGAGGTTATGGCTAAGAGCCAAGAACGGACGGACAAGCACCAAAAGGAAGAACTTATGCGTTGGAAAGCCTAGCTTATACTCGCAAGTTCCTTCCTAGTCGTGCTAATCCCCGTTGTTGCCGATTACCGTAACACCGATATTAAGAGGGGGCAACGAAAGATGTGGGAGACTCCTAACTCAAACTAACCTAATCCTAACCCTAACAAGCTCTCTTTACATATCATTTTACCACTTAATTAATCACAACAAAATCTGAAAAACTGGACTTAACTCGTTAACGCACATAGAAAAAGATTCCCATCTCCCTGCGGACGACCCGTACTCAACCGGCTAGCTACAAGCGAAACCGTCTTGATTGCGGTAATTTAACTAAAACTTGAACACGCAGAACCACTAACAATCACCGATACCAAGGAGCTACAGGGAGAAAAGGTAGCGGTCTGGACAGTCCTAGATTTCAAAGAAAGGGTAGCAACTTCGGGCACTGTAACCTTCAGAATTTCACCTGTCATCCCATCGCCAAGACTTGGCCCTGCAGAAAACGCATATGTCAAAATTCGAAGATCAAGTTCTAGTAAAATACTCGGTGTTACATTACCTTAGAGCAGCTTTTCAGTTTCTTCCCGAGCCGCGCGTGTTACCTGTCTACGGGCGGTAGGCAAGGCAAAAGGAACATCCGCCGAAGGAGTATCATGAAGCAGAATGCTGCTTGAGCCTGCACCTACGGCTAAACCGGCATCGCGTTCCCTAGCCGCATGCTTCCTATACTTCTTTTCGGTCTGAGCAGTGAGAAATGATCTCCTCAAGACCTCTGACAAGGGGACGTCGTCGTCCAAACCAAGCTCTGCCTCTGGAGCCGTTACGGCGTCCATCATAGGCTGCTTTAGCAAAGCCTCCTACGGTGACGTTGGGAGAGCTAGGGCCACAATAGATAGCTCTGGAAGTTTTTCCGCATCGTTGCTCGGGATCGACACTGCACTTAGATAACTTGAGTCAAGGTAGTCCCTGCAATAAAGTAAAGGAGAGGGTCAGAGCATGAATAAAAAGAATAAGGGTGTAATGAAGCGACTCATACTAAGACCCAAAGAAGCGCAGAGACTTTCTTCCTCCTCGAACGTCCTGAGGGAAGTCGCGAGAGCCTCTTCGGCAGAAATACCTATTGAAGAAGAAAGCGTCAATACAAACATAATAAAGAGAAAAGGGATAGACGCAAAAGAATACAGCTGAAGTATACCTGACTTCGCGATGGTGATCAACGCCGCTTCCTCACGAGCCAGTCGCTCGGAAGCTGCGAGGGGAGCCTACAGATCAGTGTTAGTCACAAGCGTGTCGAACAAACCCTCATTGGTACTGTATTCACACAAGCCCTCGCTGTAGGGAGCATGTGGCTCCTGGCCAAATATGACGTCGGCAGAAAATATTGACTTCTTCTTCTTTTGCGAGCGAGCACCAGCAGCCGATGACAAAAGCATGCGCTTAACGGGCATTTTTAGGCGGTGGTTCCCGATTTCCACACCAACGCCAGACTCTGGGGACGCTACAGCTACCGTTTCTATAGGAACACAGGGTGGAGGCTTCTCAGGGAAGGCGCGCGGGACCACAACCGCGGTAGCTTCTCTTAAGAAAGGATGAACGGTAGTTCATCGCTTCAAAGGAACTGTTGGATTACCAGCTGGGACAGCATCCTTATGATCAAGTAATAGTCGCCTATCTTCGCTGATAACAGCACTTGTCGCATGTTGATGCCACGCCACGTAGGCATTCGAAGTTTTCGGCATGTAGCTTGGCTCGCTGATGAGAAAGCTAGACCCCGTGTTTAGCCGCATAAAGTGGTGCAGTGCGTTGTGGATACCCTCTTCCGTAGCAACCGGCTCGGCTAAGAAAGCCTCGAGTGGGACACCCTGATCATAACCCGACTGTTGAGAAAAACGATGTGGGTTATACCTCATGAACAATGCCGAGGCGCCTTGCCTCAACACTAGGAAGCTTGGCCTGATCGAATATAAGTGCAGGATCTCTCGAGCCTTCAACGTAGGAGCCCCGTCTTTGAAAGTATCACGCAGCGGTTGCACTGCCTTGGTACATTCCTTGCCGATAGTTAAGACTTTGTCGATAAAAGTCATACTATCCCCGACCATACGTGGGCGAAGGACCGGATGTCGAGCCTTTCGCTGCGACGGATCTAATGCGGAAGCGTCAACTAGGAACATGACCCGGGAAAAGTTATAACTATCATAGAAGCGGGGTCGTTTGTGGACTCCGAAAGCACCAAGCAAGTGCATCTTGACCCAGGACGTAAAGTAGTGCAACGGAAGATGTACAGGTTTTACCCCAGGTTGAGTAGTATTCGCTGCTTAGCTCAGGCCGTGGTATAGATGAGCCAGCCCCGCAATCCCAACGGCCACACGCGTCCCCGCAACCATGCGGTAGGCTAGGTAAAAACTGACAGCCTCATATGTTGGGGTCGAAAATTGCACCCCGGTTGACCAAGTCAAAGTTAAAGTCAACCCTAAGCCAGGTGGGCCTAAGCCCAGGTCAAGCGGGCCCATGCCCAAGTCGAGCTCACAGCCAGCCTCCCCATACCAACATAAAAATCATGTAACAAATAATTTTGATGTAATTTTTTGTACATGAATGTAAGCAAAATGGGTATAAAGCCAAATTTTTGTAAAGCCCATGGCTTATGTGCAAAAAGAAATGGCACATGAGCCGTGGGATGGGCAAAATGCCATTTTGTAAAGCCCAAGGGGCTATATGTAAATATGTAAGCCTATATAAGGCAACATGATGATGAATAAAGGAGACAACTTTTTCATTCTAAAAAATTAGGGCCTATGCCTCTTTCTCCTTCCTCAAGGTTCTAAAACCTTCTTCTTTCTTTTGAATTAAATCAAGAGTTTTACTCTTCCTTTTCCAAAACTAAATAGTTTTTCACTACAAAACCCACAAAGGGGAGCTTAGATCTTCCATTAGATCTCAAAAAGGGGAGATTTTTAAATCTCACCCCCTTTCTCCAAGATCCGGCCAAACGACAGGAAGAAGAAAGGGGCCCATCTCCAGAAACCTCATTTTGGGGAAGATCCATGGCTTAAGGGGAGAAGCCCCTTCATCAGCTTCAAAATATTCTAGGAGTTTAACTCCTCATACACACACCCACACACACACAAAATAATAAGTGTTCCTTTCTGGGAGTATAACTCCCACTGTAGGGACCAAGTCCCTTTTGCCTCCCGAGCGCCCACGTGCCTGGCATGTGAGGCGCTCGCGCCCGAGCGCCCAGTGCCCACGTGCCTGGCACATGGGGCGCTAGCGCCAAAAGCTCTAGCGCCTGAGCGCCCATGTGCCTGGCACGTGAGGCGCTAGCGCCCAAAGTGCTAGCGCCCGAGCGCTTTCTCCCACGCATCCTTTGGATGCCCTTTTCCCCTATGTGTGTGTGTGTGTGTGAGTGTATACACATATACACACACACACATACTCCACGACACTGTCCCTGTTAGAAAAAAATTTCTAACGGGACGCTGCCCCGCACCCTGCAAGAGGACTGCTAGCCCCCTTGACTCCCAGCCCGCTATCCGGGTAGCGGGACCCCCGTAAAAACTCTGTGGGGCCCCCGATATATCCAAAACCCCTTCAAAACACAACACTGCACATTGAGTTCACATGACCAGTTTAACCCGTTAATCGGAGGTTCCCTCGCCCCAAAGGCGAGGGGTAATTAACGGCAGCTTAGTCCACGGCTGCCGGAGATTCAGATCCCCACAATCAATAAACCCCCGCCTACCCTAGGCAGGGGGAATCTGTAGTACGCCTGACCTGCGCGCGCATATTCCCATCTCAATGGGGTGACGAAAAACACCCTACAGATTCTGGCACGCCCGGTGGGACCTATCTCTCCTCCCATATTTCGGGTTAAACGTTCATGCGAACTCAATCAATATACATACCTATATTTATACTAAAATAATGCTCTTTCATACAGGTTTTCAAGCAATCACTTTTCAACAATGTCTCCAAAGATGAACACAACTCTCAGCATGGCTCTCGTCTCCTACACGATGAAGATAGACTCTGGGACGGTCCTTCCGGCCAGTCTCGGGCGACAATGGGAGGAGCCACCGCTACCATTTGGCTCTATTATGTTCGTGTCAGCTAACGGCGTCTCAGCTCCTCAAGCTCCGGTAACAGACAAACCGGTCTCAAAAGGGAAAAGGCCGGATGTCATGGTCGCGAGGGCACCTCAACCCAAGCACAAATCCGTTTCCGAATGACTCTCCATCGCTCTAGCTGGGGGCAAGGCCATCAACGTCAACGAAGCAACGGGACATCTCGGGCAAGCACCAGTGGTATTCTCGACAACTGCTCGATCGAGTATTTTCTTTAAGCTCCCTATCAATCGACTCACGGTGGCTTCCTAGAAAACGGATGCCCGCGAAGCCCTCAAAATCGAGAAGCTAAGGCAGAAAAGGCTCAGATACGTAGCCAAAAAAAGGGTTAGGGCTTATACTAGGCTGAGCTTCATGAGGCTCCACGAACGGGGTTACCCCGCCAAAGATAAAGAGACGACCGTATATGTGGTCCACACTGTCTACATGGTCGGACATGAAGAAACGAACCCTCCCATGCTTCACAGCCATGGTGATTATATGGTGGACGCTACCCAACGTCGACTTGATCTAAATGCTGAAGAGCTCGCTCAGGCCGATAAGCCAAAAGAGCCCGGGGTTCTTGCGGGATTGTGCTCAGGCAATAAGGATGACCCGGTTGTCATAACCGGAACTACAGAACAAGCATTATTCCGATGGCTTCAGAGGCAGCTTCAGGACAAGGACGAGAAGTTAGCCAAGGTACAGTCTAAGGTCTACGAATTGGTAAACGTCGCAGCAGATCTCACGACCCAAGTCGCCCGATTGCAATTACAGCAGAATCAAATTTTGGTTCATGATCCAGGGATAGATAACCGGAGGCAGTCAACTAATACCCCCTTCAACCTAAGAGCGGAGCGCCTTCGCGAAAAACGGCCGCGATCAGCCTCCAGTCCCTCCGATACATACACCGAAGGGGAATCGCCTATGAAAAAGAAACTGGAAAAAGTTTATTCCTTCAAAAGGGACAAAGTCCACAAGATATTCAAGGACGCCCTAAGAAACGGTCTACAACTGCCAGAATCAAAGAGACCGCAAGATGCGAATATGTCCGACGACCCAAAATATTGCCCCTATCACAGAGTGATAAGTCATGCCATTGAAGACTGCTTCGTCTTTAAAGATTGGGTGGAAAGGAAATACAAGAAGGGAGAGATAGAACTATCTAAAGGCGCGTTAGCAAAGAGTCAAGCTACGACCGTCGATTTCATACAAATGGAGACCGGAGCCCTTCGGGAACCTGATTCTCTCAAACATGTGCCATTATCTAAAAAGGGCGAACCAAAGACTGATCGGCCTCAAGGACCAGCATCAGTAAAGGCACCTACTTCATTGGAGAGAAACAAGAAGGTATACTCCTTCAGCAGGGATGAAGTCCGCAAAATATTCACGGACGCCTTGAACAACGGTCTACAACTGCATGTTCCGAAGAGGCCACATGAAATAAATATGATCGGCAATCCCATATACTGCCCATATCATAGAATGGTGAGTCATACCATCAAAAATTGCTATATTTTCAAAGATTGGGTGGAGAACCAATACAAACTTGGGAAAGCCTCACAATCATCAGATGTAACGACAAGCCACAGAGCTACGGTCATCAACACAACTCCGCCAAGATCAAAGTTCAAGGAGCTGGGACAAGCAAGCTGACCACCACGTCGTTAAACTGGGAATAATAGACCTCTAATTCTTTAAACTGGGAACCGCTGACCATTACGTCATTAAACTGGGAACAGTCGAGCTCTAAGTCGTTAAACTGGGGATGTAAAAATGTGTAAATAAAAAAATATATATGTATATGTATATATATGTATATAAATAAAAAGACAAAATGATGGGGCAACTCGCAATAAAAATCAGCGAGTAAAAATAAAAATGAAAATAAAGCCGAAATGACGGGGCAACCGCGAATAAATAGCCGAAATGATAGGGCAATCACGACCTTCACGATAAGAAAAGATGAAGTTATAGAGCAATCGCGATAAGTAAAAAACCATATTCCAGTGCAGCGATGCAGATGCCAACCAAATTCCAAATCCCATACCTCAACGGCGAATGATGAGTCGCTCCTGGTGCCATATTCCAGTGCAGCGATACAGACGCCAACAAAGTCCCAAAATTTTTCCGGCCCTACGGTCTGGATCATACATCCTGCAAAACCGTATACAATCTATGGGTGTAAAATGATCCCAATCTCTCCCAAAGTCCTACCGGCAAGACCGCATTCAAAGTCCCACCGGCGATAAAGATTCAAAAAAAAAAAGAAGGCATGTCCACAAGCAAAATGGGCACAGATGAAAACCCGAAAAGGCTCCGTGAGTAAAAACAGCAGGACTGCCGGCGAGTTTATGAAAACCCGAAAGGGAGCAAACTCATGAAAAACAGATGAAATGCACTCGCAAAGTCCTCTCGACTTTGTGAGGAGAAAGTTCCCGCGTGAGATTCTTACGACTCACAAAGGAGCAACACACTTAGGAGTCCCCATGACTCCTAAGGGGAAAATGCACCTATGGGATCCTTACGACCCGTAGGGAGAAAATGCTTTGTGAGACCCTGACGACTCATAAAATTGAAAAGCTTGGGGTGATAGGGATCTAAACCTGTCTCCTAAGCCATCTCTTCCCAAATCCTACCGGGGCAGATGATGAGTTGCTCCTGGCATTATTCCAGTGCAGCAATGCAGATGCCGAAAAAATCCCTAAATCCTCTCATGGTAAATGATGATTCGCTTCTAGTACCATATTCCAGTGTAGCGGTGTTGATGCCGACCTAAAAACTAATTCCCAAATCCTCCCGGGGAAAATGATGAGTTGCTCCTGGTATTATTCCAATGCAGCAATGCAGATGCCGAAAAAAATCCTCTCATGGAAAATGATGATTCGCTTCTGGTACCATATTCCAGTGTAGCGATGCTAATGCCAGCCCAAATCAAACAAACAACCTCTGCGGCGGAATCATGCTTCGTCCCAGAATATACCCCTTGTCGAAATCATGCTTCGCCACGGCGTATCTGCCTTCCCTGTCGGAATTATGCTTCGACTCGGAATCAACCAGCGACCCTCCGTGCCGGGGACAAGTCGATCAGCGACACTCCATGCCGGGGACAAGTCGAGCAGCGACACTCCGTGCCGGGGACAAGTCGAGTAGCGACACTCCGTGCCGGGGACAAGTCTACCAGCGACACTCTGTTCCGGGGACAAGTCGAACAGCGACACTCCGTGCCGGGGACAAGTCGAACAGCGACACTCCGTGCCGGGGACAAGTCGAACAGCGACACTCCGTGCCGGGGACAAGTCGAACAATCAGCGACACTCCATGCCGGGGACAAGTCGAACAATTAGCGACACTCCGCACCGGGGATCAAGTCGAACAAACAGCGACACTCCGTGCCGGGGAAACATCAAGCAGATACTCCGTACTGGGGACACGTCAATCAGCGACACTCCATGCCGAGGAAACGTCAAGCAGACACTCCGTCTCAGGGAAACGTCCAACAGCGACACTCCATGCCGGGGAAACGTCGACCAGCGACACTCCGTGCCGTGGAAACGCCACAAACAAACACTCCGTGCCAGGGACACATCGACAAGCAGACACTCCGTACTGGGGACACGTCAATCAGCGACACTCCATGCCGGGGAAACGTCGAATAGCGACACTCCGTGCTGGGGAAACGTCACAAACAGACACTCCGTGCCGGGGACACGTCAACGAGCAGACACTCCGTATCGGGGAAAAGTCAAACGCAGACACTCCGTGCCGGGGAAACGTCAAGCAGACACTCCGTGGCGGGGAAACGTCAAGCAGACACTCCATGCCGGGGAGACGTCACAAATAGACACTCCGTGCCGGGGAAACGTCTACTACGGACATTCCGTCTTGGAGACGCATCAAGCGTCGACTGTCCATGTCGTTAAAAGGCAGTGCATACCAAAAAGTGGGAACCAAAGCAAGTCGCCTCCACGTGAAAGAAGATCCATCAATTTCATGCACATGACCCACATATGTGGTGTGCATTTATTGATGGGAGGCACTTTGTTGGGGTTGAAAATTGCATCCCGGTTGACCAAGTCAAGGTCAAGGTCAACCCCAAGCCAGGTGGGCCTAAGCCCAGGTCAAGCGAGCCCATGCCCAAGTCGAGCCCATGGCCAGCCTCCCCATGCCAACATAAAAATCATGTAACAAATAATTTTGATGTAATTTTTTGTACATGAATGTAAGAAAAATGGGCATAAAGCCAAATTTTTGTAAAGCCCGTGGCTTATGTGCAAAAAAAAATGGCACATGAGCCATGGGATGGGCAAAATGCCATTTTGTAAAGCCCAAGGGGCTATATGTAAATATGTAAGCCTATATAAGGCAACATGATGATGAATAAAGGAGACAACTTTTTCATTCTTAAAAATTAAGGCATGTGCCTCTTTCTCCTTCCTCAAGGTTCTAAAACCTTCTTCTTTCTTTTGAATTAAATCAAGAGTTTTACTCTTCCTTTTCCAAAACTAAATAGTTTTTCAACACAAAGCCCACAAAGGGGAGCTTGGATCTTCCATTAGATCTCAAAAATGGGAGATTTTTAAATCTCACCCCCTTTCTCCAAGATCCGGCCAAACGACAGGAAGAAGAAGGGGACACATCTCCAGAACCCCATTTTGGGGAAGATCCAGGGCTCAAGGGGAGAAGCCCCTTCATCAGCTTCAAAATATCCTATGAGTTTAACTCCTCATACACACACACACACACAAAAATAATAATAATAAGTGTTCCTTTCTAGGAGTATAACTCCCATTACAGGGACCAAGTCCCTTTTGCCTCCCGAGCGCCCACGTGCCTGGCACGTGGGGCGCTAGCGTCCAAAGCGCTAGCGCCCGAGCGCCCACGTGCCTGGCACATGAGGCGCTAGGGCCCGAACGCCCACGTGCCTGGCACGTGAGGCGCTAGCGCCCAAATCGCTAGCGCCCAAAGCGCTTTCTCCCACGCATCCTTTGGATGCCCTTTTCCCCTATGTGTGTGTGTATGTGTGTGTACACACACACATAGTTCACGACAATGTCCCTGTTAGAAAAAAAATTCTAACGGGGCGCTGCTCCGCATCCCGTAAGGGGGCTACTAGCCCCCTTGACCCCAAGCCCGCTATCCGGGTAGCGGGACCCCCGTAAAATCTCTGCGGGGCCCCCGATATATCCAAAACCCCTCAAAAACACAAAACTGCACATTGAGTTCGCATGATCAGTTTAACCCGTTAAT